>OU744280.1:7500000-8750000 GCA_916610125.1 Cheilosia vulpina | reverse complement strand
CTTACATCACGACAATCAGTGCCGAGATCCTTCATACGCGCCAGAGCCAATTCACGAAGGTTGCCGTGTTCAACTCCGGAACTGACCAGCGGCATCGGAATATCACGCTGAACTCGATAGATTCTAGTCCACGGTGGAACGAGAGCTAAAATTTTTGCCACCAAATCGACCAGCATTGATGGTGGATAGCTTTTGTAACGTCCTGTCTTCCAAAGCTCATATAAACCTGTTCCACGTATTACAAGTGTGGGATAGATTTTTAAGCCATCAGCACGAAATGCTGGATTTTCAAAGAACTCCTAGAAATGAATCAATTGAAGGACAATCCCTAAACAAATATTTTACATCTTACAATGAATTGTTCAATGTCTCGTTCAAAATCGACATTAGGCAAATCGGGCATCATGTGCGAAACAACCTTGTAGCCGGAATCCTTGCCCATTTGAAAACTCTCACAAACAGCCCGTACAGTGTGCCCACGATTGGTGTCGCGGGCTACGTCTTCGTAAACAGACTGAACCCCGATTTCCAGTCGAGTGCAACCGTACGACAGCATATCAGATAGATGTCTCTTGAGGCAGTAGTCCGGTCGTGTTTCAATTGTTATTCCGATGCACTTAGTGCGTGATTTCTCAGAGTATTTAACAGCTTCAGCGACACTGGCGCTTGTTTGGCCGGACAATGCATCATGCAAATTCCTTATGAAGTAGTCTCTGTACTCCTGTGGTAGACACATGAAAGTTCCACCCATGACAATAAATTCCACTTTATCAACCGAGTGACCTAACTGCTTAAGCTGTTCAACTCTGTGCCGGGTTTGAAGAAATGGATCATATCGAGCGCGTATTGCTCTCATTGATGTAGGCTCATAGCCAGTATAACTCTGTGTTGAGTATTCGAAATCACTATCTGGTCCACCTGGGCAGTAGACACAAATGTTACCAGTCATATTAATATGCGGACAGCGATGAGGCTTGCACATAACAGCCACTACAGCAATCTATTTTTTTAAAAAAATAATGCCTTGTCTTCAGAGTATAATATTCTTATCGAAATACTTACCCCACTAGCTGTTCGAATGGGTTTGGCTCTCAGTTTGGGCAACAAAATCTTCTTTGCATCCTGTGGAACAGCAGCAATTATATCAACTAGCCGTGGAGAACTTTCTAAGCCGTATTTTGACGAGAGGCGGGACTTCATGCTATTAAGATTCACGTCCTTTTTCTCATGATGTGCTTGCAAGAGCTCTTGGATAATTTCACCAATGACAATCACTGTGCGCTCCTCTCGACTAAGGCCGACTCCTGTTGGGTAAATTGTTAATCAAGAAAAAATAACACTTTGGTTTATAAATTGTGCTTACCTAATTTCTTCTTCGGCTTCATTTGCTTCGTAAAATATATTTATTTTAGATTCTTGAATACAAATCCACAAATTGCACGTGTAACAAATGTGTATATTTTGCGAGTGTTTTCTTTTTCTATCAAAGATGAAAGATGACACTGACAGCAATACGCATAGCACGGTTCAATTAAAAGTTTGAGAAGCTTACAAATAGATGCACTACGGCGCAGTTCTTTTATAAGAGCTGTCGTATGATTTTAATCTTTTTAAGACAATAAGCATGATGTTAATGTTCAGTCACCAATTATTCTCTAGCTGATATGGGCGTAACGCTATTCAATTGTTTTTCGTTTCGTTTTGAATTTGTTTGGTTTTTAATAAGGATTTGATTAAATTGAAAAAACAAAATAGTAAAATGTATATTGCGGAATAAAGAATTAAAAGAATTGAAGGAATAAAGAATTAAATTCACGAACTTACATATCCTAGAAAAGAAATGAGATAATTTGTGCGTGACTTCATGATTTTTTTACCGGAAAAAAGCTTGTATACAGCCGCCTTTCTACTGGAAAGTTATAGGTATATCCAGAGATGAATGAATAAAAGAGATGGATATCTTTCGTACGTCTATCCCTCCAAAACCCATTTGTTTACATTGTTGTTTTTGTAATTTCAACCCCCGTCTGTGAATACGTGTAGCTACAAAAATGCATGTTGCTAATGGCCGGCCAACATTCCTTTTGCTTTTATGGACATCGCGCTGGTTAATTGTTTCGTGTTTGGTATTGAACTTGTTTGGTTTTTGTTAAGGCTTCGATTGAAATTAAAGTAATAGTGAAATACAATTATCAGAATAGCGAATTCTTGTAGTAAAGTCCAGTTCATGAACTCACATATACTAGAAAAGAAATGTGCATATGTGCGTGACTTCATGAATTTTACGGGAAAACAGCTTGTAGGCAGCCGCCTTTCCACTGGAAAGTTATATATCTCTGTATTCCATTATCTTTGGGTATATCTCTGCAATTCCATTATCTTTGTCATTACGAATGTGATAACTAAAATCCAAGGCCTTCATATCAACTTTAATAATACCATCGGATGTTTTATAATATGCCTACATTGTTTAAACTGATTTTTAGTGTTTCTGTTCATTATTGCACAATATGATACACCGCGCTGAATACCTAGTGGTACATACCAAAAGGAAATTCGTTCCAAAAGACTGCTATGATTGCGATATATATCGTTACTAATACAAATCATCTGACAGTGAAAATCTACATTAACATTGGAAGGTGATTGATAATAAAATATAAAATAGTAAACAATAAACATATATTGCAACATTCGAACAGACCTATTATTGGATATTTAAAATCGATTCTGAATGCAACACAGTTATTTAATTTTGACTTTTCTACTGTCAAACATCCGCACTAAAATAACATAAACAAGTAATTGGAATTGCATATACATTTTTCATTTGCAGTAAAGATTATATCAAAAAATAAAACCTATTTGTAATGGAATCCTGCTCCATGGAGCCTATATTAAACAATATATTGGGTAGTATATCGGACTGTGACGAAGATGAAAACGTTTCACCGCCAGTAGAAACATTTAATTTCCCAGTAAGGCAAAGAAAATTTATATCCTTTTAAAAATGTCTTACCATTTTTTTCGTGTTCTAGAGTAGCGATACTTGTTGGGTATGTAATGGATATTATGGTCCCAATTTCGATGAGCCGCTTTGTGGAACATGTCACTCCTTTCTCTATCCCACTAACCCCGCAGAAGATTTGGTGACTACTCTTTCCGATGACGAAGATTCAGGTAATGACGAGCCACCTTTCAATGCTGCTGACAAAGAAAAACAAGAAGCTGACGATGAAAGTGAAGATATCGATCCCGAGGAACTTCCAAGTGGTGCGGATGAGGAAATAGTCATAGCTCCAGCTGATAATGAACAGCAACAGCCAAACATCATCTTGCTACCTATTCAGCGTCCTGCACCCACAGCTCCAAGAAATCTTCCCCACTACATGCAAATGTTATCCGAACCAAGACCAGTGGATGAACAGTCATCACAAAAGAAAATCACTTCACTGCCGGTTGAGATGTTAGTTTCAATTTTTTCCTACTTGGATGACATGTCCATGTGGAAGGCCAGCGAGGTTTGCAAACAATGGCGGAACATATTAGAATTGAATACCTCACAATTGATGTGGAAAAAATACTTAAAGGATCGCTGGCCGCTTTTTCAGAGCATCACCGAGGTTCCAAATTGGTTGCAGGTAGGTCTTGTATCAGTTTTATCAGAGCTACGGTATTTTTATATTTTTCTTCGTAGATGTACTCTGCTCTAATGTCGTCATGTTTCTGTAGAACATGTCTCCTTCAAATGGCACTAAAGTCACCACCACGAGCTAGAGAGAATGCAATTCGAATGAATCTCCTCAGGAATGACTTTCGCTTACTAAACAGCTACGCCTCCGAAGGAATTGAGGCGATTCCTTTGGACAAACAGAACACATACTGGCAGGCTAGCATTCTTGGGCCAGCAGGGAGTCCCTACGAAGGTGGAAAGTTCTTCCTTTACATTTTCTTTCCAGAAACGTAAGAGTGCTATGCCGTTCTTATATATGTATGTTAACGCATTCGTCCTTAGCTATCCAATGATCCCGCCGACAGTACGGTTTCTCACAAAGATTCTTCATCCAAATGTGTCGCGTCATGGTGATGTTGGAATCGATATCATACAACATAACTGGTCTTTGGCGCTAACTGTGTCGAAGTTGCTACTATCAGTTCAGAGTCTTCTTACCGATCCATTCACAGAGGTGGGTATCCATAATTTCTTTATGCACAGCAGTTAAAAGGAATTTAATTCAAGGTTTGCATGGAACCCCAACTGGGGCACATGTACGAACATGATCGACAACGTTTTGAGAATCTCGCACGTTCCTGGACTTGGGAGTATGCCATGTTTGAGGTTATTCCTCCCCGATAAATGACGAGTGACTGGACTGATGGACAATGTGACTGACGCACGAGTGCCATGAGTGTATTTTGTTCTTTTGTGCATTTTTTGCAAAAAAAAAAAATATTTGAACTGAGAACACCACTGCACTTTATATATGCATATTTTATTCACTTCGGCTTCAGCGAAGCGGTGAAGTCTTGTGTGTTTACGTAGTTTTTAAATTTAATAGCATCTATTAATAAAATATAATTTTAACCATGGATATAGTTATTTCGAATTGTTTACGACCTGTCCAACAATTACAATTTGCCTTGGGTTGTGGAGAAATATCGTCAACCTTATGTAATCTTTATAATTGATTGTTTATTGCGACTTTATATGCAATATTACAAGATGCTGGTCATTTTGCTGTAGCAAGTAAGTCTGAAAATTACATTGCAGTTGAAAATAAGTGAACAATTCAACTTTCCAATTGCTTTAAGTTTGGCCTAAGAAAGGCAATTGATAAGTCACCTTCCATTAAGAAGTTAGGAGAATCTATATAAAACACAGATCATCCCAGTCCTGCACAGAACGTTAGCAAAGGCGGATAAAAATCTTCTTGCCTAGAACGCGAAATTGTTTGAGGGATATTCAGTCCCGATTGCAGAAGAAGATTTAACAGAAAACTTTCCGTTCTGTACAGCGACATCGACCTAGTCTGAAAAGTACGCACATACGTCTATTTAAATGGCACCAACGCACGCTCCGTTCCGAAAAGTCTTCGATTCCACCCCGGAGGGACAACGCAGTAGAGAAAGGGGTCGCTTTCTTTGGCGCTCGCAATTGTTAGCGATACTTAACCAATTTGGAGTGAGTCACTGTAGGCTGTAGTCAAAGATCGCTCTAACTAGAGAGGTATTGACTGAGGCCCAGGTCCATCTTGGACTGTAGTGCCACTTCAATTAGTAAGTAAGTCAAGTTCAAATGTAAATCAAATAAGACCAAATTCTCTTGCCTCAAAATTTTTATTGCTGTGAGTAATATTGTTTCTTTATTTCTTTATGTTTGCCGTCTTTTCGCTTGAACCTTCAGAATTAGCGGTTAGTACCAAACTAGTAAAAAATATACTTTCAGTCACCTTCCATTCAGATTTTGTAACTATGCGTAGAATGGTGTCATTGCACTTCATTACCGATCCGAGTTGATTTTTCGATCAACTCTTGTGCAACGGTTACCCGATGTTTGTAGAATTCAATTGCGAAGAGTGTACATATATATTATGGGCCAGTAAATTAATTCTCAAAATTGTTCCACATACGCCCCCGATATTTGTAAGCACTACACACTGCGCCCCTGTTCGAATAACTATGAAGCTGTTTACTTTCTTGAAAGCTTTTCTCTCAAAAAATGTTCCACTTTTTGAAAAATTAGGTACGCATGTCAAGCTCTCACTACATTTGTGCATATGGAAAGAAATAAATCGTCTATACTCTATGTAATTAGTAATCTGTTGAATTTCGGCATCAGGATCTGGCATTTCGGAAGGTCTTTGAAAATAATTGAGTTTGTACCCAAATACCAAAATACCATTAAATACTCAATGCGTTTATTGTTGATGATAGCTTATTAAATATTTGAATACCAAACGGCCTTGTAAAATCGCACCTTCCAGCACCAGATGGAGCAGCATTTTTCTTTTTATTCGTTGGGAAAAACACAGTCTCACATACACACCGATACTGTTCACCTGAGGGGAAGATTTGCCCGAAATTTCCCTTCAGTTTCTGTATGTGTGGTATTTTGTTTGTACAAATTGTCATCTCCTATGGCCAGTTCGGTTTGAGTTTTCCCGTCGTGCGTTACACCAGACATCTACCGCGTGGTTACATTTTCCGTTGCGCATCGGTTTTTTAAGTAAAAAATCTTCAAATTTTCTTGCACTTCTCACAATTCGCTTTTGTTGCAGTGTCAGTTAGTAATTAGTACATCTCTATATACAAAAACGTTGAAGTTACAAACAGAAAAAAAAGAGTTGAAAAACGATTTCAAGTGGAAAATAATATCCCTTCGACCAGTCGACCAAGATATCCTTGCAATTCTTCCTTCCTCTCATTTCTCTCATTTTTTTTTATTCGTCATTTCTTTTTACTCTAAAAAACGAAACATCTCTTTCATCCGTTCAAATGATTTCAGTTCGATGTGGGAAGTAATATCAAATGGAAAAAATAAAATGGAAATAGTGATTACCTATTTTTTTCTAGAAAACTACGGGTCATACACAATACACATGTATGTCTGAGCCCTCGTAACGCATTTGGCTAACATAATGATAATAGGGAGCCATTTTCCATTTGCAAATAATTTATCACCATTCAGAGGAGAAAAAACTTTATCTTTTCGTATCTGCACATGTTTTTTCGCTTTTCATATGTCACCCAGGACCACGATTGCTACAGCTAGTTTAGTGTGAATTTTCGTCGATTTACTTAGTGGCTAATCGGCTACTACTCAATTTGGTCCTATCTCCGTTACCCCCCTTACATCACCTACTGACGTATACAAAAGTTTACCTACTCCATGGTAATTCGTTAGGGATACACTCTCTCTACCTCTGTCTCTCTCTCTGAATTGGAGTGGTTGTTCGCTATATTTTTCTTTTTCTATAAGGGAAAATTTTTTTTACCGGAGGTTTTTCCTTTTTATTTTTTTGTCTGTACATGTTCCGGACAGTTGTGTTTAAGTGAAAAAAACAACAACAGCATACTATATATTTGTATGTGTTATAATATTTTTCCCCTTGCCTTGTTGTACCTTTGCACAGGTGTGAAACGGAATGTATGTATGCCATATAATTCACTTTTGTATATTTCCATACATATATTTTATTAATAAAGTTCAAATTGCAAAAAAAAAACTTATAAATAATTCATTATATTAAAAAAAAAAAATATAAATAATTTAAAAAAAATAAAAATAATTAAATGTGTACAAAAGAATAATAGTAATTAAATGTTAAATTGTGAGTTGTCTGTCGAATCGATCGATAAATGTAAATTAAAATTTATTGCTGAAGTCAAAGTGTTTTAATTTATATATTTATGCATGTGCGTGTGTATTGTGGATTACATTTCCGTCATCGTTTCGTCATTGGGAGTTAAGAGTAAGTGTGTGGGATACGACAGCAAGGAGCGGATAGATAATCCGCACTGTGGTGGCTATTGAGCGAGAGATCGAAAACATTAAAGGATAATTAATTAGCATTGCGCATAAAGCTGAAGTAATTAGTGGTAAGAATTTATTTGGAACCGAAATTGATTTGATTGATATTGAATTAATTTTTTCTTTCACAATCTTCAGTTAATATTTCGAAATTGAGGTTCTTGAAATGATTGACCATTAAAATAAGTAAAGGAATATTTTCAGCATTTCAATTTGCATCCTATGTGAAAGTAATTTACTATGTCGATGAAAATAACGTTTCAATTGTTAAATGGTGATTTGTGATGTGTTTTCGTTCTCGGATTCATGAACTGTGATATTTTCTCCGGTTGAACATAAGAAAACTTTTGAAACTTAATAATTCCACTTGATGGACATATGTTTTTGTTTTTAAAACCGTTATAAGCTTTATGTTGTTTGTTATTTGAAGCAAGCAATGCCATCTTTAAGCCTGTTTTATTTCAACCAAACTTTTGTCATCCTTCTGATTGATATGATCGACAAATGACGAAAGCAACAGTAATGCCCCCGTATACTATTTTCAACAGAGCTTCATAATGTGCTAGTGACTCCAATTATAAATAGTCTGGAGGACTATATTGCCATAAGCTATGTAGGTTCCATGCAAAATATGTAGCAACACAAAAGGAATCATAAACTCAGGTAAAATAAGTGATTTAGTGATAGATGAGCATCACGCCTTTATTGAATGTATTTTAAGCAGCTAACAGTGCTTATGTGAGAAAAACTAAAATGTCAACAAAAATACAAAGGGGGGGTAATTAACAAAGGAGGAATAAAAATATTTAAAAGAAAATGTTGTGCGTTAATAATTTGTTTGGTTTATATATATATATATAATTCAATTCTATAACGATGGGTTGAATTACTGTGGTCTATATTTTAAATCTATCATCGATGTCTGATATCGAGTCTTCGTATTCATATCTTCAGTTCTGCAAAATTAAAAATATTAAACTTTCATCCAGGTACTGTTTCAAAGTCCTCATTATTTTTCGCTAAATTTGGAAAGGAAAATAAATTTCTAATATCGTTGTTTGCCTTTGCCATCGTCCAGAATGATTGCGCAAGAACTGCGTCCTTACTTACTTAATTAAGTGGTGCAAGAGTTCCGTTTAAGGTTTTAACAAACCCATTGCTGGACTTGATATCTTCTGATCTGCAGATAATTATATTTCATTTGCAAACGTTCTTTGCTTGAGATTACTGGAACTCGGAACTACATATATTGTTCTGGCTTCAACTTGCGTGCACATTTTAACATATTTGCCGTCTTCCTAAAACAAATTCTGGTGCTCAATTTTTTGGCAGTTTTGTAGCAAAATTGCATTGGGGATAATTTGCATACAGTAAGTCCTATTGCATATATAAAGAAACAATATAGAACAGAACGACGAGATCACCCGGATCCATTATTGTTTTTTTTTATGATAATTAAGATGTGTTCGATTATTATGTGAGACTAGATCAAATCTATAGGGATTTCCTTTTATCCAATTCTGAAATACTCCCTTAGAAATACATATTTACTTCCTCAAAGCGATGTTAGGCTTAAACCTAGTGCATGCATATTTGTACATGCGTTTGATAACTTTTTTTAAGAATTATTCACAATCATTAGCAATTCCATTGTTCATGCTAAAGTGTATACCATAACATTTCTCCCCAAACAATAACTGTGAAGAATTTAATTAGAAAACTCAATACAACCGAGCTCTCTTACTACGCAAACACTATTATCCTTCGGAAACTATATCTTCTCAACAGAGCACACTCTGAGTCAGAAATCCACAAAATGAAAAGAAAAAAAAACACTACAACTGCAGTTCAACTGCAAAATGTTTAGCTCTTATTCATCTTATGCTTATGAAAAGCTATCATTTATGTTATACTACATATTTGTAGCTCCGGTGCAAATATCTACCAGTCTTCTTTGATTTACGGATTTGTTGCGAAAACTTATTTCCAGCAAAACATTCTTGGTTACGGATAACACAAAACGTACACTGCATTCATTACCAGCCCAAAGTAATCCTCAAATACATGCATACTCTGTACGAAAACCGCAGCGGCTTAAGAAAGCCAACAGAAATGCATATTACAAATCCCGTAGCTGCCTTATTTTTAACCTATACACGGTACTGAGAATAAGTAGAACTTTTCTTGCAATAATATTTTCACGAAGGAAAACTTTTACCATCTCATCTTAACCTCCCACCCACCCCTACAGTGTGTGTGGCGGGGGTAAAGTTAATTTCAATATCTTCCTATTTTCGTAAATACATATATTTTATTTGTTCTCTCAATGTTGGTTTGTATCCCTACAGATGTGTATCCATTCCAGACTCGTTGAGTGGCTATATTTGAGCAGGAAAAAAAAACGAGAACCTTCTGCTGTTTTTTTTTTGTTTTGTACATGTAGTTTCAATGGGATGCGCACGAAACTATGCTCGGATGATTACATACACATATACACAAATTTGATTTAAATTTTCGGGATTCCTTGCATTATTAAGTATGCTGGTTGGCTATACCGGCTGTATGTAGTTTTGTTTTCAGCAGTGAAAATGGCGCATACTTCAACGACCCAGATTTTTTGTTCTCGCTCTTTTATGGAGAACTCTTGGTGGATTAATATAATCTGGGATTAAGACTGCTTATTTATTCTTTACATTCCATTGAACTTTGAAGCAATTGCAGTACTGAAGAACGAACTCATGATGGTCTGTTTTATGGCTATGAACTTTATTTAAATATTTTTGTGGTAGAGAATTATTTATTTATAAACTGCTGAGTGGTGGATTTGGTATTTGAAATCTTTGGGTAGTGGAGTTTTATGTAATGTAGTTGAAATTGTTGGTTTTAGTTTTTTTTACATTCGACATGGTTTATAACAATATTGTAAATTAAAAAAATGAACTATTATCATGCAAAAGGATTTTTTTACTTTTTGTGCTGCTTTGTTTTGTTTATTTCACAGAGAAAATTTGTCAAATATGTTTCTTCCAAGACGGGAAGTTTCAAACGTATTACGTACGTATAATTTGACAGATTGCAAAAACTTCGATTTGTAGAAAGATTTCAAAATGTGCCTACTGTTTTGGCAAGCCTATAAGGAGGGTAAAACTACCTTGAGAATGCGAAACTTTCCCTTGTCAGAATCTAGACTCTTTCCTTTGAGAGATTATCACAGTGAATTTGAACTGAATCGAACTCTCAAAACTTGAACAGACGACACAAATTCCATAATCTATTCTGTTAGACCTATAACAATCCCAAAAGTATTCCCAACCAGTACATTATTTAATGTAAATCACAGAAAGTAAAGTCAGCGCAGTTAACTAGCTATCTCGATGATATATTTACCTAATTATATTCGTATCAGTTAAGACTTACAAATTTCCAATAACTATACACAAGAGAAGCCACTCTTAAAGTCTGCCTTCCACCGCCCGAAACAATAACTTACACGTGCCCATTTCCCACCCAAAAACAGAGGAAACGTGCCAACAAATGGACAAATTTAATTAATATCCTTCGCCAAGCATTATCTGTATATATATCGGCTCCTGTCTGACACCACAGAAAGTGCTAAAATGGCAAAGTAATGATGAGAATTTTCACACACATTAACAGTAAATTATGGGTTTCCTCAAACAGCTAAGTAAATACCACATACAGGGCAAATGACTGTACGCCACGAGAGGGTTTGTCGAGGTGGGTCAGAGTATAGTGATAGGCCTACCAGAGCTAATGGAATTATACTGCATTCAAGGTCAAGTGATTTGTATTTTTTTAGTGATGTGAGACATCACACCCATGATAATTTGAGCTTAATCGGTTTATTGTCCATCAATTTAGCATTTGTCTAAGGTGCGTTCAAATCGAGTGAAACATTTTAGAAACAAGAAATGACAAACAATTTATATAATCTAAAAAAAAATGGCAAAACATTTTATAAAATAATTTTGAAGTGGCCTATTCTATTTTACCACTAAGAGAGTAAGCCAAATCATCACAGCTTGATATAAGCATTTCCGAAAATTGGTTCTATAGAAACATTCATCCCAAACCGGTTGAATAAAGAAAGACGTGGGAGGTGATTAATCCTAAGGTCGTATAAAAGGTTGAAGTTTAACGAAACAGCAAAAGCTAAGCTACAAATGCCAGAAAAAATATATTTAAAGTAATTGAATGGTTGCGTTCAACAATTAATAGTTATATTACTTGGATGTAATGCACTTTTCAAACTTGTACTTCAGCTACAGCCCAGGGAGCAAATCAATTCGCATTTCATTCGCATCGGGCTCGCAGGAGAAGACTTCGGTTGATTTATATCGCATTTAGGTCACTATTTTTTGTACTGCTTCCGTTTAAGCACAAGCACAAGTTACATTTATATAAATTAAATATAAATGGTTAGTTTCACAAAACTCAGCAATATCCAATTAAATTATTTAAAAGTTAAATACTCTCCTTGGTTTCGTACTAACATATCAAAGCAATTATATTGCAAAGTCGGACCAGTATTTGTCAAGAACTGAATATCTTTCCGTTTACTGTCAATTTTACTTTCGACTACTGCTACATTTTTTGCACATAAATGATATGGCTGTACTTTATAATTTTTGCACACCTGGATGTGGTTTGTGGAAGGCAATCCTTTCAGTACTTTCCGTTTCGGCGCAAAACGCATTTTTGCGCTTGAGGTAATTTTATTTCTCAATCACTTGATGACTTAAATTTAACTCCACCAAGAAGTTCTATTTGTAATATCTCTTTCTTTTAAGTAGGTTTTACCTAACTTTTAGGTAGCTGATGTTTTCATATTGGGTATGTGGTCCTGCCGTGTTATTCCCGAACTGACTATCACTAAAAGAAAGTGTGTGGATTCCTTGGGATAATTGAGTTGGTGGCTCATTTTAAGTTGTGGTATAATCAAGTTCTTCCAGATCTTCATTAAGAAAAAAATTGTCAGACGATGGGTGACTTTATTGCACGATATAATATTTCATGGAATAGCATCACTGGCTATGTGATGTAAGACCATACATAGGGCCACTGTTCGCCTAGGACGACATGAGGGGACTGTCACTAGCAAAGCTAGTATTCGCTGACCTAAGCAGATTATTGATTTGGTAATGGTTAACCAACTGGATCTCTCTGGATACGCATATCGGATGGAGAATAAATATAAATAGCAAATACATGAAGGACTTCAACAAGATTTTTCATTCAAACCTCACTATTGGTATTACATGGTTTACCTATAAAAAATGCAGCCACCTACTTTTACTTATTCAAGCTTAGTGAGTTTTACATACGGAAGTGTTACTACAATATTCATGTACGTCCAGAAGTAAGGCGTTGGTCTCAATGATTTCCCCTGCCACGCTTAGTCAATAAACCAATTTGATACAGCCTGATTTAAACTCATTTCAAAAAGGCCCTTTGTATTGTATTGTATTTGTTTGATATTTATCCAGCTGTGTATTTCGATCGATTATTATCGTACTTTAATAAAACAGGTGGCTGATAAATGAATATTATTTTTAGCTCTGGGTTACAACCCTTATCCGCTGATATAATAACATTGTCATAGGTTGGCGGTGTCAATTTATATCAGACTCTTTTTTAGTAGAAACGAAAGATAATGAAATCTTTCCCAGAAATGTCACTATACTGACATTTGGCATAATTTATTTAAAAAAATAAATGGCTCTTCACCCAGCTTAGTTTCAAAATTTCTTAAAATTTCTTTATGGTTTCGAAGTTTCTGCCCTTTAAAACTTACGTTCATGTACACAACGGCAAGAAAATGCATTATCCTAAGAGCACCTCTTGCATACTTAAAATTGCATTGCCATACACAAAAACAGAATCTCCTTCTCTTCTAGTTTCATATTCCAAAAGAAGTTTTCTACCCTCTCAGCGTAATTGTTTGAAAATAAATAATTTATTCGAATCGACCGCACGATGCAATCAAATGCAGTTATGTCAGTGGAGAGAAAAAAACCTATAGAAGATATTGCCAACATTTCTTTTGGAATACCAATAATACTAAGGATACACTTTATAGAAAAAAAGAATAACTACAGCTCGTTGAAATGCTTTTTTTTTTCATAACAAATTTTCTAAATGTTGTGTGTTGAAGAGCGAGAGAACGAACAACTTGATTTTGTTTTTTTTTTCAGACAAAATTGAAGCGATTTTGTGAGGTAAATCCACTTTGTTAATAAAAGAAAAGCTCCAGTTATTGAGCATGATGCTGCAGACATGAACTGCAGCTAGTAATTGTCCTTTGTTTTCAGTTGAATTAAATGACAAATTATGTTCCACATACGCCACCGCATCCGAATGTTTCTCGGCTGAGGACAGGGAGGAAGGAATAATTTATATATAATTGCATATGCAGTTGAACATGTGTGTAGTTTAAGTAAAACCACTTGAATCGTGTGAGTTAATGTTAATTTTGTTGTACTATGTTCGCATTAATTTAATGTGTACCGAAGTACAATAATGCAATACAGATAATAGTGCGATTTTTAGTAATGCCTGGATGAAATATTTGTCAGTTTTAAGGTTAAGTGTTTGAGTACTTGGGCCTGAAAAGCAAACAATTACCTTTGGCTTCTATAAATTAAAAACTCCCTTCTAACAAGACTCAAAATTAAACTGACGATTCCCAATTTCGTTAAATGAATCACGCTAATTATGTACCCGCAAATATTTGCATTTTAAAAAGCAATCAGTTGTCTATAAAATCATTTTGATTTCAAGTCCATAAACGTAATATACCACATAGTGGGTGGATTTTCAGAACCATGTGGAGTATCTCATTAATTGCTCCCCTACAGGGCATTGCTAATATGTTGTTTTATTATCTTAGAAAGCTGTTCTAGTTTAAGTACAAATGGTGTAAACACATTTATGGTTGGTGTAAGGATTGGTTTTTATTTTTGTAGAGGATTTCAAAATGGGCATAACCATAAACCATTCTTATGAAATTTTTCTTTTTTAATAAATTGTTAGCATTTTTACAAGCAGCGGAATTCTTCGGTGTTCCAGAAAGTTTGGCTGAGAGTCTCAAAAGGGATTACTATTATTTGCTTTAATATCAACAAATAGAGTTTAATTTCGATCTCACTTTTATAGGCGCCACAAACATATCTGCGATTGACTATTTCAAAAAATCACACAAACACAGCTATGCCGTTATATTTTAATTAAAAAAAGTAGTCTCTTCAAAAGTTCGAAACGCTCTAGTTGTTCTCCAGAAACGATTAATTAAACATTTCCACTTAAACCAAAATGTATATCTAACTTTCCGGACGCCCACTCAAACAAAAGTCCTACGAAAGCATTTCTTTCATTTTCCCCAGACAACGTTCTTTTAATTATCTGACCTCTTTTCGCTCTACTTCAAGTAAAAAAAAGTTTGGCGCCTACCATACCAACTCGAGGCAGTTATACACCTTCACAAAACAAAAAAAAAAACTTCCTTGGAGCGAAGAAATTTTACTTGTTAATGCACATCTTTCCCTTCAGCTTTCAAGTGGAATATTTTTCACGGCAATTATACAACCATTCGTCGATGTAGAACACAAAAATTCATTACTTCAATCGTCCTCGACAGGCATCCGCTTGCTGCATATTCACCTCCACCATCGTACCATCTCTCGCTCTATCTATTTTAATGGACTGCGTTGCTTACGCTTTGGCTCGTCTATATATTTGCTTTGTGGGGTTATATATTGCTCTTAAGTTTTAATTAAAAATGAGAAAATCAACCAAATGATCATTAACATTGCATCCTAATGTGGTGCGGTTATTGTTATGTCCTTGTACTTGGTATATCATTTAATTTTAGCCGGATACCGAAAATGTGCCTGCAACATCTATTAGTATTCGATCTGGTTCATGGACTTTTCCATTTATTCCATGTACAACAAAATATATGTTATAATGTTTAATCCTGACAACTTGACATTTTAAGAGCACGCACTCCCAAGAAAATGAGGACGAACTAGAAATTAGAAGTGAAAACACCCGACAACTAAGAGGGGGAAACAAAATGTTTCCTGTACGTTTTCGTTTTTTTGGTGACATTCTTAAAAGTTTTAGGTGGAATTTTCGAAATTTTTATCTCGCTTATAGAGGGGAAACCTATTTCGTCAAGGACATTACGTCATTTGATATACCTACTTGAAAATCCCAGGCACACTACATGAACACACGTAAGGGGTCGTCGTAGAATTTTTTTTGTAAAATAAAAATCATTTTCTGGCAATGGGACGTGGAGGCTATGTAAGAAATAAAAAATAATGTTTATGTCTTTATCATTTTAAAAGTTTTCCATGTTCAAATTTTATTGCTTTACTTGACATGAAGGGTTTTTTTCATGAACTGGGAGGCTAATTTTATCGAGAAAAAAGTTCTCCTTTCGAATGTGGATTTGATCCAATATCTTCTTCTCGTTTACCATTTTCATTAAAAATGTTTTTAATTACAATTATTTTTTTAATTTTTGATGTAGAAATTGCTTTAATTTTACCATGAGTATGTCCAGTTGGAAAAATATCATCACTGTCAATTGCGCGGTCGAATAGTATGAAGAGCGACTTATTTGTTGATAGCAAGTAGTACTAAGCAAGTGTGTCAGCTGCTTGAATCGTAAACTAAGTACGAAATACATTTTTTTGTTTTTGTTGCTTGATATGCTCTAATTGGTTCTTCTGAAGCGCCACCCATCTTGCAGCGCATTGGCGCGTTTCTCCTATCTTTAGATTGACAATAGGCGCGGATAGGAAAGCTGATCCTTCCAAGACTATTTTTCAAGTTAGTGGTCCGGTCCGACTGTTTTTTTCGGTTGCACCGTGTGCTTGTTAAGAGCGTATTTGAATTGATTTTACGTAAAATATACCAAAATGGGATAAAAAAACGAAACTTTTTAGTAAAACAACATTTTCTACCGCCTTTTGTTTTAAAAATTGGATTACTTCACCTAGCTGCCGATAAAAGTATGCTTCCAATCGTACGCTGTTCGATATTGGAACAAATTCTTCATAAATGTTGAATTTAAATTTTTTCACAACCTCTAGCTTAGATTTGCAGTTGTATCTTTCTGGTACACAATTATACACTTTTAAGAGAATTCTACTCAAGATCTGTTCAACATAAAGGCTCGTATCGATCGATTTCTTAACAAAGCTGGTCTGAAATAAAAATCAATTATGTCCTATCCACCATCAAATCAATAATTGCATTTCAACAAACGTATTTAACATTCCATTAATTCTGGCCCAATTAATAACAACAACAAGAAGGTAGAGAGAGGTCTGTCAAATTGTTCCGCTCTCTAAACATCGCGTCAAGTTAATTTATTATTTTGGAGGAAAATGAATTTGTTTCCTTCGCTAACTGAAGTAGCGCCAACATTTTAATGGTTTTCGACATATATTCACATTAAGTTAATAGCGAGTCGAGAGTTATGATCTAAATTTATCGAATTCAGCGCTTAAAAGAGTTCCGCTAACCAAAAATGTAGTAGTCCTTCAATGGATCACGGCATGGTGCGCATTTAAAACTTTTAACTAATAGCAACATTAAAGTGAAGCGTTTGCATCTGTTTTGTGTTTGCGATTTTATGTTTCATTTCCCCAGCAAATTTCCTTTCAGTTCCGCAAAATTAAATAAAAACATACAAACGGGTTTATTTTGAGTATGCAGCAGTTTTATAAACTATATATATATGAAAATTCCAATTGAATAGATTCATAAGCAACAAAAATATTACGAGTCTCGTATTTGTGAGCCGGTAATGCCAGTTTTTACTACAAAAAGAAACTGACAGAAGATTTTATAAACTACATTTTATTTATTAATGAAAGTACATTAAATATTTACTAAACACGTGAGGGAGAATTCCTCGTACGATCTCACGATCATGGCATTTGTATTTTGTTGGTTTGTTTTCTTGTCTCTTTGTTTTTAGATCTAGAGGTAGGCTGGATGCCAACTATATTAAAATGAACAACATGGTCATTCCATTGGACTTCGTTAAGAGTTGTCGAACTTTTGCCGCAAATTTAAAAGAAATATGAAAACCGAAAAAGTCAGATAGACAGTCAAGTACATGAGACTCCATTATGTATATCGCGTTGGTCATTGAAACAAAAAAAAGTTGGCGTGTGTACATTTTGTTGCCAGCCCGCAGTAAAATTCATCAATTACATAAATGCATCCATAATAACTTGAAACAGGGAGTGTCAAACTACTTGGCCATTTGAATCATGTAGTCATCCACTTATTATTATAGCTGGAAATTACTGCCCAATGAGCCATACATTCTGCGCGAGCTACATCATCACAAAATGGTCCTCAATGCCTTCAGTACGAGAATGTGCTAACCAAAACTAAAATATTACTTACACTAGGGAATGGAAAAAATTGCAACCAAAACATCCTAAGGACATCGAAATCGTACGCCTAATAGCTTTATTTTTATAAGACACTTACAGACACATTTCTCATACCCGTTGGTGTTAAGGCATACTCAACTCGAAATCCGCCCAAAATACTCCACTGTCTGTTTCCACATAACTGTATTCAATATCCAGCCAATGCTGAAAGCGTTTTCCCTTCTCATTTCGGTTCCATCTTTTCGATACTGTTGGGATTTTCCGAAATTGAAATACAATATTATTAACTTACCGCCACCGCCATCCTCCCAAAGTCACATCAACGACGACAAGTTCTTATCGTAGTCAGAAATAGAACGAACAGTTGACGCTTCCCTTTTGCATAAATCACGAATTATTGAAGTCATTCAGAACAGCCATCTTCATCGCTTTCTCTCTCTCTATACACACGAACCTGGTGATAGAAATCGAATGAAGACGACGACATCGACAAGATATCGGAGTTCATCAAAAGGAACACAGCACAGAAAAATAAAAAAAAACAAGTCAAGTCAACCAAAAATCAATAAACACTAACAACTCTGCAGCACCAACAACCTGAACCAAACGGAGCGCAAATGATTGCTTGCTACTGCTGTCCTGGTTATTATTACCTCAAACACCATCCCATGAACGAATGTCAACTTTTATGGTCTTTCTGGTTCCATGTCAGTGAAATAGAAGAGAGAGCGTGTCCCTTGTCAACCAAATCCAGCGGGAATGTGGGACATACACAATCATATATATATATATATGTATGATGTACATGTATATGCAAGGGATTGCCCTTTCGATTGCATACACAAGACTTACAGTCGCAGGACATGTCAGATTGTCAGTATAAAAAAGTAGGATGACTATTTGAAAGTCAACCGAAATCACATGGACACTCTCGATTATACATAGTTCAATGGGAAATTTGCTCATGATATTCATTAGATTACCACCTCAGTTCGGAGGGTGTGATGCAAATGGGAATCAATTTGATTAAGGCAGATCTTTGATCCTGTCTGTCAACGTGTTCAGTAAATATATGGATCTAATGTAATTGTGGTCATTTCAATGAGTAACTCAGTGTCAGAGTGCAGTGGATGACGTCTCAACCAGCAAATGTGAAAGGACATCGGTATAATGGATGCAGTACTGACTGTATCCTTTCGCTGTAGCCCTCACATGGATGGTAATAACTTTGGGGAGGTTGCGGTTGTGATGGTTCTGTGTATTTGGGTTGCTTATGCGCAAATGAGTTCAATTGCGAAATTTGCTTTCGGAATTGAAAACCTAAGTGCAAACTCTCCGAAGGACATGATGTAGTTTTGAAATGCTAAAAGCTAATCCTGTGGCAGGGACTGGTATGATATGTGTAATATTTCTACCGCAGACACACACATTTGTATGTGGGACGGCCTCATAAAAAAATAATTGGCTTCGTGGATGCAGTTTGAAATAATTTGGGCGCATAAAGTTTTATGCATCAGTTAATTATTGCGATGACAGATGACTGAAGGAAATGCTTGCTGCTATCAACTCGATAGCCTGTCCTTTTCAATCCTTTTGAGGAAAAAGCTGTTTTGTTTTTAAGAGAGCATGGACAAATTCAAATGAAATCGGTTGGGTAAGCCAGTTGCATTCCCATACAGTTCCAACCTATCCTGAAAGAATTGTGACGCAAAAATAAAATTTGTATAATGCAAGCCTAATTTGGCTCAAAGAAATTATAGTTCGCGGCACTTGTAATCATTTTTCTGCGTCAAATTCAAATTTTACGAAAACACAATGGCGAGCCTTTCAATGTAAGAGACTTACCTATTGCTACCTTCCATATATTTTAGGTTAATTTTGAAAATTATCAGAAGTAAAGTCCATTTTGGTTAATATTCGATGAATCGAGTTTGGAGATACCTGCTGAAAGTGAAAACCCTTTCTCTGTTATTGCTAAATCATCCGCAACACTAGGTACCACGCAGTGCTTCGGATTTTAGCTCTTAACAGCGTTTAACTTAAATCGTACTGTGGGCCCGGGCATAATTCCAGTTGTATGGAGTGATTTTAACCCAGTACCCACAAACTTTCCATAATTGTAGTGCTCAATAAAATTCAACCCTGAAACGACAGCATGCTACAACCGCTCTTACCCTACTCAAACGACACTTCGCTCTAAACAAGTTCAAGGTTAGCTACAATTCTAGCTTGCATTTTAAAGCGACTATTCGTATTAATAAACCAATGGTCTTCTCTTACCCACTGGATGTTCTATGCTCTTCAGATCCAGTTACAGTTAGCTGTTCAATCGCGATAGTTGATTGCTTTGTGCAGATAAAAACTGCTAGATGGATCCGCCTTTCTGTTAACGTCTAAATATTTGCATTTCTATATACTGTACATACATGTTTGCTTGTGTATTTTCATTGAAGTTAAACCGAAGCAGGTTGGGTAAAAGCTCCTTCCCAGAAAACATTCAATTCTGCCGCCTTCAATCAGCAAAATTGGTTTTTCGCCCACGCACATTAAGCCCTAGCTATACGCGTATGCAGATTCTCGTGTATATCCCTTGACAAAAACCACGCACAATAATCCTTTTTCGCATTTTATTATAGGTCATGGGAAAGGATACACCTTCAGACTGAGAAGATAGGACGGTGTAATCCTCTCGGGATATCATCCAATCAACACCCTTGAGGATATTGCCGAGTTATTACTTATTAAACATGTTTGGGCCTTTTGTGTACGATAAAATATTGATTGCGATTAATGTATGGTGGGGCATATACACATCTTGTGTATCTCTTTGAGCTAGATGTAGATGACAGGAGTACGTGAAAATCATACAAAGTATCTTTTATCGTCGGTGCGGGTTGTAATAACGACCTCCCTTTAGAAACGGAAGATGGCTAGTTTTAAATATGATGTGCTCTCTAAGACAGACAAGTGACATCTTTATTTCCATCGGCGAATAACAAAGTATAGTGGCTTTAATTGAATAAGTCTTTTATGTGAATAACACCTGTTATCGCCAGCAATTAATTCGTTTAGTTTAAAGGTGAGAAATATGAAAACAAGCAACAACAACAAACAACTGAGCTGTTTATCGTACACTTGTTGTAATTACTTAATAATAGGGCTAAATAAAATGCAATCAGTGTGTCCAAGTTTTTTTTTTAAAGTATGTTCAGATTGTTCATTTTCTATTACTACAGAATGGCGCAGGTGTGCTTTATCGTTACCTTCGAAGCCCCTTATTTCCACGGATCCATCGTATTTTTTTGCAATTTTTTTAACTGTAATCAGTGGTAGCTATATTGAATTGGAGTTATTTGAAAGAGTAGTTATTGCTGTATTGCTGGCCTGTCCTTGAATTGAGTATTTGTCAAAAGATTGCCTCGTGTCCAAATTAGTACAGATGCAAAGAAATTTTTATCGAAATTTTCAGATTTTAAAATCGGCTGAAATAATAAAAAAAATGATGAATTAATTTTTTTATGTAAAACATCGCACTTGATAGACTGACAGTAATAATTATTGACGCATCATATTTTGTGGGATTCATTATGTCCAAAATATATGTGCAGAATTCACTGCGCAGCAAGAATAGAATGCACATGTTTATGTGGCACAAATAAATTCTGCACGCACCGCAGCACTGCAAAATGTCTCTATTTTTAAATTTGCTGCAAAATTCAAGCGTACCACAAGAGGAAAGAAAATAAATTGCAATTTCAAGTATTTGGCTTTTGACATTTGATTATTTTTTTTTGTTTTTGCTTTAGTTGTAAACACATCAGCAGCAGTCTTATTAGCCGATACAATGAATGTCAAACAATTTTCTGCACATCTGTCTTACTTGCAGCACTGTATTCTGCGCTGCGTCCAGAATTTCTGCACATGTAATTTGGGCATTAAATTTATTAATAAAAATGCACATTTGGAACACTAGATTACTTAATTTAGACCAAGAATCAACACAGCTTTCATATTAAGCTGCGTTGATTCATGTTCTAATTTTTCATTCAAGTTTCACTCAATTTTTCGCTGTACGACTTGCTTTTTTCGTAGTGGGATTGTATCATTTTTGTACTTTGTCATGAAAGTACCTACGGTTCGTTGTTTTTAATGTGAATGTAGTATGGGTTTTATCGAATGCAATTTTCTTTTCTGTAACAACCACTGGCTTACCACTTAGTTCATTGCCACTTAAAGTAGAAAACAAATTTCTAAGTAATTTCATATGTTACATTTGGAAAGAAATATTTTCCACCGTGCGCTCTTGTCACACTTTTTTGCTGGCTAAATTCCCCACCGAGAGGTGTTTATTTGCGTTTAGCATTTTTTCCGTGTTCTATAATAAATATTTACACAAAGCAGAAGCAATAAACATTCCATCGGATCGTCAATGTTGTTTTAGTTTTCCCGTACCTAAAAAAAGAGAAACACAGCCAAATAGACTTCCCAAAAGTATCTAAAGGCATGTTTTTCCAGTTTCCATGGTTTGGGAGATATCCATTGTTCGCTATCGCTATCGTTTGATTTGGATTTGGATTTCGATTCGAATTCGGATTCAATATGTAAATATTTAGATGCGGATGGTGTTAAGGCTATTAAATCCAAGGTGGAAGAAGATATTTAATTCGAGTAAACATTACTTTTGGGCAAATATTTAGTTACACTTCATTAAGAGCGGTGTGAGAGAGTGAGATGCGGCTGCTGTTCGATGTGTCAGTTCTTGTTTTCCAACTAATACAGTCCAGTTGGTGCCCGATAGATGCAGGTGTACATGTGTGCAGGGGGTAGGCTGAAATTTGTTTATCTTTCACCTGCTATTTTGGTTCGATGCCAAGTTCATTTATTTGTTTCAATATCAACATTAAGGTGGTCAATTCCAGGAGCACCATGCGATGATAATGTGCCTGTGTATTCTCTTTTCGGAGGGTGGAGCACACAAATACCTTGGTGTGGGATAATGTTTGATATTTACAATTAAAAAGTCATTAAAAAGTGAGCAAGCCTCTGCGATGTGGAGGGATGTTTTGCGTATAGACAGATGGAGTATTGAGGATGGGAGTTTACTTGTTTGCTCGTTTTGTTGTAGGAGGATGATTAATCAGCCAAAGGTAATGGATGACTGGGATTGCTATATTGTTTGCATTAAGCATTATCAGTTGGCTCAAGAGACATTTATTATTTCATGACTTGATTTAATTAGTAGAGAGAAAAGAACATTTGAGTGCATCTAAGATGTTGCTGTTGAATGTATCGTATATTATAAATAGACTCTATTATTTTCCCACTGAAATTCAATTAACATTAATTTTGTGCACAAACTTTATTCTATGTGAAAAGATGTCTTGATTTGTAGCTGAGAGTGAAAAAACCCTGAAAATCCTTTGTCCAATGGAATAACATTCGAATTCATACAGTCACGCAATCAAGGACAAATTAAAATGAAATATTACGAAAAAAAACTCGTTCTCATCTACCCCACTGACCAGTTCACCCACAACCCCTGAGATGAATAAAACGCAAGGCAAGGAACCCGATCCTTAGGTCAGATATACGACTAAGAAAAACGTATACTCAGCAAAGCAATCTTGCACAACAAAAAACTACAAATAAAAAGTAACAGCACAGCACAACGACCAAAGGAATAAAAGAAAAGGAAACTCTTTGAATTATTAAAATATACAAATACAACAACTATATTTAAACAAAATACAGTGCTGTGCAGATGTGGATGTGTTTGCTAAATTGTTATGTTGTATCTTTTTATTGTTGGGGATTTTACCTTCGTGAAAGCATATACATGCAAGTGGCATGTGTCTGAAATTATTTGAAAAGTCAAAGAGCACACGCTAACACAGAGCCACAGGACAAACAAAATAATTGTGTAATAAAAGTACTTGTCATAAAAAGGGCATTCGTGCGGAGAATGGATTCATCTTTCTTTTTTTTTTTTGTTGTGTATGAAATGAAGAATCCAAATTAGTAAGCAGAAATGCAAATCAGCCAGAGAAAATCCTTGAAATTTCATCAGCGTGGCTTAGCATCAGTTGCAGATGTAGTCAAGTGGTTGTATTCTCACGTATAAATAGGAAGGATCATAGTTCGGGATCCATAATACCATGCCAGGGCGTCTAATTCGAAATACAACAATCAACTGAAATTGACTGAAGCACGGAAAAGCACAAATTGGGGGTTTACTTTGCAAATAATTATTGTTTAATTAACTCTATTCGTGTTTGAGTAGAGTGCTGGGATTATGGATTTGTAGCCCCCGTCCCCCAAATACCAACCACCACTACGCCAGATATTATTCAAATTAGGATAACGCACGGCATGGCGTGGGACTATGGCTTCGATTGGTTAGTTTTTCCATTTCCATGTCAATTATCGAACTTTTAGTTATTCATCAGAGTGGGTGTGCATGTTTGCATGCAATCGGTTTTATTGCATGTGTTTGCAGGGGTGGGTGGACATTATTGATGTCATACTTAGTAATTTAATTGTTTAGATAATTGGCTCAAGAGTGTCAATTTGTGTGGAATTCCATGAGAACTGTTAAAAAAGTGGAACGGAAAAACTTAAAATCAACGAGAGGGTTGATTGAAATTGGGAAGATAACGCCGCAAAACATGCGGTGATTTTTGATTTTATGTCGGCACGAGAGCCCTTTCGCATTAAATCCTCTGTGGTATATTGAAGGTGGTTTTTAAAATTTTGAGCCAACAATTTGTTTAAAACACGAGTTCTTACTAGCGTAACAACAAAGACACTTAAGTATGTCCGAAGCAAATAATAAAATTGATAAATATGAAGAGTTTTCTTTCCAAGAGGTTCATTTTTTGAATTGTCAGAACTTTTTCCAGCGACAACCAATTTGACAGCTAACAGATGATTCGTGTTGGGTTTGTTTCGATCATGAGTATAGTTTTATTTGTTATTTCAAAATTGGTATAGACACGGCCCCAGCATCAGTTGCACGAAAACTCTTACTTCCAGATTGGGCCTCATTCATTCCTAGAAAATGGCATAGAGCTATCTTTGAAAATGTCAATTCCATGTCCATCAATATGATTGCATTTGAGTTAAAAAGTTCTGTTCCTTTAAAAAACATGCTATAGTTCATTTTAAGTAGGTTGATGAAGCAAGTAACAATGTAACTATTACGTGTATGTCAGTTTAAAGACGTCCTTTCAACTATATAGATCCCATTTGGTTAAGTTAAGGAGCATCGATAGATGTCAACCTTTTCAAGATGAACATCACTTTTCCCTTGTGATAAGAAAAAGATACCCAAGTCATACCATAAAAAGGCGACTCAATTTTACTGACAGTTGTATGTCAACCAATATTCGCATTTCAATGAGAATTATTCATGTATCATTTTAATTGACCCTTTTAAGGTTGTAGTCCTACGAACCTGTTACACATAATATACAATCTTTTATGAGCCAGTGCCATTGAAGCTCAACAAACTAACCAATTTATTTCTAATGATACACAAAACTTCGATCTGAGATTCTCGAAATAAATACAAAACTTCTTAGCGATTTGCTCCAATTCATTCGAAATTAATCACATATCTGGCCATCACACATGTATACTGAATAAAATGGTCAGCAAATAAATAAGCATTAATCTCTGGTTAGATATAAAATGATTGATTACAAGACCATTTTGATGACCGCAGAATGTCCATAAAAGTCTGCAATAAACACATGGTAGGCTACGGCAGTCCATCGGGCAATCGTAAAGTGAAACATCTCTTAGTCAGCCGCCGTCGTCTTCTTCGTCTCTGTTTAACGATTGGCGTTCTTGTTGCTATTGGAAATAGCCAGCTAATAATAACAAATATTGTAAAAATTCAGAAACATGGCATAGTTTGTATAAACATCGCTGGAATTGTTGGCCGCTGGGCTGGGCACCTGATGCGGGCTACTTGTATTAATATTTTTGGGATTCGTACTCGCAGATCAAGTTTAGCACGTACAGAAAATGAGGTTGTTATCCGAAATCGATAATTTTGTTTGTTTAAAAATATCTCTCTTGGTGTTTGTTTGTGTTGCATTTTTTACTTTCGCATCTACATAGTAGGAGAAAGATATAGCTTTCGAGTGAAATTCAAAACTGTTGCTGAACTTAAAGTTCAAATTTTGAAAATTAACTTTTTCAGACTAATGAGTCAGTAGTTTCCAAAAGATTATAGTGCTTCTATTTTCTTCTTGTTCGTGCTTTAGAGTTTAACAAGCGAGTACTAAAGAATAATACCGTAAAGTTGCAGCAACAGCTTGGTCTGTTGGCTAGCGCCTAGATGCATAACTATTGAGTGTGTAACCTTCGCTACCTGAATAGGGGAATTATGTCTTCAGAATTGAGCAATAAAAATAACCATTAACATATTGTGATCAAAGGTATGGAAGGTGTCATTTTTTCCATCCAACGATTAATAAGTTCCCAAGAAATCAATAATAAACTCATTGAAATTAGGCATTTATTTGTATGAGTGTCGGCGCCATGCATTCAAAAAAATTATATATTGTAGTACGATTTCAGCTTCCGAAAGGCCATCGAACGACCGCACCTCTCGTAAAATTTGCCATAACTCTTCTATACTGCATTAATCAGGACGATTAGATCTAAAAAAAAAAAACAGATTTACCCCCTCAAAAGAAGCACATTTACGATTGCGTAGAGTTTTGCCCTTCAACAGGATGGCAACCACCATGGCAGTTAGAAAAGCAAATGCACAGTAGTGGGAGACAGTGAGAGTAAAAACTTCCCCGTACCCACCAACGCTGTTACTAAACTGTTGCTCTGATTTTTCTCGTCGTCCTTCTTTATCCTCCATGCACACCCATCTTTTATGTCATTACAGCGAGTAATCGGAAAAGTTTTCATCCAAATAAAGTGAGAAAAGAAGAACGGATTCTTCAAGCGCTGCTCCTTACGACCGACGATGTACGCCTCTGTGCTCTTGAAAGGATATACTATACATACTTTCGGTTATGCTTTTATTTTCTTTAAAGTTTTTCTCTCACTTTTAATTTGCATTCACTTGCAGTTTTTATTTTCAT
The DNA here is from genome assembly GCA_916610125.1 of Cheilosia vulpina. Classification (NCBI taxonomy): domain Eukaryota; kingdom Metazoa; phylum Arthropoda; class Insecta; order Diptera; family Syrphidae; genus Cheilosia; species Cheilosia vulpina. The sequence goes on along the minus strand of OU744280.1, from coordinate 8,722,920 downwards.
TTTCTTATACAAAGTGTGAACGCTTGTGTGTGTATCTCGCTCAAAATGGACTTTGGGAAGGTCTTTGATATGAAGATCTTGCGAAAATTTGTCCATCAGGCGGGCGTTTTTCATTTATACGTTTATAATTATGCTATACCAGCATTTTCTTTGGGTGCCCTTTGAGAAGTTTCATCGCTTACTTTGTATGCTATAAATAAAATGTTGTTGCCGATAAAATCTGGGTTTATACTGATTCATGAGTGGGGATAGTGGTCAGATCAGAGAAAAGATGATGTGGAGCGACTTAGGTAGATAGCGACTTAACACCTTAACTGCTCCAGTTATATGATCTGGGAGTTGCAAGCTGGCGCTAGCCATCGTTATGAATTTTGAATAAACATGAATTTAAAAAGCCAGGAGTATTGTAAGCAATTAATTTCTGAAATACAAAATTGTTTAAACAGAGTTTTAGTCCATTTTTGGAACCGTAATACCAAATTTACTGTATAGCTAAAAGCCAGTATGTACGGCTTGTGTTACTTGACTGCATTAAGCTTCCCATCGGAATCAAAGAGGCGCACTTTAGTCGTAATATTTAGCTCCCATTTCTTATTATAACTTGCAAACATAAATCCACATCCAAAAACAGCCTCCTATGGCCATTAAGTATGTACGCAAATATTTCAAAATATAACAATTAGAATTTTTCCAGTTTAAAAAAGTAACTAAAATATACAGAAAGGTTATCCCTTATCTTGAATTCGTTATACGTTTTATTTTGAACAAATCCGGTTAATTCTCACTCATCTCGATTGTTTACTTAGCCATATACTGCCTTTTGTTATTCGTAAATATTTTTCTGAATTCTACGGAAAGAGTGCAAAGTGATTACAAAGTATCCACTCTGTTCGCTGTGAGAATCAGTTTCTATTTCTGCTTAACGTTAAAGCGCATCACTTGGTCAAGCCTTGAATAAATCAAATATTCAATACACACAAACACATCAATTTCAAACATAATTTATGGACTTTATAATGAAATATTGAAGGCGTTTAATTGTGGATATAAATTCGGCGAATTCAGTTTCGCTGTTTTGAAATTAATAATTTCTTGCGATAGTACCTAAGTGTATTTATAAAATTTTCCAGATGTTTCAGTCGGTAGCAGACGATAGTAATTTCGAACGCAGTTAGGACTTTTTATAATTTCCAAAGGAATTTAGCATTATGAAGAAAATGTTTTTGAGATTGATATTTTAGGTGAGTGTTAATTGCGGGATAGTAAAAAGATGTTTGAAGATCTCGAAACAGTTTTGTTTTTATTACACACTTAAAATTGATTTATTGCTAAAAAGCAATTTTTATTTCAATTACTAAACGGAATTGTACAAACAAATTACACAGTGGCTAAACGGCATGTGTAGTATAGCTTAGGGACGAGCCTGATCGTTAGATATTGTTTTTCTCCTCAACTCCTCGCAGACATTTTTCAGATAGAACACATCACCGCCACCATACGCAGCTGAAAATAATATCAAAAGAAAGTTGTAACCGACCAGAAGAAGTGGAATGCGATTATGCATAATTTACCTACTTCGCTTTTCAATTAAACATTGAAAGCATATGTAGAGTTCTAATTTCCAAATCCATAATTCATATTCATCCCCACCTCATGCTGGTAAGTTATGCCGAACGATTTACTCCTTTCGTCAAAAATAAAAAGCAAAAACATTACCTTTCCATGCCAAAGGAAGATTGTGTGTCGTTATTTCCATTGCCACGATTACCACGTGTGCACAAACATATTCCCAACCCGAGGTAAAGCGCCCCCTGTGCTCCCCTTTGTTTGGATTTGTTGCTTTTCCCTTTTTTCGTAGCACAAAATACACTCCACCGCCCTTCGTGGTGCGTCTTTTTTCATCACGTATAAATATTGTAGTAGTAGGTTTCACTTTTTTTTTCGTGTGCCTTAATGCTGGCTCAATACTTGCATTATATGCGGAACGTTTGCGGTTTACTCGTATGTCATGATTGTTATTAGGGGATTTTCCCTCCGGTTTGTGAGTGTAGGCCACCACTAATCAAAAGGAAAGCGTTTAACATTTTAAGAAGATCCCTTTTGAATATTAATATGATTGCCGTTATGTAGATATTGTTATACGCCAGAGGGGTAGGCATTTTTTCGATGTGTAGGCATGCAAATGACAGGAAACAGGAACCAAGCGAATAGGGATTGGGACTTTTATGGGATCAAGTTGTAAACATTTCAAATGCAAGGGATTTAATGGCGCGAGTATACCGATAGACTTTTATTGCTATCTTGGAACAATTCCTCACACATCCCTATTTTCTTATAAGCAATCCCCAAAATGTACCACAAATAAAATAATGCGACATATAAGTCAGTGATATCGGTAAATATTTTTAGAAATAAATATCAAAAGACTTTTATATCTCCAATATAAAATACATGTACTTTGGCAAGGCAACTTCCCAACTTTGTGTTCTAGGTAGATCCCAAGACCGTGTTTGACATTTTAATAAAAAAGAAACAGAAAAACTTATGTACACAGCAATAGTTGGTAGATGTTGGAAAACTTTTAAAATGTGTTTCCTGTAAAATTGCTTCACCTGTAAAATTTGAGTGTGGGGACAGTGAAGGAAACAACTTTTTAATTGAAGCCATGACGGTGAAAGTTGGATTGGCGAGTGAACTTCAAATGAACACTGTTCATAAAAGTTAAACATTACTAAGCGCGTGTGTAGTCGGGGTATGACAATACTATTAGACTTAGTGAACAAATTAAGTCGATTTGAAATTGTTGCATTCTCATTGGAGTGTTGTAAAAAAAATGTTACGTATACGTCAGAGCCAATGAAAGTAATTCTAATTGATAACTGAAAATCAATACATTTAAATTATTTGGCAAAGTACAAATAAGAATAAATGTATCTCAGAGTACGTGGAACCTATATAAATCAGAATATTTAGTTGAAATAAAGGAAACTATTTTTAAAATTTGGCAGTTATATGCAATTTCTTTGAAAAATCGCTGCCCTAAGTCAAAACAAAATTAGCAACTGCTTAAGTTTTCCAAAGGAAACCTTCTGTAAGATCCTGTATACTGGAACTTTCCGGGTTTCCTTTTTTGATGTGTGTCAAACGTTTGCTAGAGGTGGCGCTTTGAAAAGCTTTAATATTCACAATCACGAGTCCGATATACATTTAAGGTCATAATAACCAACCTTAAAAAAATCAACAATAAATAAAATTTAAATCATACTAAGCCACATTCATAAAAATACAACAACAAACGATACACAACACACATTTATAACAAATATAATACCTAACATCAATCATTCTTTATTATGTATACATATTCCGTATTGCACTCCAGCCGTTACATCCAAGGGCATCAGGAATTAAGTGAAAATACTCGTATACGAAATCTCCTTTACACACGTTCACCTGAAGGAATATTACTCTCGTCCTTCGATACAAGTGTTTTCCATACAATGTTTCGAAATGCTGAAAATATTAAAAAAAAAAAACCAGGCTCAACGTATCGATTTTCAGCCAAAAGACAAAAGAAACCGTATTATTATACAAAATAAAAATGAAATATTTCCACAAGTGGCAGAGAGTATAAAAGGCTTCCATACAAAGTATACAAGCTGCGGTGTTGAATTGCCTTTTTATTTTACCACATCGATAGGTGTCATTAAAAAGTTTACAAACTGGCTTTCCATACTGTATTTATCTATTGCTATTCAAGAGACTTATGTACAATTGACAGGCTCTTCCGTCTCATCAAATGGAAAAGTTGAAACTCGATTTAAATTTTTCAACTTAGTATGGTTTTGTGGATTTTTTTCACCACCCTTCTTAGATATATATTCTGATGAGGGGGAGCTAGCATTTTGTTTTAACAATAATAAATAATCGAGCGGAAGGATACATCAATGGAAGAAATACTTTTTTTTTAATTTTATTCATTTATGGCTCTTTAATGTGGAAAATTGACTGTGTAATCCGCGGAAAGTTGGCTGTCAAAATTTATGCGTATTTCTCCTCTTTTTCAAAGTTCAGCGTCATGTTAAAGGACTACTTCTACGGTATGCATGTTCAATGTCACTTAAGAAAGAACACGAGTGGAGTGTTTTTTTTAGCAATATGCTTTTTTAATATTCACCACTACGGATATTTAATTAATTTTGGTAGTTTTTGTTGCAAAGAACGAAATCAGATTTTTTTTTGAGGAACACAGAGACAAATACATATCAACTTTTTAATAGTGAAAGAATTGCATTTTTAAAAAATAATTTGCAGACTTGGAACATTTTTCATTGAATTTTGCGAAAAAAAAAATTGCAGTTCACTCTATATCGAGTTTTTCACAGTTCACTATTTAGAGCAAATGCTAAATTTTGGAGGTTCACTAAATTGGACAGTTCACTATACTGAGCGTCTATTGTATTTGAGTATATAAGTCACAACCTGCAATATTTATTGGGCTAGTCGTCATCGCTAAGTTGGTGCCAAAGGTAGGAAAATATAGAATCGTCCTCCCAAGAGTATTCAATATAGGAGTGTAATTCTCGCAAAGAAATGTCCCCAACTCTGTCTATAAACCCCTTTGATCCATTGGATTAAAAGGATAAACAGGATATTCATCCATTCTGTGCAAAAACTACATTCTTCTGCATACTTTTAACTCTCGTTGCTTATGGCGAAAAAAGTTCATCGGATATTAAGTAAGGACAACTCAAGTAACAGGAGGGACCTCACAGAAAGACGACTGTCTGATATAGCCTGTGACAGCAAAAGTGGAAGGTGCTATAATTTCTGCCGGAACATGAATGAAATATTAAAAAGGAAATAATTATGAACCACAAAAGCGAAAGGAAATTACTTTTAACCGAACAATTTAAGAAAAACAGTGAAGATGGGGGAATTAAGTGAAGCACATTTAATGAATATCAGAAGACCGAAACTTTAGTTACTTTTGTAATGCTTGCGGGTTAAGTAATCATGAATTTTTTTAATTTTGTATATCTCAGGGTTGGTTTTACTTTCAAGTATTGAAATTTAATGCAAGCTATAGCAGTGGAAAAGCTTGGAAAACTGCAACAAATTGTGCGTTTTAAGTTTGTGGAGTACATAAGGCGGGATTTTCCTCTTCGGACAGTATAGTTAAAGTCGTTTTAGCCGTTTTAGGCGGGAGTCTGCTTTTTAATTTCCTTCTACAAAGTTTGATGGAACTGAAAACCACTCCAAGAATTAAGTTCCATCCGACTTTGCTAAGGTCTATTATTGTTCCATAGAAAGCTGTCTATAATATATTCCTTTCTTACAATTTATGTTGATGTGTCCCTTTTTTTTGGACAGCATAATGTACTTTACTTTGCCATCATTCGTAAAAGCTGTTCCTACAGCAAAGGAGGCATCATCTTTTATGAAATTATAATGTGACTGATGCCTCAAAACCATTTTAGATGATCCCCTTTCCAAGGGTGTTTTCAGCAGTCATTTTTCTGTATTCAGATCCGGATGACACGTTCTCTTCTCTTTTTTTTTTGTTCTGCACTTAAATTGTTATTTTTGATGTTGTCATTCGTATATCGCTGTTTATGAAAGCTGATATAAGGCGTTTAATTATTTCTCGAAAGCTGCAGACATTTTGGTTTAGAGTGGTAAACACCAAAACAAAAACTCTTTATCAGCACCTCCAAGTAGACTAACTTATCTCCATATGAAAAAACCACAAACCATTTAGAATGTATGGTGCACTACCCACATAACAAAAACACTTATCTTCGCACACTTAGCAGTCAATCAACTCACTTAAGCCTTAAGTGCCAGCAAATTCATTAATTTCCACACAAAGAAACGGAAGAAAAGAAAACCCAGTAAGACATTTTAAATTAGTTCGGCAAGGAACAGTACACCAAGAAATGGGTTCATCTATATTATGATTATCCAAGGGAATCCCAAAAATCTAGCACAACCTCACTTTAGCGCCACGCCGCACTTAGGCGGAAATTCATCATTATTACCGCTGTCTCTGGCAGTTTGCTCCCTTCCTTTATCCGAAGACAGATACAACAAACGAAAACAACGACATCTCACTACCGAGACGACGGGAAAGAATCTAAAAATGAATTTCTTAAGCACCTTTTATCCCCCGTCAACATTTTAATGAATAATAAAAAGGATACCCTCCAACAGCGCATACCCCTTGTGTGTAGAGGCACGACATTGGTACTATCTTCTAGCAGTTTCTTTTTCATTCTTTTTATTTGCATACAAAAGAACTGAACTCCATCGTAATAACAGTAATTGTTCTTAGACAGAGGTTGGAAATAAAAGTAAAGAATTAACCTTCATCCCAACAAGGATGATGACGACTCAGAACAACAGCAAAATAAAAAGGGATACCTGTTACGAAGGGCATGATGTTCAACAAGGCGTGGAACCTGATTAAATGTGGCAATGAACGACTCTAATAAAAAATATTACTCTGCGTGTATATGTTTGAGAATAAATTTAATAACCATAAAATGTAATCCTTTATCATCTCTCATCCGTTCCTAGATAAGGACCTCGTGCTCATGATTCGAAGCTGTACCGCTCGTTCATTGTTATATGCCTTTTATCGACCGCGTTAGAGTGTGTGTGTGTATGTATAACAAGGAAAGCCTAATTCCATGTTCTTTGCACATTAAAAGTTGTTCAACACCACAGAAGGCAGTGTAATAAATATCCCGACAGGAAAGCCGCGCGTCACTGACACAGTGCTTAGTGCTTTCCATCATAAGAGAGGATACTTATTTTCTCACGGAAGGACTAAGACTACTCCTCGCCTTTCCACCCGTTGCTACTTTGTTAATAAAATTATTTTCAAACTTTATGGTGGGGTATTCGGGTATAGTATAAATCCTGCGCGAACGAGAGGGAGAAAAGAAATGAAATCAATTAAACACGGATGAAGTGTTGATGAAAAATGTAGCCCATCCGTGTTGCCTTGAGGGAAAAAGCACTCTTGGCGCTTCGGTGCCCTCCTTAGACGGACGCGCTTCACCATGTTTAATTGGCATTTGGGAATCTTGCTCGAAGTTTTCCCGGTAATGATAATCATTATTGTTGGCTATATTCGAGTTGGTTTTTTCCTTTGTTTCACTTCCTTGCTTTTACATCTTAATTTCAGCTGTGATTACACGTAGAGCAGATACAAAAATAATTTTTTTGATTGCCCATCAACATTTTGCGGGAAATTTTATGCATTGAGTGATAAATTAAAATCGCACAACAATGAAATACAGATAGTAACTTAAAAATTCATACACGCTATTGTTGAGAAATATAGGTCAGTGCGTTGTGTAGTCAATGTTTCCATTTACTACAAGTAAATATATATATTTATATTTAGCCAGTTTTTGAAACCTAGAGAATAGCTTTCATTTATTTCGAACAATATTTGTTCCACTCTACAACTTGTAGTAAATGGAAACATTGACTACACAACGCACTGACCTATATTTCTCAACAATAGCGTGTATGAATTTTTAAATTACTATCTGCATTTCATTGTCATTATATACATATTATATATATATATATATTTATTTATATATATATATATATATATAATGATCAATTTACTCAGAAGTAAATTTATATTTAAACTTTGAACGTTTGTGAATATCTTTTAAATAAAATAAATAAATTATTTCAAATTTTCCTATAGACAAGTTGTTGGTTCAGTCACTTGAATGAGTTCTTTGTTTTCACCCATTTTAACCGAGCACTACGTGCAGTTTTTATTTATTTATCACTCGACTTTAGAACCTAAATAAGACACTAGTATTGTAGCGCAGTTTTAAGGAAAATCCCATAAATTAAATAGAAAATTTCCCTATTCCCTGAAAGATCGCAATACAATTTTTTTCTAAACTCCTTTTCCATACAATTTACTTAGCTATATAACATAAAATATGTTTCTGAATTAAAGAGGAACAACTAGTTCGAATTAGTTTATCAGAAAAACGTTTTGTACGTATCGCTTGCGAATAATCTATAGCGCCGACCACCATATCAACATGAGCGGCAATGTTGCTTGATTAAATACCTAACCTATTTACACAACTTAAGGTTTTTTTCACTGCGCCACCTCTTGCGAACGTCTGACAAACATCCGAGAGTATAACTGTCATGAAAGAGCTTCTCAATTGGCCGTTTGGACTCGGCATAAAATTGTAGATCCCTTCCATTCAAAAATAAAAAAAACTCACACAAGACGAATTGTTGTGAGAAGCTAGGCTTGGGTCCATACGGACCTGTTGCGCCAATTATTTATTTATTTTATTTATTTTATATTTACACATCATGAAGCCTCAATAAAACTGAAATTTAAGTCTGACTAAGGCTATTGTTTCCTTTCGTACGATTTATGACCAAAAACGACTTTCGTTGCCGACGAAACAAAAGATTACAATTTTTTTAAATTTTGTTTGATGGGCAGCATAAAACCTCTATTATTATAATTCCTAACAATGTACCGGAGCTCCCCTGTAGGTACTGGGCAGCAGTGCGGTAGGATTTTTAAAAGTTTCCGATTTAAATTATTTTTATAGTTACTACAGTATGTTTGTGTCAACAAACTCTCAAATAAGTGTACCATATACTGTTAATTTTACAAAATATTGAATCCGCCTATGAAAAAAGAACAACATGCACACAGCAGTTGAAAATGAACAGGTTCACAAATTATTCATATGTGACAGCTGACAGCCAAATCATATCAAGAGTTAAAACCGAAACCGCTGAATGCAATGGACCCAACTGATGGTCTAAGTGAAGCTGTGGCAACCACCACAAGAGCACATCTACCTATCTTCCTACCTAACCACTGGCTATTACTCATTATTTCCGCATGAAGAAATTTGGGAACCTGCTAAAATTTGAATTTTGAATTTGCAAAAACGACAGATGCGATTAATTTCGATGAATCATAGTCAGTCATCAATTTGGCGACAAAATGAATCCATTTTAACCACAATACACTGTTGCACACTTCCACAAATATTTTCCTACCCGTAGTGGTCGAAGCGTTCTCAAAAACACTTCAATGTCAGGTATTCGATGCAAGCATCAGTTACGAGATGGATTGTTATTGAAAACTGTGTGTGCGGTACTTACTCGGTATAACCTTATTTTGTAACAAAAAAAAAGAAAAGAAGAACTGCGACTCAACATTTCTATTACAGAACATGACATGGATGTAGACGATAATAGCGTGTAGACGAGTCATTCCCTGACAAGGATGTTTCCATACGAGAAAGCTAGGTAGGTGATTTTACCTTTTTTCGACATAAATTTAGTTGCACTTGCAGCTGTCGAGAGGCGGAATCCACTACAGTAACAATGCCGCAGAATACCGTAGTCATCGTCGTCGGCGAATGTTTGGGGAAAATTTCATTCCGTAAATATGCAATTTTTTTTCTGTTGGTATTTGATGAATGTTAACACATCGGATAAGTGGTGTGGGTCTTCCAAAGCCGGGCAAATAATTCGAAATATTTTATTCAAGCGAATAATTGTAGTCATTTTATTCAGACGTGTCCCGCAAAAGCGGCACCTGAGAGATTGCCTTAAAGTGGTAGTTTTAAATTTAAAATTCAGAATGTTTTATTCAATCAATCAATTGATAATTTTATATAAATGTATAATATATAATATAAAATTTTATATAAATATTACACACAACTCCGTAAAAATAAAGCTTGTAGTGAAGTAATGGAAAATCGGCCGGAGTTGGTGGGCTTATTATGATGTTGAGGGATCTTCAGAGGTGTTTTGTAACTAAGTTCACTTTGAGGATAGATTATTGTGTTCGTTTTGCATTTTGTTTAAAAAGTAATCTACCCTACACTGTAGAAGAAGTTTTCTAACTCTCTACATATGCGAAGCGCTCTCATTCCAGTGACAAATGTGTTCCCTACTGTTTCTTAAACCTGATACAATATCTGGAGAACGTCACATATCCCGAAGTCAAAACCTTCTCATCATGTCAAGCCGTTCGAAATTATCCTTCAGAATCAGCTTGTAAATAACGAGACAAAAAATCACCGTCAACAATTCAAAGTCTCTCCCACAACTTATCCCACAGGACGTAGAGTATACCACTCTTCTGAAATCTCAAATCGGATTATGACACTGTTGCCCCCTTTTCATAGGACGATGGTAATAGAAAGTCACTTCTATAGTGTTCAACATGACATCAGTTGCATCCTCTTTTCTTTTATCCATATCCGAACAACAGGTGACGACAATGTAGCAAGAGTTCTCTACATATACACACATAAATGCACATAATGACTGCAAACAAGTTGCAAGGATTTTATACTGCCATACTACTTTCACATGCAAATTTATTCACTGCAAGGGACCGAGCAAGGGGTGAACAAGACTTTCTATGCTGGTTGTTTTTCCCATCGCCATTCACTATGAAGAAAAAATAGTTGAATAATTGCTGGAATTATATTTTTCTTATGTTCTTTCTTTGCAGAAGCAGCTGTGATTCCATCAAATAGAAGGTAAGATAGGAGTTGGCATTTATTTCAATTAAAAACTTTTTACAGAACATTTAAGTTTGGGAAAATAGACCTCGGTTGTGCCCGTCGGATGGGCTGGAATCCTGTCATCAATTTAACTTCAACTTTGATGAGAAGATTAAAACTCCTCTCAGAATTGAACAGAATTTATTTTATTACCGAAGAAAATTTCATTTGGCCGTAGCCAGTGGGTGGAAATTTCACTCAGCCTTCCGACCACACAAACCAATTTAGAATATAAGAGTTGCCATTCATTTCACAGGACTTTGAACTTGTAGTGTTATTGTCAGCAGATTTTTTTTAACAAAAATTGTCTTCAATATGACAGGTTCTTCAATAATGTAATACGTACTTGTGTTCACTTTTCGATACAACACTTTGACACAGACACAATATCCGACAGGAAAATCAACCCTACTCATCTGCTTACATAAATTTGAGTGCAGACCAAAAATTGTTAAAGAGGCTGAAATCATAATATCTTATACCCCAGACAAGGGTCTGCCAAACATGAAATATTTAAATACCTTACTCCTATTTGATCCCCGATAAATTACGAATGGCTGTCTCAAACTATAAACATAATACATGGCCATGCAAAAGATTTACGAAAATCCTTGTCGATTATCGTGCAAATAATACGAATCGATTGACATTCCCCTGCAGGGCCATTAAGTCGATATTTTTGTTTTTTGTGTGTATAAAAGGTGATACCATACCCATCTTCCTGGCAATGGCATTATCCTTCTTTTCATCTCAAACACAACCTTTAACTTGACCCATAACAAATACATAAACCCGTGTTCATAATCCGGCCTTGCCCCCCCTCGATTTTACTATCCATTTACGACCCGACAAGGACATTCTAAACGAGCAAATTGTCATGTGAACACACATGCGGAGCTTCCTCTGAATATCACAACAATATACGCCAACTACGAAAGCAACCAGAGGAGACAAATAGAAATAAATGTATCACCACCGCAGCACCAAAACCGCCTCAAGGACATAGGAATTCCTTGGGGGACACAACGATTATCATAACCATAAAAAACACCGATTAACCGAGAGTAAAGTGCACAAGATACCGTTATGTCGTGGAACATTGTTGCAGACATAAAGTTTTATTGTCGAACCTCCTCCATGGATGGGTGCCATCCAACTGTCAAGGATATTCTCTCAAAATTCAAACAAGTTTATCAATAAGGCTGACACACAAGAAATAAAACATTACCCTCCACTAATTTAATGAAATTACATTTCCACAACAACAGGCAATCGGGTCGAAGGAGATCAGACAATGTCCCCTCATAAGAGAAGGATGGGACACATACTTACGCTTGATCTAATCTGTCTTACAGTTCATTTTCCATATCGGAATCCTTGATTAAGACCTTGTCTCAATCTCCGGGTTTCAGCTATTCAAATTTTCCCACGACAAGGCATTAACTTGTATTGGCACTCCCAAAAGTACTAAATTACACGGACGGCGTATACGCTTTTTACAATATTACGGTGAGTGGCATCGGGCCTCAGAAAATTGTGCCTAATTGGTTTTGTCTGGACCATGAAAGTCTATTAATCATTTCGACTAGCTTCAATGGAAGTGAAGCTTATGGGCTTTGTCTCCTGAAAATAACATAATGAGGCTATTTCAGGGGTGATGACCGTTCAGTGACTGGGGTGCCCACATGGTAGTAATTAAATTATTTATTAAGTAGTATCAAATTTCTGGGTAATGTACCGCTATGATTGATACACAGGTAAGTAGTGCGGTTCATGTGCGACATTACACGAAAGATGAATATGATGAATGGGTGTAGGTTTACAATTTAATGGTCCGATCGAATGGATGTATTCAAGAACTTGTGCAAGTAGGTATGTTATATGAATTTTAATAAGTTTTTTTTGGCAGCTAACTACGTGGAAACTGTGTTTCGTTGCATCGAAAATGAAATTGAGCAGCATCTAGTTTTCACTAAATATTTTTGCAAGCAACTTTGGAGTCCATTTGTATTTCCATCAGAGCATCTCACGTTCTAATATTTCTATTAAGGGTATTCCTGAGCTCTCACATTTGGATTTGTACAGAAACTAAACGAAAACCACTTGCGAATTTAAAAGAAATCATTCCAAAGCGAAAATTTGCTTCTTGTAACTCTTTGTAGTGTCCTGGATCTGTAGTCCAGGAGGGTCTGAACACTGGTTCATTACAATTATACTTTTTGTTTTATTAATTTGTGGAGTTTTTTTTTGCACGTTTTTATCTTACAAACTTCCACCCGTCTTGTTGTTTCTTTTCCGCACGAAATGAAAAAATCTTTCGTTTTTAGAGTTGCATAAAGCAAAAAAAAATTGAAACTTCAATTAAATATAGTTTTCGTTTTTTTCGCAAGAACATTTCATTCGTTTTTGAAGTAACGTGATGTTAAACGTTTGTGCAAGTTTTAACGATTGAACGTTTTTATCTTACAAACTTCCACCCGTCTTGTTGTTTCTTTTCCGCACGAAATGAAAAAATCTTTCGTTTTTAGAGTTGCATAAAGCAAAAAAAAAAATTGAAACGTCAATTAAATATAGTTTTCGTTTTTTTTTTGCAAGAACATTTCATTCGTTTTCGAAGTAACATGATGTTAAACGTTTGTGCAAGTTTTAACGATTGAACGTTTTTATCTTACAAATGAAGAAATCTTTCGTTTTTAGATGGCTTTCGTTTGCATGCTTTGTGATTACAAAATTTGGAAAATGAGCAAGAAAGTGGTTGCTCAAGTCGAACGAATTGATTGTTATAGTGCAGCCTTATTTCAGTGACGTTCCAAAGTCGAAGAACATGGAATAGTTAAAATATATTAAACAAACAAAATACACACAAACCGAATATCCCACTCTGACCCAATAAACTTTGCCCTGATAAAATGGTGCACATTTGTAACAGTGTCATGATGTGTCCTTAACGCCCATCCGAACACGTTAACACTTACCCCATGCACAGCACATATACCGTATACGTATACCAATACCTGACGTTGTAATTGTTAAGCGTTTATTTCCATACCACAAGCTGAGTCATCTGTTTCCTTGATTTTGTTTGCCAACATAATAGTTTCCAGCAGCTATATCCTGTTCGCGTTTCTCTTTCTGCCTCCATTTCCCAGTTGTTGTCGACGCTTTTGTTGCAGGGTCTACTGGCTGGTGTCTACAACGAAAGCCCGGATAGTGTCACCTCTATACGTGAATGTATGTGCCTGTTGAGATGTATCTTGCACTATATTCGCAGCATACTTATACTTGTATACACGCACAACGTACGTACATCGTGCAGCCGACCCATAAGCTATAAGCTCTTTGGGTGTTGATAATGGCTCTTGATTCTCCGGTAAAAAACGGTCGTCGGTCGCGAACGTTTCCTAGCGTCTTTTGTATATTGTACATTTTTGTTTCTGTATATCTCTTGGCACATAACATTTAGGCGAATGTACCAGTGCCTGATGTTGGTATAGCTTTTGTGCATAATGTTGAACAGGCTGTGTGAGAGATTGTGTGTCGGAGACGGATGTGAAGGAAGAACAACACTCGCAGAGTTTGCAAAGATGAGATATATGACTTGAAGAGGACTTTTATTTCATTGCGACCCGGATGCATATGTCGGCCGAGAAAATACACGCATACACCTCTGGTAGCGAGGGATGCTGCTGGCGACAGCAACTAGTTCACTCTGGAGTGTGGGGATACTTTTATTTGCTGGGGTCTTTGTTTCGGCCGACTAAATCGCGCGGAAGTACTGAGATGCTTCAAGTGGGAAATGCTTTCAGACATGCCGAATGGATGGTGTTCGTCGTTCGAATTGGTGGGGGTAAGAATGAGCATTTCCAGTGGACTACCGTCATCTTTCTGTTGTGGCAATTGTTTTATTTATCTGCTGTCATGTTATCAAGTACTTTTAACAATCAGAAGAATGGTGGACAGTTAGGAAATAAGTTAAAATTTGCTTCAATATATCACGGATTTAGTGTTTTTATAAAGAGTTCTACTAATTTGTGTTCTTCCGTGCATAGAGCATTAATGTAGTTGCATTTTTCTTGTCGCATCCCTGATTTTCCTACTTTAAATGGAAAGGAAACTGCATTCATCCACTGAATCATTTCCACCTATCCTCAGAGAGTACCCCTTCCAGTGATCGGAAAATGAGACAGAACTAAGAGCTTCCAAAATCACCACAATCACGGTAATCCTTCTCTTCTCTTCCTCTTCCTCAGGACTCTAATTCCCCCTACAAGCAATCTATCGATGACATCTAAGAGTATTAAAAGTGCATTTACATGCACCCGTAGACATGAGTTATTAAACTTGTATAAACTGACCTCGTTACACAGGGCATATATAGAACATTTCATGTCCCATCAATCAGTCATTTAAATAAATCGATCGATCGCTTATTTTATAACGTCTCCTCTTTTGCTGTATGGATTGTACACTGCTGCGACCCCAATTCCAATCGTAACATGACAACATCCTGCGAGATGTGTTATTCTAGACTTGAGTGCTCCTCTCTTCTGGCCATGCAACTGATTCTGTCGATTTTATAAAACAGAGGCGTTTGCGTTGCGTTTTCGTTTTGTGTTCTTTGCTGCCATTCAATTACCCCTTTAACCAACCCCCAGGATATTCGGTCTGTTGGTTGCAGTCCAGTACCCAAAAAAAAAAAGAAAAACACCAACACGACACTAGTATGCCGCAGCATGAAATGGGTCAACAGGACTGGCTGGTTGGTAGTCGTGTGTCAGTTGTACATGCGATCGATAAACTCCTCTTCACCAGTGCTCGCACCAGATTCCGGAACATGAACGCGTTTCGCTGGGACAAATATAGACAGAATCTGTACTCTGACATCGTTAATGGGGGTGGAGGTGGTTTATTTTCGAATATGAATATTAAACTGAAAGGGAGTGTATATCCGGGTGAATTTTGTACTTCTAAGAAGTACAAGTCGATGTTGCAATGTACTACGGCAAAGTCAATTGGAGAGCACACGAAAATATTAAATTCACAACAAATGCTCTTGAATTTTTTAAGTGGAACAATTTGATTTCGCTACTCGAAAGTTTGGTCAGGCATTACACGGTGAACCTTGGCCTTAACGAACAAACCTCTTCAATAAGCTCTGTCTTTATGATACCGCTTTCAAATTTACACAAACTTGACTGGGATTCACAAGAAATGATCGAGTGACAAACCACTTAAAAATAGTCACTATTTACTCACTTAACGTAAACATAGCTACAAAAGAAAGACGAATGTGAACTTACATTCGGTCCACTTCTGTCAAGTTACTTACATCACTGTCTCTGATATTAATCGAAACTTATCATTTACTGATAACAGTTGCACAACTATTTGTAGTATACTTGAAGACGATAATAGCCGCAATATAAAAGAGCCATTCTGAGCCGAATTCAAATCAGTTCGCGACTGATATTTCTCAATTCGGTTCCTGTAAACATGAAACTATTCGCAGTTTTCGGAGTTGTCATCGTGGTGGCTGCCCACCAAATTCTCGCTCAACCCGCTCCATCTGGATCGTTCTCCAATGATGTTGCCAATCGAACGGACGTAATGCTTTCGCAACAGGAAAACCCAAACAATCTAACTATACTGGTAACGAAAATTTCTGGACTTATGCAAGCCAGTAAAATGCACAACATCGACTTCGCAATCTACGGTAGCATCTACAGAACTTTGAACAAACTAGCTTATCTGGGATCTGCTATGTTGAACTCTGAACAAGTCATGAATATGATCGGGCGCGCACAGAACAACTTCGATGAACAGTTCGATGAGTTGAGTATCCAACGCGATGTTGACGCCAGCCTACTGCCGTCAAAGATTAACGAACTTATTGATGACTTCGTCAGTGGTCACGTCGAAACCATAGTTGAGTTGTTCAACAACATGTACAACCAGTCGAATATCTTGTTGGAGAAAAGTGAGCAACTCGCCGCCAATTCAATCGTATTGCTGGACTCTTTTGTGGAGCAAGTTGAGAAGTGCTTGAACGTTCCACGTAACAAGTTCAGGGAAACCTTCCAATGCCGCCAAGATGCTAGGACCACGTTTCCCGGCTTGGCTCATGACACTGCCCTAATTGAAGGCATTAAACTTGATCTGGAGAACTTGGAAGGGTTGATATTGGACGACAAAACATCGGTATGGGAACTGCAATGGAAAATCCGTAGTGAAAAGAATGATTTGTTGCGCCAGATCAATGACGAGAGATATAACCGAGAACAGGAATCTGAAAACTAGTTCCATCTTTACAGTTTAAACCGAACAGCCATGTGCGAAGAGGAAATCACTGTTTCACGATAGAATAAAATTAAATCAGTTTGAATAGAAAAATAAAACCAATCGCATTAGCTGCATTTCATTTGCCGCAAACTTAAATCCATTTTATAGAAATCCGACAGTATTTTAGTATTTAAAACTCTTTTGTTCGGGAAAGCCCCAAACGGTTGTCACCATAAAAGAAAGCAATGAGCCTGACAACCACTGTTGCCGCAGAGGTGAAAAGCATTTGTATTTGCCTTTGTGCTACGTGTCACTTTGCTTTAGAATAAAGGATACAAAGTTTCACGATGGAGTCGGAGAGCGTTTTCTCTTTGACTTTTGTTTAATAATTCATAGTATTTCAAATGCACTTTCTTTCATTTAAACTTAAAGTGTTTAAAAGTGATAAATTTAATGAGAATTCGTTGAGAGAATTGCTTTTATTTTTAACGGTTTTGGTGGTAGATTGTCAAGACTTACATTCCATAAGGCATCCGTACATATAGGCAACAAATATATTAGGCCTTTTTTATTATGCTCACATGATCTGTATAGATCATTGATCTTCACGGTCCTATTGTGAATGGCTACGGAAAAAGGTCCGTCCATTGACAGTTTTCACAAATTGAAAGTAAACACGTTCATAGATGGAAATATTGAAACTCCGATGATAGTTAAATGCGTTTACGTTGAGGTATTTGTGGGTTGAGGACATTCTATAATCCAATGGAACAAGTAAACTACTCCTGATTGAATCTACAAAAGTATTGGTGAAATGCCATAAATTACTCTACGACTGCTGTCAGCTGACTTGTATAAAATACATAAATTACATTTGTATTAGTGCGTTTCGAGTGCATTCGGACTTCAAATCGAGAAGCGAAGTTCTCTTCTTATGGAATGGAACTGTTTCGGAACGTCTCTTTTTGTCCAATGGAAAACGACATTAGGACTGTTTTTTTTTTTGTTTACTTTAAACTCAGCAAAGCAAAGTAAAGTAGGATTTTCAGCGCGCAGTTACAACAACTACGCTCTACTTGACACTTCGAGGAATCAGGTCTATTCGCGTACTTTCCCGAGCAGAACTCTCTCAGAGAGCTGAAAATATACGCCAAAGAACGTGGATAAACTTCGAGCTACTTTGAGGAACTTTCATCTTTGACATCTAATCCATATCACAAATAAATATATAACTTACCTTTTTGCAACATATAAAACATTCTAGGACAACATTCGACAGCCACCGAATTTTCTTTGTTTTTACAGATGTTATTGTTCCTTTTAAAGTCGGATTTTGAATTTGTTTCTTGAAAACTTTGTGCATTTGACATATTCATCAGTACTTACAGGTGGAGCTGTTTTGAGCCAAGAGAGGAACCGCTCGTTACTCTTTATTTGATAATTTTCTCTTTTGCTGTCATTTTTGATGAGTACTTGTATTTTGTATATACTTTGTGCGAATGCAATCGATTTATATCGATTGCGTTCGAATCAAACCGCGTACGCGAACAAACTTAGTAGTTGTTATAATTGCAAGCTGAAAATCCTACTTTACTGTGCTTTGCTGAGATCGAAGCACAGAAAAACACTCCTAATATTGAATGGGAATGTTTTCTCAATCTATCATCAATTGACATTTCGTTTAAATCGCTCCCGTACATCTCATTTATTATTTGCCTCACACTGCCTTAATTAATTATTATATTATATATTAACAATATTATTGAAATGTGAAAAGAAACATGAGAAACTGTCAAAGTAATGAGCAGCTATAACGGAAGAGCATGCTCGCAAGTAAACGTTGTTTGCAGTCCCCAACAAACTCCAGCGAGTCACATTTAGTTCGCTTCGAGTTCATCGGAGAGTGTTTATAAGAAACTCAAATCAATTGCGATATTCGTATATGCAAAAGATTGCCAATAATTATATAGGTTATGGTTGACAACAATGCATTCTAAAGATTTAAATAATAAGGCTGGTGAAAGAAAAATGATTAGACACTCACTGGTTGATGGTTGGAATCCTTTAATCGCAACCGGTGATCGAGAAATAAGACAGCACAACTTAACTTAAAGAGTATACCTATTTATAAATTTCTAATGTTTCTTGTAATAAACAGTATTTTGTACAAAAACCACGCCACAAGTACAATGCATCAGCTATTTTTACTCTAACACAATCTAAAAATGAAACAACTTAAACATTTCAATAAAAACATTCCAGACGTCATGCATCTAACCCAACGAATGCATTGACGCCTGATGCTGTCTGCATCAATTAGGAGATTTTTTTCACCCATCTGTCTATACATCATGTGAAATGTTCCATTTAATATACAAACAAATTAAAAACAGTCGTAAAGATCAAGTGGTTATGGCTGCATTCCAACTTTATACAAAATAAATTGTTTTTAGAACTCAACTGTCAATTGAGGGTGATATTTTCACTTTGTGATATGAATTACGAATGAAATGTCAACGGAACAAAAATAAATCGAATCAATTTAAAATAATAAATAATTAAATTCGATGCTTTTGAATCTAAGATACAATTATAGTGCTTGTCGGATTTATGAAAATACAAAGTGAACGATAAATAATGACGTTCTGAATACGACTTTAATTGTCAGCGATTAGGATTGCCTTTAAGTGTCGGAAAGGTATTGCCTGTTGACTTGCACTAAATGGTGCATTTTCATTGTCACCCGACGAGGGCGATGGTCTATCTTTTGGAAACAAACAAATTTTTGAGACTTACTATCTGGATAAATATTTCCAAGGACTACAACTTACAGCAATTGTAGTGTAGTGCAGAAGTAACGCGAGCGTTAAGCGTTCTGTCTACCTTTCCTGAGTGTAGTATTTAAAAAATAAATAAATAGTTGGCGCAACAGGTCCGTAGGGATTCTAGGCCTAGCCTCTCACAACCATCCACTTTGTGTCAGTTTTTCATTTTGTTTGGGACGAATGGAAGGGATATACAATTTTATGTCCAAACGGTCAATTGAGAAGCTCTTTCATGACAGTTACACTCTCGGATGTTTGTCAGACGTTTGCGAGAGGTGGCGCAGTCAAAAAAACACGTTAGGTTGGAATATTTTTTTTTTTTTTTTTGGGATTCGAACCTGGGAGTAGTCCAACACACTAACCACTAAGCTACTGCGCCGACGAGTACAGTATTTAGAGAATTTTGAAAATAGTCGACTGAACAGTAAGGGACAGCACTTCCTAACATGTATTATAACACATCTTCGGTTCGGCCATTTTTTTATATGATGAGAAAGTAAGATCAGCATTGTGATAGTTTTACAGTGGTGTTGTACATAATACAGATTTGTTATTCGGCAATTACAGCCATTTTGGAAGAGCATAGATAAACATCTCCCAAGAACCACGTGACCAATTATTGTACTTATGATTATCTAAGACTGCAGATCTTTTTGGTATGCAGTGACAAAGATAAAACTCTCAAGAAAATCTTTTATATATATGACCCCTTAAAAAAGGGCGTAAAAGCATCGATTCGTTTAGTTTCCCTTACCACCAGGTAAAGTTAAAAGTGTTAACAGTCACCATAAAAGGGCAAGGGTAATATTTAAAAATTCCTTCTACATGCTTAAAGTTTTTTGACTTTCATACGAAACCGATACTTGTTATACAAATTGTTTCTTACCTTTTCAGGACATGTTCCGGTAGAGATGGCAAAAATTTCGCGACGATCTGTTGCGTCAAATTCCTTACCCGCCGACAGTAATGCCAATAGTATTCCATTGCCTACCACTGATAGCGGTACCATCGGCAGCAAATCAAACACCAAACCGAAGTCATCGTCAACGTCAACGAATTCCTCATACATCAATGCTAGTCGTGTTATTCCATCAACACAGTCCTCGGAAATTACGTCGAATGACACCTCATTTCCAGATCCATTACGTTCAAATGGAAGTCAATTTACAACGCGCACAATTCCTAATGGCCGTCATGACAATACTCGTTATGGGCATTCATCAACGCTTCATCAAATCAGGTAAGCACACGCATACACACAAAATCTTCTAGGCAGTAACCACAACAACTCATCTGCCACCTGTTTCAGTTCGCATAGCTCAAGTAGAAGCGCTGATAAGATTAACACCAACAATAATCGCAACAGTACAACACCACTATCGTCATCTACAACGACTCCAGCATCGGCAGCGCCTCCGCCAATTCTCATTCTCCATTCGAGCAACAACCTCACCCAGGCGCAAATTTTGGCAGCCGCCGAGCGGGAACGAATACGTGCGGAATTCTTCGCCACCTACGATGTCATGACAGGGGTGCGGATAGCAGCAACGTTGGGTGGATTTTTTGGTTTGATGGTGTTCTTAATTGTCTGGAAGAGTCGTAGTCACTCCAATGAGACGTTGCGAGTTTTGAAGGTATGGGGGTACAGTACTCGTATATGTCTTTTACCGCTGTGACTAAAATATTTCTTTCACTTGAAGGATCCAAAAATTGCGGCCGTAGCAGCGGCGTGCATGCAAGAGGAAGAAGAGAGGAAAATACAAGAAGCAATGGAAGCAACTGGCATGTCTATCTACCCGGATGAGTACGACGCAATCCTTTATCGCAGACAACGAATGTTATCTTTGGGCAATGTAAGTGCACCCCCGGTTTTGCACCGCGGATATCGGTTCTCATCAGTTGGTAAGCTTTCCTTTGTCCAAAAGTCGACTCCTGATTTACATATACGCTTTCTATGTAGGTGGTGGAGGGTACAGCAGCCTCTTGGAGCCACCAAGACGGTATTCCTATTCATACGGCGGCGGGCGACGGAAAAGTGGCTCGGAATCGTCTAGAATACTGAGCAACTATCCGATGGGCAGTAGCTTTGGTACTGATGACTATTTTGTAGAGACCGATGACGAAATAGAGAACCCCGAGTATGAGGATCGACGTTGCAGAGCTGACTCAGTGAAACGTAATGGACATGGCTTTCTGGAGGTTCCAAATGCGGTAAGATAATCTATTGACATCTTAGCGTGGATGGTGAACATGCGCCTACAACTCGTTTTTCCTTTGCCTATTTGACTTGAACTTAGCCGCCGGAATCACGTCGCAGCAGCGCCATGACATGCTGCAGCACGGACAGCTCATACCTTGAAAGACGTTGCTCGGCACTCACCTTGGGCTTGGGCAATCTGCCACCGTCGTTACGACGCAAACTCTCCACAGCATCGCGCACTTCCAGTACTGACATATGGGACTACTATTATCCAGATATCCAAGTAATTCAACCTACGCCAAGTCCATCGCCATGTCCCAGTGAGCGAAATCTCTACGACCAAGCGTCATCTTCAAGACGGGCGACAACATCTGTAAATGGCGCCTCCGTCAGTAAGACTGCAGTAAGTAGTTCAACCCCAGTCACAGCAACAGCGAATGTGCCTCCTCATGTGGTCCGGAAGCACAGCATTGCCTACTATGATCCAGAGAGTGCACAATCGGGTCGACAGCAGCACATTCATTCAATAAGCGCCGACACATCTGACTTTCTGCCCTATCCATGCACCGGAAAGGCAGTTCAACTTCAGGAGAAGTACGATGATTCTAGCGAACTAAAACTGATTGTAAAACGAAAACCCTGCCCCCCAGAGGCTGCGACTAATGGTCGAATGATTGACAACAACAGTAGCTACACGTATGTAACAGAGTTCAGCACACCGGCAGGAGGTGGTAACAACAGCATCGGAAGCCTAGGTAGTGCAGCTGATTTGTCAAAGAACATGACTACACAAGCAGGGCCCAAGCGAGCACCGCTAGCCTCTTTAAGTTCCTTCAAAATCTCCTCCTTAGAGTACCAGGATTCAGAGATGCGCAGCCTTGACGAGGACTCTGTATTTTTAGATAGCATAGCCGATACAGATGAGGACATGGAACAGTTTAGCACCGACAGTGATGAGATAAGCCTTGAAGATGATGCTATCAATGGCAGGGCAACGAAAACCCCTACCTTACAGACCATAGTTAGTCCTATACAATCAAACCCCTCGCACAACCAAGAGGATCTGCACTCGATGAAGAGTGCTCCACCATTGCCGCAGCACATCGACATAAAGCGTGTGGGAAGTGCTGCAAGCTCGTTCAAACGTCCAAGACGACCCATGCTAGAACGCCATCGAAGTATTTCGACAGCGATTTCCAGCGAAAGAATCTCCCTCATCGGCCATCAGATGAAAGAATTCTCCCAACAACAGTCGTTCGACTCCACTGATCGTGGACCACCGCTCGAAACACATTTCACAATACTGCCACGTCAGGACACAATGGAATCCACACCATCATCCCAGCGTAAGCTCCAAATGAAGCCACTCCTTCAGCAACAAATAAGCGCTGAACAAACTACCGACGAAGCTACGACTAACACTACCACAACAACTGCTGAGACCTGTTCCACCTTTAATACAGAAATTCCAAAAGGCCAGCAGTTCTACTGTGGTCCAGATGAGTTCGTGTCTCCCAATAGAAATGCATACAATTTGCCGCTCATATCAGTGCCCGCTTCGCTGAAGAACCTCATTCGCCATAACAGTCCACCGGCTTGTTCTTCTGTAATTCTAGAACTGCCCTTGATTAAGCTTCCAACAACTGATGAGAGCAGCGATAATAGTGCCCATGACAACAACGATGAGGACGACAAGAGTCGCAGCAAAAGTGATGAGTCTAGAGACCCTAGCTTACCTGGCTCCTCCCGAAAATGGTCCAGAGAAACTTTGTTCTAGCTAGAAGCAATCCAATTGTCACCGCCAGCTTTAGAGAATGACGAATTTGGTAAAGATATCTATGACGTGAAACTGAATATAGATGTCGCTGTTATCGTCGCCTTTACTGTTGTTATTCATGTTGTTGATGTTGTTGATGAATCGGAGTTTACTCATCGATTAGTTCATAAGTCTGAAAAATGTTTTAGAGACTGTTTTTCGTTATATTTTCCTGGAGCCGAGTAGTCGCACCCTGAACCGAAATCATCCAGCTGGTTTTACGAACGAAACAAAATCAAATTCAATCACGTATTGCCCGTGCACGAATAAAGCGGACAGACCCATGATTTTTGTTTTATAGGATAGAAATGTGAAACTTCCAAAACTTTGTGTGTGTTTTGAATGCGTTGGCAAGTGCTTGACTAGATCTAAAAAGGAGAACAATCGATCGAACTTCTTTTTAATAATCAGCAGACCAGAACATTAAGTTTGTTATAGAAAGCAATGGTTCTGAGCCAGAAAAAGCTACAAAACTTTTGAATGAGAGCACGCATATGATAAGGCTTATTCAAGAAGGTTCAAATTCAAACTGGCAACAAGATCAGTTAATAGAATATAAAAATAAATTCCGAAAAAAACCCCAGGCGCCAATGTCAATTGCTGTTCGTAAATTAGGTCTACCGTGTACTTCCCTGCACTAAACAGAACTTACCTACTAAGGCTGTGCTTCAGGCCAGGGTGAACTATGGCCTCAATTATCAAGCTTCTTCAGTTTGCCATGCCGTTAATTAGTTACCTCCGTTTGCGTACTGTAAGAGCTGTCAATGCAATTCGATAAGTAAACAAACTTGGAAAATCAAACAGTTCTAAATGGAGTTATTTGATAAAATTGCTAGCGCCACTCCCCAAACTAATCTTTAAGGACATTTCATATGAGAGCGAATTGCAAACTGCGACAGGCAAATATTCGTAGTTTCCGACATTTCATTTATTACATGAAAACTTTTTTTGGTCGCGGATACCCGAGATTCATGTGGTATTCGATTGGGCGCTTTCAGATCACTTTTTTTGCTCTCAGAACAATTTTTATGTTTGTTTGGTACAAAAAAAAAAACAATCTTTTTCAGATTTCAGAGCACTTTTGCGAAACTGGATTTTTTCTCAGATTTACCAATACAAGTACTTTTGAGTTTGACAATTAGTGGAGTTTGTTTACATTTTCGTGAAAATGTTTTTTTTATTCGTTGGTTTGTGGATCGCGACTGTAATATGTGGATTGTGAATAGAGTGTCACAGTTCACGGCATCAAATTTTCAATTCGCGGGAAAATTGCCGTTTTTGTAAATTTCGCTATTTAAATGAATTAAGACTCAGGTTTTTTTTTAGATTAGTTGTTAGATGAATTGAATATTTTGCGTTTGTGGTGGAACAAACAGCAATTTTCAATTTTCAATACAGTTAAATTGATTTGTTCGCAATTCGTTCTCATGTGAATAGTCGTATAGTATAGATCAAAGTTTTTCTAAAACAAATTCGGGGAGCCTTTTACTTTACTGGACCTCCTTCTTTAGGTGAAGCTGTATCTGCGAAAAATGCATTTTCGAAGATTAGTAGGAATGCACGCGGTGTAAGCGGTTTTTAAGCATTCTTTACAAGCATTTAGATCAAACTATGTATGCGTTTTTTATCTACACAAATAGGGCCTCCGAAAGGAGTTTGATGCAGTAAAGAAGTAAAGACTGTTTGAGTCTAATTTTTTCGCCTGTGCCTGATGTCAGAGGTGTTTGCGGATCTGTGCGAAAAAAACCATTGAAAAACACAAAGATCTTCCTAGAAATCATTTGTCTTTAGAATAGTTTACAGGACCACTTACTAAAAAGAACTGCTCCCTGTCATATAAAACAAATTTTAACTAAAAGAAGAAACCCCTCCCTTTCTACAAACCCCCTTTCCCACCCAGATTCGTATTTGTAACAGAATTCAAATAAGTAAATTGTTTAAAAATAAAGAACACAAAACCATTTTCCTCATTCCATCCAAAATAGAATAAAAACGTTAAAACACTTGTAGTTTAAACTAATCAGGGTAAACAATTAAAATGAATAAAAAATTAAAAAAAAAAATAGTTTTAACTAAAATTAAACAAAAAGAAAAGAAGAAAAGGCAACATACCTGCGCATGTAAAATCAGAAAAAGAAGAAAAAAAAATAATTAAGACACCTAGATCTGTAATAGTAAATGTAAAGAATGTATATTTAAATGTAACAAAAATGTATATCTTCCTGGGTCAACCCACCTTCTCTATTTTTCTATTGAGATCATCAATGAAACTAATCGTCACCCATACACTCATTCACACAAAAATTAAAAAAAAACACGCAAACACACATCTAAGCCTCATTTGTACCTATAACGCGTAAGCCTTTTTGTACTAAAATAAATAAAACAATAAAAATCAACCCACAATTTCATAAACAAAAAAAAAATGAATGAATATAAACGAGAAACCAAAACAATCATAAAATGTATAAAAATAATAAAATTGTTACAAACTAATAATATTTAAACAGAAAAATAAATACATAAAGAAAAACTAGTATAACAAAAAAATTCGCAGCTAATTTTTAGGTGAATATTTAAAGAAATACAACTCGTTGAATGTAAACGAAATATAATTTAAATTAAATTGATGAAATGAGGAAACCAAATACATATACACTTAGGTATAAAAAAAAACTAAAATAAAACGATAAATGAGATGTATAGAGCAAAATATTGTTAAAGTTAAACTGAGAAAAACCAAATGTTTAGAAGTTAAAAAAGCCAATAAATGAACAAATCAAAACCAAAGGAAATATGTCAATGTAGATAATAATTATTGTCGAAACATTTAGAAAACCTAAGAGAACAAAGGGGAAGTATAACTTTAAATAAAATATATATAAAATCAAAACAAAACAAAAAGAAGAAAAGTTAAGTGTTTAGCGAAATAAATAAAATGAGACACATTCAATAAAAAAAAAATAAATTGTTAATTGCATTTCGTCGAATGGTTTTTTTTTTTCAGCTTAAAAAGAGACTCAAGCAATAGAAAAAGTTGTTGTTAAACAAAGCAAACCAACTCTGGATATATAAAATCTGCACCTGTGCATTCAAGTTATCATTTTGACATTCAAACAAAACTACCGCAGATTTGCGAAAGAGATTTGCTTCGCTAAGTACTCTATTGAGAAAAAAAGAACATTTTTTCTTGCTCTAGATTAGGTACCTTTTATGTTTGGTTGGCAAAAAAAAACACTACAAGCGTTTTTCGGTTTATATGCTAGTGGAGTTTGTTAAAGTTTCCGTTGAATATTTCAAGACCATCCTAGCGCAATTGATAACGGGGATATTCAAGTATTTATGTCGTGTTCCATTGGGAAAAAAATCAATTTTTTTTTGATTCGGACCATTTTTTGCAGATCTCGATATTTCTTTAGATTTATGCATACTACCACAAATACAGCACAGCTGTTTTACGTTATTTAGGGCCGTTTGCTTATACGACTCTTAACGATTTAAGTTCTGCTTAAATACTTATAGGCTCCATTTTTTAGGGCATAAACTGTCACATAAGAGTTTGTGTGGCACTTAATTCGCTATGAGTCGTATCAGCAAACGGCCCTTAAAGAAGTTTATTTTAAAACCAATGTGCAAAGTTTCGTGAACACCAAAATAGAGAAATACATAAACAGCAATGGACATAGTTTTGGAGGACTTAATATCTTCATTGTCTGCCTCATCATCTGGAAACTACAAATCACCAAAACTACTTCGTTTGTAGCTACAACAGAGGAAACATTTTGCAAGCCGATTTCCATGGTTGATTTTACCAAAAACAAATGCAATTTGAACTGCTGATATTGTTGTCAAATAACGCACTAATCCATTTACAAAAGCAGATCAATTTCTTTGCTTGTTCCATGAGCCGCATAAAATCTGAGATCTGAAAAAGATTTTTGGTGGTCCCAATGGAAAACGACATTAGTTTGGTAAGTCTGACAGCTGGCTGAACTGATGTTCAGAGATGAATGAATTAAAGAGATGGATATCTTTCGTACGTCTATCCCCCCAAAACCCATTTGTTTACATTGTTGTTTTTGTAATTTCAACCCCCGTCTGTGAATACGTGTGAGCTACAAAACGCATGTTGCTAATGGCCGGTCAACATTCCTTTTGCTTTTATAGGCATCGCGCTGTTCAATTGTTTTGTGTTTGGTGTTGAACTTGTTTAGTTTTTGTTAAGGCTTCGATTAAAATAAAAAAAATAGTGAAATACACATTTCGGAATAGCGAATTCTTGCATTAAAGTCCAATTCATGAACTCACATATACTAGAAAAGAAATGAGCATATGTGCGTGACTTCATGAATTTTACGGGAAAACAGCTTGTAGGCAGCCGCCTTTCCACTGGAATGTTATATATCTCTGTATTCCATTATCTTTGGTAAGCAGTCTGCGGATGTAGTCAAGTTGATTTCATTATTTTTTTTATTTTAATCGAATCCTGTAGGCGCAGTGGCTTAGTGGTTAGTGTGTTGGACTACTAAGCGAGGGGTCCCAGGTTCGAATCCCGAGAAAAACCCAAATTTCAACTTAAGGTTTTTTTCGCTGCGCCACCTCTCGCGAACGTCTGACAAACATCCGAGAGTATAACTGTCATGAAAGAGCTTCTCAATTGGCCGTTTGGACTCGGCATAAAATTGTAGATCCCTTCCATTCGTCCCAAAAATAAAAACTCACACAAGACGAATGGTTGTGAGAAGCTAGGCTTGGGTCCATACGGGCCTGTTCCGCCAATTATTTATTTTTTTTTATAATCGAATCCTTAAGAAAAACCAAACAAGTTCAATACCAAACGCAAAACAATTGAACAGCGCAATGCCCATAAAAGTAAAAGGAATGTTGGCCGGCCATTAGCAACTTGCTTTTTTGTAGC
Organism: Cheilosia vulpina; assembly: GCA_916610125.1. Lineage (NCBI taxonomy): Eukaryota > Metazoa > Arthropoda > Insecta > Diptera > Syrphidae > Cheilosia > Cheilosia vulpina. The sequence goes on along the minus strand of OU744280.1, from coordinate 8,694,278 downwards.
TCACACGTATTCACAGACGGGGGTTGAAAGTACAAAAACAACAATGTAAACAAATGGGTTTTGGGGGGATAGACGTACGAAAGATATCCATCTCTTTTATTCTTTCATCTCTGGTTGACAGTTTTATAAGTTTTATGGTTTTATGGTCCAATGTAAATCTAGTCCAGAGCAATCTAGCGAATTAAGATTACTAGGTTTTGAATGTGCCCAACGACATAGATTATCTGTCAATTACAAAGCACAGATCACACTCCTTTTAAGGGTACACACGCATACACCACTTGCAGCCAGTCACTAGTAACTTTGACAGTTTGTCGTGAATACGAAACATTGACTCTCATTGTCCAAAAACAACAAAACTTGTTTTGAATTCAATGAAACATTAACATCAAAAAATATCAACAAATGCCAATAATCGTTTAGCGTCCGTTCTGTAACTCTGCAACATTCAATGGAAGGAGCACTCATTCAATGCGCTCTCACAGATCCCAGAAATTAACAAAATCTGTTTGCTTTCATAACGTCGACCAACACCACCGCAATGAACAAAACAAGAAAATGCAGCAAATTCGATGAAATAATAATTTATTAAACGTAGTTGCCCAGCGCTACCTACTCTCTTTAAGACACAAATTAGTTTGAGAAATAAAATATAAGCATTGAAGGCCATTTAAAACGGTCTACTCGACGACATAAATAAGTTCTCCACCAAGGTTCTGGACCTTGCCATTTATCTTCACATTGATTAATTTGTTGGCGACGTCTAGAACGAAGCTGCCCTCAGTCAAAGGAATCTTTCCCGCCTTATAATTTTCGAAGACCGGAATCTTTCTTGGTCCGAGAACAGGGTCCTCGTAGCGCCATATTTTAAGTGCACCCACTTCTGTGAAACTAAAGAGATAAGAACACCGTTCAAGACTCGAATGTTGTTTGATACTCACCCTTCAGTCCGATTATCTTGGCCAGTTTTTCGTGAAGCGTTTTAACAGTATCACCTTCCGATATCACAGTGTTTACTGTGAAGAAACCAGACCTCTCAATTGGATTTTTCAATACTATAGGAATATTTGGGGCAATGGTGAACGCTATGAACGGAGATCCAGGACGAACTTCTTCGCGAGTCTTTTCCGGCGCTGACGGATCATCTGTGTATTTAATTTCAAGGCAATCCAACTAGAGAGAAAACAGAAGATAAATTGCTTGAACAGATTAGAGTCCCATTGGACTTACATCGAGGGTGTTCTTCAAGTAATCCAGATTGTTGAGCAGAACCTGTCGTTCGTCAAACTCCAGCACTGTAGCCATGGCGGCTGGACCTTTGCCGGACTCGACCTTCTCACGAATCATTTGAGCAAACGGCATTACTCGCTTCATGAACCTTTTCAGCTCTGGCTTAGCCTGCAGGGCAGTGGAGATCACCTTGTTGTCAGGCAGTGTATCCTTTATCAGATACAATTCGTTCATTGTGTCTAGAACACAGCACTGCCATGGAGGATATGTCTTTGCTACCCAAATGACACCACGATTTGGCTTACAACTGGCTGGATCGACGGCCTTTTCCTTGCCTCCTTTGCCCTTGACTTGCAGCAGGTTCTTCAAACTCAAACGGAATGTGTGCGCTGCTTCCATGAGGTAGTCAGAGCACTGAATGTCTGTCTCGTTGATTTCCCCCACACTCGGCCAATTCGCGTGCAGAATACTTGTCTTGATTCCCAGCAGAGTCCACACGTGCTCGGCTACGTGGGGACAAATCGGGGACATCAGAAGGGCTTGTCTCCGGATGAATTCAAAGACGAGATCCTCATGCATTCCCACATTGGCACACAGCTCACGATACTTGTCGCGGGCCAACTGGAACTCATAGAACCCGGAACGAAGGGCCTCCTTGAACAGCATCTTGCGATAGTTCTCATCGGTCTGCTTAGTCTTTAGACTCATTTCGCTGATAAAGACCTTGTCGTTGAATGTGGATGGAGTACCCTTACGCAGTGTTGGCCTGGCAGCGATCATCTCCTTGACCCATTCAATAAAGGTGAACAAACGCAGGATTCCCGCATCTGCGGTGCTTACAACAAAGTTCGCGTCTTCTACACTGTCACCGGCGTCAGCGAGACACAAACGCATACCATCAGCGGAGAACTTGTCCACAGCTTCGTATAGAGTAAGGAAGTTTCCGTCGGATTTAGACATTTTTAGTGAATTGAGCAGAAGATGTCCGTTTACGCGGACACCCTTCGGCCACTTAGTTTCATCCTCGGGCCATATGGCACCATGGTTATACACCATGAAAGTTAAGTGGTTTTGAATGAGATCTTTCCCTGAGACGCGCAGATCCAACGGATACCAGTACTCAAACTCTCGTCGCAGGAGATTGAGGTGCTCTTTTTTAATGGTGGTGCTCTTAGGAATAGGGGTTTCCTTGAAAAAGACGTAGTCCCAGACCTCCGGAGTCATGTCTTTCGCAGTAATTCCGAGTGGACTTGCTGTTTCTCCCTTAAACGAGCCACCTTGCAGCAGATGCACCACTGTATAGAATGCCATATAGATTGTGGAGTCCGACAGCGATTCAATCAACCACTGTTCGTCCCACGGAAGCTTGGTCCCCAGTCCATAGGTTCTAGAGCACGCATATTCGTGCAGCCAATTCAGACACCCCTCGAAGTTGTTTCTCGCCTCGTCGTGAAACGTTTCCATGTCCTTGAGAATCTTGAACGCCTTTGACTGCCATTCAGCTTCGCCATAGTTGAGGTACCATTGGTTGCAAAGAGCAACAATGCAGTCGTCGCCTGAACGCGAAACAATTGTCTTCTCCGGCTCATAATAGATGTCGGCTTCCTTTCTGTCGACTAAGAACTTCTGCAGTTCCTTTTTCACATCTTGAATCTTCCGACCAGCATATTCACCCACAAGAAGAACACCGTCATAGAATCCTTTCAGATACACCAGCTCCTTTGCCTCGGCAAGCTTATCCTTGTCGTTTTGACTTTGAATTTTGAGCTTTTCATATGCATAAACTGCACTGAGGTTGCCCAGAGTCGGAACTTCGATGATAGGAATGGGTGCGTACGGAAGCACCATCTCATCTTTGATGCCGTATTTCTCTCGGAACGCTTCTTTCTTTTGTAGATCGAGAAGAGCCGCATAATCATCTGGAGAGTCTGATGGTACCGAGGTTACAACTCCAGTGCCTTTATCTTCACGAATGGACAGCATGGGAAGTGTGTAGATGACTTTGTGAGATGTCAATGGGGCTGAGAGCGGTACTCCGAGAAGTTGTTGCCCTGTCAACTCGGCAAGAATTTCGAATTCACCCTCGACGGCAGTGAATCCCTGATATGACATATTCCGGGCAGCTCGTCGTGTACTGATCCAAACCTCGTCCGCGCGCGTAGTCTTGAAGGCAATGTACTTGATGTCAGGATGCAGCCAGCAATTTGTTTGGCCGTACATTGTTTCCGGTCGCAAGGTAGCTGCAACCATGTAGATGGGAGATTTTATGGACCTGCGAAAGTAAGAAATGCCATTTAAGGTTCGCATATGATTCTACTGGAAGTGGTATGCATGCAGCGCTCCGAGAACCTGCAGTTTTTAAAATGTTTAAAACTCCATCATACATGTACTCACTTTAGCGCCTCTGGGTTGGTAAGCACCTTCATTTTAATAAGAGTGTATTCCTGTGGTCCTACACCTTCGCCTGTTGAACGATCATGATCCATACAAGGTTGACCATCCTTTGGCGAATAGATGGTGTACCGCTTGCCATACATAACCTTGCCACGGTTTTTTAGATGCAAGAATTGCCAACGCACAAACGAATCAAAAAAGGGATTCGCGTCCGTTGTAATAAAAGTACGTCGCCAGTCGACCTGAAGCAAGCATAAAGGTTAAAAACACCATATCTCATCCGCGACATCTTCTTACATGAACACCAATTCTTTTGAGATCCTGCACCGCCAGCGGTGGAAAATATTCCAACCAGTACTTCTCGTCGGCAAACTTTTTAATTTCTTCGTCATTCATGCCCAGACTTTGCATAATCTGCCACTGATACTTGGCAGCACCAGTCTTTGCCACAGCTTTGCTCTTCTTTCCTTTTGATTTATCCTTGGGCACTCCTACATCTTCTTTCTGAACTGGCTTTGCCTCTTCAAAGGCGGGAAATTTCGGAGGATACCCAAAGTCCTCAATTTCGCGCTTAAGTTTATCGGCGCAGGCTTTGATAGGCATTCCAGTGCAATGGAATCCGAATGGCCAGAGAACCCTTTTACCTTTTAGGCGATGATATCTAATCGCAAACTAAGATGAAAAACAAAGTTACTGTTAAATATCTGCAACAAATGCACAAGCCTACCTCCGCTTTGGAAAGAGAAAAGGTGTGTCCCAGGTGCAGACGTCCATTCATATAAGGAAATGGAAACGTCACAAAGAACTTCTCATCCAGGCTCTTGCGTGGTTCTGCAGGGGCATCTACTTCGAAGACTTTCTCAAGTTCCCATTTAGCTTGGACTTCCTGTTCGATTTTTTGAAGGTATTCAACCTTAAAGGTTCCTTTACGTTCAATGTTAGCCTGCAATAATAATGTGTGGTGTTACGACGTGAACATTGGGGGTTTCCAATTGACATTTGTGGCCGGAAATTGAGTATGATTTTTGGAAAGGTGATGCAAATAGCACAATAATTATAATATTGGCATTGGGTCAGCTAACTGGTCAGAATATCGATATACAAACTGTAAAACTCACCATTTTTCATAAAATATCTTAGAACAGATGCGTCTGATGCTTTTTTAACTTAATGGACTGGATGTTGCAAAATTTTAATCGTTTAAAACTGTAAAATTATGCAGAAAATGTTTAAGAAACTTGCAACGTGTTGGCAAAACACCGCAAGAAAGATTTTAGTTTTGACATTTGTTACCTGGGTGTCACTACGTTCAGGTCTTCAGTATGCATGCATATGGTTCAAGGGACGTAGATGATAGGTTTGTTCGAAGACTCATGCCGACAAAAGATCGTATTTTTAACAATGCGTGTGTGTAGATGGTCTACGTAGGTACCTATCTAAGACAAAAATATTAAAAAATCGTTCAAATAGGATTATGAACCGACGTGTACGTATACTGGCAATAAATATGAAACAGTTATAAATTTGTTTAATCAAAACCTTTCTGTATTTTTGATTGCCACTAAATTTAAAAAAAAAATGTTTCCAATATTACTTAATTTGCCTTCTTACAATAAATCAAAGCCTGGCATCACTTTGACGCATCGAGTATCGAATTTGCTTTCTGTCTTCCGTTTGACTTTTGACAGTTCTCTTTCTGTGTTTACATTTACAAACGTTTGCAATAATTTGCATTTTACCTAACAAGTTTTTAACAAACCTTCTGAACTTATAGTTTTTTCTAAATATTTCCCATAAGTAGAACAAAAAAAAGCTCGCAACCATGTCTTATATGTTACCACATTTACACAATGGATGGCAAGTGGATCAAGCTATTCTCTCCGAAGAGGATCGCGTTGTCGTGAGTACCCCTAAAAATTGCTGCATGCCTCCGAATTAACAGTGTATCATCAGGTGATTCGATTTGGCCACGATTGGGACCCAGCTTGTATGAAAATGGATGAAGTAATGTACAGCATAGCGGAGAAGGTCAAGAATTTCGCTGTCATCTACTTGGTGGATATAACAGAAGTTCCAGATTTCAACAAAATGTACGAATTGTACGATCCCTGCACAGTGATGTTCTTCTTCCGCAATAAACACATAATGATCGATTTGGGAACGGGTAACAATAACAAAATCAATTGGCCACTGGAGGATAAACAAGAGATGATCGATATTATTGAGACTGTGTATCGTGGTGCTAGAAAAGGACGTGGTTTGGTGGTGTCACCCAAAGATTACTCAACGAAATATAGATATTAGATGTATTTAGGATTTTTAGGTCTATTTTTGTAGAATTTATAGCTAAGACGAACTAGTTGCTAATAAATAAGCTTGCAACGTAGTTTACAATTGTTTTTGTTTTTTTTTTTTTAAGAATAGAAAATACGTTGTAACTTGTACCTAACCTTAGATTGTCGCGAATAACTGGAGAGAAGGGATAATCAAAATGTATTCTATTTGGATTTTGGGCTGTTATGAAAAGAGTGTACCTATATACCTAAAATGAACAACTTGACTGCCTAGTACTTCCGATTGAGTCCATAACTGCGTTAAAATAAACACTAAATGCCTAGCGCTAAGGCTCTATAGTACAGATTGTTAAAAAAGGAAGTTTCTCAATTTAGCGCAAATTATATCCACCAGATTAAGAAAAAAAAACCATGAGGTCAATATACAATTCGAATAAAAAGTTAGTCATTTTTGAACAACTAACAAAATTGGCTATACTCCTCCTACCCACGGAGTTGACTTGTTAGTTTCTACAATTCGTTGAAGTGTGACGTTAAAGGAATCACATAAAAGCGGATCACCTGCTCCAAAACATTTTGTGACAACACAATGGCAAGATGTGTTTTTTACAGCCTCAAGCCGGCTAGATTTCTCTGAACTAGATTTTATCCAAACGGGAAACTAGTCTGTCGCAAGGAAACAGCTAGTTATATATTATATATAGTTATGTCATTCGCTATGTCATTTCTACATACATTTTCCGCTATCCGGCAGAATTTTGTACACTGCCTTACCCCAGTTTAATGTCGTTTTCCATTGGGACCACAACAAATCTTTTTCAGATCTCAGATTTTATGCGGCTCATGGAACATGCAACGAAATTGATCTGCTTTTGTGAATGGATTAGTGCGTTATTTGACAACAATATCAGCTGTTTAAATTGCATTTGTTTTTGGTAAAATCAACCATGGAAATCGGCTTGAAAAATGTTTCCTCTGTTGTAGATACAAATGGAGTAGTTTCGGGATTCGTAGTTTCCAGATGATGAGGAAAACAATGAAGATAATAATTCCTCCAAAATTATGTCCATTGATGTCATTTTTTTAAAACAAACTTCTTTAAATGACATAAAACAGTTGTGCTGTATTTGTGGTAGTATGTGTAAATCTGAAAAAATATCGAGATATGCAAAAAGTGATACGAATCAAAAAATAGATTGATTTCTTTTCCAATGGAACACGAAAAGGGATTTAGATGAAAAAAAGATTGATTTTTTGTCCCAATGGGAAACGACATGAGATCTGGAAAACTTACGTTACGTACTTAAATAGATATGCTAAAAGGTTTTTACTGGCCATATAACATTTTACATCTCAGAAACTATTTTTTAAAAAATATATTGTGACCCACAAAATATAGTAAATGGTAAAAATGATTAGGTAGACCAAAGTACCTTTCCGCTTGTCGTTATATCTATTATACCTACCTACAATTGGGGTCCAATCAATGTTGGAAGCATTCGATTTAATCTACGTTTCATTATGAAAAAGATTCCACTTTTCTCCGGTTTTTCCGCAAACAACTCCACTTAAAAATATAGAATAGATTAGAAAAAGAATTACTAGAAAACTTCAATCAGCTCAAGGACTCCGCTAAGACACCTACTCCGCGATTTCTAAAATCTCTATACACGCAGTATTTCAATCTATTTAGATTAGATAAAATGATTGCCGAGCACTACATCTACTCTAACATACCGGCATAAGTGCAACCTAGTTTTGGGCTTTGTAGATTCGTTGGTTTGGTTCCCTGGTGCTCACCGATAAGCCCACATTGATTATCGCCCTAATTAACACCTATTCACTGGAAGGCCACAAGCACTTATCAACTTCTCCGAATTTATATAAAACCAGCGGTTGCTTCTTCATTTCAAAGTCTTTATTCCAACTGCTGAATCAAAATGTGTCAGACAGTAGCAGTACTTTTAGTGATAGTGGCTCTGGTTGAAGGAGCATGCATCAAGCCTTCGTTAAAATCCGACAAACCAAAGTTGGACGGTAAAATCGTTGGTGGATACAAGATCAACATAACTGACGCCCCTTATCAGGTGTCTCTACAGACGTCTTCACACATCTGTGGTGCGTCTATAATCTCACCAAAGTGGATTCTCACGGCAGCCCACTGTACAGCGTAGGTCTTCACTTCACGTGAGTGTTAAATGCATTTTTGTGTAGCTTTCCCCCATTTTAGTGGCAAAAAGGCGGATCGTTTCAAGGTTCGCCTAGGTACGTCTGAGTCTGACATTGGAGGCAAGGTGCTTACCGTATCAAAGCTAGTCCAGCACGAGAAGTTCAATTACTCTTCGGTGGACTTTGACTACTCTCTGCTGAAGCTGTCCGAGGAACTTACCTTCAGTGAGACCATTGCAGCAGTGAAGCTACCCAACGCCGAGGAACGATTTCTAGATGGAGATTTGTGTCGTGTCAGCGGCTGGGGTAATACGCTAAATCAAAACGAGTCCCGTCTTTGGTTACGGGAAGCGGAAGTTCCGATCTTCAACCATGAGCTTTGTTCAGAGAAATACAAAACATTTGGCGGTGTAACGGACCGCATGATTTGTGCAGGTTTCACCGAAGGCGGTAAGGATGCATGCCAAGGCGACTCCGGGGGACCACTTGTCAACCAGGGTGGCGTGCTTGTCGGTGTTGTCTCGTGGGGATATGGATGCGCCCGGCCAGACTACCCAGGAGTCTATTCGAGAGTGACAGCGGCAAGAGAATGGATTCGCGAACACAGTGGAATTTGAAAGTGCAGTTACGTTTAGAGACTAAAGTAAAATACATATATATATACTATTAACGAAGGTCGTCCACATTGTTTTTTTTTTTTTAACATCTTCCTGCCAGACATCCGCTCGCAATTTCCAATAGCACGAGGCTTAAATTGCCATAACTGCGACGTGGTATATTGACATGATTGTCATTGCCAAGGTATACCTAACTGAATACACACATAAATCAGAATGTGGGTGTGCTTCCTTCTTGTGAACGTTTTTCTTCGCCCTTGTTCTTTGGGGAAAACAATAAATCCCCCTTTAGTCGTGTGTACTCAGCAAAACACGAGACTTAATATATTCAAGAGTAAGCGCGTAACGACAGAGCGATAACGATTTTGCATGTTATGGCTCACCAAAGGACAATGATTGTGATAATTGCAATTAAATGTTACATACACTTCAAAGGGATTAAAAAGATCGGGGAGTTCACCTGAGATGTGTTGATTTTCGCTCCATATACTTTTTCCCAGGATATGATTCGAAAAATTAACAAAACCAATGGAGGTGTATTGAAAAACAGAGGCGATTCCGCTCAGTCGTTCTGGTTAGTCTCGTGGGGATACGTTTGTAACAGACGACTAAGGGGGTAACAGAAGGAATATAAAGCAGCTTAGTCGGTGATGGTGTATCACGTTTAAAAAATAAGACAAAGTTTATTGAAAGTGGTATGCAGTTGCTGGCATATTTAAGCGCAGACACGATGTTTGAAACACACCCATCCAGTAGATACTTGAAAGGTTACATTGTCGTGCAAATGAATGCTAGAACGTGCTGAAGAATTCTGTAACTTCTTCTTGGGGAACTACAATCGAACACATTTTCCGAGAGGATGTATATTGGATGTTGTGCATTCTATTCTCCGAACCATGCTTCTGAACTTTAAGTGGGTGGATGACTGGCAATACTGGTGACATCTTGATGTTTTCAGTCATCCAAGCATTCATATTAAATGAACCTCGCTATACTCATCATGTTGATTATATATGGAGTCAAAATATAATATTAAAATAAATCATGGAACTTAAAACTAGGACTTGAAGCGAAGGGTGGAAAAGGAGATCGATTCTTAGGAAGTGTTGAATCCAAAAACAATGAGGTCTAAGTTTACCTTTCGCAGTATACGAGAGATTGGTTTTTAGAGCCATATAAAGTGCGGTGGGATGGAAGATAGAAGAGACAGGGCAAGGTAGACTACGAGGGTTACAGTTAAAGCAAATAGAGTTGTAAAGAGACGTGCAATCAACGGAGCCTGAGAGGAGTCGGTGAACAAAAACTTTGAGATCACTTGGCTAATGGAGAAGATAGGAACATATTTAAAAAACTACTTGCGAAAGACTGCTTAAAATAGAGTTGGTAATGGTGTATTGATCGGGTAATGGTATGTTTTCATGTTAAGGGATGGAAACCGTCGGATTTTTAAAATATAAACGAATTGAAAAATTAATGATTGAATGACGCAGCCGTAAAAGTTGAGTTTAATAAAAAAACGTCTTGCTTATGTGAAAAAATGGCCAAGAAGAGAACGAATTACATTTAAGATATATGAGAAAAGGAATTATTTGAAAACACGCACAAGAATACTAAAAGCAGTAGGGTATGCTGAATTTTTCCACCCATCTGTCCCAGTTCAACTCGATCCCTGAAACTATCAGCAAAACCGATCGATCCCTGAAACAATGAAAATATTATGAATATTCACTGACATATATATACTGTGAATACTTACCGCGTAAAAAACTGAGTTTTCACGAAAGCATTCAACCAAACCTTCAAAATTTCGAAAAGTTCGGCTACTACTGGATCAGACATCTTCTAAGCCTAATATCTGTATGTCTGTTCCTAAACTTTTAAATCTTACGAATTTTTGTGAATTTTTATTAAATGCCGTTCCTTAAGGTTAGTACACTGCTCGAGCTAAATTTTCGCTCCCATACAAAATTCTCTCCAAAATTTAGCTGAGATAAACTTAAGCGAACCCATTTAGCTGAGAGGTATGCAGATCGAGCTAAATAATCAAAATTTTGTTTCAGAATGTACTTCATGTGTCTGTCAAAATTTAACGTGCCCATTTAATAGGTCGGCACATTTTCTCATCCTAAATTGTGACAGATCATTGTGTATTTGTTGTTCTGTTGCGAAAAAGTATGCAAGGATGAGCTTTTTTAATTATTACAAGGTCGAGTAGTACCTAGAATCAGAAATAGTTGAAATAAAAGAGAATTAAATGTTTGAAGAAAGTTTTTTCAAAGAACAGCTATTTTCTGTGACACTTATTCACGTCGAACTCTATGTCAAAATTTAGCTAGAACTTTTGCTGAAGTTTGGAGCGTCTCCAAAAGTTGGAGACCAGATAAAATTTAGTTTAGCTCGAGCAGCGTACTACGCTTAAAGCGTACGCCGTGGATAAGTGTCACAGATGTCTTTTGAAAAAACTTCCTTCAAAAATTTAATTCCCTCTTATTTCAACTATTTCGGATTCTAGGTACCTACTTCGCGTCCATGTAATAATTAAGAAAGCTCATCCTTCCATACTTTTCTGTCACAATTTAGCTTGAGAAAATGTGCCGACCCATTAAATGGGCACGCTAAATTTTGACATACACATGAAGTACATTCTTAAACAAAAGTTTAGTTATTTAGCTCGAGCTGCGTACCTCTCAGGCAAATGGGTTCGCTTAAGTTTAGCTCAGCTAAATTTTGGAGAGAATTTTGTATGGGAGCGAAAATTAAGCTCGAGCAGCGTACTTAGCTGTAGACATCAAACAATTTTTGCAATTACGAACAGTTTGCTTTAGAACTGATGCCAAATAGGTACCTATTATTTACTTTAATGAAAACTGTGCAGGACGGATCAATCCAGAATTTATTAATATTTTTTTGCCTTCATGGATGAAACTATACAAAACCGGACATTTCAGATTAGCCTTCGCCATGTCCTCTGCCCATATGCATCGAGTCCTGCAACCCTAAAGTTTGACAATTTATTACCAACTAAGTTTAAGCCAACCACATTTTTGCCAAAACTTGATCACAAATCACAACTGGCGCAAAAAGTTCACTAAGGAAGCACCCCAAACCTAACTTTATACGTCTATTCATTTGTGAGTTTTTATTTTTAGGGCTAATCGTTTATCAAACAGCACTCTAAGGATAGGTACACAATCTCGTATGTTTGTCACACACTCGCTGAATGTGGCGCAGTTAAGGTTCAATTTGTGTTAACCGGGGCGTTGAACCTAAGGCCCCTCAATCGGAATTACAGCTAACTAAATACTAAGCCACTGCTATATACTTTCCTCGATATCTAGCTCTGAATTAGTGTTCGATATCTAAATAAATCCTAAAACAAAATATCATTCTCCCGAGTTCTTCAAAATCTAAAGGATGACACTGTTCAAGTCGATACACATTTCAAGGACAATGCCTTAATATTTACATGCACATGATGTGCCATTCATCGTACTTAACATATTTTTTTCCATGAAATAGAGAATTCACGTTTCTTCCGTATATCTCAGCAAAGCGACAGAAATGTGTGCACAAAAACGTTTTCGATCGCCGCTCCAATAAAAACGGGGTTCAAATTGATAAACAAAGGGTGTGTAAACAACAGATAGGTACCAAACAAATACCCTCCACACGATAAGGAGTCAATCTCATGTTCGCTCCTATGTAGCGATATCTTAACGATGAAAACAACAAAAGGGCAATTGAGAGACCATTACCGGTAGTATACAATGTATTACAATGTTAGTACATTTTCCTTCCTAGTAAGTAGCTAGCGACTTCTGTCTACTCGTACCTATCTCTATAAACTAGCTTCGCAGTGATGAATAATACTCGAAGTACACGTATATATAAAGCCCTACATGCATCCATAACAAATACACTATTGCCACTGTGCGTCACGTTGCATCTGCACGTGAAACCACTTTTGTTTACACTTTGAATTAGTTCGATTCAATGCCCACACTGTGAGTGTGACCAAGAGGGCTAGATACGTTTCCCAGCGAGCAGGCGCAGAAAAGCTTTCACTTGAGTAACAATTCCATCTAGAACTAGAAACTTACTACAATATTGAAATCACTTATTCGTCGACTGTCGTCTATCGTACATCGCTCCACTTGTGAGTTACAATTATTTTAATTAAAAATAAACCACCTGATATACTGAGATATTTAAAATTTAAACTACATTCGGTAGCAGCAATAATAAAATTGTTATTAAGCCAAAGTGTTGCAAGCTATTTTTCGGTGAAACAAAATTTTTGAATACGTATTCTAAATTGCGTGCAGTGATTGCACGTAGATATTTAAACTTATTTGGTGGACACACACCAACGTGACTTTGACTAGTTAATAGTGGTGGTAAATCTTTAAAACGTAACAATAACGTGCAATAGTTGAGTGACTAGTTATATGTTGCAGTTTTAAAACGTGAGCGAACTTTGCCGTTCCATTGCACCGCTGCAATAAAACATTTATACCTTTTCACATTTGTTCGACCGGACTCGTTAATAAAGCTTTAACAACCGGCTACTCAGTGAAATTGAGCGCATAGCTACACTTCAAAAAATATTAAGATATTGCACTAAAATCTAATACAAACATTTTAAAAGTGAAAGTGAATACTTAGTGGAAACAGTCAAGTAAATAAAAAAAACATACCACAAGAAACTTTATTTTTAATAATCTGCACAGAAAGCAGTAATATTTGTGAAACAAATTGAGAACGGGGACTATAAACTCCGTGTAATAGCTGCGGTAAGTTATGTTATAACAAATGGAACTGATAAAATATTCAATTTTAATGGCTGTCGAAGCTTTAACTTTACATTTTTAAAACAAACACAACTAATTCTCACGCTATATAAAAACAACAATTTAATCAGTTAATGCTTTTGATTTATGTCGTCTTCCTTTGGGCATTTTAGATTTCATTTCAAACATAAAATGAGATTTTTTTTTGTGTTGGTGCGTGAGTCGTCTTAAACGTATATAATAACACACTCCAAAGTTTGACAAATGCCAAACGTTTTGGTGTTAGTGAAAGTAGGTGTAAATCTCGCTAAGAAATCGAGATTCGCAAAATTGCTTTGGCTTTAATCCTTTTTGCGGACAATGGAACATTAAATCTGACAGCCAGCTGATTTTGAGGGCAGAAAAACTGAAAACTCTGAATCTAAAAAAAGTTTCGTTTCTGTCCCAATGTCCCAGATGTGTTTGCTTAAGCCAAAAATCACTTGAACATTTTATAATTAGATGGTCTAAAAGTTGGATTTCTTACTGTTGTTGTAAACCGTGGAAATGAATGATCTATATAGATCATGTAAGCATAATAAAAAAAGGGGTAGTTTCATCAATTAATGAAACGTTGTGTTTTTCTAAATTAAAAAAAAGGTGTCCTCCAGTAAATTCCAGTAAACAAATTCGTCGACTTGATGCATTTTTTTTTGTTGTTCCTTCATGTATTTCACCATGATCAAAATTTTGATTTTACTGAATATTTTGATATTTACAGTTCGGTAATTGGTTTAAGGGTGCGTTCACACTGAAAGTTTGACTGTTCTATCAAAAAAAAAGTATGCGACACATTGAGCGACTGAGAACAAATGTTGCATACTCTTAGGCCGCATTTTGTAGGGTGAAAACTGAGTTCCTTTGTAAGGTACTCTTGGAGGCCAAATTTTCGACCACTTTATCGAGCAGCTGCGGCCGTATGCCGTCGATATCGTACCTATCGTATGTGAAATTGCAAAACACACTGAGCACTAATCCATCGATCATCTGTCAAATGACTATCACTAGAAACAGTGTTAAAAAAAAAATAAATAGTTGGCGCAACAGGTCCGTAGGGACCTAGGCCTAGCTTCTCACAACCATTCGTCTTGTGTGAGTTTTTATTTTTAGGACGAATGGAAGGGATCTATAATTGTATGCCGAGTGCCAATTGAGAAGCTCTTTCATGACAGTTATACTCTCGGATGTTTGTCAGACTTTCGCGAGATGTGGCGCGGTGAAAAAAACCATTAGAATTTGAACTTGGGTTTTTTTTCGGGATTCGAACCTGGGACCCCTCGCTTAGTAGTACAACACAGTAACCACTAAGCCACTGCGCAACAGTGTTGCACATTAAAGTCTTAAGAAACAGACTACAAATTTGTGTGCATAATGAGCTGATGGTTGTGCCAAATATAATGCACGCAAGGATGTGTAAGGAATGGTAGTATAAAGAAAGGGAAAAGGTAATGGAAAGGGAGAGAAATCTGAGAGTGATTGACGTGACATGCTTACGATATAAATGGGGTGGTCTTTGCCACCACACTCTATCGAATGTATACTATGTACTACAAAAAAATAAACCACCCTTAAAAGTTACGTTCTTTCCCACAATAAATTGCACAAGTGACATTAGCCGTAGAGGTAGAAATCGGCAGTAAATGCAATCCACATGTAAATGTATCAAAAGGTTTGCAGCTTAGAAAACAATAAAATGAGAGTAAAAATTGGGGGTAATTATTCCAACTCTCATTACCATAGGGCTGGTGTCCTTTCGTAACAATTTAAAAGAGTTTTTAAGGTAAAAAGAAAATTAGAAAACCCTCAACCAAAAAAATGATTTTAAAAAAACATGGCTTACAAAAACATTTTTCTCAGTAAAAGTTGTCATGGAAGTACGTATTTTAAATACATCCGTTTAAGGGATTTCATGGTAAAGGCCAATTTTCGATCTGTGTAGATTTAAAGTTATAAATTTGTTATCATTTAAATTTTCACAACAGTTTTTCAATTTGTTCATATAAGAGAAATATTGTGCACTACTTCAACGCTATGATTATCAACGGTACTCCCACACCCATAGTTAAACTTTCTGAAGCCTTATTACTTATTACACTCGGTGTACCTGGGAAAAGTTACGTAACAATACTTTTTTCCTGCAATTGATTTAGAAAGTGGTTACGAACACATGCAACAGGCAATCAATTTCCCATTCTTCAGCAACTGTGAGTTTACATCACAGTGTTTATTTTCTTAATTTGAAAATTTGGTCAGTGCATTCTCGTTGGCATTGTGGGGTATTATTGAATATTTATTACTAAGCTTCAAGTCAGAAGTATTGTCCCACTAAAAAAGGCTATTGGGATAAAATCAAAATTTCCCCCAAGACTTGTTTTTAAATATTTTCTATTCCATGTCAGCGTTTGAAACTTTATATCGGTCTGGTAATTCGTTAGCAAAATATCGCCTTAAGGTAAACTACAGACTTTTAATAATTTAGAAACAAGCAGAAGGCCTTTTTAAGAAATCGCAAAGTTTCAAAATAGTACAATTAACGCATCGTTATTTTTACCAAAATCCGCCTTTAAACTGCAGGTGGGTCATATTCAAAAATCCTCTCTTACGGCCATATTATTCACTCACTTTACACCCGGATTTAAGTGAGTTTAAGCCAAAAATTAGATCCAAGTCTATAATATTCAGTCGTTAAACCCGAACATAAATCCAGTTTTTAAACTTGACGGCGTTTAATCCGATTGAATTTGAACTGTACTCCGGCGACCAGTTTAATGCACTTTAACTCGGGTTAAAACTCAATTTCATAATATTGAAATCTCTTCGCTTGCAAGAAATAAGAAAAGTAGAAAAGGGGAATAGAAAATAAAAAATGCAAAAACGTAATAAAAAAATGGACGATGTTGATATCTTCAACGTCAAAAGACGAACTTGTCGGAGAGCTGTTGAAACATCAGCTGATGGTAAATCAACGTCGAATATTTCGAATGTACAAGCGGGCCTTCATCGACGATTACGATGCGGTAGATTTTCGGAATATCTCCCGCTGAAAAAAGAGGCATTTTGGAGGCTACATTCGATGAATCGAAAGGAATTTCGGTATAATGCACCTCAAAATAAAACTGGGCCCACAATAAATCAAACCATTTCCAAGTGTCAAACAATAAAAAATGTAATTGTAAAATTTGACATTACGTAGGTTTAAAACGGGTTAAAATCGGTTTAAACTGTTTTAAATTCGCGTTCAAATCCATCTTTAATCCAACGGGTTTAATGCATGTTTTTGAGTGAATATTATGGACATTGATTTAAATTGTTGCGTTTAAAATTGCGGATTAAATGGTCGGGTGGTTTATAAATTGAACCTGATTTACACCCGGAGTGAATTAGTGCTCGTCAACATAATTATAGTAATACGTATCTACGCTTAGCGGCTTGTCCTATGCCTCTTCTGTCAGTCAAGTTATTGCTTAGTAGGTTCAGTTGGTAGCAACAATTTTTATTTCGAACACACCAACTGCCTTCACTTTTTAGTTATTTTTCTGATCAACTGCCTTACAGTTTTAAAACGAATGTTGAAATGATTTTCATAAGAATATTTCTAATATTTGATTTGCCCATTAATTGCACAGCTCCATATGTTGTCTTTTTCCTTTTATACATATCGAAATTTCTTTCATTTTATTTAACACACTGAAAAGTAATGACGATTGTATGATGATACCTACCTTGTTAGCACACTCCATTTCAGAACGCATACTAGGTACCAATACAAACATACACTTCGCCATAACACATATGGCATATTTCCACAGTTATGCACTGCATCCCGATAATATTTGCTCCGTATCTATCGCAACACGTGAAACTCTGCAATCCAATTACACATGTAACCCTAGATCTCTGATATCAATCAAACCACGTTGGTTCGCCTACACAGCTTCCTACATTTATCTATTTACTGTTGTTTCAAAAGTAATTGGACCTATATGCACGCTTACTACCACGGTGGGTACCTATCACCTTACCACGTGCACTTGAATAATACAAATTCTTGGAACTGTACACACCCCCAATAACGCAACCAGCAAAAAAATACTTTGTTTTACAAAACCATACCAGCCCCTCATCACCGTTATGCTTGAGTAATTTTTCTACGAGTTTGGGTGTGTTCCCTTTATGAAATCAGTCATAACTTCCTGAGCACAACATGTTGTTGACACAATCCTTCAAACATATACAGAAAGAAAATCCTCATCCCCAGTGTCTATGTCTGCTGGATTCTCGTCTTATAATTATTGATGTCCTTTATGTAAGTTGGTTTCAATTTGTAGCAAATTTACCCGACAACGTGACACCATGCCATAACAAAGTCTGCTTGTTCAGATTGTTCATAACTGTTTACAACCATTCAACTCTGCATGCTTTCCTTCGATACAAAAGATTCTAAGAAACATATGTTTGTGCGTATCGGACTGGCATACCCGAGAGCTTGCGGCATATTAGCTGAAGGCGCCTTTCCAGTTGCCACATAAGTCATGCGGGAGGTGTGTTTGGCATGTGCTAAAGGATGTTACACAGAAGGGACATGCCAGGACTGATAGGTACTGGATATATTTTTAGATTCAGCAAGTTACCATGGTGTTAGGCATCAAGGACTGCGGCGCTTGGTTGGAAGGTTGTTTAATTGTTTCGAAAATAATTTTGTTATGAACGATAATAAGTGTCTATAATAGATTCGAGTTTGGGTTGTGAATGTGATTGGCTTCTTCGGATGTACTTGAATAGGCTGTTTGTTTTTGGACAAACCGTAAATTAACGAACAATGATGTCACGTAAAAATTACCCCAAGTTGTTCTTGTTTCATTGCGCGATACTAATCATAAGAAAACATTTCTAAGGTTAGAATGACTAAAAGTTAGGCCCCCGCTTACGTTTTTCAAACTTGATGGTCACGTTTTCCAATTCTATTGGGACCTTAATTGTTAAATATACGGCGAAAAGTAATATTTAAGTAAGGCTTTGGGGAATTACCGTCTTTTCCAGTGACCAGGTTAAATTGTACGAAGCACCAATATTTGTTTTATAAATATTACCTATTGTGACTAAAAATAAGAAATAATTCTTAAAAGGACCACTGTCTTTGCAAAAAACTAAAGTACATTTCGAACCCCTTTGCAACTAATCACTTTGTCTTTCGGTTAAGGTTTCCATTGTGCTGGAGCACTCTTCGACAACTCACCAAATGAGTACAGAAGACGAAGACAAAAACCCACATATAAAAACCTAAGAAACTATAGTATCTACGATTTGTAATGGACTGGCTATTAGCAACACCGACGATCCATAGTGCGTTCTCATCGTTGGGATCGATTGAGGGTGACACTTATATTGTCAGCCCCAATGCTCTTGGTAAGTTTTTACAAATTCAATTGCGTTTATTCAATTCTGCATGGCAACCCTTTTCTCCTACAGCCATCCTGGAAGAGATCAACTTCAAACTAACCTATGAGGATCAAACGTTGCGGACGTTCCGTCGAGCGATAGGATTCGGTCAGAATGTACGCACTGATTTGATACCGCTGCTGGAAAATGCCAAAGACGATGACGTTTTTGATTCGGTGGTACGCATTTTGGTCAATTTGACGGTACCGGTTGAGTGTCTGTTCTCTGTGGACGTTATGTATCGTACGGAAGTAGGTCGTCACACCATCTTCGAGCTGAATAAGCTACTTTACAGTAGCAAGGAGGCGTTCACCGATGCCAAGAGCACCAAGTGTGTGGTGGAGTTCATGAAGCATATTCTGGAGAGTGAACCCAAGTTGTCACCAGAAAAATGCGATCAAATCAACAATTGCTTGGTTCTTTTGAGGAATATTTTGCATGTTCCCGAGACCAATTCGAGTTTCATCGTTCCACAGATGCATGCATCGACGGGACCGGTTTCGATGCAGAATGCGATTTTGTGGAACCTATTCATTCAGAGTATTGACAAGTTACTGCTCTATTTGATGGCGTGTCCAGAAAGGGCATTTTGGGGTGTAACAATGGTGCAGCTAATTGCGCTTATCTACAAGGACCAGCATGTGAGCACATTGCAGAAGTTGTTGAATATGTGGTTTGAGTCGTCGCTCTCTGAGAGCTCGGAGGATAATGAGAGTAATACGTCGCCGCCGAAGCAGGTCAGTGGCGATTCTAGTCCGATGTTGATGTCGGATCCAACTTCTGATTCATCTGACAATGGTAGGGTGTGACTTCTTTTTCCCCTGTGCATGTTATTTATATCTTCTTTTTTTTATCGGTAGGTGGAATTTTCAAGAGCGAATGTTCTGAAGATCGTAGGCAAGCGTTGCGTGAAGAAACTGAAGCCACACTTCAAGAGGTTTGTCGAAAGGGACACGACTACCAAAATGCTATCATTCGAGTGCCAACCAAACCGTCAGCAGAGAACGGAACGGAACCAGCTCAATCAAACCCAAACCCTTCCAGCGATTTTAAAGACGGCGCATGCACAGCAGTATTCATGTTGCCACTTCCGCCCCAGTCGGCAGTTACAATAACCGGTGACTCTATCATCAAGGACAATGAAAAGTCTCGTTTCAGTCAGAAGGTTCCCCATTCGGGTAAAATCGAACTGACCAAGGGAAAGTGTGGCGCTCAGAAGCGTGAATGCCCCTCTTCGCAATCGGAACTCTCTGACTGTGGCTATGCAACTCAGGTAGAGAATCAGGAGTCTATTTCGACCTCCAGCAATGACGACGATGCACCACAAAACAAACCAGTGCACCAGAAGCCACCATGCAATTCGAAGCCGAGGATAAAACCGCGCGCCATTATTACCCTATTGGTGAAGAAGGAGCTGCGCCGAAAGAAACTCGTCAAGAGGAGCAAGAGCAGCTTGTAAGTTGTCCCTACAGATGTTTATATCCATACCATAATTCAATATATTCTCTTGCTCTAGAATAAACATGAAAGGCTTGGTCCAACACATTCCAAGCGATGAAGATATTTCGAATTTACTGAAGGAATTTACAGTCGACTTTCTCCTCAAGGGCTACGACTGCCTTGTAGATGAACTTCATACACAATTGCTGACAAACTTAGTATGTCTCTCGATCGGGCACTAGATTTGAACACATATCTGAAACACAGTTCTCTTCCCAATTTCAGAAACTCACGATAGACACATCGCACTTCTTTTGGCTGGTAACATACTTCCTCAAGTTCGCTGCACAGCTGGAGCTGGACTTGGCGCACATCCACTCGATTCTAACATTCGACATGATAAGTTATTTGACCTACGAAGGTGTCATGCTGTGCGAACAATTAGAGCTGAACTCACGGCAGGAGGGCAGCGATTTGAAGCCATATCTACGACGTATGCATTTGTTGGTGACAGCGATTAGAGAATTCCTGCAGGCCATCGAGACCTACAAGAAGGTCACACACTTGAGCGAGGTAAGGCACACATTCGATGAACACTAAGCAAGATAGTAATTTGTCAATCATTTGACTAGGAGGACAGAGAATACCTCCAACAGTTACAGATTCAGATTAGTTCAGCCGAAGACATTCGCTGCTTGTTTGTACTGCTGATAAGGCGGTTCAATCCAAACTTCCATACCAAGCAGTATTTGCAGGACTTGGTGGTCACTAACCATATGCTCTTGCTGATCCTGGACAATGTCACCCAATCAGACACAAGTGTCAACATAAAAATGATTGATCATATTTCACAGTAAGTTTCGAAGGTCTGCTTAGTGGAGCAACCGATTGAGAATTTGTTTATTTTTGCAGGTTTGCCACTCCAGAGATTATGCAGTGCTATGGAATGTTGCTTGAGAACTTCAACAATAACGGCGAGTTTATCAACGACTGCATTTTCACCATGATGCACCATATTGGGGGTGACCTCGGACAAATCGGTACACTGTTTCAGCCCGTGATTCTGAAGACGTTCTCGCAGATTTGGGAAGCCGACTATGAGCTTTGTGATGTAAGTAAAATGGTTTCGCCTTCAAGTTTTCTTCAGTCGAACTTGCTCAGTAAAATCAGTAGGATGCTTTTCTATTTGAATTTTGTCCTAATTTATAGTTGGCTAGGATCAAGGGACACGCATTTCTTTGAGATCTAATGCATCGTGAATTGAATTTGTGGTTAAGATGTGACATTTTAACGTATGCAAGACATTTCAAGGATTCATAAAATCCGTCGTGTTGACGGAAAGGTTGACTTCACTGGCAGGAACCAATTTAGAATTTGTGGCATGAAATATTTGTTACTGTCAATAGATTAACGGACACAAAAGTTAAAAGTCAGTCGCCTTTTATAGCCCGGCGTATATCCCATCTATTTGTCAGTTGAATACGTTGCAACATACATAACGGATTGTAAGTTTTGGGCTCTTAAGCCAAACCTTGCTGATGATTTGAATCTTCATCATTACCGATTATTCACTGTCAAGTGTTGTATTTTATGAGCGCCAAATATATATTTAGTTAGAGTCTTACAGAATACTAAAAACCGCCTTGCAAATCAAAAGAAATTCCACAATAGTAATTTCAACCAATTTCTAATTACAGGACTGGTCGGATCTAATTGAACATGTCATTAGTAAATTTATGAACACTCCACAAAAAAATCCACTCAACCTGCAAACCACATCACTGACAGAACTCACCAAGGAGCACAATTTGGAAAACACCAACTGGTAACTTACATTATTTCAATAAATACCTTAAAATATTCTTTTATGATTTATTTTCTAGCTGTGCTTATAATGGTATTAGCTTTTTATTAATTATACCTACCAAATTCTTTTTGTATTTTTTTTTTACTCCATATTATTGGTTTTAAGTAGTTACATGCTCCCTTGAATTTAATGCTTTTACATGGAAAGAGAGGTTTGAAAGTTCACAAAAAAATATACAATCGAAAATTTCCTGTACATGTAGCTTTCAAGCACCTGCTTCCATTTGATATTTAATTTCAGAGTCATTTCTTGTGGTTGGAAGCGGTCGACGGTTTCCAGAGTGTTTCTAGAGAAAAGCTGTTCTTTTTGGTTGGAGCTCTACGGTCCTCTTGGCAGTTTTTTTTTTCTCCAGAATAGCTGTGTAGCTTCTATCAGGTTTTTCTAATTTGCTTCGATCTGTTACAAAAAAAAAAAAACAAAAAAAAAAAACTACAAATGAATTGTTATAAGCCAGTATTTTTTATTTTACACTTAAAAATTTTATTTATTTTGATATTTCAGGATTTTCTGATACACATTTACTTATCCGTTTTCCAAAATTTGTATGTATTTTCGAAAACAGCTCTTGGTCTCAAGAAGAAATGAATACACTTTATTGGTACTATGTACAAAGTAAGAAGACTAAGGATGTTGTTGGCAAAATTATAAATCTCATCAGCAACAATGGCAACAAACAAAAGTCTAGGATTTCGATTATTCAACAGTTGTTGCAACAGGTGTGTATTTTATTTAATAAACCATGTAATGGACTATAGAATTACTCGTAGATGTGTGGAGGACTCGAACGAAGAATTTACTAGCGGACTAGAGCGCGAATTAGTGTTAGAGAGCAAATAGTTAGTGCTCAAGGAAACTCGCTTATATTTGACATTTGCAGGAATTTCAAATGTCAAATATTCAAATCTTCGTATAACGAGGACTATAGAGTGATTAGACCTGTTTTTTCGGATTGAAATTTAGCGAGATAAATTGGATTGTAGCGAAAAATTTCAAAATTAACACGTCTTTTGCGAGCTCATGACATTAATAGTTCAAATGTATTAAAAGTAGCCATTAAATGTCAAAATTGGGTCAGTTAAATTAACGCCTTTCGTGGGTTGTTGGGCTGGGAAAGCTTTTCTCCTTAACATGTCAAATTAGAGTACCTATCTTATACGTTCCACATACGTAACCTTGAATAAAATAAATACTCAAATTTAACCTCAAACTACAAATAACTACATAAAACTGGAAGCATTCCATTAACCGCAACGGGTGACTTGTGCTTTATCAAACATTAAAAAAGTGATACCTAACCGTTAGAGCTAGTTCCAATCTATTGTTCAAGATGTGATTATTTTTGATTGACAAAAACGCGGACAATGAAATTCCGCTTGGAATACAAATTGTTAAAATGTTCCCTCCCCCCGTCAGAACAGTCCTAAAATCATTATTTTAACAGAATATTTGTCCGTCCCGTCTCCCGGGCCACTAGCACACAATCGATCAATGTCAAGCTTAGTATTTTTAAAGTGTACTTAAATGCTCTATTTGATGATGCAACCAACAAGCTAACTTCCCACTGTAATCATATTATTTCTAAACTCACACTGTCTCCTTTATACCATTGCAGGACATCATAACCTTAGTCGAATACGACGATTTGATGAAGTTCGAAGATGCCGAATATCAGAGATCCCTCCTGATATCAACTTCAAGCACAAACGACTCGGCAATTGAAATCAAGGATCCCCCAGTAGTCAAGCCAACCGATGATTTTCAGGTACGCCGCAGCTATGATATGTCACTGACAACACACTAACAAAATGCATCCCTTAGATTCTATGTGACCTAATTAAAAAGGAAAATAAAGCCACCCTATTAACTTGGCTACAAAAAGTGCTTCTCGAATGCTGTTACGTCAAGCTCACCCTCAAACAGACCAAGAATAAAAAAGAACTGCCAGCCATGTCACACATTATGGAGCCTGTGGCATACCATTGCATCTGTAAGTCAACCGAAAGGATGTTCACCAAATATATCTAAGCCTTCTATTGATTTACAGTGAAGAACAAATCCTTTCCCGTTGTCCAATGGAACACTAACCAGGCGAACACAATGCACTATCAGCCCTTCGTGCTACTCCTGCACAAGTTGGGTTTCCAATTACCCGCCGATGCGGGAAGTGTCTTCGCTCATATACCGGCTTTTTGGACCGCCGACATGATGTTCTCCATGGCCAAGAAACTGGGTTCCTTGGATAATTGTAAGTAATTAGAGCTGGGTAATACCTCTATAGAAGTTCCTTCATTTCTACTCTTCGTTTCTCTCTTTGCACACTTGCCAATCGCAGTGGTGATTAAATTCGACCTGAGTCTCCTGAAGCCATCACCAGAAGATGGATCTGCGAATCGATCCTCGATGTCGGTCATTCATGAAGTTGGCTCTGAATCGGTCACCAGCAATAGCACACAAATATTGGAAGATGAGAAAGTCTTAAAATCAAGCGAAAAGGACTTTGCCAGTGAGATGTTCGCTATGCCAAAGGCAAAGCATAGCAACTCCATTATAAGGTAAAACAAGTTATTCTCCGCCCCCCACGAATGTAGCTCAAAAAGATTTTTCTTTTTTTAGATTCACACCTGATCCAGAATCCACACCTTCAGTACCAAATTGGTTGCAGCTTGTTATGCGCAGCAAATGTCTACCAAGCGATAAGTGAGTACTGATAATAATATGTCGCACAACCATTGCTCGAGTGTAATGTATTCCAATTTCCAAAGTCTGGGCGCGAGATAGAGATTTTTTAAAATTGTTCCGTTTTTGCGAACAGTCGTCACCATATCTGATCGTGTTGACCGACAAATTTAATCGGACACCTAAAGTCGAGGCTTTACAGTAGCCGCAGTGAAAGATCGATTGTAGATTTGTATTACTAGAGAAACTGACCGCGTGTGGGGTTGTGGTGGCGGTTGCATGGTGGTTTAAGAGGGATACGCGTGATAAGAAATTGTCTTTTTAATTTAATTTTAGTTGATCTATCGTTTGGAGATCAAACAAATGATGCTGACTTCTGACAGATTTGTAAACAGTGCCGAATCATAAGCAGATTATGATCGGCGAAGATTTTCGTTCGAAGTCAAAATCAACGCGATATTGAACTCTCAAAATCCGATTGAGTTGAAATTCGTTTCGACAAAACTTTTCGCTGAGTGTTGCATCATCGGTATTTAGGATTAATTAAAAGTCATCGGCTAGCGGAAAAGTGTTCATAACCGTACGTTTTCAATGACTTTCAATCCCCTTATGGGATTAAAAGGATTAAAGGGGAATTGTAGGGCGTATAAGAGGTAGCGCACTTAAGCAGCAACTGTCACTATACAACATAGGGTGCAAGTACAACAATCAATTTGAGGTTTTTTTTTAATTGTATGGTAAAATGCCAACATGGCGTAGCAAATCGAAAGAAGATAATGTGAAATTGGAACTGCACACATAGAAAGAAATGCAAATATCCATAGCTTCATATTCGCGAGAATAATTTAGAATAAAAACTCACACAAGGCGGGGAGTTTTGCCCTAAATATTTATTTTCCAAAGTTTATTGTTTTTATAACAACTTTCGAAAACAAAATTAAAAATTAATCGTCTGAGTACAATATTTTATTTTAATAGCTAATTTTCATCTCCACAACATTTCGAAAATTCCTCCCTGTTGTCACGTGTATTATGTTTACAAATATCCATCATTCTGCAGTCTTCAGACAATTCAATCGACGAATGCATTCACCCCCACACTTTGTGACTTCAGTTAAAACAGACGTTTGCATTACCGAATTACCCATTACCCAGCCGTATTCTGAAAAGGGAAACCCACACAAAATGTGTTACGAGTCATATACAAACCATACTGAGACCACCAACCGCTTTTGCGTTACTTGCGTTCAAGCTATATTTTTACGAAGTGGCCAGAAATAGAAATTCGTATTGACAAATGCCACGTAACTTTAAAAATTCCGATTCACCGACACACTCGCAAAAAATATGAGCCACTTCCGCTCTGCGGAATGTTGCTGGCAGGGTTCATAGAATTTTATCCGATAAATTTGAAATTATTCGTTACGTGTGGATAGTCTTTTGTTTTTTTTAGGAATAAGTGTGCATTTTCCTAAAAATGTATGAAAAAATAACGATGTAGATTGGTTAAGGGAAAATTAAAACACTTTTAGCATCTTACTGCAGTTATATCGAAGTTAATGATATAAAAAGCGGAAATACACAACTATGTTAGTCCCAATATGTTTTTAGTATTTAGATAGTTTCATTCATCACACAAATCAAATATTCGCCTTTTATAATTTTATAATAACTAAACAATAGCATTCAGTAGAATGTTGTATTCCCGAACTCTATCACATCCCCCACAGTTGGCAGCCTTGCTTTTGCATTTTTTTGTATGTTTCTGCATATCGCACGGATTTTAATTGACAGAACACCGATGGAAAAACAAAATGGCGGCCAGTGGCAAGAGGATTGCAAGTTGGGGGTATGGTTTGTCTATTAATAGAGTCTTTCAATCTCCGTCAATGATAAAGAAAAATGTAAAGTCAATTATTTCCGACGGATTTTAACATTTCTGGAATAGGTAGGAGTTTGTAGCAGGTCCAGTATTTTTCTTGTAACCTATGAACTAAATAATATAAAACTACCAATGCTCCTTTTTTGAACTCCGCAATTTGTTCATATTAAGTGAATACATACACCTGCACAACTTTGGCCCGTTTAGTGTTTGGATCATTACATCTCTGAACAATAAGGGTATTCACTTAATCTCAAAATTGTAGGCAGCTCAAAAATTCATAAATTTCTGCGGTGCTTTAAGTGACCACCCCTCGGAAATATCATTGCGTAAATCGACTGTCAAGTTAAACTCAGCTGTTGAAATTATTATTTCCAAATTATCGAAATTCCGAAAGTAAACGAAAAGAAAAAACTCATTAAATTCTTGGAGAAATCGGCAGTAAACGACTTATTTATTTTGAAAGCATAAAAAAAAAAAACTATAGAAACAAACAAACAACAGACGACTGTATGTCAAAGTTTTACATTTGTGATTTGCGCAACTTTCCGCGGTTTATTTCCGAGCCTAAATCGTAGCGGAAAATTATGAGGTCTGCGTAAACTATTCTCCAATCAAAATCTGACAGTTCGTTTACGAGGTGGTAAATTTGTGCAGTTTACGCAGTTTATGAGGCCTTGACGCGTTTAAGTGAATACCCTTAATGCCCAAGAAGTCTAAAAGTAAAATGGAAGCAAAACTTAATATAAAACAAATATTTTAAAACTTTGAAGATCGTTCCACAAATTGGTTATCATTCAATACAAGAGTAATAAAATAAAGCGTCAGCTCCCCACCTGTTGGCCCCACTTATAGCACCATTTAATTTCCATAAGCTTCGGCATATGTAACTGTCAAAGTACCAATTCTATTTTAAATGCCACAGTTCGAATAAATTAATCGCCGCGCGTATAAAAGCCATTCTTAGAACATTTGGCCTCAAATAGGTGTTGAATAGTAAATCGCAAACATTTGTTAAACATAAACATTTTATGACTCAGCAGAGTCATAAAGTCTGCGCCTTCGGCAAGAGGAAGATTGGCTCACATTCAAACACTGCATCTCAATGGCAGTCTCCTAACCTCTGGGCTTGGCCGACTTTATACCGATGCTGCAATCGGATTTAATGGAACACCATCAATCACCATAACACAATTTTAATTAACCTCAAATGCAGGCAATTGGCATGACTCTTGAGGGGTTCACATTTTGCCAAAGTAAAGTTGACTTGGGTTCAACTTTCCATGGAAAAGCACGACTGTCAGAGTGCCAGAGGTTGGATGGCTGGTTGGTTGAATTTTATTTGTCTTCCACACCGTTATGTGTGCACAATGTGCATGTGCAAAATTGATCTAATTTAAGTCTACACGAGCTATTACTGCGATAAATCAAGCCGCATCAAGGTTGCTATTGCTAGTCACCACACATCTTCTCTCAGGCACACACACAACAGACAGCGCAAATAGCCTGAGATGTTTTGATTTATTTTCGAGAAATTCCAAGTTATTTCAGCCCAAAAGACTGGCCGTTGTCACGACATCTCGACCGAAACACGACTCTATTGTCCCTAGGCATGGGCATATTGGACTATAAATTTATCACTGACGGTAACTTGCGTGTCAATGTGGCGATTTATTTATTTATTAATTAATTGATTAATCGAGGGATTTTTTTCTATATGGGACGTACCTACTATAGCAGTTAAAAGCCAATTGTTGAGTTGATTTTATGACTGTGGTTTAGCGCATTGAATAAATTAAGTGTTTAAGTGGACAAATGATCCGAATCGACTTTAAATTGGTTGATTGAGGGGTTGGATTTGAACTGAGAATAAGTCCAGTGTTGCCACGTTTAGTTTTTTGTCTAAAAATGTTGTCTTTTTTGCACAAAAGTTTGGTCTTTACAATGCGCAAATTTAAAACATAAAATTAAAATTTCTGCTAACACCATTGACGTTGAGCCCTGGGTTTTTTTGTGCCTCCGTTTAAGAAAATGCTCACAATTCTCTTTACTGCAAGCCTGTTTTGACGAGTACCTATACGCGCTAAAGTGAAGCAAAGTAGACGAAAGCTCTATAAAACAGTTCCGGGTGACATTTTTGTACACTATAATTTTGTGTTTTTCGACTTTAAGTTGAATTCAATGTTTTCTTGGTTCCCGCCCGCTAGAAATAAATGGCACTGGCGGCAGTTTACTAACAGTTTCCTTTTCCATGAACATATCACCAGCAAATTATTAGTCTTCTACTTGAGATGAATGTTCAATAAAACTGGCCCAATAGTCCCAAACAAACGACATTATTTTCAGTCATTTCAGCTTCGTCGAATAACTGACGTGCGAAACATTTTATTTCCCACTTAATGTTATGCTGTCAAAACAAATGAAATGTCTTTCGTGTGAAAACCCTTGATCGCAACAGACAACCACATCGTCGACGCCGGCCGCAACACTTTCGTTTAAGGCCCGTAACACCTCGAGTTCAACTTTTCATCGATCGCTGGAAAAGTAGACAACCACCTACTGTTGCATTGCAACCTTTAAGTAGGCGTGCAGAGATCTCAACTTTGAAGTTTTCAAATTAAATTCCGCAGTTTAATTGCATCACTGTGGTTTACAGTTTACACGGCGGGAAACTTCATGTTGATACACGCGCCTTTCACTATACGAATATCCACCTTAGAATGAGATACGAGTAGACACCTAAATACCGGCGCGGCACACAGCCAGCCCGA
Organism: Cheilosia vulpina; assembly: GCA_916610125.1. NCBI lineage: Eukaryota > Metazoa > Arthropoda > Insecta > Diptera > Syrphidae > Cheilosia > Cheilosia vulpina. The sequence continues at coordinate 8,664,670 of OU744280.1, read as the reverse complement.
GCGCTCACACCCTTTGTCCACCTCGTCGTGCAGATTGACAAAATGTCCAATGCAAGCTCTTTGGTTTTTCTACTTTTTTAGTACTGCATATATAAGTTATGTGCAAGCGTAGACTCATTGAATGCAATTGCTCGTAGGTTACAATAAAGAAGATAGACGCTAGGAGTTTGAAGCTTGGGTATCTCCATTTCACCGAATTTCTATTGTTATACTTTTTATATTTGGTTATTATTTGTTTTTTGTTTTTTTTTACTAGAAATTAATCGATGGATGTAATGTATACGCAGCCAACAAATACTACGCCATTGACAAGACTAATAGGCGCCAAACTTATTTCAGAATATTTTTCAAAAACTCATATCTAAACTGTTTCCGGTTTTCTCTTTTTTGTCCACAGATACGACACGAACCTGACGATGACCGGCAATGTTATAGTCTCCAGCTTAATAACTGCATCACACATGACGTCATTCAACTCGAGTTTGCCACCCACTATAATTGAGGAGCAGCATTCGCAACAGCAAGAGGACCAACAAGAAATAGAGCAACAATTCACTGTGCTTAGCGACGAAGACTCTGCCATGATCTCGCTAGCCGGCAACGAGCGTAAAGACAGCGCATCAAGTGGTTTTTACACACAAAGTCGCAGTGGAAGCGGAAATTTAGACAGCGAATACAGTGCGATGGTGGCATCCGTCTACGCACATGAAATTGAAGAGTGAGTAATCATTTGTGTTACTATTTTCATACAGTAAGATATATTTAAGTTGCGAAAGTGTTCTCCCCGAGGTATAAATCAATCAGAAGATGTAAAAAGTAATACATATCTTGTGGACTGTAATTTGATAGTATATTTTGTGTTCAATTGAGATGATAACTGTCATTTTGGCTGTTGGTCGTCTGGAAATATGTTAGGCTGCTCGGTAATGTATGCGGTCGCGTGCACATTTCAGATTGCAGTGTAGGAAATGTGCTGATAGGTTGCATTTTCTGCTCATAACCTTTAATTTAAAGAGTCATAATTTATTGAGAAAATGTTTTATGGGTTAAATCAGACCAATTCTGGCTGCATTGGGAAACGATTGACGCGATCGATGGAAAATACAAGAGTACGTATGGTGTATTGAAACTTGATAAAATAGAAATTACACTTCAGCTACACGAGTATCCTGCTCGTGCTAAATTTAAGCGTCCCTAGTCTCCAATTCATTTCTCCACACAAAAGATAAATGCTCACTAAATTTTTAAACATCATACAGATGGGACAAAGACCATTTGATGATGACAGTTAACGTTATTTTAATTGTTCGCGTACATACAATTTTCGAATTTCAAACTTTAAAGAGAATGCATTATTTGAATCGTTCCAAAACAATAGATATAAGTAAGACTGAAGAAGATATTATCATTGCTGCAGCAGCTCAAATAATTTCTATAGTAGCAAGCAGTAGACGACACCTTCCTTCGTGTTGGGTAAATCCCTATTTGTATTGGAATTTTTATGCAATTTCCATATTGCTGATCGTTGCTCCACAAGCCTTGCAATTTTTTTTATGTTTTTTTATCGCATGAAACGGAATTTTTGCGTTCACTTTTATTTATCGCACAAATGTTTTCTGCGGTTTCCTCTAAAAAAATTCCAAAGCAAACACAACATAAATTGTTTCCTCGGCTTTTTATATTATCTTCGATTTAATGTACCGGATATTTATATCGCGATCTTAATGAGTGGAGACTTGTCAGCGGCCCATCTATATGAAGTTAAGAATTTAGCGATCGAACAGGATACTGCTTTGCTAAACTGCTATGGGAGACAAAATTTAGCGCGAGAAGGCTACTAAGCTGTAGTACAGACTGTCAACCACTTGTCATTTTATACACGAAATTCAAATGAAGTGCTGCCAGATAACGAAGATTCTTATAAGACTATACTTGAAATCATTTTGAGTCTATATTTAAAAAGTATGCTCCACTTTGTCTAACTGTCAGTTCCACTTAAACTTGTCAAAATTGTATTCCCGCAAACTACCTGGATTTGTTGGAGATAATTGCTCGAGCTGCGCTCTGAGGTTAGTACCTACATATTAACTGTAGGTAGGCTAAAATGTGTTTTGAAGGCACAAGTTTTAATGCTGAAATCCTGTAGATTAGTGCTTCTTAACCTTTTAGTGATGATGGACCATTTGACAAAATTTCACCAACTGAATAAATTGTTGTTCTATCTATACATAAAACACTCATTTTTTCGAACTTTAAGACAATTACTGAGCACGGGAAAAGCCAGTTTGTTTAATGCTTTTTTGGATGACTCTGCGGGCCACTTCGAGTGCTTCCAGAGACCAACAGTGGTCCGCGGACCACTGGTTAAGAACCACTGCTTTAGATAGAGTGCGCTAATTTTCCTAAAAAGACGGTGACTATTATTATTTTTAGCTACATTATGAGTATTTATCCATTAAGTTGTACGACCAATTTACATATCGATTCACCTATTAAATCAACCACATCGCTTTTGCCCACAAAAACATAAAACAATCAACTAATAGCGTATCTTCAACGTAGCAACGCACATGCCCCTAGATCAGTCCAATCCAATTCACTCAATTTGCTTTCCTCTTCTTTATTTTGATTTGGAGCTATTAAAATGCCAACTGCAAACGCCCCGCAATAAAGTAAGACACAACACAAGTTTGCGCGGACTTATTTATTTGCCGCGCAGCATTAATTTCAATTACCCGCATAAGCACAATTAGCACAAAGAGCCAACAAGTAGTTGAAATCCATTGCCCATGAATGATTGGCTTCCACCAAGTGAATTGGACAGGTCACAGGCTGAGCCTTAGCTAGATACAAATCCGAGGTCCCTCTTTCGGTCTATACTCGTACGGTACTCTAACACCAGCAGGCTATCGCGAGCGATGTCATAAATATTAAATCTCTGCACTGTGCACTGCCGTGTGCTGGACAATCTGCGCAATACGATTTCATGGTAGCTGCTCAAATTGGTGCACTGAACACGGTCAATTAAGGTGGACGCACATATAAAACGAACTAAGTTGTGAGGAGTGAGTAAAATTTGTAATGGACCCTGGTGAACTTAAATAACTTTGTCATCTTATCGGCGATGGTACATGTGCAATCGCTTACAAGGGGACATGCATCTTATTGGGGTGGCTAGGGTCATTCATTGCGTTTTTGCATATTCCATGGCATCTGATTGTATCTCATTGGTGGTAGGTATTTTGTAAAACTAACTCAGTTTTGTGTCTACATTAAAATCTGTAGGTAGATGGGGGTATGTATTTAATAGGAGATTTGTGATTATTTTCAATGCAAACATCGTAGTTCCTGTTTTAAACCATGTCTCCACTGACAAGATTTAAGAAGATTTGTTGAATATTGTTAGTGGAAATATGATAGGTATTCAATTACGTCGTACATTTTTTTTTTTATTTATTGTACAATTTTGATCACACCCATATAAACTTACATAAATATATAAAAAAAATTCCATTCTTACTAATCTCACATTTCTTTTGTCAATTTCTCCAAGCAGTGATACCGCATCTGTGACATCCGACCTAACCCGAATGAACGTCAGCGATGACGAAGAAAAACCCGAATTCCACCCTGATGCTCTTGAATGACTCCCTCATATGTCTTCTTCTGTTGCAGTATCATCAGATCAATCTCTCCGTTCCTACTCTTAAATGATACAGTACAATGGATTTGCCTTTTCAGCACACAACCTGAACGCTTTGAACGCTTTATGTCACGAGAAGAACTAAAGCTGTTCTTCAACCATAACGTTAACCAAGTCCGAGACTATCCCATATCTTTTGTACAAACAAAACGTCAGAGAAGATTTATTTTTCTGATTCTAAATACGAAATATTAAAGTGTGTTTTTAATGCTTTAATAAAATAATATTTAGAACATGTGTATTTACAACACGTATAGATTTAAACAAAAAAAAAAAACAATTATATATTTTGTCGAGAGCATATATGTTTCAACTATTGTGAAAAAAATACAAGTTAAACAACACAATTGACTTTTGTAAACCTTAAGTAAAAATTTATATAAATTACCTACGGGAGATGATTTAAGAATAAAATAAATTTTGAAATTCGGGATAATTTGAAGCAAGGCAAATGTCGTTTTTTTTTACTTTTAATAAAAAATATATGTGTAGCCTAGGAGATCTTTACAATAAATTATTGAATACAAATAGAAAAAATATACCTCTAAAATTGTATTTTTGCTTTTTTTATAGCTTTTTGAGAAAAGTATAACTTTGTTTAAAACAATAAACTCTCTTAAGCCAGCCACTCTATAATTATGTGGATCACTTAAAAGGAGGCCCGTTAGCAAGCACAAATTTAAAAAAAAAAAGTTAGCGGAATCCCATTAATCAAAAATATGCAAGAATACGACAGTCAATATGCATGGGCATAAGTGTTAGATTGGTCTGGATTAGATGCATCCTGAACGCAGAAACTAGATATATGTTGTTACCGTCACTTTTTAAACTTCAGGCACACATACGAAATGTCAACTAAGTTCACCCAGCGACGAATTTCTTGACTAGATTTGTCGGCCACAAACGTATGATAAAAAAAAAACTGTTAACGTCAAAAATTCTAGGCCAATGAAAGCTGAAAGACATCAAGTTTGAATTACTAAAGAAGAGTTCTGAACGTCCCCCATATTTCTATTTTAAAGTTTCAAGTTTGGGGGCTGATCGTCGCTTAATGTGTTATAATGTGACGTAGTTATTTCTTGAATCGTGACGTACATATCTGGGCTGGGTAAGAGTAAATGCAAAGCACTTGTAGCGGAATATTTAAGACAATGCGAGGCCATGCACAAGTTGTCTCTTTTGGTTTAAACTCCTGCTAGGTACGTTAGCAAAGAGAAATTGAAACCAAATGTCTTAACCCCGTATTAATAACTGACAGACGGATAGTTATATTTCTTTTATTCGTGGGTTCGCCCTAACTCTTTTGCAGAGTAACCAGGCTTTTGCGCCAGCTTATTGGTTCATGAGCAGAACTACCGACTATCAACAAGCATCTCGGGCTGTGGTTAAATTGTTTAAGGTGTATATTTGCTGAAAGGAGAAGTTTGGGGTCTTTGGCTTTAAATCTTTTTCGTAACATTTCGTTTGTCTTGTCAGCCTCCAGGCCTAAGTCAGTGGCAAATTAAGTGAAACTGTACTACTATTTCAAATTTGAGCTTCAATGACCTTGACTATTTAATGTTTCAAATCGCATTTCAAATGTCATCACGGTAGTGTTGTCAGTACATTATTAGCGTCAACTGGTCACTGGTCGTGCTCATCTGATAAACGTTGTTTATTGTCAAGAGCTGGGTAAGAACAGTGCTATTCAAAAGACGCCATTAAAGTTCGTATTCATAGTTCGAATGAACAATGGAAACAATGTCCATGCTCATTGATCCGAACACGCGACACGTTTACATCTAGTGGGGCTGTAATTCAGCTCCAGTTTGCAGTCTTCGATGTTGCAGTAGCCACGGCACCTATCAAATGAATCATATTCAACGCGCCGAAAAAACGTGACTACATTCAACACTTGGTTCCGTGTTATACCCATACCTTGTTTGCAGAGGCACAAGAAAGTTTAATCTAATCTAGAGCTTGAGTACTTGCAGCCTCAAGTTTGAGAGTTACATGTTTTAGTGCAGCAACATCTATTTACACGTAAGTGTGTGACTTGAGTGCATTCATGACGTTTTCCTTTCACAGGAAATTATGTCACGAGAGGTGTTTATGGCCGTTCTCAACTAAGCCACTCATAAAAACACTGTCTGATTTTATGATTGCGTTGCCGCGCCAATTTAATAAGCCGCCCATAAACAAAGCATAATAACCCGTGTCCGCACTTAATAGCCTCCAATTACACCCTGTCATCCAGCCAATAACTCAAATCGCAACAAACTGACAAAAGGCGCTTGGCAGTCGTAACCCACGCCAGGCACAGCAACTTGAGTCTAAAGTCAAGTTCTCTTTGCAAAGTCAGTTCAAACGGCACGACTAATCAATCAGTGCACCCATTACCTCAATGTTGTCTTAACCAGCTTCCAAATTGGACACTATTAATAGCTCTACCCAAAAAGATGCAAAATGAATGTCTGTCGCCGCAACAAGAAGTAATTATATTTGACAATGCACCGCGCGGCGTATATACAAACAAAGTCACGATGTGATGCAAAAAGACCGCTCAAGTGGGCTGTGACCATTTTTGTCACACCGATCATGCACGACTCCGCACTTAATGCAGCCACTTTGAGATGAAACTTTAGCCACCAAATAAAGACTGTTACCGCAGACAAACCTCACCCAATCATCTGCAGTCAAATCCAATCATCGTCGGAGGAATTTATTGTTTTACACCCGCAATTACTGCGCCTTCGGCTCTCGGAAACGTTCCCAAAGGTTAATGAGCACAACAAATCATCAGCCAGATCATAGAATTCCTTTTTTCGGTGCAAATCGAGATTAATGGGCTTCTTCGCTGGTGGGTCACGCGCTTTGTGTTGCCCTCCCTCCCACGCCATAACGGAATCAATTTCATCCGTGCAGTGGCATTCGTTGCGGTTTGAAAAGTTCAACATGTTCATATGGCAAGCGTTATTGGAAAATTGCTCAATTATATTTTTTGCAGTCGGTATGGTTTGCGATTGACCATTTTTGGTGTCCCGTGCTGTCGGTTGCACCTTTTAAGGGAGCCCCCATCAGTCTGATCGGCGAACATGGGAAATGAGTTCATGACAAGAAGAGTCAGATAGTGACTGCGCTCCAAAAAGCTCTAGGGTGACAAATTACAAGTCGATTGCCGTCATGTGGCATAGGCATAGGCAGTCGCTGTCGTGGAGGGTATACGCATGCTGTTCTGACAGATATGGCGTTGAGATGGAATCGTAGCAATAAATTCCACTGGACCAAACGATTAAGCGAGAATTCGTGCACATAATGAATAGATTTTTGCACATTTTGACAGAATGAATTCGATCAAGATGGATTGCGATCTAAACTTGATACTTTTGGAGACAGTTTGAATTGCTCGGAGTTATGTAAACGTCAATTTGACAGCGGTGCGAAGTATTTTTTGCTTTGCTGGTTGAACTTCTACCTGAAAGCTGATCTACTCCTTATGGACATTAAGTCGCCGAAATCAATTTTCGATTATTTGAGTAATGGTAAGGTGCAGTAGAGTCTGATAAAATTGGGTTTGATGAAATAAACACACTCAAAAAAAAAAAAACGAGCCGGAGTATAAGTAACAGACGAGGGCTTTACCCCCTACGATTTTATTTCATGCACAGAATATAACAGCCTTCTCCCTTGGGTGTATTTTGTAGAGAGGACGTTCGTTGTCAAGCCATCAACTGTGACGGCAATGAACGAGTGGGACAGCAATTCTCTGGCACAAAACATGAAGGGAAATGAATTTCATCCGAATTTTCCTACTACTTCACAAGAAGATGTTCGTGCCTGGTGGCACCACATTTTAGAAAGATTCCTCACAAAGCGCAAAATGCTCGACTGCAGGCTCCACTTTTACCATCACATTCAACCCTATTGACTCGAAGTACACAAAACGTCGCACCACCATGTCCATGATATGGCCTTAGCAAATTTTCGATTTTGTCTACAATTTAAAGGCGATGACTCTGGTTCGTGCTTGCCCTTTAATAAATAACTTGGCTGCCATTTGGACGTGGTCTTTATTATTGTGATACACACCACAAATGTCCCCGCGGCTTTGATGGACTATCAGTTTTATTTTGCGCTCTCTGCATGGTTTCCGTTGCTAAAGTGGGAGCTTGTTGCTTGTCTACTGATCACAGTTCAGTTTCGGAGGTACAACCACTATAAAGGTCAGAAGTCAGATCACTGCCAGTGTGTTAACTATTTTGTTAACAAAATTCCCAAATTGTTTTCCACATTCGAACAATGTCATTGTATTGGGGTTTAGCAATTCATCGACTACATCTATCATGTCGGAATAATTAACTTAAAACCGCCTGCCAAATTGACGTCTTCGCTTCCCATTCTCATGGATAACTTAATGTCGCAGCGACACATTTATCCATTAATCAAATTAATTAAATGTACGAGTATCGAATGCTTCCATGTCAGATCGACTAATGACTGCTAAATGAGAATTCCAACACTGTCATCGAGTTTGTGTTCGTGTCTTCAATTACCTTTCACCTGGTTAGCGTCAACATGTTTCAGACATCTGCCGTAAGCTTTAACTGCGTTTCTGACCAGCTATTCATAGACACCTCCGGATACACACACAAGGTATCAATAATGATGTCTTTGGGGCTTGAGTGTTCACTTGACTATCGGTACGTCAGGTTGAATAGTTTATTCATAAACACTAGTGGAATAATTCAAGTCTGTGCCGCCACTGGCGCACGGAGGACGGATTGATTTGTTTACGTAATGCGTGTAGTGCATTATCTGCCCTACATATACGGTGAATGAAATTTTAATGACCTGGACTCTAGAGTCTTTTGACAGATGTTAACTCATTTTGATAGGTCTTTAGCAAGCCCAGAGGCATCATCTAATCCTATGTCAGTATGCAAAGTGTTTAGTTTGGATGCCGAGCAACGCGATCAACGTCGGGTCGCCTCGCAGCAATGTGAGCTATTTAGAGTGTAATACTGGTAGTGGAGGTGGATTACAATTAGCCTGAGAGTTTGGTGCGTGCTGTTTGAGATATAAGAAGCTTGGTTCTGTATTACCGTTCGGTTTTCCTACATGAATATTATAATCGACGGTTGTACCGTCCGTTTTACAAGTTCTGCTGGTTTTTATGAAGATTTAGCTTATAGATGAGGTGCGACTGTTATTTGTTTCTTGTCGGACATTGATCGGGCTTGTTGAACACTTTCTGTAAATGAATAAAATGTCATAGCATTTTTTTTTATTTCGTCATTTACATTTTGTGTACTTTTCTCACTTTTTTCAAGAGAAAGAAATTCATTAACGCCGAAACGCTTTGTTCCGTGACTAATTGCGAAACGATGATCACACGCTCCGCCACCCCATTGCCTGTGAAGTAAATTAGAATTAATTTATAGGAATGTTCTCATTTAGCGGAAAGAAGTGAACCGATTTGATGCGGTACATTTTTCCTTTAACTTTAAATCTAGGCATTGAACTTCCTTGACAACAGTATTTAACTCCAAATGATGCCATTTGAAGGCATGAGTCAAACTTTGTAATGGTTTGTACAAAATGTTACGATCCAGTGATAATAATTAAGCTTACCAATCATATTACTGGCGAATCGCAAGGCAATGCAAATAATTCGACACGTTTTTTGGGGTAGTTTTTTAATTAGTTTTTGTTTTGGGAAATTCGTTATTTCTTCGTTTTCTGAGCGTTTTTCAAAAACCACAACCGTCATGATTTTTATCAGAAAATTATAAAAACTGTAAAAAAAATTGTGAAACTTTTCATTGTAGTAACATTCGAAGTGGGTGAATAGATAATTTAATATTTACCCCTTAAAGGAGAGTTTGGGTGAGGGCTTACTTAAAAAAATGCTTAATCATTTTTACTTCTCTGTCAATGAATAAATGTGAATGAAAATTTGTAAAGTTCCCTCTTTTTTTTTGTAGATTGTGAAGGAAAATCCACTTAGTTCCTTTAAGCGATTGAATAATTTATGATTCAGATATGTAGAAACCTTCCCGAGAAATGCTGACCATAGTAATGAAAACTACAGGGCCCAACCAATAGAATCCGTTGCATCCGTTGCGTCGACGGATCCGTCAATATTGACTTCGCGTACGGTGACAGCCAGTGTTTTAAGTACTCTGTCCTCATAGTAATAATATATCCCTATATTTCAAATTCCATCTTAAATAATTACCTTTGATAGGTAGGCACTTTTTTGTGAAAACATCTTATTTTTAAAAGTACGGAAATTTTACGGAAATAAAATCACATTAAATTATCTTTGGTATAAAAATCGCAGTTTGTTAATAAGAAAATCTTGCCAAAATGCGATTTAGATAAGCTCTTTTTTATGAATATTAGTGTCTTAATAATCATGGTAAAATGTAGATACCAATTTGAATATTTTTTTTCAGCTTTTTACTACTTCCCATGAAATCCTTTTCGGACATCAAAATTCCTGTCAGTCACAAAAAGGAAGAAATCCCACGATATAAGAAAACTGGTGATAGCCAATGACAGTTTCTCTCATGCTCTCAATATTTCCACCAAGGAAAGCGCTGACTCTCTTGCTGTGACAGTGACTGTGGCTGACACTGACATTGACAGCCGATGGCGATACTCGATAGAAATAGAGACTGGACTGGAATAAAAAGTTGAATGCGTTCAGAGCGTTACGCCGTGAAAAGTAGAATCCAGTCAACGTTTATTAATTTGATTATCTATTTTTGGAAGATAACAAATTGCAAGAGGATTTGAAATATACAGAGATAGGTAAATTGTATCGAATTAAGGCAAATTGTACTTGTGTACTCAAGCAAACTCATTTGTATCGAATTCGATACAATTGTATCGACTTTTCCATCCCTGGTGTGAACCGTCAACGGATCGACGGACAGAAAAGTAGAAAGTAAACTTACTGTATCCGTCGCATCCGGCACGTGTGCTGCTTATGGGTCAGCTTCCATAAGGTGCTGTGTATTCTATCTACCTGTCAGTCACATACAATGCCGCAACGGGTGCGACGGATTCTATGCGTTGGGCCCTTTCACCAGAATCCGTTGATTGGTCCCTAAATTCACACATTCATACAGATTGCGGGCACAAGAGCGCCATCTATCGGATTCAATTTAAATTAATTTTTAAATACTGCAGACACTAATAAGACCTAACTTTCAGCAAAATCGGACGATTGTCTTTGAAGTCTGTTGGTGACACACATACGAACATTGTCGCTAGTTTATAGATTTGGAAGGCTAAGCAGGCTTGACAGGTATACAGTGGTGGTTCAGTAAGAACGCTTGTTCCAGTCAAGGAAGTGACGTATTGATAAATAGTGCATTTTAATGTTTGAATGAAATGGCAATATAGTTTAAATAACGCCTTTGAATTGTTGTCGAAACAAGCTCCTGAAACAATGTTCTTTATGGACCAACTTCGACAGCGGGAGGCAAATTGTGTTAAGGTTTAGAAAGCAAAACCGACTGACTCTGTTGTGATTACCACATCACGTCTAGCCCTAAAACGATTTATAAAAAGGCAGACATCACCTCAGTCTATGAGCAACTGGGTGAATAATAAAGTTAAAGGGCCTTACTAATAATTCATTTTAACCTCCACACTAAATATTTTGTAGGTCACAATATGCAAATTTTGTGTGGAAAATTTCGCCATTGTGAGTTCGACAAAGTTATCCTAGACAATAAAAACTATTATTATTATTCATTTTGGAAATCGGACTTTCCATTGGTGCATTTTAAGAAAGTCCGTCCAAGAAGTTCAAGTTTTTTTTTAATCCTATCCTAGCAAGCCTTTATATATAAACTCCTCTTGCTAATTTCGAACCACTGTAAAATCTTTTAGACAAGGAAGACCTTAAGAAAATAATTGCCCCATTCATATTGTCTTTCTTTTTGAACAGAAATATTATGTCGGCATGTGGTCAAAGTCTCAAGGTTGCGCCACTTCTCACTATGAACTACCACTCGCAATACTCACTCTATTGCTATATCAAACCCCTCGTTAAGACGCAATGTTTGCGATAGCTTTTTTTATTCATTTCCCTCGGACTTGTTGACAAAATTATAAATCTCAATCGTGCATGTAATTAGTTTGCGGTAGCATTGTTTATATCTGCAATCGATCAATCGACAAAAGCACTGCATAACACAAACACTCGCCGGTTCTTATCGGTTAGTTTACTTTTTGTATCTTAATGCCTTAAAAAATCAAAACAATCCAAATTCGTACCGAAAAATCAATTACCTTCCAAGCCACAGACTAAGGCACGAGAAAAACCTAATAAACCGTCTACACTGGCCGAAACGTTTTTTTGCGTTTATTCAGACCGCCAATGACCTTAATTCAATCTCGTGTCTAAGAGGAACGCAAACGAAAATGTCGTAACGTTTTGTTGAACATTAAAGTTAGTTCCAGCGATGGAGGCGGCCGTCAATGTGTAATGGCCCAGTCATCTTGATAAGCAGGATCCAATGAGGAGGGCCTAGTTAGCTGCGGAGGCTCGATGAGTGCTGGTATCGTATATCACTGGAGTCTGATATTTATAATTTATTGGCATTTTGCCTGGGCCAAGAATTACAAGTCTTTCATTTCGGAAAGGGGCTTAGTGTCTTGGGATTTGGTCGGATCTAGACCACATGACCGTAATAGTTGCAAATGCGAACAGAAACGCATTGCGTGGAATGATTGTTCTGTTGAAAGGCCGATTATGTACCATCTGATATTGCCAAGAGATATATTTTTGTAGGTAAGTGCAATAGTTGTTGGATTGTACATTTGGTTTCCTTACGGGAATCAAGCTTGTATATTGGTGGACGATGATTCGCTGTCATATTACAACTCTTAAGGTCGCGATCGTTTATTTCAGAGTGATTCGTTTCGGATGTGGATTAATGAAGGTCTGGTTGCATGTCATCATTTCATTCCTCACATTTAGTTTGATTTGCATAGTCGTGCTTTATCGATCACATCGGATTTGTTCGCAACCTTGTTATTGAACATAAAATGGATTTCATTAAAAAAATTAAAAATGTGCTTATTCAGTGTAAGCATGTTGTTGTCACTATTTTTCAAATCACTAATAGCTGCGGCAGATTGGAAGTCTAAGTATTTAAAGGAAGTTTGGCAAATGCAGTGCGGCCGTTAAGGATAATTTTTAATGTATTTTCAAAAAATATGGGGGCCAAAGAAGGACTCATTGCGAATGCGCATGACGTAAAATAGTTGACCATGGATAAATTTAGTAAACAGTTTATCGATTAATGCAACTGATTTCAGTAGAGCTTTTGAAAAAGATATCTCACTTCAATTTGTCTGCCCTTACTTTTTCAGAATATCCGTATTCCCCACAAACCATCTTATATTAGGCATTTTCCTGGAACTCCTCAGGGTAATCGTTTAGGTCCCTTGCTCTTCAATTTAACTAGGAGTAATTCAGAACAAATATACAACATGTAGGTACTAGGTGCTCTTTCTCTATCTCTGTAAGGTGATGGGTTAAAATTGTTTAAACTCATTTTTCCACCACAAAACTTTTGCCTCCTTCAACAAGATCGAGATAGTTTTTCAACCTGGTCGGGGCAGATTCCGTATATCAACGATCGTCTTAACGATGTCGTTTTTGAAACTTTTATCACCAAAATAAGTCTTCTGCTCGAATTTTTTTGACAAACGTCAGCTTTCCTTATATTTTTGGAAAGTGAACTGGATTAAGCTCTCAAACTTGTAAGTTTAGCACTTGGTTGCTAGTTTTGGAGGTCTAATCGCCTGAAAAGTTACGGAATGGGTGCCAAATCAGGTGAGTGCCATAAGTCCCCCCTCCGAAACTACAATTTTCACCATCAATAAATATTTAAATATCTCCCTTTTTTACTTTTACGTGACCCCATCGGCTATCAGTGTTGTCACTTCGCGAAGTCACGGATTGAATGATGATTGATTTAAAATGTGTTTAGTTACGCAATATCCACATTCCACATATTCACAAATTATGGTGGAGGTGGCAACAATCCCCTTCTTTGATATATTCATTTCGGTCAGGCTTGGAACGATCATCTAACTTTTTTGGAATTAAATTAATCTGCCGTTATAGATGAGGATTTAAAAAAAAAATCTGGTTTGTTGCAGTTATTTTCCTCGAATATGTAACCAAATATTCTGTTACCCTGCAATAAATATCAAAGAGGTTAATTAAGCTCTACAATAATCATTTAATCACCAAACAGGTGACTCCTTGCATTTTAAACCGAGTCAAACCAATGCTTTTAGCATTTGAATAGGAATTTATTGATTTTATACAAAAAATATATTTGTCGCCCTGTAGGTGCCAACTCCCAGATCTTTTAAATGATTGAATGAGTTGCCTGCTTCAAGTTTGTTTCATCACAGGTACGGCTAACACGTTTTAAATCTTTAATACCTGCGTACAAATGGAACAATTAATTCTTTGTTTGATGGTTTTTCCACAAGTTCAATGCATTTGTTTTAACTTGATCAGTTTTAATTTATTGCAAGTTCATTGGTCTGATTTATATTACTCAAATGATCACCTGCCTGGAGAACACATCCCCCCAAACTTGTGCTGGCCTTGAATCCAATTAGCACATTAAAGAAATTTAGTTTCTTTTATGATGAAATTAAGTTATGTTAACACCTTTGCAGTAATTGCCTCAAATGTTATGGGGAAGAATATTCTAAAATTGAACGAAAATGTTAAATTACGGACATTTGCGCAAATTGCAGACAGTGAAATGTTATGGGCACTCATAATTCATAAAGATGGAAGCAAACTTCTGTCTAAATTTCATCGCAATAAACAAATAATTCTGGGTGAATCATCTTTATAGCTGGCTGGAAAAAAAATTAGATAATCATTTTCAAATTACGGCAATTTTAACTGGTATGTTTTTAACAGTTTTATGAGCGCCCACACAGTTTTTTTTAAATGTATGTTCGTAAAAATTTAAGATAATTCCTGGCAGCTGAATAGTTTATGCCACAGGCTCGTGTTAAGTAAGTTCGCAAAAATACATCAACAATAATCTGGGACTCACTTATACTTCGAATGTTACAACAAATTGGCATACACTTTGAATCCATTCTTGATGTCAATTTTTATTTTTTGTACATATTCACAACTAAAGTGTCATGAGTTTATTAAACCATCGGCATTTATTTCGCCTTTTAGCACAATTCACAAACAGGCTTATTTCAAAACAATTTTATAAATAACCTACTATCCCAATAACCTTAATATTAATTACCCCCGGTTACTGTTTAAAACAAGTTGTGTGACAACGTATGGCAATTTGAAGAAGCGACACCTGTTCCATCCAGATGTTGTTGTGGCTCAATTAAAGTGTTACAAGTGAACAAAAAAATAATATGGACACGTGTTCTAAAACAAAATACATATGTAATAAATATATGTTTTTAATGGTTTTTAAAATAGCTTGCTAATGTGTACATTATGAATAAGAAAACTAGTTGTAACAAATAATTTTTACTCAGTTCTAGAAACAAAATTTAAGTTCGTCTATAAAACAAGAGTTTCTTAAATAAGAATGATTTCCTTAAAAAGAGATTTTGTTTTTTATTTTATTATTTAAGCAATAAAATAATAGATGCGAATAAAAATAGATCGGCCGTAGAATATTTTAATGGCTTTTAATTTTCTTAATTTAAGAAAAATAAAAAAACGGTTTACGGTAGAAAATGCTTCTACTGTCTTGTATCTCCATGTAAAAGTAGCTTGTACCTAATATAAGCTAAGTTAAAGAAAACATTAAACATTTCCTTCCTTTTCAAAATGACGAAATATTAACAAAATTGATTACGGACTTAGTAGTTACAAGAAACGCCTTTATGTAAAAAAGGATTAGTCAGCAGATTGACTGATAACTTGTCAGACAATTCAACCAATGAATCAAATTCATTCATATAGCTATAATCGGACAATACGAATGTCCCCTTCTCTCAAGGGGCAATTGTTGTTCATCGATATCTCGACGATTTTGGAAATATTCAAGGTCTATTGTCCTACCGAAATTGACAGTGTTCCCCCAGGGTTTTGGGTCAAATGCCCACGGAGAACCCTCCTCTCACCTATAAAAACAAATGAGCTGTATCGGAGACTTACAATCAACACCCGGATTTGAGACAACGAGACCCACTACGAGTATGAATGCGAGAAGACAGTCACAATTTATGTAAAATAGATTTAAGAAAACAAACATTGTATACCGTTGGGCACCTGTTGTTCAGCCAACACATTTAAATATTAATTATTCACCAAAAGTTCAATAAAACAAAATGTGAAACGGGGACTTACAAATAAATACAAAGTGTCCCAACCGCCATAAATGCGAATGATTTTTTATTGGAAATTAGTGGCAATCAGTTTCATATATTTCCGTGTCTATCATTTTATTGCCCAACATTGTTTTGAGGATCAATCCTTTAGTTGTGTGTAGCACGTGAAAAAAAAAAATCCCAACATTGATTCGGCCATCATTCGATTACAATAAATCTGAAATAGATAGTTGGCTGAAGTGTTGCAATATTGAGCGGTTTGTCGTATTTAGGGAAATTTTTTTTTCTAAAAAAACGATAGAAATTTCTTCCAAGAATGCGCAATATTATTTTGAGCTTTATATGGTTTAACAAATTTTGTGTTAATTTTGTTTGTTTTATTCCTTCACAAAAAAGAAATATTTTCGAAGAAACCCGCACTTATAAAACCGGGCAGCAAGCAGTCTTGCAGTCAAGCGACATCGAACAGTCGTTTAACGTGCAGGCACACCAACAAATTACTTTTTAGGCCTTTTGATTTGACACAACACACAAGCCATAAAGGCCAATTGCAGAAGACAGATGTTACATAAAATTTTTGGCGCGCATAAGTGAGATGGGTAAGTCGGAAAAATACCAAAAAAAAAGTATATAGGGAATTGGGGAAATTTTTTTAAGTTTTGGGCGCTTAAATAAAACTAAATTCTGTCAACCATAGTCGGCTTCAACAAAGATACGGGGGACATTCAAATATCTAGTTTATTAAGACTGACAGCTCTCTGACTAGATCCATCTCGGTTTTAATTGGGGGAAATCAGTCATATGAGCAGATGTTTCAGTTGGCGTTTATGGAGGGGTAGCCGACGAATCTAGCCAAGAAATTCATGACTGAGTACTAAGTTGACAGTTCGCATATGTGGCTGACGTAGGAAAAGTGACGTTCCCGACGAATCTAGTTTTCGCGTTAAGGTTAGATCTCATCCAGACCAATCTAGTCGACTTAAGATAACTAGATTCTTGAATGCGGCCACTCGCTAGAACGCAATAAATTAATGCTATTCGCACAAATCACTTAGGCAATGGCAGATTTTTATATTTGCTTTAGTCAGCAAACCCAAATATTTTGCAACAAAACGTCAGTTTTGTATGACTATCCGTAAATTATACGCTCCTCTAACAGTTGTATGGAAATCCAACCAGTCATGTTGTCCCAGATAATTTTCACGCAATTTGTATTCTAATTCAATTTTGTTATTTTTTTTTTCAATCCAAACGCATTTCAGTTGCACAACACTGCGTCAAATGCTATTAAGTGTCCAGTTAATTGGATACATGTCGTCCGCATCGTACTCTAACCCGACGACAGTGTAAGCCTACGCCTGGAGCGTGAAAGGCACACACATAAAAAATTGAGAGCCGATTGCAGTAGTTGGCAGACTTAAATGAAATCTAGAGCGTAAACTAGCATCGACTGTTATCAATGTCGTAGAAAACAAAAATGTCACAAATCGCTAAAATTGTTGTTAGACCTCAGCATTGCCCATTAAGTTGACTTCCTTATCCGAAAATGAAATACCTAGAAGATGGCTCTTGCTCAAAACCGAACTATCAAAGGCGGGGGCTGTGTCCATCTGTCCGTGGACTAGCTGACCAACTGCTTCTTTAAATAAACAAATTAATTAATTAGCAGCTCGTGGAAGTCGAAAGCAGGTCAGAATTCAGATAAATTGCTCGCCAATTGATTGATTGACACCAGGTCAAGATAGTGAAGGAGGCAAATATTTCCGAGTAACAAACACACGCAATAGCGAATTAAAGCAGATGTGACATTTCGATATGGAAACGTCGCATTTGAGTCACCAACAACCGCGAGGACCGTATCACTAAGCCAGTTAGCATAAGAAACATATTTAACTGACGACGATCGCTTTGTAGATGCGATCTTGATGATGCCCAAAAGACAAAATTAATTAGCATTTTTATATTCAAGTGAAACAGTCAACAATAGATACGTTGTTACCTCGATGAAGTGAAGGCCGCCAGTGTCATCTATTTGAACTTTTCCAGTCTGAAAACTTGTTTCAGTGCTTGTCCCAGGGAGTGTGCCTATAGGTGTTGATAGTGGTCGTAAATTTGCAAAATCTCCGTGTATTTATATGCATCTGGTTTAATGACAAATTCACACTCTTGCATACTCATTAACGCCCGCATTAGATTTACTTAACACATCATCTGTCATACACATTCATATACCCCAAGCACAACTCCGCTCGAGTGTTTTATGCACAAAAGTGTCATTTAATGTGGACTGCAATTACAATTACGATCAATACTGGCTTCCTTTCCCTTTTCAACGGCCCATTGTGTGTGGTGCTCGCGGTGGTGATCCATGATTAATTTCAATGATCGGGAAAAAAAAGTCACCAAATCGCGGTGGTTCCATCATTGAATTGAGATTTATTTTTATTTTTACATTTATTTTTATCCCCCGAGAGCAGGTTAGTAGTGCAAATCGAATCCACAACAACATTCATTTTAAATGGACACAAGTTAACTTGAATGTTGAATTGGACCTACCCGTACCCGGTCGATATCTGCTGCTGTTGCTGCTCCGCTGCCATTCAGACTGTCTGCGAGGCAAACTCCAACACACACGTTTAGTCAAAGGCAGAGCTTTACAAAATTCGCAGCAAATTCGAAATTGTTGCTATTTTTTTTGCACTTTTTTTCTTTTTATAAATGCACTGGCTTAACATCAGTTTATGTTCAGTCAAAATTTGCTACTCACCCGATGTTGACGGTGTGAGTTCGCGGATCATTAAGCGAGTATTTTTGCAAAGCTCAGTATAAGATACCTTTCAACGATCGTGTAAGGTTGCGGTATACATAATATGCAGTTTAAATAAGAATAAATTAGAAGTCCAACTAAATTGGATACGAATTTAAACACAGAACAAAAACAACACTTAGTTAAAATTTATTTTTTAGTTCCCAGTGTGAAATGTGATAGTGAGAGACGCGGATTCGATACGTCTGTATAGGAAGGATACTCCCTCAAGCAGTGGATTACTAGTGCCATAGACTTCCACAGATTTTCAGAATAAACTTGAAGATCACTCTAGAAGAAGGTACGTTTGTTAAGAAATTTCCATATTCGGGTTTATTTTATTTGAAACCTGCTAATCGAGTTGTACTGTGAATTAAGAGATGAATAGGACACAATTTACTATTATTTCAAAAAAAACCTTTAAAAATGTTGTAATAAAATGTATTTTAATGACGGCTATGCGAAGAATTATTCTGGGACTATTAGCTAAGTAGTCAATGTTCCGAGTGCACGATTTTGAAGTGCCCAAACGATTCTGATTCCTTTTTTTTAGAGTCCTTTAGAATCCTTTCCATTTTTCACAAATCAGTTCAAATTTGTTACCAAAATATACCCAAATAGAAGGAAAATCTTTCGAAGAAGGTGCTCAATTATTCTATAACAAAATCTTTCGTTGCGTCGTATTTCAAGTTTGCGAATATTTCTGTCCAGTATCCATGTGTCCAACGGTGTTGTTTTCACATAAAGTGTGTTGTCACACCTCGAAGACATTTAATTTTTTTAAATTTCTATTCCAAAACGAAGAGTATATCTGTAAGATTTTCGGCGCGCTGTTGAAACATTGTAGGTTTAGAGGTTCGCCTTTTCCGAGAGAAGTAGCAAGTGCTTGTGTTACAATTAGCCCTTCATTTTCAAATTAAGATCTACCTTAATTGGACTAATTTTAATAAGCATCTACCTTTGGATCGACTTATTACAGTTTGGAAAATAGTTGTTTGGGTAGAACTGGCAGTTATATTTTAGAGTTTGAAGAGTTTCAAGCGACAGGGTGGTGCGAACGAAATTTTAAGTAGTTTAAACATTTCTTTTCTTAAAGACCAAAGTTTTTGATTGATTTATAGCCGGGCAAGTAACGTTGCGTTGCATGAACTGACAGCCTTGCAAAGTTGCGCCTTTTCTAGTATTTTTTTTACAACTTACCACAAATCTAAGAGCTTATCTCTCGAATTTCTTATAGAATATTGCGCATGAGTTTGAGCAGTATATTTGGTCAGAGACAGCGGCTTATTCTCATATACGGGCCAATTATACTGTAGAAAATTTGCAAGAATTTCCCTGTGAGGGTTTGGCCATTGGGAAAAATGCTTAAGGCCTAATTTGTGTTGCAAAAACTTCGTGACACACAATTCTGCAATGTTATTAACTTTCTGGAATTCACTGACTGCAGAAATGCCAACCGCCAAGGGTATGTCAACCTGATAAATTTATCTACAGTTGCCAGATTGCATTATATTATAATTTAAAAAATAAAAATATATCTTTGTAAATAAATAGTTAACAATTGCTAATGGCTAATGGCTTGAAAGCAGATTTAACGACGGACTTTCAAATATCGCACACAAATTTCTTAAACAGAAACAAGGCAACATGATCAAAGCATTGACATAAGAAATCACTCGCTCGTCATGTGGTAGATTCTCTCGAGTGTTATTTGCGGAATTGTGAATTCCTGCAAAAAAGGTGTCAGTTGTGCTTCCAATTCCTTTTTAATTGGCACCATAGCTCGCACAGATGCGATTATTTTTTAACCACTTTAACGGGGACATACGAACACAATGCATGTACACAGAAAAATTGTTCAAATTCAGGATTTTTTTAATCGAATTAAATAGAAGCTTTCCAATTATTGTTCATCGACAGTTTTAAAGCTTACAGTTCATCCAACGTACCGACTACAATTCGGGTATTCAAATTTACGTAGCATGACGTGCTGTTACACACTTTTTGTTTTGCTACAGACCACCTGAGGTTAGCTCAGTCCTTGATTGATTGGACATATGCTAATTCACAGCGACATTCGTAACACTCTGGTTGGGATTATTAATAAGATAGATCTATGGGACCCACCGCAGAGACAAACAGCTCGGTTGGGGTATGTAGATATACAAACTGGTATGCATATACAGATTGTGTGAAGATTGGCCCAATTATTCCTGATTGATCTTGTCAAGTTTGTTTAAGCTAGTTGGACTGTTGTTTTCCCTGTGGACAAGTTGGCGAAGCGGATATGTCGTGACATTTGTCATATCGCTGACGAAACCGAGTCATATGTATAGGACGATGTTTGTTACACTATGATGCAACTAATAATTGGGTGCGTTGCCAATTGAGTTGACCAAATATGCTAAATATGTTTGCATCAGCTACCTACAGTGTAAAACAAAGTACCCTTTCTCATTGAATGCAAGTATAATAATCCGTTCTTATTAGGAAGTATAGGAAAAATGTGAAAGTAAACTCAATGGCAATTAGTGCAGACAGACAGTTATGACTAGTTATCTCGCACAACGGTGGTAGTGTTTGCCGATTCGAAACCTACTTCTAAAGCAACTGTTTATATTGACCATGGAAAAGCTATTGTTTTAATGAAATTGTGACGAATCGATTTATTAATGTCAGATACATTTATCGGTAAATTAGATTGAATATACGGTTGCAAAGAACTGCGCAGTTTTTCTGCTAAGCAGAATGGTTACCTTATAACCAGATATGGGATTTTCTAATGATCTGCGTTTGTAAACAAGTAAAAGTGCAGTCGGCGTCTTTCTCTTTTATTCCAATGCAGCGAACACTAATAGAAGCAACATTTTTGGACCTATCCCTGATTGTAATATTTGCAAGTGTTCAGGTAATTAACACTGCGAAGAAGTGTACACTTCTAGTCTACACATTAAGAACCAAAAAAATATAAGGCATTGCTTCAGAAGAGACGCACTTATGTAGTCCTAAATTTAGGTGTTTTTGTACAAATCTACATTGTAAAGTCAAATAAAACGAATGATAGAATGTTCTGTCCGAGACAAAAAGTGTGAAAAGGAAATTATGTATCAAAACCACCTTCTAAAGGACTTTTTGCAGATTTTAATAAACACACTTTGAATTCAGTAAATAATATTCGCCCCTGTATAGATATGATATGTATACTATACTTACATCTAATAAATGAAAAATAAATTAAATTAGTTAAATAAGTGGAAGTACTTTGAAAATAATATCCAAAGGTATTTGCTAATGTCATAGATCCTACGACAAATAATTTCTGATAATTAAATATTTTAAAAATATGTGGGACTTATTTTTAAATGAGAAAGGGTCTACACATTAATAATCAAATACACATATTAATACTGCATTGGAAGCTGAGAGATGTCCACATTAAAAAAGTGGAAAGCATTTTTTGAGGCTAAAAATAATAGTTACTATTATTTAGGAAACCCTACTCCATCGGCGTTAAAACAAAAAAAACTAAGAGCCGCATAAACTTATGGGTTGCTTGTTATGCATTAATTATTACCGTGAACTTAAGGGATAATTTATGTATTCTGGCGCACCCTTTGCTGGAAGTCTAATGTTCTTATCACTGGGCTACTTTGTAAAATAGTCTCCCGTACCCAGTGAATCGTGTGAATGAAAGCAAAGGATATTTCCTTTATCGTTTATATATTTTAGTTAGATCAGTGTCAGTAATCTCTTTTCACATTTTTTGTATTTTTCAAATTCGAATGAGAGCAAAGACATTTATTATTTTGAAATATCAAACCTTTTTGACCAGATTATTACTTTCTTAAAATTCGCCCCGAGATCAATTCCCTTCGAATTAAGCTTGCTTATTATTTGATAAATTGCATTTGCAATATTACGTATCCGAACGATGAACGAATAGGTAGTACAAAATTGGTTAAATGGGTTATATCATTGAATGCGGGCATTGTAAGTGGTGTTTAGTTTTTGTGTCTCTCTCACGACTATTAGTTCCATTTTGTAATCACTTGTTTGCTCTTTTTGTTAATACTTATTAAATATTTGCAAATTATGCCAGCAAATGTATGGAGAAATAATGGGACTCGCTATTATGCAAATGCTGTAGTAAATGGGTTAGTTTTGGGCACAATCCCATATCGAAAATTTGACAGTTAATTAATTATTTCACTGAATGACACTGGCCTTAACTGAACTTTGGCATTGGTAATTAATATTTTACACCATCATTTAAAAGTAAATTTATTGTGGGATTGTCTTTCTAATTGAAAAAGCAGTTTCCTTTTACAGTGAGTTTCATTGCTCCTTGCCATTTAATTAAATTCTTTTAAGAAGCATTCAAAAGATTACATTCCATTTATGTAATATTTTAATGAGTTTCATGCTTGACAAAATGTTTTACGGTGATGTAAGATCAAATAGGTCGAGGAGTCGGTGTAGCGTAGATCATTGTGCATGCAAATTGCATCATAATTGAAAATTTCTCTTTAAATATTAGAGAATTGTTATGGGTTTTATATTTTTAAAACAAAGGTCGTCGGCACTGTGATCCAGCATCCAAAACAAGTAAACAAGTAATAATCTTCTTAACTGGAACAATCGCCATAAAAGAAGGGTTGTAAAATTCGTTTGACAGCCAAACTTGTCAGATTATGTTCCGAACCCTTCCATGTGCGTGTTATGAAATAGGAACTTTTTCTTGGCCACTTTGAGATAATCCTAAAATCCCACGCATTGCTCTATCTAGCCAAAATATGCGTTTAATAATCGTCTTTTCTCCGACTTTTGACACTCCACTGGTGTCATTTTTGACAGGTTCCTTGCTTCTTATCGTGTCGCAATCGATTGCGTACTTAACTAAATTTGCACATTCCACTGCAAACTGATAAGTATACTGTGGGCTGAAAAGGTTGTCAAAACCATTTCCAAAAATTAGCCGTCGATAAACACGGTCATCACTTCAATGTCAACAGTTCACATGACTGACATTATATAAGCTAATAATTGTTTTCTTAAAATGGATAAATGCCTGTCATTAATCTATCTACTAAATGGTAGTCGATGAGATAAGTAACTAATTGGTATTTGTCGGATATAATGTCGTAGCTTTTTATATCACTTTGTCTTTGCGAAAATGTTGCCGACTTGGCCTGCCATTTGGCTTTGTCTATTCATAGGGTAAATATGGAATGGATACGTAAATTTGTGCGACAAAGGTCTTATACGGATATGCAAAAACTCATAAAAGCTTGCATGAATAATGTATATTGCCTTTGTTACCAAAGTCACTATGGAAGTTGAAAATCGAATCAAATTTCTAATATTGTCTTTTCATATATTCGTTGCATGTTTATTGAGTTTGTTCGAACAGTAAGCCCATTGATTCACATTCGCACAACTGAATATGCAATTCGGGTTTTGTAATTTGAATTTATGGTATATGACAGAAGCTATAAGATAAACCATGGTAAGTTTTGGAGATCACATTAATTACTCACAGTGTTGCATAATTTCTTTGGAATTCAAATGCACATAAAAATGGAATGCGCTTGCTTAAAATAAAAACAAGCACAATATCTACATTTTCTCGGAACAACAAATCGTGATATGGCACATTCGCACATTATGCTGTGCGACACATTTAACATAAAAAAAAACGAAATTAAATCACACTCAAGCCATACATGGCTGGATGCTGAATATCTACTCGATCAAGTATCTGAACGAGTACACATTTTACGTGCAGTGAGATTGCTCGAAATCAGATGATGGAAGTGAGATAAGGAATTGCATTGCGCGGTCCCACAAGATAACAATCGAAATCGTTAGATGTTACGAGTATTGTTTTGGTTGGGTTTTGAGCAGACGTTGGCTTCGTTCAGCATGAATTCGAAAGGATTTCTGGAAATGAATTCGATCGAAATGTTCAGATTTAGATATGTACTCTTAATGGCATCATTGTTCTGGCTTCGAGCTTAGGCAGAGTATTTGCAAATCAGTTTTGAGATGTACTAACATTCTTTTTTGAGATGTACTAACATGGATGGATGGTGTATTGCTTAATGGTTGGCTGTCATGTTCATGTTGTAGGCGCAGTGGCTTAGTGGTTGGTGTGTTCTGTGACTAATAAGGTTCGATTCCCGAAAAGAAAACAAATTCCATCTTAAGGTTTTTTTTCCACTACCTGAACGTCGGACAAACATCCGAGAGTATAACTGTCATAAAAGAGCTTCTCAATTCGTCCCAAAAATGATAAACCTACACAAAACGGATGGTTATGAGAAGCTAGGCTAGAGTCCTTGCAGATCTGTTGTCCCAACTATTTATTTTGTTTTTATACCCAGGTAGGTATAGGTACGAATAATGTGCTGAAATTTGAACTTTTTAGCGCGAACTGCTTCCTTTGGAGGTCTATTGTTTCGACTACAATTGTATAAGATGTTCCGTAAATAGGTCCTGCGCAGATCTACCACCAGTAACGAGTAAAACTGTCAAATAAATCTTCAAACTAATTCGACAAAACAAGGCAGAGTGCGGCACTAACAAACAATTTTAGATACCTTTTTAAATTGAACGAACTCACTTTGCAAGTGTTTTCGATTTAAAAACTAATAGCGAAGAATTGAAGTGATTTTATCGGTTATTGCCATCAGAGCTAAGGTACATAATATCTTTTGAGAATGATCCTTATCGCTGTTTGGATACTCGTGAGGGGTATTTCGGGCGAGAAATAAAAGAAAAGAGAAAATCCAAAGTTGGGGTTTCTTTAACTTTATCCGAGTGCCTATTGATAGGTCTGACCTCGTTGAGAGTTGTTACAAGAAGACTGAATCTAGGTAAGTAGTTGAGGAATTACGGAACAGACAATGGTGTACGATGGAAGTCATAAAGCGACATACTCTAGTACAATAATTTAAATGGGTTTCTTACGTATGGGCTTTCACTCGAACAATATTAATTGAATTATTGTAAAGTAAGTCTCTTTGTATGTGCATTTGAATTACGCATTACTTAAGAAGTGACTCAGATACTCACTCAATTTTTCAGACAAAACACAGACCGACATCTAGTTTCTATGTCAACGCAATTGGCCAACTTGTTCAGATGGTCTTCAGGTTTAAAGTTTGGTTTTTCGATGCTGTATGCTAGCTAAGCTCACTTCGATTTCAAGCAAGTTTTTCAGTGGTGCCATATTTCAGTCGTCAAAAACAAAGTCCCAGGCACAGCCAGCTATACATTCTTGTACTAAGACCGCCATCTTGTATTCCTCTTGCTGCTAGTCCTGTCAGTTTTTGATGGAATCCGCCAAATTTGAAATTTTCTATGCCCACTAAATTACGAAAACTGGAAAAAGTAAACCACAACTAATTTCAATTGAAATCAATTCCCCTTACTAACTGGGAGATAGGTAAACTAGTCGACTGCTGTGTTGTAGCTGGGGCTATTTAAATCTTGACGAATGAGACCGTTGCGCTACAGCCCATTCTCAAAAATATGAAATGTGATAAAAGGGCAAGTTCCGTGAGACCCAAATGCGCCCTTTTTTTTTTTTAATTTTCAGCAATTCACAAAGAAAATTTTTCTGCTCAGAAATTGTAATATCCGAGTGTACTTTTTTTTACCTCATTATTTTTTGGCTTAGGTAGCGACAGCTTGCTATACGACATTCCATTTCTAATTGATATCTGACGGGGATCAACATTAATGGAAGAATTTAAAAATAACTGCTTCTGGAAACAAAATATTCCCTTTCATATTTCATGTCCTTATGATGAAAGCTTTTTCGATCGTGGACGTGGATACCTCGACGTATTCAATTTAAAATTCGACTCCTCGGTTGCGCCAACGATGGGTGTTCAAATTGCAGTTACATGCATGGGACTAATTAAATCTGTTCCCGAATCTACGATGTTGATATTTGTTTATAATTTCAACGACCGTTTCATGTTGCAGTATTGCCGCAGTACACAAATACTCGTACGCAATCAGGAATGTCATTAACTAGTTTCCCAAATCGATCGGCCAAGACGCATGCCGGAACAAACCTACAAGTAATAGATTATCATGGTAAACCAATGAGCTTGTAGCCGCTATTCCACTAGGACACCAATGCGGACCACTCTCACTAATCGTGCAAGTTGAGCTGCCAGTGCGTATATGTGTAATTCAAATTCCCCAACAGATCTGGGTTATTGGATTTATTTCGCAAAACAGGCTTTCGGCCTGTCAATTGGTTCCCATAAGCCCATAAATCTGTTATAAGCACCGAATTACATAAATGCACAAACCGAGCAATGACTTTCTTCTACATTCGACGCGTCGAAGCAATTACAAAATTCTCACACACCACCAGCGGCAGCAGTGTAGTCCTTGCATGCGTGCTCTACGAATCTACGCAGGTCATCGTGCCTGGTGCACAGCAGCTATACCTGTCTCCTATTGCATGCGAGTCAGCATTGCCGCACCGGCATATGGAAATGAGGAAAATCCACATATAACAGTCCGCCAACGCCACGCTGCGAAAACCCAGGTTAGGTCTGACTGAAAGTGAGTGCTGGTGCTCGCGCACGCCGCTCGGATCAAAGCGCGATAATTGATCGATGCGAGTGAGTAATCTTGGTGAGATATCAACATGGAATTGTAACATAACGCAGATTGACTCCCTCTGGCGGGGTATGGACGGGAGGTTCACAACGACGACAAGACGCATAAATGTAGCAGGCAATAAATTTAGCTCTCGTTTTTTTTCCGTCTTTGGATGTAGTATCTGTCCGTGCGAGTGCCTAAGGAGGAGTACAGCGTACGCACTTCGTGGCAGCTAAACCTACATTTGAACCCGTGTGTCTGCCTCTGCATCCAAAGTGCCTGTAGTTCGATTTTAATTATTTTGCCCCGAATGAGAGACAGCTGTTGGTTTTCGGTTGAGTATTGGAGGACTCTATGGAAAGGTAGAAAGGCAACTTGTATCGCTATGTCATTTTGAGAAGCCAACTTTTTCGGTCTATAGGGAAAGTGTCTCGCGTACCCAGAAGAAACGTCGAAAAGTGATTTCTGATTTGGGCTCGGCAGTCCCTGTGACAGATACCAAGTTTGCGGCTTTGTGACTTTGCAGTGCAACATGCATGATCCATGATCGCGTTTGCGTAACTTATTCAATTAGCGGATGCATGGTCAGTTGGCGTACGCAGATTGTGGGTAACGCGTCGGCAAGTCCTCAGACGGGAGATTGATGTATCCAATAGTGTTGAAGAGGTGTGCGCCAAAATACACGTTGCGGCTGGAAATGTAATTAAGGTTAATCGGCGGTTATGCCATGCGCCTGGCGAAAACGGTTTCGAACTACCTTCGATTATTTCCGCGAGTACCGCGTTTTGACTTCCATTTGTTGGTATGTAATTACTTGGCATTTATTTGGTTAAAATGCGATAAGTGCTTTTTAAAACTGACTGCCAGCTAAGTAGAGCAGTCATATTTCAACTTTTGATGTGACCTACAGTGAGCCATGGCAGATTTGTTTACTCAACTAAATGCAGTGTTCTTGGAGGCAGAGTAAGTGGAAGGCGTATTTTAATTTTAAAAGTGGAGCTACATTAGTATATAGAGGATGTCCCATAATTCACGCAAAATTCGAATTTTGCGCCATTTAAAAGTACAGTAATGCCAACGGAAGAAAAGAAAACAATGTGACAGCTGACAGTTCGGGGTTAGTAAAAATGAAGCGCTATACGAAAGATCAACGTATTTTTATTGTCGAGCAATTTTTAAAAAATAATGAATGTATATCAGCTACAGTCCGCAAATTTCACACAAAGTATGGCCGTCATAGTGTGATTAAAAACCATGAACTGTGAGGAGAATAATTGAAAAATTCAGGGAGACTTAAACCCTCTGGGTCCTGTCACAAGTCGTTCAACAGAAAACATCGAAGTAGTTCGCGAGCCGACAGTCCAGGAACATCAATTCGACTGGTCAGGCAGTAACAATTAATGGTGTTCGTTATAGTGACATGATAACCCAGTTTTTAGTGCCTAAGTTACAAGATATGGATGTGACCAACATGCGGTGTCAACAAGACGGTGCCACATGCCATACAGCAATTCAATTACTGCATGGGTCAGTTCGTAATCGTCTGATCGGACGTTTTTGCGATCAGATTTGGCCATCTAGATCTTGCGATTGGACTTTTTTCTTTGGGGTTTACTGAAGTCAAAGGTCTAAACAAACAAGCCCACGACCACCAACGCCTTGAAAGAGGAAATTGGGAGGTGTATTAATGAAACTAAGCTTTCTATACAGGACACCCTGTATAACTGTGGCTTTCACAACAAATTTTACCAGATGAAAATTTCCTATGACATTCGGTATGACTAGTGGTACCACACGTACCACATATGGATGTTTCAGACATAATATAGCACTTAATGGAGCAAAGTGTTTAGTTGATTGCAAACGGCTAAATCGCTCAAAAGATATACGAATTTAATTTTTTTTTGCAGGACGACTGAATTAATTTTGCTAGTCCACGGCGTTGCATCAAATCCATGTCAATAATAGCCAGTGGTGACCACGTCCAATTCCGATTATATATTCACCAGATGCGAAAACACCAACTCAATTAATTTGTAAGGTCATTTTCGATAAACATTTCAAGCATGCTTATGACTCTTTTAAGATCGCATTTAATTTGGATGCATATTGAAGCGTTTATAAATTCTGCGTTACTAAGGCCGACCTAAAATAACAAATCCACCGTGGTGGCACTGTAAACCAAGCACTATAATGGGGTGTATATGCATAACTATGCATTTAATACAACTTGTTTAATCGTATACACAAAAACCATTTGATTACTGTATCTATTAAAGCAAGTTACTGCACTCTCCTCCAATTCAAGGAACAGGTATTTCCATCCGCAAAAGCTTAACTTAGCATTTATTTATATTTTCACGCTTTTTTAGCTGCGAGTGGAAACTTAAATAATAAACAAGAAATAAAATGTTTTCGAATTCTTATGTTGAACTTTTGTCAGATTCCGGTTGGGGTGACAAGACACCTGTTTGTGGAAGTGACGGTTTCGTATATCCCATCAGCAAATGGTTTAAATTGTGACGAGCGAGTAGAAATCTGTTATCAATGTCATTGATAAATATTTTTGTCGATATGATTGCGTTTTTATTCAAGTTTAATTTAAATAGATTTCTTTAATGCTGTCAAAAATATGACTGCATATGCGTAACATTAAACATTTAAAAATAAAAAAATGAACTCAATTATTCATTCATTGTGAAGGTGGTCAACAAAAAATTGCGCGTGCTTAAAATGTGTGTTGACCAGTGAGATTTGCATTTTAGGCGTAGTGGTATCTTATTGAGTGAGGGTTTTTAGCTTTAGGCCGGAGGAGAATGTGATTATTCAGACCAGTAAGTTTTTAGATAGTTACATATCCCCCACCCACCATCCACCACCCACCATCCACCAAACGTTCCAGAGGCCGATTTTAAAAATTCCCTAAAAGCTGCAACAAAAGATCACTTTACGTGTAAATATCTGCATTTCACAAATTTACGAGCCCTACTTCCAACGTTCCCACCGAATCTTATAATCACTAACCTATTCCACTTAATACTAGATCTCTTCAGAGTTCAACAACCCCTGCTACACTTTTTGCTCAAAAATATTTTATGTTGTAAGGGTTCAACTAATTTTTATCATTAAAGATTAACGTCGAGCTCTAAAATTTCCTTATTTTATGTAATAATTTACATGTACATACATTGCCTGTTATAGAGAACCGGTACTTAACTTTATGATTATTTTTAATGCGCCGTACTAATAACAAATTGTAGTCTCGACTTTAAATGTACGTATAAGCTTACAATTGCGAAATTTGTATGGAAAATATATCCACTGTGAACTACTAAAATTTAGAGTCGAAACTAAAAATGTTTAGTGGTAATGCGTTTAAAAACAAAAAAAAAATGAATTTAAAAAACAAAACAACCCGACTGACTGTAAAAAAAAAAAATGAAAAATATATGAACAAGACACATTCAAGTACATATAGCTAACTAATTGACTACCTACACAGCCCAACAAATATATGAGTATTGAGTACCAATACCATCCGACTGCCAAATGTTTGGGTATATGTACTTGAATTGGTCTTGTTCATATATTTTTAGTTCTTTTTTTACAGTCAGTCGGGTTTTTTGGTTCTTTAAATTAACTTTTTTTGACACTCCGGGGAAGAATACGAATATAATGACACCTCACTCTTCAAAATCGGTCAGGCCGTTTAGGCTACATGGCGTCACGTAGGAACGCACATAGGATACACGCGAAGCACATAACCCTCCCTGTGTCCAGTCGGGTAAAAATGGCTATATTTTGGGCAACCATACACTTTTTCAGTTAAGTCTTGTTTTACCCATTCTGGTCCTTAGTTATAAAAAAAAATATATATAAACACCAGCAATCTAGCAACCAATTAGAAAGTTCTCTGCGATCCAGTTTTGCTCATGTTTTTATTATAAGCGGTATACACTGTACAGTTGTTGCACTTTGGAAGAATGTTCTCATCTCAGTTAAGGTGAGATTAGACTGTATGCCAAGTGGTCATAAAATGTCATTTTCTGACAGTTCTCCTGTCAAAGTATGGTCATACAATGTAATGGGCATATCTCATATGCTCTAATGACATAAATGCCGCATATGAATTTGACAGATAAAAATGCCCAAATATTATATAGTGTAAACGGACAATAAGCACGAATGGTAGCATAAAGCCCTGTATGCCCGTATGCGCTTTATTGAAATTTCGTTACGGCATTGCTGGCATTTTTGATGGAAAAAAGAAAAAAAGAATTATTTTGTTGTCATCGGTGTTTGAGTTCGCGGATTTGCGATTTATTTTCATCTTCGTTGTCTTCAACATTTGGTAATAAATAACAAATGCCTTAAATGACCCGTCAAGGCAAATATGACCGTATCGGTAGTTTTGGTCATATAGTCTAATATACAGTTTTGGTAATCCTGACATTTTGCGCAGTTGACAGCTAATCTGGTCAATTGCCTGTTGGCATTTATATGCATAATTGGCATACAGTCTAATCTTAGCTTTATAACCTTAGAATTGTTTATGGTCAATTATTTTGTGTAAATTTTAATTTTTCGTTCATTTTCCTTCAACTATTTTTAAAAACTTGAAAACTTGATACTACATTTATTTTTTGCATTCTTCAGACTTTTAAAACGAAACTAGAGCAGTACGAACAATTAGAACGAAAATTCCCGATGGGAGTGAGTGCCAACTTTATTAGTGTAGAAATGTCAAAAACAAAACGCATTAAAAATCTATTCAAATTACATTTTTATTTTTTTTTTGACATATCAAGATAATTTGAAAATAAATTCGTTTGAAAATTTGTGGTAGCTTTGAAAACAATTGTTACCCCTTTCGTAATACAATTTAAGTCTCCTTTACACACCACGGACTTTTCAGCATGATAAACATGAGAAAAAAATGTAGTGTCATACGGGCTTAAGACTTTCGATAAAAACCCATTTGGACACCCATAAGAAAGTTTCACCGATTTGCGCCCTGGTATTTTTGCTAATACGCAA
This sequence comes from Cheilosia vulpina, assembly GCA_916610125.1. Lineage (NCBI taxonomy): Eukaryota > Metazoa > Arthropoda > Insecta > Diptera > Syrphidae > Cheilosia > Cheilosia vulpina. The sequence continues at coordinate 8,632,148 of OU744280.1, read as the reverse complement.
TAAAATCAGTTTTAATCAGGACAAAAAACTGCTAAATAAAATTATAATTAACACTCTTTAATGTCAAACTGACTAATGTCAGGCAAGAGCGGCAAATATCCCCTCAAAACTTTGTTTGCATAAATATCAGCGTACGCATTGGCCTCTGGTTTAAAAGACCTCCAAGGCTAAGATATCTCAGAAACACCGAAGCGCAGATCCACAAACGACCCTCTCGCTGGACAAAGGAACAGAAGTAATCTCTTCAAATTTGCATTCATTTGGGTCATTCCTCTATTAGCATTTAAATAACAAATATAAGTCAAAATTAAAAAGCAAACAAACCACCTAATTAGCTGAGAGAAAAATATGGGAAAAACCTACAACAAAAGTCCAACAACTGTCCTTGGGATACTTGCAAATTGATTTTAGCGAAACGGATTCGATTAAAAGTGCGAATCGTACACACACAAGCTAAACGTTTCAATGGATCGCCCTACTCTGCTAGCAGTTCTATCGTGGGTAATATAGACCTCGTTAGGCTGTCATGTAAAGCAAAACACAGGAGGTCAATACCTTCGCGTAGTCACTTACAAAACACCTTGCCTAGAGGGGCGCATTCGAACGTCGGTAATTAACATATATTCAAAGGCGCTCTAGCCGAGCCCCAAAAAAATATACCCAAAATCGGCTCTGATAATGTCACACACAAGATAGTCGGAGTCGGTATATTTTGTCCATTAACACCGCAGTGACACTGATTGTACATTAGCAGGTGCGCGCAGTTGCACATTCAAACTGCCTACAACAGCAAAGACAAAACCCCACATGTGCATCTAGCCACAAACAATTTCGTTGTTCTGGTAACCCCACGCGGATTAAAAAGATCTATCCACTCGTAGTGTCAATGGCATTGAAAACGCTTCTTATGCCACATACAAATACATGTGCTACATGCGAATGGAAAGCAAAAGTTCGCCTTTTCTCGTGTCTCCGCATCTGGGACAGCGCACCACGATCAGCGGCTGCGAGTGAAACCGAAAGTTAGGTTAGTCTCTGCTGCAGATCGTTTGATGCTGATTAATGTGTTGATGTTGAAGTTGCGGTTATGCTAATTAGGAGTTCTTTCCGTAGCATATACATATATTCATTGGAGCCGGTCGCCTTCATTGCTCTTATGAGTTCACGTATCGTGTGTATTTATCTGGCCCTGTTGGAGTGTTGGTCGGATGTCTTTAGAAATAAAATGCAAATTTGATCATTTATAGGGAAGTTCCGCGTAAGACCGCAAGACCTTGCGTTGATGGTGCGTATTAGTTGATTACGTGTCGTCTGCATATCATGCATCACGGCAATGGCGAGATTTCAAAGTCACATGGCTGAGATTTGTAAGGTGATGCAGCGGGGGCGGGCTGTGAAGTTTGTGGTTATTTCCATGTGCGATTTTAGTTCGGAGCCGACATTTGGCTAGGCACCGCATTACCTGTTTCTAGCGGTTAGTGTGCCTATTTTGGGTTACGAAATCAATCGAAGATGTACGGCAAAACATCTACCACAACAGTGGATGTTGACATTTATTACCATTTACCACCGATGCTATCCGTAAGTGAAAACCCAAGCAAGATACATGCATTTCGCATTAACATTGACCTACTGCGATCGTCAAGGTGCAGTTGAAGTTCAAGCCAGCTAGACGAAGCAAAGCAGCTCGCAGTGAAAAAAGTTTTGGCATTCCTTTTGTGATTGTGATCTTAAGTTTGCCGACAAAGTTGTCCAGAGCGATCGTCTGCTTTCATCGTGAGTCTGCGAGCTTGCTTTGCAAATGTTGTTGCATGCATGCACTGCCGCAAACCGACTGTGGGGTTGAGTAGCACTATCTCTTGCATAGATGAAAATCTTTCTTAGATAATCTTTATAGGCTTCGGGGGAGTTGAGTTGTCGTGTAAAAGTTTCTGCATTTACAAGCGGATTAAAAAATATTTATTCATTTTTAGAGCTACATTTATTTAACCTACCACTTGTAATTAGGACTTAATAGTACCTTTTCAATTAGTAGATCGATACAAGTTATACTAGCTTTGAAGTTGGTTCGGTATCCAAACGGGAAACGTGGTTCTTAAATAGTAGAGGGCCCTACGAGAAAGCAGTCCGTTGGAGTTTATGCTTTTGGAAAATTTTTATTTGACCGTCAATGCACGTCCATTAAATTTGAATCACCCAAGAACCGCAAAAGCCTCAAAAACTCTATTTCATGCCACATTTGAATTGCTTTTCCGATGCGTCTTCGCTACTCTGAACTTTCTGACCCAAACAGACTTATATTTTAGCCGCATAATGCTAAAGGGTGGGCCATCTAGTGGTTTCTTTTTAAATCATAGGTTATTTTGACACTGACAGCTGTCTCCCGCCCGAAATCTTGACAGAAAGTCAGTATCGTACCTCCGCGGAACGAATTGAGTCATTGAAAACTTATGTCCTAAAAAGTCACGAGACTGGTATGCTAGTGGACAACACTCAAGTGGACCTTGTTGTCGTATGGTGCGCACAGACGAGAAAGAGAGAGAGGACCATTTTTCTTCGAAAATGAGCCAACAACGTTTCGGCCAATGGTGGGCGTTACAGAGCCGACTTTGTTTTTTACTAAAATGGATTTGGACAACCTCTGGTTCATGCGGGATGGCACGCCATCCACACACACCATGCCACAATCGATCTTTTGCGCACCAAATTTCCAAATCGTGTTATTAGCCGTCTGGGCGATGCCAATTTGCCGCCTCAGAGGTGCGATTTGACCACCTTGAACTTTTTTTTGTGGGGAAGCGTGAAGGACCGATATTATGCCAACAATCCGGAAACGATTCAAGCACCTAAGGCCTATATCATCGAAGCAGTCCGTGAGCTACAGCCCGAAACCACCAACAAGGTCTTGGAAAATTGGAGTGACAGAATATGCTGCTGCGAAGCCAGCCGAGGCAGCCATAATTAAACGACGTTGTGTTCCATAATTAATGGGAATGTTTGCTCTTACTAATAAAGCCTAATACACGAAAAAAAAAATTAATTTTGTTCATTTTATTGCATTTTTGAAAAGAAACTTGTATTTGGTCCACCCTGTAGATCTTATTTAAGATTCAATTAGGTTGTTTCAAAGTTTCATCAGTCAGTGAAAGTGCCCGCCCAAACCCGTCGGCTTCCATCAGACTCTCGTGTCCATAAACACCTCCAGCTAACGGAGGTTACTGAAAACTTCCTCCCAGTGAGCACAAGTCTACTGAACAGTGATCATTAAAACTCATTACAGTCTAGCATTACGACAATGGATCCAATTACCACATCACTCCAGGGAGTCACTGCAACAAAGCTGCACTGAAAGCAATCTCATTTCGGCTTTTGCTGCCCACGGTTTGTGTTCTTGTGCCTCCAGTTATGCTGATCTTGATTGTGATTCAGTAGCCACAGATTCGAGTGATCTTGCACTCCACTGATTGAGGTCTTTCCCCCCGCTCGGGAGCTAAGCGTCTGTCTGTCTGCCAGTGGTTGCCTCCACAGATCGGTGGCTTTTGACTGTTCTGTGTTGCTCCATATAATCTTAAGCAAAGTTTACAACAATATCGCCTACATATCCACATCATGGCGGAGCAATTTTCCGCTTGGGTAAGTCTTGTGCACTTGAGGTCGAATTTCACACTTCACCTGAGGTTTGGCGTGGCCACACAAATCACGCATGTCAACTGCTATATCGCGGATGTGTCAAACCGCTAATTGAGTCATTAATTAGTGTTGCCGCATACATGGTGTGCGGTGGTTATTGCCAATAATTTGCTGATGTGAATTGTTTATTTCTTTTCTCGTTACAGACAAAATGACAAGAAGGACGACAATTACCGCGATCATCTGTATATGCCTGATGTGCTGTGTTGACACCATCACCGCTGCTGCTACAGGTTACTTCTATGAACACCCGATCAGTCCTTTTAATTCGCCGTCATTCTCGACGTTGCCTTCCACAGGCCCATATAATGGCATCCCATTTGGATCGAAGGTAGTACAAACCAGCACCCGACCACGAGTGACTGTTCCACCTCTTCCCTCGCTACCCCCACTAACATCTCTATTAACAACACCAAGCACAAGTTTGCAAGCAACAACTAATCCAAGAGCACAACCCTCACCAACTACTTACACTAGACCCTACCAACAACAACAACAAAAGAAGCCACCGGTAGAACAAAAGCAACCGCTACAGTTCCAAAGAACACAACAGCCCCAGCAACCACAATCCTACCAAAAGCAATCCTCATACTCCCAATTGCCAGTAAAAACCTCTAACCAACCACAGCAACAGTTTCCCAACTCGTTCCAACCGAGAATAGCACCTCAGTCCTCTCCAACATCCACAACCCTTAGGCCAACTCCCCGGCCTACCGCGATACAAGCCCAAAGGCCCACACCCAGGCCTGTATCGAAAACTACCTTGCGACCAGTAGTTTCACAACGCCCTCCAGCTTCACCTCCGTCAACCACCCCCCAACGTCCTAGTCCATTTACAGTCCCAACTACCGCAATCAGTGCAAATGTTTCAATTTCTAATCCTAATCAGGCAGGTATACCATCAGACGACTTCTACGTCCTCAATGGACGTAAGCTGAAGCAGTACAAGGTCTACGAAGAGATCGACAACGACATAAGCCAACAAGTGGAGAATTTCATACCGGCGAACTTCTTCATAAACAGCTACCATGCACGGATTGGGCCGACACATCCGCTCGGCGAGGACTTCCAATTGCAGAATCGATTTGGTCAAACAAATCAACCGAGGCAAAGTGCGCAGCAGCAGCTGCAACAGGTCCCCAACACGGTGGCGCTTGGCTCCGGCGGACTGGGATTCGTGAAACTGCCCAACGGCAATGTGTACCTGGGCTCCGGATCTCTGGGTTACATTAGCAATTTGCAGCACAACCAGGACGTTGCGAATGCCAGAACACGCACCGGCGCTCTCAGGCCGGATGCCGTGCACTTTGGGCATGGGTCGCTCAGCGACAGGTTCTATTATTAGGATTTGTAATAAAATGTTTTTCTTATGATTTCTTTTATCTTCTTCCTTATTTATCTCTCAAGTGTATCCTTTAAACTAATGTAAATAAATGTATAAACCGACTTTTATGGTCTGAAAATCTGAGTCGATTTTTTACCTCGGGTGGGGTGATGTCAACGTAAGTAATCAATTCCTCGTGAAGTTGCTTTCATAACTCACCGTTTTTATTTTATGAACTACCTAGTAATACAAAATGATCATTTGTCTCAGTTCAAAATGGGTCGGTCGGTGGGGTGCAAAAAACCCAGAGAACAACTCGTCCTAAGTCGACGTAGCGCCATCTACATTTCAACTGCGCAATTGGCAGACAATAGGTTCGTTCGCGTACGCGGTTTGAATCGAACGCAATCGCACAAAGTCTATACACGTACTCATCATAAATGCCAGACACATATAGAGAAAATTAGTAAAATAACGAGTAACGAGTGGTTCCGTTCTTGGCTCGAAACAGCTCAGAGAATTTCAACCAGCAAGTACCTACTGACAAATATGTCAAATGCACAAAGTTGTCAAGAAACAAATTCAAAATCGATTTTAAAAATGAATTGCACGGAATAATAAAATCTGTAAAAATAAAGAAAATTCGGTGGTGGTCGAATGTTGTCCTAGAATGTTTTGTATGTTGCCAAAAGGTAAGCTATATATTTATTTGTGATATGGATTAGATGTCAAAGATGAAAGTAGCCCGAGGTTTATCCACGTACTTTGGCGTATATTTTCAGCTCTCTGAGAGAGTTTTTCTCGATTTTTTTAGTTTGACAGATTTGTAGTGTTTGGTTCGGGAAAGTACGCGAATAGACCTAATTTTCACATCACTCAACTTAGTTACCGTCAATTGGTGTTCGGTGCCGATTGATTCACAAGGAAATCCACCACGCTCCTGGGGAAATTTTTTCAAACTTACGTTAATCCGGAGTTTTATTTTTTATTGGCCGTCCCTCGTTTTTCCATAAAATAAAATATTTAAGATTGTCCCATTTTTGTGTGATTTTGTTGTACCTACGACTTAAAACAAAAAATATGCTATCGCAGCCAAAGTATAGTAAAAGGTAAAACAATCAATGTCACCTAATCCGAGTGAGTCTGAAATTATGCAAGCGTTTGAGTTATCTCGGTTTTGCTTTTTTATCTCAATTTGGATTGATTCTGGGTCAAATATCCGGGTTTCCTGAATCCATTACTTAGATTTCTTTTTGTTGGCAGCTGTCGAGTTTCGGATGATGTCTGGACTAAGCGCCTACACGAACCCGTTCAGTTTTCCTTGACTTTTGTGTAAGCTCAGTTATCCGCCATCTACTAGTGGTTGGGTAAATTTGTTCATGGGTTAAAGTATAGACTCAAAAGGAATGGGTGTGTCCGATGAACAGCGTAAGTAAAACATAGCATAGCCGAGTCGCCAACCAGGTGTATATGTTTGAATTTGCAGATGGCGCAGCAAGTCAAAATATTGATACATTTTATTTTTAAATTTGAATTTTGCACGGTTTATTGTCCATAGAAACCTCGCTCTTGGGAGATGCTTAATTTTATTATGAAATTAAATATGAGGATCGGTTATTTGAATTAAGGAAGGACATCTATCTTCAATGGAAGAACCGACATCGAATATAGTCAATGTACAGTCGACTTACTTGCCTTCTGTGCAACATCGGCATTGATGTAAATGTAGTGTGGAACCTAAAATGTAAACAACCCATTAATCACCATACTAGTTCCATACTTCCAATTGGAGACTCGAATATGTCAAATAAGTGGAGAGTTAAGTGAGCTACCTCTAGCACCATCGAGTTTGTTCGGGACGAACAGGAATTCACTAGAAAGTTTCCGACAGATGGCGGAGCGGATATAAAAATGCAGATTTGAAAAGAGTGATTGGTAAAGTTCGAAATAGTAATCGGTTGTGAAGATAAAAAAGTGTAGAGTATGCACTGAATTAAGTGTTTGGCTTATGTCGGATAAGAATTGTTTGAAGTAATATTGTTTTTAAGTGAATTACTAGAATAATGTAATAAAAATGATTATATTATAAAATTGCGTTTTAACTTATCGAATCCCAGCTAGGAGCAACATATATATATAGTAGACAATCCCCTAGTAGAACTGCCCGTCTCAAGTACTTTTAGGTTAGGGCAGTGTCTTAGGTCTGAGCTCTTTCATCAAATTAAGGCCAGATCCGACCTTCGAAGGAAAATTACCTTTCCCTCTATAAAATCAGGTAACTCAATCATATATTTGGTCCTGATGCCATCTTATTCCCCAAAACGATGTGACTCTAAGAAGACGCATCACATTTCAAATTTGGTTATTAGTGCCGTCAATTTTGTTGTTGTATAGAAGACGTGCTAAACTGTGTCCTCTTTGCATTAAATCCAAGCACGTTTCAAAGATTTTTGCCAGATCTTCATTCAGAGAACTACTTTTCTCGTCTCTTTGTATTATTTGACAGAAGCAGTTAAGCGTGCTGTCAGCAAAGCCACAAACAATATTTTCATTGATATGTTGGTACGTACCTTGAAAAAATACATAGAGTTGGAAATAATATAGAATATAGATCCTTGTAGCACTCCTGATGATTGCAGCAAAGGATCGCGATAATGCACCATCGAAACTCGAATAGATTTGCCCGCGAAGAGTTTCGGTAAAGATCTATGTCAGTCCAGATCAGTGTTGCCAGAAGTGCAGATTTGTCTTTTTAGCTGCAGACTCTTAACAACCAGAAATCACCAAAAATCTGCACTTTAGATCTTGTCTGCATCCGCAATAATACATTTTGTTTGTTTTACAAAATTAGTTTCAACATTTTTTGCACACTTGGTTTCTCTGTATGCTATCATTTTCGTATTCAGCTCTTATTTTGTTATTGTTACTTAAATAAAAAAAAGAAATTTGTGAAGTACGAATTTTCCATCGATATCGAGATTTGTCCAAACTTTAAAAAGTAACACTGGTCCCGACAAAAAAAAATGAGATGTGCGCTCACAGCTGCGTTCGAAAAAAGTGATTAATAAAGCTCAACAGGTTTGGGCCCAGTTTTGGAGGCCATTTTAGATTAGGTACCTATACTGTGTATTAGAAACGAACACTGTTTGTTCGCTCTGCCTCTCATGTCATTATTTCATTGACATCTTTCGAGTGTGTCCTAGCATCGTGTTCAAAAGCGAAATGCAAATTACTGGGCAAGCGTAAAATGGATTCCAACTACTGATGCTCACTGCTGACTGACATTTAGCGGAATGAATTCAAAATGAATGTAAATAAATAAATTAGGAAGAGACAGCAAATGATCACTGATTTCCATATTCTCAGGGGAGTTTGCAAAGATATGTAAAAGGTAAGGTACCTAGGTAGGTATCATCCTCTCTGCAAGCGATTTCTACTCCGCCCATCGCGCGACGTCAGCTATTTAACATTATGTCATTACGAGACAGAATGTGTCGCCCGGGATTCTCGGAAATTTAGAAGTTTGCTGTAAAACTGCCTCCCAACCTGAAAAACAGCTCTCTAAAGTCCAGTGCATAGAATTTGGGAATCAGATACCTAGCCGTACATTTCTAACTGGTACTGTCATAGCAAATCAAGTCATGTCACCCATAGCCGGGATGTACCCATTTAACTATGTTTTATTATTATTTTCTCTATTTTCTACCTCGTTTCCAATTTATTGTGAGACTGTTACCATTCCGCTTAAGAGCGACTTCGTCTTCAGCAGATACTCCAACCTAGCTAATAACTATTCGTTCGGTTCTCTCGATTGCCCCTCTCGCCGCTGTTCCAAATTCAACCATACCTCAGCCAATCACAAAACTCATTGTCTCGCACAGGCGTGCCACGAATTGAAGGCGAAAAAAAGTTATTTACTTTTGAATCCTTCCACCCCACGCCATATAACTCTTAAGCACTCGTTAAGAAAACGAAATTTAAAACCAAACAAAATTTCAAATAATCTACCTCAAATGTGGAATTACAAATGACAGTGTGCAACAGAGACGGCAAGTGAAGTGCGACTTACCCCATGTGAATGGAATTGAAGACGAAAACGAATTTGATTCGTTAATTCGATTTACTCGCTCCAGGTGATCCCTGATGAAAGGAGAAACTGCGAAATTGCTACTGCATCTAGCAATGCAGAGAGAGAATGCAACTACAACTACAGTTGCACACCATTTTGAGGGAACAAATAAATATTTACTTGTCGGAAGGATTGCGCGCATTGGAAATGGAAACAGAATCGTAAAAACGAGTGCGACAACAAATGTCACAATTAATGCAGGATCCTACCATTTAATTGTGACTCTCCGACTCTATCGCTCACTGTTCACACAACAGAATACAGAAATCCCACCCCAACCACTAGCGCAATTGGACAATTCCTATTTGCCAAGCAATTCGATTGCTATCTGCACTCACACATGTCATTCAGTTTATATTTATATTATATATGCCATTCAACTCTCTCGCTCTAGCGCTATCTCGTTCTCATTTGGATTCCATTCCCATCCGCACACAGCGGCAGCAGTTGGCATTTAAATAACTTGTGCCGTTGTACGTTTGATTTCATATTGCTCTGCTCCTTGTTGCACACGGAACTGGCTCCGATCACGCCATCTCACTCTGACATACTCGCCCAAAGGCGGTAACCTAAGAATCCACCTTTTGTTTATTTATTTCCAATTTTATTTTCGCTCTCATTCTCTCATTTCATTTTGGATTTCGTTTCGCTTTCTTGTCAGCCGTTTTTTTTGTTGTCTTTTTTTCTTTTTGCTTGAGGATTGGATTGAGCGTGTGAGTTGGGGGTTAGTTGTTTTTTTGTCGGCTGTTTTATTTGAGTGCGAGAGAGTCGGACGTAGTGCCCAGGTATATTAGTGTTATTTCTTCTGCAATTTCCCAAATGCTGGTGACACTTGTGCGACTGTGGGTATATAATGTAAAGGAATTGGAAAATGCTCCTTGAAACTTTGGCCATAGGGACTTGGCTTGACTGCGCGAAAGAAAAATATTTTTGTCATCGTGAAAACTGTCAATAGAATAGGGACAGGGAGGGAGCCAGCAGCAGCAGCAGGAGATGGCAATCGACCAAAAAAATAAATGAGTTATGAAAAATGAAAGACAAAAAAAAAATGTAGGTAGGTATTAAAAAAGTTTTCTCTAATTTTTGTTCTTCTTCTGTTCTGTGTTTTTATGTGGATGAAGAAGATGAAGAATACGTGCCGGGCTTTGGATGGGAGGGTGGCTACCGTAGATAGGTACTAGCTAGGTATATATGTAGGTACCTACTGCCTGTTGAGACCGAGGTGAAAAACGAATAATTCAAACATAAGTTGTGATCGATGGCGTTGCCAGATGGATGAGATTTATGGGCCTTAGCAGAAAGGGAGTAGATAGGATGGTGCATGTACTTAATTAGTAGGTAAACAATTATTGAACTGTTGGATCGTAGGGGATTATAAGAGAGACAACTGTAACTGTTTGGCAGCTTTGTGGTAAATAAAATAAATACTTACAGTCAATCACAGTCTAATGGTGGTTAACAATTCGATTTGACATCACAGTTGCATACAAAATCTACTGTGAACTTCTAACTGTTGGAGTTCCATTCGTTCAGTGGCTTCAAATCAAACATACCCATTTATTTTACATTGAGTTCTTAATCTTTGAAAGCTATTTTCTATGTCACTGTTGTTTGTATAACATATAACTTAATAATACATTTTTCTGTTCTTCTGATTTTCTTTAGAACGACGAAACGTGTTCTGATTTTGATCCATATTGAATCCTGGAATCTTACACTAACAAGATAAGGCAACGAAAATAGCGCTATAATGGTCATCACTCATCGCATTCTATTTTTCAGGACTCGGCGATTAGGGGGGAAAATGCTAGTCTAGCCTGACTTTAGAAAACCGACAAATATTCTTAAAAAGCAAACAGATAGAAACGACAAAGACACTGCCTGTTTAGCTCATGTCGATCTTGACTGTTTTAAGCCTGAAACCAACCACATGCATTTCTGACAAAAGTAAACCCTGATCTTAAATTTCTACCTATAACCCTGCTTTTTCGACGACAGTTCTCTAAAGTCTGTCACAGTTGCTCTCTCGTGTCGAGCTACAAAGTATTATAGGTACATAGAACGTACTTACGTATAGGTAGAGTTAGTGCGGTAAATATGGCCCACCCTTAACAATTTAAGTCCAATTCATTTATTTTTCTTTTAAACAGTCTTGCAAATCATTTTTATTTCAGTCTTAAGAAACTTTAATTAAAAAACAAACATAAAAAAAAGTTAAAAACAAAAACGCGGCTAATATGGCCCACCTGGTGTTAAATATGGCCCAGGGTGGGCCGTATTGGACGCAATGTTTTTTCGAGGAACTTTAACATTTTAACAAGAGCAAAATTCACATATAAAATATTGCTTTTCATTGCCTGAGCAGTCATCATGTGCCCACATTGTACCCAAGCTTCGCCTCCCATATCTTTAGAGAATAAGCTCGAGCAATAGATGCATTTAGCATCTGCCTGATTACTTCTATCGGGACTTGGGTCTGAACCATCGTCTGGAATGAAATTACTGTCATGACTTTCTGATGAAGAAGACTGTTCTTTGCGAATGCGTTTCTTTTTTTTTCGGATGATTTGTTCGCCTGAAAATGGATTTGGAATCCCATTTTTAATGGCAAGCTGGAAAGCTAGCGACCTTATATCGTTTCTTGTTAAGCCCGATAGTTTTTTTTCCATTTCTAAACAGTAATCAACCAAGGAATCTTCTAATTCTGGTGGAAATATAGTCTTTCTTCCTAATTTGGCACTTACCACTTCTTCCAATGGTGCTTCTTTTTTGCCACCAATCGCCTTAGCGTGGTTCTCGGAACATTATATGTTTTGGACGCCTTCAAAGATCCCATTACTTTGGTATTCATTGCCGATATGGCTTCTGTCATGTCTTCCTTGCGCCAAGTCTTCCGTGGTTTTGGACTTTGTTTAGACATTTCAGCCTTCAAAATAATAAATAAAAAAAATAATAGTAAAATCGAGAAAACGTGTCAAATATGGCCTACTAGGCCATATTACCAACACATGGGGTAGGCCATATTAAACGCACTGTGATTTTTTCACACATTTTAATTTTCAACACACTTCATAAACTTTTTCTTAAATTATAATATCACACATATTAGGAAATTATTTAACATTATTTAATTTAAGAAAAAAGTTACCAATTTAAGACATAATTTAATGTAAAAACACTTACGAAAACTTACCAAAAAATTACAACGAAAGTAAAGAAAACAAAATGCACCGTATATCTTCCACACCCGTTGCGCCACACTCGACACGAAAGACAGAGACTAAACCGGTTTGAACGTGTTCGCAATGACAACTTTTTAATTTCGCTGTATGTTTAGGTTTGGGAAATACAGTGGTAGGCCATATTACCCGCGTGGGCCATATTTGCCGCACTTACTCTACCTAGTACTCAAAGACCAAAACATGCAACGTCCGCACGATGAGTCGATGTGTCAAAAGGCGGGTGTGCTACCACTGCCGGTTTTAGTTGCTTTTCGTTTCGACGAGTGAAATTCCATTCAAGGGAGTTCCTAGTGAGTAAGTATCTAAGGTACCTTTCAACAGCTCATACCTACGTCATACCTGTAGGTAGGTAGGTACTTATCTATGTTGTCCCTGCAGATGTAAACTGGAACGGCAATGTTGGTACCTACCTATATATCCTATACTGAGAAACAGACTGCATCCTTTTTGAATTGCAGTACAATTTTTTCTAACTTTAGGCGTAAACCTTTTGTAGGCGTAGAAAACTTGTATAAGTTTTAACTTTTTCATGGACCACTGAATTGAAAAGGGAAGGTACCTATTTAATACTATAATAAAAAAGCTTCCGAAGTGGATATAGTTTTGAATGTCAACAACTCATCCGTCTCTGACTCTTTGGAAATTGCCAACTTGTTTAATGATTATTTTTGTAATATAAGTCCTTGCCTGAGCTCAACACACAATAATCTTAGTTTTGATACATGCAATGGTACGGATAGACAAACTGAAAGTTTTTACTGTGAACCATTCACTGCTCTGGAGATTCATAAAATAATTTGTTCTCTTAAAACAGCAAACTCTACTTCTTTTGGTAATATATCAAGCTCTATCTTAAAAAAAATTTCGTTTCAAATTTCTGATGTTTTATGTTTTATATTTAATAAGAGTATTCAGCTAGGTATTTTTCCTCATTCTCTAAAAACAGCAGTAGTAATGCCACTCCACAAAAAAGGTGATGATACTATTTTAAACAACTATCGCCCTATTTCTCTGCTATCGATTTTTTCAAAAGTATTTGAGAAAGGTATTAAATCAAGAATGTTGTCGTTTCTAGATAGAATACATTTCCTTAGTGATTGTCAATTTGGTTTTAGGAATGGAAGGTCTACTGAGACGGCACTGTTAAAATTAACTGGCGAATTGTACAACAGTCTAAATTTATCAGAAATACCGGCTTCCTTGTTTATTGGTATCACTAAAGCTTTTGACATGGTGGATCACACAATATTACTCGACAAACTTTTTAATATAGGGTTTAGAGGTAATACGTACGATTGGTTTGCGTCTTATTTGAAAAACCGAAGCCAAATGGTCAAGATCAAAAATATTTTCAGCGCTCCGAATTACATTGAACTTGGTGTTCCACAAGGTGCAGTTTTGGGTCCTATTTTGTTCCTGATATATGTCAACTCATTGTTTGTCCAACCTTTCAAAGGTAAAGTTACAGCGTTTGCTGATGATACTGCTCTTTCATACTCAAATGCTAGTTTGTTCAATATTTTTGCGGATGTGAACTACGACCTCGATTTATTGAGAAAATGGTTCATAAAACACAAACTCATAATCAGTGATAAAACCAAATTTATGATATTTGATATTAAACGTAATATCTGCGATGATTTGCCGATTTATTATCACTCTCCAAGTTGCAAACAATTTTGTTTTACCAATCTTAATGATAATTTTATAGCAATCAACAACTTTAAATCTTGTTCCAATGATTGTTTCAGGGTGGAGTGTGTTGACAATTTTAAATATTTAGGTATAGTGTTAGATAACAAGCTTTGTTGGAATAATCATACACTTTATCTTAAACAATACCTTAATAAAGTGGTAAGGCAACTGTATCACCTTAGTCTATATTGTCCACAATCAATCATTGAGCTCGTTTACAATGGTCTTTTAAAATCAAAACTACAATATGGTATCTCTTGTTGGGGTGGTGCATATTTTAATAAAACGGAACCACTATTGATAAAACAAAAACATGCAATACGGATTGTATGCAAAGTAAATCGGAGAACTCCAAGTCTTTTGTTGTTCAGAAACCTTTAAATTCTTCCGCTAAGGCATCTTTACTGCTACAAAGCCTTAAAAATATTTTTCGAAAACTCGGGTTTTTACTTTGTAAGAAACGTAGATAGCTACAGTTTGCGGGTCAATACTAGAAATTTGGTAATTGTTCCTACAATTTATAAAGCATGCTTTAAAAGATTTTACTATGCCACCGCACCCCGTTTGTTTAGTTCACTTCCAGATATTATTAGGTGTGGGAGGGATAAAAATGTATTTTTGAAAGGTGTTAAGAAATGGTTGTTGTCCTTAGACTATTCAGTCATAAATAGTTTTTTTTTATAAATATTGTTTATTGAATGTCTGGTGTTTATTTCTTCATTTCTTTTTTTTTCTCATTGTCGTTTAAAATAATTGTAATAAATTGTTGCTATTGTTTTCTTATATGTTATTCCCCATCAACAAATTTGTGCAAATTTATTTGGTAGATTACTTGTACACTCAACACTTGTCACTTTGACAATAGATTGTACGTTAAAATAAATAAATAAAATAAATAAATAAAATAAAATAAATAAATAAATAAAATACCTATAAATAAAATAAATAAATGGCGCAACAGGTCCGTATGGACCCAAGCCTAGCTTCTCACAACCATTCGTGTGAGTTTTTATTTTTGGGACGAATGGAAGGGATCTACAATTTTATGCCGAGTCCAAACGGCCAATTGAGAAGCTCTTTCATGACAGTTATACTCTCGGATGTTTGTCAGACGTTCGCGAGAGGTGGCGCAGTGAAAAAAACCTTAAGTTGGAATTTGGGTTTTTCTCGGGATTCGAACCTGGGACCCCTCGCTTAGTAGTCCAACACACTAACCACTAAGCCACCTACCCGTTTATTATTTAAACCCAAATGTTTGTCGGGCTTTATATAGCTTGAGCTGGCGCAGTGGAAAAAAACCTTAAGAACCCATACTTAATTTATGCTTTTCCGGGGATGGAACCTGAGGCCCCTCGCTTAGTAGTCAAACACATCGACGATTTGTCAGCAGATAGGTACATATACTAAATTTGCTCTTATGTCAACTAAAGTAGGTAGGTAGGTACAAAGGCTTAGGTATAGGTAGGTGTAAGCGCAATGGTTTAGGGTACTGTGTTGGATTACCAAGCGAGCGGTCCCAGGCTCGATTCTCGAATAGAAAAACCTAAATTCCATCTTAAAGTTTTTTTTCCGGACCTGTTGTGCCAACTATTTATTTATTTTTAGTTATAGGCCAGAAACCTTTTTCTCTGGAAGTTATTTGACTCGACATGCCTAAGTATTCTATACTAACACTGAATGGGAATCCTTCTCCTCCATCACTATACCGATATAGGCAAGACGGATCACCTTCGCATTCGGTAGGTCTAGTCGCATTATCTTAAAGAATTCCTACCTTTATTTTCTTTTTTCCTTAATACGGCGCTTAAAATTTGTTATACCCCATCCTGGCCTGAAGAAGCAACTGTATTTTCGTCGGAAAGTTACCCATACCTGTGCCTATAGCATATATACCTACCTATTGCAAGGTAATAAGTATTGAAGTTTGAAACGCTTACTTGGTAGGTATTTTATGACGTCTATAGGTAGGTAGAAATCCTGCAAAGAATTGGCAAAACACAAAATTTCAGCAGTTTCTAAAAACACAGGGTTCAAAACTCTCATTGAGTCCAATATCGAGAAAGCATGCTCTGCCTACAGAACACTCAAACTGACAGGACAGCGCTGATTTCTTGTGACAATTGTTGGAGACGGAACAGCAAGTGAGAACCTGATGGGCTACTTGGAGGGAAAAAATATTCGCCGATTCTTAGTCCTTAAATGCCCTCTTTCTCTTTCCTTAGTTTCTTTGCCGTCTTCCATCATCATCCCAACGAGGGCGCGCTGAATTTCGAAGATCCCCTTGAAATGGAGCTTTACCATGGACCATGAAGATGGTCAAATGGAAGGAAAAGTTAAGGTCGGGGTCGTTTAACTTTTCCCTCCATTTGATCTTCATGGTCCATTAAATCCCCGACTTTAACTTTTCCCTCCATTTGATCTTCATGGTCCATTTCAACAGGATCTTCGAACTTCAGCGCGCCCTGGTTGGGATGATGGAATACGGCAAAGAAACTAAGGAAAGAGAGAAAAAGTGTTTGGCATGCACCTAGGTAGGTAGGTGTATAGGTATTCCTAAGGTCGGAGAGCCTAGCAATCAGCCTGTTGCTGCTCGTAGACGCGGACGACAGGAACACAATGGTGCGTATAGATAAACTTGTTCTGACGCGTCAGAGAGTCATCCAATAAACCAAAGGAGGGAGGCAATAGCCAGTTACGGGTATCTACAGATTATAGGTACATAACCACATTCAATTTAAAACAGCCTGGAAGCTATGAAGAATGAAGGTAATAGACTTGCTTCTTTTTTAAATGAACATCTATGCTTACTTATCTGTGGCAGAAAGGAAGAACAGCATAAGTCGACTTTTGTCAAAATTGAGTTAATGTTACGATCGGATGCACCGCAGCTATTTGTCATATTTGTTTCACTCCAATATCTCTTACGGCTGCTGTGTTATGGATTGGGAAAAACGCATAAGTCGTCTTTCCATATCTGAAGTCGAACCCTTAACCAGCGCTCCTTAAAGGTGGCTACAAATGCTTTTCCTTGTTGCCACAGCTTATAGGTAGGTACCTACCTCCTACTGCTATCGACTGTCGAGTTTTTGCCGCAAAATTTCTAACATCGCGCATTCAAATTCAGTTGACTGCCTTGTGTAGCAGAAGCTTAATTCATGCTGCAACTGCAAGGGTCATTAATGGTTCGGTTTCGAACCTAAAGCTAAATAAAACACACACAGCGATACATTTTTGATGAAAATTTTATTTCATTTTAAAGTTTGGACTTTGCCATTAAGTGTGAAATACAATTTCATTCAAATGACGGCGATTCTTTTGAGGTAATTTTTGACCACTTTTAGGGCGTTGTTTGTTGGTTGTTCATGCGTCTAGAGCTCGGGGACTATTCGCTTAAGCACGGCCTTTTGCTTAGTCCCACACAAAAAACATATCTGACGGTGTCAAATTGCACGACCTTGGTGGCCAATTGACGTCGCCAAAACGTGAAATTCCGCGACCAGGAAACTTCTCATGCAATAAAGCCATAATTGGTCGTGTTGTGTGGCTTGTTGCCCCGTCGTGAATAGTAAGTTTTAATATTTATAACGCGTTGATCCATTGTTAAGCGATCCATTGTCGTAAATGACAAACAATCAACCAATATTATGACACTTCAAATGACAGGTGTCAAATGCCCGCGCATTTGTTTTTTTTTTAGTTCTTAAATCGTATTTACTGAAACGAACATACTTAAATAATTTGTTTACACACATTTTTTTTAAATCAGAAGACATCTTGATTTTGTTTTTGACATAAAATCATCACCTTAGCTGGATCCACGCATTAATATCCGAATGAGCAAATATCATAGCAATTGAGCTTAAACTTGCATTCCGCATAACACTAGCTGTGGTCATTGGAAGCGTGGCCAAAACCGTAGGCCCTCAAGAAGTTTATACCTCTAAAGTAAGTCTTGTCACAAGTAATTCCAAAACTTCGGTTGAAGGATAACTCGACGATTTTTTTTCGCACCAATGAATGTAGGTACTCAGCTTTCACAGCTGACTACGAAATTGCATTAGATTAGGTGTTACGTTAGTTTTTTCCAATTTCGTTCACTCGCTCAACTTACCCGTAGTGGTGAATATTGAAAGAGCATACTGCTTAAAAAAAAAACCAACCAACTGCAGCAAAATCTGGCAGAAGAGCGTGAAACGATGGTAGAACGTCTTCGTTGACCATGAATCTGTCCGTAAGACTTTGTATTAACGAATCTATCCTAGGAATCAGTATACCTACCTATAGACACTCTAAGGCTTCAGTAGAAGAGGTTTCTGGATTGGAAGGCGTTGTTTGATTCAATGAAGTCCTTGAAGCTCTTAATCCAACTTGAAATAAGTCCTCGGCAAGTTGGGATGCGGATTGAAAAGCCTCTCTGAAGAAATCGTCGGCATTTTCTCTGATGTTCTTAAGAGAATTTAGAACTTCTTTTGTGCGGTCAATGGCAGAGACGAAATCTAAGGATTTGTTCTGTAGACAAACTGATAGGGGCAGCAACTGCTTTTGGACCGCGCGCTGCTAAAAGTGTTGATGCTTTCGATGACCTCGCCCATGTTCTGCTCTTTATTTCTCCAGGACTTATTGCATTTAATGAGTTCCACAAAGGAAATAATCCTCTCATGCCTTTCAATGCATCTTGTTTTACAGACGCGTAGGTAGAAGTCGAGTTTTCGGCTCTCTGGTGAGTTTGGGCCCTCCTGGCAACGTGCCTGTACCCGAGTAACGATTTGTGTGAGCATACATATTGGCATATGCATTTGTTGACAGCACTAAATTCAGGCAGCACCTAATAGGTATATCTCCAAAGCTCCAAACCTACCTACCAAGCTGAGGATGATCCTTAGCAATTCCAGTGCAATCATTCATCATCACAGTTATGCACTTCTTCAAGGACCCCAACTTGATCTGACCTACCCCAATCATTACATGCACTCGGCGGACTTTCCACCTGGCAACGCCATTTGCATAATTGTCTCGGTATATTTAATTAAATGTTTAACATGCTTTCCAGTGTGGAAACCACCTACCTACCTACCATCATAACAAAACGCAAGGGGGAGTGTCGCTGTCGATGTTTATGGATGAAGTGCAGAAATCTGTTAACTTCTCGAATTTGTTTGAAAGCAATTAAAAGTTGTTTACCATATTCACGCAATTAACAACAAATTGCACATAACTCAATTGCGCTCATTCTCCTTCGCTCGGCAGCCTACCTCTCCAACGTCCCTATTTCGCAACTATTTCAAACATTCCTCATTTTTATATCTTTATCCTACGATTCTCACGAAATACTTTCCACGTCTGTATGTTTCGCTATCTGCGATTGGTTTGTCTCTTTACTCCACCCCAAAAGAAAGCTCAAACTATATTCAAAGGAAAGAAACAAAAAAAAAACAACAAACCATCCCCCACCTCCAGCCATGCGACAATTCCAAAAACACTGCAAAGAAATAAGAGAAATCATCACAGAATAAGAAAAACACAAAACGAATTGGAGCATTGGAGGAAGGCAGCAAAACCCCCCACACACTCAAATAAAAGAACACCCAAAATCATCATCATCGCCTTCTCTTTCTGAATTACAAATCCAAGGGAAATGGAAATCTCTTCCCGGCACATAGCACATACTTCCATTTCATTCCTTCCACATCCTTGGCGCAATTTGTGCTGTGCAGTGCTCCTTCTTTTATTAGTTCTTCACGTTTTCTAGCAAAAATTATCATTCTGCGGAGCAGGGTTTTTTTTTGGTGCTCGTTTTTTTTCCGTCATTCTTTGGACAAATTTTTATTTGTACATATATATGTGGAAGAGTTTTACGAAAGAGAGTGAGATGGCCTACCGGCAGATGGAACGCGAGCAAGAGAGATCACGTTCACATTCCGATTTGGATTGGCGCGGCACAAGCAATGAGACCCAAATGCCATTTTACAGTTCGTTTTCATTCTTCCACTCATACACAAATAAGACGAAGAGAAATAAACACACAAACGAAAAAAGAAACAATTCTCGCCGAACATGAAATGAAAACGAAACGACACACTCCACCGGAGGCTAACGTCAAACAGAGACGGAGCGACCACGACCGTTGTACTCTGCTGTGCGGAGGACGAATTCACGAATTGCTGTTGCTCTGCTGAGAGTGAGAAGGAGCAATCCGAGAAATCATTTTCATTTCTCATCGTCGCAGGCAGCAAAACACATACAGAGCATTTCGAACAGTAATCAGATATCATTCCGATTGCGAGAGTAGCAACTGGCAAGCGCGCGCGTCATTCTCCGTCGTGTTACCATTTACCAACCTACCTATACCTACGGTTGAGTTGACGTTGGCTGTCGCATATTTAATTAGTGACTGTGTGTGAGTGCCGTGTAGTGTATCTGAATATCCGTGTGTTCGTTATTCGTCCTGCGATTGCCTTGCCATTTCAATTGTTTCTGTGCGAATTCGGTTCCGATTGCTCGACGAGTTCTCGATTTGGCATCACCGACTAGTAGCAGTTCCGTCCGATTGCGACACTGACGACAATTGTCTCGTCCGATTGTGTTTTGTGTGCACTGCTCGTGGGGTAGCTCGTGCTCTGTCCCTGTCTGTCGGTGTCCCTGTTCCACTCTCGCACCAAGTGCCATCTGTGGATGGCGCTGCTGGCAAAGGCAGTGGTGAATTTAATTGTTGGGATTGCGATTCGTGCGACAGTTGGAGTCGAGTGTGTTTGTGGAAATGTTTGTCACTGATAGCGACAATTTGTGAATATTTTTCCGATTCGAATTCGAATAGCCGCGGCGTGTTTACTGTTTGCCTTGTCGTATTTATTTGCGTTGCACTTGCGATGCGGGACGGATGTGTTTTCGTTAAGTGAAATTTGCGCGTTTAAAAAAAAAATCCCCCAAAAAAATAAAATAAATATGAAGTGATAAATGCGCAATAAATTGCTCAAAAATTTGGAAAAAAAAAAAAATAAATTGAAAATTTAGTTCCCCCTCAAGTATAGAATGGATTCTGCAATTGACACGCTATCAACCACAAGTGAACACAGTGTCGCGTCCTCAATTGACTCGGTCCAAGCAATTAACTGTGCGTCTCCGCGCGAACTAGAGTCTGTGTCGTCCATCTCCCTGTCGGCAATGAACAATCCGAACGACAAGCGTTCGAGTCCGCACTACACGCTCAACAACAATACCGCCGCAGCGATGAACCAAATGCTGATGCAACAGCAATCACAGCAGCAGCAAACGCCGCCAAATAGTGGTGGCGCCACAAACGGCGGATCCGTGTCGATTCGTAACCGCGCGTCCAGTTGTTCCCCGCCAACAATGTCACCATCGCGTCACAACCAGCCGCCAAGTCCGGCGGCGGCCGCGGCAGCCGCCCTCAATCACTCGATGATGCAGCAGATGCAGCAGCAACACCACCAGCACAGTCCACCGCCGAATGGAGGCGGTTTGCCGGCGGGCATGCCGCCGCGAATGCCGCACGGCCTGCCACCGCACAGCCTGGGTCTGTTGAACTCGCTGCAGATGATGCATCATGCATCGCCGCTGGAGTTGATGGCGGCGGCACATCACCATGTACCGCCGCGTTCGTACAACAGCCCGCCGCCAATATCGACGTCCGATCCGAGCGCGAACGAGTGCAAGCTGGTGGAGTATCGCGGCCAGAAAGTGGCCGCCTTCATCATATCCGGGGAGACAATGTTGTGCCTGCCGCAAGCGTTCGAGTTGTTCCTCAAGCACTTGGTGGGCGGTCTGCATACGGTCTACACGAAGCTGAAGCGCCTCGACATTGTGCCGCTCGTCTGCAATGTGGAGCAAGTGAGGATACTGCGCGGCCTGGGCGCCATACAACCGGGCGTCAATCGATGCAAGCTGCTGTCCTGCAAGGATTTTGACGTTCTCTACAGGGACTGCACGACGGCGAGGTACGTGTGCGTAAGATTTTATTTATTTATATTAATTTTTTTTTTTTTCGGTTTTTGGTTTCGTTCTATTATGTTTGGTTCCCCAAAGTCTTTCCGTCCCCGCGCTCTCTCTGGTAGCAATTTGTCTCTTGCAGTGTTTGGAAAAAAGGTTGTCTGCCAATGAGAAGGTTAGCTGAAAGGCCTTGTACCTAACTGATTTCGGTTTCCGAGACAGAACGGTTCCGGTTTTCCACTCCAGAGTACGTCAGGATGAGAACTAAACTTAGGCTTTCTTCCGTCAGTTAAAACCAACAGAGATTGCCCTGTTCTAGAACTTGGAACTTATAGTATGGTCTTACAAATTTAGATTCAAACAAAGGCGAGGAGGTTTTATTTTATCTGTGTAAATCAGTGTGAAATAGGAATGACCATGACATGAATGAAGGTAGCTAAGTCCAACATCCAACATCTTGTAGATATTTTAGACGAATTCGGTCAAAATGATGGACCTTCGAAACAAGCAACTCAGTTCTAACGTTTTTTTTTCTTAGTTCAGTCTTCGAAAGCACTTGGTTTAACAAAATCCAACGGTGAAAGAAAATAAGCCATCCACACATGACATATAGCTTAATAGGGCGTTAAAAATGTGTACTTGCTCCAGCTGATTTTTAGAACTCCATCTTCGTTATAGCCTGGAAACACACCAACAAATTCAGCAAGGGCACATTGTTTAGTGTCAAATTTTTTGACACTTTATTGTCACCTGCACAACATGACCCTCAAGTGCATTACACCGATCTAGGGAGGAATGGGTACGTTTTCGTACACGAAATGCAATTTGACAGGTCTTTAAAAATCCTACGAGGTCTAACTTAAGTCTGTTCCCGTACGCTGCATGTCGTCAGTTCAATGGTGCCAGAAACACGTTAAATAAAAGAGACTAAATACCTGATACCGATTCTAAACAAAGAAGTTTCTTATGTCAAATTTTCATAACCTGTCAAATTAACATTAAAAGAGTTTTTCCCAGTGGTGGAAATTCTACCATTATAGTGACCGGGCTTACATGTAAAATATTGGAAAACAAATTACCCGAAGCTTTACATCTCTTCCCATTAAAAAAAATAAGCGAATAATTATGTGGCTCATAACTTTTTGCCTTCGCCTTTTTTATATGTAATATTTGACGTTTAAATGTCACAGACTTAATTATTTTCAATGCTTTACTTTTCATCATAAGGTTTTTGAACACAATTCCAGGGACAAATTGTCGCAACAGTTTCAAATTTTTAGTTGTTATTCGAATGTTACTTCTGTAACCAGTGTTGCATCTGGAGGGAAATTTTAGAAAAAAATAAATTTACTAGAAATCAATTAAAAGTAAAGCATATTTTTATTGATTTGATTTTTTTTAATATTCGGTGTGCTATCATGAAAATATTTAAGAAATGTCCTTCTTATATTGTGGTGAGAAGGTTATAAAAGTCGCAATCAGACGTGGAGGGAACAAAATTTAGTAATTGTCCGAATGAAAACTTAGTCCCAAAATGATGTACCTCCTAATGCGAATGTGAACAGACCTATTTACGTCAAAATTAACCAAAAATCTTCTTGGGTGTCAACAAACGCGACGAAGTCTTTCGTCTTTTAAAATCAAGGGTTTTTCAGTCTTTTTTGGTTAGACAAACTAGGACACAAATTAAAAAATAAAATATCAACACCCTTTCCCAAAAACCCGCTTATTATAGACATCAAGTAGGTCTAGATAGTGACCAAGATTGTTAAGGAGGCAAAATGTGTAACTTTAACTCTATTTGGTGACAACTGGGCTTGCATTTGGCCCAAGTGTATTCACTCATAGCTTGTCTTTTGATTAGGTGTATGGTAAGTTTTAATAACATCCGCATCTAAAAATAAAGCCCCCACATGTTCTAAGAAAGATTTAATTTTAAGGAGTTATAATAAGGGAGCATACTTTTGAGGACGCTGTAACTTCAAGTTGTGACCTCTGACATGGCTTGGTGATAGTTTGACAACATCACGGTGATTTCGTTTCCTCTTTATCCGAGAGCTATTCTCACCTATATAGCTGTAACTCTTCCGCAGGATAAATAGCTACTTACAGATTATAGAAATAAGTTATCAGCTAGAAAATTCCAAAATCGGCTTTTTCTGGTTCACCTTGCGAATGTGAGGAATCGGAATACAGTCGGACTACTCGAACTAATCGAATGAAAGGAAAATACATTCCGTGATGCTAGGAATCATTTTTAATGTCCAAGCCTAATTTTTTTTAACTCACAATAGCAAAATTTTCCATGCAAAATTGAATATTGTGACCTACAAACTATTTAGTGTGATGTTTAGAAATGATTATTATTAAGTCCCATTGCTTTTAGTCGGCAACAGAAATCAACTTTTTCACAAAGCCATCACGAACCTATTTATAGTTCAAGTCAAATAAACTTGATTAGTTACACAAAGATGCATACCCTGTAACCTTTTTTCATTTAAAACCCTTAAGCTAAAATAGGCTCGATTTTATGTTTTGTCGTTGTTTAAAATGTTGAGAAAAGGTGCACGAATGCAATTACTTGGAACTGCAACCCCAAGTTAAATTTAATCCTCCGTCTTACCATCATTTTTAAGTATAGGTATGTGTACTATATTAGCTCTTCTTTACAGTACAAATTTTATCAACGATGAGACTTGCAATTATTTTCCACTCATGCAATCGATGTAGTGAACTACAAGTAACCTATCCCAAACCTGTTTTAAAAGCTTAATTTTCAACCTAACTAACTAAAAATCTAAATAATTTTTTTGAAATTATTAAAAGTCCCTCAAAAAAGCTTTTGGAATCTTTACAAAAAAAAAAAAAAAACAATCAAGAATTCTTTGAGGAACGAACAATATTTTACATCGTATTTGCGTTATAAAATTGTTGCAAAAACTATAAATAAAAACGATAAAACAACACTGCAGTCGTATGCAGTGCCCAATGCCGTTTAATATGAAAATTCCCACTGTAAAGGGTGAAATTTCCCTTTTTTACCATAAACCACATAAAAAAATACAAGCACTTAATAGCAAATTTATATTTTTAGCAATTAAAATTTTTCCACCGGGGAGTTAATTTAGTAAAAATTCATAAAAATCATAAAAACCCCATGCGAATTTCAGTGAAACGTCAAGTCGTTCGCAAAGTGCAGACGTCTAAAGTTATATGGTAATAGAGTTGGTAACTAAAAATAAAAAAAGGACCCAGATAGCTCAGAATTAAGAACTCGAATAGAAATCCACATAATTTGACAACTAGTGGCTGTAAAGATTGCTTACCCAAGGACTGAGAGAATTTGAATTTGGCATTAATGAACTATTTGAGAGAGATTTGTTCACGGATCTCACCGCAATGGTTGTGAATAAGTGTTAAATTGCGATCTAATTCGCACTGGTCAGAGCCGTCGTTTCCAGTTAAATAATATATTTTAAATGTCTTGTTAAAAGTTTTTCGTTCTGCGTCATATTCATTGGCCATAGCTCTCCTTTGTAATTTCAACTATAAAGCAAACAAATAGATGGGCAACCAATCTCACTTTCTACAGCAAACAATACCTTCTGCGTCTGTTTTCCTAAATATATATGTGCAAGCTAGTCTACCTCAACAACTCCCTTGAAAATTAAACTTTTAATGCATTCGCAGCCAAATGCACTTGCACTCCACGTCGATGTCGGGGGTGTCTGATTCTAAATTGCATTTCGTAACATTTTCGCAGGAAGCACTTTGACTTGCCATTTAAAGTTCAAAAAATTCGCATAACATTACAACCGGGTGTATGAATTTTGTGAACTCTATATAAAGGAGTTTAGACCATTCAAATGCATTGCGTACTTCCGGCTGTATAAATATAAACATTCTCAAGTTGGAACAAAGTCTATTGCACGGTATGCTCTGAGTTGAAATGTTCGTCCGCTCCTCGGCTGCAGACCGGAAGCAGGAAATGAGAATTTCAAATGCTATGCATATCGCTTAGGTATGCCATGAATATGCGAACAGAAAAGGTTGTCCTCCTTTTTCTGACTGAAATGTCAGAATATTGGATTTGACGCGTTTCAATTGCGTGTGTAAGGGATTTTTGATATTCTACTGCAAAGGAACTTGCAAGTACTGCAGACGGTAGATTTTGCTTGTATTTGGTAGTGGAACGTCCATTCATTCGTCTCAATAACACAAATTTACTTGAGTAAAGGAAGACCCGGGGTCCTTTTAAATGCTTGCAACATTTTCCGTCTGCGAAACGTTTTTCTAAAAGGTTCAGGACTATGGGGGAGAGGAAGAGCTATGAGATTGGCAATCAACTTTGTTGCCTAAAAAACCTGAATTACGGTTGTCAACCTTTCTGCTGTACCCAACTGGCCGAACCTATGGCCATCGCTTCATTGCCGGAAATGGGGAAGAAGGGTCGGCCAAGTTCGCCTGACAGACGAATGTCTTTCCAAGGGAAATAATTGGAGAAGCGACTGTCCTAATTGATTGGATATAACTAAAATTGGAACCCTGTGTTTGTAAACAAAGTTGCTGTTCGCTCAAACAACGCACCATAAAAACCGCGCAAATAGTTTGGCTTTTTTCGTGTTTCTGAAATTTTGGGGTAAAAAACAAGGAAGAAGTTGAAGCGAAGTATGGATATTTCTCATTTCTGAGGGTGCCGCCCCATCAGCTTTAGAGTCTTTAAGGCAAATAAATGAGACAGATAGGTTATACCTTGTGACATTTTTATATGAGTCTTCCGACCCTATTTAACCTAACCTCACGTAAAAATATCTGTAAATTAGCTCGTGTATTGGGGTGCAGTGGCTTAGTGGTTAGTGTGTTGGACTACTAAGCGAGGGGTCCCAGGTTCGAATCCCGAGAAAAACCCTAATTCCAATTTAAGGTTTTTTTCACTGCGCCACCTCTCGCGAACGTCTGACAAACATCCGAGAGTATAACTGTCATGAAAGAGCTTCTCAATTGGCCGTTTGGACTCGGCATAAAATTGTAGATCCCTTCCATTCGTCCCAAAAATAAAAACTCGCACAAGACGAATGGTTGTGAGAAGCTAGGCTTGGGTCCATACGGACCTGTTGCGCCAATTATTTATTTATTTTATTTTTTTTATTGGGGTGCTTACTGAAAATCAAAGAGGATACGGTTTCATGTTGAAACTCGAAAGCAATTTTTGTATACAAAATTTAAATATGCCATGGATAAATAATAAAGGAAGAAACGCGTTTATCTCACCTAGTGGGGGTTCTGAAGCCAAGCGTGGAACAGAGTGGGGCGGGGTGCTGCTTCGTTGCCAGATTTAAACTTGAGCTTACAAACGACGTGGAAAAAGACGTTTGCTATACTTTTGTTTGACAGTTCCGATCGCATTCAGCAGATTTACAAACAAACTTATTAAGAGACAGTTAAGTGTAGTTGGAGGTTGAAAAGATCCTCTGTGCGTGTCAAAATCACCTACAATAGGACTATGCAAGTTGACGAAGAAATGGCTTCTTCGTAGTAGCGGGACCATTGAACCTCTGATTCAGAAGTGAAGCACATACTAATACTAACCACTTAGCCACTGCGGCCTCAAATAGGAAACAATTTGACTGAATTTAAGAGAATTTTTCTGAACGTCTCATAAAGCCTGCGTATCTTAACGGATCCCAGCCTCGTTCCGTCTCTTAAATGACTCACTTTGGCAAAAGTGACTTATACTGCTCGCATTACTGAGGCCCTAGAAACTATTCACGCCCATTTCTACGATTATCGCTTGCACAAGTAATTATCCCACTTTATTACATTTCGTTTCCGTTCAACGTGTAGATTAATCCCAGAATCGCTTATAATTTCACGGCAGTCTCCGGCACCGATACTTCCCGCTCAACTCGTATCTAGATCACTCGTATCTGTAGCAATTCATCACAAACGCGCAGCTTATAATATTTACTTCAATTGCTGAAAGCCACCATAATAACACAGTCTGCGTATAAATATATTATTGCTTTTGTATCCTTCTGCCGTTTATTCCATGTGTACGCGCGCCTGCAGCACCACGCACATAATATATATGTCTATGTATCGCGTCAGGCATCCCCTCCCTGCATTAGGCATTCTGCTCCGTTTTTATGCCATATTGATTCCGCTTAGTACAATTTAAATTGAATTCTCTTCCAGCAAAGACCGAACGACCCTTATTATTCACCGAACCTGTATAGTTACTCGCCCCTAGGTACTTATTATTTTCGTTTTCATTCTTTTTCTCCCCGTTCTCCTCTTCATTCCTTAGTACACTTTTGTGCAATTTTGTATTATTATTATTGCCCTCTATTCACTTTATGCTTTGCTCTGTTGTTTTGCATTCATTCATACTCCGAGTATAAAATTTTATTTCAAATTTGTATCTGCTTTCGTTTCGTTTTTGTTTTTGTTTTTTTAATTTTTTTTTTAGCTTATAACCTATATAATACATTCAACCGAACGGCCGATTTTTTTCTTTTTTTAATTACAGATGCTTATCGATCAAGCCACCTGAGAGGTAAACAAAATTCTAACTTGCAAAAGAAAAAAAAATGTTTCAAAAGAAAAATCCAATAAGATACAGAAATACTCATTAAGAGTGTTTTTTTTTTTTAAGTTTTTCTCTGAACAATTTCGCGAGAAAAAAAAAGAAATCCTTATTCACTGCATAAGGATCGTCCGCCGGAAGGGGTAGACAATCAGACCAGGGGTGTGGTATGTAGAAACAAAAATTAATTTAATGGAATGCAGAGATCACATGGAGAATAACACTAAAAACTGAAATGTTGAATTTTTTTTTAATAAGAGCAACTTTGGTGAATGTTTAAAGTTTTCTAAGTATTTTTTTTGTTTATTCAATTTTGTGTGCCTTATTGAAATTCATGTAACATACTTATACCTACTTAATTGTTGCGAAAGAATGTAAATTGAATTTGTTCATACGGTAGAATATAATTTTTTTTAAAGTAATTTAAATTTAAATGCTGTATTTCGTGCCAAGGAATATTTAAAATTTAACTGTTTATGCTCAGACTAACTACAACCCTGCGAACTGAGCTGTTCTGTGCTGTTTCCTACGGACGATCGGAAGTTGGTTTTTTTTTTTTAATTTATTATTTTTGTTAATTTTCCAAAAAAAAATATTTATAAAAATTACTACATAGGGAAAAAAATTGCATTCATGGTAGGAGTGTACGGCCGTGGTTCAGTGGATGGTTTCACGTTCAAATACGTTTGATTAATAATCGACCGCTAAAAATCAACTGCAGTTTTTCAGATGCAAAAATTGAATCCACAGCACCAACCTCTATTCAAGTTTTTGTTTTGCTTTTGTTCTTTTGTTAAGCTCGTGTGTGTAAATCTGCAAAAGGTAGCAGCGATGCAGAAGAATGGAGTCTGACTTTAGGTGCAACTTATCAAAAGGGTACATTCATAAGCCATTGAGTGTGTGCAAAGTACTCTCTAGACGTTACTTGTAAGCGTTGCTTTCTAAGCCGTTAAATCATATAATTTCGTCTTAAAAAGAGCGTTTGCGTTCGAAAGAAAATTTTCTTATTGATCTCCAAATTGCCAGTTCAAAATAATAATTTATTATTAATGAAATCTGACAGCCACAAATTTTACATAAAGACGGGCGACATTTGTTCGTTTTTTTATCTTCGGCTTCTTGAATTTCCCCTTAGGTTTACGCACCTTCAACTATGGCGTTTTTTAAATAATGAACGTGGTTGTTTTACCGATTGCAAAGAAGTACTTCGTTCAATTTTCCATAGGCGCAACAAAATCAATCAAAAAGTTTGCAACTTTGTCCCACAATTCCCAATATTTGACATTCTTTGATTCTCTACCTATCACATGGTATATTTAGATCTTCAGTGTACAGACAATAGTGTTCAAGTTGCATTGCAAAACTTTGTCCCTGAATTTCGTTATCATGGCATTTTTTGCTATTATTCCAGTGCAAGAGCAAATTGAAAACTACCAAGCCAGAAGTATGGAGTTTCCAGATTGACATCTGCGACTTTAAGCGATCGCATTCGTGCCCCGGCTTATGGGCTTGAAACAAAAACGACACGCATAGGAATTCCAATGGCTTTAATCGAATTACATGTCTTTAGAGATCGTCGGAATGGGTGAGACTAAAACTTATTTCCTTAACCTTCATACCTGAGGCACGTTGCCAGTTGTTGGTCTCATTATTGCACGTTTTTGAGAGTTGTTCCCTTCAATTCCTCATAACCTCGAAGGGTTCTACAGACGGTCCCCAAAGACATATCGTGAGCCCAAATAGAGTCGTTTTAAGCATTTAATTTGGAACAGTTCAACATAGCTTGACCGATTCTCATAACAACCCTTTAAAGATATCAAAAAAAAGGTCGAATGTTTTTGTAGTATAGGAGGTTCCCAGCCCAGTAGTCTGAAACACTTTACAAAGCTCTTGTGACTTCCTCAAAAAACCCACGGATATATGATGGTCCAAGATTGTTAGATCGCATATCTAGAGATTTTTGAAACATACAAAGGACAAACGGACACCTAAAGAGACATTTTGCATTCAATTTTGTACACCAAACCAATTTTTGTCAAATCAAATTTCAAATTTCGTTATTCGACAGCTTGCACAGATGCCAGTTAATTGCCTTGCATTAATTTACACTGAAAAATGACAAGGCGTAGAAAAATAAAACGCATTCTCTATAGCGACAGAAAGGACTAGTTTGATCCACACTTAGGAAATTTCTCTAAAACTGAAATTCTATTCGAATGAGAAAGTTAAGAATTGGAAACGTTTTGAACTATGTAGTATTTTTTAAATGTCATAATTTAATTTTTTTAATACATAATAGTTAATTTATTTAGTTTTATTAATATCTAGATAATATTTTTCTATTTTAAAAGATGGGCCGTTTCGGTCTTGTGAATTTATTTTGCGTTTTAATTTGTTTAAGAAATGTAAGAAATAATTTCCGTGATTTTATTACAAACTAACTGCGCAGTAAATAAAATCGGGTGCATGCTCATTTTTATTTTTGCAAACCGATCTCTTTGTTAGATTAAGAAAATATATATTATCGGTCATAAAGACATTTATTTCCTAGAAACAAACACGAAAAATATCTTCGAATGCAAATTTTATTGGCGAGACAAACACAATTTTCTATACAATTTTGAAGGCTTGGGTGAAAGAATCGATTGGTGGTGATGGGGGTATTGAAATAATTTTAATTGGTAGAAGACAGCTCGATACATTTTAACCCTAAACATGAAACCGCAACTATACGTTCAAGGCTGCAAGACGGTTTTCATGTTATATAAAAAACAAGGATATTGCGCTTTAGCTACTAAACTACTGCAATTTAAACGTCCACAAATCGGTGATACAGTTTTGTTTAAACTTTTGACTTAGTTCTACTGACTGCAAAGTATTTTACTGAAGAAATATGTAGGTTTCTCATATCGTGCAATAGCTACAACTGAAAATTTTAGTAGAGCCCTCCCTGCACATCTGCCTAATCCGTGCTCAAAATATTATTACAAATTTTCGGTTCACTGGTAATAATCTCTAATTGACAAGGAATAAATTCCTCGTTTAGGACCATAAGTAATGATGTGTCATGAATTCAATTCACAAGCGTTTATCGCTCCGAAAAAAGATATCCAACCCTTTCATCATCCCCTTTCGGGATTATCAACCCATATCTAACCGAAATCCATATTTTTAATCCACCCGTAACCGCTGGCTGGCTAATAACCCAAGTGTGATGATGTTCAGTCATGCCTAAAATATTACTTTTTACTTTTGGGGTGATGCCATCGCATGGGTGGGACAAATTAACATCAAAGAATTCTGATGTTGTTGTGGTCCGGCAACACCTTACAATTCGTTGAGTTAACAGAATGAATTCGTTCGCTTTGTGATGAATTTTTATTGATTTCTCTAACCACAACAGCGGATGGTTTGAGATTGGGATATCTACTCATTTGGTGTGTGCCACTCGCGCGCGCACACTCTATAGAGCCCGATTGATCATCTGAGATACTAATATCGATCGAATGCACACGGGGCGCATATACTCTGTGCTGGGAGCATAACCACAAAAGTGATCAGCAGCACACACTAAAAGTGGCAGCAGCAACGACGGCAACGGCAGTGGTAATGGTAACTGTGGCGGCAATCACTGCATCTACAGCAGCGGCAGCGATTCAGTTTAATTGTGATTTCACTCGATCAAAGGCGATCATCATCGGCAATCGCTATTGATCAATCGATCGATCAATTTCAGCGTTTTTCCTGCTGATTGGTGATCGGACTGGGACGGTAATCTGTTGCGATCGATTGTGGTTAGGCGTTGTTTTTATTTTTAATCAGTTCCTGAAGAGTGCTTCAATTAGTTGGTGGCAGAAAAGGAGCAATAAGTATGAAAGGGCGATTGTGATATTGTTACATACAGACTATCAGGAAATAGACACACAACGTTTTGACTCGAAATGAGTCAACATTTTGTCGCAATTCACTGGATTGGCAATGCTTCTGAAGAGAGGCTTACTGCTTAGGTTTGATTTGGATTATTCTATGGGTTAGTTGCATCTTAAGTTGCATCCCTAAGTCCAACAATAACTTAATTCCATTAAATGGCGAATTAGGTACAAGTTGCCATATGTAAAACCGATAAAAGTGGTCCTCACGTTGGGCGCCATATCAAGAAAATTTTGGCAGAAACAGATTAAATCCTCTAGTAGCTCATCTACTTATATATAATTTGTGAGAAACCCTCAATTCAAATTGGCTTAGTTTCTTTGGATAGCTAACCAATATACCCCTACGCTGGGCGCCACCTTATTAGTTGAAAAAGTGCATCTTGTATAAATCAAGCTGTACTCATACATGGCCCATATAATGTCGCTGACAAAGCATCTTATGTCAAATATGCGATTCCTCACAGTAACCGCCAGTTGCCCTAATAAAATACACTGCACAGAGTCACCTCAGAGATCCTTTGGTTGTACAGACTGATGTCTTAACACAGCCAAACTGATTTTGGCCACAAGTTCGATGCCAATTAAGTGGCCCGGCTTGTTCATGCGATTCCGTTGAACTGGAACTATTTCGCTTTATACTTTTTGCAAGTCTTACAGTACCATTTGAATCCGATTCCGATTGGGCGCCAGTTACTGCCAAGCACATTTTATGAAACCGTAGAAATTTTCCATGGATTTATTCGGATTTAAATAGTTAAGCTATTACTTATCCAAATAGAGTGTTCATTCATGTATTCTTATTCACATTCTGATAAGTACCAACAATGACAGAACCTCCGTTGGGCGCCAGTTGAAATTTGTTTCTTCGGAAACGTGCATTTGAGTGGACGGGTGGTAGGGTCTAATGAGAGTCCTTATCAGAACCAAGGCCATATGTTGAGCTGAAACACATTTCGTCTGAATGTAATCCAACGGTCGCAGAGCCGCATCCATCAACGAGCTATATGACATCTCACGAAGTCATGTCGATTTTACGCACGCATTACTCGTTCGCGGTTCGGTTCGCTTCTAGTTGTTCGATTGTAAGCTTGTTAGGGCTATGGGTGGGTGCGTTGCTTAATTTCCTTCCAACACAATGTAAGCAAGTTTCCAGGTTGTTCCTGTTCCGACATAACTCAAAAATGCTCTTGAGACTCAGGTGGGCCTGCACTTTTTATGGTCAATTGATACGTATACTCATTTTAATTTTTTTCTTTTGCCTGTAACTCTAACAAGGTGTACACGGGTATACAACCTATGCGTGTTCCTAGTTGTTGAGGTTTCTCCAATTATAACGTACCCCACAGGCGACTTTGTAGGCTTTTCTCAAGACTGCGTTTTTCAGATACGTTTGTCTCGCTGAACTCAACCATGAATCGCTGTGCATACATAATTAAATGCGGAGAGCGTCCCAATCGTAGCTTTCTCAGATCAGACAGAGGAGCAGAATTCTATCAACTACTGTAGGGTATTCAAAATTTACCCAAAAGAGCATTTACTGTTTTTTTTTTTCTTAACCATACTTGCTGATGGACTTCGTCCTTAAATATTACAAATACTACCTACACCTGCTTATGTCCACTTTTCACTTGAAGCGACGTTGCATTCCTTTCCTGAAAGCCATTCAAATAAACAATAACTGCAAAACCCAGAGCAATCGCACATAGCTACTTCTTACTTTCTGTAGCACTACCACTTAGGAAGCATTTGCATGTTAACAAATTGCCCCAACTGTAGGTAAAATAATAATTGGCCCCGCTGAACGCAAAAACAATACTTCAACACCTCCAGTTGGCTCGTAGTAATTACATTTTCTGTTCGTCTTCTATACTCTGGGTCGTTGTAATGCCGCCGATGAATGTGCAGAAATTAATTTCCGCAGTTCGAATGTTGAATGTGTGCAACGTGTATCTGTAGAGTTCCTTCACGTATTTGTTTCCTCAATTCTGGACAAGTGCCGAACTCGCAATTAAGTTTTGCAAAATTATTAATAGTTTGGCGTGATAGGCGCCCATCATCCATCCACCCAACGAGCGTGTGCATCTGCACTATGGGAATCGTTGTTAAATTATATAGCTCCCTCCCATAGACCCGCTTTGCTGTGGCCCTGTTGCGCGTACGTACAGCCAAATGGCTCAATAGATGGTTAATTACAGAAACAAACAGCAACACACTCGCATACATCTACTCGGTGCAGTAAGAGAGAGAGAGAGAGAGTCCGAAAAGTTGGCATGCAAATAGTAATCAGAGTGTAAATCAGATAAAAATTGTTTTAACCAATAATCCGCCAGTTTATTGTATCTAGATACGAAATATCTCTCGTCTCATAAAGAGTAGTTTTGTTGGGGCGCGCGAAAAAGCGTTACAAATCGCTATTAACTGCCTTAGTGCACATCGCCGCCACAGAGATACATCAAACCAGATATAGCCCAACGATAGACACTTCAACTTCAACACACAGCCACACAAGATCTAATAAAATAAATTTAATAGCGAAATTATAGAATGCATGTTGTGCGCTCGGAGATTTATAACGCTCCATACGCGTATGCCTATACAACACTCCAGCCAGCCGGCCGAGCAAAAAACTTACACAGGCAAACTGGCCGAAAGGGGGCGGTGGGGCTGGCGCAAGAAAAATGTATGTATCTTTTTTGCACCTGTTTGTGTCATGCGGATTAAGTGGAAAGTCAACATAGCTTGTTTGTTGTTGCTTTGCTATATGCACATGCACAGCACATACCGGACCCGATACAAATGTATCTTTTTCTTGCATTCGACTGAGGCCAATGCGGCAAGTGGGCAATTCATTTTTCAATTGGCAATTAATTAATCGAGCGTAGTCAGTCGGATATAGATTTCGCGGTTTGTAATTGGAAATGGTGCGGATAGGTAATTCTTTTCGTTCGAAATTGCCTCCGCCACACCGCCCGTCCTGCGCAGACTGGTTTTGCGTGCAATTGGTTTTCCTTTTCGTTTGTCATAATTAAATACTATGGATGGGTATGGGCTGCACTTTCTCTGATTCTCTTGCATTTCTATCTAATTCGAGTTTTCTTCGAATTCGATAGAGAATTCCCGGCAAACTGTCTTAAATCCGATTAGGATTTCCAGCAATTGTCAGTCGAATGCAGAAGTTCTACAAGGAACAGAAGACAGCGGCACCTTGGAGGTTAATTTGCATACGAGTAGTACAGATTCGATTACACGGCCGTCTTTGTGGTCATAATCGGTTGACAGGTTGTCTGTTTGTTGGGGATGTGGACAAACCAAATGAGCAGTCAACTGCGAGCGGTTAGATGAGGCAAAAGGGTGGCTTTGATGAGCATAATAGGCATGAACATAAACGTCTTGCGGATGCGGAATCGAAATAAATTACAAGGCTTGTGGGAGAAAAGTGAAAAATTGCGCGCATTCACCATGGGTGGTGTGTTTTATTGGTTTTGTCGGCGTATTGAAATTAATTGTGCGGGCGATAAGTTCGAAATTGACCAACTGTTTCACCACAACACTAGTTTTGAATGTACTAGGACCTACTGAATGCTTATTGAACTAAATGAAGTTAAAGGCGGAATTTGCGCAGTAGAAAGATTTGCGCTAATTTGACAGTGTCACCTGACAGCACAATAAAACTTGAACTGTATCGAACTATGAAATAAATGCCAGAACTAGTTCAAATAGCAGATAAGTTAAGCGCTTTCCCCCATCAACTATTTATACGCCCGTATGTGTCACTATACACCTCAATTGAACATCAAATTTATATTGAACTGAAGATCAGTTACAAGGCTTCAATTCTTTCTATTCTATAACTTTTCGAAAACCCATTGAAATCCGTCGTTTACTATACCATTTCTGGTGCAACAAAATCAAAAATTATTGAAGGGATTATTCGTCCCGTATGTTTGGCGGCCTGGCTTAAGTCGAGGACAATATTACCCCAGAGGGTGCCTCACATTGGGCGCCATAAATATAGATCGGAGCCAAGTAACTATACGAAAAGTTTCCGTAGTCATTTCCCGACTCAACTCACATCGGGTTTAATCAAATTGTGCACGACTTTGAGAATGATGTGGCTTTTTGGATTTACAACAAGTTTTAGCGTTCTTTGAATATATTTGGGCTTCCCCTCATGTGAAAAATATTTAAATCTGTGAAATATATTTCTAAATCCTAAAGGTTGTTGCAGCCATAAAGCGGCTGCTGGTGAACGTCTGTTTGGTAGCCTGTTGTATCATCAAACTTGCTTCGAAATGATGAAGAGTTATCTTTACAAAAATAAAGGATCTTGGTGGAGACTTTTTCTTTTGAGGGTGAATTCTATACTGCATTGATTAGCGAAGATGTCGCTAGATGTCTGTATTGACAAGAAGCCAAGTGATTTGATGCATCATGGACGTACAAGTCTGGTATTTATTACCAAGACTGATTTTATAACGATGCTCAACTTGAATATAAGTTTTATACCAAAGAGTAGATTGGTTTGGGATTCATATTGGCCACACAGAAAACTAAGTATGGAAGAGCGTTTTCTGCTTCGCCTTCACCCAAAACCAAAACTCGTCTACGGTTTTTCAAAGTACAACGAAGCTTCTATTCCCACAATGGACTATCGTTTACTGTGACATGGGACTTCCTATAGTCCGTCCACATAAAAAAACTACTAAAGCAACAAAAAAAAAAATAAAAAAACAGAGCAGCAAAGACATTTATTTATAACAAAAACGAAAAAGTAACACTTTTTCATATTTTGCTTTCTTTTCGTTCAATTAAGAACAAAATATTACTTAATCTGAAAAAGGGGCCATATTGATAATTTTTAAAAAAGTGGGGCCAAGGCCAAGGCAACGCTGATACAGTATACGTTTTGTGAAAATAATAAAATGCAGAAATCAACAAACCTCATATACAAATTACTAGATTAGGATGATTGTCGCAAATCTATTGCTTGATTTGTTGTTTAAATGGAAGTCTATTACAAAAAGAAATTTAAAATCAACGTCGTGCTCAAGCTTGAAATAAAAAGTCAAATAAAATATTATAAACTCATCTTCGTGTACTATGTTTACGCCATCTATTGGTTTATAACTGCTTATA
Source organism: Cheilosia vulpina (assembly GCA_916610125.1). Taxonomy (NCBI): domain Eukaryota; kingdom Metazoa; phylum Arthropoda; class Insecta; order Diptera; family Syrphidae; genus Cheilosia; species Cheilosia vulpina. Next base: position 8,594,467 of record OU744280.1, on the reverse strand, counting down.
GGTTTAAAAGTCAGCCTTTAATTTCTATGTACATGTAATTGTGCACTTGAATTGACGCAGTTTGTGAGGTTTTAAATTGCCACTTACTTATGTTTAAGTACCCTTTTATTAACATTTTCATTGGAAATTACAAAAGGCTTAAGGTGATGCTTTCTGTAGTTCTTATTACTAGTAACCTCTTACTTTGTTTATAGAGTCTAATACGAGACTCAAGGTAAGCCGTGCCTTTACCTTTGTGTATAGGTAGGTACCTTTAAAAAGACCCGAAAAGATATGTGAAACCGCCAATGGATCATTGGACAAATAAAGACATAAATATTGGGTAACTTCCAAATTACCTATTTCAGACAATTTATTATAATTGATTAGGAAGTATGAGCACTCACTGAAAGTTCATTACCCGTGCTTGCGTTTTTATTGTTTGGAATCAAAGCACAGTTTCACTATTTTGCTTAATTTAGTGAAACTTATTTCTAGTGAACTATGTAACTTGTCTAAATACTTTGTTTATTTAGCTCAGAATAGTTCACATTCCATATTAAGGTTTGTAACTTAATTTATCGTCATTCCTTACGAAAGTCGACCTTCAAAATAAATAAGTTCACGTTTTTGAAAATATTTCCAAATTAGATCTTTTGTGAACACCCACGAAGCTATTGCTACAGTGCAAACCAGCCAGAAGACTAGAAGTAACAACGATTTAAGTGTAGGCTCTGTATAGCTGCGTGTTCAAGAACTACGCCTTTCCCAAAAGAAGTTTGAAAAACGTCAGTCTTTTCATTATCCAAAAGTGCGACCAAAGTGGGATATATACCAAATAGCTGGAGAGAGAAATTAAATGGACAGTCATAGATCTCAATAGTGTCTTACATGTTCTGAAGAAAGGAATATGCGCTGTAACCCAAGACATAGCGTTGGTTATAGGTGACAGTAACCACCTCTTTTTGTATTATGCGGGCAAAACTGTTTTCTGGGAGCCCGTCCATGAACACATTATTGGCCTATATTGGTCAGCGTATCTTAGGGTCTGACAGCTAAATTGATGCACCGGCAGCAGCTTCTAACAACTGAACAGTTATGAGTCTGGGAGAGCAGAAAACTATTTTTGTATCAAAAATGTGAACAATTTCAGAGGCGTAATTTTGTTCATGTATTTTTAGCTTTTCATCTGGCCGTCTGTCAAAATGCCATTCTTTCCATATACAACTCGCAGATGCAGATAAAATATTGCAAAGTAAATAACCACCTTCCCGCTAAAGAGGAACAATTTACTGGCGTAAATCACCAGGCTTATCTAAGTAAATAAAACAAACTCTGCATACCAGTTAAAAGAGCCTTCCATTCAACAACGCAACACACAACTAAATCCCCACATCTTAATCTCCCGCCCAGTTCAAACAAAATGAAAGAGGCGCCACCGTGGGCTCTACTATTTGTTTGCAACATAAAAATGCACCTTTATTCAACAGCCAACAGTAGCAAACAGACTTTTAGCCGTGTTTGCGCAGGGGCTTAGATTGTTACAAAATTAATAAATTTTCTTCAGTTGTGCGTGCGGGCCTCTCCAACTACCAGACTATCTTACTTTGTTTTATTAGCTATAATATGTCAGAGATGTCTCCATTGCTCGCCCCGTACCCCCATCGCCAAACCACACCACTGCCACTGCCACTGTATGTGTACCTAACATTATTTGAATTTCAGATTTCATTAAAAAATAAAACAAACCAAGTTTACTCTCGCCAGAGCAAACCCAGTGTATTTGTTCAGTCGATTAAATATTTACAAACACACATAGTGTTGCCACTGTTGTTCTTCATGATATTTTCCTTAAAAATAACAAAACCAAACATTTATTTCTTCTCATTCTCTGCATACCATCACACCACTCTACCACTACTACCTACTATGTGTATGTGTAATACAACTCAAAAATCAACTTGTAAAACCACACAATAGACCCTGGGATGATAACCACAAACGGTAGCCATTTAAATATTTGACTAAACCAAATGTTATATTGTTTGTTAATTTTTTTTTAATTTAATTTTTTTCTGTTTTCTCGATGGAAGGTCGCGTTTTTTTTTGTTCAGTGCTTTCCTTAGGAAGAAAGAAACGCGACTTTTGGGAAAAATTCAAAATTGTTTTTTTTTTTTTTTTGATTGTTAGTCTAGACTCTTGTTATCTTGGGTTCAGTGCTTAGCAAAGGGCGCACATGCACATGTGATGTCAGACGCGTTCGGTGGCGTTCATGAATTAAATGACGCAAATTCATTGTGCAATGGAGCGCCCTTTGGCGGTACTGGCTTGTGGTGTTTTTTACGACAGTAACTCTCTGCCATTCCGCAGTTCTAGGCCGGGTAGACCGCCAAAACGAGGACCAGTTGGACTGTCGTTGCCGCCAACACACTTGTCACAGCATCCGCAATTGAAGAAACACCGTCTGGACAATGGAGACTATGCGTACGAGAATGGCCATATTAATGGTGAGTGGAGATTTAATTAATGAAAAATAATTATTATAAATATGGTTTAGAGGTAGCTGTATAGGCGTAGGCGTTAAGTTTCGTGCGCTCTTTTCGACCTGCGCTACGGGACACCACTTCTCATGGAGTAATCCGGCTTAAGCCAGTGAGCGATGACATTGTAAATCAATATTGCGGAGTAGCCAAAGTCTAATTGAAAAACCCTGTCAAGCAACTTATTGTTTGACCCTAGCACAAGCAATTTATTCCCCTAATGGAATAGGACCAAAAACTTTCTTATAACAAATGCTCAGAAACTGTTTTTTTTTTACATTTTTTTGTATTCATAAGTTATAAGCGTTTAGGTGGACACTTTTTTGTCAACAAAAAATCACCAAAGTTGTGTTTTACTTCGAAAGCAAAGATGAGTCAATGTTGCCACTTTATCATTGTACTAATAGAGCCTACAGGCTTTATGTCGAGCCGAGCATAGAGCGCTATTTCAAGACTATTTTTTTGCAATATTTAAGATTGATTTCTGTAGGTTAATCCCCGTACAAAATACTTTGTCGCAATATTCCCTAGATTGCGGCAAAATTTGGACCGTTGCGACGAAAAATAAATATAGTTCCGTAAACGTAGGTACCTACCTGAAGTGTAAGCTGAGATTCTGACAAATATGCGAGTTTTTCTTTTGTTAGCAAAGTGATTTTGTCATACATTTTGTAAAGCAATTTCATCTATTGGTTCTGGCATTCAAAAAGGTACACTTTTCCCTTGGGTACATTTTTTTTTCAATAAATTCCCCCAAAAAGAAAATAAATTCCTTCGATCTCTTTTTTTGGAAAGCAATGCCATCTATTGGTTCTGTCATTCAAAAGGGTAAACTTTTTCCCTTGGGAACATTTTTTTTTAATAAATTCCCTCAAAAAGAAATTAAATTCCTTCGATCTCTTTTTTTTGGAAAGCAATTCCATCTATTGGTTCTGTCATTCAAAAGGGTAAACTTTTTCCCTTGGGAACATTTTTTTTTAATAAATTCCCTCAAAAAGAAAATAAATTCCTTCGATCTCTTTTTTTTGGAAAGCAATTTCATCTATTGGTTCTGGCATTCAAAAAGGTACACTTTTCCCTTGGGTACATTTTTTTTTCAATAAATTCCCCCAAAAAGAAAATAAATTCCTTCGATCTCTTTTTTGGAAAGCAATGCCATCTATTGGTTCTGTCATTCAAAAGGGTAAACTTTTTCCCTTGGGAACATTTTTTTTTAATAAATTCCCTCAAAAAGAAATTAAATTCCTTCGATCTCTTTTTTTTTGGAAAGCAATTCCATCTATTGGTTCTGTCATTCAAAAGGGTAAACTTTTTCCCTTGGGAACATTTTTTTTTAATAAATTCCCTCAAAAAGAAAATAAATTCCTTCGATCTCTTTTTTTTGGAAAGCAATTTCATCTATTGGTTCTGGCATTCAAAAAGGTACACTTTTTCCCTTGGGAACATTTTTTTTTAATAAATTCCCTCAAAAAGAAAATAAATTCCTTCGATCTCTTTTTTTTGGAAAGCAATTCCATCTATTGGTTCTGTCATTCAAAAGGGTAAACTTTTTCCCTTGGGAACATTTTTTTTTAATAAATTCCCTCAAAAAGAAAATAAATTCCTTCGATCTCTTTTTTTTGGAAAGCAATTTCATCTATTGGTTCTGGCATTCAAAAAGGTACACTTTTCCCTTGGGTACATTTTTTTTTAATAAATTCCCCCAAAAAGAAAATAAATTCCTTCGATCTCTTTTTTTGGAAAGCAATGCCATCTATTGGTTCTGTCATTCAAAAGGGTAAACTTTTTCCCTTGGGAACAATTTTTTTTAATAAATTCCCTCAAAAAGAAAATAAATTCCTTCGATCTCTGATGACTGTTTAAGAAAAATATTTTTTTTTCTCCCTCATTATTTGGAAATCATTTTTACAAATGGTAACATTTGTCCCTAATTTTCGTTCAAAAAAGTAGAATAAAATAATAAATAGACAGAGATTTTCAAAATTCATATCTGGAGTAGAAAAAATTTGTGGATTTGTTGGACGCACTTGATTCAAATTATCACATTACACTCTTTGATTGCCTGCTTCAGTCCTCAATTTTTAAGCATTTTATGTACGACTTTTCGCGAAGCAATCCCTTGCACAGGGCATTTATCGCTGACATTTTTCCCATACGCGCCCACACATTAGTTTTCTGCGCAGCTCCTTAACCAACGGCTTATCAATTCTACTTTTGAGGTTGTGTAAGTCAACCTTTGACTTGTGGGAATCGCTTTAATATTTCGCAAGCCTGAACGATAACATATGCCATCGGATTTTTTACCCGGACATTGCTCTTGAAAGCGGTCGTTGTTCTTAATTTTGTTTGCCTTGCATGCTTCATACTCGGCGGAATTTGACCTATGCCCCAATGGTGCGGGCAGGTAAACCTTCACCAGATCAGCTTTATCTGACTCAACCGAGATACACATATTCTGAGTCATTGCAACTGTTGCAGATTTAAATCATCGCGCTTATCTTTCGTCACACTTGCGACATAAAAATATAAAAATAAAATATATCCAAAACACTTCAACTTGCTATTCAAATTGATGAGACAAGCCGTCCGAATTTATGTGAACACTTGAAAGAATTGTAAAACAAACTTTCTACTTTATCTCAACAGAGGTTTGTTCTCTCTGAAATCTGGTTAAATACAGATAAACGGTTTCCATCTCCGCGACGAAATAAAATCCACAGGAATGCGCTCAGTAGTTTCCAGACCAAATAAAACGACGTTGACGTTAAGGAGGCTACGAGCATAGCTTTGGAAATTGATATGTCAAATATCACCTTCGATTAAAATATTCTTCCATTGAACAGGTGCAGTTTGGCGACTTGAAAATCCAGTTGGGCCATTGCAAAATTGCAACAATTTTCTTACATATGCCCATAGTTGCAGATATTCATAAATAAAAGAGCAATCAAACAAATTGCTTTACATGTTTCCGTACCCATGCAATCATTGTTGCAACCGCAGCAAGAGCCGCTCCACCATACCTCTGGGGGGTGTTCTATTTGACAATTTATCAATTAATGCCATTAGGCAAAGTGAAGTACGTTCATGTGGTGAGCAATTTACATTTTATAACCTTCGCCATTGCGAAATTATTAGTTATAGATACATTCACTTAGCCAAATGGGAGAGTTTGGTCTAAATATTACACAAATCGCCATGTTGCCACTATGCGCGATGTGCCATCGATTTTGTTACCATATTCAGCTGCTCGCACACAGTTTACCGTCTCACTATTAATTATTAGTTATTGAGAAATGGAAAAACATGTCACCGCAAAATTGGATTTTGTGTCGAGCAGCGGTGTGGGTGTGCAAGTACATAGTATGGCGATGCATGCGCTATTAAATATTTAACTCGATTGAGATTTTACAAAAGGATTGCATTGATGGTATAGAAAATTATTGTGCACTTCCGAGTAATCTGGAATAATGCTAAATTGCGCAAACACACTGAACAGTGATCGTAGTTCAGTTCAGTAAGTGTGTGTGATATACAAAATAGTTACAGATGATGGACTCTTAGTTCAAAAGTTTTATTCAATATGAATGCAAGAGAGAGAAGTTGCTGTCATCTGATGACAAATACCACGTCGCAGGCTTGACTGTATAGCAACACATTTGAATCAATTTTATCCAACTGCCACTTGGCCGTGATATGTGTTGTCTATTTGAGTACTAGAAAGTATACTTGGGAATAGAAATGCCTTTTGTTCCAAACAGAACTACTTACTAAACTCATTTAGTCACAGATTGGTAACGACGTAGTAACGTGGTAGCCGCACTCTCCCATGTAAAGAGAGTGGAAATTTCACTAAGCCTAGAGCAATATCTTGCGGCAAGGTTTGACTAAAGATGTATGTCAGTGACAACAAAATTATGTATACGATCCTATTCCTTGGTTTAAAACAATTTTGTGATGGTTGACAGGCGAGGGAACCGGAGGAGTAACACAAAATGTGAACATAACTAAAGACATTACTTAACCACATCGTCATCTGTGTGACGATCCTCGGTTTTTGCAAACGAAGAATCTGTTCCAAAGGTCAACAGGCGTCACTGAAAAAAATATGCGTGGTCCATATTTCGCCTTTTCTTCTTCTAAAAGCTCGCATAATCTACCACCGCAAACCTGCATGTCAACCATGGGATTTTTGCAACCCCGTGGATTATAGGGATCCTTTTACCGCAACTTCAACCATTTCATACGAAACATGTATCTCCAGCGATTCTCATATTAACTCCCCGACGAAGAAAACCTTCTTCCTGGGAAAAAATAAATAAATAGTCGGCTCAACAGGTCCGTGGGGACCCTAAGCCTATAGCTTCTCATTCGTTTTGTGTGAGATCATTTTTGGGACGATTGGAAGGGATCTACAATTTCATGCTGAGTCGAAACGGATTTTTGAGAATCTCTTTCATAACAGTTATACTCTCGGATGTTTGTCAGACATTCGCGATTAAATAAAATAAATTGTAATATGGAATTTTTCGAACCAGGGACCCCTCGCTTCTTCCTGGGAAAATGTAATAAAAAAAAAAACGAAATGTGAATTCACTGGGTCCCAGCTCCTACGCTTAACGGCAATCGGTTTCCCAAAATGGGTTGGACTTCCAAACCACTGCCGACTAGCAAGACTAAAAATTCAAAGCATCCAAATTGAAAGGCAGCTCCATTTTGAGACTCGCTCTTTGACTGAAAATCGACAATCCCATCCTTTGCTATGTGTAGTTCAGTTCCATACACTTCTTAGTCATCATATCATGCCGACCATCGATCGATCCGTCAGCAAATCCCTTGAACGCCAACACTCGTTTATGCGTTGCACATCTTATACAGCATAGTAGGTGTACCTTTTCTCAATTCCATCGGGAATTGCTGCATAAAAACAACAAAACCCATTCAAAGATACAACTCAGACTTAATTGAATGAAGCGATGATAACCGCAACACGAGAAAAACACTGTAACAACAGCAAACATAATGGCAAGACGCCACAATGACTTCGCTTGGGGGCGTCTCGTCTTCGTCTGAACGCATGCATCGATGCATCGTCAAAGCGCGCGCAAACGAACCCAGCAAGCAAACAAAGGTATATAGTATGTACAACAAGTTTCTTTCGTGCCTATCGTCAATTTAAATACACGAATGGTATTCCCGTCGGTTGCCTTTAATTTCCATTGTCTCTCGGTCCATCAATGTAGTACAGAGCGGACGGACGGTTCTGTTGCCGGTAACCGCCTCTTGAACTTCGCATTCGAAATGAAATCAAAGATTCCCATTGCACTCTGCCTAATTGTAGATATTTCGATTGGAATCGTGCACGGATTGCCGTTGCCGATGAAGAAGAAATGAAATTGTAGAAATTGAGATTCAGATTTGAGATGCGCTGCAAGGGATGCACCTCCTAATCTCCGAATTCGTATTTTTGTTTCGATTGCAGACATCTCGCGATTGGATAAATCGCCACTTCTGGCGAACGGATACAATCCGCCGCCGATCAATCACATGGCATTCATGCAGATGAACCACCATCCTGGTTCTGCACTGATGAGTCCTGGAATGCCACCGCACGGGCTGCACGGGCGACCGGACAGTCAAATGTTGAAGGCGGCTGCACAGAGTGGAATGTCGGCGGCCAGCATGGACGCTATAGCACGATCGGGGATCTGGGAGAACTGTCGGGCTGCGTACGAGGACATTGTCAAACACTTGGAGAGGTAAGCATTGAGGGGGGCTACTATTGGGAGGGGGTGCGCATGATGAGAAAGGCATTTTAAATCTAAAAGAAGCAAAATAAATTTCAGGCTTCGCGAGGAGCGCACGGACGATCGCCAGCAGATGAACGATCAGAAGCCACGGGACTTGAGCTCTAGAAATTGTAAGTTTGCTAACGCGCATATTGTACCGGGCAGCGCATTAAGGGAGCCGCATTTGTTTTCAGGTTCGCCCAATCGACAGAGCCCTGTGCTGAATTTGTCAAAGTCTGGAGGCGCCACTGATCATGGTAGCAATTGTGATGATCGCAGTGATCGCAGCGACGATGTGCACTCACCGCCGCCATCGGTACGAGGCGATGACGAGAATCTGAGTGACGACAACGGCTCGGAAGTGGACGACCATATAGCTAAGGAGGAAGGTGAGCAGTCGACCATCCGCGATCATCGCTCGATCTTTGCGCAAACTTTTGCTAACTGTTGGCTTTTCCTTTTGGCGCTTTTTGTTTTTGTGTTCACTTTCAGATCTGAGCGATAGCGAACGTGACATCTCCTCGGCGCAACACCAAGCGATTTCCGTAACTTCGAATTCCGGCGATCGTGATCTCCACCACTCCCATCATTCGGCGCATTCACATCACCAGCCGCATCAGCAGTCGTCAACACCGCATCATCATCACCATCACCAGCGGGCGTTGAATTACTCGACGCTAGCTGCAACAGCTGCTGCTGCGGCCGTTGCTGCAAGCGGCGCTGGCGTTGTTGTGGCTGGCGGCGTTGGTGGCGGTGTCGTCAGCGGCGGTGTTAGTAGCGGTGCGGCCAGTGCGACTGGCAGTACCAACAGCATGGGCAATGGTGGAGGCGGAGGCGTCACACTTAATGATGGACTGCCGCCAAACGATGCGATAGTCGGACTCGAGCAACAGTCAACATCTTCGACGGAGACACTCTTGCGAAATATTCAAAGTCTGCTGAAGGTGGCCGCCGACAATGCCCGACAGCAAGAGCGACAAATCAGCTATGAGAAAGGTAAGTGATCAGATTGGTGTTGGGGTGGGCAAGGGTGGCCAAAGATACACACATGCTATGCATCTAGATACTCGTATATGGAGGGGGGCCCACATCACATATCCTCAGAGTGCGGAACTCCAGGTGGAAACCTGTTGATGGCGGGCTCTTTTTTTTCTGATGTGCAGTAAAGTGTTGAGAAGTTAACCAAAAATGCACCGCGGGGCATTTTTTTGGTCGGGCATGAGTTGCGGGTAAACAGAGTTTCACTTTTTTTCGGTTAATTAACTGTTTGACATTTTGGTTGGGGTTTTGTTTGGTTATGTAGAGTATTATGGGTTGCATAATGTGGGAGGCACCGCTATAAATCATTTTTTTATGGGAATGGAGGGATCGATTAGATAATGGGGGCAGGCATGTTGCTCGCATAATAGGTGCATGGTGTCAGTAGAAAAGCGTTTTTCCGGTTAATGGCTGCATTTTTGGGATGGCTGGTGGAGTCCTACTAAATTTTCCAATGCAGTGAAAAAGTGTGTTACTAGAAAGTCATCGGCACTGTAGATAGTTCGATTCAGGCAGTATGCAAATATAGGTAGTAAATCCTGCCGAAAAGCGAACGAAAATCATCTCTCTGCAATTGTGAGTAATAAAAGGATGTGCGCTTAGTGATGTGCGCGATTACTGAGACGTGTGCTACGAGGAAATTGCTATGCGCACACATTTTTTTTTATCGCACATGGAGTGTGCGATTGAGTAGCTAAATAAGCAATTTTATTCAAATCCACATTACTGATTGGGCGAACGAAGGGCAATTATTATTTTTCTTTTTTACTGTGGATACTTATGGATAAAGACATGTACAAGAGGCTTGGGCTAGTGTGCGCAGGCTGTTCACCTGATAACTTCACTCCGATTTGAGAAATCTTTTAAAAAGTGGGAATTTGGTAAAGATGAGCTTGAATGCGACTTGTTGAAATTGGGCCTTGCTAATAATCACTTTTAGCCTCCACACCAAATATTTAGAAAATTTAGCCTGGACACTAAGAATGATAATTACTATGGTGGTTTGTCTACAGGTGAACTTGTAACCCTTTAGTTTCAATAGAAGTGTGTTACATTTGTAAAAATTCACTTGTAGTGTTTTATATTAAAAGCCTTTGGAGTAGGTCTTCATAAAACTGATTGATGTAATCCACGCTTTTAACTGACAGACTAGAAAGGTAGTCACCAGCCAACAATGGTAAAGTTTCGTGCGATTCAGTCATACACACTTTATATTTTGCAAGTTCTTGCTTGGAGTTAAAATGCTCTGTCCTGCCTTACCTACTCCAATTTGTAGATCAAAATGGCGTTCTCCTAGAGTTTCTGGTTTTAATAAGATTTGCGACAGATTTGTACAGTTTGTACGTGACGCTAGAACAGCATTGACAGCGTTGCCAACCACTTTTGACGAAAAAATGCATTACTTAAAAAAAGATGTCTTTATCAATAAAATAATGCCTACAATAATTTTTTATGGTAAAGTGGAAATATAAAATATAAAAATATAAATACAAATCTAAAAAAATTAAAAAAAAAACAATTTTTATTTATACAACAAACTTTCAATTTCATTCCACTTACTGGAAGTAGAACCTGGAATTATTTTTAAGGAAGACAGATAAAGTGGACAGAATTTGAAGGTGGAAACACATTCTTTAAGACCAAGGTTACATATATTTTTATTTGGCAACGAATTAAAAAACCTAAAAGGTCAGTATGTTGAAGCGAAAAAAAATTAACAAAATATTAAAATTAAAAAAGATGCCATTTTGAAAAAAATAGCCTAGCTAATGAAATAATGCCTAAAAGGCATGCAAAAGCCTTAGTTGACATGGCTGAGAATTGTCTTCTTCAAATGGTAGACCGTAATTGTCTCTAGCAACTTGCTTTTATCCCAGGTTAGGACGTTTTGGACTCATCTGCCCTTAAAACGCATAAAACGTTCTCTTCCAGGCTATTTTCACACTAAAATTGCAGCCAAAAGCCAGACTAAAGCAAACCGCATTTTTAGACCGTATTAAAAGGGCAGATACAGGGTATACACAAACACAATGCATACATAGATCCAGTCTTATAGCTTAAAATAGTTATGTTCTTTAGCAGTTGACATTTCCATTGAATTGCCTATCACCCTTGCATCTGTGTGCCTCTAAATGTCACCTGAAAATAGTTCGATCCCCTGCATGCCATGCCATCTCAGTGACTTACACAAAATGAATGTCATTCTAAATGGCGCATACATTCTTCCATCGTCCGTCCCCTCCAAAGCTGTTTCTAGTGCCACCATAAAATCCAACAAACTAACCGCTTTTCCTTATTTGTTGTTTCATTCTTTGCAGCTGAACTGAAAATGGATGTGATGCGCGAACGAGAAGTAAAAGACTCATTAGAAAGGCAACTAGTCGATGAGCGGAAATTGAGAGGTAAGTTACGAGTTCCATTTATTGTGCCACATAGCTCGCGTATAAATGCATTCAATTGTACCCAAAGATACCGAACATCCATCGGCATCATTCAATGCATAGCCAAGAATTCCGTATCTTTTCCCCCGCGCATTTGCGCGCCATTCTTTATGCAAATTACAGTAGGAAAGAGTGCGCGCCAAATCGACCCAGACACACTCACCACAACTCCCCGGGGGCAGTCAACTTTCATGACTACCGTCGGTCGATCCGCCAAGATCGGTCTGGTCGCTTGGATCTTCTCAAAGTGCTTTGCGCGCCGGTTGTTGGTTTGTTTTGTTGCAACTCTGTCTAATTCATTTTGACACACCTTTGGTAAATCATCCAAACAACAATACACACGATGATACTGGAGACGAAAGAATTGAAAGGGAGACCATCTTCGGTATCTTTCCTCATGGTGGCGTGCGGGTTCGGGCGGTGATTTCTGTTCCGCGTATAGAATGCCGGTGTCGTGTAAGGCCAGAGTGGAGTATTGCGCCAACGCGACTCTGACTCGGAGTATACCAATTCGTATGTTGTCGGCTCAGTCAACCATTGTCGGCGCTCTAGTCCGTCGACGAGAAGGAGCAATCCATTTGTCCATCTTCGTATGTGGATGTGGTTTTGCCACAGTGAAACGTACCAAAGTGTGGAATTAGCGCAATGCGAACCGAACCGTTCACGGATCTGTCTATTTCTTTCGGTTTTCCAGGTATTTTTCGTTTTGTTTCTGTTCAGTCGAGTTGCAAATTTTAACGTTGCAATGACAAATCGTCTTCGATTTCTGATGTTGTTCGAGCGGTATTTTTAACCTGCTACGGTCAGTCTTATAAAAAGCAGGTGCCGTGGTGGGCAGGTGATCATTTATGATAGATTTAGATTCAAAGTGGTTTCGTTTTATTGAATTGAATAGGCTATTGGATGGGGTCGTGTGAGGGATTGTTGATTTTCTTATCTAAATTCGGTGATTATCTATTCATCGGATGTGAGATTATTTGTTGCCAGTGGCTTTTTCGGCGCAGTGGCTTAGTGGTTAGTGTGTTGGACTACTAAGCGAGGGGTCCCAGGTTCAAATCCCGAGAAAAACCCAAATTCCAACTTAAGGTTTTTTCACTGCGCCACCTCTCGCGAACGTCTGACAAACATCCGAGAGTATAACTGTCATGAAAGAGCTTCTCAACTGGCCGTTTGGACTCGGCATAAAATTGTAGATCCCTTCCATTCGTCCCAAAAAATAAAAACTCACACAAGACGAATGGTTGTGAGAAGCTAGGCTTGGGTCCATACGGACCTGTTGCGCCAATTATTTATTTTTTATTTTTATTTATCTTGGGACTGAAGTTTTCTTTAATCATACGATCGCCTGCTGTAACATTTTTGGATATATTAAACGCAACAAAATTCGACTAAAATGCTCTAAAAAGAGGTCGTAAATATTTTAAACTCACTGCGTATGAAGAGGTGTGCCGGATAATGGAAACTTCTAGGCTTTCCACTTATTAGCTACATGCTAAAGGGTTTTATTTTTGATTTGTTTTTCGAATTGGCAACATTTTTTCTAGCGACTCCTATTCGGACAGATGAAAGCTGGCGTCAAATTACCGCATCCACGAGAGAGCAAAACGTCACTGAATTTTGTGGATTTGACATGCAAAACATTAAAAATTCAGCCACGTAGTACTCGATCACTGATGGCGGTAAATCAATCCCTGATTTTTTTGTTTGACATTTTTTTGTGAGTACCTATAGACCAACATTGCCCGAAAAGCTTGTCGAATATTAAACTGTCAGATTGCATTTCTTTCCACCCAAGTTGGTTGATGTTCCCGTCCAACGTACTCCGCATCGGGGGTGGGGTCGTCCTCTTTCACATAGTAGCTCAAATTGGAGTCATTAGGCCTTTTTTATTATGTTCACATGATCTGTATAAATTATTGATTTTCCATGGTATGCAACAAAAGTTGGATATTGTACTGTTGTTGTAAACCGTGGAAATCAATGATCTATACAGATCATGTGAGCATAATAAAAAAGGCCTATGGAGTCTTTGGGCTGAATAACTTGTGTTTATCCTCTCCATATGAACTATGCATCTTTATCTCTGTAAAAAAATCATCTTTAACATGCCTCTGTGCAGCTCGTATGAGTCTTGGTTAAACGTTCTCCTATAGATTAATCGCCAGCGATCATAAACCGAACGGGGGACCTTTCTTTCGACGCTGCCGCATCATGTAGTCACCTTTCGTGTGACCATGGAATCGAATTGCTTCTGTAATTAAAAGACTCAAGTATAACTGCGTTCGTTGCACCATGCACGCATAGAAATTGAGCTGTCAACTTACAACTGCCTACTGCCAATAACGCCAATCATTGCTGCGTTCACTCTAAGAGCTGACACTGGCCAAATCTATTTCTACCAATGGCTAAAATACTGTAAGAACTAGGATCGAGAACGTATACCCCGGAACGTGCAAGTGCCGTTTAGCGAGAAATGGCTTCTATACCACAAATGCCAATAAATATGAATGCACACTCGTTTCACAAGGCCCTGCTCTGCGAAATCCATCCTTCAAACGGTTACCCCACCAAAGCCATAGAGAAAACAAAAAAAAAAAATCAAAAAATCTCATTGAATTCTGTGGAATTTTAGCAATCGCATCCTGGAACAACAGAGTTTAACTTCAAATTAAGAAATTTTCGATTCGCTGAATAATTGAAATGAAGCAGCGAATTGGATAAATCATTCGGAATGAGATAAACAAAAAACAAAAGAAACAACAAATCCAACAAAAGTAAACACGGAGAAACCGAAAACGTAAAACCATATAAGAAGCAACAACTCGAAGTAATTCATCCAGAATTAAGATCCTTCGAGTTTCCAATTGCTTAACGCCTGTTGCTGGCTGTTGTTGTTTTTTTTTTTTCGGCCCCCTCTTCATTCGCACAACCCCAGCCCGTTTGCACCCCATAATCGTATTAGGCATGTAGCAGAAAAATTCTGTTTCTTCTTCTTTTGAAGTCGACTTTCAGTTGCCACGAGCTCGAAAAACCCATTCCAAGACAAACGGAACAGATACGAGTAGTCCCCCGGTACCTGTGCTGTGTGCATTCAAAATCCCAGATATCGAATTCATCTGTAACTTCAGGGAATTTCAGAGACACACTGTGATATCAGGTGTCATACGCAGACCCAGAAGCAAACATTAATAAGCAAATCTGAGGAGAATCTAAAGAGCGGTTTGCATTCGCACAACTCCTCTGGATATATAAATTGTAACGCCAATGACAAAGGAAAACAAAAATCAGCAGCAGAGAGAACACCGAGCCCAATGCATCTAATTCACTTGACTGAACTCAATTCGAACCGAAAAGGCGTGCGCGTGTGTGTGTGTGTGCTGATTCAGTGAAAGAAATCAAAAGAGCAAAACGAAAACAAAACAGGCAGACCGGAGAAAAATATTCTTTATTGGGTCTTAAGTCAGGATTAATAATTGAATTAGTGAGCCCACCCGCAAAACGGATTCGCAGTTGAATGGGTTCGCTCTCTCTCGCTCTGCCTGCGTATAGATATAGGTAGATTGTCATCGGATCGGGCAATCGATTTGACTTGTTGATATCGAGTTTCACAGAGGCTCACTCAAAACACGCAAAATCGACTTTTTCTCTTCGAGTTAATATCAAATCGTAACTAATGCGAACAAACTACTATTTCATTTCAGTTTTATATCAGAAACGCTACCGACGCGAAAGGAAAATACGTATACGCTATCAGCAGCAGTTGGATGGCAAGCGAAAAGGACAGTCTGTGCATGCAGATGATCGGGACAGCATTAAGGGACTGTCGGATTCCGGTAAAAATGGTCAAGGTGAGTTTTGGGTGATGGTGGAATGTAAATGTAAACTGCACGAAACTGCTCGAAAACTGCGCGAAATTTGTAAGAAGATCACACACTCAACAATTGAAATTTTTGGGTATTTCTGTCATTAGATATCGACTGTAAAGCCAGCGAAAAGTCTGATAAGTCATCCACTAACGATCGTCACCGGCGCTCGGAAAGTCCCACTTTTAAGCGAGAACCAATCGACACCCGTAGTAGTGCCGATCGCATCGACCGTGAACGAGAGCGAGAACGCGAACGGGAGCGTGAACGCGATCGTGATCATGATCGTAGTAGTGAACGCGAAGGCTCGGTAAATCAAGTGTCACCCCTGCTGCCGCCTACATCGCAGGCTGAAAGCGGACTCATTGCACCCGGAAGTGGCAAGGCGCCTTGGAATTACCCAGGCATCGATCTGATGGCCACCGGAGCCTTCTGGCAGAATTATTCCGGTATGTTGCAATCTTAGTTTTATATATTTTTCTCCACCAGTTTCACGTCCCATCATTACGACAACACTGACCGAAATTTGTCTGCAATTCACTTTCTATAGAGACCCTCGCTCAAGAGATCGAAATGGAGCGCAAATCTCGAGCTGCAAACGCTGATCGCGACGTAAAGAGTCCCCTCCAGGAACGTCAACAGTCCTATTACAAAAACTCCGTTCTATTTGGCAGCGCTACTTAATCCGATATGCATCAATCACCCTCGGTGGAATTTCAAAATAACAACCATTACACCGCAACCACCACTGATCTCAAGTGCAATCCCCGATAAAGGCCTTCGGCCCGGTGCCTAAAACAGCTGTTTGGCTTGATTTCTTCTTGCCAACGTATCACGCTTACAACAGCCGCCAATTCACGCAAGATGTATCCATTCTAGCTACTCAAGGTACACAAAACACTTTTCCGATGTATTTTGTAGCATACGCATTGTAGGTAAAAAAAAACGCTCAGCGCAAAACTACCCACAAAGTTTCACAAAATATCTCGTTCCAAACATAAATACACAAGAGAACCTTTTAAATATTTTGTATATAGTCACAAGCGTAAAATCATGCAAAACAATATTTATTTCAATTTAAGACTTATAAGCATACATATAAATATAAACAAGCAAAAATAATTAGACGAATTATTTTTCATTTCCCCTGTGAAGCCTTGAGTTTTTGTATATCGTATTTAGTGTTCTATAAATATTTGATTTTTCTGTTTTGTTGAAATGTTGTTAGGTGTAAATTTTATTAAAATAAAAAAAATCGTAAAAAAAATAATTCTTAATTTTCCAACTAAAAATCTGTATATAAACAAAAAGTCTAAATAACAAAAACGTAGCTATAGAGTAAACACAATATGTAACCCGCTTAATTAGTTTTAAGACTTTCCTTTCGTCAATAGCGCCCAGCATTTTTCCTTGAACAAATAAAGAAAGAAATACCTTCGATCTGTGAGTATATAATTTAGTGAGATATTTTTTTAAAAATCTCTGTATAATCACATAAATCTGCTAACATAGTAAACAAAAAAATTAAAAATAATTACAATTAGTTTTATCATATGCATTAATCGCATTTGTATTGAGCAAATTCATTTAAATTAATTCAGTAATGTCTGAGCATTGGCTAACGTACGTAGTAGTTTAAGTTAATAATATGCATTAAAAAGGAAGAAAACAAAACGCAAATTAAACTTAATAATCAAATTATTACTTTAAACAAAAACAATAAGTATTTTATGCGCGAAACAAAATAAATAAATAAATATATAGTGTATAACGATAAAAAGTTTACAAAATTTTATTTAAAAAATGAAAATATGCTAAATACATGCAAACACAAAATAAATATTATATATAAATAATTACAGTTGTAAGGAATAATAACAATGATACTGAATTAAATTATTATTTAATTTTAAAACAAACAAGTGATGGTTTTTATTGACTTTATGTCGGGTAAATGGATTGGATGGGGAAATGGTGAGCAAGAGTGTTAGTGGAATTCCTATCAACAGGGGTGAGTATCTCATTCATTGAAGCGGCAAGGACTGCATGTTTTAAGCCGATTGTAGACCAATTTGGAATTTGTCGCTTTTATTTTAGACTGGGTAAGTAATATTATATTTAATTAAGCATGAATAATAAATTCTACAATTTTTCGGATGGAATTCAAATTTTCTCGCATTCAGCCCAAATTACAAATTAAGCGGTGTTAATATCATTTGGGGGCTTTTAGTACTTATGATTAAGTTCGAATTTTTGGACCGGTTTGGCAGGGCAAGCAAATCGTCAACTAAATATTAAAACCTAGCGTCCCTTTTTAGGACGACCACTTTTCGGCATCTCAAATGCAGAGCACAGTCGCCAGATATTTGGGATTGGTCCCAATTCCTGTTTTAAGCGAAAAATAGTTTTTAATACATGTGAAAAATTGAAGCGACAACCGAACATTCAAAATCGAATTTCAAGTCTTTTATGACCTAGTCGTCACTACAGAATATAGTAGAAGGAAACGATTTGGATGCAGTTTCACTGTTATTGTTGCATTTATTTATTTTTATCCGGCTCGAAGGACCAACTGTAGCAGATAGACACTAAATTTAATTTTTCTAAACAATTTATTAAACAATTATTTAACTACATAAACACTTAAATGCCCTGTTTGCATAAAAAGATCAAGGTTACGAAAACCATTTATGATCTGCATTTCTTCGTAAAAGTTGATTAGCTCTAGTGCCAGGTAGAAAGGGGCTAAGTCAGAAATGGTAGTTTTTCGCAAAATGAGATTGAAGATTGAACATTTTTTTGTAAATCCAGATATTCTTTTTGTGAAAAATGAAAGATGCAAAAAAAATAATCAAAACACTCGTCTGTATAATAAGATTTTTTTTTTTTTTTAAATTAAAAGTTTTCTGTTAAAATTAAGTTTTTTCTAATGACTTAAGTCGAGAAAACATATTTTTGTTTACATTAAACTGAATTATAATTCATTAAGACAATTTGGAAACATTTAATTAATTCAAATAAATAATAAAGTAAAATAATTTTTACATGTGGCATAAGATGACTTAAGCCCTTCGAAGCAACTTGACTTAAGCCCTTAGAAGCAACTTAATTATTTCAAAATATAAAATTGGTATAAATACAAAGAACTTAAGTCCACTTACACCCTTAAGAGCAAACAATTTTATAAACTTCCTGACTTATATCCTTTGTTTAAATAATTTCTATAAGCAGATGTTACGCTAGACGTATGCCAATAGGACCAAACGAAAGAGAAAAAAAAGTTGACTTAAGTCCAACAAATATCCGTAAACGGAATTTTTTGACTTAACCCCTTACTACCTGACAGACACCAGAGAATTGTTCCACCACTAAGGAGAGTGACAAAGCTGGCTGAGGTACAATTACTAAGCTACTAAAATTCAATTAAGAGCAAAGTACATTCAGCTGTAAGTACTATTATTTGAAAGGTACGTACATGGCAGCACTGACAAAAAGTCACCCTCGGATTGGTGACATTTGCAGAGCTCCATCGAGCTTGGGACTTTGGTCTAAAGTGGCTTGAAAAGTTGTTTTCTAATATCCCACTTACCCATCTCTGCAAGAGAATCCAGGCTTTAAAGCCTATAAAACTCAACCTACATCAATGTACAACTGAAAATCTATTAAATTTGAAAAAGTTGTTTACAAATCAAAGTATGCATGTCAGGGCGAAATCATACGGAACGTAGTTTGCGAACATTTCTGCATTTGCAATGGCACTGCATGTTTATTGCTCTCAACTGTTTTGCATATAACAAGCGAAATATAGGGTAAGCCCAGTCAAGGTCACACATTGAAAGTTGTTAAATAAAAATCACATGTTCATTTGTACGAAATCCTTCGCTCAATTAATAGCTAAGTAACATGCCATATGCGAGAGTATAATGTTATTGACGTATAATTAGCACTGGGCTCACATTTAATAGACCGTTGGCATTGTTTGTTTGAACGATAAGTTCGCTTTTTTTGTACGGACACCTACTTATAACATTAACCGATTGTCAGTAGGAGGTATATGCTAACTTGGACGTTTGAATATTTCATCAAAATAGTAGACATGGTATCAGATTTTGCTTCATCAATGTATAATGTCAGAAATTCATTTGCGGATGTCTTACTTTTGCACTTTGTTCGTGTAGCAAGTCATTCATTGACTCATGGGTTGATGTCTTGAGTAGGTTGTTGTCATAAAGGCGAGGTTCCGTCACCTATATCCTACGGTCGCTTGTTTCTGATGAATTCCTGGTCAAGCTTGGTTGTTTTGGATTCGAAATGCAGGAAGTTTTTCGGTAGTTTCATCTGGTTCATTAGGGGAAGAATTCGCAATTAGTAAAGGTGCAGGGAAATAAGTCCCCGGGAACTAAGTCCCACCTAGTGGGAAATAAAACCACTTTCTTAAAGTGGACTTAGTTCCCATGTCAGGTGGGAAATAAATTCTGAAAACCCAGAGTGGTTTTATTTCCCTTTTAATGTGAAATTAATTCTCACTGTCGACTAAGAAAAAATTAAAATTAAAGAGTCAAGTAGGATATTTCCATTTTTTATTAACAAAAAAGGAATTAACTTTTAACTGGTCAGAGTAATATATTTACACCAAATTTAATTAACAAAATTTTCAATATTTCGAATTAAATATATATATATCTAAAACTATACATATATAATATAATTATGTACAATTGTATAACAAATAAGAAACTGAGAAGAAAAATCGTCAATAACTTAAGAAAATCAAGTTTTAAATTTTTCATAACATATACTAAACAAAATTTGTCAAAAAGAATAAAAATTTAAAAATCGCGCGATTTTTTTTGATTATTTTCAAAATCTTGCAAACTGAATCTCGAAAGGTGTACTTTGTCAAACAGAATAAAATTCCAAAAATGAATTTCAGTTTGCAAACTGTTGGAAGTTAGTTCCGTCTTCATATTTTTGAATGTGTACTTAGTTCCCATAAGAAAGTGGTCTTATCCCTCAGTCGCTCAGTGGACTTAGTACCCGGGGACTTATTTCCCTGCACCATTAGTAAAGCTAGTAAAGCTATCACGATTCCCTTTCCACGCAAAATAAATCTCGATTTCCCTTAATAGCAATCATCGGTATCTCACTAAACCTTATTCACTCCAAATCTGTCCTATACAGTATTAGAATTGACAAGAAAAGACTTGGCGCAGGTTTTCACAAGCCTTTCTGCTGCACTACTAAGAGGATCGCAATTTAACATCTCCCGGCCGTCTTAGCTGCCTAAATGGCAGTGCCCTTTTAACGGTTGGGCGAGATCAATATTTTTTTTAAAAGCAGTTAAATTATAAAGTGTGTCCCATAATTCACGCAAAGTTTGAATTTTGCGCCACTTAATGGTACAGTGATGCCAATGCAAAAAAAAGAGTGGTTAGTAAAAATGTAGTAAAAAATATTTAAAAAATAGTGAAGCTTCTTAGAACAAAACCATCTTCAGTGATGAAGCTCATTTTGATTTTGATGGTTTCGTTAATCGTCGAAATTGTCGCATTTGGGACTCAGAAAACCCAAGAGAAACAAATGCATCCACAACGCGTGGGCTGGATGCATTATCGGACCAATCTTCTTAGAAAATGCGGCTGGTCAGGCAGTAACAATTAAAGTTTAAATTAAACCCAGTTTTCAGTGCTTAAATTACAACATATGGATGTGGTTTCAACAAGACGGTGCCAAAAGCCATTCAGCCCGATAAAGAATTCAATTATTGCAGCGGTCATTTTCTAATCGTTTAATCGGCGTCTTTGCGACCAGAATTGGCCATACAGATCTTGCAATTTAACGCCATTGGACTTTTCCTTTTGGGGTTTTTTGAAGTCAAAGCTCTATACAAACAAGCCCACGACCACCAACGCCTTGAAAGAGGAAATTGGGAGGTGTGTTAATGAAATTCAGCCACATTTATGCGAAACGGTCATAGAAAATTTCAATAAGAGAGTACGCACTTGCCATCAAAGCCGCGTGGCTGCTGATCTGCTACTCCATGCATAACCCCAATCTGTATACTCTATGAATCAATAAAAAATTGAAGCTTTCTTTTATCTGTATTTTCTGTCAAACATCTTGCGAATTATGGCCTTCAAAAGCCGTCGATTTATGGATGTAACACTCTTACAATAGCGCGCATTCATCGTTAAGGCACTCTTAAGAACACCCGTGCCCTCTAATTCGGTTGTCAACATATGGCCAAGAAGGAACTAACTCCCTGTCCTTGTATCGCCCCTGGGATGTCAAGCCCTCTATCTTCGCTGAGGAAGTTCCAATGGCGTCATTTAGATGGTTACGTCGGCCATATGACAAAAGGGTTGTGCTCCTCTCTCATTCCCGGCTTCGTATATTTTGTTCCAATTCGTTTTTTTTTCCTAACAGGAAGGAACATTTTGAAAGCAGATACGTCAGCGCCCTTTAAACTCAATATACACTCAAAACAAGAAGACTAAGTCGAGCCGTAAAAAGTATAACCAATTCCACTTGTGTTTCAGGACTTACCTCGCTTTAACTAACAATCCATGCGTCCCGTACAACAAAACGTCAAGTGCCTGTATCAATTCCAACTCCACTTTCAATGCAAATGCATATATCATTCCAATGATAATCGTTCCGTCTGTCAGACATTCATAGCATGTGCTAATGCCCATACCCCAATTAATTATCGAATACCCTGCAGTAATATGAAATCAGACACACAAAACAACAGTTATTTCTGTTCACTATCCAACGACCCCATGATTAAATGCATCAAAACTATTAGATAGCCCCATAATCAACTAAACGTTTCGCTCCAATTTACCGGACCAAACAATTTGCCTCGGATAGCTGGCGCAAAAACCGCTGAAATGCGAAAAATTCAAAGTCAAAGTCACTCTCCTTTCTTTTGACTCTGATTGTGCGCGATTCTGTGATTTGGCCAACAAATTAAATGCCCAATCCGCACTACACACCAATGTCCTTTCATGGCCGCGAAACCAAAGCGATCCAAAGCACAAAAGACGATGAAATTATAGACCCCGCCCGGCGGCGCTGTAGTTTCTGAATTCAAAGTTGGTGTCAAAAAATTGGCGGCAAAAATAAGAAAAATCCCCAAAAGCAGCGAGCAGCGTGCGAGCGCCCATCAAGAATTCACAACTCAAAACCAATAATAAAGTTAAATCGATAATTGAGGTGATTTTTTGGGCCAAGATGTTTCCTCTACTAACAATCGTTGGGAACCGCACGTCGCGTCGCTCGTCGTGGTTATGATGGTTTTTCGAAACATTTTTCGATTAAAGAGCCTCGCATACGTGATCCTGAAAATCGCAAAAACGAATCGGACTCTCTCCCATATGCCCGCGCCTAATAATCATAATCAGACACAACAGTAATGGGCGCCCATTTCATTTTCGGAATTTCAATGGATCTGTGCGCAGACATCCATCAGATTTATGGTATAGATCACGACGCCGATGGACTCCGCTTGACGGAATGTTCGGCGAGCAGACGATTCCAAATTGTTGCTCGCGTATTAGACATCGATTGCGTGATTTATGACCTCTGGAAATGCGCATCAGGTGTTTGATTGATTTGAGAAAAAGGTCCTATTCGGAATTAACATGAATCTCTGGTAGTTTTCGCGTATGCGAATTATGAAATTTCGCTCGATCCCCGCCAGACATGCCATGTGGCGTTTTATCGCCGCGTCGTCGTTTTCGAATGCGCCGAGAACAAGGGTCTGCCACTGCAATAAATCACTATTTCCCATTTCGTAATAATAAATGCATGGAAAGAGAGAGAGAGAGCAACAACACAACCATCAAAATAAGTTGCATGTGGCGATGTTCCAAGTGCAGCAAAACATAAAGTTCTGTTCGAGTGCATGTTGAAAGGAACCCCAGCCCACATACTCTACCTCTAATCGTCGTCGCAAATCGCGTCTTTTGCCGAGAACATGTGGTCGGTTATTACGTATGATTGACTCGCGCAATCGGCATCGTTGTGGAATTGTATGGTACGATGGTAAATTCACACAAAAAGAACACCCAAACAATAGCGAACTCTTTATTTTGTAATGTGGACCTAACCTATGTAATCGTGGCTCACCCTTGCTTAGTTAAGTAGTTCTCATGCGTATGCGTTTGATTTATTTTGGAAAGCTGAGTAATTTGGTGACCACCTTTTTATTTAATACCTGTCAAACACATGAGTTAGAAAGTTGTAGATTTTTTGGAAGACCACACATCGGCAGTCCTTTTTGAAAAGATCTTTAAGTATCTAGAGCTGGTTTATTTGCAGTGGAACATCTAAAATGTTTTTTTTGAAAAGGCAACTGGACAAATTGGGAGCAAGTAAATTAGTGGATTGTTATAACTTTAGCAGAGGTAGACAGTTAAAGGCAGGTAAGTCAGAAAAATCGTTTTGGACAAAAACGCCCCCAAAAAGTAGGCGCTGGAATAAACGACATATCCTATAACCTTTTTGTGCTCCTAAATATTTGAAAAAGTAAGTCTTTGCCACAACTGAAAATTGTTTTAGGACTTCCATTCGTCGTAAAATTTTACGTAATAATTTGGCGTCGGTCAGCCCTATGAACACGTTTTCATAAAAATAAGTCGCGAGCCGGTTAAAATTCTGCTTTGCAAATTTCTATCTACTCACAAAAAAATGCTGCTTTGCGAAATTCTGTTTTTCAAATTTTATGCAATAAAATTCTGCTTTAAAAAAAAAACGAATATGAACTAATTTTATAATATATTACCTGTTTCATGTTTTAAGATAGTACAGGTATATAAATTACAAGAAAAAAATCCGGAAGAAGCAAATTATTTCACAATTGAAATTGTCAAAAAAGAAAATTTAGCTAGAGGGAGCTATATTTTTTGATATTCGTTTAAGAAAACAAATATGGCTAAGGTCTGCTATCTTTTTTAGAATTCTTCTTATTTGCTTGATTTTTCAATTAATTTTCCCTTTCTTTTTCAATTTCTCCCCATTTTTCGCTCGCTCCGCTTTAGCTTTGGCAGTGATATGCGCTTTTCTTAAGTCTGTCATTATTTTGTAAAGTCTTGCATGACTCCGGCCAACTAACACCATTAATCGACGATGACAGTTCCCCACCTTGTCTTGCGTTCTGGGAAATGATTTTTTGTTTGCTTCCGAGCTGTCCTAAGTCGCCGAAAACTCCGGAAGATACTTACAGTTGTCTCTAACGCAGGTTTTTCCGAACCATGCAGGATGCAGTCAACTTAAACAGGCCTGCAGAATCCATAATACTACGTAAATTATCGTAGTGTTGTGAGACTATCAGCACACGTTCAGGAGAGTTTAGCAAATAAAAAACACTACCCAGAAGAGTAATTGTCTAAAACAACAGTGCAACCTTAAAAAAAAATTCTCTACACTTTATGCTTAAATAAGTGAGAGGATTGTCTTTACAAAATTCTGCAAACAATAAAAAAAGGTTTGGAAAGTGTTAAGAAGCGCGCGCTTTTCTGCTGGGGATTTCTGTTGGCAAAAACTTCCTAGAAGACCAGAACCCCAATTTGTCAGCAAGCACTTTCATTGCAACTGCAGCTATTTCGAACAACATGATCAATTGCTGGCGACTGTTTAAACATTTGAGTTCTGGAGTAGAAGTCCATTTCCATTGGAAGACAATTCTCGATTTCGTTTGTCAGAACGTCGGCCATTCTGCACAACGGGTTTCGAAAAAAGTTCACGACACCTTGGCATCTGTTGGGCTTAAACTTGCAAATAGTAATCTCTCCAGTTTTGTTTTACATATCTATCCACCATTCGAAAAATAACCTACTTGCGCAGTTCCGACAACTCAGCAGTTGGGTTTAGGAAACGAAAACTATTAAAAGCCACCGTCAGAGAAGCAATAGCAGTTGATTCCCTATCCCTAGACACTTTGGTAAAGAAACAAAAAAGGCTTACAGATGTCGATATCCGTCTTCTATAGGAAAAATCCGTCAAAAACTATGACGGAAAGTCCGGTGTGGCAAATTTGTAGCCAAATAGCCACAAACCGAATATCTGTATACAGTCAAAAGTGTATCACCTTCGTAAAGCTTAAATAAGAGTTGATTACCATCAGCCAAAGAAACAAGCATCTGTCAGCGGTTACAAGGAAGTCACTCAACCACATAAATACCGACACATCTGTCAATCGACAACCAAGAACGTATCCACCGGCAACAGAGTAAATATGATGAACCTTCAAATGTTACAATAACCATTATTAGGGGCATCCTTGAATCCTTTCACCCGACCCAACTATCTCTCGTCCTGGTTGTTATTATTAATAATCCCCAGCCAACAATATGATTCAAATTCCACGTCGTTTTGATATTATTTTCGTATCTCCTGTGCAACCCTACACATTAGAACCGGGATAACGACTAAAAAACCGCAATCCATTGTCCCTCACATGCGGTTTATTCGCAACTGAATAGAAATCCCACCACCAGCACCATGCCTTGCCTACATCAAAAGGACCTAAGTACCAACGATCGTTTCAGTTTTTTTTTTTTGATTGTCAAACAAATAATCTTTTTCGGTCGTTGCGCAAATTCCTTCCTTTTGTTGATATACAACAAGAAATCTCTGTATAGTGGCACGCCATATGGTGCAACACGCATTTGAAGTGGATAACATACTTCCAATCTTGAACTGAACTGAATATCTATATGTATAGGCAGACCTACAAGTTGGATGGAGGTTTGCAGCTAGGGCGCAACACTGCGTCCGCAGAACAAACGATCAAAATTATTGAAAAGTATCAGATCGGCAATTGCGGGAATCATATAATTCACGAAACTCAATTAAAAGTTTCGATTTGTTATTCGCTTGCAATTATTCAGAGGCACGCACGCACCTGGTCGACCGACAACAGAAGGCTTCAACTCGGGGCAAACCTGGAATCCGTGGTATACATTAAACTATCAATTAAACGAATGTCTATCCAGTCAGTTGGACTGCACTGCCAGTTTGGGGGGAGTGGTCGAAATCATCGACTGCAAATTAATTCCTGCGCAGCATAGTCTACAAAGAGGGTCCTATCGTCCAGAGACATGGTGTATCTGCGGCCTGGTCGGGCCCCCCGAAATGGATAGAGTAATGAATTTCGCTCGCACAGATACCTGGGCAAATAATTATTGTGAGCAATATATTACGCTTTGGCGATTGCGGGCCCGCAACGGAACAATTGCGTTGCCATAATCTGAACCGTAAACATTCAATTGATCGAGCGAGCGAGGAACATTGTCTTCGGCAAGCCTCCTTCATTGATATGGCAGAAGACTGAAGACGCAAGACAGAAGACGAACCAGACGAGGGCTAGTGCTTCTAGATTAATTTCAGGGCAACGCCACAACGAATTATCTGGGAAATCATCGGAATCTAGAATGGAATCGGTAGTTGTAGTAATTATTTGAGTTGCGGCAGCGATACACAAGGAGATGCGGAGCGATAGTTTGGATGGTTCAACGAAAGGAGCGCACTCGATGATGGCACTACCTACATATAGTAAGTGATGGGGTTACTCTGATTAGTTTTGGTATACATATGCAGGTGCAGTGCGGAAGTTATTTCGCGATCTGGTGGTTCAGTGGATACCGTTATTTTGCAAATGAATGTAAGTACTCCCAATGTCAATATATGTCCTTCTAGACAAAGGTTTTCTGAGAATGTTTGGGAATTTTCTGTATGAGAAGGAGGAAGCAGTTCGATATCTACTGTTAAGTTATGATAGGCTTCCCGGTCGATGTCATGCTGGAAACTGTAACCCAGACAACCATATGTGAGCAGCGGGGCTGTCGTTCCAAGACAGAAAGAGGCAGCACTACCAGTCGACAAAAAGCAGTACCTATTCCGTATACGGTATAGCTATGTATGGAGCTACTAATCAACGTTAAAATAAAAACACTTAAAGCCGGTCTGGGTTAGGTTACCATCGATTTAGTTTAACCGATGACTACAAATCAGTGATAACCAATGCTTGTTTGTTCACCGCTTTTTAAATTCGGTCACCAAACCATGGATTTGCGACAAATCGTTCCATTTTTCCAGTTCATTTGTAAATTCAGTGATTAGCCCAATCTATGATTAAATTTTTTTTCCGGCTTCGTGTGTTTTTGCCTAGGTAATTTATTAATGAATATATTTTTTACTGTACATAAATGTCAAAATTAAATGATACAGGAATTTTTTTAAAAACAGAGGAATAAAATCTTGTTGGTGTGAGATAAGTAATTGAGAACATAGCAGTACAACAACCAATAAAAATTGTTAACCCACCATTGGCCTCATCTCAATTTCGTCTACGAACGTCCCAATAATTTTCTCATTCTCTCAATATTTCCTCAATTTATAAGAGCTGTCAAAGGACAAAAATGTTGAAAGTTATCTTAATTCATCCGGCTGAAGTTGGGAACCTGTGTCTACCCTCATTTTTCATAGAACGGCGTGATACATCTGTCAGTTGAAAACGTTAACTTAACCGAACAGATTTTATTTATTTTATTATTTGTATTTTTTTTTCGCACAATATTGCTGGCAATATTCTATAAAAAGTTCTTGTATAACAAACACGTCAAAACTTATACCTACGAAGTCCTTACAAACTCTTGAATAAACAACATTTTTAGAAAATCATTGTCACCGCGCAAAATCGACTGGTTATCGATTTCTCTAGTTAACTAACTAAACCAACGATTCTCTGTTTAATATTTAACTGAACAAACACATTCGATGATTACCAGCTGAAATAACCGATGATTAAATATAACCAAGATTGAGCAAACCAGGCCTTAACACACTTATGTAACTTGCTTATACTAAGATAAAAAATAGGTTGCACTGTTTACAAAAAAGAAACAATTCCAATGCAAAAACAAAAGTATTTTAAAATTGGTTATTTATAATTAATTAAAGAAGTTACGTTTTACGATATTTTTTTAATAAATTTGGAGTAGGTACCTACATATATATTTTTTATTAATAAATATAGAATATACTTTAAGGGTGCGTCTGTATTTCAGACGCTTGAATTTCATTATAATGTCTTGGAACATTTTAAGAACAAAAAGCGCATACTTTAAAAAAGCAGTATTTTAAGTAGCTGTGCAGCACAGCAGTACGAAGATACAGAAAGCAGTACAAATACTGCTTTTGCAGTACAACGACAGCACTGCTGAGCAGTCATGTTATATCGTAGATCTGATGGCACGAAGGGTTTTAACGATTTTTATATTGACTGTCAAAAACTAGCCAAAAAACGTGCAATCACTTCTGACAAAAGGTAGACCATGGCAAATTGTCTGTAAGTGTCCACTTCTTGAATGATAGGTTTCGTGCTTAAATCCAAGCTAATAAACTATCTACGCGAATATTGACTTTATAAAAAAAAATTGTGTGAGTTGCTAGGTAGGTATTACCATTAAAATGCTTAAGATGCTACCAGTGTCGAACAACAACAAAAAAAATACCCGCTCTACCAAAATTTTAATCCTATCTCCTTACATTTTCTTAGCTAGTCCAAAGACCCACTGACAAAAACATAACTGCAAACAACATTGCATAAATTTGTCTGCCTTTAGGCGCAAACTTTTTTGAATGAATTGGAAACAATAAACTCAAACTCAAAATCGAGCTGTGTGCCGCCATGTTTGTGTTCATAATACAAATAATCACATTGGGACTTTCTAATAATCATTTTTAACCTTCACCTTATATATTTTGTAGGTCACAAATGCAATTTTGTATGGAAAATTCCGCAATTGTGCGAGTTAGAAAAATTAAGCCTGGGCACTAAAAATAATTATTAGCATCACGGAAAGAGAAAATCTCACTTAAGCTATAACTATATAAGGTAGGTACCTAAAATCTTGCGGATAGTCATAGCGAATTAAGTGCCACATAAACTCTTATGTGACAGTTTATGCCCTTAAAAAAGTAGCCTATATGTATTGAAGTAGAACTTAAATCGTTAAAGAGTCGTATGAGCCAATGGCCCTAATTCGCATAGTTCTACTTTGGAACTTTTTACTTTTTAGGCTATGCACTATTGGCAAACTCTAAAAAATTATTCATGTCAATCGTTGGACGCTAGATGAGATTTTCATAGGCAATCCCTAGACGGTCTTATAATTTTTTAAACAGAGCTAAAAATATCAAAAATTTTGGCATCTTTACGAGAACAAATCCATATTCATCTTATATGGATTTGTTCTCGTAAAGATGTTGTTGTTACGATGATTAAAAATACGGAAGGCAAAAAGAACTGCAACTCGAAAAGAACAACTACTAGGTTGTCTATTTCTGAACGACAAGTGTGAAATCCGTCTTTTGACAAACGTATAAGAATGTCACAGCAGGTTCATTCGGTTCAGCTGTCGAGATTCCTGTCAGTGTTTTTGCAGATTGGTTTGCAGTCGCTTCGAGACAGGTATAAGACTCAGCTATATGGTTTTTTTTTTTACCACCGATGAAAGGCTTAAACCAATATAAAAAACCGATCTTAGTAAAGTTCTCACAAACCGGTTGTCAAGTTTTTTTTATACCGCGAGCTGCTTAGCGCAAAAACAGCTGCCGTCACACTTGAGGTCACCCGATCAGCAAGGGTTAGAAGTTGCACATTTTCAAGCAAAAGTTTGCCGACTTGTAGCAAATTTGTCAATTTTCTTAAATTGTTCAAACCGCATGGACGAGTATTTATACCATCACACTGTGATTGACCCCTAAAAATGCAATGACCAAAACCACTTACTGAAATATTCCGCCAATAACCAGGAATCACAAATGAAACGCTGAATGCAGGGAAATAACTTCACGGCAACAATTTCACATGGGAAATAACTTCACTTTGAGTGGGAAATAATTTCACTTTTATTTCCCACCTAACATTTGAATATTTTTTGATTCTATCTGGAAAACAAAAACAAAATGGAATTATTTGTAAGGATTTTAGTATAGTTTAACTAAAATTGTGAATATCAACTTTGCATACACCCAACTTCGCACTTATTCCCACCCCTAGCCCCCAAGCAGGA
This sequence comes from Cheilosia vulpina, assembly GCA_916610125.1. Lineage (NCBI taxonomy): Eukaryota > Metazoa > Arthropoda > Insecta > Diptera > Syrphidae > Cheilosia > Cheilosia vulpina. Next base: position 8,563,737 of record OU744280.1, on the reverse strand, counting down.
GGGTCAGCATGGCCACCCATACATTTCCCAATGTTTATGAATTGTGGGCTGAGAGAGAGAGAAATTATTCCCCACAAAAAAGAAGATATTGCTCACTTTCAGTGCGAAATAATTTCATACAAAATAACTTAAATTATTTCCCCCTCAAAGTGAAGTTATTGCCCGTCAAGTTATTTCCCTGCACCTCATTTTTAATGGCCTATAGGTTCAATTTTACGTATAACAAAGCTCCCCTATCGGACATTGACGTTCTCACAGTGCCCGTCTTAGGCAGTTTTAGATAAAATATTTTGTGAAAAATATACTTGATCACGTCGAGTCCGTTCGGGTTACGTAAACGTGTAAATGACAGAAGCCCAAATGCTTGGTTAGACAAATTTGTAGGTACGTCTAAGGGTCGGGATTTGTCCCCCAAAAGAGCTGTCTGAAATGGGGATTCCACTGCGTTTAGCTATTGTAACCTAGGTTCACTAACTTTCAGATGAAAAATAGATCTTTTGATGAACCATATGTAGATCTGAGATTTTACTTCCACCTACCTAGGCGGTCCCAGCCTTTGCATGAACAAATCTCCTTGTCCATGATATCTCCAACTAAAGGATAAAGTTCAAGTTTGTTTGAGTCGCAGTTTGAAACGAATCGCCGCATCTCATTGACTCCATATGGTCAATTTTCCAATCAGAACAATACCGATCCGCTTTAAACTCTCACGCATATATTCCCATCATCGTCCGCCACCAGATACCCGCACATAATTTGCATCCCTAGAGTTAAAACAAAACAAATCACCACCTCATCGCGTCACCTGTCACTCTATTTACGATACACTTTTCAAAAACAAAATCCCCGTCCTGGATAGTGGATACCCTCATATTGGGTGGGCCCGTCGCCGCAACTTCTACTGAGCATGTCTTGCCTACTAACGGTACTATACTGTAAAAACATGTGCACAGATCCCAAACAAAACCATACAAATCACATAACTGCGCACAGAGACACTGTACGCTATATATCCAACAAAGGATCACGACCACTTGGTCGATCCCGCATATCGGATTGCAGATGCAATTTAATCGAAATCGAAAGCAATAACAAGACCCAAATCCACATCAAAACACACAGTGCACGAGAGAGACACAACACATCATGAATTTTATTCGAACAAAAAGTCCTTCTGCTGAAATTTTCTTGAAAAAATTTCCAATAAATCATGCAAAAAACCAGAAAGTATCGAATTAACAAAATAATATCGAATATCGATTCGAATATAAGGACTCCCGCTCGGCTCCCTCATAATAGTACATGATGCAGGATAATTCCATTGTCCAGTGGATCGATCGGATCTCATATATCTTCATCATAATTCCGTTACTCTTGGCTAACTGTACGTAGGTGTGTGTGTGTGTGTGCGTTTTGTTTGAGAAATTCACAAAAAGAAATGCAAATGAAAAGGAAGAACGAGACCCGAGAGACGAGACGAGAGACAAGACCCCCTTGCTTCATGTTTTGTGGGTCACTTTCCAGCGAAAGATGTAGACCTCCAGTGATGGTTGGATGGTTGGAACTCGGTATAGTGGCAGGTTTAGCTGGAACCCCTCTTGCTGACAGCAAGACGGTGATGATGGTTGGTAGCGCAACGACACGATGACATTTTTGTCGAATTCAAATTATAACAAGAAGAAATTCTTCGTCATCTTTCCGGGATAAAGATACACACCGATAGAGGATAGATGGGGGATGGATGGATGAATGGAGTTCTTTTGTTCTACATGCAGGAAGTCCACTTGAGATCCTGTGTGAAATTAATTCCTGATGAATTTGCGTATAATAATACACAAGATGCGAGATACACTCGCACTCGTGTTCTAGGGGTAAAGGAGAGGACAAGGACATACACATAAATATATGATACTCTGGTGGATGTACAAAGAAAATAATATTTCAGATACTTTTCGCGCGCAACATTGCTGAACGGATAAGGGAGCAACCGCAACAAACGGAAATTTAATTACGGAAGAATGCAACTGCCTGCTTGTTCCCGTTTTCGTGGGTTATCCTGGCGATGGCAAAGATGAGTTGCATATGGATATACGGCATCCGCAAGCATAGGCGAACGTGCATAAGATGGGTTTTTGTTCTTCTAACCACCACTCGCGACGGGATTCTGAAATAATAGTGCACTTTCGGAGGTACCCCTACCTATACGCCTTACACGAGTATGTGCAGGATGCAGGTGCGGAAGTTCTTCAAAAACAATCTACGAGTAACTAAGCGGAGCGACATCCTGGCGGTCTAGTTTGTGACCTCACGAAGGTTTGAAAATGCTTGATTGACTACATTTATGCGGTGTCTTAAGAATGGACCCGCTGTCTGTGTTTGAAAGCGTTCTTGGTCAAAACGGAGTCTAGGTGCGTGGCTTAGACCATCCCCTAATATTGAACATGGCACATAAGCAGTAGCAAGGGAATAGAGCTGAGGCAATGAAGCCCTTACTCCATTAATTTCTTCTTTCGGTGTTTTGGAGGCGAAAAATATTTTTTTTTAACGAATTTTGCGCTGCCATTGTTGGTAGACAACTTTGCTATACAACGCATGAAAAACTGGCCCAACAATTTACTTGTCTGTAGTTTTCCAGGGCGTGACCTTCGGGCGACTAAAGTTGCAATTTGGCACTTTTTTTTTTTTTGCTATTTTGACACTTTTTAGCAGTTTCCCGCTCGAAATCTTGACAGAAAGTCATTACGATACCTCCGCAGAACGAAATGAGTCGCTTTGGGAAAGTAAAGTGCTGTGTAGCCCACACAGTGCGTTTTTTTGAAAATAAGTTTTGGCCGAAATGAAGCACCCACCGCGCCTGCTGTACCTACTCAAGTTTGTGCAAAAAGTTCGTAAGACTGGTATTCTAGTGGACAACACTCATGGACGCCGTCGTCGTACGGTGCACACTGGCGAGAACGTGACTGTTAAAAGTAAATATAAATATTTCATTCATTCGCCTCCAACAACAGGTCCTCGCGTCTTCTATTTAATCGTCGACAGACGACACTGTGTGGAAACTTTTTGTGAAATTTGACATTACGTAGGTTTAAATTGAGTTAAAATCGGCTAAGACTGTTTTGAATCCGCGTTAAAATCCATTTTCAAGCGGCTTTAATGCATGTTTTTGATTAAATATTATGGGTATAGATTTAAATTGTGGGTTTTAAAAAAATCGGATCAAATAGTCGGATGTAATATTAACATAAACCTGGAGTGAATAATATGGCCACAAGAAAACGTTGATTCAGTACAGGTAATACAGGCAATTAATTACTTGCCCAGAAATTGCTGTCATTACCATTCTTTACTGATTCTCGTTTGACAGATGCAGAGTAAAAATAATTTTGTTGATGCGATTTCGTCTCACAATTAAAACCATATGTACGTCCTTATTTTATGAATGTTTAAAGTAATATTTCGAGCTATCCCATTTATGCAGTTTAAGAGTAAGTGAAGAGTGTTTTGAATTAAGGGCCGGACTGTTCACAGCTGGTTAAATAAATGGTTTTAATTCTGTGATAACCGAAGAATGTTTGTTGGACGATTTTTCGCTTCAGTCACCAAACCATAGCTTTGCGACAAATCGTTCCAGTGGAACCCCTCTATTGAACGAATGAAACTCCCTTGGAATTAATTAAGTTCAATGCATAGAAAGGACTTCATAGATTTCCGGGTCGGCTTCTTGATCGTGTTTTTTGCGCTACTGATGCAATTGAGTTGGTCCGGTCAGATTTTCTCAATGAACCAAATCAACCAAGAATGTGGGCAATCGGCAATCATCACTTCTGACATTCGACCGAGTACGTCCCGAATTTTAATGCTTGCGATTTGCGCCCACCACCCCAAAGCAGAGAGACATAGACAACAGCGCCACCTATCGGGTCCAAAGCTATCCTATCTTCCCAGCTGGAACCAAACATAACTATCCACAAAATTTCATTGAAATCAGTTGAGTGGTTTCGGAGATTGACAGCAGCGCCATCTATCGGGCTCAAATATGCCTACAGCGCCACCTGTTGAGAATTTTCCGAATTTTCATTTTTTTTAAACCATGCCTGCTTCAAAACAACAAACAAATCATTCAAATCTTGAGTTTTTACCGGACTAAAGCTAAGATTAGACTGTATGCCATTTATGCATATTAATGCCAACAGGCAAATGATCAGATTAGCTGTCAAATGACCAAAATGTCAGAATTATTAAAATTGTATATTAGACTATGTGACCAATATGGTCATATTTGCCTTGACGGTCATTTAAGGCATTTGTTATTTATTACCAAATGTTGTAGTACAAAAAAGACAACGAAAATGAAAATAAATCGCAATTCCGCGAACTCAAACACCGATGACAACAAAATATTTTTTTTTTCCGTCAAAAATGCCAGTAATGCCGTAACGAAATTTCAATATCGCACATATGGGCATACAGGGCTTTATGCTACCGTTCGTGCTTATTGTCCGATTACACTACATGCTATTTGGGCATTTTTATCTGTCAAATTCACCCTGGTCATATGTGGCATTTATGTCATTAGAGCATATGCGATATGCCCATTACATTGTATGACCATATTTTGACAGGAGAACTGTCAGAAATTGGCATTTTATGACCACTTGGCATACAGTCTAATCTCACCTTAACGCACAGCAATTCATTTATATATATACATGTATAATTTGTGGAAAAAAAAACAAAATGTATTGAAATTCATGTGTTCTTTCACGCACGCATAACACCAACAAACGTTTTTCGATTTCAACAAAACTTCACAAAGTCCATACATAGACCAATACCAAAGATGTGTGAAAGTTTGGTTGAAATCGGTAAATGTGTTAAGGCGTGAATCGGCGACAAACGAACACAATTTTAAGGCTCAATTTTTATATATTTTCAGTAATCCAACTAAACGCAGTTGTTGTGTAGGTAGAACAGCTACGTCAAAATGAATACCTTTGCGGTCCTTAAAAAACTTGAACAAACGAAATTCCAGAAAATCATTGGATTGCATGTCTGAAGTTAACAATACCTTGGCAATTTGGCACATGTACAAAAAAATAAATTCTTCCTCACCGCTCCTATAAATATTATTGACATAATCGAATCCTGTATCTACTGTAGTTGCGACTCACAAACCCATTTGACAGATCGTTTAGTTTCACGAATAACTGTGCTGCCATGACATGAGAGAGAAGCAATATCCACGAAAGGGAGCCTTAGCGTTTTAGTCGCTACTTCACATTGATCAATAGTATTCGGTTGGTACCCCGCCTAAATTAAGTTTGTGTAACTCATCTCGAAGGGTATCACTGATCTGTTAATTTTTGATTATGAGTCAGTCTCCGAGCCTGTGTTAGATAGTTTTTGGGAGCCAAACTCACAGGAAATATAGGCAGATTGAAAGCAGTAAACAAGAGGATATTCCATGGTCCGCCGACGAGCTCAGGACTTCCTATGGAAGGAAATACATTTCGTTTGGATTCGGTCCTCTGCAACTTAATATTTTTCAATTCATCAGGAGAAACTTAAATGTTAGGTTGGACCTTTTACGGACAAACAAAGTCGCAGGAGCTCCCGATGTGGGATAATTAAATCCTGTTCCTTCTATGGCCTCTCCAAATACTACGCCAATAAACTGATTCAATTTCTGCCCTCATCTTCGGGGTGCAAATACCTGCACAAAAAGTTACCTCCGCACCTTTGTAACCAGTTCATCACTCGCCTCAACCATACGACATATGCCGACCGTCATTTGAAATCAATTCATTTCCTTTCAGCTGACATATTAAGTGATTTTCTCCTTCTCGCGTTGTTGCTGCTGCTGTTGGCTTTCCATTTTTTAACATAGTCACACGCATCCACTGTACGCAGTGCGTGCGTTGGCATCACTCTTTTTCTTTTGATAAATAAACAGCAAATTGCCATTTCATGATGACGTATCACTTTTTTGTTGTCTCACTTGCCGGCAATCAGTCAGAAGGATTCAATATCACTTTTCTATCATCGCGGCGCATATTCACGTACGTAGTTTAAAAGGGTTCGTCGGCTGTCTCCTTCAGATTTTGCAACACATACATGCGACCCACAAAATTGATTACATTTGTATATACGGTCTAGGGCAAGCTGAACTAACAATAAATTGAAATGAGTCCTCGAACAAAAGACCAACGTTCCTAATGTCGAGAAAAAAACGTCCAAGCAACCATCCACACCATCGAATTAAGATGGATCACTTTCGATGACTTCTTATTCTTACGCAATCCCCGCACAAAACGCAACAGCAAACGGTAAAAAGAATAACCAATTTGGGAATTGAACAACAATACCCTGAATAGAGCCTGTGAGAATAGGCATAGCAAACAGGAAAAAGTTCAAAAGAGCCTCGAATTATGCCACGTCATGGCGCCACAATCAGTCTTGATTTCCTCACATCGCTGACAGTTGGATTGCCTTGTTGGATGGAAGGAAAAAATGTAAATCCCTTTCTACTGGAGTATGTAGGTACCCCTTGCTCGGTGTATCCTTTTTTCTTAAATCGGATTTTTATACTCTCTCTTCGAATCCATTAAAATTTGATCGAATGCCATTCTAACTATGACGAGGCATAATTTTAATTTTTATAAATGAATTTTTTATTCAATTCCTTTCGATTAACATGTGAGTAGGTAGATGAGATAGATATAAGGCAGGCGGTCTTCCGCAACGGCGAAGATTAATGGATAAGAGTGGGTTTTTCTTTAAACGGGAAACGCGTAGGATGTGATTAGGCAAATGGTGATCTGTTGGAATTGGACGCAGTCTGTGTAGGTAAATAGCTGTTTTGGCGGTGGTGAGTTGACTGTGAGTGACAACTAATACATACGAGTATATGTGAAAAAATGGTAGATTGACATATTTTTGGGCTTGTGATCATTTTCCGATTCGTTGTGATCGCTGTGAATGTACAAAGCCGCAGCGAACCCAACTCTGCCAACCACTTATCTTTCTTAAATAACTTGAAAGAGGCTCGGCGCACCCCACATCAAAAATCAACAACAAAATCATTCACCAGGACATCAGTGAATAAATCATAGCTACCAACAACCACTCCTCACCCGTTCGATATAGATATCAACTTCGTCCCTAATTAGCAAAAATATGAGAGACCGCTGGTCAAGCGTTTGAGTGCCGACTTCCACATATACCACAAAACAATCGTTCACAACATCTCTCCATCGCGAAAGATCCCCGGACTCTCACTGGACCAGCAAACACGGCGCAAACAACAGACGGACAACAACCTTAACAAGGTTTTCATGATGCAACATGCGGCGTTACATCAGCAGTTGACGGTGATGTTTCTTAATTTACGAGCCACGTAAATTAATCGATTATAAGCATCCAGGAAGAATCAATCGAAGGCGCGTACCTATATTCCGATCCATTCGTGTGTGTGTGTTCGCGCAACCCCTCGTAAACATCCGAATCGGTTACATGAACAAATCTTCGACAATCGCAAAACGACTGCGCCAATTAGACCCCCGCAGGCCATTAGCGGACATTATAGGTCGCCGAGTTGGTGGCGAGTCAGTCGAGATTCCGTCAAACTTTGCTCTTGGTATGTGCAGCAAGATTTACAACCATTGTTCGACGTCTGTATGGAGGTAGTATATGGGAATGTTGGACACGGACTGGTGGTTTCTAATCTGGAATCTTTGTTCTGCGCGGAACAATAATTTCTGTTCAACATAAAAAAATTGTTTAATTGCAAAAAGTGTCCTGCTGGTTAATTGCTTGCTTATTGGCAGAGAAATTGTCGAGGTTATAGTTAATGGGCTGAGTTTTTAAATGGAAATTTTGCCGTAAAAGACTTGCACTTGCTGAGGTATTTTGGGAGTCCATGTATAAAGGTAAGTGAGACCACCTAGTTAGGGAATCAATGCTTTTGAGACATCCACTTTTAACAATACCTCCCAAATGCGATGTTTTCATGCGACTACAGTATTTATATGACTTCCACTAGATAGGCATACCCAGATTGAGTTTAGCTCACTCCAAGGGAGGCACAGCTTGAATTAAGTGACATAGAAATAGAATACTTGCGGAAGGAGCTTGGTTCTAAATCGTTTTTAGTAATATTAGCTAAGTACTAAGTAAAACTGGAGGGGACGTCTTTAGTTTCAGTGATCAAGATAGGGGGCAGATTCCGTATAACAATACTCGTCGGGACGATATCGTCTTAGAAACTTTTATGACCATAAGAAGTTATATTCTGCCCGAATTTGTTTCACTTTCGTCAGCTTTCATCACATTTGTGGAAAATGAATTGGATTAAGGTCTCAAAATCGCAATTTTTTGAAGTAATACTTCTTTAGGCACGCTTGACTTGGGCGATTTGTCACGAAAGCGTTACGGAAATTGCGAGCGGAAGTTGAGAGAGAGATATAAGTTAGTGAGATAAAAAGAGAGAGAGAGAGTTACGTTTCGTTTCGAATATTACTGAAGAGGCAAGAGAGATAGATGCGAGCACACATTTTCGTTCTCTCTTTCTCTCAGCCAGTTACGTTTCATTATCTAAGATACATCATCATACAGTGCAGCAGTGATACCAGATTGGGGGCTTCATCACTTTTTGCGCGATTTTTTCACTAGTAAAAAGCTAAAAGGGACCAAGCGATTTTTCAGACCTCATAGTACAAAAGAAAAGGAATTTTACTTTTTGGTCAAATTTTGTTCCTAATTGCTCATTTTATTAAGAATAAAAAAATTATTCAACCTAAATTAAATATTTGCATGTTTCGAAAAAAGTCATTCAAAATATCTAAATGGTTTCATTTCATTTTTTTATTTCCCTAAACTGTTTCATAAAATGACACATGTGTCTGTGAATTAATCACGAGTATTTTTTTAAAATAGTAATTTTTTTTTATTTTGTATATATAAAAGGGATATTTTGAGTATAACCGTGGGATAACCTACCTCTAAAGTCTGGTATCACTGCAGTGAAGGTATATTGTCTGTATCACACTGTAGGAGCAACAGAAAGAGGTACGAGCACACAGTTTCTTTTCTTTCTCTCATAGCCAGTTACGTTTCATATATCTAAGCCATAGACGCCTGTTGCAAGGTTGCCACTTTGGTTATTTTTTACCAAACTTGGTATTTTTTTTTGTTGCTTTTTGATTTTTGGTAATTTGATAATTTTTATCTGGTTATGGTACATTTTTGAGCAGATGTACCAAGAATGCGAACTCGATATCACCTCATTTAAATGCTACCTTACTGCTTCTGAGTGAAGGCATTGCATTATTTGCATATGCTTCATCACCATCCATTTAAAAATGTTTTATTCGCTGTTCAAAAACTTACAGAATGCACGCATTTTCTTCTTTTGACAGATGGTGAATAATAATAATTAATCATATTATTTATATACAGACATGAAACTCTAATTTGTTAAGGGTTTGTTATAAGCAAAAAGGGTAGATGATCGCCCATGTCTTCTAGTAATTTTGTGCAAAATCAAATAAAATAATTTGAGTTTTTTTTGTAAGTGGCAACTTTTGTCTGTATCATACTGTAGGAGCAAGAGAGAGCAGTGCGCGCGCTTATTTTCTTGCTCTCTTCCTCTCATAGCCAGTAAATTATTGAAGAAAATGGATATATTAATATGTACAAGGTGGCGCAAAAATAACCTTCCGATGTTTTTTGGCTGTAATTAAAAAAAAAATTAAAAACTTTGATTCTTCTTGTGGATTATTTTTATTTGGTCTTTTAATTTTTTTTACATCAAGTCGAGAATATGATGTCATGTAAATGGCCGCCGCCACAGTTGATTGTCATTTGAGCCCTTTTTATGGCATTTTCCATCACTTTGGCCAAAACTTCCGGTGATAGGTCCTCACATTCTTGACGGATATTTTCTTTAAGAGCTGCAAGAGTCTGAGGCTTGTTGACATAAACCCGCGACTTCAAAAAGCCCCACAAAAAGAAGTCTGGAGCGGTCAAATCAGGCGATCTTGCGGGCAAGTGCAAATCGCCAAAAACGACCCGGGAACACTGCTTTCAGAATATCGGTTGTGGCTCACGCACTGTGTGCCGTAGCTCCGTCCTGTTGGAACCACATGTCCCCCAGTCCTAAATCGTCCAATTGCGGTAGAAAAAAATCGGTAAACATGGCCCTATAGCGCGCACCGTTCACTGTTGTCGTTTGACCAGCGGCGTTCTCGAAAAAAAAATGGCCGCGTCAACAGAGGCGATATTCTCGGCACAACGGGCGCTCCGGGGCCCGCCACTCTTGGCAACGTCTAGTGTTGTGCCAGTCTCTTCGAGGCGAGCGGCTAAACGTAGCAGTGTTTCACCAGTAGGCGTTGGACGGCTAGGAAATCTGCGACGAAATTCACGTTGTGCCAAAGTCACCGACCGATTATTGCTCAAATAAATAGTCACCAATATTCCGCGTTCTGGAGCAGTGTAGCGTAACATTGTTTATTAACGTGTATTTCGCATGTGTTTACTACACAAATGTCAAAACAGAACTGACATTAGGGGCCAATCGCAAAATTTTTAGCATTTTCTGATAGGAGGATTACTTTTGCGCCACCTTGTATAAACTAAACATGTATATGGAGCTAAATAAGTTTTACTTCAGTCGTGTGGTCTAAAGCACACTCGGTTTTTTCCACTTAATTGCTTCTTTTGGAGGACGATAGATTTGACGATAATCGTCTGAAAAATTACGGGATGATTGCCCAGACTTCCCCACAAAATGCTTCCGAGGATAAACGATAGTAGACAATACGACATCAACATTTCACGAATGAATTTAATTTTTTTACCTTTTTGCCGTTTTTTTATTTTCTATTTCACTTTTCAACTTCTGTTATTTACTGCGCCCAGCGAGCGAAGAAATGTCAATATTATGAAATTGACTTTAAACCCGAGTTAAAGTTAGTCACTTAAACTGGTCACCGGAGTGCAGTTCAAATCCAATCGGATTAACCACTGTCAAGATTCACAAACTGGGTTTATGTTCGGGTTTAACGACTGAATATTATGGACTTGGGTTAAACTCAATTAAATCCGGGTGTAAACTTTAACCCGGATTAAAGTAAGTGAATAATATGGCCGTTAATGTGACTTCAGAACATTTTTTTACTCTGCGCATTCTTCGATTGAAATTGTACGAATTGTGATAGCTTACCAAACCAAATAAACATCAAAGACAGCAAGAGTAATATTTGGTCTAAAATAATTAAATGTAGGAATTTTAAATAATAATAGGTGTTTTTTGAAGTTCTAATCTTAAAAGGACCTACTTAAATTCGGGTCGTGCATTTTCCCTCAGTGTAGACGGCCCAATTCAAATCTAGAAAGTTATGTTCCCGCCGCCAACATCCACAGTTCACTTTCACATTGCCGGCCTTAAACAAATACAATTTCAGTTCCATTCACCTCTCAGTGGACACTGTGGATATACCTATACTGTACGATCACCCAGCGCAAGCATGTTAACAAATAACGAAAAACTATTAAAACATCATCGACTGATCGGGCTAATTCGACGTGATTGCCCAGAAATCACAACCCACTGTGCGAAGAGAATCATCAGCGTGGTGCACGAAATCAGCGCGCCGTGCGTTTACCCATTCGAATGGCCAAAGTTGGATTAAAAGAATTTACGAGCCATTAACACGATATTCCACGTAGGATTTATACAGACAAACAACAAAAGAAGAAAAAAGGAAACTCACCACCAATACGCACGCAATCGAAACGAGAGGAGAATCCATTTCATCGAGTGGCCACTTGGCACGCTTAGCATGAATTTATCTGTTGTATCTGACGGTTGTATCTGCTCTCCAGCATCGCTCTGATTCATTGTCCTCCAATGACAACACAATGAATCACTCGTACATCGAAGAAGAAAAAAAAAAAAACACAGAAAATACTTAAGGAAGTTCTCATTTTATGCGATATCTCTCTCTCTCTCTGTCTGTCTGCGAAAGAAGAACCAACTGAGGAGTGTGTCCTCGAGTTAACCAAAGTAAACGAAAAACTCTTCCTCAGCAAAAGATTCCTCGTAGCGTACTTGAAGCTGTGCTGCATATCGAACGTCATCTCTTCTGACAGTGTCAACATTCCGCTTTGTGTCTGTATTTGTGTATGCATCCCACACTCTATTCTATTGATTGGTGAAATCTATATCTCTGCAAAAATTAAATCAGTTCCAAGGAGCATTCAAATCAAATGACAATCGCATTCACTCGTTCCTCGCCCCAACTGCGGTGCTGGTGCTGCACCGCGCCGAAGGACTCTCAAGCGAGGCGCACAATGCCTCTTGAGAATGGAAACACAGTCTCGAATCCTTTGTGGTCTTGCGCTTGCTGGAAAAATGGAAATTCTTATTACTTTTGAATTTCTTATGAAATTCAAGATCTGCATAGGATAACCGAGGCGCAGGATATACCTATGGAATATGGATGCATGAATGGAGGGGGTGTTTATTAGGCACAGCGTGCGGGGAATGGCGTTCAGTTTTTATGCATGAGTTGCGGATGGTATTATGTTTAGTAATTTCCACTTGAAGGAAGCTTGCATGTGTTTCACTCGTAGTCCCTGCCAGCTATTGGATTAATTATTTCTAAATTTGAAGTGGTGTAGGCGGCACATCGAGATTTGGGAATGAGGTTTCACGATACCGTTGAAAGGCCGACAGGAAAATGGCCTCCAATTCGGCACGTGGCGAATTCAAATATAGGATACAGGCATCGAATGCGACAATGAGTGGAAGTATACCGCCCAACAATGTCCTGAAGGGACAAGGAGTGGCAACTTCTGATTATCTTAAGGCGGTTTGTAAAGGCGTGAGAAGCTTTTTTTTGGAACACCACCAATAGCTATTTGAAACGCCACGAGCCTCCAGTTGAGGCTGAAGTCTTTCCGCAGCATCAACATACATTGCTTGGCCTTTTTCGAAGATAGAAGTTTTAGCATTAAAGGCTTCTATTTTTAGCAGTCTCGTTCTTTTTGAGCAGACAATTCAGTTGATAGATCGACTTCTATGCCTGAGTCTTCTCTAAGCGCAGAGGAAGTCGTGTCTATGCAATACTCCGCGGAGGGTATGCCCACTCCAGAAGACGTCATTGCATCACTGCATGAACACGGATTCTCAATAAGAGCCGTCCAAGCCCAACACTTAGTCTCACTACAGACTGTGACCGCTTTAAGTCCTCCATTATTTTTGCGCTATCATATCTACCTACACGCTTGGGTTGGGGATAAGTTCGACTTTTCTGCAGACAAAATATTTCAACTTCGTAGAATTTAAATAACTTCCGCCCAACGTTTGTCTGGTTCTATATCTCGGAGAAAAATTACCATTTTTGTATAAAACTGTTGAAACAAGTTTCTGATCTACCTCTGGGTATTTTCGGCCTCATTCTGGCCAGCCTAGGCCATGTTTCAGTTTCCGATCACCTGCTAATTAAGTCATTTCCGAATAAGCCTGATTATATGTAAACGCGGACTGGGTCCAATTTGCACGGCACCACCGACCATGCCCAGGGGGTTCGGACCAACTCAAAGTCCCATGTATACCCTCAAATGCAAAACAAAAGCCCCGCACACAGTTTCATGATCAATTAATTACCCGGACAGTATTGAAATCAGTTACAGCAGCAGTAAAATAATTTACTACATCGCTCCATTCCCACAGGCCAGTGGGTCCAAGTCCATAGAGTCGCCTTGTCGCATCTGTATCTCTTTACCACACTTTCCCATCGGATTCACTTCATTAATTGCAATTCTCAGGGGAATAAAAAAAAAACAAGCCCAACGCGACCCCAAGACAATAAACAAACAAGTTGACCAACAATCGCTACCGTTTGTGGCTCAAGATCCAATCTAGCGTTGGAGGCTTAGCTTTGCCCAATTCTCTCGCCGCTGACGGGGACACCAACAACAACGACTGCTACATAGCAACTGCGACGACTAAATTAAGTTATCCGATCGCAAGTAAACGGCGCGCGCGCGCGCGCACCTCTATTCAGAACGCGCACCGATTTCTGCTGCTCGGCAAAGGATCGTAATCTGCGATGCATCTGCATCGCGACCAATTCCACGGAGACAATTCGCCCTGTCGATGCGCGGTTTTTGCGTATATGCAACAACTTTCCACAGGGCGACTTATGCGGAAATTGCCACAAACATTAGGTCCGCGCCGACTATATGCTGATGGCTGCCCTGGAGCTGATCCAAATCTGATCCGCTGCCAGAGCGCAGCTCCGGCAAAATTTTCCCATTGCCTGCATGTAAATTTGTTATCCAAATCGTGATCTTGTTAAAGAAATAAAATTATATATGTATCCGCGCAGGGACTGCATGCGGTGCTGTGGTACCTCTAGTGCTGGTGATAATAAAGCCGAACCGTGGTCCCTATATAACAAGTGGCATGCCGGGGATGCTCGACGCTAGCCATATCGATGAGCAAGATGTAACAGCATGTTAACTTCTTTTAAACGAATAGCATTAGGCGCAATGATTATTTTCATCTGCAATGTTATGGGGGCAGCGGGGGTGGCGGGGCTCCCCAATGGAGACAGATGAACAATACTCCAAGGAATCGTGTCCCCATGTGTCGTGTTCTGGTATGTTGCATTGTCGCCTTCCTAATTAAGTGAAATCGTCGTCGTCGTTGTCGTCCTGGTCGTTGCTGCTGTCGTCATGAGACTCAGCGCTCCTGCTCACCGCATCGTGTGGTTGTCGGAGTCGCCTACGGAATGCTGGAAATGTGGCATTGCGGGTCCGTACATATAGCCGGTCCGTAGATTAAGCTATAAGCGTCGCAGTGCGTGCGCAGTTGCTGACAAATGTGCACGGGTGGTGCCGGTGATTGTGCCCATTAATGGGGCGAGCATATCGATTTTGTGCGGGTGAATCGCCGCCGGTCGAATCTGGATGCAGGGCATTTTATTGTTATTCCCTCTATCTCATTATGATAAAATTCCATCCGCGGAAGGCGACGCCGAAGACAGCCGTGTGTAGTGTAACAGGAGTTCAATTAGTGTGTGCAATACTGGTCGCAATCGTGAGCTGGATGCTCTTTTGTTTGGGCGCGTAGATGGGCTTTGTTATAGTTGATTGAGGCGATAAGGGGTTGTAGGAGTGGATTCTGGAATAGATGCTGAATGTGATGGTAGTTAGCGTAATTGGGAGAAATGATAAAGCAGCCAGACATTGCGATAGCATCAGCCTTATTAACGCCCTTTTGCAGGTATCGCAGGATTCGATGTAAATTCAGATGTTGCTTGTGAAGAAAACTCTGTAGGTATCTACAGTGTGCCAGTGCAGTATTGCATGATCCTACGAATAGAAGAGTAAGAGGCCAGACGGGACCTACCAATATATATAGGGTCGTTGGACGTATGGCAGTGGAAACAACTTCAAAGACACGTATGTGATTTTTGGGGGTAAAGGTCTAGGCCAGAAGACGTCCAATACACCCACCAACCAGCCATAACAGGCTTTAACGTCTTAAACTGCGACGAAAAGGAAAGCCAATTTCAATGTTGACGCTCATTAACTTAAGCTGGATTACGTCCAGGATTAGGAGATGGTAGTTTAAGCCTTTGAACCCATTAACAAAATGTTGTTGATACCCAACTACAGCTATGCCCCTTATTTGTAAATCCGTACCCGCCCACTGGCTACTTAAGCTGGATTAAGTCACCTGATTAGGAATTCTTTCTATATTTCTTCCGAACTACCTGAATACACTTTAAATTGCAATCAGCGCCACATGCAATCACTGAAAATAAAATACCAGGTAATATTGACAAAATTCATTTGTAAAATTTCAACAAAAATAGTTTTGTTGAACTGAAAATAAATTGTTATAATGCTAAATTAAATTTATCAATACAACCAAATTTTTATCAATTTGAACGATATCTTGTCCAACGGATAAAATATTTACTACAAAAACTTTGTCAGATTTACAAAACACAATTTTCAGTTTAATTAATATTGTATTAATTGCACTAAACAAAGTTTTTGTTATATCCATTAAAATAGAACCAAAAATCACTGACAAAACTTATGCAAAAATGTTTTTAGGCAAACCAAATACACATCATAAATGCTACAAACTTTCTACTGAAATGAAAATTTCTGTTTGCAGATTTGATTTAAATTCTGTTCAATTAATAACACAAGAGTTTAATTAAAAAAAAAAAGAAAACAATTTAAACAGGGTAATCCTTTCAATGCAATGCTTTTGACGGCGTCATTTATTATTTGACATTCGAAGTAAAGTAGTTTTTTTAATGTGCATAAAAATTCCCTAAAAAATTGAGTTCAACATTTTAAAAGTAAATAAATCCGTTTATGGATGAGGACAGGAAACGACCCCTTAGATATAGATTGGTAAGAATCACAATATGGAATTTTTAATATGCATTTTATTATCTTAAATTAAATAGATCAACTTGTTTCCGGATTCTTTAACCGAAACTAATAGACGCAACTTGAAATACTGAAGGAGATTACTACATCGACATCGTTGTCGGTGATTAAGGTATAGCGGATCTTTTTATTTTCAAGATAAATGCATTCGGTAGATATCATTATGTCTTAAAAGCAATACCTTTTGAATTATTTTAATTTTATGTTAATGCATATTTTGATATTTTCTATGTTGTCCAGTAAAAATATTGTAATGTGATTTCTATAGTTATTTGTTTTTAAATAAATCCAATTGCTAAACTTAATTGTTTTGCGTATCATTTATTAATAATTAATACTACCCACATAGCAATTTATTTGTTGTATCAACAAAATGGAGCTGAGATAATAATTTTATATAACCAGCAATATTCTTATAGATTCAACAAAAGACAGCTGAAGTACTGACAGATTATTTCTGTAATATCAAAAATATTTGCTGTTGATTTAAAAAAATTACAAACAATTTTGATGGCATTAACAACTTTTTGGTTAATTTAAAGATAAAGGTCAAGTTGATAACTTTCTTCGCAAAGTGAACAGCATTTTGGCAAATTTAACAACAAATTTTCGTACGCACAAATAAACGAACGTTTTAGGAGAAGATAATGTTGTCAATTTGATAGAAACATTTTGTTGGACGTATATTGACAAAAAGATGTTGAATCAGTGCACCCAAAAAATTTCCACTGTCAATTTTACAATATGTGGCAGTCAAATTTACAATGAGTTGTATATTTGTGTATTTAACAGCAAATGCGTTCATATTCACAATTAATTGTAAATTTTACAGCGTTTGCTTTCATTTCAGCAATAAAATTGTCAAATTGATCGCAATTTCTTGTTGTAAAATTTACAGCGCGTTGTCAATTTCTGTTGTTAAATGTACATGTATGAATTGGTCATAACTACAACCAAAATGCAAAATGGACATACAAAATGCTGTAAAAAGTACGAACAACTTGTAAAATGCACAACATATTGCATTGAGTTGTGAATTTAACAGCTGCATTTACCATAACCCACTCACCCAGCCAGAATATTTTCATGGTTTATGTTCATTACTTTGTTCTCGACGAATTATCATAGTGCAAAGTTGTGACTTTTTTTTCAAATGAATTCTGATTTGTTTTTTTTTTGTCTGAAAATGCTGAGGATGTGGAAGTCAGCATTTAAATAAGGAAACAGTTCAGAATAATCCCGTCATAGGAAACGCGGCTACTGAAAAAAACATTACTAGGTATTAGACGTGGATGTTTTTGAAGTGGTGGTCAATTTCACATTGTCTATAAGTGCCGTTTTTAGCACGTAAGTAAGCTATACATTTGTTCGTTCGTCGCTTGGGTGCCGTTTCTCGTTTAACTTGACCACATTATTGTTTTTAACAAAGTCGTGGGCTCACTAAACAGAGTTTACTTCTGCTCAGATCGGAGTCGGAGCATATCTCCAAAATATTTCCGGACAGTGAACTTGGGTTGCAGCTGGAGTTTGCGGACGAGTTAATGAAAAGGAAAAAGGAAGAAGCAAGTATTATGATAAAATTTCATCATTACTAAAAAATCAAACTGGAGATAAAAAAATGTAATCTTAGCAATTCTGTGTCTGTCCATATGTCTATCTGTCTATTTATCTATCTATATGATTGTTTGTACGTAAGAAGACCCTACAACCTATACTACATTTTTTTTTTTAATTTTCTCCCTTACTTCCTAAATGCCCAGTATGCATTTTGGGGCTGCCGCTTACAATAGGATGTGACAATAATCACCATAGAATGGACTGAGGACAATTGCTTAGCACCAAGTTCAGCAAGAAGCTCTCAAGAATCTACTTACTTTAACTTAATTGTATGTGAATATATATTCAATAAAAAGAATTTCAAATTATTTGGTGTGTGTTTTTCATTTTGAAGCATTGAGCTATGCAAATGGTATTCACAAATCGAGTTGTAGGTTTTACGACAGAAATTGCATTTTGACCCCAAAGTGTTGTGCATAATACAACCAAAATCCGTAGTTTATACACATAAGAATTGTGTATTTTACAAAGTTTGCTGTACGTTCAACAACGCATGCTGTTTATGTTTACAATTTTTCTTGTTGTAAAATCTACAGCAAATGCTCTCATTTTCACAATTTGGTTTTGGAAAGTAAAGGGTGATTTTTTAAGAGGTTTAGAACTTTTTTTTAAAAAAAAACACAAAAAATTCGAAAAAATGAATGAAATATTTATTTGAATCGATAGTTTGAACCTTGCAATTTAATGTTTAAAGATAATTTCATGCAAATGTTGACCGCGGCTGCGTCTCAGGTAGCCCATCCGCTGAGTCCAATTTTGGCATACTCTTTCACACATATCGGCCGGTATCTCACGAATGAATGCATGGATGTTGGCTTCCAGTGCGTCAATCGAAGCGGGCTTATCCCTATACACATTAGCCTTGGCATACCCCCACAAAAAATAATCTAATGGTGTCAAATCGCACGATCTAGGCGGCCAATTGACCGGCCCGAAACGTGAAATTAACTGTTCACCAAACTCGCCTCGCAATTGCGCCATTGTTTCGCGTGCTGTGTGGCATGTGGCACCGTCTTGTTGAAACCACATATCATGCAAGTCAAGAACTTCCATTTCGGGCAAAAAAAAGTTTGTTATCATCACATTAGCGGTAGCGTTTACCATTGACAGTAACGCTGCGATTCGCATCATCTTTGAAGAAATATGGCCCAATAATGCCGCCGGCCCATAAACCGAACCAAACAGTGGCTTTTTCGGGATGCATAGGTAGCTGTTGCAATGCTTCTGGCTGATCTTCACTCCAAATGCGGCAATTTTGCTTATTTACGTACCCATTCAACCAAAAATGAGCCTCATCGCTGAACACAATTTTTCGATAAAAAAGCGGATCCTCGGCCAGCTTTCCAAGAGCCCATTCACCAAAAATTCGGCGTTGTGGTAGGTCGGCTGGCTTTAGTTCTTGCACCAGCTGTATCTTAAAAGGCTTTACGCCCAAATCCTTCCGCAAAATTTTCCACGTAGTGCTGTAACAAAGGCCTAACTGCTGGGAACGGCGCCGAATCGACATTTCGCGGTCTTCTGTCACACTAGCTGATACGGCCGCAATATTTTCTTCACTACGCACAGTACGTAAACGTGTTGGTGGTTTAATGTCCAACAAAGTAAATTTGGTGCGAAATTTGGTCACAATCTTCCGAATAGACTGCTCAGAAGGTCGAGAATGCCGATCATAAAATGGAAGCAGCGCGCGATGAACATTTCGAACCGAGCACGAATTTTGATAGTAAAATTCAATAATTTGCAAGCGTTGTTCATTTGTAAGACGATCCATGGTTAAATTGCAAACCAAACTTAAGCTGTTTGACAGTGACACAAGGTACTAAACACACCTCAGCTGTCAAAACCGGTGTTGCCAAAACCAAACCAGCTAAAAAATCACCCTTTACAACCATGTCTCTGTTAAATCGAAAGCATTGGATGTCGGGTCGGTTATGACAATGAATGCAGTCCATTTAACAGCGGTTTTCAACATTTCCACAACATTTGTTATTGGGTGTGACAAATGCAAAAATTTACTAGCTTAAGATAGAGTAGAACACTTCTAGGAACTTTCAAATCATATGCCAGTGGAACCCTCTATCTACTTTAGAGGGTTATCTATCTGTACGTACTATATGTACGGCAGAGATACAATCGTTCGTCGGTTTAGACTGTATTACGTACTTGCTTAGGACTTTTAGTGGAATCCAACTCCGCATAGTGAACCCACTCGAAATATAGTGTAGACACATACGGCATTCAGTTTCTGTCAACAGTTTTATATTATGTTTCTTCGCCCGAGGATCTCTTAGGACTCGTTATTCGATGACCTTTCTGAAGGCTGTAAACTATTTTTGCAGTGCACGCTCTTCTATGTAGATCACTTTGAAATTGTGACATTAGTCAATAGTTCGCCTGTCGGCTCAATCTTGCCCTTCACAGTTCCCACTCCGAATATGGAGCACAATCCAGCCCTACTTGAAATGATTCCCAAAACAAAGGACACCTCTTCTCAGCATGATCACATGTGATTATACATGTCAAAACATTCCATTATCCTTGTGCCGGAGCAGATTCGCCATAATGACAAGGTGCGTTTCGATAATGCGCACTCAAAATTTAGGACAAATCGCGCACCCAAACCCACCTATTGTTCGGATCGCACCATATTGCGTGAGATTCTCCTTTTTCTCCAAATTCACTATCAATGACACAATCCAACCACTCAGCCGGCAAATCCATGTCCTTTTTCTGTACCCGATCCGGTCTACCATTCTTTGGCAATAATTCACACCCAAAAGCCAAACGAAGCGTGATTCGATTGCATGTCCTTCGTATTAGAAAGACAACAATTGAAGGATAGTCACAAGATGTATAGGTATACGCTGCTGGGCCGGGATTAGGGAATCCTTGTCCCAGCGGTGAACCCAATAATCTTTCTTTCTTCAAGTATGAGACACTTACAGGGATAAGTAATGGAATCCTTTTTCTTACTACCTCCTGCCTGCCTTGTGCGCCCCTACACTTTGTGCACGCATCCATTAAATAACCACCCATTGTCCTTTGAAGGAAACTACAACCGACGTCCGACGACCGAGTTGTGTGTGTTGACACGACCTAATTTTCGATTACATGTCACTGTTTGGTGTTTGCAACCCGAATTTCATTTCGATATCCTTCGCTAATAATGTCCAAAAGAATCATCGAAGGCAAAAAGGATAAAGGAACATTGCGTTTTGATTTACTACAATTACACACCCATAACAAACTAATAACTGTTCTGTGAGAGGGGAGACCCTTTTGTCTTGACAGGACATTTGATACACTGATTGCTGGTCAGCTCGGTGACGGCCACCACATGGCAAAGAGCATAATGACGATGATGGTGGCCAGCCGAAACCACCGAAAGAGTTTCAAGCGCCCAAACGAGTACAATTGATTCGCCTGCTCCTGTCGTCGTATTATGGTCGGTGGAGAGAAATTTGATAGTTGGCTGTTGGCCCGTTGTCGTTGGCACTCACTTTGAGCCTGCTGCTGCCCTGCCACACAGTTGCTGTCTGTGTTGCCACTTGTGAAGATGCGATGATGGGCATGGGAGTGTGTGTCACTCGTGAGACTTTTTATGTCACAATGTACGGCCGGGCGGCGCGACGTCGTCGTGCGGGTTCCGGCACAAATTGAGTGGAAAACCATTGGGCGCCAACCATCGGTCGGCGGCTGTTTTGCGATGTGGTTTGGATTTCCTTCGGACGTAGGTATTTTTCTGCGGTGGCAGCGGTGGTGGTCAGCCACCGTTATGCTCGCTTTCGCTATAAGGAAATCCACACCGTTTGGGTGTTGTTGTTTCTGGGCGAATTCGAAAGGATTCCCTGACAGTTAGTTCAGGGTCATGTCGGCTGAAGAAAATCAGGCATGTGGAAGTGAGAATTGTTTCTGGGAAGCGAGAGAATTTACCTTTCTTCAGCGGAACTAGTTGCAGGCCAATTGGCGCCTTTTTGGCCGTTATGTCTGGTGAAGTGTGATGATATGGATTTTTTTTGTTGCTATGTTTCTGAGAGAAAGGATTGATAAAAATTGAGCGCAAAATTTTGTGGTAGTCATCTCCTCACCTTCGATTATCTACTGGCATTTTTGGACCCGCTTTTGGACACGTTTTTCATTAGTTTTCGAACGCTTTCTTGACGCAATTTCGGACTCCTTTCTAGAGATTCGTATTTAATGCGTTTTCGATGCGTCATCTGGGGTTTTTTTATTTGACGCGTTTCTGGACTCGACTTAGGAACCATTTTAGAACGTTTTTACGATATGATATTGGACGCGATTTATAAACATTTTTGGACGCGTTTTTGATGAGTCTTTGGACGCGTTTTTACGTATTTTTTGACACATTTTGGAAGCATATATCGACGGTTTTCGGAATCATTTACCCATGAGTGAGTTTTCGCACTCGTTTCTGACACTTTCGGATTCGGTTGATGAGTTTTTAGTCAGGCTTTTTACGCCTGAGGTTTGAATCAAAATGCTATCGCATGTTTCTCTATATTAAAATTGTACTATTATCTTTGTATGATATGTCAAATGCAGTGCTGCCATTCTGAACGGATTTCGGTCATATCTGACAAAAAACTGTTAGCTCTGACTGTAGAAAATTTTGAAATCCGGTCAAAGCAATTTTTGACCGGAACGAAAAAATTGTTTAACTGGAAAACTAATATTTTTTAGAGACTAAACATAAATAAACATTTTTGTAATTTAAATTACACTTTTTTGTACTTTACGTTCACAATTTCAAAGAGAATACAATTTATTGCGAAAAATCCTAGAAAATCCTAATCTAAGAAAAATACATCGAAGTGTGTATGTCATAATTTACATTTAGCAATATTTTGGAAGACTTGATTTGATTGAAAGTTGTAGTCGAAAATCAAAATATATTACGAATTCTGGTTTTGACCGGATTTCTGGTCAAAAATTCTTATATTAACTCCTGAACGGATTTTTTTTCTGCATTTAATTTAAAAAAAAACGGTCATTCGGTCAGATTTGACCGGATTCATTTTTTTGTAGTGGCAACACTGGTCAAATGTGTGACAAGTTTACCTACAAAAAGGACTCCCATCCCTTCGTCGCCACGATAAGAAAAGCTGCCTCGCACTGAATTTATAAGAGCTCCAACCTCCACACCTTAAAAAAGAGCATATCCCTCCCTCGATTTGAAGTCCTTTTCAATCTGCCTCCCTGCAATTGAAGGCGCACTGCAAGTCAATGTCCATGTCAACGGCTATACGAAAGCCTTTGGCTTTGATCTTATACCCCAGAATTAAATTGTATTAATTTCATCTACTTCCGGTGAGTAAATGGATTTTTTTTTGTCGGTCGTTCCAAGTTTCTTTATGTAATTAAGGAAACGTCGAAACAAAATATTCTTAAAAGAAAAAAAAATAGTCATCACCATTAACGGAAACATAACGCTTGGACTTCATCCCTCAAACTGGGTGTGTTAGTGTATCAAGGTTTTGCCGGGATTATTTTGATCTCATTAAGTGTGGGGCGCGACTGTGTTTCTTCTTTTTTTGTGTATCCTCCTGCTCGTCAAATTGAGGCTTTGACATTTTCTCCCCGTCCCTTAATGAAGGAAAATATTTGGCTTTTCTAATTCCGAGCAAAAAGATTTCATGCCGCTCATTAATACCCGTGCAAAGTAGGAGGGCGACCCTTCCTACAAGCGGCAACAAAATATTATGATTATTGTTCCAATTTTAACCACGTGCTGGAAACATTACACGCCTCAAGGGGCTATCATCCCCCGAACGAAAAGTTGGTATTTCACAAACAACAAAAAAAAAAACTCTAATTCAAAATAAAGCAAACGGCCTAAGACGATACCACCTGAGACCGCTACCTCAACTGGAAGTCGAATTCATTCATTGACGGCCCAATCCGCGCGGCGAATACTGTTTAATTATTTATGGAGACTGCGAGTGTTTCCCGCGCTTGTTACATCTCGGATTCGAGTGCTCCCCATCTGGTTGTGGCATTTGGCTGGTGATTAAAGGAAAAGTTCTGCGCGTCCCGGTTGAAGATATTTATTACATCACTTGACCGTGTGCCCGGAACTGAACAATCGATGCGGCCAAAGGAATCACGAATAGTGTGGACCGCTCGCGCGTCGGTTAAATGGCATCGCTTTGCAGTCGTTGGAAACTATCAACATTACCATTATCGGGGCAAATGAAATACTGGTTTCTTTAGATGGCGCGGTAATGGGTCGGCAGTCGGTCTCACCATCACCATTGCCCTGCGGAACGTATCATTAGGAATATGATTTGTAATGACAACATAATCGTTAAATTGATTCGGCAATCGAGCTGGGAATGGATTTCGTTGTGTTCTTCTTCGTTTTGGCATTTCAACACAATGCGCTCTGTACAAAAGGGAAAACGATCCGAAATGATTCGTAAATTATTGAGCGGTGACCTCTGTGTGCTGTGTGAGATGATGATTGGGCTTTGTGAGTGCATATTTCGAGACTTGTTTGTGTGCCTTGTGAAAGTCTCTGGTGCAGTTGGTTACAATGAACTGGAAATGCATTTGGATATATTTTCTCACGTCATAGATATACCCAGTTTGGGTAAATGGAATCGAGGGCGAAAGCTGCTCCAGACTGATAATAGAACGCCCCCAATGCGACACTGACCATTGCCCGTTAATGCGATCCATTCCGAGTTACGATGAGAATCCTTTTTCAGGGAGACTCACTATATAAGTTTCACTTCAGAAACTTCAAGAATAGTCTGAGGCACTGCAGCGTTGCCTCCACCTATGAACGACCGACCGAGGGTTTTGATATTCCTCTTCGAAAAAAGTGATTCGGTCTACCTTTTCGTCTCAAGTCCAAGGTCATAAGGCCTTATGAAAATTGTTACTTTGAGCAAGTGTGAATTTCAATGACGAATACAAATTATTTTTGTGAGTTGACATTTTATGGCAAAGTGGTGTATCTGCTCTGCGATGTGCGTATTGATGGGGCTCTGCTCATGCAGAGTCCGATTAAGTAAATGCTACTAGGGGCAATCGATAATTGAGTCCTTTTTATACGTTGGGTCCTGTTTGCCTGGTAGTTTATATTTAATGTGCTTCAAACTTTAAACAGTCGCATCTTCTTCACCTTCTGTTAAATCATTTCCATCACAATACGAATTGATGCCATCTGGCGAAGTTTTAATGTTTTGCATGCAACTGAAGGCATGTTGCCTTTTCTAGATCAACAAGAACCGGTGAACATCCGTGGATATGATTGAAAAAAAGACGAAAAGTCGACCGCCATCAGCCAACTAACAGAACCATTAACATTAGGGTTTTGCTGGAGAAATTCTTGTAGCACTTCCATTTGTATTTAAAAAAAACAAACGGTGTCCCACAGGGCTGCCAATTTACATCCATATTTTTTCCAGTTCTGGCTTTTATCAAACTGCCTGCCATGTTAGCATACATGATAGATAGGTCTTCTGTTTGTGGACGAAAATGCATAGAAATTGAGGCGAACTATAAACCTTTCGGTGCACCTAACATTAACTAGGTATTTTATTATAGATTTTGCGTTAATTATAATTACTTAGTAACAATATGCTGTTGGCTACCGATCAATAGTGCTCGATCTCTTCGCTTGTCGTCACCCAACTGATGAAGTGCCTGCGTAATCGTCGTTTTTCGTCTAAGTCATAAACTTTGTCTTCTCAGAGTTGTTATGGGCTGAGTTCGAACTGGTTTGAGATCAAACACTCCCAGCAGTTTTTCGGTCCCGTCTTACAGATAAGACCTCGCTCCTATTTAGCCTCCCTAAGTTGGCGAGCTTCTGTAAAATTCATTCCCGGCTGCACCCATCGAAAACACCGTTTCTAAACATTTTCACTGTTTTATATGCGCGCTCTCTGACACATAGTCCCTTCTGAATCTGCCTTCTCGCCTCTTCGAATGTAGGCCACCACTCAACACCTAAACATCTGTGAAGCCATCAAAGTAAACCGCTCGCCGTGCAACAACCATCACAAGACAAAACAAAGTTGTTAAACATTTCTCAAGAAATCACAGCATTTGTCCAGAAAACAAATAAACACACGCTCCCTAAGCGCCACCTGTGTACAAAAATTGTTGCCAACAAAATAAACATCTGCAAGGACCCCACAACGTGGGCCCCAATGTACACACACATACACAGGCACACACGAGCGCAAGTAATTTCAAATAAACAGGCCGCGCGCGGTTTATGGCCCGTTTTCTTGTGCGCGCTTGTGGTCAAAAGCGAATGGATCCGGAACGCGCCGCCGATAGTTATACGAGTTTTACTGATGCCTGT
This sequence comes from Cheilosia vulpina, assembly GCA_916610125.1. Classification (NCBI taxonomy): domain Eukaryota; kingdom Metazoa; phylum Arthropoda; class Insecta; order Diptera; family Syrphidae; genus Cheilosia; species Cheilosia vulpina. Next base: position 8,537,303 of record OU744280.1, on the reverse strand, counting down.
TTCCCCAAATCAGAGATATACTCGTACTCCTGCCAGCGATGGCAATAATTCGACTTAACGATTGTGCACGACGACGAGACAAAAGCAAACAAATGCCGAGAGCATCATACCGGCCATAGAGGAGGACCGTTTAATTAAGTCGTCAATAAAAATTCGCCTTTATAGTGCGCGCACATAGATACAATTGCATTCAATCATTTTTAGATGTTTATTGATGAATGATTCCGGCCCGGGCGTTTGCCTTCCTCAGCTCGATGGCCACACTATTTCATGTCTAACGCTTCCCATCCCAGTGTTTATTCATCAGTTTTACACGCGAGATTTTATTGCCTTTTACATAATTGAATGCGTGTGGGAGTGCTGTTTTTATCGTCCTCCGGCGTTGCTATTCATCTGGATTTGATTTAGTCGCCGCGCCGCTCAATGAGCGATGATTTTGTGCTCCATTGTATATTTGGACTGCGAGCGATTTAGTGAATACTCGGCATCGGTTTGTTTGCATTGTGCGTTTATTGTTCTGGTTAGATCGTCGTAAAGTATTTTTATTCAATATTGAGAGAGAACATTATGCAGCGAGGGGGCTTTTATTACTTTTATCGACGATTCAATGACAATGTTATCACTGTTGTGAAACAGTCTTAATTATTATGTTTCGGGATGACGATGACAGTAGGGACAGTGGTTGTACCAAATGGGCTGTTGTCCATTTTTGACTCATTGTTTGGTATTGCTTCTTTCTGAGGAATTCGGCGAGCGAAAACTTTTTCTTGACACTCCAGCACTGTCCCATTTCCAAAAGAGGGCAAACTTTCAATTTTTGGTCAAATTTACGAGCTTATGTGGAAATGTCAGAACTATTTAAAAGCTGATTTAAGTATAAAAATGTTGGTCGTAGGTATTCAAAACTCTCTTCCTCGAAAGGTTTTGTATTTTAGATGAATTTTCCTGTCTGATTCTATACTGAAACAGCAGTGTGTCTCCAGAAGTGGTTTCAAATAGCACAAGCTTTTACAATTTAACCGTTGTCAACTCAAACCCAGACTCAATCTATCTGTGTACTAATTTGGCAACCGCAAGCATAATACGACCCAAACGCAAAATAGTTGGCCCGTTTACTTTCCGTCTTATGAAATTCGAAAAAAAAGATTGGCACTCCAAAGTAAACAAACAAACTCAAACTTTATTTCGATATTGTGAAAGTGTTAGACATATACAATTAAAAATAATTCTTCATAAAATAATAACAGTTCATTTAATGATTAAATAAACGAAATTATTATAACTCATATAACGCAAAATAGTTGACCCACTCTTTTATCGACGCAAAAAAGTTGGCCTAATACAAAAATAACTGTCTTTTACCACTGAGTGACATCACCTTTGTTTTTTATAACGACTTGGAAGAGTTTCCACTAAATTAAAGCAGTATTCAGGAGTTATGCCATTCCAAACTTCTTGGATCTTTTCCTTCAGTTCATTCAAGTTTTTAGCCGGATTTGTTCTTAATTCTTTTTTCATTTTTCCCCACAAAGTCTCAATTGGAGACAGGTCCGGGCTATTTAGAGGCCACGTTAGAACTAGAATGGTGTGTTCTCGGAGCCAGCTCATATTTTGCCTGGCTGTATGACATGATGCGCCATCTTGCTGAAATGTAAAACTGCCATCTTCTGTTTGCAGCCTCGGAATCGAAGGTAAAAGTTGGTGCTCTAGGATGTCTTGATACCTACTGGCATTCACAGTACCATCGATGAAGCGAAGCTCACCCACTCCTTGAGCTGACATACATCCCCATACCATTACTGAAGCGGTAAATTTAGTTTTTCGTCTAAAGCAGTCTGGGTGAAATGCTTCAGCTGGTGTTCTTAAAACTCTTGATCGTGAGTCTCCAACACAAAGTTAGAATCGAGACTCATCGCTCCATATCACACTCCTCCATTGCCTTAGCGTCCAGTTTTGATGATCACGAGTCCAGCTTAAGCGCTTCTTTTTTTGCAAAGGATTTAAAAGTGGTTTGTCTTTTGCCTAAGTGACGGTTTTTTAGAAGAAACAATTTTCTAAGTTAATAAAACAAAAAAATTTGGTTAAAAATTACTGTATAAAATTTGTATCCCATTTTCTTCATTTCTCGAATGCTGGTGTCTCTTGAAACTTGCTTTTTAATAACACTTTTCCACTCTAAGGTGATATTTGCCGTTGCAGCACGACGATCTTTCTTGAGAATTTTTCTTAAAGCCCTTCTGCTACGATCGTTAGCAATTGATGGTCTTCCAGTTTTCTTCAGTGGGTTCACATTTCCAGTCTTCTTGAATAAATTAATAATGTTTCGAACTGAGGACCTCGATATTTCCAAATCTTTTGCGATGTTATATGCCGAAACGTTTTTTTTTTGTACGCTTTTATTATTAAATTACGTATGTCTTCCTATAAACACTTGCCACTTGAACTTTGATTGCAATCAGTGAATGTCTGCCTTGAGACATCCGCACTTAAATAACGCAACAATAAACGGTAAATATCAAGAGATAAAGACATTATCCAGCTTAGGCCAACTATTTTGCCGCAAAAAACTAACGGGCCAACTATTTTGCAAGGAAAAAAATGGGTTAACAGTTGAAATTTTTGGCAACAAACATTACCTGTTTTAACTTATTGATTGCTTTGAAATGAACACATGTTCATGGATAACATTAAGAAACAAAATCAACTTAATTATGCATAATAATAACGCATTTGAAAATGTATGTGATAAAAAATAAAATACTAGGCCAACTATTTTGCGTTTGGGCTCGTATAAACACATTCTCTTTGACGGCGTGGTGTCTACATTTATATATATTCAGTTATCAGCTGTTGCTGTAGACCTGTAGAGGGACCTTCTTTGACATATTCAAAGAACGAGGCTTCAGTACTAACTCATAGTAGCTGTTTGGAAAAAGGTTATGGTGGATGGCTCTTTTTGTACCAACGACCTAGTTTGTTTATTCGCAAGGTGCGTTGGTTGTTTCGAACTGTGGTCGGAACAACCAATGTTTATTTGAACCTTTAGAATTTTATTGGTCATTTCGAGAAGATGATATCGGCCAAATGGGCGTCGTCACAATTGATTGCCATACGGGCTCGTTTTATGGCATTTTTCATCACTTGAACTTCGGGCGACAGATTCTCGCACTCGTTTTGAATGTTGTCCTTGAGGGCTTCTAGGGTCTCGGGCTTGTTCACGTTAACACGGGACTTCAAAAAACCCCACAAAAAAAAGTATAAAACGGTTAAATCGGGCGATCTTGCGGGCCAGTGCAAATCGCCAAAACGAGAGATGAGGCGACCCGGGAACGCCGCCTTCAGAATGTCGGTTGTGGCTCGGGCAGTGTGTGCCATAGCTCCGTCCTGTTGGAACCAAATGTCCTCCAGTCCTATAATTCGTCTAATTGCGGCAGAAAAAAACTCGGTTAACATGGCCCTATAGCGCGCACCGTCCACTGTTGTCGTTTGACCAGCGGCGTTCTCGAAAAAAATGGCGTCGTCAACAGCGGCGATATTCTCGGCACAACGGCGCTCCGGGGCCGGCCACTCTTGGCAACGTCTTGTGTGGTCCCATTCTCTTCAAGGTTGGTGGCCAAACGGAGCAGTGTTTGCGCAGTCGGTGTCGGACGGCCGTGGAATCGGCGAGACGGAATTCGCGCAGCGCCAACACTACAGACGAATTGTAACGCAAAAAAATAGACACGATTATTCCGCGTTTTTGGGGAGTGTATCGCTAGATGGCTTGTTCACTGTTATTCTACATCTGTCAAGTCCACAAATGTCAAAACAGATTTGACATTGGCGGCCATTTGCAAAAATAAGAGCATCTTCCAATAGGGTGATTTCTTTTGGCCCACCTTGTACTTATCTATATTGATGAGCCTTGATGGGTCTTCGAAATGGGATTATTTTTGTAACAGCACATGTAGAGATTGGGCCTTTTACTGCCATACAAAAAGTTCGACAGAATGAGTCGAAAAAGGGTGACACTGTTCAAGGCCAACGAATCTTGTTGTCTCGATAATCGCTTTGGAGTTGCAGCGATTAGAGGTTCATAAGCTAGGATCGTAGGCTACAATTACGAAGCTACCGGGTGCAGGTGATTGCGTGTCCAAGTGAGGTCACGGTGTGGTACATTAGCCATAAGGGCTGATTAAGTAAACAGGAAGTTTATTTTTTGCTCTTACGCCCGTTGTCCTTTATCAGAGTTTGCTTGAAATGGATGAAGAACTTTTATGCTCGTCCCAAACAGATCTTTTCTTTATGGCGCATGGTACATGGATGATACCTGTTGCACCAACTGTCTATTCATTTTTTATCAAAAGCTTGGTATGCCAAAATCGAACACCTCTTCAGTTATATTTCGTCAACACTCACCGTCACCTTTCTCCAATAACGCCAATCGATTCCACCCCCGAACAATCGAAATGTCACAAAAATTCGTTCACTTCGCATCGAATCGCGTATAAATCCCACGCTCTCAGTGGGTGGATGCTTGTCTGCCTATCCAACTGAAAAAAAAAATACACAAACGCTGTCTGCGCGTGGCCTGACTATAACCAGAAACCTAGCGAAGCCATGCCCTGTTATCTGAATGTTCCACCCTGTCGCAAACAATATGGTAAATCGAATCGAAAGGACATAAATCGATTAAATGCGCTGTCATTTCGTTTTGACACAAAAATGTATATGTAGCGCCAGTCCCACTCACACATAAGCGCGATTCTTTTCGCGACAATATATGGATGTGGCTGCGGTCCCGCAGCAATCATTCCGCCGACAGAGATGAATCCTCCGATAAGGGATGGAAATCTCGCCGTAATAAAACCCAACTAAATGGAGCTACACAATACGGATGCAGAACAGCGAGGGTGTGTGCTGATGATGTCGATGCACACACAGATACACATTAAATGACAGATTATTATTATTTTTATTGGAAGAACATCATTTTCGGTTTAAATACTTTCAATGAATACTAAATAGGTTTCGGTGTTTTTTTCTTTTCTTTTTGTTTTGTGAACTTTTTGTGTGTTATATATCGTTGCCCTTCCTTTGTGGCGGGTTGTGCGATTGTCGACTTTACATTGTTATTGTTGTTGCGAGGGGTCGGTCGCCCAACGTGTATTTATGCAAATTTCCCACTGGCAGTTATTACATCCTCTTCGCGTCGACAATATTCCGCTGATATGACAATTTTGCTCACAAAAATTTTAATACAATTTAACGCCTCTGTGACGCGGGGAGCAAAAGAAGAAGAAGAAGACTCAAACGAATGGGAAAAACGTTTGTCATACTATGCGTTACGGTTTGACAGACCGAATTTGCATAAATATTGGATGTGTATATGTTTTTTTTTTTTTTACGCTGCCGCTATACACTTAGAGAGCACTTTGAGTCCGATTTAGATGTGGAGTTGGTAAATTGCCATCAACAGTGATGTATCTGCATGAGCATCTGACTGTATCTTAACTCAATTAACCCGGCTACATTACCATTTCCGACAACTCAAAACGCACACGTCAACACACGCACATCAGTATATGTTGGGGAGAAATTCAATTACCGAAGGCTTTTAAATCATTTGAGTCTGGTTGGCATTGTTTTGGGATGGTCTTTGCTCCTGACGAATTACACCTGTAATTGAATTCGACATACTCCTCTGTGCGAGTCCTCTGTAGGTATATGTGTAATTGACATGCAGCTTAATTCGGTTAAACTCGATACGCAGTATAGAGTAGAAAAGTATTTCAGATTAAACATTAGTTTGGTCCTTCGAGCCGCATTACTGGTAGTAATAATTAATTTCGGCAGAAATTCTACCCAACACTACATTATTCACTAGCCCAGAACTAAGTAATAAGCTGTAAATAAATCATACACTCCGGCTTGAGTATGTATATACACTCGAAACCCATGCAGATAGACCTTTACGCAAATAATTAATTTGTATCTGTTATTTTTAAGTTTGTTGAGTTTTTGGAAACCTTTTCTGGTTGACGGAACAGGGATTGATTTTTTTTTACCGAGAAGCCCTCCATCGACGGAAGAAAACTTCAATTTAAAGGGTTACGTAGACGTACCCCATCGTCGCTTAAGTGCTGCACTCCCCACTTATACTTTCAGCTAAAATGGAAAAGATTACGGAATCAAAACTCCGTAAGAAGTTGATGGATTGTTAATTGAATGCAAATGAAATCAAATGGATATAGCCAGGAAATGGTAATTGGATGTGTTGAGCTCAGGCAACCCTTTCTCGTGCAAAAAGACGCCTGTTACGAGGGTTTGTCGGTCTTTGAAACAAATTGGCATTGCTATTTGTTTTGACTTCTTTTTGGTCGCTAATGGAGTGAACGTAAAAGGGAAGAGTTTGCATCATCTTAAGTGTAAATTGGAGTCGGGCGAAAATGGTTTACGGTGGGCCTTAACACTGGGGGTAGGGAACTGAATAGTGCAATTACTAATGCGGGTTAGCAAATCGCCTTGGTCTTTATGGATGCCCATTCCTCATTCAGAGGTGTTTGTAGTACCAACCGGAAGGTTTGCCTTTTCACCGTGGAGTAGCGTAAATAGGGAAAAATCGTTTAGAAATTGGAAGCAATAGTAACTGCAGTTAAAATTCACCCTCACTCACCCGAATAACTCAGGAAACTTGCTTACATGTTTGCTGCTTTGAAGCTCGTTGTAAACTTTTAAATACTCAGGTCAATCCGAGGACGATTTCTGTCTCGATTCGGTAAGCACTTTGCTCAAAATCGAGCATAGTAATAAGAGCGAGGTATCATCACTTTGAGAAGCTTCAGAGTTTTTCGCTACATGAATTAGATTGGGTTGTCTGAAGGCAACAAATTCGTCTTCAAATCTAAGCCAAATAAGATTTCTGCAATAAATTGTCGGAACTAATTCTGAATAAATTAGGATGTTATTATAGTGCAATGTAACCGTTGTACCAATTTCTTAAACAAACAATCCATAAACTTCAACTAAGGCAAAAAAAATTGCAAAACTTTATTCGTAAATTGCCAGCATTTCAAAAAATCCAACTCTTAAGGGAAAGAAGGAAGAGTGCCATCTTCACCACTATATTAGGAAGCCGTTTTGTAGCTCCAAAAAAGGAAGTCCTATCGACCATCAAAAGGTACATTGGTAGAAAAGTAAAAATTGTTATACAGAAGTTTTGCAATTTTACAAAACCTTTTACCCTTTTTGGGTTTTGGGTGAAAGGTTGAGAGTATATTCGTGAAGGAAGAGCTTTATGACTTCTTTACAGGTAGAAATTTCAAGTAAAATGAAAAAAAAAATTGGAAAAGAATTATTGGAGGTTCTAATTGTAGCCCTACCACATTCTTAGGGCCATTATACACTTAAACACATTCAGCAACATTTTCCTTTTTGTCGGACTCAACTGAAGCCCAGTTTTATTATCTACAACATTCATGACGACACGCATCTCTGCATTTGCCAAAACTGTACCCGTATAAGAGGCTATAATCACTCTGGGCCTTACCAATAAATATTTTTAGTTTCGACTCTAAATTTTAGTAGTTCACAGAGGATATATTTTCCATGCAAATTTCGCAATTGTGAGCTTCCGTAATTTTAAAGTCCATAATAAAATTTGTATTTAGGCACTCTCTGTTGAGTTCTTGCTCGAAAATCACAAAAACCTACAGCCATCTAAATAAATAACATAAAGGATCAAGTTTCATGCGACTCACTCGTGCACATTTTTTTTTATATCAAAATAGGAAACAAGTTATCCAGAAAAATATCACGGGAGGTTCAAAACTGTAAATTTATAAAAGATAAACATGAATCGTAGAAACGACCATGTTTTTGAATATTTTAAAAAGTGAACGCCATTTGTGTTTAACTATAAAAAAAACGCCGAATCTGGCAGTCTTATTATTTTAGACTAATTCTCCGAAAGTCCGGGATCGTATGAAATGGTGAACCTTAATAAGGACAAAGTCGGTTATCAAACTTGTTATCACCGGAAAAAAGTTTTGCCAGTTCGAAAAACAAGCCTACCACACTCAGTGTTGCCAGATCGAGCACTTGATCGAAATTTGTGCTATTTTTTTTCTTAAAAACGATGGAAAATTCTTCAATGAGCGCCCAAAATAATTTTGGGTTATATATCGTTTTACAAATTTTGTGTAAGTTTTGTTTGATTTATTCCTTCACAAAACTAAAAAAAACCAAATATTTTCGAACATAACCACACTTTTAAAACTTGGCAGCACCTTTACAGCCAAGCGACATCGAACAGTCGTTCAACTTGCAGGGTCACCAATTTATTTTGTAGGTCTTTGATTTGACACAACACACAAAGGCCAATTGCAGAAGAGAGAAGACAAAACAAATTCGCGGCATTGGGTGTGTGGGAAAAATACCAAAAAATTACTTAAGAAATTGGGAAAATTTTAAGGTTGGGCCCTGAAAGCAAATTCTATTCTGGCAACCCTGACCCTGTATTAATAAAGACTGCATTGAAGTTATCAACAACAGGTTAAACATCAGTTGCGTCAAGTTTGTAACTGACGTCTCCTAACAGTAAATATTTTTTTAATCGGTAGTTTATTTTAAGGTACCAGAATTTAAAAATTTACTATTTTGAGAGAAGTTAAATTTTAATGAGTTCTCCTTTTTTTTTTCATAATAATACAATTTTGGGAAGGTATTCGAACGTTTGGGGGTTTAGCGTCCATCTTTGATCTTTTTTTTTCCACTGCGCCACCTCTCGCGAACGTCTGGCAAACATCCGAGAGTATAACTGTCATGAAAGAGCTTCTCAATTATCCATCTGAAATAGAAATAGAATTGTAGGTCCATTTCATTCGCCTCAAAAATGAAAAAAACTCAACTCAAGGGAATAGTTGTGAGAAGCTATGCCTAGGGTCCCTACGGACTAGTTGCTCCAACTATTTATTATATCCTCCACAGGAACACGGAAAGAATTGAAAATCACCAATTGCAAAATTTTGAGTTGCAATTTACGAATTATATCTTTGTCGCAAATTACAACGATTTTTTCTTGGATTGAATAAAAATTCGTAATTCGACATTGAAAACGGCGTAGAATACAAAATTCTGCTTGTTGAACTTTTGCGATTAGAAGTATTAATTCGAGCTTCTTTTATTTGTAGTGATTTGCGATATTGTTTGGCGCAATTTACCACTTCAATGGGTCAATTTCTCAAGCACTACTTCACAATCGCAAATTGCAAAAAGTATTCGCTGATTTACAAACACTGAGTGATGAATCAATGAAACCTTGTAATAATTTAACACATGTAAATTGAAAACGTAAAATTCGTAGAGAAATCGTGAATTACAAAATATTTTTTTTGTAATTTCCGTGGAATTAACTACCCGATGCACTATGGAGTAAATGCATGAAAAAACGAGACAAAATTATTTTTTGCCTCTATCTGAAACTATATGTTATGACGACATTTAAAATGAATTTGATCTTTGTCTTAAGTAATAAAACATGTTTTTTTTAATTTAAAATAACGTTTATTTGTGAATTTTAAGATTTTTTTTTAATTGAATTGTTATTCCGAGAGAGATTCTGAACAAGACTCGCTCTCTTCTTCATAATTATTATTATTATCCTCTTCTTCAGAGACATCTAATGGAGATGTAATTGGGTGCTCAGATATAAGCATTTCGATTGCTTCTTTCGAAAAAGATTTTGATTTTTTAACAGGAAGAGGCCTGAGGCTGGTTATAAGGGGGTCAGATGTTAATAATAAGCGATTAAGAATATCTAAATTACAATTTTTCCTCGAATGTTTTCTTGAGTAATTAAGGCGGTAGAGTCTGAAATGCTTGTTTCGAGCTTCTGCTGCTTCTTCAGAAAGCTGTCCAATTGGTAAAATTGCATTTTCAATCACGGTTGATCCATGGATTAATATTTTGTGCATTGTTGGTGTCATCGGATACCAAGGATACAAATCTACATAAAGTTTTGCTGTATCGAATGCATATTTACCAAACTTGGAAATATCGATTTTATATCCACTGGATAGAACTTCTAATACAACCTTCAGCCTATAAATTAACTGAGTGTCGACACCTGTTATTTCAGCAGAAAGTTGTACATCATTGAAAAACCTACGGCTTATATTGCCATCATTCGTGTTACCGAAACCAGGCTTTGGTACATCCACTATTAGACCTAGTTGGTTTTTGAATTTTTCTTTTTTTCTTTGACAATATCTTTATCTTCTTGTTTTCGAAGTTGCCATTTCTTTAAAGGAAGCTTATAAGCAAGATGCAAGATGGTTTCAAAAAGACGAATTCGTGCATGTAGAATTGATAAACCGAATCTTAATGTATTTGTTTGAATATCTCTTGATTTTGACAAATCATTAAACTCCTTGGATGTTGCTCCACATATATAGCACTTCATAGTTGACTTTGTATCTGTTGCAGCGTTACAGACCTTGCCATCAATCATAGTAAATGCCAACACATGGGCTCAAAACCATCCAGTTTTGTTTTTATTAGGGAATCGATCTGCGATTCTATATAATTTATTTCACTTTGTGTAATATCCGTAGTTTCTTTAGTAAAAATTATTCTTATTGGTCGACAGTACCTTGGTGATGATGGTGTCGGATTTTGCCAAACGATTTTCCCATTTAAAGTGCAGAACAATCGCAAAGGCACAAGAGAACTTTGAAATATATTTGCATCTGAATCGGAATGGTTTTCGAACTTTTGTTTATATTGGGTTTGCTGCGATCCATCGCAACCCCATTTCGAAATAAGCTCTAAAGATTTCATTTCGTCCTCAGTTAAAGTTTGTCGAATACCCAAAAACATTAGTAAGCGCTTAATGGTATGGTCTAGCAAGCTCTGCAAGTTTACCTCAGCCAGAGTTTCCGTAACTGTGAAAGACTCTGGATCAGGATAGCAATCACTTTTTGCTTTTTTAAGTGTACTATAACTGTACTATAACAGTTTCTTATCACTCGTTGTTACAATTTCATATTGTTTTCGGGATAAACCTGCTTCAACAAAAATTGAAAGCGCTTTAAGTGTTGATATTTTTTCGCGTTTAGGAATATTCTTCAATGCTTTCTTACAAAGTTTGGCTTTTCCTGGAGAATGTGCTATTTCTTTAAGGACTTTTGCAGATACTGCCTTACCAGATTCCCGCAATTTTATTTGTGTTGCAAAAGTAAGTTCTTCAATTTGATGAGATTCACGAAGTTCTTCAGTCCGTCTGCATTTACTACGAACACTAAGATCATCAAACGATTTAGAGGGACGACCAGGCCTGGATTTATTTGGAATTTCAAAGATTCCGTTTAACCAAGTTTCATTTTTTCTTAAAAAATCCTTTTCAACTCTATTAGACCGAAGCCATCTGCTCTTAAAATCAAATCTATAAAATATGCCAATCAATAAATCAAAGTACATTTCATAATTTTCAAATTCGAATTCAAACCTTAAACGACATATTTTAGATTTAAGTTCTTCGAGTTGACCATCCTCACAACAAGCCTTATCTAGCAAATATTTTTCTAAGTAATCCAATTTAGCTTCAAATTCAACTTCAGAACACGTTTTTATCACATCATATAAATGTTTTTTGGTAAGAACTATTAAGCCGGATGATCCTTCAAATATAACAAAATTTGCGTTTTTTAAGAAAAAGCTTAAAAGTACATAAAACATCACATTTATTAACACCAATAACAACTAAACCTGCAAAAACCTGCACCCAATTTTTTTTCTAACTGAATCTTTATGATTCACTTTATCGTTCTACATAAACAACACAACGGAATTCGACGGAATACAACAAAAAAATGTTTAACGAAGAAAGAACAAAATTGCATTTTAATGGACAATTTTTAATTAAATCACAAAAAATATTAAAACACAACATTTTAACATGAAATTTATTGAATATATGAGAACACACCTGCAACTGAATTATACATGTTAAAAGTTGAATAAAATGTTCCAAAATATTAAAGAAATAATTAATTGAAACTAACAATTTTTTTTCTTTGATGATGCAAACAAATGAATGCTCTCGTTTTCACTGACTTTGAACTAGTGATGCGGCCAAATTAGTTGGAGTAAAAAAAAAAAGTATACTGTTTCTTAATCTATGGGAATTACTCTACCGTTTGGTAGAAACTTTACTTCTTAACTTTGCAATTTTAAAAATCGACTTTTGTCTCGTTTTTGCATGCATTTACTCCATAGTGCGATGTGTGGAATTTTTATACAAAAACGAAACGTCATAGCATGTCCATGGTCCATGTAAGGAAATCCTTTTAAGTCCTTTCATTTTCTGCATGGACAGCTCCAACGATGCACATTTGGCTTCACTAGAGTCAGACAGTCGGTATTCAATCTTTGCTTAGAGCAGTTCTTGTCGGGTCAAAGTTATTTATAAGTATAAGTATAACTCATTCGTAGTGCTAGTGAGTGTGCTAACCAACAAATCGTAAAGAATTTTGGAATATATCTTGTAAGTACATACTGAATAATATAAAAAAAAATTAAGTAGGTAGGGCTATTAGAAAGAAGTTTAAATTGGAATGGAATCTAAAATATCATATGTATTTGAAAACGATTGTAAATGTTCGTATCAATGGCAAGCTCTTCTAAATAATTTGTTTGTATTTTAAATTTTAGCATAGACCGAAAAACCACCCTAGACAAATCCCGTTGTCTCCGGACGATATGGCGCCATATGCTTTTCATGGATATCAGGAGGAAACAAATTATAAAATGTGACTTTAAATATGTATTCGAAAATAACCTAAATAATTAAACTACGAATTTTTATTTGTAAATCATAAGATATAAGTTGTAAATTGAGAATAAAGTTTTCTAATTTCACGACAAAACAATTTCAATTTAATACGGTGATGCCTCAAATCACTACTCAAGAATCGTAAATTGCAAAATATGAAATGCAAATTGATAAAAAAAGATTCAATTTACCATTACGAATTCGTAAATTGCAACTACTGAAGTGGTAAATCTACCCCTTTTGTTCGCAAATCAACACTTTTGAGTTGCAATTCAAGACTAAATGGTTGTAATTTGTTAAGGGAGGAAATCCGAATTTACAACACAAAAGTGGTAATTTACGAATTATTTTTGCAACTCACAATCCATAGTAATAGTAAAATAATAACTATTTGTGTCAAATTGCGATTGGTTATTGCAATATGTATTCCTCATTTGATCGCATCATTGACAATAAAAAGTAGCGATTCGCGACTTTTGAGGGTCAATATCTTCACTTCGTACAATTTATAGAATTGCGAATAAAAAGTCGTGAATTAGTAAATCCTGAGCTAAGCTCTAAAACTAGACAAACTTTTCGTGATTCTGCGCCCATTTTTCTTGATTTGATCTTAAAATTCTTTCCGTGAAGGTGTATTCACTTTTTCATTACATTTGTAACGCCAAGAAGGAGTCACCGGAGACCTCATAACATATATATTCTGAATCAGGATCATATTCTGAATCGATTTAGACATATCCGTCTGTCTGTCTGTCTGTCTGTAACTAAATAAAATGTCTGTCTGTCTGTCTGTTTTTAACGCCAAGAAGGAGTCACCGGAGACCTCATAACATATATATTCTGCATCAGGATCATATTCTGAATCGATTTAAACATGTCCGTCTGTCTGTCCGTCTGTATGTCTGTTGAAAGCAGGATAGCGTCCAAAGGAGTTGACATAGGCGAATGAAATTTGGTGAAAGGACTTCGTTTTATCGTCGTCAGGTTGATATTAAAATTGGGCTATGTCGGTCAAGCAGTTCTGGTACGTCCCATACTGAACCAATTTCGCATGACTTGTATGCAGTGGAGGGCATCAAAGCATCGGCCAGGGCGATGATAACACTTTTACTTGTTTTTTCTTTTTTGTTTGGTGTTTGAAGGAATATTTTGCGAAGAACCCGGCTCTATGTGAAAATCGAACCGAAAATTTAAAAACTTGAGAGATTTAAATAAAAGTTAAATAACTTGAACTTTTTAATCTGAAGCTGCAAACGATACAAACGATTGAAGGAATATGGAATATTTCCCAAGAACAATGTTAGTTTTCTGAAAGCCGAAGTTATATGCCTATGAATTGGTTAGGCAGCTTACGCTGATAATGGATTAATTTCGTTGACTTCTATAATGTTTGCAACGCTTTATACTAAGACCCGGCTAAAACTAATAGAAAGTTTGCGGGACAATTGAAATAAGCCCTTAATAATTCATTTGTGTCTTTAAAGTTTAACAGAAAACCACCAATTTCTGAAAGAAATTAAAAAATAGGTCAAACTTAAACATAAACCAAACATGTATACCAGACACCTTGCAACTAATTAAATCATAAACCGCAAATTAATTTCAATCGAAGACAGAATGTGCATTGAATGGGTAGGTGTAGGTAGATATGATCCACAGAAATAAAGCCTCATCTGCATATACAAAAAAAAAACTTTTTAATATAATTAAAAACAACATTAAAATTCATAAAAAAAAAACGTTTGCAATTAATATTTTTCACACTTATGTGATATGCAAAATATTTCATATTATTATTATTATCAATTATTCATGTGGCTTGCAATTAAATTTTTGTTTGTATCAAGGACATTATTCACTTGTAATTAAAAAATGTTAATGGCGCTATAATATACATACTTATCACTGATAGGTGCGTATGCCATTGTCATTTATAAATTAATTAAAAATCCGATTGGAACAATAAATTCCATTTAATTTCAGCGGCTATAAAATTGAATAAATTATGAACTGCTTTTGCATCAGATTTGAGAGTAGTTGACGATTTTATCAAACTTAAACAGTAGAGTCGTGGACGCTTTAAACGTTCCAAGGACTCGTAGGTATGGAGTGAAAGATTTGTCTATACACGCTCTCTGTATACCCGAAGAAGAAACAGAAACCACCCCGAACAAGAACCGCTGTTGTTATAACAATGTCACCATCAAAATTACATCGGAAAAAAGTAATTAAATCCTGATTTATTGTGAGATCAAACAAAAGTCCGCTGTGCATGGCAAAAAGCGCGAAAAATCGCTTTCAAAATTGCAATTTTCCGATGCAATCCGAGAGAGCACACACCACTGTGATTGCAAATCAAAGCGGACAACAGAATACAGCCTCCACCTAAAACCCGCTGTGCAAAGGAGTAGGTACCCAGATGCTGGCCCTTTACGGAAATTGCATCAACGAAACAAATGTATCAGTGCGGCGGTATCTACGCGAGTCCATTTGTCGCACAAAACAATTGCTGCCTCGGAGAGGAGGACGCATAACTCATTCAGTTGGAGGATATCATGTTGTGCGAGCGACCTTATATCGGCCACCCCATGTTTGGGGCGCAGTGTTTTGTGTTTGTGACGACAACCACTCACAATGTGAACCCGTAATTAACTCATAAAATTGCAATTCTCGGATGCGCCGGACGACGACGTATATACGAGTATATATGGCGGCAAGTGTTTTGCATTCCGACGGTGCGCTGTCGATTGCTATCGAAATTCATATGTTTTCGTGTTCGAAAATGAAGTTCCAATCCCGAGTACGATATGCACTTTGAGGATGTCCTTCTGGTCGAGCGTGGTGGTGCTGGTGGAGTGCAATTTAAATTTTCATCGCATGCCGGGACAACATCGTGAATTATTGTTTGTTTGGTTTACTGGCGGTGCTGCGAAAAAGGATGAGTAAGAGTGGACCTGCGCACGACCAATAGGGCATTCAAAATAATAATGATCTTGTTCGTATAATGACGAGGACACAGCATCCTCTGTCCGGATGTCAACAAACGAAATGAATGTTGCTGCAGCAGCAGCATGTGTTTGCTGGAATACTCGTAGTAGGGGACGAATTGCTCTGCGCCCCCTTTTGTTACAAACAGGCGCATAGTTTCCAAAATTTCATGGTAAAAACAACAGACCCATTGTCGATTATGGTCGGGCTATGTTTCATACAGAAACCGATGCAGGACCCACCTGCGGTTGTATCTGACGCGAAGTCTTCAATTATCCTCAGAGGGTTTTACATCCTAGGGGAACCCTTAAGTAATATTCCAAGTCAAGGTTTGTTTAAAGAAAGTTCTTAAATATAAAACGCAAAGCGAATTGGATACCATTTCATTTATAGCCTTACCGGGTCCGCTGGGTTACATATTAAATGGTTAGACCCCCGGTTGTGCCCCCGACATATCGGGAAATATTTATATAGACAGTTTTATTCCTTGCTCATGTCTGAAACTTCACTCAATCACACCGCCTACCAGCGGTCCCCATCCTGTGCCCAAATTCGCCTCCGCACCACAATCCAAATCACATGCAAATGAACACACTCAGATAGACAGAGTTAAACAAAGCGTTACATCTCAAAGTGTGTGCGGTGCAGTGGCAGGCAGAGATAGAAACCATCCAGACGCAGTCAATAAAATCGCATCTTTGCCTTCGCATAGAGTGAATCAACCCGCACCCCAACTCACTCGTACACGCGCCGTATACCATTGTGAAAAGTCAGCTCCATTGTGTGGCCAAATGATGCATTGCATCCATGTGTACACAGTACACTCCTATTCCACAAAATTTCGATTGATTATGATGTTCTGTGGGATGCGCTGCAATATTGCATGCGATAAGGCAGCAAAAACATGATTAAATTGGTTTTTGGGCGACATACAGGCCTCTATAGAGGACAGTCCCCTCCCAAATGGCAATGCATCTGCAAACACTTCATTCATGCATCCCCCATGGTGCGGATACCCTGCCGCATCGGTGTGTGTGTGTGCATCCCAATTCGATTATCGATATTTATG
Source organism: Cheilosia vulpina (assembly GCA_916610125.1). Taxonomy (NCBI): domain Eukaryota; kingdom Metazoa; phylum Arthropoda; class Insecta; order Diptera; family Syrphidae; genus Cheilosia; species Cheilosia vulpina. The sequence goes on along the minus strand of OU744280.1, from coordinate 8,520,435 downwards.
GATTGAGTTCGAATGTGGCTTTGTTTTGCTTCTGATTCCCCGCACACACAAAGGACAACTACATCAGCATGCTTTTGCTGGATGCACTGTACATTCTATAATTAGGTGATTTTATCAAATTTTATTTATGCTTCGGTTTGGGCAGAGTTTTGTAATGGCAACAAAGGGATTCGGTTCGGCGAAGGACCAACAAAAGGACCATGCAGATGCAGCCCCAACAGACGACATTCGATTATTGTTGAGAGGCAAATGCAACTTCGGAGGCATGGTCAAATGGGTGATGAATTGTCGGAAATGTCTACGGGATTGGGATGTGTTTCAATGTGAAGATGTTTTCATTGGAGAACCTAATCGCAAGAACACTGTGTACACAAGTGTGTCCTGGGGATATTGCTTTGTCGAATGTCATCGGCAATATACCTATATATACCAACCCAGCAATGCGGCAGACCAATTGAAGGATGTTTCTTGATAGTGTCTTGGAATCACTGCAGCAATTTCCTTTCCCACAGGGATGCATTTGTATCTCTATACTCGTTGAAGATGTTTGATCTCTTGGGCATAATAAATCCAAGAGACTTGCAATACATGTGTATTGAGTTCTGAAGAACAATCAATAAGGACATTTTCTGTATTATGGGATAAGGTTTAGCCATTAAAAGGGGTGGACGGTGCTGGTAGCAATCGAGTAGGTATCTATGTAGGTATACACATTTCTAATTTGCAGAAAGTCCTTGGCAGACATTTCATTTATTAAAAACATCAGTCACAGACTACCCACAAGCGCAACAAGTCTATTGATTGTGTAGGTGTGTATGGTCGATGATATAAATCTTCAAAAGTGAATGGCTGCGGTTTAGAAAAAAGTTTAAATATTTCACACACTGACATGTGTGGATCTAATTTATTCAAACAAATCATGTACATTCGTTTTTCAGAGTGACCTCAGTAGGAAGCGTCCTTGCCCCCGACTAGGTGTAGGTACCTATAGTATATCATGCAACTGCGGACGGAAAAAATCACTTTCATGGGTCAATTCTGAAAAGATCAGCAGTTTACTCGTAGTTTAACTCTTCTCTTCCGACAGAACATCGTTTTTTGTAACCTTTTTCCAGGATAGCTAACCCCATTTGAGACTAATGAAAATCCGCCACCGCCATCCCTTCTCAGCTCGACGGGGACGTGCGGGTGATATCCTAATATAACACATCGGTGCACCGCAATGTTTGCTCTTTAATTTGCGGTGTTGGCTCTGACCCGCCGGCGGGGCATCTGCATCCGAGAGGATTATTATTCAAAACCCGCTAGCCAGCGCCCCCGAATACTGCGCGTTTGACCCAACTGACTCGACCACACCAGATGAATATCCAAATGATGATGGCGATAGCCATGTATGTGCGCGGTTCAAATATTTACCCATCAAGAACCCCCACCCCCCAACGGCTCGCGTTCGCATATTTACTTTGGCGCGAGTGTATTTTCATTTTGAAAATTTTATTTACTCAAAAGGAACAAAGTACAAAAAGGAGCGAACGACAAACGTCAACAGTCAGCGGATAAAAAACGATTTCGGGAAAAATTGTATTTGCTCGGTAACCCTTAGATGGGAACAATTTTTTATTATTTACCTAATTTGACAGCGAAAATGGCGAAGAGTCAAAGCAATTTGCATTTTAAACGCATTTGCTGTTGTTAATCCTGCGTTCATGCGAAATATGAACTGTGCTCGTCTTACCCCAAAGCCCAAATGCGACGCCTACCTTTCGTCGTCTTCTGTCAACGGTGGCGAGTGTTTAATTTTACGCATATTGATTTTTTTCCCTTTTTATTTTTTGAAATAGGACCATGATGATGAAAAATCATATTTGCCTGGCTTTTATTTGAGATTTGGTGAACAATGGAAGCGGTCGGTTTTTTCTTCTTTCTTATTGTGTACCTCGTTTGTCGATAAAAAACAAAAAAACATAGACCATAGAGGCCTAAGGACGATGCTATAAGAATAAGAAAATTTCCCTAATAACCGGGGGTGAGGGTGCGGCTGGAATTTGAGATGCGTTGCCAAATGAAATACATGAATAGATGAATGGAATTGGTGCTGTAATAAATATCCTTTTTGTTGTTTGCTGTTGGACTCATTTGGGGGGGTTGTTTTGTGGGTGCGTTTTTTTGTGTTCGTTTTGTGCAGTTTTCCCTTTTTCCCCGGGTGAAAGGGATGATGGAATAAAAATGGAATTAGCTGGTTATAATTCAATTCCTGTTCATTGTGTTCTGTTCGGTTTTTTTTTTCTAGTCCATTTTCGGAGACGCTGTCAAATATTAGCATAAGGACTTAAGGAGATATTTTGTTTCAAATTGGCCATGAAGAATTCGTGAAATAAAACGTCTTACGCTCGCGGCCAATTGGGGAATAAGAGACGTTAAATGGCGTTTCAGTTGGTTTCTGTTTCCTTTAGGGGAAATAGGTATGGGTGTCCTAGATGCTTGTATTTGAGTTGGTTGGGGAAATGTTTCCACGTTTCATACTTGGAATTTAAGTGACAAAAATCAGTAGGCGAAGCATATGTTCAATCTATTCTTTTCTGGACTTTTATTGGGACTTTGGAGGAGTCACTTGCAAAGGCCTTTATCTATAGGTTAGTAGTATTTTTTAAGAACATTATTCCGTAAAAAACTAGAAAGGATATCGTTTTCAAAAATTTTCAGCTTCGTTTGAGTCATTCAGAACTTTTTTTGAAATCGAAAAGGGTAGGAACACTCTCAAAATCAGTTTCCGTTGAGCTGTGCCCTGCAACGTAACCTATTTGTTCCGGAACAAAAAACGAAGCATTTGGGGATGCAGATTTTCTAAAGCCATTTAACTGTCTATGAGTGATAGGAACCCCTCTGATTTACCAGAGGGAGGTATCCATCAGGGTGCCAAGAAACTTGTTTTATGAGCAAGGGTTCTCATTGTACATTTTTTGATATTAAGTGCTATAAAAAGTAATTTTAAATGTATGGGTACCACAACCCAAAACTTGGTTGCTAGCTACTCATATTTTTAAAAAGATTTGCTGCTCCTGCTGACGAACCCAGTTATGTCTGAGAGCTCCAATAAGTTGTTTCCTAATTCGACAAAAAAAGCTCAGCGTCAGATTGGAAACACACATTGAGGCTAGTCCAGATGCCTAACAGAGAGAAACCTTAAAAAACACCTTTTGTTCTTTTTTAAAACACAACATTTAAAAGAGTGGGTTGGTAGGGGCACAGTTATTGGTGGAAGTTTCAGCAAAAATGGTTTTGTGAAGAGTATAAGGAAAAGTCTAAAAAAAGACCGAAGGTGAGTTAAGTCCCCAGGCAAGTTCCTCTAGAGAAACAAAATGTTATAGGCTTTGATGGATATCGAAAGGTGAATAAATGCGGAGGTATTAACCCATTGCAAAAGTATTCCCCATCATTAAACAAACCGCTTAATAAGGGGGAACACAGACTTCTGAACTGAAGATCGAATGCAAAATACGTACATGCCTTTCGGAAGTGGATCTAAGGTTTCATGAAAGACTTTCAATTATTTTCATTTTTGCAATAGTCAATTTAAGGTTTACTCTCTAGAGAACATTTATATGCCTCTCCTCTCGGTCGCAAATTAAGGTAGTCTTGCTAAAAATATACCGTAAGAACAGTAAAATGGTCTTCTTAAGGTACCAAGGTATGTTAATGCTCCGCGTCCGTGCGGGTACTGGGGGAATATCCTCTTGTGTTGCCAAATTTACATAAACCATCCTGACCGTAAATACTTTCCCCCGCAGAACACGAATTTGTAGGAAGAAAAGCCTATACGCTCTTTCTAAAACGTTACTATTTCTTCACAAGGGCAACTTTCCTCCGAATCAATCTGTGACGAGGGTCATTGCGACTTTCGTCATTCGACATTTGCGCTTATTGATTCTTGTCCCGTTCTGTGGTGGAAGATGATCGGTGAGATTACTGTTGTAAAATGTAAGAAACTTCAAAAGAACTGTCGCAGAAATTTGTTGCCAAACATTTGTGACTCTTTCCTAACTTGCGGCCGAGCTGTTCAGGTTTTGAGGTTATAAGTAGGTACTGGCTATGAGCCTTTGGTGGAAATTTTGCTACGTGTGGGGTTGTTTAAAAACTCTGGTGCCACAATTAAAGGGTCTTCAAGAACGTGGTGCCTTCAGACGAGCTTTTTATAGTGTTTGTTAGTCCAAAATTGTTGTGATGACTGCTCTAGTTAGGCATAGGATACCTGTACTAATAATGTACAAATAATAAGGCTGATTATAGCACTCGCTTTTCACTTCTTCTGGAAAAATAAATAACAATTGTCATAAATGCCTTGGGTCACACCTGTTTCTGTTGACATCTCGGAAGCGCTATTTTGAAAGGGCTTACCTCAAGCTGCTGATTAATTGAACTCAAAACCTGCTCCTGCGTTACGCCCTGCTTTTGGATTCGAAAAGCTCTGCCACCATTTCTGTTTGCTGTCCCCAGTGAGTCAACAAAGATAGGCCTGAGGTAATGAAGAGTGCGGTCGCCTCTTGTTTCCCATATCGTTTTCCGACCACCTTCCTTACCCCTTTCATCAGCAAATGTAGCGGCCTTGCCGCACTTTAACTTCCAAAGACAATCGCTTCCCACCGAAAATCAAATAAACTTAGAGTCCCTCGTAATGAATCGCTCGCAATCACGCCAAGTTATAGGAGCTCCTCTCACATAGCGATGGTCCACCCAGACAGAAGTCAACTTACTTTCGAAACATAATATGCAAGAGGAGATTTCCCTCTCGGCTTGATTGGGAAATTACCTCCAAGTGTACACTGTACACACATGCGGAATTCTCATTAGATACCGCGGCGACGGTATGTGGCTAGCGCCGGTGCCGCCCAACAGGGCGACCGACCCGCACACAGCCACCGATATGAGGCACATCGCATGTAATAAAGACGACAGTAATTTAAATCGTTAATTAAAATGTGCAAATTCCTCTCGCACACCAAGTGCGCAGACTGGAGAGGACGACCCCACAGCCTCCGCCAACGATTGGAGTGGAACTAAGCGCGCATCCCCGCGTCGCCATACTTTCATGCCAATGCCAAATGCACGGGCGATGGAATTGTCTTCACCTGGTTAAACGGGTGAATTATGCATGGGAAGGTATACATTTATTTAATGTCCCAACGGCGACAATGTGCCCGATGACAGTCATGGCGGTCTTTTTTTTCTTCCCCCCCCAAATAGGCCCTGGGAAGTACGGCATTTTCCTGATATATTTCGTTTTGAGTCCACATACGATCCTTTTATTTTTTGGTCGTACCCGTAGCACGAGGACATCTCATCCTTTTGGTGTGTCGCGGTCGGTGTGTAATTTCGCGTCCTATGAAAATTTAATTACTGTCTTGTTCTTGTGTTTTACGTTTTTGTTTGTTTTTTTTCTTTTTTGATGCGGGAAATTCAAATTAAATTTATTTTCCTAATATTTGTTGCGGGAGGTGTTTGCTTTTCGGCTTGGGGTGGAATGGATGGAAACAGGATATCCCACACAATACACGGTGGTGGTGTAATTTATTGCACCTTCTCAGTGTGCGGGTTCTGCTGCTTTTGGTGGAGTGAAACTTTCCAAAACTTCCGTTCGAATGTTATTTTTAGAAATAAATAATTTTTTTTTGCTGTGTTATTTGCTTTGGAGTTCTCCCCTACGGGTTTGATGGCGGCGATGGTCGGTTGGCGACGGTGTGGTATACTAAATGGCGCTGGGGGTGGTTGTTGATGAGCGCTAAAAGCATTTCGCCATTAAAAAATTAAACGTGCATTAAAAAGTTAGCGCTCGCGTTTTGGTTTCAAGAAATGTTTCAATGAATTATGAGTGCTTAGCCTAAAGGGGGGTAACGAACTTATCACGAGATACAATGTGAGCTACCACTTTTCAGCGCTGGAGTTGAGGTTGAATGTTTGACGGGAAGTCGATGCACTCGGGTGGGTGTAGTGATTTGAAATCAATTGTATAAACGATTTTACCAAGTCAGGAAGGAGTACCTATACCCACTATATCGATATTGGCAGACTTTAACCAACAGTGGGACAGTTGTTTTCCTACAGTGAGACATCACATGTTAAATTAAAAAAAGCTAACCTCTTCCATACCGGAGCACTACTTGTACGAACCGACATAAGTGAATAAATGATAATATTAGGCATGCAACTCGTTTCTATACACTTTGCTTCTTTATAAAATAACACTTTAAAAAAAAAAGAATATTAATCAAAAATACATTTTAGAAAATAAAAATGTATATGCCAGGAGTAAAAAAAATATATATATATTCATTCCTGCCGAGAATTTCAGACAAATAGTTTGCTTATAAGAAAAGTTTACTGCCGAGTTTTCGTACCAAATAGAATAGGTACGTATCTTATCTTGAAAAAAAATAAATAAGGACGAGAAAAAAAATTATTCATTACAAAGAAAATTTGAGCAAAATACAAGGACAAGATTTAAAACCCGACTAGAAACTTCCTGAAAGAGGAAATAACAACATTTTGACCAGCCAATTAATAAGGAAACGAAATCAAATAAAAAGAAGATAGAGGAGAAAATTTAAATAAAGTTATATAATTCAAAGCAATTATATAAAAGTTAAGTTAACAAAATAAATTAAATAAATAAAAACGCACAACAGGATACATTTTGAGAACGAAATGGAATAATTAAATACGGGATCACAGAGAGGCTAAATAATAGAAATAGAAGAGCTACGTGCATAGAAAAAACAACGTAAAATCAAAGAAAACCACTTTGATTTAAATATTTTTCCGAATGATTTAGCATCGACTACGAACATTTTTAAATCAAATCCCTACTCTAAATGCATATATTTTTAAATTGATCTAACCACGTATGCACCTTGATTTGACGTGGAATCATGCATAAATGTAAAAGTGAATACGTTTTACTTTGAATCTACGTTGACTTAATTTAAAATTACATTGCGTATTTAAATGAAATATGTTTTAACGTGAAAAGGAATATTCTTTATTAAAGTTTAATCAACGTAAAATCAAATAGAACATATTACATTTTAGTTTGCATTTTTTCCCTGAGTATATAAACAGTGAATATTATTATTATTTCAATTGCTAAAGTTAAGTATTCTGATTAATTAAATTAAAATTAATTTTTGTCAGTTTTTCTTCTTCCTTTTGAATTCAGTGAATAGGTCATCAATTTACCACGGGAAGCGGCTGTTGTGCACAATATCCTCCTCGCCCCTGGATACTTAGTTAACGGTGAGTGATTTCTTCTAATTTTTCAAATATTATATTTTTGATAGATAACTTTTCATTTGGAAATTTTAAAAATTGCTCTTTTCTGACACTTTTAATTGTCATTATACATCTTATTATTAATCTACAATTTGAATGTGATCAAATTATTAAACTTAATTTTAGTTAATTAGTTAAACAACGAATATTGTCACTGTTCACATAGGTAATATTTTAATGAGTTATGACGCCTCTCTAGTTATACCGCGCTCTTTGGCTCACCCTTTCACTTGTGCGCGCCAGGACAAAATCGCCCTTACAATACGAAAAAGCTATAGAGCAGTCTTTTATATGACATTCCACCCAATTCGTCAATATTCTTGACAGCATTTATGTTGTATTCATGTACTTGGCCTTCTTTCGCGACTACACCACTTCTTACTGCAAACGCGCCAGTGGAAGCGTGCTTACCCTAATGATACCACTGCCATCCGCATATGTCAGTAAATGGACCTGGTGAAAAATGGGGTCCTAGTGATACAGATTTTCAAGATATCATTTTCGAAAATGATTTGCTTTTAAACTCCAGAATGAATAATAAACTAAATCTAGTACAAATCGGCAATTCGCCCAAGAACCCTTCAAATCGAGAACAAGCTTAACAACTTCACAAGACGTGCTACGCCTTCCAGCGACATTGATCCGCACGATCATCAACCTGCCCCCGGACGAAATTGCCTCATCTGAGCCACCCAAATAATCCACAAATCAAAACCACGGATTATGGCGCAGTTGCCCCGAAATCAGTACATGCGCGCTCGCAGAGCCAATTCCGCGCCGTCAAATTATGATTATGCGTGATTATTGCCAATTCCATAGATCCGACTCGTTCCAAGTGATGGCTGCGCATTCTGTGGCCATTTGCAAGATATGAACTGGCCTCGTTCGCCAACTTCAGTCAGAGTCGAGTCAGAGTCAAAGTCAGACAGACAAACAGTGGAAATAATAATTTCCAATTACAAATTCACAAAACGTCCCAGACAAAGGACCACTGCACCACGACAACGACCACGAAGACGATGATGATGGATGCGAATGGCAAGCACAACCGGTTGGGGCAGCAACTCGGATCGGATCCGATGTACAACAGCCAACAAATCGTCATCATGGACGCGTCTTCGTATAGCCGTCATCATCGGCAGCCACATCAACATCGATATCGCGGGAATCACAAGAGTCAATCAAAAGGAGCGATGGGTTATCGCGCCATCACAAATCATTTTCCAGCGATTTACTAATTTTGATCTTTCCCCTTGGTCCTCGCGCAGCAGTTTCGATACTCAAGTCGGCCTGAGCGGCAGCAAGTTGCTTTTGGTCCGTCGTAAGTGGCCGTGTGTACCATACCAGGGAATTGGATTCCAATCGATACGCACCGCCGCGCCGCCGCGCTGCCATCGAGGTGAGCTGCAAAGGAAGGCCAACCAATTCAGCGAATAAATACATGGCTTGGCCAAGATTCGATTATTTGGTTCGCATTGCAAATGCACATCCCTTTGCGCGTACATCCATCCATTTGGTTATTTTTTTTTTGTTGTTGATTTTTGAAGGCGGTCCTGCAGAGCAACGTGAATGGATTCGCAAATCTTGCAGGCTGCCTTCCATATGCACCATCGTGAGCATTAAGCGTCAATCCCGCGGCTTTGATTGCCCGAATGTTCGATATGCGACCGGGAGGGAGGAGGAGGCGGCTGGCGTATCACGTATGCTATGCTGTATGCAACTTGAATGAAAATTAGTTGGCCATACATTCGCGAGTTGGACGATGTGATTTAAGTGCATAAATGGCGAGCACGTACACATAATGAAATGAGATGGTGTTTTCAGTTTAACCAGCGGCCATTTTGAGCAAATTTCGAGATGGAATTGAAGATTCGCAATCGTTCTTATGGAAAGGAATTTGTGTTTGTATCGCAGCAAGAAGTATGCGCTACTTTTGGGCCCATTGGGCTTATCGTTTGATCTTCAATTCAGAGAGGTTAACTCGAAAAGCTTTTTTAAAAAAAGGAAAATTTATTTGTTAAAATTCTTTATTACAATCAAAATTTGTATACGAACGAATTGTAGTTGTTAAATACGTTACTTGAAACGCTGGGATTTTTTTTACAGGAGACTAAGTTTTATAAACTGACTTTCCCAGACACAGAAGAGTAGAATTTTCTAAAGTGAGAACCATCACAACATTTGTTATATTGCTTTGCAGAGTGCGAACCACAGTGATTACATGAAAATGGTTTTATTTTGTTTAAAAGTTGTTGGAAGATTTTTAACTGATTGTGGACCAAATTGGAAATGTTGTCGATCGCTAATGAGATTTTAAAACAGCAGGGGACTTATTTTTTATTTAGTAAAAGTCATGTTTGGTTTTGTTTGCCTTAAACAGAAAATGTTGAACCAAAATTTGGCCCGGATATTTTCTCATTAGGCTGAACACCGAACTGAGCTCGAGCATTTTGAGCGCGCTCTGAACCGAGCGTGCTCAGATCGTTTTTCAACTATTCTGTTTATCCTGTTTATTTTTTTCTGTCAAATGTGACTGTAGGTGTAATCAGGTTTTAGCTCAGCTTGCTCAGTCAATTTATTCTGAGCTCATAGAGCGCGCTCTACTCATGCTCTAAACGAAAAAAGGAACACAATTCGGAGCTCTGATGTATCTCAGCTAAAAAAAGAAACGCGAACATTTTGTACAACAAGTAAGGTTCTGCTCCGAACTAAAAAAGAGCGGAAAATCCCCATTGATCTGGACCCCAATTCTCAAAAATTCTCGTATACGTTTATCTGTCAAAATCTCCGATGCGATGTATGTAGGCCCCAATCGAGGACACAGCGTTCTACTGCGCTCTGCCGCCAGAGGATTATCACAATGATGATGGTATTCCTATTGAAGTTGCCTAGCGAAAGACTGAAATTTGCAATTATTCTCGAAATCCGTATACGAGAATTCCTCTTCGAATTGTACTCGTCTGCCTTTTTCATGCGGATTTGCATACGCAATTGTAAGTTTGACACTCCAAAGAATGGTTTGTTTTTTTATTTGTGTGTGAGAAAATAAGAGTAAAATTAAAGTAAAGCAAACAATTTAAATGGAAGCACTTATTGAATTATATTTTTGAAAAATATGTTTGGAAATTGTTGATGACAAAATCAACAAATGTAAATGGCAATTGCACTGAACTCACCTACTACCTTTGAAATTTCCCAAAAGGGAAATTATGTCAAATGTAAACAATTATTGTATATAAAGATCCGAATTTGCTTTTATTAAGACACAAAATTTTATAACGTAAAGGAAGGCGGTTGTTTTTATTGCGGAATTTAAAGCGTTCTTTTTTACAAACAGTAATCGCAACAGTTTAAGCAGTTCTTTTGTTCAACGCCCGAACAGAAATAGTGTCATTCGTTAAAAGCTGTCTCGAAAGTCTCCGGATAGTCGGGTATATTTCGATGTAGCCTAACTGATTCATTGCCAATCGAACATATGCGGAGCTCATATCGCCCAATGTAGCCATTGCGAAGACACATAAATGTTTATTAAACATACACACTTTAGTACTTCTTTTTTCTTTTGTCAATCGAAAACAACAATTCCCAACCAATTTAAATTTGAATATGGATTTCTTTTACATCCTGTTAAAATGGTTTACTTGACGTGCTCTAAAATTCTACCTCATTCGAGAGGTGAATATAATTTTCGCATAAGGTTAGTATCCTGCTCGCGCTGATTTTTATCTCCCATACAAAAATGTCTATAAATAAAATAAATAATTGGCGCAACAGGTCCGTATGGACCCAAGCCTAGCTTCTCACAACCATTCGTCTTGTGTGAGTTTTATTTTTGGGACGAATGGAAGGGATCTACAATTTTATGCCGAGTCCAAACGGCCAATTGAGAAGCTCTTTCATGACAGTTATACTCTCGGATGTTTGTCAGACGTTCGCGAGAGGTGGCGCAGTGAAAAAAACCTTAAGTTGGAATTTGGGTTTTTTCGCGGGATTCGAACCTGGGACCCCTCGCTTAGTAGTCCTACACACTAACCACTAAGCCACTGCGCCACTGTCTACAAAGACAAAATTTAGCGAAGCAGTTTAGCAAAGCAGTATCCTGTTCGCTCGCTAAATTCTTAACTTCATATAGATGGGCCGCTGACAAGTCTCCACTCATTTAGCTCACGAAATAAATGTCCGGTACATTAATTCGAAGATAAATTTTAACATAAAAAGCCGAGGAAACAATTTGTCTTGTGTTTGATTTGGATTTTTTTTTAAGAGGAAACCGCAGAAAACATTTGTGCGATAAATAAAAGAGAACGCAAAACCAAAAATTCCGTTTCATGCGATAAAAAAACAAAAAAAAATTGCAGGGCTTGTGGAGCAACGATCAGCAATATGGAAATTGCATAAAAATTCCAATACAAATAGGGATTTACCCAACACGAAGGAAGGTGTCGTCTACTGCTTGCTACTATAGAAATTATTTGAGCTGCTGCAGCAATGATAATATCTTCTTCAGTCTTACTTATATCTATTGTTTTGGAACGATTCAAATAATGCATTGTCTTTACAGTTTGAAATTCGAAAATTGTATGTACGCGAACAATTAAAATAACGTTTACTGTCATCAACAAATGGTTTCTGTCCATCTATATAATGTTTAAAAATTTAGCGAGCATTTAACTTTGGTGTGGAGAAATGAAGTGGAGACTAGGGACGCTAAAATTTAGCGCGAGCAGGATACTAGTCTATAGGCGGAAAAAAACCCGTGCCGCTTCGAGAATACCAATTTTTTTGTTATGCGGCAATGTCAGGCGGATTTGCTCGTATACGAATAAAGCTAAGCGGAATTTGAGAATTAAGATCCTGGCACCACTTTTATGTACGTCAAAGCTTACAACTATTTAACATGTCCTCTATGCAAATGGATGGACATTTTCTATTTATTATTGGAGGACCACTTGCGTTTAAATGCCTCCCAAAAAAAAGGAAATGCTTTATGACTACAGTCCCGTCGATCTACTGAACAGTGGAGATTCTTTGATAAATTCGAAGGAGTTCGCTGATCCTCACACTTTGAAATGTCTGAGTTTTTGCGTTTGTTAGATCTAATCTTGAATATTGTAGTGGTATTTGGAGGCCTTTTTATGAAGTTCACTATTTTAGAGGGAATAAAAAACGTTTTACAAGAGAAGTAGTGAAAAGGCTTCACTGGGACATGGATATGCCTTCCTATGAAACAAGATGCAAATTATTTGGTATCTGCCTTGCCTCTTACCATTCCAAGAAAATTCTCTGAGGATATGTTCATTTGTGATTGTTGTTGGTTGTTCCGATATTTTGGCCTTAATTAACTTCAATGTTCCTGCGAGGATGCTTAGAAACCGATTGTTTTTTAATAATCCATATCACAGAACAAACTATGCTGCCACTGAACCATTGTCTAGGTCCTTTAGAGAAATAAATATACTGCTGGTGATATGATCGACTTTAGTCCAAGTAGATTATCATTTAAAAATAATTTGCTATTAATTTTAAGTAACTTGAATGGTGGCAATGTTTAATGTTTTCCATTTTATTCAAATTCTGTCGTCTACCGATCAATCTCTTCGCTTGTCGTCAGCCGACTGATGCACTGCCTGCGAAATCGTCGTTTTTCGTCTTAGTCATAACCGTTGTCTTCCCAGAAATGTTGTGGGTTGAGTTGGAACAAGTTGGAGATCAAGCAAATCTAAATACTTAGCGCACACTTCAAGAGGCAAGGGAAAGAATCAAACATAACCACATATGCAGAACCCTTGCCCTGGACATCTTTTTTAAAGTTTATAGCCTAGTCTCATATTAAGCCCACAAGACAACTGCAGTAGCAGTTGCTGTTATTCTGCAGGTGTGCAGGAGTACGTCAAGGCTCTATTTCTTCTTCATATTAGAGAACTATCTACTGATACCAAAGTACTGCAGAAATTTTTATCAGAATGGGGTACCTACTCCTGACAGCAACATATTTTACTGGAAATAGTTTTCTTAAAAAATCTAAAGGAATACAAGTCGTAGCCACGTGACAAAATTATTGAGCGCTGATTCCTTTGAGAAACAATTTAAGTGATCTTTGAAATAGCCTTTCGGATATTTATAGGTCGACGACTGATATCAACTTCTACAGTCCTTAGGCAGGCTCTTACATCATCAACATGAATGGGCACCAAACTAAAGACGGTTGTAAAACAACTGTGAGAATTATGAAAAAGTAAGGGATCTTTATGGGATCCTTGAAGTACCCCATAGCCAGTTTGGTTTGCTATAGAGCAACGAAGCCCACTGCTGATGCCAATGTCAGAGTGAAATATGCAGGTATACCTATACAGAACTCTTGCCAGCAAAATTAAAGTTTTACATTCCTATCCAGGTCTGATGCAAAATGTGAACACCCCTTAAATCGTCTGACATAATATTCCACAGAATTTAAGATTAACGCGAGTCCTATTATCTAACCCAACTGCTCTGAACAATAGACCCAAAAAGTCCCGAATACACTTGGCCGCTTCGACCACAAGTTGCCTTTTCACCCTCTCAACAATACTCAGCTGTACAGGGCCATTGTCCTGCATACCTCAAGGATTTCACTACAAAACGTACGCAGTAGTATGCACCTCGTTAACTTGTTGAATGATGAATCGTTTTCGAAATAATACCATTCTCAAACCACTGGACCTCGCCATTGTACTGTGATTAGCCCAAGCATCAATACCTAGCCTGCAGGAAGGATTAAATGCCACAACAATGAAGAAGGCACTGCCGGCATCCATTATAACCCTTTGTCTTGCGATAATCCTTGATTGAAGGTCGGCACACACGGTTCAATCCGCCAACCAAAAAAAAAATATTTGGCAATTGGCCGCGACAGGATCAACGTATACACATAACGACTCTCGCAAACTTAATTACAATCATTTGGCTCTCTTATCCAGATTACCCATTAAGCGGGCCCATTCAAAATTCGCACTTTCAGTGGCAATCGAGCCAATCCACTGTACATACTCGTAGCGTCCTGCCATGTACAACCTGCACTGGCAACTGGCATACTCTCCTCAATTAGAGTGCACTCTGCACAGCAGTCTACCGATGCACACTCGCTTGAATTTGCATTTTTCGTCCCAATGAATGGCGGTAGCACGGCCGGGCCGAAGAGCTCTACTTTGGGCCGGGGGCTGGGTTTGGCTAATCGCTTGAGCCGTATACGCTCTGGTTGGTTAGAGTCACTATCAGTATGCCCAAGAGGACCCAACTCTACATCACCACCAAGCAGTTGGCAAGCACAACTGTGGAAGCGCACGAACAGAAAAACGCTCCTAAAGAAATTATTATTAAAAAAAGACAAAAAAAAAAATGGCAACTGACCACTACCACACACTACTGTCGTCATGGCGGCCCCGCCGCATCGTTGGAGGAATAAAACGTGCGCGGCTCAGCTAATTTAAATAATATCATTGCGATCTAAATTATTTTGCTTTACTATACGGCATAATTACAGGCTGCATGCGGTTCGGCCATGATGACGACCGAAGGTATACAGCCATCAGCCGGACAGGATGCATAACACCAGTTGGCCAGGAGTCGGATTGGTGTGTCCTGAGTTTAAGTTGTGTGTCGCTGCCGGAGGGCGACACAAGGGATTATGGTTGGGTTTTCTTTTATTTTTCGAGTAATTTGGACGAGCAAAACATGGCGAAACACTTGGCGGCTATGCACATACAGTGGCGCGGCGCAGCGAACTCGGCATTTTCATTTATGTATATGGAGGACAGAAATCCCCGTTGGTCAATTCTGGCGCTGGCCTCTCCCTCCGCTGTTTAGTTGCGATAAAGTTGGTGCTATGCGTTCTTATTGCCCGTTTAGAATTTAATTAAATTCCATATTTTATAGAGCAGTTTTGTGTCTACCCTCAGCTAATAGACTCTTTAGTTCTGGCTGCCATTTTGTCACACTTTTCGGGCTGAAGGTGTAGTTAATAGAATTTCTTAAATTGCCCGATTGCCGAGACCAATAGCAGTGTGGATAGTTAATTTGTAAGAAAGTTCTTGCGAGTTGAACAAATTAGTTAATAATACCACTCGGAAGGAGTTGGAAGCATGCGATTGCACCCTATTGGCCAATGGCGATTGAGGCCATTTTAGAAGGCTGTGGTGACGGGTCGTATTTTGTGCAGGGCCTTTCCTTTCAGCCACCTCTAACAATATTAAAAAAGGTACACTTGCTTCTAATTATTTGTATGGACACGGTTCCGAATCGAGCTCGAAGGACCAAATAATACTTATACTTACTTAAGTGACACTACAGTTAGGGGTGTGTACCTAGAACTCACTGAACAGGCATCTTCACTTAGTCCTATCCTCAGCAAACTGTCTTCAGATGTCCACTTATAGTCAGTTATAGTCCCATTAAAGTTGTGCGCGTCACGAAAGTCGAGGCATTCCTCTACTACGTTTTCCATGTAAGATTGGCTTGGTGCAATGGTTTTCGAATTGAGCGGACAGAGCCTCAAAGTATCAAAGTCACTAATTTATTTGCAAAGCAAAGCTGCACTCACTTTTTTTTAATTGTACAGACAAGACTTTCGATCGATCCAGCTCGAAGGACCAAGCTACAAAAAAAACTATGCAACTCAAGGGAAGTCACATTTATCAAGAATTTTGTTAACAAATACGCAACGAAATGATTTTTAAACTTTTGAGATTCGAACTTTTCATGACTGCCAGGACACTTCTTCGATGGCATTGTGTCATAATTCTTGGGAGACTTACTAATTCAACGTCTCAAGTAAGTAATTTTCGTAGATACACAGTTTTCAAACCAGTTCCCATTTAATCCACAGCCTAAACTATACCTACAGCTGATCTAAAAGTCAGAGATGTTGAGGTATAAATTGCGGCCTAAACTCTACTGCGTAACTAATTCTTTATTTAAAATACCTCGTCTTTTTGGAGTGAATTGAAACTCTCTTTGCCTCCGCTGACTTGTATGCAAAAACACAGTTAACAGAGTACTAGCTGTAGCCGGTGTCCACAATGGCGAACTGAAATACCTTTTGGCGGCGATGGGGAGTTGACGTCGACTACCCAGAACCGTGGACTATGGACGAGACTGGCGTATGGTATGGGAATGATTGGGAATTTAAGGTTATCAGCTTTTCAGTGCCTGCCTTCCAGACAGGACATTGAAAAAGTGTGCTAAAGTAGCAACCGAAGCTCTACAAAGAGTATTTTACCTCTATTTGGTCTTGTTTTTGCATCTTCCATTTAGAAAAAATTCGGTACTTACTATACCTACAGTTTTTTGCGGTTCCAAAGAGTGTACCGCTCTAAAAGTGTCAAAAAAATGAGCCACAAAACTTTCCGAATCGCCTAAAAAACCAGTCAAAAACGTCCCGGAAAACGCCAAAGACAATGAGCTTGTTCTCTTTAGACAGCCCAAAAAGCTCCGAGAAAATCCATCAAAAATAGCTGAGGAAAGCGCCTCGAAAGGTGTTGAAATTTGGCCCTTGTGCTGGGGCATACCGAAGCAAGGCATTTATGCAGCACTCGTAGTAAATAATTTTCCACAAAGGCATCCCATTCGACGATGCGATAAGTTCCTAGAAATTTCACCTCGCCAATTGTTGTTTAAATGTAGAGCGAATGGACGTCAATGCTCCGGCCCGGAAGATCTTCGAATCCACACCCGAGGGACGGCGCAGTAGAGGAAGACCGCGACTCAGGTGGCGCGCGCAAGTGGAGGGGGACCTTAACCAACTTAGCGTGCGAAACTGGAGACAGCTGGCCAAAGATCGTGCTGGCTGAAGACGCTTGTTGGTTGAGGCCCAGGTCCACCCCGGACTGTAGCGCCCTCTTAAGTAAGTAAGTAAGTAATTGTTGTTTAAATATCCCTCCAAGGATCCAACAAAATATGATGACGATGCCAAATGAACGGCAAGACAAACATCCCCACGAATTATTGATGGCTGATTAATTTCAAAAAGGACAAAAGAACATTTTATGCTTTTAAAAATAAACAAGCCAACGCAAATAAAGGACACGCAGTGAATATAATTTTAATCATAATTTTTTTGTTGTGGTTGTTGTTTATTTTTGGTTCAACATCTCTTACGTGGTTTGGTTTTTTTTGTCCTCGTCCTTCGATACGATGAGACAGAGACACTATGGGTCGCACTTTTTGTTTGTGTAATTTTTTGTACAGTTAATTTTACGAAATAAATATTTCATTTGACGTGTGTTCACCCGTGTAAACATTTAACGCTTGAAAATAACCCAATCGCATCGGAGTCGTCGTCAATAATAAGGACGGGAGTGAAAGCGATTTTTCCACTCGAGGAGGTTTTGTTGTTGTTTTTCCTTTTCTCCGGCAAGTGGAAAAAAATATACGAACGGAATGAAAACAGCGGATACACATGTAAAACCACCAACGCCACAATCCGTGAGTGTCCATGTCCTGAATTATTTATAGAGTGGCAATGAGGATGTTGCTGCTGCTGATGATGATGATGATAATAGGGCAGACCATGCGGACGTGGACAGTAGCGGGCGCTATTTTAAGGGTCACCCCATTTACTGATACTGATGAAGTATATGCCCACAAACATGGATCCTGCGTTAATACACTCAAAGGTGTATAAATTAATTGGCGGGGAAGAAATATGTTCATATGGACTTATGATAACAAAGTGGACAATCATTGAGGTGCGGGCTGGCAGATGTAAAGGTGAATAGGCAGCATTGTTTATCGGATAGGGAGATAAATCTAATCTGAGATTTCTTTTGTTTTTTTTTTTCTAGCGGGGTAGAGCCTTGAAGGTATAAGCTGCGGTAGCAAGGGTTAATCAATATATTGTGTGCAAAGGTCAGACTTATTCTTGAAGTTGTAAGTGCAATAGTATAATAGTTAAAAGCATTCAAATTCAAATAATTCGGTCATACAGATGGACACCCTGAAGGTTAGCGCTTTAAAAATAACAGCGCCATCTACCGGATTTCATACAAACCGATTCTAATACAACCAGCGATCGTCTGGCGGATTTTGTTTACAGCAATGCGACGTTTGGGGAAGTTGACTTGTGAAGCTTATCGGAAGCTTTTTCAAAACCTTTTTTAATCTCCTTGAGAAAGAAGAACGAGGTTTGCGTTAATCTCGCCTATACTCTGAAGGTACAAATGCCAAAGTTCGACAGTTTAATGAAAAAGTGAGCAGCCCAAACAAAGGAGTGCCAAGTTGGGTCGTAACCGCAACGATACTCTCTGGTTAACCCAGTCCTTAGCTAATAGTTCCATATTGAAGACACCATCACTAGATACATCGCACATAGAAGCACGGGGACACTCTTTAAACAGGTCAACAGCTTGCCACCTCAGCCTTCCCGCCTGCTCTCTTCACCAACAAGTTTCAACTGAAACACACTTCGTTTTCATACATTCTCTCCCCACTACCCTTCACTAACCAGCCGCTGGGTCAGCATCCCCTCGGAGGAACACTAACTCAGTTCACCTCCAACTGACGCGTGATTGTGGTAAAATATTTCTTATTACGAAGGCTACCTCGTCTAGATGTCACTGCCCCTGCTCTATTTGTTCACACGTACATCGACTGGTCCTTTAAATTTAAATATAAAATCAAAGCACTCTGCGGGCAGAACACTGCTGCATCGGTCTTTATCTTTAGCGAGCCACCAGCAGCCCCCTTCCGATTGTGGTGGAAAAAAAGGGGCACGCACCAACAAAGATAAATAAATTGCCAGCAATTACTCCGTTAACAAGTTTTATTGACTCTTAAATGCCTTCCGTCTATTAGGCCAAGAGCTATGGGAATTTTGTCGAGTGAGTGAGCCGCCGAGTGAGTCGGATTTATGGGGAGGTTTACACTTGTGTCCGGGTGGAGCGAGGCATTCCAACAATAAAAACACTTCTGCCGACTTTTTGTCAGATTTTCCACTAGATCAATCTTTTTCCATTTGGACGATGTGAGGGAGGCTGGCGCGGTAGTGTATGTATGTGTAGGTAATTGGGGAGCGAGCAATGTCCTTTCGGGTGAGTTCCACTGTCTATATACCATGGCAGTGTGATTATATGGAGTGAATAACGTGCTCCAGGAGGTTGGCGTATACAAATAAAACACGTTTGGGGTGGAAAATAGAAAGCCCATCTCTCGAAGGACTATTGCTCTTCAAAGAAAGGAAAAACCACAAACTGGCATCGAATATCAAAAGATTTGCCCAACTATACAACTACATATTGCAACTGACCATGGGATAGTTTTGCTCCCAAAAAGGACTCCAGTGGAAAACCGCAAGGATTTCAAGGCATCTCCCAACCGAAGGATATCGAATTTTAATAAACACCACAGAATCTTCACACATTTCAATTATTTACTCAGTTTGGTTTGTTTCAACGGCGAAATCCTTGATGAAATTCTATATGGCAACGTCAAGAGAAAAAGGACAAAAAACACCACACACAGGAGAAAATTCAATCTAACTGACTGCACCCATCCAAACGAATGTGTGTTTCTGTTTCATTTTCAGGATACCAAAAAGAAGGGACCAACAGGCAGTGAACAGGGTACACAACGGAACAAAAAAGTGTCGTCCTCTTTGTAAAGGGCAATAAATCTCTGTCCAGTTGGATGTCATTCGATATTTGCACTTTGATCTAAACAAATGTCCCTCGAACGAGACCCCTAAAACATCGAGTGGCGTTTCCTTTGTTCCGGAAAAATCCTTTTAATACAACAAAACACGGAATATAGTGGCACTGTCATTGCCCGCTGCGCTGACCACCAAATTCGTCTAGTTGTTCTGTTTGGGCAATCAGCATAACTCCTTTCGATCAATTTCTATGGATTTACTTTGCGTCAGTGAAATTGGCGTGTCCTGATGCTATACGGAATATAGATAGAGATACGTCTATACATGTGGGACAGGTATACTATACGATCTATAGTTTGGGCAATGGAGACATGGTGTCTGGTGTAATCCTGCAGTGGAATTCATTGGCGCGATGAGGTGATTTTTCTAAGCTTTTGTTGCTGTGGTAGTTTTTGGCAGAGCTTTAATGTGCGGAAGTGGCGTTGAATCGATTTAGGTTTTCAAGTAAAATTAAAAGACATTTTAACCATTTGGAATATAGTCACCAGCACCATATTGACAGTGGAGACTAGACCCTCAACTAATAAAGTAGATGATTCTGTGGCCAAGAAGTCTGAGAAAGGCTCTTTGCACATGGATCACTTCGTCCTTTGCCAAACTTTCATAAAGTAGGCAGCCTTCCCGTCGTCACATCTTCAGAAGAGTTACCGGAGATACATGCATGTGCCACAGGGTGGCACAAAATTAACCATACAATTTTATTTTTAAATTACTTTTTTACTAAATTAAAAAAAAATGATTTTCTTTATTTTTACTACCTTTACAATTTTTTCTGTTGGGTGGAAAAGGTGGAAGTGGCTGCCGCCATTGTTAATACACATTTGTGCTCGTTTTATCGCATTTTCCATGACTTTTCGCAAGGATTCTGTTCGCATTCAGGCCGAATATTCCTTTAAGGGCTGCGATTGTCTGAGGGTTGTTGGCATAAGCCCGCGACTTAAAGTAGCCCCAAAAAAGAAGTCTGGGACGGTTAAATCGGGCGATCTTGCTGGCCATGCCAAATCGCCAAAACGGGAGATTACACCAGGAAACACTTTCTTCGCAATGTCTATTGTGGCTCGTGCTGTTTGTGTGGTTGCACCTTTTTGTTGAAACCACTTGTTCACCAAGCCCCGCTCATCCAATTCCGGCAGGAAGAAGTCGTTTATCATGGCCCTGTAGCGTTCGCCAATAACAGAGATCTTATGGCCTATGGCGTTCTCGAAAAAATACGGTCCAATCACTCCTCCCGCGTGAACTCCGCACCACACAGTGGCTTTGAGTGGATGTAACGGCTCTTCGTACATCATGATTCGCTCATGATGATTCGAAGTTCACGCTGCGCTAACACCACCAACCGATTAGTGGTCACAAAAATCGACACAATTATTCCACGCTCTTGCGGAGCATAGCGCACCATTGCTTTTCTGTTTTGTACAGCAGCTGCCTAGTTAACAGTGGCTTAGTGGTTAGTTTGTTGGACTACTAAGCGAGGGGTCCCAGGTTCGAATCCCGAGAAAACCCAAATTTCAGCTTAAGGTTTTTTTCACTGCGCCACCTCTCGCGAACATCTGACAAACATCCGAGAGTATAACTGTCATGAAAGAGCTTCTCAATTGGCCGTTTGAACTCGGCATAAAATTGTAGATCCCTTCCATTCGTCCCAAAAATAAAAATAAATGGTTGTGAGAAGGGTCCCTGCGAACCTGTTGCGCCAATTATTTATTTATTTCTCTTCCCTAGTTAACAACAGTCAAATGTGATCGACGTACGACGCCATTTGCAAAAATTGTAAATTGTTCACATGGGGTGATTAATTTTGCGCCACCTTGTAGCTTATAAGGAGCTACATATATTTGCTTTAAATATATGATAAAAATATCACGTTGCCCAGTTTTATACAAGATTTACTATTGAAGATTTAAAAGCTCTGCGAAAAAACACATGTGTTATCCTTTTAAATACAGAATCGAGAAAACAAATAAAAATAAAGAGCCAAAATTCATGGAGACTTAATAATACAAACGAAGAGTGAATACAAAGTAAAAAATCGTACAGTGCTAATATCGGTCGTATATATACTCAACATTTACAACCCATATTTAATATTTAAAAAGGTTTGTGGAGTTACACAAAATCTACACGACAGAAAAATTTACTGTGACCTGCACGATCGTGGTCAAACTTTGGGCACAGGGTTTTCCTTGTTATTATTAATATTTAATGCAAACCTAGTTCAAAGTTGATACATAATTTTAACTAAACGTTTTGTACTCACTGAATCAAATTTTTATCTAAAAAGCTCAAAAGAAATCGCGATGTGAATTTTAAATTTCGTGTCGATTGCATGCAATTTTTAACTTCGCGACGAATGGAAGATAAGAATCTCTGGCGATTCTTCTGTGAATATTGATGTGAATAATAAAATTCGAACTTGTAGAGGGAGCATGTTTGAATTGGCGGTTTTATGTGCAATTGACAAAGCCTATTCCAAATCTGAATCACAGCCTCATTTTTTTTGTAGACATTTAAGGGGCATTTTCTCTACTTACAGGATATGCTTTTATGAAGTGTATTTAACTTATGAAAATCAAACTCGATCTTTAATTTTTTGAGAGTTGTGTATTTTCCAATACTGACTCGTGGCGCAGCGTTGTGCGACCAGATTATCAATTTAGACATATTTATGAGAGTCTGTCACATTTTTTTGTTATTTCAGTCACTTTTTTTTGAGAAGGCTTTTCTAAAATATTTCAAATGCTGTTATTTCCAAATAAAAACCTTTAAAATGTAACGCAATGCTTGTTAAATATCGTTCAAAAGTTCGTTATTTGCAGAATAACTTTAGAAATGACACTTTTTTTTCTTATTGGCCCCTTTTTTTTGTGACTTTTCAGAAATCCACGGCGGTCACCCTGCCCGTGGGTGTTCGTTTCAAAGCAATGAATTTTCAAAATCCGCTTACTATTTTGAGCCACCGTGTGCAAATAAGGAACATTTAGCTCAACTTTTGGTTTCCTTTTGCCGTAGCCACTTACCTATGATGTGACCACTTACTCGGATTTAAAGAAATGCAACCTTTGAAGCCCCATAAATATTAACCAACGACTTTTAACGATAAAATTGACCAAAGTTGACAGCAAGCATTGAGCAGAAAGAGATGTCCTTCAAACGCTTGACAGGATGCCATTTTATAAAGACCTACAAGTAAAATGGTCTGCCCCATCCGTATTTTCGAAAGAGAAACCATTCCACTCGGTGTCGGTGATACCACATGTACTTGTACGTAAACAAAAATTTTCCTTCCCCCACCTTACGCCACGACACACATGGAAGACAATTTTCTATATACCCACAGCGAGAGAGACATCCACATCCATCCTCCTCCCATGCGTAACACCATCGCCGAGAGCCATTTGAAAAATTCAGAAGTCTTAGATGAAAATCTTGCTGCTCCAACAAACATTATGAAGACGACGACGACGACACAAAAACAAGCCAAGCCGAAGACAACGCAAGTTGGGAAAGGAAAGCCAAGGCAATACCTTCGACGACACGGCCGAAAGTGAAAATGAAAATGCGAAGCCAAATTGCACAACTCGCACGGTGAATAACAATCAGCCAAAGTTCTGTATGTTATAAGGATTTGCGCTATGATACGTCTCCAGCCGAGCGCGTCAAACCGCGCGGATCGAGGAGTGCCGGCGCATAGTATACTCGTATACTTGGGTAACAAACTTTTGATTCCTCGCCGTGATACGAAATTCCGTTCTGCAATTTTCTTCCACCTATGGCCAACAGCGAGAAAGAGAAGATCCTTCAGCGAAAAGGAATTTTCCTCACAACTGATATGTTAACATAATTTGCATGAATTATTGCACAGGTAGGATGTAGTACATCCCACCGCATGCGTATGTTCGGCAGCGAGATTCACTCCTTTTTCTTACTCAACATACGACGACGACGAGTACGTTTATTTATAATCCTTGTAGGCTCGGAGCTATATTGCGGCAACGGATTGTTATTTGTGTGTGTGTTTATGTTGCAGAAGAATCTCTGAATAATTATTGTTGTTCGCCCGTTTTTGGGGGGATCTTCGGGGGACTTTCGTAACCCTATCGCAGGTTCTGCATATATGCAGCAGCATACAGACTAAGTCCTTATGGTGCATAGCACGAGCTTGGGGCCAAAGTTGAAGCCCGAAAATTTTAATAATAAAACATGGCACAGAATTACAATTGATTTATGCAAAAGTTCTGCACCTAAGTTCACTGTGTTCCGTTTCAATCTGTGGCTCTGTGTGTGTGTGTATAGCGAGAATGCTCCCAAATGGTGTATGGCAGTGAAGAAGTATGGCAGAGTTGCAACAGCAGCAGTCAATGTAACCTATATGCCCTGCAGCTGATGGCTGCCACTTGCACATTTATTGCGTCGAGTAGGGGTCCAGGGTCCTTCGAGGTGAGGCGAGGTGCTGAAGTGGAATTTATTATGAATGTGGCAGGTAGCTCAGAACGTGGATGGATGGTGGCCATTGAGTGGAGTATATATGCAAATGGAAGACATCAGGGCATCTGAAGAAAAGTGAAGAGCCATGTACCTGTGGGTGTAGGTAACTTTTATCAGCTCCCCGGCTAGTTGTGTGCAGAATGGAATGAATTTTTCATCAGCAGCTAAGTTTTGCCGCCGAGTGTTCTAAGGACCACTTCTGGGGTAGCAATTCAGTTTCAGGTGGGAAGTGTGCCCAGTGTAGGGTCGTTATGTTTGCACTTGAAGAGGACTCCCCAGTCCCCAAACTAGTGACATATCCGGGCTGGCCTATTGGAAATCTGAAAATCATTGTTCTGAGGGTTATCGTAGAACATAAATGTTACTTCTGTTAATCTCTTTCGTGTTTTTGTTTAGAGAATGGAGAAATATTTGGATAAAGAACAAAATGGTTCTTTGGCTTAAATATTTTTTTTGTCGTTAGGACCGTATATTCGTTAAAAAGTGATGAGCTCTTTTGTTAAGAAACAAGTCTGCATCGCTCTTTTCACACAGAATGACCCACATGAATAGCCGGCGAATTAGCTGATCTGAGAGGCAGGCTAATGCAGAAGTTTAGCATCGTAATCACTGCATTTGCATGGCCTACATTTAAAAGATGTCGATTTGTCTTCCCGCATTCACAGAGATGTTAAGCTTTTCATACAAAACGGGTATCGCCTGTGAATCTTCGATGATCTCGCCGGCAAACTAAATACAATACGCCTAGTATGTGCTCAGTCGTTCAAACAAGCAGACGGATGTTTGCAACTGATCCATCATTAGTGAAATGTTAGAGGAAATTGCCTTTTTGGTTGCACATGCACAGTGTCAGCGCTGCACTGAAAACCAAAAACCAGCTAATATTGACAAAATTCAATTTTAAAACTTCAACAAAAATAGTTCAGTTGAACTGAAAAAAAAGTTGTTGTAATGAAATGAAATTTATCATACAGCTTAAGTTTTATCAATTTCAGCAATATTTTGTCAAACGGATAAAACATTTACTAGAAAACTACTTTGTCAGATTAACAAAACACAATTGTTTGTTTAATAAATCGATATTGAACCAATTCAACAATTTTATTGTATAATTAACAAAATTTTTGTTATATCCATTAAAACAGAACCAAAAATCATTTTTGTGAAATTGACAAAAAATGTTTGTTAGCCAATCAAATTACAGATTATAAATACTACAAACTTTCTGTTGAAATGAAAATGTCTGTTTGCAGATTTGACATACCTGAATTATGTTGAATTAATATCACAAGTAGTGTTGAATTAAAAAAAAATACAATTTAAACAGTGTAATCCTTTCAATGCAGTAAAGTAGTTTGTTAATGTGCATAAAAATTCCCTAAAAAAATCAACGTTTTAAATGTAAATAAATCCGTTTATGGATGAGGACAAGAAAAATGAACCCCTAATATATAAATTGGTAAGAATTGCATTTTGGTAATAAAGGATTGCTTAATATGCATTTTATTATCTTAAATTAAATAGAACAAATTTGACTTATTCCCGGATTCTTTAACCGAAACTAAAAGACGCAAGATAAAGGCATTCGGTATCGTAATGTCTTAAAAGTATTTTTTAATTTTATATTAATGAATATTTTAATATTTTTTATATGTTGTCCAGTAAAAATAATGTAATGTTATTTCCATAGTTATATTTTTTAATAAATCTAATTGTTAAACTTATTTGTTTTGCGTATCAGTTTTTAATACCTAATACTAACCACATAACAATTTATTTGTTGAATGAACAAATTAAAATTATGGAGCTGAGATAATAATTTTATGTAAACAACAAAATTCTTATAGATTCAACAAAATACAACTGTAGTACTGACAAACTGTTTATATAATATCAACAATATTTTCTGTTGATTTAACAAAATAACAAAGGATTTTGATGGTATTAACAACTTTTTTCGTTAATTTAAGAAAAAGATCAAATTGATAAATTCCTTGGCAAAATGAACAGGATTTTGGTAAATTTAACAAAAAAATTTCATACGCACCAATAAACAGTCACAACAAAAGTTTTAAGACAAGATAAAACTGATTACAATTTTTGTCTATATGACAGAAACATTTTGTTGGACGTATATTGACAAAAAAAAAAGTTGAGTCAGGCCTTCTTTTTATCATATAGTCAAATTATTCTTATTCCAATAAATGACAAAAACGTTTATCGATTTTATTTATTTATTTATTATAAATTCAAGTTTACTTGTCTAGAGATTGACACAGACTAAATACCAGGGTTTTTATTTTCTGGTATTTTTTATTGAGCCATCAGGGGAGAGAACAAAAAATATGGTATTAACAAATATTTTCCTTAAGTACTTCGTTAACATCACAAAATTAACTTTGGTTCTCTAACCTCATGTAAATCTGATTCCTTTCAAATTTAAGTTTAATGCAGATTTCATTGCAAATAACACAGCGACAAAGCGACAAATTGTATTGAATGACTAAGAAAAAAGACGGAAATTTCAGCCAAACTCCACTAACAAGCCTTTTCCGAATTCATTGTCCACGCTGCACCTAGATATACCTACACTCATAGACGACACTTTGTATCAGCTCAACAAACCGTAAAATCTCGATTCATCTCATAAAGTAGGCAGCGGGAGAAAAAAAATCAAATTTAATTACTTTCCATGCAATTACGTGGTCAAATATCTCCTGGGTAGATCCCAATTAACGGTCATCCATTTAAATATCACGCAACGATACAAAGGACACCATGCAGCCATACCTGATGGAAATAAAATGCGCGCCAACAAAAATCGAAATAAAACCATTTGACCAGCGCACACAGTCCGCCAATGCCAGGGGTTGGGTGGACCCCCACCCTTACTCCCACACCAACCGCCTTGTTGGGTAACCAACCGTCCGAACTAATTGTAAGCGGAGATTTATTTGTGTGTGACAAAAGCATAAATAATTTTAATTAAATACCCTTGGGTCATTACTTGGTGAGTCGAGTTGAGTTCAGTTCCTCTCTGTGACG
The DNA here is from genome assembly GCA_916610125.1 of Cheilosia vulpina. Taxonomy (NCBI): domain Eukaryota; kingdom Metazoa; phylum Arthropoda; class Insecta; order Diptera; family Syrphidae; genus Cheilosia; species Cheilosia vulpina. The sequence goes on along the minus strand of OU744280.1, from coordinate 8,492,903 downwards.
ATTTTTTCTCCGTGGGTTTGGGTAAAAAACACTTTGTCCACACACCGATGGGTGGTCATCGTCGGCCCGAGAGAGCGTATTCACTTTCACACCCCCAATCAGTGGAGGGTTTCTTTTGTTCTCCCCCGTGTGTTACCTTTTTGTAACTTGGAGTTAACATCGTTTTGTTGTGTGCAGCATAGTTGTTTTTGCGACTTTTTGTGGGTGTCGCATTTAAAGGATTAAAGGATTTCGCACAAAGACAGTGTCCAGAACACATATACCATTTGACAGCGGCATGTGGGTGGGCTGCCATACCTACTGCAGTGCATGTCACCACAGGTGTGAACAACAAAGTGGGGTCGTTTCTTTGAGTTGTCAGTCGGTGTTGAAGGCCCCTCGCAAAAAAGTGTTAAAAATCGAGTTTCTTCTCGAATCGTGACCATTTGAATGGAGCGCTGTGGGCTGGGCGAATTATGCTGCCGACAGGCGACGAGGCTTGAAAGGATTCCCATATGAGTGTGTTTTGTTACTCGTTGGTTTCTCTTTTTTAACGTCAAAGCAAATATGCAAAAAATATGCGACTGGGAGTTGTGATTATGAACTGTGCCAGGGAAGGGTTAATAGCTCGGTTAATCACGTGCGCGAGTGGATGTGAAGCGTGATGATAGGTTTCTTAATTGCTTCGCTGTGAATGGGAGTATGCAGACTGCTTTTGATCTTCTGTTGGTTTCATTTCACTTTTCAATTTGCCTGGGTTCGAAACCATATGCCTACCAGTATGGAATGGAGTATTGGAACGCCAACTGGATACTATAGATGTTTAGGAATGAGCTAGCGCCAAGGTCAGTAGCATTCGTCAATTGATCATAAAAAAGACACAACAATCGTCTAAATAAGACCTCCATTCGCCCTTCGTCCAACTTATGGTGACGCATATTACGAAAATCAAAATCGTCTGCCAATGAGATCCACGACCTACTGTTGGTCCTTCTCCCAATGCCAACACCTGCCGCTACCCTTGCTGCGCCAAGACAAATATCGGAACCATCTGCCCACCTTGGTGGCCAAATGGGCTAAACACATCGCATATCGACAGCGGAATCTTCTCCCACTGCCGCTGCAACACTAATTGCTGTTAACACTACCACTGATTAGTGTAATTGGCTACGAAGATGCCTACCTACACACTTGTTCCAGCTCCGTATATACAAAACGTACACGTCTCACTGCGCCATAGACTGCGAACATTTTTATTGGCATCTCTCATGACACATCTCGCTCTTAATTGCATCCCATAGAGCTGGGCGAATGCAAATCACCGGCGTAATTGATTCCAAATGTCCGGCTGGCATGAAATACGAGCTCGAATGCGAAAAAATCGGCGAACTTTGCGATTTTTCTCTGAATTTTGTAGGATTTCTCTTATTTTGTCGCGTAGCAAACCGTGAACGCGTTATTCTCCTCTACCAGCGAGAGCACATCGGCGACCTTGTTTTTAAGTGTGAGTTGCGTCTAAATCTATAGTAGATGCCCAAACGGTGATAGACCCCAACCCCAACATGAACCTTGTGTCACAATTTTGCGATTTATTACTGCGCGGCATGCTGCAATTTCTCTGCTAATTATTGCAAGTAAATATTTTGTTATCGTATTGTTGTTACTTCCATGCAACAGTCCATCTAGATAGGGATAGGTGCATCGGGCAAAAATTATGCAAAGTTATTTTTAAGCCAAACATTGAGTAGTCAGAAGGGGGAGCAGGCGTCGGAGGGGACATCTGCATCAGGTAGCATTTCATCGCTAGATTAGCGCAACAAACTTTGCGAACAACTTAATTTTCTCGGGACATGCAATAGCGGCGCTGTCGAGTACCTTTGGGCCGACTGTTGCGGGGATGACGACAACAACGACGATGATGGATGATGGGTGGTGGCTATATACAAAATGGAAAATGCATCCGAACGGACGCACTACTTGCTATTGGGGTGGGTTAACGTGAAATAATTACCATTTAAATTAATCAGCCTTAGTATGCACGCCCCAGATGCAAGGGGTTGCTCCATTTAAGACCTAAAAGTTGTTTGGTAGGTGCACGCGAGTCGACTGGATAGTTATGAAGGTGCGATGTCACCCTCCGTTGCGACGCGGCCTCCGGAATATTGGGGAGTTTTGTACCTGTGCTTTGGAGATAATAAGATAATTAAATTGATCACTTGAAGCGAACAGGCGCATGCAATTCCCGGGAAAGCCGTCATAACTTACGCCGGTGGACAGGCAAATCAAAGGCTGCAGATGAAGTTTCATTGTTGTCAGTGTCTTGGAACGCCCCAATCGGGGTGAGGTTTGACTTTGATGGGCATAAATATGCAAGATTTGAAGAGTAATGCCTGCAGGGCATCAACAGTTTGTGGCAGTTACGTGCGTTCTTCATTCGACTGCGGTTGGGTTATTATAAAGAAGCTCTTCTCATCATAGAAGGCTTTTCGCAATGACAGCTGCAATCCTGCACAAATCTGGAATGCGATAAACGTGTGGTCGGGCTGTAGAAAGCAAGCCAACGATAGGCAATCAAGCCAAGAGTGAAAGAATTTCCGAAAACGCCCTTTAACAGAGACGAGTTCATTGGTCTTGAGTGGAGAGTAGGCCCATTTGGCTGTCGTAAGTCCGAAAAGTAAGAGCAAATCAGAATGGAATCGTGTCAGGAGTACCCCAGAAAGGAAACCCTTTTAACTGTTCCCACTATATGTGTTACTTCTTACGATCTATAGCTCTTCCTATTGGGCTCTTACAGATCCTGAATGCTTCTTCCCGTTCTCACCCGCGACGCGTCAGAAACTGCATTGGGTTTAAGTTCACATCCATTGATGCAGGAGTTCTATGTAGGTGCCCAGCGTTTCTTATTTGTTGAAGCTTATGCCTTTGTTGTAAGAACTGTGCCGAGTGTCGTTTCGTGTTCTGCCTTACACTTCCAACGTACGATTTTCTAGAACACTCTTCTCAAGGTGTAAAGCGTGCACAGGCGCAAAGGGCCGATGACGACTCGTCTTCCATTTCGCATCCTGCGTATGGAGTTTAAAATCGCATCAGAACGAAGTTGGTTGGTTGATTTAAGTTGCATTAACGCATTGAGCTCCGTTTTGAGACCACAACTCACGGAAACCTGAAAAATAAAGGGGGAGAAGGACGATAAGCGACATCCAGCCTGAGAAGTTACGAAATTTGATGATCTTTTTGAAATGCATACATTGGATGGCCGAAAGGTCTTCATATAAGGGATGACCTAGAGCACTGTGTCTGGTTTGGGCGAAGCTAGTTTCCTGTGTTTTTTTTCTTCTTAAATGTTGCATCAGCTTCGATTTATGTCCTCAACGTTAATACATAAACAGTTTAATGAACGCATGTCCAATGAGCTTCGCAATGAACTTAACAAACAAAAGGACTTAGTGCCAAATGCTGTCAAAAACACCTCGAGGTTAGAAGGACTTCATCTACCTACGACCCGCAGTCAACTTGGTTCCGAAATTGAATGAAATATCCTGTCAACTGTTACTGAACCGTGCGGAGCCTCTTTCAACTCCATCAAAAGTTGAATAGCAAATTAAGTTTAATCATTAAAAATGAGCTGGCTTTTAATTAAAATATAGCAAAAATGTCATTTAAATCCTAATGAAGATGTAGCATATGTAGAACATGTTACCAACACAGCAGACAACTTTCCGGCGAAAGCCTTCATCGCCATTTAAAAGGAAATTAAACGCAATAACTCTGCTGTCATCCTGGCAAACAAATTAATCTCGTAAATCATTTTAAGGCTGTAGTTCCGCAAATAGTTCGTCCGACTACATATACGCACCAGTTTATTTTTGTGTGCGCGCATTTTAATTTGGTACTACGATCGGCAACGGATGTAGTTGCTGCCTCCTCACAACTATATACCTACTCCTCATCAACTGCGTCAGAGTGAATCAATTTATATGCTGATGATCTTGATCGTTTCAGGTTTTTCATGATGAATTCCTGTCACGTCCGGTTGATTTAAATGTTCGCCGATTCCTGTGCGACTTGAATGTATAAATTTAAAAAGAAACACAAAAATTGTTATCGATCCTGAAAGCGATAAACACCACTACATCTTTATGGAGTCAGTTGATTTTCCACTTGGGAAGGAAGGAGCCAAATTACATTAAATGTGATCGGCAGGTTTGAAAAGGTATGTGCTTCGATTTATCGAATGGATTTCATGCGACAAGGAGTGCTTTTTAGGGGGGGTTCGAAAGAAAACTGCCTTCCAACCCGGCTGCAGTCAATAGAAGTGGGAAGTGGCTTTCAATTTTCATAAAGCCGTCTATTTTTCTTTCAATAAAGCCTGCGTCAAGTCCACAGACACCAAATTGGGCGCCAAAGAACTACAACGAGACAACCTCTCTAGCACCCGAAAAATAATTAAAACAATAAAATCTGATTTAAGACTTAGCGTCTTATTGCACAACTGAGCTATTCCCATAATGCTGCCACATTATGGATGATAATAATATAACCTCCCCCTGATGCGCGCCACTCACAAACCACTCCACCCGTTTCCTTTGAGTTGAAAGTCTGAAATGCGAAGAACACCATTCATATCTAGCACAATGCGTCTCACCTCTACGGCACAAGGATCTGTCTCCCTGTCAAAAGGGTTGTTGCTTCGGCTGAACTCGTGGCGGGGGGAGGCACCACCCACCACCCCCGCCAATAAAAACGCCTGCCAAACTCCAAAGTAATCTGAGAAAAATTATTAAGAAGCAAAACAATTCCCGTGCGCTCAACAAAAATACGAAATAATAATGGAAAAAGGATTTAGTCACCGACATTAAGTTGCCATGGGCTGGCGGCGGGATGGAAACTGTGAGGTTATATAATTATGGAATTTTCAGAATGTTCTTACGAGAGCAGGTTTTTTGAATTTAATTACTTTTGTGCGGAACATGAAGAAGATGTCGTGGGTTGTTTTACAACACCACTTGCCTCCACCACGTCGACGCAGAATTTCACGGAATTATTACCCCAAAAGAAAGCCCTAAGACGGTCTGAATGAGGTTTTTTCTTCTGTCTTGTTGGTTCAAAAATGCCGGGTAATGACAACGACTTAAGAGGTGAAAATTATTGTTATTACGCGTGCATGTGTGTGCAGAGGAACAGTCCACCCCAACCACCGGAAGGTTGATTTACGCGAATTGTTTTGAGAAAGAAAATTTTAATTGTACCTCTGCATCCATTTCCGTCGCTGTGTGTCTGTATTTGCGCCTCTGCAGTGGAGCAATAATTTTTAATTATTCAGTTTTGCGTTTAGAATTTATTTTATTGTTTAATTGGTGTGAGCGGGGATGAGCGCCATCATGATAAATGGCATCGAGAGGAGATTTAATTAAAATATTTTTCGATTTTCCTACCCAGCCCCCGACCAGCCGATGTTTCCAATTGAAAGACAACAAACAAAAGTGAAAATGCGCAGCCGAAAAGCCACAGTCATTCAGTGTCAATCCATTAAACAGGCCGAATGTGTGGAAGGATAAAAAAACGAGCCCTGTGCGATACAGGGGTGCTATATGAAGGGAAAAGCGAATCCAAATGTCACCCTAGAAATTCGGTTTCTTTTTTTTTAACTTTTTCATTGTTTACTGCGGTTTGAGTTTGTTTTCCAAAAATATGGAATTTTTTTTTGCTTCGGCTTAGAGACGGTATCGAGCAACCCTTAGGTCGTACGTGCGTACAATTCGATCAGCCCACCCCTGACTATGTGTGAACTTTCAATGGTTTGTCGTGTTATCTTTATGGAAATACATCGAACAACATACGTTCTTGAAATATTGAATTATTGAATTGGCCGAAGTGCGGAGTGGAGAAGTCGGGATAACCCCATGCTCGGAATGACAATGACGTGTGACGGTGATGATAAAAACATTTTTGCGTTTAAGTTTCATATTGTTTAGGATGGGAAAAACAGTGTTTGCCTCGATACCATCATCTCATCATCGTTTCCATTGTCATCAGTGTAACATAATGGAAAAGCAAATGAGTTTTCAGTTGGAATCATTGTTATTGGTATCGCGTGCTAGTTTAGATATTGATAAGGGTGCGCGATGTATGACGTTTGTCCTTGTCACATAACTTTGAACAAATTTGAAATGTACGTGGCTATTTTTGTCTTACTTTTCTAAGGGCCGCCAGTGATGGCGGTGATGAGGACAATATTTAGAGAAGGCACTGTGTCTACACATACTCTGTAGAGGAATACAGAAGAGTCTACCGATTCGGAACTGGAGAGGACCGACGAAATTGCTTACTTAGAACTTAAGTTCGGATAAAAACTAATATCAGAGATTTAGAATTTGATGGCCTACTTTAAATTGTTATCGCCCGAAATTAAATAGTCAAAAAACATCCCAAAAACAAGGGTATTGTGCATTTCTTGCTTTTTCAAGTTTGACGCGCCCCAAAATGCTTTCAAATTAACCGAAAAGTAAGAATTCAACTTTTCACAAGCACTCCAGAAAATTTACAAACCGAAACCGCCCAAAAACTTGATCTAAAAAATGCGATAAAAAATAATTAAAATATCACTCTAAGCTGTTTGACGTTTTACAAAAATAAAAAATAAAAAAGTTCAAACTGAGGTCCGAAACATAAAAAATCACAACAATGCCCCAAAAAATGTCCTGAAATTACTCGAGAAAATCACCTAAAGTGACTCAAAAAGCCATAGATTATTATGTAAAAAAAAACATTAAAACGCTTTAAAAAATTTTAAAATGACAATCGGCCTTAATCAAACACTAATGTCGATGATTAGCTAGTTGCCAGCTTTAGTAAAGATGTACAGCATTAGTGAAACGGCAATAAACAATTAGACCTCCACATTTTCTAGTACGACAATTTCGTAGAATCTTTAACATTTTTTGTCATCGCAGAATTCAAATTTTATAATTTGTTTTCGTGAAAAACAAGGTCAATGTTTTATTTCAGAACGAGGATTTTATTCTAAGAAAAGGAATGTATAAATCGCAAATTAATTTGCCCAACAGATATCTTTCCTTTGAAGCTTGTTATAAGCAAAAAACAAAACACAAAATAGGGAATGCACAAAATATCAGCTGATCTGTCAAATATCATATGCAAATCAGTAATGCCCTCTCCTTCGATCGGACACAATTTTTGGTACTTTTTATAGTACACTTTTCTTTGTTTTCTAATCCTTCACGATTGATTTATGAGTGAATTTGTGTCGGAACAGAGTTTGTTAGGCTGATTATGCAAATCGAAGCTTATTGATCTAAAGATTGAATGGTGAGCAAGTGAATATTTTTGAAAAAAGAAATAATAGCCGGCTATTTTGTTTTAGAATAAATTAAAAACTCATGTAGGAAGCCAAAAGCGTTTTAAGGACCTATCGCTTCCGTTTTTTGAATTCCAATCTGCCAAACAACAAAACAGTGCTTGTAAAATCTTGCAATGATCTTTTAAAAATTGTATAGCTCATATTACTTAATTCGGGAGACTTAGAGAGCGACAAAATTTTAAATTCATTCAGAAAATAAATAAAACAGAATTCTGTTTATCTTGAACTCGCACGTACTACCTGTTATTCCTCCAGAAGTTCCTTAATTTATTATTTCGCGGGGAGTTTGCTGAATGCTGACAATTCTTATATCTATATTTCCGCGAAGTCAACCTTTTCACACCAACCACTGATTCATTAGAAATTCTCATTTTCTGGAAACTCTATTTCCAAAGAAGGTTTGGTTGCAGCCAAATATCTACCTGAGCCGCCTAAGGTACTGAGAGTTGTACAAAAATGTATTATGAATTTTTATGGGACATGTTTTGATTTAAAAAAAAGTTACCTAGTTAATTGAAGTTAATAGCAGAGCTGCCATGCCAGACTCTTAAGGATTCAGCGGCGCCCACTGTAGTTTGGCCGATGGTCTATTTAAGCTTGGACTGTTTTGTGAATTTTAAATTTGGACTTTCAAACAATTTGGGCGTTTACATATTGAAAAGTCGTCCAAATTGTTTAAAATGGGTGCAAAATTTTATTTTGGGTGATCTTTTATTATCTCAAATTTTTTGGAGCCAAAACAATAAGTTGTTGAAAATAATTTCAAATAAAAGTAAAAAATTCGCGCGAAGCTAAAACAAAAAAGTTGATTGAGAAAATAAATTGACTTTCAATTGACTTCACATTTTCGTTGTTTTTTTTTTATAATAAACATTAAATTATTATACATGCCACTAAGAAGAATGTGGGTAATATTTTTATGGTTACTTTGTAAAAATAAGGTTAGAAACGTGGGGTTTGGACTTTTTTATGATGGCGTATTTTTCTACCTACAAAATGTTGGAATTATGTCCCATCTTTGAAAAATAAATTATGGACTTATATCCCAAATTTTGAACTTATGTCCCACCGAAGTGGGTTAAACATTCTTTTACAAGCTCCTAATGGAGAAGCTCTAAAAGCAGTGTCCCAATCCCAACTACGACGTGTAGATTTCAATGCCAAGGACCGATAGGTCACATGACTTTTGTAAAAGTCGAAGGTATGACTTGTCGGCTTGATAAGAACACAACTTCAGGATCATGTTATGTACAAGTGTTGATAACTACGATTGAATTACCATAGATAGCATTTTAATAAATATTCGTAACTTAACCTTGATTCTTTAAGTCGGGAGGGAACTTCTGAAAATTTGAGCAATGCTTTATAAAACTGTGCAGTAACCGGAAGCATTAGTCGGAACATTTGTCATATGGCAACAGCGATAGTGTGTCCAGTTCTTAGAAAGTTCTGAGTTCAAAAGAAAAAAATAAATTTTAAGGCCCATTTCGCACAGATGCTATACTCTTTGAGTTCCATTGCTCATTCTGTGAGAGTGCAGATACAGAGAAAACCTCCAAATAATTGAAAACGCAAAGGTAGTTTGATTTTGTATTCAAATTTGTTTAGTTAGAACTTGGAATAGGAAACAGTTGCCAATCAGTTACAGAGCGTCGTGCTCTCACAATCCCTTTCCCTCAAATGATTGATGTCCCTTATTCATATTTGTGTTTTATTAAAACCTCCATTCATACCGAGTAACAATTGCGGTATCAAAGTCACGAATCACCCCTGATTAAACAGCAACGCGCGTTATGCAAAGCAAAAGAAGTATCTAATAAAATACCTAAACAATGCGAGGTCTCATTTCGAATATCCAAATGCATCACGTCAGCAGCTCGGCCAGAACAATGGCTGCGATGATGAATTATGATTGATCAGGGACTAATTATAAAACAAACAAAGCTGCTGGATATCATTCGCACCGAACACGAACCGAATCTGCATATGCGAAGTTGGAAAATCGGATTACTGCGGCGTGACAATCGGATATACTGTTTGAGAAGTGTGTCATATGAGTTTCAGTCGGATTAGAATTCCAAGTGTATAAATCCTTAAAGTGAAATCGAAGCTCACTAAGAGTGGGGGTAGGTATAAGTGTCGTCGGTATTTTTACCTTTTTACGGGGTGGATGGGTTTGTTCATTCTCCCACTTGTTGATGCAAGAAAGTCTTGAAAACACCAGCTGATGGTGATTTCGAGGGTGAAGAGCTTTGACACGCATCTCACCATCAGCTTAAAAATCGCAACTACCCTTCAATCTGGTGCGGCGAGGAAGAAGTCAATTTCATGCGAAAATAATCTCCCCTGTGACAGGTCTTTTTTGTATGTTTATTTTTTATTTTTTTTTTTTGCGATCTTCCACTTGACTTGGAAGGCTATACGTAACCACAGCGTTCTTTGGCAGGAGCCACGCCAGGAAGGAAGAAAAATATGTTCAACTTGCTGAGCTGTTGATTGCCTTAAGTGAGGGTGACGTGACACACTGGCTGACTCAGTCAGTGTGGGAGTCCGGGTCGGCGTTCACCCCTGTGACTGTGACACTAATGGCCGACTTCCATTTCGTGTTGTTTTCTTTTGGTTTTTTCCCCCTTCCTAACCAAGGAAGGGAAACACGCAAATTTATTGTTGCGGTTTGGGGGTGGTGGTGCTTCTGTTGTTTTGGTTATTGTGTACGAATTCTTTTTCTTCGCCCGCACAAAAGGGTGTCGAAGGTGCTTAGGGTAACGCTTTGAAGGGCGAGATATAGGTTTAATTTCATTTTAAAAATGTTTCAGTTTTCTTGTGATCTGATGAAGGATCTGGAGTGTGGATTGTTAGGTAAATACGGTCGAGATCAGTATGATAAATGTACGTACATAAAATGTCATCAGATGTAGGGTTCTTAGCGGAAATATCAATAAGCAAACCATAAATCAATGCAAGATAATTGCCGACTTGCAGAACTTGACAAAAAAAGCTTTGGGTTGGTGAGCACAAATTGTACACATCTCGTTTTCTCTGAGTGGACGAAAGAGAGTCATGCGATTTGCATGATGATAATTTGAATTTTCTGACCGTTTTGAAACAAATTTTAAAACTTAACTCATTGCTTTATAATTGGGAAATGTTTTTCAGATATGTATTTTAATTTTTCTTCTGCCAAAAAAGTTTTTGGGAAAAATTTAATCAAATGTACAGATCTCAAAAGATAGGTAGGTAGTAGGTACATCGAAATAAATATTTTTTTTGAGAAAGTATTTGAAATCTCCTTATAAATTATATCAATTGCCTGCATAATTTTATTCTTTTACATTATTATTTGCAGGTCTACTAATCTAGCCTTAAGATTGTTTACAATTTGTAAGTAAACTTACCTGTTAGTTTCAACTTGTAGGGCATGCACGTGCGGTGATGTAACAAAAATGTCTGTGAAATGCTTAAAAACTCAAACCACCCACATTATTCATTCCCAAAGTTTTCGCACATGTTGGCTTAAGCTGAATTATTTTAGCGCTTCTTTACAACTCTTCCAAGAAAAGACCGCAATTTCGTAAAGTTCAAAGTTGCATGGCCAGTCAAGCGTAACACACTTGAATTCATGAAGAAGAAAAAATATGTAATCGGGGGTTGGCAGTTGATGCGGTCGTCTTTGTTGCCACTCTAGTAAACATAACAACAACAAAACGATTCTATATGGTTTTTGTTTTTTATTGTTTTGATGGAGTAAAAGACAAAAAAAGGAGAGTCGTTTATATATCTCTTGTAAAATTATAAAGCCTTTTAAAAAGCTTTTCCTTGAAGTAAATTACGTTTTTATATGGACTAGACTTCTGTATTTTATTGTTTGTTCTAGTAGGTATATATGTCTAGAAGTTTGAGGAATTTATCTAGGACAATAACGTTTTATTTAGAGATGTGATAAAAAACGTCTTGTCTTGATTGTAATTCAATTCTTGTCTCCACATTTTCCAAGTGTCAATCAGGAGCTTACAGGACAAACATGTCGCACGTCCCTTTTTCTAATTTTGTAATATTGTCCAATATCGACTTAGGCTTTTTTTGCAGAGATTTGAATACACAAATATAAAATCGTTACACCAATATTTATATCCATACTCCGACTGTGCTTTATTTTCCCAATATACTTACATTTTCAATTTTCATTCAATAAAAAAATATGAAATATTTTAATGAATAAAATAAAATTGTTGTTATTCAAACAAAAGTTAAACAAAAAAATTTCAAGTGCACTTTCTTTTCTCAACCTTTTAGTATTTTAATTAAAAAATACTCAACGCGCGGATCAGTTAACAGAAAAAAAAACCGATGCGAGGTCTTTCCAAAAACACAAAGCTCCACTAATGAAGGAGTTGATTGTTTTTCTTTCCCGCACCCAACCTTTGAGAAAAAAATAAAAATTCCGAATCGCTTAAGTTGGCGGTGAACAGCAAGAAACAACAAACCTTGGAGCGTATTTTTGTTCATTCGATTTTAATTAATTTTTCTTCCATAAAGCGATGGAAACGAAAACAAAAAAAAATCCCGAGTGCAAATGAGGAGCCTTTTTACTCAGCAGAAGAAAAATATTTATCCTTTAATCCTTTTTTTGCGGAGGAAAATGCTTGAAACTAAAAAAGATGCCCGCTACTAACAGTGATGAGTCTTTGAAGTGTCCTCCTGAGATGATGGATCACTGGAACTTGGTCTTGCTCCTCTGCCGTCCACCGAATTAGTTTCTCATTAAATGTACAATCAGACGACGAAAGAGAACGCAACCCCTAATCGTTTTGCAACCCTATGCTTGTGTTTTTTTTCAGTTTTTTGATCGTGTTTTACCGCGTCTTCTATGTCATATGTGAAGAATGACGGGCGAACCGCTGTGAAAAGGGTTTTCCAAGTACTGCTGTCGGTTTGCTTCTTCCATGCGAACATTTCTATTGGCCCACTTTTTGCCGTCGTCATCATCGGCTGTCCCTAGGGACACAACACTCTGGCTGGGGCGATATGGAACGAAGAAAACGGTCTGCCTTCCTAAACGAATTGTTTAAACTTAATTAGCATAATATGCCATCGATCATGAGGCTGTCAGAAACTTGTGAGACAATAAATTCGATTAGTTGGAAAAACTATTTGCTGAATCAACACACACACACACGTATTCTCTGTGGAACTACACGATACTGTGGGGCTGCTGAAGGAAGCTGCTACTTTTACATTGTGACGGATTATGCAATGCTTCTGCAAAGGGTGGTAGTTGATATTGTGTACTGGAATCGAACTCCGAAAGGGGATTTCCATGAACAGAGTCTTAGCGAAACGTCTTTGCACTGAAGAATTCTAGCGAAAAGGATTTTCCTTGTTCTGCTTAATGGACTATTATTCAGGCAAGTTGTTCGTTTCAAAGGTAATTCGAAATTCCGCCTCGCCTTGATGGGAGGTAGGACGCAACGTAATAGGGTTATCAGTGTTTAAGAGTTTTATGTCTCAGAAGTTTTATATTTACATGCAAAATATTAGGTTATTGAAAAAAAAAAATTGAGACTCTCATCAATACAAAATAATCTTCGGCAGCTTTCAGATTTTATGGTATATTGCCCTACTCTTGTCACTGGTCTTAGAAGCCCGTCAAAGAGAGTGTAAGCCACGGCATCATGGGTTTGGTTAAGCACTTGACACCGAAACTTGGCTCTACAAGCCCGACTCGTCAGTACCCCTGTGCAGCACACTTAAAACGAACTTTTCCTCTACCTACTGCGTTGTCCTTTCCTGATTTTAATCAAACACGCTTTGTGACGGAGGATTCATCTCAGAGGATTGATTTACCTACAATTTTCTGACAACAAAAAGGTTGAGGGCCTCAATGACCTCTGGGTGAAATTGCTTAAAATGCAAACTACCCCTAACCTAACCCACGAGTAACCTAACCAATATCTTCATCTGCCTTTGCAGATTCTGTGCCTAGTGCAAAGCTGGCGTTTTGAGGGTGTTATAAAGAGCTGCTCTAGGGTCTCGGGAAAGGTTTTGCTACTCAATTGTCATCCTAGGGCCGAAGCAAGAACGATTGCATGGTGTAACTCAGGTGTATGATATTAAAAGTTATGGCAAGGTCGATAAAGTGCCTTATCCATATAGACAGCTAGAGTTTCCTAAAAGTTCACCCAGAGGAAAATGCTGCCTTAAACGAAAAATAGTCAGTGATATAAGTTCAACAAGTGAAATAAAAAAACATTGAAAACCGTACAGTGTGGAAACTAAAAGTTCAAAATAAAATGTTAAATACAAATAACAAACAAAATATTTAGGAAAAAAGGAAAGTCGGAAAATGATCAACAGGTACACATTTCATTTTACAGTTCAATTCAATTATCTTCTATAATATTCTGGATGAAACTCTATGAAGTTATAAATATGATACTTTTTGACTTTTGTACTTAGGTGGCGCTGTTTTCGATCTCCGAAACAACTCAACCGATTTCAATAAAATTTTGTTGATGTGTATGGTTGGTTGAAAGATAGTATATTCTTAGACCCGATATATAGAACTTTGCAAAAGATAAGCGGTAGGTAGGCATACGAAAACGGGCTGTGGCATCACTCATTAAAAAAACAATTCAAAATCTATTTCTAAAGTTGTATAGGTATAATTAAAAAAAATGATTGATGGACATTGTCCAAATAAAACACTTTGCGAAATGTGGATAGGACTAGACACTTTTAATACCGGGTGTGTACAGCTATATATAAAGGAGACTGATGTCGGTACCGTATATGCACTCATAACTCCGGAACGGATCGTTAGATTTTGGGCTTGGTGGATGCGTATTGGCCGATGGAAGGACATACAATGCTCCTTTTAGTCGTGAAAACTGTAAGGGGATGAGAGCTAGATGTGCATAGAAGTTTCTATGCAGAACCGCACTTTGAAAAAATAAACTGGTTAGAAAAACGGGTACAATACAAAAAAAAAATATTTGAAATTTTTGAAATTTTTGGATTTGACGGGCTTACTACAAACAATTTGAAATTGAAAGTCGGCTCAGTTATAATTTTGTAGCGCACCCTCAATGCGCCGAAACTTTGTAACGGAACGTGTTTGATTTTATTGTGAAAATCTTAAATCAACTGTCATGCAAGCGACGATTTTGAGGGGAAATTCAAAAGCAAACATTCTCATTTTGCGGACTCCGCTTATTCAGAACGAATTGCCATTTGTATTCAAGCGTCTTCAATTTTTCGTACATCTCGCTTTCGCTATGACAATTAATAAGTCGCAAGGACATCACTGGATATTATTTATGGCATCAATCTTAAATTCCCGTGTTTCCTAATTGTATGTGACGTGCTCACGTGTGGGCAAACCTTCCGCTTTGTACGTCGTGTACCGTAAAGCACTTTAGTGAAAAAGCGGAAAGTTGGCCGACACGTCAATCATTGCGGTGTGATTGAATCATATCGATATAGCTATACTTGCTTCAGTTATTTCTAATATAACTTTTGGCTAAAGAATTTGAATTGACCAAATTACTTAAGCAGCAGGTGCATGTTCGGAATTATTATTTTCATTACATTAAGGAATTTGGGCGGAACGAAGTTCGCCGGGTCAGCTAGTATTATATAAATATTAAATATCGCGCATATTATAAAAACAAATTAGTAGGACAAAAAAAAAAATTAAAAATAAAAATTAGATGAAATTGAAAACATTTGTTTAATGTTTATAACATTTCTGATGGCATCCTTCAGCATGAGAAATATGAGTATAAGATAAGTTTAACTGGGTGGTAAATTAAATTAAGAGGTATGCAAATGTCTATGTTCAATGTACATCTACATAAATTGGTAAAATTTTATTTGGCTACCTTAGTTTCTAAGCTAACTAAGCATATTAGCCAAGTCAAGTGTTTCGAACAAAAAATTGCCTATATTTTGAGTCCTTCATGTTATCCGTGAGAATAATTTAGCATAAGAAGTAGGTAAGGTAAGTTTTATTTTTGCATTGTAAGATTACTTCTTAGGTAAAATAATAGGCTAAATTCAGCCTAGGTTTAAGGTAAATCTCCTTAGACAATCTGGCTACCATTACCAAAAAAAAATAAACGAGTTTGCTTTAGACCACACGACTGAAGTAAAACTTATTTAGTTACATCTACATATATACATTTTTAGTTTATACATTTTAATACACCAATTTTCAATAATTTCAATAATTTACTGGCTATGAGAGGAAGAGAGCACGAAAATGGGCGCGCGCACTGCTCTCTCTTGCTCCTACAGTATGATACAGACAAAAGTTGCCACTTACAAAAAAAACTCAAATTATTTTATTTGATTTTGCACAAAATTACTAGAAGGCATGGGAGATCATCTACCTATTTTCTTATAACAAACCCTTAACAAATTAGAGCTTCATGTCTGTATATAAATAATATGATTAATTATTATTATTCACCATCTGTCAAAAGAAGAAAATGAGTGCATTCTGTAAGTTTTTGAACAGCGAATAAAACAGTTTTATATGGATGGTGATGAAGCATATGCAAATAATGCAATGCCTTCACTCAGAAGCAGTAAGCTAGCATTTAAATGAGGTGATATCGAGTTCGCATTCTTGGTACATCTGCTCAAAAATTTACCATAACCAGATAAAAATTATCAAATTACCAAAAATCAAAAAGCAACAAAAAAAAAATTCCAAGTTTGGTAAAAAATAACCAAAGTGGCAACCTTGCAATAGGCGTCTATGTCTTAGATATATGAAACCTAACTGGCTATGAGAGAAAGAAAAGAAACTGTGTGCTCGTACCTCTTTCTGTTGCTCCTACAGTGTGATACAGACAATAGACCTGCACTGAAGTGATACCGGACTTTAGAGGCAGGTTATCCCACGGTTATACTCAAAATATCCCTTTTGTTTTCAAATTATTATTATCTTAAAAAAATACTCGTGATTCATTCAAAGACACATATGTCATTTTATGAAACAGTTTAGGGAAATAAAAAAAAGAAAATGAAAGCATTTAGAATAAAATATTTTGAATGACACGAAAATATTTAATTTAGGTTGAATAATTAATTTATTCTTAATGAAATGAGCAATTAGGAACAAAATTGGCCAAAAAGTAAAATCCCTTTCTCTTTGTACTATCAGGTCTGAGAAATCCTTTTGTCCCTTTAAGCTTTTTATTAGTGAGAAAATCCAGCAAAAAGTGATAAAGCCCCCGATCTGGTATCACTGCTGCACTGTATATGATGTGCGTCTTAGATAATGAAACGTAACTGGCTGAGAGAAAGAGAGAACGAAAATGTGTGCTCGCATCTATCTCTCTTGCCTCTACAATAATATACGAAACGCAACGTAACTCTCTCTCTTTTTATCTCACTAACTTATATCTCCCTTTCAATTTCCGCTCGCAATTTCCGTAACGCTTTCGTGACGCATTCACCAGCTTACCCCCCAAGTCAAGCGTGCCTAAAGACGTATTACTTCAACTAGGTTGATTTTACACAACATGCTTAAATAAGTTCGGTTACTTAAAGAATGTAAGGGAAGTTATCTTAGAACGTACCACGTTCAATATTGCCTTAATACTAAGTTGATTGATACCGCAATTTAGGCCAAGCTTACACCGGCATTTCTCTGTGTGATGTATATCCACTGCTAGAAACTTACAAGTTCGCAGTTCACGAAAAATAACTTGAAACCCACCAGCAAAGACAAAGCAATCAATTAAGTTCAAAAGAATTTTACAGTTCTGTGTACATTCCCACGAAGGTCCTCGCACAGGTTTCACATTACACCCCATTGCGTAAAATATATTCTTGTAAACTGAGCCGAAACCAAAAATAAAAGCATTCAAACTTTGAAATGACAAATTCACTCCTCCATCCTGGTAGCAGCGCGCTGTGATGACAGTCGTCGTATTTACTATTCTCGCTGAGCTGTATCCTGATTAAAATTATGAAATTAATTGCGAAGTGCTTTCGTTCCGCCTTGTGCAATTAATTTCATTTTCAGGAGCTCTGAACTACACTGCTAAACGGGACATCAGCGACCGAGTTATAATTTCATTCCGTTCTGCGTTTGCCGCGCACACAGACAGACGAGGCGACAGAGGTATGCGCCGATCTCTCTAGAGGCTTAATTAAAAGAGTCCTCACCGCGTAACTGCGGTAACTGGAGTACGTTTGCCATGAGCTATGTGATGTCTCTTAATTTCAGCACGAGGGCACCGGCACCGGCACAGCACCGCAATAACATATTACCACACCGCCAATAGAGAAACAAAATCCTTATAGTGACGTTGATATTAAGTGATAACACGATACTTTGTTGTAGAAAGTTGGCAATAACAACGAGCCCCACGATGAGTTGTTTGTTAATTTCGAAAATTTCGCATAAATTAGGAAGTTTGTAGATATCCCTGTGACAAAGGATGAAGGTATATACCTACATGACGAGAAAATAGTGTATCCCCCCCCTACACACATTGATCTGTCCATAAAAGTGCGTCTAACGCATCAGGAAGAAGGTGTGGAGGTGTGCGCTGAAGAACTCTCCATTCTATTTAAGAGTACCATTACGTGACAAAGCGCCTTTTGAATAGCAAAACAAGCCCATCCCCGCGCATATCGCTGCACTGATGATGGGGGAAACATCAAAAAGGGTTTTTATTAGCCTACTCCTCCGCATAAGTGGACCTTTATTACTCGGAACCAATGCTCTTACGAAATTACCTTCCGACCGATGCAAAATTGTATACGCACACCCGGTACACACCTTGTCACTCAATAGCTATCCTTTCAGCGTTTGATTTGATTCTTTG
This sequence comes from Cheilosia vulpina, assembly GCA_916610125.1. NCBI lineage: Eukaryota > Metazoa > Arthropoda > Insecta > Diptera > Syrphidae > Cheilosia > Cheilosia vulpina. The sequence goes on along the minus strand of OU744280.1, from coordinate 8,474,699 downwards.
AGTATGACATTAGACGTGGAAAAAAAAGGAACAGACAACCAACCAAGGATATGACCGACCTTTCAGGCGACCGCACAATGAAACATCCACCCTCCATCGCACATACGTCATAATAAATGTCCTGGGACACATCATAACCACCATCATCGTCGTCGTGTCCTTTATCTATAGCACTGATTTCGTTTGGCTTTTCTTTTGCGAAAATGTGCAATAAAAAAACGGAGGTATATATGCGTCCCGGTCCCGGTCCTGCAATACCTATATCCCTTTGTGACTGCGAAATTTATTTCCACCATCGATTTTCCCTTTTGCGTCCTCCTCAAAGACATAGGTATACCGTATACGAGCGGTTCTTATCTGTGATTATGACTTTTGAGATGTGCGAACGGCGGACGATTTAAAAACGGAAATGGGCACATAACGTATGTGTAACCTCATCCCACATCGGAGAGTGGGAGCGTCTTCTTTCGCCTGTGAATCACTTTTATTGTGGGATTAAGGGATACGGGTTTCCAAATTTCTGTGCGAAAATTTTAAAATCATAAAAGCAACGTATTTGCGCGTATCTAGAGATGTTGCAAGTGGGTAATAATGTCATACTACCCACATGAGTGCGGCAGTGGCGCGGCGGAGCGGGGGATTCAATGAGTTGGCTATAACGCGTTCATAGACGAAATAAAAATTGTCAACGGGACTAGGGTGCGTTTGGGAGGAGAGATTTTTCGAGAGGGCTGGCGGTTTAATTGAAAAGTGGGAAACATTCCCAAAAAGGATGGTCTAATACAGGAAGACGAAAAGAAGGTATGAGGGGACTTTTTACGGTCCTCGGTGCACATTTGTATTTTTACGTCGGAAAGTACGTATGCGTTATGGCTATTTGGAATCGGTATACGTATACGGATTGATTGAATTCACGTGTCGCATCCTCTCACGTGTGGTAACGGGGGGTGGGGGTGATACTGATTTGCGTGACTTGGTTTATGGAGTGCTGAGTGAGTGACATTGAGTATTCAGATGAAAATGAAGCTCGCAAGTACGGCTAAACTAATTTATACCGCAACATGAACAAGAAGTACCTGAGTGATGAGTAATGAGAGTATTTTTTAGAAACGGGCAATGAGACTGAAGATTGATTTGTTAGTTGGTAGACAAAACGCAAAAAAAATAAAAATGATGCCGAAGAGATGACGGTCAACAAACAGAAAAAAAAATGGCAGACATCATCTCAACATCTCACCACATTTTCTGTGAAATATACATCGACGCACTATAACTCCAGCTGCTGGATGACATGTAGGTAGATGATGTTTGTGTAAGGAAGGCGGTCACCGGTCATATTCAACAGTTACAAAGACAAACTCATGCAACGACCCAAATTAGTAGGTGAATGATCGATTTCTTTGTTTCCGGGTTCGGTTTGCTTTTTTTCCATCAGAAGGACATACTTTACTGTCAGGTTTTGGTCACCTAGCTTGCACGAGCTTATACATTTTGTAAGTTTGTACAGGTTCTCACATGGATAATACTCATAAACGTCAACTGAAACAGATGCTGATATGACCGATTTCCCCCAATCAAAACCGAGATACATCTAGTGAGAGAGCTGTCAGACTTACTAAACTAGATACTTGAACGTCCCCATTCACACCGAACACCAACTAGTTTTCTTATGACGTTTCAATCAGCTGTGAGATACTAGCCCTTTTTATTTTCAGCTATGATACATATAGATCATCGATTTACCTACATGCACTTACAAAACAACATATAGGTAGGCGTGAACCTGCTTTTCATTGTGATCACGAATCATGGTCTGAAAATATATTCCACTATTTCCGGCTGCTTTCTTTCTTTCATTCTTGAATGTTGGTGTACCTCTAAACCAAAGCCACACAATCGCATTGCCAGACTTTTAAATTGATTGATTGAATAAACTCCCCGTCCGTATTCCGGACCATTTTTTCTTTGTTCGTTCTATGTCCACCCCAGCCAAACACTTGATATACAATTTAATAATTTAACATTAACATAAATATTTCTAAAAGATTTATTAAAGAAAACAATTTTTATGAAATGTTTATTAAATATTTCTGGAAACCAAAAAAAAAAACACTTATGAAATGTTTCAAGTTTCCTAATCGTGATGGGAAATAATTCTTGTTTCACAAGTTTCTCTGTTTTTCGATTATTATTATTTTTTTAAATAAAATAAAAATGTCCAGAAAAGCTTGGAAAACTTAATGAGAAAGTGATTCATTTAATGCGATTATTTGAATTAAATCGCGTGATTCCCGAGACCAAATTACAAAAAATAGAAACTTTACTCGCTGCTAATAATCCTACGACATTATTTTCTTCTAATCAAAAAAAAAGGATAAAATTGAAAAATTTCATGGACATAATAAATAAATTTCAAAAATGTTTCATAAATGTTTATGAAATGTGTCCGATTTGGTTCAGAAACACTTCTAAAATGTTTGCTGGTCTGCGCACACCTTAATATAAAAAGATAAACGGAAGTTTTTTTGCTAGCAGCAAAATATTGTTCATGTGTTGCATATTTGAAAATAAAATACTAAATTTACAAAAAATATGGAAAAGAAAAATTATGCAAATTTGATTCAAATGGTAACACCCCCGACATTGCAAGTAAATGCCTTGTGTGACATCAAGTTGCGCAGCAATAAATACTTGTATCGCTTGTGGTCGAAAATCAACCATTCCTTTTATAAGTATGTAAAATGTAATACTAAAAATCGTACCACAATTATTTTTGTTATTTATGTTTTTTTTTTATTACCGAAAAGAGCGACATCTAGACGTCGAAAAAAATACGTAAATGAGCTGCTCCATTGGAAACAGGTTCTAATCTAAGATGATTTATATTTGAATGAGTTACTATGGTAATATGTCTGCGACAAATTTGTGTGGGGAATTTTAACTCATTTTTAACAGCCTTAATGGCGCCATATACCCATGATTTTTGGTTTGTGCACATCTATGGCACAGTTCCTTTCGAATGATATAAGTTTTATTCTCCTCATTTCATAATAAATAATTAAAAAGTGTACCGAAACTTTTAATGTTCACGTATTAATAGTTTTAGTTTTAGTTTATTTGACTTTTATTTTCATCTTTAATTCAATACAGTCTTCGTAAAAAGAACGAAATATATATATATATACTTAAGTCTATTATGGTTTGGCCTATGGCCGTCTACCAGATTGACAAAATAGCGTAAACTTTAAAAATCTTCTTCAACTATACATTCACGTATTAATATAATGATGGCTGGTGGCAATACGAAAATTGTAACCTATCTGCTATGTTTTTGAAAGCAACTGTTGCCACAATTTGAAAAATAAACTTTTCACTGATGCGTCTTGTTTTATTTTCGTCATCTGGTCCGGATCACATCACGCTGATATTAAAATACGGCTACTAGTTATGTAAACTATTATGGTTACAAATTTCGATCGCGATAGTTAACAAATAAAATTAATTTAGATCAATTGAAAGTAATAGGTATTAGTCCATTAATTAAGTGTGGAAAATGATTTTAAGTTGTGACATCTGTTCGCTCAGCTGCTGCATTTGCTGAATATTTTTCAAAAGGTAGGTATGTTTCTTTCAACAACCCAACGATTGGAAGTCGTTTTCGAGGTGTGTTCGTGAAAAACGACTTTGAACGACTAGTTTGGAGAACTGAAATAGGTCCTATGTATGGGAAAACTTCGGTTTCCGAGTGTTTCCGCGAAAACCCGGGCCTTCGCCTCGGTGTGAATAGGGTATAAAGGCAAAAATTTTGAATCGTTGTTGAGATGGCCTGCGGATGAGTTGTCCACTTATATCTAAAATTGAACAATTTCGCCAAAAAAAAAACTTGTAGGGCTAGGTATATGGATGGCTGTGTCTTTGGTGAGATGATGTTAGTCCCATCTATCGTAAGACCCTAACTTTCGTATATGTAACACCCACTCTCCTATAGGTCTAAGGGACCTGAGAGTTTCAAGTTATTTCAAAAGCAACTTTATCCAAAACAAGTGAGTATGTATAGCTATACATATTCTGTAGTAAATATCAGCCAATTTACATTTTCCGTAGGTACCTACCTATTTGCAGAATCCACTCCTAAATTCAATCACCCTTTGTTCAAAAGTTTAAAAATGTAGCAATGCCTGGGATGTACATAAATCGATCTGCTCCTACACAGATATAAATTAGGACCAAACATTTCAATTTATTTTTGAAACATATCTCCGTCGAAAATCTGTCATATATAAAAGTACACCCAATCCCAACACAATTGCATTCATTGTCCTTGTTGGCAGAGAAAATTCAGGAAAACTTTGACATAAACGAAAAACTTTTCCATTCAGGTTCCAGCCCCAGCACCCACCATACCATTTCCAAATCTCCCATCCTTTACACTACATTCAAAACAGAACAAAGAAAAATTGGAAAAAAAAATAAAATATCTGCTACAAAATTCCTGTTCGAATAAATTACCTTCGAGTGGGGTGGGGGTGCTTAGCTCACAGCACGAGTATAGAGTATCTGCCATTAAACACATTCCTCCAACGCAGTAATCTCTCAAGAAATGCACCGAAATCTACCACCCAACCATTGACAGCCACAAGGACCCCAAACCGGACAAAGTTACAAAAAAAAAAAAAAACTAAAAGAGCAACAGCCAACAAAAAAGGAAACCGCCATCAGCTGCAGCCTTTTGCCAGCCGCCCCATGGTGAAAAACACAGTGACATTCTAAAGCGAACATAAAATGCCAAACGAAAAGGACGAAAAAATCACATAATTGACAAAAAAGCACAACACACACTTACAAGAGACCAAGTTGGAGACGACGAAAACGACGAACACCATAGGGAACAAAAAGGACTGAAAAATTTAAATTATAAAACTATTCACGAAAACTACAACCGCAAGCAGGCAGCAGCAGCAAAACACATATCAAACCCCCCCACCCACACACACAGACACGGACGAGACCACGAAAAACCTAGGAAAACACTTTCACAAAGGATCCACATCGAAGGAAAATCCTTGAAAAACCATTAAAAACATATTTTCTATCCATCCACCCAGCCAGTCACCATCACCATACCACACCACTCACAGTCACCAGTCCAAAGAGCAAGGATCCCCCCATAATTTTGTGCAGATTATAAAAATGTTATGTGCGCTGAGAAATTTCACCCCGCAAACACTGAAGCAAAAACGACTAAGGACGAATAAGAGAAAAACTTCAAATTCTAGACGACATCCAGGATAACACACATAGTAGGTATATGGAGAGCCCAGAGAGGATCCTTTCCCATTCGAAAGAATATTTTATAGTTTTATAGGAATTACCCCGAAAGTTACCTCCATTTCAATGGAGGGCCTTCGAGCCGGGTACACAGGCTACACAGCATTGTGTGAGTTTTATACACCTCGCGCTGTTGAACCGAAAGGACATATATACACTCGCAGAATGAAGGTGGATTGGGGGATGGTTTTTATTTTCTTTCTCCAAATGTCTCGGTATTTTATTAAGGCGTGGCTCTAACGTCCCTACAGTGCCCTCCACCATATCGGAGTAGTGGCGTACAACTGCAGATGTTGTCAATTGGAAAACTACACACCGAAAGGATCTCTCATCGTATAGCTGTTAGTGTTTTTCTTAGTTTTTTTCTTCTTTATTCCCTTTCATTGCAGTGGATCCATCTTTCCCGGGATTTATCCTCTCTGTGTGTGTATATATAGCAGAGCAGGCGGTGTGGGGTCCTATAGCTAAGTGGTGCGCAGATAAAATGCAAGTTAGTGGTGTTTGTGTGTAATGTAATTATTGCAGTTATCCTCTCGGTGTCCTTTTTAGTTTAATTTTCATTTATTTTTCCTATCAAGTCGTTGAATAGAGGTGTGCATGGGGCTACCTAGATGCAGATAGAAAGGCTTGGATACATAAGCTGTAGTTATAGGTGGAAATGAAGATGCTTACCTACCTACATTCATGCATAAGGACAACGGCACTAAGTTTAGATTGGGTTTTTATTTAGTTTAGACAATGATGTGATTCATTTTGTTAATATTGGTAAATTTTGTACCAACAAGGGCAAAGTTAGTTAGACAAAAATGAAAGGGCTTCCTTAAAGGTGAGCTTTTCAGTACTCTAAATAAATATATTACCTAACTGTTAAACGGCCCAGATCAACAGAAGGATCATATTTTCCTCAAACTGGATCAGAGGCAAATTTGCTAAAATTTTGTATAAATCGCTACTGAGTAAGGCAAAACGCTCTTCCCTTAACCACATAAACGAACGAAAACAACGTGAGACACAGGGCCGGATTAAGAGGTCTGGAGGCCCTAGGGCAACAAAGGACTGGAGGTCCCCTGGCCCCTACTGATTTTCCAAATAAAATGCACAGCTTAACAACAAATAACAATAAGAGAGTGAAAAAAAATATCAAAGGGAAAGTTGCTTACTAGTGCTTACCCATTGGAATTTGGAAAATATTTTTTTATTCAAACAGTCTATTGTGGGGGCCCATCTTTTGTGGAGGTCCCGAGGCTTAGCCCCGTCTGCCATCCTAGAAATCCAGCACTGGCGGTGGGATGAGATGAATGAGAGAAACTTTAAATACAATTTTAAGACTGATTAAGCTTGAGTGTAAAAATTGTGTGTGGAGGACCAGAAGTGACATTTCTTTGTAGGTACCAAGTACTTTTTCGCAAAAAAATTAAATTCAAAAATAGTTACATCTTCTGAATAAGTTGGCCGCTTGCAATGTAGTAAGAACAAATTGTTGCTCAATCTTAACCCCTATGTTTGTCTGATTTTAACGCTTTGCGTGTTCAAATACACATACAAAAAGAAAAACCTAACCTAACTTAATTTAACTTAACCTAAATTGAGGTCTCCTTGTACTCGGGCCGGAGAGTCGTTGTCGTTTCCCATTTTCAATTCCGCCTTAGAGGTTGCTTTCATTTGAGGCGCTAGTATGTCTTTAAAAGATGTTAAGTAGGTTTGTCCTGGCACGTAATGGCGAAGTGGTCACATTTTGCACTCAAGTTCGATTGAAATGTTATTAATGGCATTTTTAAATTAGATAGTTGCCTACCCCTATATGAAGTCGTCAAAATAAAATATTGATTGATTGGCTATGATTAAACATGACATAAGCTTAAACAATTAGCTATCTTTTGCTAGTTCGAATAGGAGTCCTCCAAATGTCATTATGTATAGGTAAGTACTCCCCAAAATGTCATCGTTCCACATCCACCCACAGACGAATAATGGTTACCAATAATTATTTAAATGTATTCAGTTCTCCTCCAATTCGTCCATTGTATACCTGCAGTCATATGCTCCTTTCGTTGCCAAATCTGATTCGTCCTTGTGCAAACAGAGAACGCCCACACGAATGACAAAAATCCAACTTTTTATTTACCCACAAATTATACAGACGATTGTTGTACAATTGCCACCATCCGAGTACTGCAATGACGCGACTACACCCATACTCCTTCTCCGAGTCCTACTTCACACCAGGATATGTCTACCCATACACAGAATCCCCAAAATACGTGCAAAGACGGGTATATTGAGAAAGAGACAACGACAAATAGAAATGAGCAAAACTTTCAACTTTCACCTCCTACGCCCGTCGTATCCGGTTCCGGAATACATTTAAAACACAGCCATATTCACCACCCACCCAGGGATAAACTGAAGGAAAAATCCCTTAAGAAAAAAAAGCAACTGAAACAACAGAAAGAAGAAGAAGAAGGAATAAAGAACGAGATAAAATAAAACTGAAGAAAACATTCTGCCTCAGCAATAAGACTGAAGCTGGAGGGAAAATGAGAAACGGAAATCGTCTCGAAGGATGTGTATTTGTGTTTCTGGATGCTATCGCTTCTTGTAGGGAAGATGGAATGGATATAACATATAACTACCTCAGATAATGTTGTCGTCGTCGTACCAGTGCGGCAGGAAGTTTTGCCAGTCGTTGGGGCGTTTCAAAATCCGAGTCACACCTTTCTGATGCGGCGAGGCTTCCAAATCGAATTTATTTTTATTTTAAGGATTTTAGACCTTTTTTCTCGTTTGCTTTGTTTTTCTTTCACTATAGGGGGATTGGAAATTTTTATTGGAAATGGAAAATTCTGGTCATTATTGACGAGTCAGGGAGGGATGCTTTACATAGGTACCTACTTTGAGAGAAATTTTGGTTAAATACTGGCTTTTGTAGGGGGTAGGTAAATCTTCTTTATTGACGAGGCTGCTTTATGAACCTAAAAGTATTCTTACACACAGTAGGCAGATACCTACATATATTAAATATCAAATATACATGGGTAAGTCTGCTGCCTGCTGCTAAACATGGCAAAAACGATGTACCTACGTAGCTTGAAACAAACGGGGATTATTGCCAAATGGGGCGCTAGGATCAGAGGGGCGCAAAAATAGCGATCCCACTGAACAAGACATTTGACCGCGAGTCTGGTTGTTATAACTCTTTACTTTGATTGTCACTTAAAATGTATGTATTTGCCTCGCCCTTCTGATAAGCATTTCCAAGTTTGACAGTTTGATGCGGAAAAATGACATCGTCGCACTGCTTGTTTATGTTTTTTGGTTTCGATTGATTGTTACCCTTCACATAGTCAAAATTGATTGGGGAATCGTCATAAACCAGTGACTTTGCTTAACATATACCTAAAAGAAACATTCAAGTGGCGTTAAACCGCACGTCTTTTCCGCCAATTGACTGATTTCTTGAGATGACGTCACAACCGTTTTGCCCATATAGTTGATGAGTGCATACACTCTTTTTTGAGTGATAATTTGGGAACATATGCTCAACGCAGATGTTATCTTGGATGCGAAAAATGACTCCCATATAAAGTTTGGTTGTAGGTTAGTCGTAAAAGCCTGTTCCAACAAAATATTGTAGCTGTTTCCGTTCCTTTTTGTACCTATTTGACAGCTTCAATTCGATTACGCAAAAGCACCTTTACCTAAAAGCGCTCCACTCGCTGCCATAGCTGCTATATGTACCTTTTTGCCTGCGTCCTTACACGGAGACTTATCTTGCTGGCCAGAGTTTGTTCTTTCTGGCTGGGTAGCAGTCTATACCTTCCTTGGATCCACTGCTTTCACTATTGGAATCTAATTTCTGAGGAAACGGAAGATGAGCGCCTTACAGAAGGCGAAGCACTCATTTGAAAGAGGACCTTAATCCACATTTCGTATGGTGCACAACTGAAGGTTGGTTCAAAGCTGTCGATAGAGAAGCATATAACATAGTTCCGGCTAAGGTCCGCCTTAGCCGAGGTACAGTGCCAATAAAAGACCAGCACCACGCACCGCATTTCAACTTTGTTAAGTGGTGCCCTGATATACAAGTCGCTTCACTGTCACTTATTCAGCGTTCGCGACCCTTGTGAATAGATCGGCAGAACGTGAAAAGAAAAATGTATGAATGATACAGTAAGACTGGTGGGTTTACCGCACTCTTCTGTTTCAAATCGGAATAAGCGAGAGTAACAATTAAATTTGTTATCTATTCGTCCATATGGATAGGTACCTATCTACATTTCAAATTGATGCAGCTTTCCTAGAATTTCTTCGTTTTTATGTATATGTTCCCCAGTTCGGCCTCCAACATCCACTGGAGGGGCTGTACCTATACCTGATCACAAATCTCGCTGCCCCATCTTTGGTGTTTAGGTAAAGCTTTTACTTCTTGTGCAAATTTTCTGCAGGGAAGTTGCAAAACAAAAATAGAATCCGCCGTATGTAGGTATAGGTGTAGTAAAAATAATTACTTCTATCCCATCTTACCTCTCGCAACTTTAGAATTCCATTCCTCTCTCTCTCTCTCCCTTTGATTTTAAGGATCTTCTTCAGCTGCAACGGCAGCTATACTTACACACAGCTAATACTTATGTTGTTGCTGTACCTAAATCCATGCTTGGCTTTGCAAAGAAACACCAGGCGCTTACATAAAACACTAAAATCCCTTGCATTGTAAACTCGCACTCCTTGGCCCACACCGCCCATCGCTATCAGCTCCTTACGTATAGCCTTGTGTAATAATTTCAAAATAATCTTTTTCCCTAAATTATAGGATTTGATGATGGAAAACGTGTACCGCACAGTTCGTTAGCTAGGTACGATCTCGTTGTCGTCGTCGTCGCCGTTCCGTTCGTCCTATCTGTCTGTGTATAGATGGGATTTTAATTTAAATTATTAATCCTTGCATTTTACTTTTGCTTGTTTTTCGTCAGCTTTGCTCGAGCAGAGAATTTATGAGATTTTTTCTTCAAATTGGAAGAATTAGAAAAATAAGAAAATGCCCTTACAGTTACAGTAGAGGTGCGACAAATGGGACAGCTCTGCCAAACTATAGGTACCTGCTGTTGCGTAAGATACCGCAGTGTATTGTTGAAATTTATTACTTTCCTTGAAATGAATGTTCCCATCCCTTTTGTGGGTTCTTATCTGCCAAGAAAATATCTCTATACATACAAGAAAAACAAAACTAATTGGCTGGCTTTCTCAACTATGCTATCCAACAACTTTGACAATAGGTAACGTGACTTTTGGCCATTTTGATAAAACAAAGTAGTGACAATTTTAATGATTTAGTTGTTGTTTGCTTTTTAGTTTCACGGTGAATGTAATTAAATTAATTATCCTTTGTTTGCATCGACAGGCTGCTGGTTGGACTGATGGCCATAACTAATATGTCATTCTGCGCGGGCATACTTGGATGCATTTGCAATCATCAACGTCAACGATTTGAATGACACTTGTGCTGTGACGACAGTTGCGCAACATAATTATTTCCGCATATGCTAATTAGCAAGCAGAAACACCCAACAGTGGCGGTAGTAAGTATTAGGTGCGTATTGCGTTATACAAATAATAAATTACTCGCAGTAGGTGTGGGGATGGGGATGTACCTGTGCGTGTAGGTTCCACGTGCAGAAGGTTGTAGTATAATACGTATTCCTGTATGAGTTGGTGAGACTAATTGTTGTGTAAACAAACTGAGACAATTAAATGTCATTATCAATGTCACTGTCATCACCGTTTACGTCGAGGTGCGCTACGCATTGTGCGTTTCAATTACAAATAATGTGAGCTTTTGCCATGATGGTATATCTTGGCCTAAGATCTCAAATTAAAATTATAGTTCATTTTATAGCAGGAGATCACTGCTATTTGCAGTGCAACCATGCATTAGGGATCATCCTGTGACGTGCTTATTATCTTAAGTGAGAAGCATATTTGGATTGCATTGCAGTAATCTAGCTTAAGCCAATGGGCGATAAAATCAAGATAATCAGTGTCAGATCAAGCCTACGATTAGAGGTCATTTCAAGCTACTTACTCAACTATAAGGTGGATTTTATAATTTTTTAAGATGGAAATGAGGCTAAACTTTATGTGAATGTTCATTTTTCTAATGGAACTACATTCGAGCACCATATTTATGTCAAACATTCCTTACGAGTCGGTTTATACCATCCAAATTCAAACGAAAAAGTTAATTTCCCACGACATAGCTACCAAGCCCAACACTCCTAAAGCGAGTCTGTGGTAGTGCTGCCATCTTCAAAAAATTTTCATTAACGAAGTCGAAAATTCATCACAATTTTGTAAACCAGACAACAAAATGCATCAGTAGGTAGTCCGTAGTATCAGCGTGACCAACGTTTGACACTTTTTTCGAAACCTGTCGCAATTTATTGCTATTTTTGCCATTTTTAGTTGAAGAAGGCGCTTCAACTTCAAATGTTGGTATTTTTAAATAAAATTCTTTAACATGTAACTCAACTGCATGTCACAAGTCACTGTTATATAGTGTTTAACGAGTCAAAGCAGAAAGCTTTAGAAATGACACTTCGTTTTCATTGGCTCTTTTTCTTGCGACTTTTTAGATTTTTTTAACGGTCACCCTAGACCCTGGTAAGCTAACCTATCTTTCGTTAGGTTCTTTAAAACATGTTTCGTTATTTATACTAACAAGTGGGAAGGGGTAAATACAAATTAAAATACAATGGGTTAATAAACAAATTAAGTTTAACCAAAAGCAAACAATTTCCCAAACAAATTAGAATGTTTTTTTAAGTATGTCAAAACCTTGGTAGACAAACGCCAAATGTGTAACAAAATTTTACATTTTATTAAACTCGAGTAGGTAATCAGTTTAAAATGAAACGCAAAATTATATAGGTACCTAGTTAGGTATATAACCTATACTGATCGCAATAGAGTAGTTTCCGACATCGTCAGTGTCAAATGAGATGAAACCAAGTGACAGCTTAAAATAATGAAGGAAAAAAATGAAATGCAAAATACAGGAAGAAATCGTTGTTATTTAAAATTAAGCGACTTGCAAAAGTACTAACTAATTTGTTAAAGCTGAAAAGTTGAAGAAAAAACAATTGCGCAAAGTTCTTCTGTCATCAAAAATGATAGTAGAAGAGAAAATTAGCAAAACAACGAGTAACGAGTAATATTTTTCTCTTTGCTAAGTGCAAAAATAAACAGTTCAGCGAAAAAATCTTGTTTGAAATTGATCGAAGTTAGTGCATGTATCTAGTTAAGGTTTACTTTTTTGTACCTACATGAATTTTCAAAAAAGTTTTCATTTTGCAAAAGTATGCAGATAACTAGGTAGAATATTACTAAAGTTGGTTATTGAACAAAAATTAACTTTATGGACAGCTACAAAGGTATACTAAGGCCCAGGTGTTTTGTTCAAATTTTGTATTGCTTAGGTACCTTCGCTGACTAGGTGCCTACTCGTTGTTTGCGAGCTCATTCTTAGTTCATACAATAGTTACCTAACCTACACATAATAAACAGAGAATCCTAGTTTGCTTCAATAACTGCTTAAACTGGCTTAAGATTAGATCGAATTCTTCATTCATAGTCCGGATCTTTCGTGTTGAATTTCTGAATCTTCAAGCACAATCTCAACCAGTCGAGTAAAATGGAATTCCATCTTAAATACTACTCGTACTCTTACTTACTGGTCTTTTATTTGAACTTTTTTTCTAAAGAGAACGAAAATCTTTTTCGCGGAACAACGTGAAAGAGAAACACCATCTGGCATCTGCTTCATGAAAATGTAAACTCTAAACAAGGGCGGAGCTAATATTTCTCTCTGAAGAATGGAATCCCTTTTTCTCCACACAAACTGTTCCCATCTCCTGCGGGTAACTCTTCCCACCAAATTCCATACTCGTTCCTTGCATCTTTCGTTCGTTAAGTTTTCCTATCTATTCATCAGTCCATCGACCGCCACGCAGCTTGCAATACATGCATACGGTTCGCTTTCCCCATCTTTCTCTATCTGTGCCTTTGAATTCACCTGCACATTTGAAATCGAAACGTCACCGCCACCGACCCATCCGCATCCAACCCCATCTGACGTTCTTGATCGTTCTCTCCGCAAAACAAAAAAACAGAAACTATTCCATTTCCAATTGAGTGTGTGATTTCGTTCTATTTGTGTTTCGTTTCATTTGTGTATTTAGAAAGAGACAACACCCTGTCTACAAGGAGTGGTTTTAGTTTTCGTGATGAATGGGACAGTGACAGCTGACAGTTAAATAAGAAATTGTTTAAACATTCAATTGTGTGTGGTGGGCATGTGTCAGAAGTGGGAGGAGGTCTAACATCGACTGTGCATGTGACTATTAAATGCTGTTGTTCCATTTTAAATGATTTGTTAACAAAACGTCATTTTGCGCTGGGCAATGAGTGAAAAGATTCCAATCTGTCGTCGCCTCGCCATCGAATGACATTTTACACACACAGACAATGAGGGCGCGCTTTTTTGTTTTGTTCTTCATAATTGAGTGGGCACACACAACAAATTTGTTTAAATAAATTCGAGTTGAAGATGATATGTCACGCGAGCGAACCGTATGCACGTATACCGTGTGGTGAGTGGTGATGGTGACAGCTTTACTAAGCTGTACCTACCTACCTATAGGTACGCTGCGCTTCTGGTGTGACAGATGATGTTTTGTGATTCAAGGTGTTTAGCGGCCTAATGGCGGCTAGACATGGTAACTTATTGTTTTTCCCATTTTCGCTACAGCTCTACACAGCCAAACTTATTAATTAGGATATGAGCAGCGATTTATCTAGATCCAGTTAAATATGCGAATCAGTTGAGTGTGTACTCAAATTGTTATTCTCGTTGCGAGGTGTACCTAATTATTTGGAACATTTTGAGTGTACGTACCTGCCTACCTACTATGTTATTATTAGTAACAAATTCGTTTCATTTCACACTGTACGCTTGGTGAGATCGTTTAATTTGTATGCAAGTGCAAGCGATGAAAATATGATAATTTCGTGCTAATAAATCATTAAATATCACGCAGGCAAAGGCCTCCTCTATACCTATCTCTATGCAAATGGACACTAATTGGGGAACAAATTTACTAAACATGAGAGAATACCTATTGCATATTTGAATTCACTCTGTGCAATCTGACAGTATAATGACATAAAATTGAATAAACTGCGCGGCCAATCTGATGGGGCGCTGTCAATTACCCGTAACTGAAATTATCTACTTACTTTCGGTGAACTTTTTGTTTTTTTTTTGTAGTTTGTTGGACTAATTTAGTAGTTTAATCCGATTGGGAGATGGGGAGTCGACGCGATGAGTCGATGCCGACGGCATTTTTGCTAACATTTATCGACGGGAGTTGGAGATTTTACGAGCACTAGGAACAAAGCAGTGCTAGTCATATTGGATGTCAATCTGGACCACATATTTTGAATTTAACAACTTCCGCAAAGAAGACCTGCAGATCGAAAGAATTTGACAGCAAAAAATAAACTATGCAGCCACATATTTTTAATTTTTATTAAAATATGTGGCTGCATATTATTGGCTTCCATTGCCAAGAAGCTGGAATATTGAGATCTGGAATTGCATCGTCATAAGCACGTAGAAAATACCTTTGGCTTTCTAGCAATGTTCTTCGCCATTAAAACCGAAGTTCTGGTAGGTATAACATTTCAATTGTGGCACGTAAAGCTAATCCTACTTAAGGCTGCAATAAGTATGTAGGTCTCTTAGAAGTAATTTGAAATTTTTCCTTTTCCATCATGGCAACACAGCACGATGTAAAACTGGTGCCCACTTTTTTCATAGCTCCTTGACATTGACATTGACACCTTCTCAAAAACTGTTTTCGATTATTTGCAAACGCAAACAGAGATGATAAGCTTTAAGGGCTTAAGAACGGAACTTAATTTGAACAGCTAAGTAACTGCTTGAGCACCAGGATACAGACATTTTTAAAGTTCGAAAACGGTCTTCCTGTTTTTGTTCTTTGAAAATTAGAGGGAGATTTTTTAAATTTCAGAATCTTAAATGAAGGTATGTAACTAGGTATATCACATTTTAGGTATGCGCCTATTAGGCGGCCTAAGCAAAAGTGAAGTAAGACTTATACTTTCGTACAATTACGAGGTTATCCTCATAGCGCACTTAAAACGCGCAATCTAAGCTAGAAACCCTAGGTTTTTAAATATTCATGGATGTTAGATCGTAGATGATTTGGATTCTTTCCATCTCATTCTTTGTGCATCTGTATAGGTTTCCTGCATCCTGTTACAGTTCCATAGCATGATCAGGTGAAACGTGATGAAGCCGGCAAAGCACGAACGCTCCATTTTAGAGATGTAAAGAGAGTCCCGTAATTCATGCAGAATGTAATTTTGATAGAAAATACAGATTTTTAATTAGAAAGCTTGCAATTTTTATTGATTCTTAGAGTATACAGATTGGGGTTATGTGTGGAATAGCACATCGGATAAATGGCCCCCACGTCCTTGCTTGCGTCCTCTGTAATTGAAATTTTCTATGACCGTTTCGCATAAACATGGCTGAATTTCATTATACACCTCACAATTTCCTCTTTCAAGGTGTTGGTGGCCGCAGGTTTGCATAGACCGTTGACTTCAAAAAACCCCAAAGAAAAAAGTCCAATGGCGTTAACTCGCAAGGTCAAGATGAAAGTGAGAAAAAGATTTTGTTGGAAAAATCAGCATTCACTTGTTATTGTTCTAAAATCAATTCATCGAACTCTCTTCGCGCTGCAATGTCAGTACCAGTAGCCTTCAGTTCTCGAGTAAATTTAATTTTATAAGCATGACGTTTTAAGTCTTTCGTGAGAATTCGCTGCAGAGAGCTTCTCGAAATGTCCATTTCTTGACTACGGTGCCGAATTTATGTTCCTGGACTGTCAGCAATACCCTCGCCAGATTGTTTTGTGTTGAACGACTTGTGACAGGACACCCAGAGTCCTTTAGATCACTAATTGATCCAGTCTCACTGAATTTTTCTCTTCACAGTTGATCACTATGACGGCCATGTTTTGTACGAAAATTGCGGACTGCAGCTGACAAACCTTCATTATTTTTAAAATATTGCTCAACACTGAAAATGCGCTGTCACATTGTTATCTTTTTTCCGTTGGCATCACTGTACTATTAAATGGCGCTAAATTCAAATTTTGTATACCTTTTTTGTATACCTGTCATTGGCATGTATCAAAACGTTTGGTCAGAAGCATTAAGAACGGGCTGTGACGTGTGAGGAAGGGCAAACTAAGTATATTACCTATGTCAACAAGAAAGGTCACAAAACATAGGCAAAATATCTTAGCAGAGGGAGTTATAGCTTTGAGGTATTTAGGCCGATTTTATCTGCTCGTACGTTGGCAAAGAGTTAAAAAGCTAAGCGCAAAACGCCTTAAGTGCTGATAGTCAAAGGCGTAGCACAGTGAAGTAAGCGTACCGATTGAGGCTCTATAATCTCTAATTCTACCTACTTATGTACGACAGTAAGATAGATCCGTGTTTAAGATATATAGACACAGCAACTGATTTTAAGTATTGGCTCAGTAGTTAGTCAGATCTATCAGATTCGATCCCCGAAAACACAGAAATCATATCGTAAAGTTTTTTTTCCACTACAGCACCTCTCGCGAACGACTGACAAGCATTCGAGAGTTTAACTGTCATCCGAAAGCTTCTCTATTCAGCCGTTAGGACTTTTAGATTCGTCCGAAAAAAGAAAAACTGTCAGAAGCAAGACCTTAGGATTCTATACGGACCTTTTTCGTCAAATATTTGATTTCCACAAAGCCTTCAACATTTAGATCCGATTACGTTCATTAGCTGTTGCATTACTTGTTTCTCCTTATGGCTGGGCGATACTGCTGGAACTCGATCCTACGCTCATCGCAAGTGAGCGTCTCATCGGTGACAAACACGTGCTTCTTGCCTGTGTTATCTGTGTCCCACCAACTGTTCGCAGTATTGTACCCATTTGTTGCCTACACCTGTATAGGTAGTCCGGGGACCATTCTGGTCAATAATTGAAAACAAAATTGAAGTAACGCTAGAACTTTCAACAATGTGAGTCTAAATTCAGCGTTTCAATTGTAAGGTTTAGGCGATGCGACCCTTCACCAAACACTCTGCTGTCAACACCCCAATTAATTTCACCGGGCTCTGGAATGCTCTTCTGCAATCATCAACAATTGCCGGACCAATAACTCATTGTTCTGTGTACACTATTCCGCAGTCTCCGTGTGTTGTGCTATTACATTGGGTATTGTATCTGTACTCTCCAACTGCAATCGTACACTCCAATTACATCCCACACCGGCGACGACGATGATGATGATGATGACGACGTCGTCGAACAACAACCGCCATCGTCGATGATGACGATGTTGAGGACCTACGACGTACCCACCATCAGCGTGGCTTCTTCCCAAGCCGGAGTTTGGTTTTGTCTTTTTTTCCTGTCGGTGGGTATACCTATACCCATTTGCTGTACAGGAACAGGACTGCAAAATTGCCCCCATCCCACAACGCATCAATTCTCATTTGGTTGGCCTTGTGAGTTGTGACTGCTGAAGCGTAGATTGCCATTAGGTATCCGCATACCGTATAAAACAACCGAACAGAGCAGTCATCGTAGATACGTCTTCGTAGCTGGGCTGGCACCAGCTATTGCTGTTCCATTTGCCATTGCATTTGGCTAGGGCAACATTTTTATCGTCGTAATCACTGGGCGGTAATTGCAAGTTTGCACATTGCGTTTTGTTTTCGTTGCTGACGGATGAGGACTGAGGACATGCGGCGATCAGAGCGCGGTGGTTGCGGCATAGTGCGGCAGCGGCACTTTTTTTGATGTCAATTCCAATCTGCCGGACGCATTCAACTTGCCCGAGTGTGTGCGACGACACACAGAGGTTGACAGAAAAGGTAGGCACGAATGGTGACAATAATCAGGGCAATCTAAATGTTTCCGTTGGCTAGCAGAATGCCGTCTAAGATGCAAAGCTACAAAATGCCGCGGAAGGTGTCTAGGTCGTGCAATCAACGTGTGGGAACATTTAGGAAACATGAAGATGACTGCTGATAGGTGCAAAGACAGCAATTCCTTTGACGTCATCATAATTATAAGCATCACGATAGAAGAGTTCATCGCTGAAAATATCCCCTGGCAAATTCCCAGAAATCCTTTCACCTCGTGGGGTGAATACCATCAGTATCTTTGCCGATAATTGGTCAACGCCGATGTGTGAAATGTTCACACTTCGTCGCTTACCGGTGGATGGAGGTGGCACGTTTAATACCAACAACAGCTCACACTCCATCAAGCTATCATTAACAGAATACCATGATTATCCTCTGCCCATCCACCCACACCTAATATTTACATATACGGAAACTTGCCCGCAAACTTCAAAAGGAATTCGAGGCATTTTTCGGCAGGTGGCATCGCATCGCAACTGACCCAATAAATTCATCATCGCAGCCAACAAGGCATCCACTTCCACAGGCATCTGAATTGAAAATTCGAAGCGAATTTCATTATCAACCCTTCATTATGGGTTTCGTTCTGATTAAGCGAGCAGACATGGTTGATGCTCGTTCATTTGCCTGGTCATTGTGAGTGTGTGAAAATTTAATCAAGCTTAAAGACTTTTTGGGCCTATTTCTGTCTAAATAGGACGAAAAGGATGTCGACTTGTTTTTGGATACTTTGTTGAGGTCCTGTTTCTGTTATGGAGGTGTATTTTCCTTTCGAATGAGTTCATGAAATGGGATTTTAGACTGAAATCGAATGTTATCTTGCGGGATGTGTGTGCGATGTCCTTTGACTGTAATTAATGGGATGAAGGTGTGAAACTCATCTATCGATCGGTAACCAAAGAATTGGGACTGGAGGTTCAATTTATGAAATTGATGCAAATTTATATGTTTACGCATTAACGCGTTCGAGTGAAATGAAAGTCCTTTTGGACCATGCCCATTTTGGTTAATCTGTGAAAATTGTTTTTATCCCACAGTGCCATTAAATTGTATTCATTCTTTCTGAGTGTGATTTAAATAAGATGTATGTATGTGAAGGCAATTTAACTGCGTATTTGTTTAACCAAGTATTGGTAGGTACTTGAGGGTTGAGGCATTCGTCATGCGAAAGTACAGACAGCTTTTGGTTTCAGTCTGTGAGCACATATGGACAACTATTCGAAAGTGAAGTGTGAGCAACTTTCCAACAGTTGTCTTCACTAATTCGGAGCCTTAATTTGTACAATCTCACAATCGATCAGCAGGCCACTAGCGCTCTATCGGCGATAGTGGAAGGTCTGTAGATAGACTGGTATTATGCCCCTATTCATATCAGCCGGCGGTACATAGACAATCGACTGCCAGGTTAAATTATTAGGTCCAAGTGCGGCTTTTTGTCTTAATTTTTATAATAACGATTTAAGGTTTGTTCCTAAGCCCATGTTTTCTATTTTTTAGTTGTTAGGTTTATTTTTCAGCTGGGTTTGTACGACATTTAATTTTTTTTTTTGTAGGTTTCCTCTTTTGGCCGTTTTTACGTTGGTTAGTACTTAAGTGGTCTTTTTAAGCCCGATTTTTTGTCTGTCTTTTAAGCTATCAACACATTTTTTGCTTCAGCCCATTTTTTGATGCATTTTCCAACACCTATCTGTGGTTTTTCAATACGTCTTTCAAGCCAATTTTAGACGACTGATGCGTCTGTACCGGGAATTTTCTGGCACATTGTACATCAGTTTTTTGCCGTGTTTGTCTTAGGTGTGACTTAAGAGACTGATAAAATTTTATTTTATTTCTAAGAAGATTTTCATTTCGTACAACTTGAAATTTGCTTTCAGTTCCAAATTTGTGGATCGATTTTAAAACTTCTTTCAGTCGCAGCGTTCAACGCTATTCTCTCATATATTTTCGGGCCGTTAGTCAGTTTCTTCTTTGGTATGATTTTCAGCTCGTTTATTCTTCAAGTTTTAGCCTATTTGTCAGTACATTTTAAAGCGTTTTTTTTAGCATTTGGAATGTTTTCCGGGAGTGTTTTCAGACACGAATTGTTTGTTTCATTTTTTAGCGACTTACATGGATAGTTCACCAGAGTGCATTCATCAGTGCATCACGAGTTTAGTCGGAATATTCAATGATTCCATTGTCATCGTGTTGCTATTTGCAGTGCGGTCTTACACTTGTTTTTAGCACCAATTTTTTACCCGTTTCCAAAACAATTTGAGGTGCAGGCTTGATTGGAAGCCAGGTTTTAGAAGATTTTTTAGGAACTGTTTTTGGGCATTTTTTGTGCTTCTTTTGCCTTAAACATTTTACTTTTTGGGTTTTATTTTTAACCGTTTTTAATGCCTTTTCAGATCTTTTTCACAGGCGTCGTTCTTGATGCTTTTTTGGAGCGTATATGTCTGTTTTTTGCCAGCAACGCATTTTTGAACAATATTTTCAGTTTTTGACGTTATTTTGACACAATTCTGAAGCGGTGTTAATGCACTTTTAGGCACTCACTATTCATCAATACGCCAGAGGAAATAAAGTCAGATTTTTTTTTGGAAAAAACGCCACAACATTTTCTGTACAAGTCTGACATTTTTTCCTAAGAAGAAAAACCAGAATTTTGTGGCTATTTTTTTTAAATTTCAGAACGTTTTTCCAAATAGTTTTCAATTTTCAGAAATGGAAAAATCGCCAGAGAGGAAATGAAGCCAGAAAAATTTATTTTTCTGTTATTTTTTCGAAAACGACTCGGAATTTCACTTTCTGGTGCTTTTTCCACTATTATCTATTTGGCCTATTTTCCGTAATTTCTGGCATATTTTCCAAACAAAATTCTGTTTATTTTTTTTCCAAATTTTAAAACCAAATTTTTTTTCTTTTCATTTTTTTCACAAAAGAAAAGGTTCACCACTGCTTCTGCGGCCTTTTGTCTTGAGCTTCTCTTTGTAAAATTTTGTGGAATTTTTGGCGTCATATGTGACTTTTTATTTGTTTATTTAACTGAAGTTTGAATCTTTTGCATTTGTTATAAGTGGACCTGGTGGTTTGGGAATCTTTTCGGAACTTTTATTTTTTTGTTACATTTTTACACACAATTTAAACGTCTGTCCTAATAAAATGTTGTAAGGGTTTCTGTTTCCATGTTGATTTAAACTCACCCAATCCTTATGAAAGCTCAGACTGTCTGACTTCGATTTTAGATATCTGCAGAATTGAACTTGCATAGTAACGTTTTACTATTACTTACGATCTTACTTATTACTTACGATCGTTAGGATAAGCCCCCCACATGCACTAAACTGCTTAACATTTCTCAATAGAGCTTGCTTCTATTTTGAACCAAATTTTGAACGATATCCTGGTCACATGCAACACCCTCCAGCTCGCAAAACTCACTCACGTCAGTGCCTTTCCTTCCTGTGCTGCGCTAACAAAAACTCACCTCGGCAAAGTAATTAAATACAACACATGAGCACAAATCAAAACCCAACCTCAGATCGATCGAAACCCATTAGCGATGAAATCTTGCTCCCAGATAAAGCATCGGCAACAATTGATCTCCATTTTCCAATAGCCAACATCGAATCCGAGATCCTCTTTGTTTCTCACTCCCAATTCCCATCATCGTCTCACATTGACATGTTAAAGAAAAATGATTCAATCGGATATCCAAATCTCATATCTTCCAATTGTCCGCCTTTCACGTGCACGGTACACCCGACGTTTTCAATTTCAATGCCATTCAAGCCATCATCCCCAGAGGCCGGACAGATGCCACAAAAGACCTGAGTGTAAACGCACCATGACTAGTCAAATATCGCAAACGTCATTCACTGTGAGAGGTATGGGGTATCTGTGTTTTCAAGCCGAACAAGAATCCCCAGCTCGCCGTGGGGATACACAAAAGACTCGCAGCTCGCACTTGGACCTGTGGCGCCACACATCAAAAGCGTGTTATTGATGATCGCCAGCATGCCGTTCACTGCCCCTGAACGGATGACTGCAGTATGACACGTAATTAGGCTGCTGGAATTTTTTGTTTTCTCAGGTGTAACAGATTCTAATCGGATTAGAAATGCCAACCATTTGGGCTGCCAATGTGCCAACTGCCAACCAAAAAGGCTTGAACAACGCTCTCCATTGTTGGAGCGAAAAGCATTCCGAAGTCGGCCGCAGAAGAATCAATTTCTACAAATTCGCACTCGCAATACTCGTAGGTACACTCGACAAAAGATGAGGTATCTGAAACCATATCTGAGATCTACACCCGAACAAGAGATACTACACGCACATTAGGACGTACTTAAGACTCATTTAAGTCAGAGAAATTTGATTGATGATTTTTTGGTTTTGTTCAATAAACAATTTTCCATTATTCGCTCTGACATACACACTCGGCACGTCGTCCTACCGATCCTGGCGGCGGCCCCTGATCAAAGGCCTCGAATGCCGCTGTGTACGGGGTGTAGTTGGCGGCAGAATGAGTAGAGCTCGGCGAGGTGGGCCGATGTCCGATGTCGGAGCCAGACATTGTGTCGATTTAGTGATTCGGTTAATTTGTAATTGTTTTACAGACTCTGTGCCGCAGCAGATAGGCTGTGTCGGGCTTTTGTAGGTGCCTACTCCGGGGTGGAGCGCGAGTGGAGAGAGAACTGGTGAATGCGTCATTATGAGCTATGGCGACTGGGAGTAGTAGGCACGTTGCGATTTATAAAAAATGTCAGGTTCAATCAACTTGAGAGGGGGTGGAAATTTCGAGTATCGACTGCATGATTCAGTCTCTTCAAAGTGGTTACGTTTGGGTTTGTAAAACCCGTCATTGATTGTCATTGCTAGTGTGCTGGCTTGACAACCTTCTAACTTGCTTATCGAAATCCTCCCTTCGGAGTTATTCTTTTCTTGTAGTTTTGCATACCCAAAATTCCTCTTGACACTATTTTTCAAAAAATGTTTGCGAGGCTTAACCATTTTATGGCGAAGCTGAGTTATCGAGAAGGGCAGTGAAAAACTCTGTGATGGATTCCAGAGGCAAGCATTTCATCAAAAAATTAAGTCTCCCCCCAAGAAGAGTCCTGCGTACGCTACTGATGGAGGGTAAACTTGTTCATCTAACACAAAGGACCCTTATAATGGATTGAAATGAGTGAAATGATGGTGATGACGAGTTTTGGCACAAGAGCCTTTATTATTAAGGCCGCCTTATGTCCCAATCCTGATCAATAAGGTTTTCCAGTTGCTTTCAAAAACTTCCGAAGGCTTTGACATGTAAATTTCTTGAGCCTTTTTCAGATGATACCGGCCAGCTTTTCTTTGGCCCTTGAAGACACTGACGAGGTCACGATGTTGCGAGCAATTTTTGAAAGCAGACTTCTCTCGACAGACCATGATGAAAACATGCTACAGTATACAGGGCAGGAAAATATAAAATATTTCAAAATGTATAGGGTGGGTCATCTAGTCGTTTCTTTTAAAATCCTAGGTCAGTTCGACACTGACTGCTGTTTCGTGTCATTCGTAAGACTGGTATTTGCCAGTGTATAAAACCGCACGTTATTGTTTAGAAGCCTATGCATATACAGAGAGTGACAGTTTGGTGCGGATTGTTGCGTGGTGGCATCATTGGACCATTTCCTTCGTTCCGGCTGGGAACAGCGTTTTGGTCAGCGGTGGCGTTACAAAGCCAACCGACTTCTTTTTACTGAAATTCAAGACATGGACTTGGACGGCCTCTGGTTCATGCAGGATGGCGCGCCATGCCACACAGCCCATGCCATGCCACAATCGATCTTTTGCGCACCGAATTCCCAAATCGTGTTATCAGCCGTCTGGGCGATGTCCGATGCCTCCGATGCCGCCTCGGAGCTGCGACTTTTGGATTTTTTTTGTGGGGAACCGTGGAGGACCGATGTTATTCCAACAATCCGGAAATGATTCAAGCACTTTAGGCCAATATCATCCAAGCAATCCGTGAGCTACAGCCCCAAACCATCAACAAGGTTTTGTGACAGAATGCGCTACTGCGAAGCCAGCCGAAGCAGCCGCTTGAACGACACGTTGAGTTCCATAATTAACGGGAATGTTTGCTCTTACTAAAAAAAGCATAATACATAGCAAAATTTAATTTTGTTCATTTTCCTTCATTTTTAAAAAGAAACTTGTATTTGGCACACCCTGTATTGTGGATCTTCGTGGATGCCAATCAGGGGATAGGACAAAATAGCCTGTCACCTGGCAATGCTGCGAAGAGTCCAGCAAATAGATAGAAAGCAAACTTCAAATTTCATTGCAACTTAGTTGGCATGGACAGGGACTGTCTTCTGGATTTATTATACTTATACCACCTCTGAACTAATTTAAAGGAGCTAGAAACGTCTTAAACAAATATCCCGGCGTTGAAACAGCCGCCTCCTTCATGCATTCCAATGAACTGCCCTACAACAATTCCATATAAAAAATGCGCAAATTCAAAGCCCCCCTTTCTAGTACCTATGCGGAACCTGCGGTATACGTCGAGTCAATTTTTCTCCAGCGATAAAGTTAACGAACACTCAACAACAAACAAACATACAGAGATTGCAATTTGTCCTATCCTCCTAATTTGTGTTCGCCAATAAATAACCCCAGTCATCTGTGAATTCAATTGAACTCGCGCCCCACCGAAAGAAATAACCAGGTCCTGTGCATGTCCCCCAGCTAAGATTCAAAACAACCACCACCAACGAGAAACACACAAGCAACTTGTTTTGCTTATCACGTCAGCGTTAATTCACGACTATCGTTGGTTCGCCTCGTGGGGCCAACACTGAAGCAAAATGCATCTTCAGTCGCATTGCTCCTGCTGCAGCTAATTCAATGACTTCCAATCCGCAGCAGCAGCAGCAGCAGCGGCGCAAAGGTTCCTCATTCCACATGGACTGGACATGGACTTCTTTTTTAACTCTCGTCGACAACTTCAATTGAGTCTGGTGTGCACTTTACTCAACGATGACGATCCGAGATGCGATCCCATTTAAATTGCATTCCCACTTCTGTTATGGGAGTCCAGGAGTTGATGCAGGAGCAACCGTATAGCTCCTATCTAGCCCGAGCGCCCACTTTGCGCACACAGCCCACATAAGGTGGATGGTGGACGGTAGGTCCACCGGCCCGCACTCCATCGAGCACCGTGAATCCGTTTCGCAACCATTAATGCACCACATAACTCAATCTCGCGTAATCTCGGACCAAGGATTTAAATGCTCACATTCGGACATAAAAGGGTACTTGGTATCTTTTGTAAAACATTCGGTTCGGGAGTTCCGCCAGCCGCTGTGCTGCAATGGACGTCGCAGTCGGACGTCTCTGCTGGATTTGGTGGTGGATTTATCTGCCAAACGAATTCGATTGTGCTGGACGAATTTATTGGCATCCGCAGCTCAATAGAGAGAGAAAGCGTGAGTGCAACTTGTGTTCATATGGGAAACGAGTCCTGGCTTCGATTTCAGTTTCGGTTGCGGCCTTTTATGCATATAGTCGACCGGCATCTCATGTTGTTGTTTTACTTCTTATACATTTTTTTTTTGTTTTTTTTTTTTTCAGTTTTGGTGAAGCCAAAGACGAAGAAGAGGGAATGCCTTGGCCAATTGATTTTCGGTGTAAACGATGTGCAATTTTAATGGATTGGTTCGTAGATAAGCTCTGTTGTCCGTCCGCCTGTCTGTGATGTGTGTGTTGCCTGTTGTAGGGTTGAGTGAAATTTGTTGGATTACATTTGTTCGATTTGGATTGCGGAGGTGGTGCGGCGGACTGGATGCGCAGATGGATGGAGGAAAAGATCTGGCGGTAGATTGAGGAATCAAGTTGATGTGAGTTATGGAACCGGAATTATTTTATTCCAGCAGTAGAGTGGGCCGTTCGCATCAGGGAAATTAAACCAGGGTCACATTTTTAAAATTTGTTGCAAATCATCCGAGGTGAATCTTTGGCAAAAGGTCATGAGTTTGTGAGATTGTGCCTCCAGTGGAAGATACACAGATGAACAGGTTGCATGAGAGAGGTATTGGGCAAAGTCGGAAACAAAAATTGTTCCAACATTGGGCGCCAGTTATGAATACATACACTTTGCTATTTCATAAGCAGAAAGTTCAACTATACTTTTAGCTGTACACTAAACCAAACAATTTAATTCTGCCTTCCGAGTTATGACAGATATGTAGCTCGTGTTTTATCCCAACAGTTGCCTACAAAAATAAACATCTAATGAAGGACTTTCCTTACTTCTCCTGAATACCAAGAATCTGGGGGGGGGGTAAGTGTGTTTGATTGTGTGACATTTTACACGGCGTTAGTAACTGGGCAACCATACCTGTCTCTAAGGTTTTCGAGAAACAAAGTCCCTTTCTTTTGATTAATTCATCACTCTATGGGGTCTCACCATTTATAACAGCGGTACAAGCACAACGGGCTTGATTTTATGTTTTTAGAAGCTCACCGGGAACTTCATAAAAGCAGTATTCGAGCTACCAAAAACAGAAGACAACTTTGAATGGCTTCGAGAAGGTAGCAGTCTAATTTTTATATATATTTTATGTAACCGCATCATCGAGAGTCCACGTCCATAAAATTCGTGGCCTTGAGCTGCACACTTTATATGGGCGTAGCTTCTCGCAGCCATTCGTGTGTATCAGTTATGTTCATGAGACCAAATGAAGGGATACAGAGACTCATGGCCCCTTTGAACAGCCGAATTTGTAGACGTTCTTTGTAGAGTGAGAAACCAGCACTCCATTCCTAGCCCCCTCAGTCCCGTAAATCCGCCTGTGTTGCTCTTTTACTTATCGAACCATATTTCCACGTCAATCAATACATTTTAATACCCAACAAATCCATACGGTAGAAAGGCAAAGCTTCCACAAATATTACACCCAAGTCGTAGCCACAAATCGAACATGTGTTCCACCTCGAAAAAGACCGATACCCCGAGAGCCTTATCGCCTTAGCCTACATTTATACCATTTCCGCAGCCAATAAAGTTCCACTCAATGATTCATTAAGTGCAGTTCGCATCGAGTGCTGGAATTGTATTTCCAATTTCATTTGCCCCGATAAGATAAAATAGTATCTAAACAACCCTGCTCCGCAACCGCACCCACAATCGACGAATCAATCAGTACAAATCTCGAGTGGCAGGGCATTCAATCGAACACAACAATTACACAAGTCCTGGCCGCATTTACATTTTTATTGCCAGCGAATTGTGCTTGTTTAACCGATGATAACACAAATGTATTATAGTGTCGGGGCTGATTAAGTGCCATACGATAACAGGTATCTAGATACATTTGCTTTCGCATATACACGGCACGGCAGGACTTGGTTGCCGGGTCGTAGTCGTAGTCAAATGAATTTTTTTTCTGAAATTATCGCGTTTATGTGTGAGCTATGATTGCGTGAATTCAATTGTCGATGTTAAGTGTGGTTGATGAATTGTTTTCTTTTTATCAGAAATGGAAGAGTGGGCCTGCAAATTGTGGGCTTAGGCAACCGATATTTGTACTTGGATGAACGAGTACTTGACAACAGTGGCCTTCGCTATGGAGTGCGCTGCGTCCAGTGGAGTTGAATTCAATTTAGTTGAGCTCAGTATGGAGGTGCGGGGTGTGGCTGTGGCCCTTGAAAAGGTTATGATTACCGAAGTAAGAATATGGAAAACGGTGGTGAGGTGTTGCCACATCAAAGCAGGACAGATAGTTAGAGTTGGGCACCCGAAGTGGGTTTATATTTCCTTTCGTAAGGACGAACTATCTTTATATTAGATTTAAAGATTCTGTAAGGCTGGGGGATAGTGTTTATTCGCCATAGAAAGGTCGTTCTCTATACACTACTATATTATATTGGTGGTGGGTGTTGATTTGAAATTCTTTGGCTCTGTCCAAGATGTGCTGCCCTTTGGCGAACGAAATATCAATTTATAGAGTTATTGCAGGCGCAATATTGTATGCTATATGATGAGGAGGCTTTTGCATTCTGAACTTGGTTCATCTCCAAAGATATCTGATCTTCACAATTGTGTGGACGATGCAGACATTTTGTCCATATGTCTCGTTTGAATTATACAAGCAAATTGGTGCATATGTAGGTAGGCAACATTTTTAGATCCATCTTTTAAATGCTCAGCGTCTTGGCTGAAAACCTTTAACACATTGCTATCCAACTGCATTCAAATCCGTTCAGTGAGTTTTAAGATTAGTTCTTACAGATAGACGCACTAAAAGGTAAACACTGCGTAAATCAGCAGCGCCACCTATCGGATTTTATTCAAACCCCTCTCCTTACACTACTAGGCGCAAAGTGTTAAGCTTTCAGCGAGATCGATCGATTAGTTTTCAATTAGGCCACAAACATTAATACTTTGCCATAAATAGTTATCTGATAGCGGAGCTAACGCTTAGCTCTGGACTAAGAAAGACTGGCCTTTCAGTGGGTTTTTGGTTTCGAAAAGGTTGAATATGTCAAGAGACCGCATAACATATCCAATAATAATAAAAATAAATAAATAAATAATTGGCGCAACAGGTCCGTATGGACCCAAGCCTAGCTTCTCACAACCATTCGTCTTGTGTGAGTTTTTTATTTTTGGGACGAATGGAAGGGATCTACAATTTTATGCCGAGTCCAAACGGCCAATTGAGAAGCTCTTTCATGACAGTTATACTCTCGGATGTTTGTCAGATGTTCGCTGCTAAAATATTGTCTAAAAGCACGAGGATTGGGTATGCTTTGCTTTGGGTATGTTTCCGAAAATTGAGTACTGAAAAGCCAATTGCCTGCATTTTTGATCACGAAATGAATAACTGATTCAGAACCTTTACCAATTATATGACAGTTGTTGAAAAATCCGTGTCGCAATCAGCCGACTACGCTCCAGCATGTTCACATATGGAACAAGCAATGCTGCAATTCGTACTTGGATGCAACAAAACGACTGATTTCGAATCATTAATTCACTGAAAGTGTTGATAACTATCTCGGCCATATTTTTATGTACGAAATTCCACTGCACATTCCCAAAACACACACAGAGCACGATCGCATTCCCAGCAACAGTCGCGCAACTCCGTATTCCCCACCATATCATGCAATGAGCGGTGGCGTCTCCATGCACACACGGCTTAATTATACGCGAAATTAGATTCTTAAATGTTCGCCGTCGTCGTCTGTCTGTCCCTCACCATGCGCCAAATGCAGTCTGTTTTTCTGTTTTTGCGTTTCTCATTTTGTCCTGCCGCAGCTTTTATGGTCCACAGATTACGAAGATCACGATTCACAGATACCATGCCCGAGGTATGGCATTCAAAAACTTTAAACAAACTACACAAAGAATGTAAAACAACACCGCCAATGAGTTTAAGTACGTCTCAGGAAGTTACCCCAACGAGGCACAATGAGATATTGGAGATAACAATTTGCATGCCACCGCGCAGCATGTTGTGTTCAACTGCACCGGTGATGTGTCTTAATTAAGAGTCACTGTCGGTCGTTTGACTAATTTCCAATCGAAAATTGAAAAACTTTCTCAACAATAATAAAAAAAAAACTCCCACCGGTATCATGTTGCCATGCTGCTCCTAAATCATCACCCCACTCCACCCACTGGCGGCTATCAAATTTCTTACCACAAAAAGGACGAAAAGCACTTTTTTAATAAAAATTAAATTTTAAATATTAAACGCATCTGGTCGCCCGCTAAAAGTCATTGCGACGGTAATTCTCCTGCTAATAAGACACAAGGACCTCATCCTCCAGCCCGGCTGCAGTCAGCCAGTGATCCCTGAACGTGTGCTGGACGCATTAGCTGACAACGCAGCCAAACAAATTACACTTACCCAACCGGTGAAAAGCTGAAAATTCAAGGTAATGAACTGCGGCAAGGAGTGCAAATCCTTCCACAGATTCGGTATCTCCCCCGGAAATAATGAGACCTTATTACATTACAGTTGTATCCCTGCACAGATAGAAGAGAAAAAAAAATAAAAAATTGTGTGTGGCGCAAAATTAAAAGTCTTATTTCTTCATTTCTTCATTTGTTCTACACAAAGAACAAACTGCGGGATGAGTGTCCTTCTTAGCATAAAAAAGTCATAACACTCCGCGAGGTTGGCCACCCCTTGCAATAGAAGATAAAAAAAATATTATTCCACCGGTTAGATTTCTTTTTCATGTTTTTCCAAGGATTCTCCGCATTAGGTTCGTGTTTTCTTTTATTTGCCGCCACCCCGCCAGTAGGTAATGGAGAAAAAATTGCCCATATTGGATGGAAGAGCAACCGACCTCTGGCAGGACATGGAAATGGAAATGGAAGTCATGTCGCGCGATAGTGGCCGCCTATATCTTCCAGGAAATCCTCAATTTGATGCAGTTACACACATAAGGAAGCAAAAAAGGAGCTCTACGAAAATATAAATAAAAATGCGCGCAGGGGTTGTAATGAGATTCAAAGTGATCCGCGAGACAAGTCAACTTTGTGCAGCGGGGGTGGGTGTAGCTCTGTTTTTCTTTTTTGTGCTTTTCAGTGTTTTTGTCTAATAGCGCGGGGCTTTTACGACAGGAAATGGGACGTTTTAAATGGATTATTGCAATTAGCCGCAAGCAAAAGAATGTTAAGACCGAAGAAAAAATTCAAAAGAAATCCATGAATAGAAAGACAAGACCTAGACCGCGTGCGATAGGGGTAGCCCGATGGAAAATTATGTAAATTGACGTTTTATGGATTCGCCGGTTCGTTTTTAATGCCCTTTATTGCTTTTACTGCATTATTACATTTATTCCTAATGAACCGACGGCCGGCGACAGACAATAGAGTTGCCGTGCGTGCGCTGCGGTGCGGTCAATGCAAGTGAGCAAGAGAAAGAACAGCTTTCACCACGAAAACTAGTTTAATCGATTTTATATATATGGATAAATGATATATCTATATCTCTGTATAACCACCACAATTCGGCTCCTTACAGTGAATCCAGAAATACTCGACTACAATTCCTTGAATATTTCGATTTCATATACATCGCCAACCCCCACTCAAACTTCAAAGTAATTTCATGCGAGGATGAGTCGCTTCTAGTCACCCGCACCCCTATGCCCCGTTTGGGACACTCACATCTCACATACCAAGGCAAGTTGAAGAGTATATGTAAAAAAAAATATCGGAAAATATGAGCAAACTTTCTCTGGGTGCACATTTTAAGAATTCTATTTTGTGGCAGTCCTCTTATTTTCCTATCCTTTTATTTGGCACAAAAATGTTTTCAATTCTCCCACTCTAACATTATTATATGGAACATATCCGCAGAAGCACATATGTACATATAAATATATCAAAGAACAATTTGAGGATTTTTGTGGTCCTGCACAAGAATCCTAGTTGCGAATACACGCTCGTAAGTTGTGTTCAATTTATTCCCTGTCTTTGTATGTGGGGGATAAATTAAAATATTTCATTAAAACTGAAAATTAGCATATTTTTGTTTGTAACAATATAATGGGTAAATAATTTTCTTTGATTACTTTTTAATGGGCATTCCTTGGGGTCGGGGGTGAACATTTCCAATTTCGTTCAAGCAACTTTCCGATATGGAAATGGAGGGAATCGTATTTGTTTTTAATATCGACTTGATTGCTTCCCAGTATCCTTATGGGTTTACAAATTTTTTTTTTTTTTAGACTTCTCTGAAGAGCCCCTAACTACATAAATATTTGATATTTTTTTATTTGGTTCATTTGAATGTAGACTAGGAAGCGTTTGAGCTCTAGCTGGTGACAAAACTTAATGAAGACTCATTTTCCAGCCTTTAAAATTGTTCTTAATTTTTTTGGCGTATTTTTGATGTCTTTTGTGCTGTTTTTGGGGGATTCTTAAGCTTTTAAGCGTAGGAACTCAAGCTGGTGACAGTGCTGAAGGAAGACTCATTTTCCAGCTTTTAAAATTGTTTTTGATGTTTTTTGTGCTATTTTTGGGGAATTTTTAAGTCGCTTTTGAATGGGTTATTGGCATGATACAGTTTCGGTTATTATTTTAAAGTACATTTTTGTACCATTTTCGTTTAGTTTCTTAGGCGGTTTTCGGTTTGTTTTAAAGCCGTTTTTAGGTACATGTTGTAATTTGGTTCTTGAAGCGATTTTGAAGGCTTTTTAAGTCGTTTTCGACTCCTCTTTCATTGCATTTTTATAGACTCTTTTGGTAGTTTTATGGTGTGTTTTTGAAGCAGTTTGTAATGAGTTTTTGTGGTCGTTTTTATTGGGTTTTTGTTCGTTTTTGTAGTGCTATTTCTATTAAAAATCCGCTTTAAAAAAATACTCGTTGCAGTAGACAATACCTACCTTTTTTAGCGGCGTTTTTCAAAGTGCCTTTGGATGGTTTTCTCTTGCTTTTTCAGCGAGCTATTTTTAGGGTTTTTTTTCGGACGAATAGAGGTGAAGTTGGAGGGTTTTGACACACAATTGTCTACTGCAACGAGTATTTTTTTAAAGCGGCTTTTTAATAGAAATAGCACTACAAAAACGCAAGTGCGTTTTTCGAAGCACTTTTGAACGATTTTGTAGCTGTTTCTTAAGCGTTTTTGGATCGCAAATTGAGGCGAGTATTTTGCGAGACATTTTCTGAGGAGACTGCCAATCCTGACGAACTCTCTGAAAATACCAATGATAGTGCAAAAGAATGATTTTACCGGCGTTTTTCGGAAGAATGATTTCGGTATTGGTTTTTGAGCAGTTTTTTGGGGAGTTTTGTTCAGGGGACGGGCGTATGTCGATACATTTTTCAAACCTTTGGTAGGGTGTATTTTTGGGTTTTTATTGGGCATTTTTTTGTAGAATTTTCTGTTCACTCATTCAGTCCACTTTCGGAGGTATTACAAAGGTCATAACCTCCTTTCTTAGCGGCCACAGTAAAATATGATGAACAGCACCTATCCCGACATCAGAGTTCATAACTGGCGCAGAACGTAGCAATGTTCTACCAAGCACGCACATTTTCAAACCATTATTGGGTTAAACCACGCACTCCAGTGCCAAACTCATCTCTACACTTATCAAAAGCATAACAAAAAAAGAAGCCAAAACATAAACGAACAGTTTAGCATTCACCACTTACTGGCAATCGATCTTATCTGCAAATGCATTTCACATTTTCGTATTTCCAAAGTATCTGCATCCGTAATTTTCCCTTCCGCACAAACTGGCCATATAATTTGTATAATCCACTTGTAATTACACACCGTTTTGCAGCAATCGAACAGCGAAAAACAAGACCAAAACTCCGACGAAAACATTAATCGCAATGACACCCAAGAAAACGGAAAAGAAAAACTTCACCGCAAGGCACCCAGTCATCAGCAAAACGATGTTTTGCCTGACGGTGGTCGGTCAGGAGAATCGAGATATCAATCTCCCATCTGAATGCAAAATTCCATTCCGTCATCGAATTGACAGCAACAGGAAGGACGACATCGTCGCGTCGCATCACCCGGTCGGTCCTAAAAGACACCTCGCAATCGCAATTAATCGCAAATGGTATAAATAAATTTAGCTCGCTCTTCGGGACAGCCAGACAGACAGTCGAACGAACGGACGGACGAGCGAGATACATATTCGATTTTATGTGCGAATCGAAAGGTGTAAATCATAAGTAAACCATAGACATAGTGGACATGCTGATGATGGTGTATACTTTTATCGAGGCACAGAGTGCGCCTGGCGTGCGGCGACGACCGGCCCAGTGACTAAGTTCGATGGCCCCCTCTGGCGAGCGCAAGTGTGGGTAATTCAAAGTGGTGTGCGGTGTGTGCTGGCCTGCTCTCCTTTTGGGCCAACTATAACCAGTAATTACCGGAGCCACTCTCGATGCAAAAGACTGCCAATTATGCGTTTTGTACCTGAAATACGCGTACGATACTCAGCTCAGCACTTGGGACAAGAATAGGTGTGCCAGGCTGAGTACACCAGCGTATATTTGGTGTTCAAGTGCGGCGAACGCGCAAGCATTTGGCAAACTTTCAGGTCACAATCGACAGCGAACGGGGGAGCGAGAGAAGTTATTATTGGGAAAACATTTACTAATCGAAATTAAATGACGTGTGAACGCTGGCAGGTGCTGGTGTCAGGTTGTATACCTACGGCGGGGGGCCACTTTATGCGGGCTGTATATGAACGGCGTTGGTAAGCCGCACGAGATGTGAGTCCAAGGCACTCGGGTGATGCCAGCTGCTGAGAAATGCTATTTTTTATTCAAAGTTAAAGGGGAGACCTAGACAGGACGGGATCGAGTAAGAATTGAGGTGTAAGCCGCATCAATAGTCACCGCTTGAAATTCGATCCATTCAAAGGCGCAGTGCAAACAGATCCTACCGGTGAGTCGTTTCAATCTGCATAGCAGTCGAGAACTCAGACAGTTCAGCAGCCCGGCGTTGGGTAGCAACTCTATAAGTGCAATTGCACAACCAAACTAACTGCTCTTAAGTCCCCTCCCACTCAAAGGACATTATCTCTGCACCATCCCAAGGCAGTTGCTAATACTATACACCTTTGCCATAATGTCCTTGCATTTGAATACGTTCGTCGTTGTGCTCATTTCCAAACGAAAATCAATCTCACTAAGCTCCACAACAATACCAAGCCGAACATTAATTCATCCGATAACAATTGAACTGAAAACCTGTGCAGCTCCCTTTTCTCCGACGATAACACAACACAATTCACTTGTCATATATAGGCGTTCCTACATACGTTCGAAGGAAAGAATCTCTCAACTCATGAGTGCCGATATATACTCGTACCTACCCACATGAAGAACGGAAATAGACTTAAAAGCTGTTCGTACCTAGTATAATTGAATCTGCAAATCGATTGATCTGCAATCTACTTCACTCATTCGTTTGGCAGAGTGTCGATGAGGAGAGGGCACAGGCACAGGCAGCACCGTATTCCGTATACCATATCTACTGGCACTCGAATGATGAAATAATTCAATTATAAGTCTAACGGCAGCTCCCCAATCTGCCGCACCCGCACTCGCCTCCGCTCTAATCCTTTCACCATTCATATGCACTGAACAAAGGACTCGCATTCAGTTTGTGTTGTGGGGGCGGCGGCGGCGGCGATGGACAACCATATGAGAAGATGAACATTCAGTGAGTGTGTTAACGCACATGTGAGTGCGTATACGGATACCTCACAGGAATTTTCTTAAAGCATCGATCGGTGAGAAAATTCAATTTTCCTCATTTAGCATGGCAAATGTTTTTCTAAATGAATTCTCCGACAAAATTGTAGCCAATCCCGGAGCAAAAAGGAACGAAATAGAGAACGTGTCCCTGCTACCGACGCTAGGTCAAATTTGTCATCTTGCTCCGTGCGATTATTTAGTAATAGAGTTCCATATCGAGAAAGTCTAAGGAAAGTGTTGAGAAAATTGTATTTTCGCAGGACCCCACCCCAGATCTCCATAAGTGGTTTCATTCTGAGGCCGTCGGTTGCCTCAGATTGGCAAACGGACATCAACAATTAAACGCTTTACGCCTGCCAACAATGGTACACGAATTACACCCAACCACACGCATGCACAGAAAGCATCCTGCTCAGGCTGCCAGAGTTCAGGAGGTCCTCTGTTACGAATGAGATAAGATTTTGATTTCCAAAGTGAAAAGCAATTATCCTTGGGGTAAGTAGAGAGTGCCTTTATGACCTATCATGCTGGTTGCTGGTTCTGCCGTCGCCTCCTTGCCGACCGATTTATTGGATGTGTGTGGCTTTCTTGGGGTCGTCGTCATCGTCGTTGTCGTGCATGGGGTGGAATTCTCATGGTAGACCACCATGTACAACATTTAATTAAGTTTGTCGCACATCGACATATAAATGCCTTAATTAAATATGTTTTATGTGCAATTAAATGTTCGACTGCGATTGGGCAACTGTATACAGATTTTCACCCGAAAAAAAGATGTGCGGAAAAAAGTTTCATGTGGCGAATGGATTTCCTTCCGCGTCGGTGGTGAATATTAAAAGGACGTGCGTTAGTCAATGAGTCAATTAAGTAAGGAATTAAATGTGTAAACGGAGAAGTCGGTTTTTATGGATCAGCCTTGAACACCATTAAACGGGGGGAATAAGGCGGGTAGGAATTGTGATGAAACTCATATTTGATGTGTTGATGTGTGAGGAGAACTACATTTACAGAAGTGATGGCATTTTGGTGCTTTTTTGCTACCCACATACATAGCGATGCCTGTCTTCGATGTAACGGGGCGATACATTGTCATTGGCAGAGTCTTATATCGGCGAGTTTTATATCGGCCTACTCAGCAGAGTTGATCGAGTGAGTTAGTAAGCTGCGCTATGATAACTAGGCGTACTCTGTACAAAGAAGGTGGTCTTTTAAAAGCTTAATAGGTAGCTCAAGCACACTTGGACCGTCTAACAAGAAAATGCCTGGTTCTCCATTAGCTGCATGAACTTGTAACGCTTCTGGTCAATTACTTACCAATAAATCGCAATCACGATCGATCACCAAAGTCATGGACTGAAGTAGTAACATAGGTCCAGTCCAACAGCAGCAGTCTGCTTTCAGTTAGCGGATCAGAGCAATGTCAACCAAGACACGACGAATGGTTTTACAATTTGTTAAATGAGGTGTCGATGATTATTTTGTGAAGGGGTCGATTTTTTTCAAAGTTTTCCTCAAAATATGAAAGAGTTGCTCTGCGAACGTTACTCTGAAAAATCTATTAATTTGTATTTTGGGCGAACGGATTATCCGATTTAATTAATTTTTCCAGAGCGCATTAATCAGCAAAAGATACATATGTAGGTACAGTTATATTCTAAAAAAGCAATGTGGATTTCCTATCTTTACCGGTAAACCACACTTCCCGAGGAGACATCGAACAAATTAAAACGTAGAACGAGATTGACTGAGTCACATTTGGACATAGTTATTCAAATTAGAACAAGAAATCAAGCAATTTGTAGCCTCAAATACATATATATCATGTCATGGTTTTACTTCCTACTTTGTGCGGGACTGAAACCGGTCTAAACTCAGAGAACAATTTAATACATAATAAGGCTTGCGGTCTTTGCTCCTCAGGGTAGCTGCGGGAACCCCAATCAGTCATTAAATTCAAATTAATTAATGAAAAGCAGAAGCCTCACTTTCGAATGAATCGCCGAATTGCATTGGCAATGCGTTGGCACATAAACACCCAATGATAAATGCATGGTACCTATTTATGCAGGAGTCAGCCTCTTACCTGCATGGCCATCATCAAATTATAATATGAAATGCAGGAGTCGTGGAACACCTCTTATGATGATGATGTAAACTGCCTACGTCGTCGCCTGGTAATTGAACTCCCTGACAAAATATATTGTTGCAGACTGCGAGTACTATACACAGTCCTTTCGGAGATGGGTTTCCTTTGGCGTCGTGCAAACGTCTCAGAAAATAAATCAACAGAAAACCCTCCGGGATACAGGACTCCACAGGAGCCTCGAAATATTGAAACGTAGATTTCGGATTTTTCTGTTTGTTATATGGCGCCCAGCGGGAGTGTAACTGAGCCAGCAATGGAAATGACATGGACACACGCTTCGCAATGGGAAGGGTACATTCGAGAGATGTCTTGATTACGCTTGGTACGTAGCCCAAGCATCTGGATTCGATCACAGAAAAACGTTTGAATTAAATGTTACGAGGAATTTTCAAGAAAAAGCAGTTAATTTAGGTTTGCATGTATACAGACAACGGGTACGGGCTGAAGAAATGATTTGATTGCCCTGGAGATGGAGACACATTTAGACGAAAGAATTGAAAGTGAGCTGCCACAAATCTGTTTCTGTAATATGTTTCGAACGAAAAAACGGTTGCATTGAATTTGAGCTTTGAAAGAAGAACAATACATTTTGAAACAAACACTTTGGTGTAAGTTATCGGGATTTCGAAAAATACTGTACAAATTAATCATAGACTGAAGGAGGATTTTCAACTTCCTCTAACCAAAGTGTTTTTTGGAACAAAAATATTTTTTTGTTACAGCTCTGATTGCTGACAAAATGCACAAGCCAAAGGTCGCTCTCCCAAATTTTGTGAAATACTGTATTAGCTATGATTGTGATATCCAAGACCGAGACAATATTTTGTTTGGTTGGGTCAAAATAAAAAACATTTGCATATTAATATTGAAAAAATATCGTTTGATGATAAGCGAGGGGTGCCAAGTTCGAATCCCGAAAAAACCCAAATTAATTGTTTCCATTGCGCCACCTCTCGTGAACGTCTGACAAACCTCCCAGAGTAAACTGTTAAGAGAGAGCTTCTCAATTAACCGTTGGACTCAACGTAAAATTGTAGATCCCTTCCACTCAGGGTTATCCTTGGAACACGTTAGTGTCAATTGGACACCTTTTCGATCACTCGGACACCAGGACACCCTTTTTTGAAATCATCGATTTTGGACACTTTTTAGAAATTTATTAACACTGGACACTGTTTGAAATTAACGAACATTTTTTTTCGAAAAATGATCTCAAAGCAACCCGTAGGCAAACAATCAAAATAAACATATCTATCTATTTTTCGGCGCAGTGGCTTAGTGGTTAGTGTGTTGGACTACTAAGCGAGGGGTCGCAGGTTCGAATCCCGAGAAAAACCCAAATTCCAACTTAAGGTTTTTTTCACTGCGCCACCTCTCGCGAACGTCTGACAAACATCCGAGAGTATAACTGTCATGAAAGAGCTTCTCAATTGGCCGTTTGGACTCGGCATAAAATTGTAGATCCCTTCCATACGTTCCAAAAATAAAAACTCACACAAGACGAATGGTTGTGAGAAGCTAGGCTTGGATCCATACGGACCTGTTGCGCCAATTATTTATTTTATTTATTATCTATTTTTCTATCATTCATACTCACCGTCACCGTTGACACGATTTGTATCTTTGTGTTTGAATACAATGCAACATTTTCTGTATCCGCACACACTATGATAGTCTCTGTTCACTTGTGTCCATTATTTTCATAATTATGTTGCTCTCTGTACTGTGTTTGTTTCGCATCTCTCCGTTTTTGAAGTTCTTTTGGTTTCGTAATAAACTAATTTCGTAAACTATTAATACATTTATTATTAAGGATCATATTTGCAGCTTCATTATAAGAATTGCAAAAAAAAATACCATCAACTTAAAAAAAAATATATTGTTTATTAATTAACATGTAATTTGTTTTCGTATGTATAAATATTACCTATTCTTTCTTAAAATTATATTTACCTATCTACTGTTAGCCAATGCTACATGAACTTAGTTTTGCAATTTTTTTTTGTTTTTTTAATTGTAATAAATATTGTTTTGAATGTTGCTACGTTTTTATTCAAATTATATGGGACATTTTTTTACATCTCGGACACCTTTTTGGACACTTTTTAAAAATTTTCAGAGGTAACACTGCTTCCACTCGTCCCAAAAATAAAAAAACTCGCACAAACGAATGGTTGTGAGAAGCTAGGCCTAGAGTCCCTACGGACCTGTTGCGTCAACTATTTTTTCATTTATTTATTATCGTTTGATGCAGCAAGCCATAGATGGACAGGAATCAGAATTATTATGGTTGCCAATATTGAGGGGTGTCCGAAAAAGTTCTCTTCTCTCCCATGGCCATCAGGACTTATCATATCGTGTAAATTTAATTTCAGTAGAGAGACTCATTCCTCCCAGTTCCCATTTACGACTGGTTCCCTTAGGGTCGCCGCCACAATGCAAAATTATGCCAAGAGGTGTCTCCTTCGACAAAGTCCTGAACTACTCGTCGTCGTCGGAGCAGTTCCATTTCAAGTTTGAAATTACGAATGAAATGAACACTCGCGCTCGAATTAATATATTCCGAGGCACATACCACACTCCGCAGAGCAAATCCTTTTGGCACTTTGTGCTGATTGTCAACCTCACCGTCACCAGTCTGCTGAGGTTTTTTGCTGTCTCAATGAATTTTTAGCTGTGCAAACAGTGCAAACACTCGACAAACATCATTACGTCGCCAGTCGCAATTCAGCGACCAAACTTGGTCTGCTCTGTGCATATCTGTGTAGGCTTACTTGGCTTTTTGTGAAAAGCCCATATTTCTCGACAGCCGCCTCAGTTGAATGGCATCCCCAACGAGTGCGGTGCGGAGCTCTCCTCATCTTCCAGAGGTTGTCGGCCTTCACAACGACTCCGCACATATACTCTCTTGGCTCAGCGTGTCTATTTGTTCATTTATTCCTTCTGTGCAGCATTGCATTTGAGGACACCTCGCACCTCATTTAGTAGCTGCGGTGAGCTGAACCCAACACACATATATCCTTTGCACAGTTCTTCGCTGTGCAAATCTAACATACAGATGCATAGAGTGATAAGAATGAGGCTACCTGCGGGCGGTCCATCATCTGGGCGAATGATTTTTGTTTACTTCTGTTTTTTTCTTCTTTTTCTTTATTTATCCTGGCAAATAGGAAAGAAAAAGTACCCAACACCAAGAGTCAATGGCTGCAACTTGCAAAAACGCAATACATTTTAGATTCAGTGCAAACAATTTTATTCCACACCTCAGGATCGGGAGGACGACGATGCAATGCAATGGAAAAAATGATATCCGAATTGGGGTAGGAAAAGGATGCAAATTGCGGGCAAAAAAAAATGCATGAATATTCATTCAAAGATAGGAACAGAGATGTACACGGATAAGCTGCTGAGTTGCTGGAAATTGTTGCTGCTGTTCGCGCTGGGTAAATATGACGGGGTAGGTGACCTAAACTGCTGCAATTTTCACTGCTGCTGTGTTCCTGTTATTATGTGTGTTGCTGTTCGAACGTTTCTCCGTCTCAATCTGGAAAAAAAAACTCTGAAAAGGATGTTCTTTGAAATATTCAAATGGTCCGGAATAGAAGCGTGGTGTATTGAGGTCAATCGCTTTGTGGTGCTGCAGGATATACTCTGAAATTGTATTCAAATTCGAGAGGAATAAGTGCGCGTTCATATAGGATGTATAAGAATGCTAAGCAGTTGGTGTACAGAATAGTTTTCGGCCAATTTTTTTGAGAAAGTGCAGGTACACAGTTTTTGAAACTATCACATTCGATTGCTCGCTAGTCTGGTTTGCAAAAGGCCTTAAACTATCTGGGAAATTCAATCGGACTGACTAAGGAATCTTATTGAATATTATTGAGTCTATGAAAAGGAATATTAGAAAATTAACATTTTTAACAGCTTTTTCTTACGAAACTAAGAGAGGTAACAAAATTAGTCAAAGATAGAAAATAGTTTCGAAAATGTTCACTCATTGCGACGTTGCCATAACTGAAATTTATACAGAAAAAATAAATAGAGAATCAATTGTTTAAAATTAAGTCTTCTTCATTTTCTCGTGAGTTACTCTAACTATGCAATTGGGTCAAAATCATTATCACGAAAACGGTAAACTAAAAAAAAAACAAATTTTTAGAAAATGTTTTTTTTTTTTTTCAAAAATCCACTGTACGATAATATATAGAGAAATGGATTTAGATATTAAGCTATAAATGACCATATTACCAAAATAATGAATTCTTGTTATAATCGTATGGAACGTTTTCGAGGTAGGTAGATATGTCAAAATTTCAAAAGTACCTTTATTCGATTTGCTAGCGAAAAACTGAGTATGCAGTCATGTTAACCTCATCTACTTACATAAGCTCAAATATCAATTTATCAATCTCGGTTTAAATCGTTAGAGCAAAAATCAAACTGGTATGAACATTTTATGTGCGGGAAGTACCATTAATATTGAGGTTCCCATGAAAAAACAAAAAATCATCGTCAGAAATCTCAAAATGCAATACAATTCGAGACTTTAAATCATATTTTCATTTGTCTGACAAATAGGCAAGGCGAATTTAACGATTTTTCACATCCTCTCCACCCTCAGCCTCCATTTGTCTTGCCCAGTGTCCAACTTTTTGGACAATTTTATCTCATGCACATGACCATGACCAGCGCTACCGCACCCTCCTAAAATGAAATTAATTGACCAAGCAGTTTACTTTTTCAACGGAAAACTAATTTCCATCGATATTCATGAAATATTCACACAAAGCCATCCGATGCGATGGACTTATCTGTCGAACCCCGATTATGATAGATTTGTGTCTGCCACTGCCTCGGCCTGCAGACAGACACAATCGGAAAGTCGATTCAAATATCCATCCAAGAAAATCACTTCTGACATCTCAAATCTCTGGTTTCACAGAGTCCTCCACATAAGCAGAGCAATGGAGTCTTCTTTCCTCTCATCCAATTGTGAGGGTGATTCTTTCAACTCGACACGAAGCGCCCCAGAACGACTTTCGTCGCCCATAAAAACAATAATACCATAAAATTCTTTGCTTATCTCGGCCGATTTGCTAAGAAGCCTGACTGACTGAGGGGTGAATGGTACGCTCTATTTTTTTGCACAAAATGTATCTTCACGCATATAAACGGATAAACGAACGAAGAAATCACTGGATATGATTTTTATGGGACTCTGGGGAGTTAAGGGTTTTTTTTTCGTTCTGCCGTCTTTGCCGACCATTTTTTAAGGCAACTTTCTATTTTTTTTATTAATAAATAATCGAAAGCCAAACAATATGGCTTTGGGGGGACGGGGAGGAAGTGCACATTGCACAAGGGTGGCAATATCGCAAAAAGATATTTTATCATGCGAATTCAATTCACTTGTGAATTCATTTGATTCGCGTTGTGAAGTTAATAGCTCGCGATGGAAGCGAAATGAGCGAATTTTTGATAGCCGACGGGGTCCTGCGAGTGCCTCCTGATATCCTTTTATCACGCAACGCGTATCTTATACTCAATGTGCGCATTCAGCAAATGGACGGAGGTGGTGTTCTGGTGTTCGGTGTTCGATATGTTAGGCGGGAAAGCGAATGGTTGAGCGGGGATTTGAAATGACCTTAGTGGGACTTGACAGTGTTTTATGGGAGTGTTTTGCGTTTTTAATGAAACGCTTAGTGTCACTTAGGACAATGTAAGTTTGTGGGGTTGCTGTTGGTTAGTATGATGGCAAATTATGAGGGATTACAATTTAACAGAAGTTCAATCGTTTAATATGGGAAAACGGTATGTGATATCAACTTACGAGACAATAGCGTCCTCAAGTTAAACTACGCTCTCTCACAATAGGTTCGCGAAAAAAGGGAGTGCATCATCGACTTTCATTAGTTGTTGTGTGCCAAAACCAATAGCACAAAACTCATCGTGGTTTATAAAACACAGCATCACAATAGAAAAGCAACTTTTAACATTAGCGTTCTTTACTAGTAGACCTTTGACGAAATCGTATGTAGTATTCGATTTATCCTCTTCAGATTCGATCTCAGATTTCGTGTTTCTAATCGAAAATAAAAAAAACGCGAAAAAACGTTTTTTGACGCGTTTTTTAGCGCGTTTTTTGACGCGTTTTTTGGCGCGTTTTTTGACGCGTTTTTTGGCGCGTTTTTTAGTGCGTTTTTTGACGCGTTTTTTTTGG
Organism: Cheilosia vulpina; assembly: GCA_916610125.1. NCBI lineage: Eukaryota > Metazoa > Arthropoda > Insecta > Diptera > Syrphidae > Cheilosia > Cheilosia vulpina. Next base: position 8,430,722 of record OU744280.1, on the reverse strand, counting down.
CGCGTTTTTTGACACGTTTTTTTTGGCTTGTTTTTTCGCGCGTTTTTTGGCGCGTTTTTTGAGGCGTTTTTTAGCGCGTTTTTTGAGGCGTTTTTTGGCGCGTTTTTTGACGCGTTTTTTGACGGGTTTTTGATATGTTCTTGACGCGTTTTGTGACTTGTTTTTTTGACGCGTTTTTTGGCGCGTTTTTTGACGCGTTTTTGATACGTTTTTTTACTTGTTTTTTTGACGCGCTTCGTGACTTGTTTTTTAGCGCGTTTTTTGGCGCGTTTTTTGGCGCGTTTTTTGACGCGTTTTTTTTGGCGCGTTTTTTGACACGTTTTTTTTGGCGTGTTTTTTCGCGCGTTTTTTGGCCCGTTTTTTTGGCGCGTTTTTTGACGCGTTTTTTAGCGCGTTTTTTGAGACGTTTTTTGGCGCGTTTTTTGACGCGTTTTTTGACGGGTTTTTGATATGTTCTTGACGCGTTTTGTGACTTGTTTTTTTGACGCGTTTTTTGGCGCGTTTTTTGACGCGTTTTTGATACGTTTTTTTACTTGTTTTTTTGACGCGCTTCGTGACTTGTTTTTGACGCGTTTTTTGGCGCGTTTTTTGACGCGTTTTTTTTTGGCGCGTTTTTTTTGGCGCGTTTTTTGACGCGTTTTTGGCGAGTTTTTTGACACGTTTTTTTTGGCGTGTTTTTTCGCGCGTTTTTTGACGCGTTTTTTGGTCCGTTTTTTTGACGCGTTTTTTTGGCGCGTTTTTTGGCGCGTTTTTTGAAGCGTTTTTTGACTCGTTTTTTGGTGCGTTTTTTGACGCGTTTTTTGGCGCGTTTTTAGAAGCGTTTTTTGACGCGCTTTTTCAGCTTGTAATTACATTTTTTAAATAATCGTGTGGAAAGCAACTCATGCATTTGATTATTTTCCTCGCAGACCCCTGTTGCTTTGTTTCTTGTTTAGACATTGATGAAACTGACACTCTGTCGCAGTTAACCACCATACCTAACCCCCAGTCAGAAGCAACTCCATTGATACCCCAGTAATATGCCATCGCCAATAAAAATTCCTTCCTCTTTAGAAACATTGTAAAAATTATACTTCCTCACAGTGAAGCGCACTTCAACTTCAAACTCCTCTACGGTCATTTCGCCAAAGCTAATAAAAATATTATCTAAACACTTACCAGCTGCTCAAATAACCATCATTATCCAACTACTTTCAAATTACCACTTGCGGACCGGAAAAAAAAATAGATAAGTAGATACTTACTGCGATCGGTACCCAGCACTTACCTCCTATCTGGGAGTATCTCTGCAGTAATCAGCTCCACACTGCGCCCGATTGGTTAAAAGATCTTCCAAATTCCGCTCGCCTAGATCAGCAGCTAAAGCACTGCCAGCCCCGATGTACATGGGCAATAAAAGCCCACGATTATCATGGTCACTATCGGGCTACCATAAACTACTACGGACTCGGTTTCGAAGATTTCGACTCCGATATGCGCACCTACAAGATCCGAGGGAGATGCAAGTGCGCACAGTCCAATTGCGCTGCTGCTGTACATCGCTATCAGCAGTCATAAACACAGAAATGGTTGGTGGCTTCTTAGGATGCAAAGTAGAACCCCCACCCATATCGTCGGTCGTCGGACGGGTTAACAGCGCGGAATGCACTCTACTGTGTGTTGCACGTTTCTGTGCCTTTTGGGCATGTGATATGCCGAACAACGAGCAAACTAAAGAACAAACCGCTTTGCATGCGTATATATATTTGTTGCGGGGATACCTGAAAATTATCCCTCAACAGAGAGAGATGATGCATGCAGAAGCAGCTCCAACCAGCAGCCACTGCGGGAGGATCTTGATTTGAATACTAATCGCGAACGGAGCCATAAGTACATGCGGACTCCGTGGGGGGATTGATGGATCCTTTTGAAGTGGTGTGCTACCATAAAGAGGCGGTTTCAGAATTACCCTGACCGACAGATCGTGGTGCAGCGGATGGTCCGTGCAAAAGAACCCCGCAAGTGTTCTATTGTTCGGACGCGGTTTAATTCAAAATGGAAGCGTTTCGTTTAGGATTTTAGGTTTTTTTTTTATTTTTTGCTCGTCTGTCGTTTGTCCATCTGCCATTTTTGATTCGAGGGCTTGCTCAGTGTGATTTATTTATGTTAATTTCTGGGTTATGAATGATTGCAGCGAGCGCGAGCCCACCTCTTGCCAGGTACGAGGGGATCTACGAATTGGCTGGTAGATGCATGTGAATTTGGAGAGATGTGAGTGAACCCTGTCCCTCTGTGGATTAGTTTCAAGGTTCAAATGGAGAATCGGTTCATAATTGGGGCTCCGTTCGGGACTCTGAACATAGGCGCTCGCTACCACTTTTTCTTGTAAAGGTTTATTTTTAGCACGGCTCTGAACGGTCGATATGTGATATGAAACCTATATGAAAGTTTAGCAGACCTTCGCAAGGGGCAGGAAACATTACCGAAATGCAGCAAGAGCAACATATATATCTGTCAAACTAATAGAGCTTTAAAGAGCTATATAGAACCGGTAAAACAAAACTCTCCTCGATGACAGAAAACATGTACGTACCATATACCTTCCCACAAACATAAATTGCCCACTATATTGCCCACGCTCTGGCAAATTATGCGAGTGTCCTCGAATACGACAGAACTTGGAAAAGCCTATACTGATATACGCTGACAAATTACGAACTAAAGCTGAAGCCCACACCCTGCCAAGCGTCACAGTATCGAATTCTTTTTCCATGAATATAATTTCAATTTTTACTGTTATTAGAAGGACATTACTGTGAACATAGTGTCGCACTCTATATTCAAATGGACTCCAATTCGCAGACTAAATGACCCAAAACATCACCTCATTCATTTCCATTTCGAGGTCTGCACTTTGTCTGATGTCCTTTGGCGCTATGTTTCAAAAAAACCTGTCCCTTGACTGCCTCCCAGATATCCACCAGGACACAACTCATTCTTCGACTGAACGAATAATTGCGCGCGATTTTTATGTTTATTAATCCAATGATTCCCTTTCCTAGCATGGCTAGGCAACTGGGAACTGGTCCTTTTTGGGCCCATCACACGAATCTAATGATCCTTAACATCATAAAATTAAGAGAAAAAGCCAAGGGAAGGCTTCGAAAAAAAAATGCTACAAGACTCCCCGAACAGGGGTGCGAATGAGAAATTAAAACATTAGGGTCGAAATGTTATTTAGCGCAGCAGTGAGTTCGGTTTTTTTTTCCATACTCTTCTGTCCTGGCAAAGTAAGCTGTATGCTGGTTCGGTTCTTTGCCACTTCCACTGTCGAAAGACAGGAATGGAATGTCAGGAATCTTTTATTCTTATTAAATTGGGAGTAATTATGAGCGGGAGGAGGATGACAGAGCCTGGTAGACCAAACCGAACGTTGTTTCTTCATTTCGAGTTAATTTCGATGTAAATGAACAGATAAAATGTTTGATAATGATTCAATTACGGGAATTTAATTTCATTCATTTAGTTGGTTGTTACAAGACAACAAAGCTGTATACAGTTCTCTGTGCCAGTCTGAGATCTGAATCCTGACAAGTTGTTGCCCTGGTGACATACTGGCGAGTCGGTGGCTGTTGTCGCATCAAGGGGGGCATTGAGGTTTTCAAAGGAAACTTTTTGTTTTTCCGGGAGATAATTATTTTAGTAATTTGAGAAATTCGTAATTGAAATGTGCTGTCGGAATGGGGGGGGCGGTATATTCGATGATATTAAGTTTTTTTGAAAAACTCATATATTCCATCGGAGTAATGTTGTTCATGAATCTTAAGTAAATGATTTCAGCGGCATAAATTTAGGAATAAACTTTTAATTTTTATAAATTGAGTTTTGACGGATGCGTGCAGGGTGGAACCGCCAAAAAATTGCTTTCAGTAGTCGCCTGACCTAGCACCACACTCGAATAGGTTTAGTTTGCTGATTCGACGGCGCCGGTTAAAAAGTGTCTATTGGCCTTTTAGAGACATCGTCTAAGAAGTGTTGAGTGAAAAAAGTCGCAACACACTGAATGTAAGCTTTTGTGGATGGTGGTGGAGAAGAATTTCCTGCAGCGTATCAAGAAACCCGCAATTGCGGAAAAAATTTTGTTTCGATATAGAGTAATATTCACAATATCTATAATCACGAAAATGATTGTCATCCAAACGAAAGATTATCAATAACAATTAGTTCTGCCTATTTGCCTAAAGGAAGTATTTAAGATAACAACTTAATTTAATTTAAATCTTGTCAACATACCAATCGCACACAAAACCCTTTTTTCTCACTTTTATACTTATACTGTCCCGAACATTTTTAGTAAACTACCATTGCGCATCAGGACAACTTTAAGCTATCATTCGTTTTTGAAAAAAGTTAAGGACTGGCTATTCACAGTTGACTATGATCTGATAGAATATTTCTCAAGATCTTTGTTCTAGTAAAAAAAAAAGAAGATGTTCATACCTACTTTTGGTTCATTTAGTTAGTTAATTTTTTTAAATTTTTTTATTTTCAATTGTATAAACTTAGCTATTTGTAAATACATAGTTTGCATTTTGAATTTTGCTTTTGTATATTTATATATTGTACCGCCTGATGTTACCTCGCATCAGATTATTCTTATTTTTTTTAGAAATGAATTTAACTGATGTGTCATTCAACGCTAACTTTAATAGTTAAAGAATAAACACTCCTATTCTATTCAAAATAAGTATCATTGTATATTACACACACTGTTAACATTGTTACTTCTTGAAATGAATAAAATTATGAAATGAAATAACTCGTTATAGTCGCCGGAATTTCAGGTAAAGGATATCTTCCAATCGATATTCCCCCTAGAAACAAGACTCTCATTCGGATAACCACCTGTTCCCATCAGATTTTGTATTCCTTTTCTTTCTGACCGAAGATAGGAGCGGTACATATTTGTTTTGGTGACATCGGTAATTTAAAAGAACAATCGCTATTTGAAAAGGCATCGCAGAGGGAGCAATTCCGACATATGAAACGAAAAGATTTGCCTCATTGTCAAGCGTTGGACTCTAAGATCAATGTGCAATTTAAAAAAAAATCACTTATGACGAAAATTGCTTTTTGACACCCCATTATGTAGTAAGCTGCTTTCACTGAAGAGTCTTTCAAACTTGACGCAAATAACTTAAAATGTACGGAGGTTTTTTTTTGAGAAATGTATCATGTGTCAGATAAGGCCGTACATGGCACCGTAAACGGCCTAAATACCTTTTGCTAAAGGACAGGACAAATTTTCCCTTTCCCCTTTAGAGCTCTTCAACAAATTACAAATTATATGCAGAGATTTAGAAGTATACCTACCTAAAATTCAGATTGCATTTTTAAGGGCTGTTCAAGCTTTATAGGATCGCCTTACCAGCTACCTATTTCCAAACTTGGGGCTTCGTGTTCAGTTGGCTTAGGATTCTGCAATTCTTACTGGTGCAGAAAACACGATATTTGTTACTCTGGCATTCTGGAAATTCTCATATAATTTGTTGAGCCTTAATTCTTGGGGTCCTTGATTTTTATGCATCCATTTTATTGTCTAGAATTGTACATTGAGTTTATATACCTAAATATTGCTTCTAAATAAACCCAAAAACTTCTTGTAGGTGGACACGCAACGTTTTTCGCAAAAAAAAATGAACGCTTCACCAGATCGTTAAAAAAAATTTTTCAGAAAAATCACGCTGAGCTTGCATCCATACCCTTTTTAGTAAAATATTTTAACATTCGGAAAGGTGGTGGAAAATGTCGTTGAAGATAAGTTTAGTAAACAAAAAATTAGAAAAGCGATTGTACGAATTTTAAAATATCAATAAATGATTAACTATGTGAACATAAAATTGTCAACTTGTCTCCTTGTTGGCCTAATTTAATTTTGGTTATTCGTCTTTTCTCTGGACTCATTTTATAAGCTATCAATCATTCTAGAAGAACATACATTCCAACACATTTTCTCTGGAACAGGGAAGTACTAGTGAATGCATCGGAAACGGTTTTCATTTTCACAACAAATTGAAATTATTGTCAATCGCATGTAAACTAGTTCGCTAGTTCATTTGCTACAAAATAAAACTATAATGTCTGTTTGACATCGTTTGAGAATAAAAATTGTCATATATTTGACGTTTGTTAAAACGAGCAAATCACAGCCTTGGGGACACGTTCCCTTGTAAACACCATATATGAAATTAAACCCCCATAAATATAACTAACACCGTCCATCTGAGGTTCAAACTGTTTTTGTCAGCCCGTAGAGGCTCGTGATAAGTATGGTGACTGTAAGAATCAAAATTTTCTATAAAAGCAGTGTGAGAAGAACCTATTCGATTCTCACTTAAAAAACAAATTAAATAAGTCGGTCTGAATAGATTGAGAGGATATGCGATTTGGCTGATCTTTTGAATCCAACCCATTAACACACTTTAAAATATTTCCTCCGATTTCATTTATAGATTTCCTAAACAGGTCTATACTGCAATACCTCACCCGTGTATCATCTGTCCCCAGTGACTGTCTCCCCGGGGAAATATCGTCGCTTGAACGAAATTACTCGCCTCCTATAGATACCTATACCATGTACTCAAACCCGCCTGAAGTATTAAACTCTTCCAACGCTATCCTTAAACCGAATCTAAAACAAAATCAACACCTAACAACAAATAGAATAACTTCCACACATCGTCAACAACACCACCACCATCATCATCATCTGAAAGTGTCACTATGCAAATCTGAGACCCACCCCCACCCACACTAAATGAAAACTTGATTAGTTTAACACTATCACGTTATATATGCCCAAATGAATTTTCGAATTTTCGTTCGTTCATAATTAAATGATAAACTAATCTTCTTTTAATAAGGTTTTTCTCGCTCTCTCCACTCTCCCTCTCTGTTTGTGGGACTTGGTCCCAGCCAAGGGGAGGCACACCGCACACCATACCACCGTCCCCAGATGCGACGAATTTGTCTCTGTCAATATTTTCTTCCACGATAAATTTCCCATTAAACATTTTTCAATAATTACATTTTTCGGCCCCAGCAAAAAGGGTTGCGCTTTCTGTGTAGTTTTTCAAGGATATCACCAGTCGGAGGGGGTTAGGTCGTGTTGAAAATAATTACACACTTTCCACCCGTCCAACCTAAAACTATTTTTACACTGCACCGTATTGTGTTACATGTTTGTTTTAAACTCAACTAGCGGTATTTTCGCAGGGATTTGCCAGCAGTATTGCGTTACAGATAGTTTTGTGTGCTTGTGTCCCTCTGTTATGGAATATCACTACCGGACGCTGTCCACTCCTATGCATTCTGGGAATAGCTGAGTAAAAGGTGAGAAGAGCTTAGCTCCTTTGAAATAAAATTCGTTCGCCTTCCTCGCTATTAATCAGACACCAACTCAAGGACTCTCGCTCTTTAATTAATTCGCTGCTTCCGAAATTAATTTCGTACACACACCAGAGATGGGGGGTATGCCCATGCCCATGCAAATGCCCATGCCCACCCACCCGACAATATCCTGTGCAATTAAATTGCAATCATCAATTTCTTCCAGCGTCGAGTCCCAGTTTCCATTCCGATTGGGAGTCGCATAAATCTCTCAATCATTGGTATCCCACAGGCGCACAGTCACACAGGAAACAGCAGAAGCAGACGAACACATTCAACGAGAGAGATGTGCGAAGTCAATTAGGGCGCAAATTAATTTTGTCGCCCAGGCCAGGCGTAAATGCATATACAGCCGGGATGTAGAAGGATAACTGTTCCACTGAGGGTGTGGGGACTCGGCGGTGTTTTGGTAGGCATTTAGTCAGTCAGCCTGACTAAATGCTCTCCCAAATGGATTCCAAATGGCATTGCTAAATGAGTGAGGATTTCAATTTTACTGCTTGTAGCTGGATGTGTAATTTACGATGGGAATTGGCCAGAGTGTGGTTTACGAAAATTGAAATATATTCGACTTGGAGTGCGGATGTGTTGTTTTGGCAGCTTGACTGTCAATGTTTGCCTGTGCAGAGCGATTGCGATTTAATCGTGCCAACTCAATTGAAATGAATCAAATTGTGGGATTTGGCGATGGTCCTCGTTGGTTTTGATTTGAAGGACATGCGGCAGACTGAAAATCATTTGATTTCGTTCGTGATGCAGTTAGTTGTTGTAGAGCGAGATTGGGGACGATTTCTGGTAGGTATCAAGGGACAGTTGGGGTCGACTTGCGACGTTTGTTAAGGGACATCGTGTAGGTAGAGCTACAGATTTAAGTTAGCATTGCATTCATTCATGTGCCAGCGCGACTTTTAACGAGTGCATGAGCAACAAAACTGTCAACAAAAAAAGCCAGTTCATTTATTTTTGGAATCAGATAAACGTTTCCCTTGAATGAGATTGGTTGAATATTTTCTTCCATGAACCGTAAACGCAAGAGGAACAATAAAATTGTCTAAAGGATTTGTTATTCGAAAATTCCAGGAGAATTTTAACCGAACTTTGACATCGGACTTTGACATATGCGCAACAGCATAGAGATGATGGAGCAACGTCTTCTAGGTTTTCCTCGTTGAACTCTTTGCTAAATGGGGAGTCATCATGGGAACGGCCACAGTAAATGGAATCCTGTCGATAATCACATTATCCACTCCACTTGATAAGTTCTTTCTTTACCAAATCCACACAGTTGGCACGATTAAATCGCAATCGCTCTGCACAGGAAAACATTGACTTTTAAAATCCAATTTCCATATGCAAAAAAAAACTCTTATGTCCTCGACAAAACACCTAAACGCTCACAAAAGGACATCCATATCCACATCATTGTTCCATCTGTTATTCCCAATTGAACTTTGTCAATTTGCGTCAAAATACATCGTCAATAATGAAAATAAGACAAACCCCCCCTCCCGGTCTTTATCATTTTTCGATTCACTCACTTGCGAAATACATATCCTTCCATAAGGGAGCATTGTGTCTTGTCAACCCATCGCCGCTTTCCTTATCGGGCCGCTAGTATTTGCTCAGGCGATTGCCGAAACCAATAGGCGTAAAATTAAACCAGCCAGTATGTAAATTCGCCGGGCACCCCTTCAAACGGAACCAAACACTTGGCGCGCAAACATTTCATATTGATTATGCATCAGGACACACACAATCAAAATGATTGTATGCCTATATAACTTCCAGTGCGGCACGGAGAAGTGGAAATACAAAAATTATACAAGAAAAAAGAATAACACAAGGTGGAGGACGATATTCGATTTTAAAATGCATTTTGTTTCTATCGGTGGTTGCTCTACTGTTACCGATGTCTTGTCACGTTATCCTTGGGCACAGCCACTGAAGTGGGGTGAGCTGTTTAGTACAGTAACGTGAGCACATTCACGCCAACGAATTTTCTTCTCAAAGTCCTTGGCTGTGTTCATTCCAAAAAAAAACGTATTATGATTTTTTATGCAAATTGGCGACGTCGTCGTTATGTCGATTTCGGGTCGTCACACAGAACGAGCGTGAAGGACTAGGCTGGGGTGTGTGTTGCCTTGACGCCGCCATTTGGAATTAGCCGAGGTAATCGAATTTTACAGATGAACAAAAGCAAATAAGATTTTCAGTTAATAAAATGACAAAGTGTTTGTGCGATTTGAGACGTTTCTTTATGTTCCCGTTGTGGTTACAGAATGAGGGGTCTATTTTTATCTACGAGGTACCCAGTCTTACGTGACGTGATACGTGGTGAATTTTTGCGGATTAGTCGTTTTTAAGTGGCAATTTTTGGGGATTTATTTTTTGGCTTCTCTTGGGAGGAATTCCCTGAAAGTTGAGACAATCGCTGGTGTTTACAGTCAGTTACTATCAATCATTTGAAAACAGAGTACGATGTACGAACTGTTATGCAAATAACGGTAATTGCAAGAAAAGAATTGTATATTAAGTGCCCCATCTATTGCCATATTTTGTCACGCCGCCGATTTGATTTAGGGTGCGTGCCGATCTAGAACGCCACATGAATGTCAATCATTAAAGGTAGGAGTATGCTGTATGATTCATGAGGACCGGTTGAGCTCAGTGATGTCTAGCTTTAGCGACCAAAACTTCAATCACAAAAACATTTAAAACATCTTGTAAACAAAAAATATCATCTGGTGACACAACTTTCTGGAGTGCATGACATACAACACCATTCACTATCGAATCTGTGTTCTCCAATGGAAACTGCACATAAATTGCATGACACACATGTATAACAGAAAAAGGACACTTTAAATCAACTTGACCTCTGACGAGCCCAATGCACAATCTGATTACTTAAAGAGACATTCTTCTCTGTGCCCTAATACGGTCAGACACAATTTTTTCCGGCGATACTGACTGCTTCGAAATTCTGAGGCATACAACGCCCGATCTTTTCTAAGGTAAATCAAATAACCCAGCGTATAAATACACCAACGATTGTACTAGATACTGACAACTAAAATATCCAAAGACTGTAGTTACGTAACCCAAGAGTTTGTTATCATCTGAACTCTAGCCTCGTCAAACAACTACCACAATATTAAAAAAGTACTACATTAATGAAAGCCTCAACTGGCCTTCATGCTTTCGCAAAAGCGATGTGTGTGCCATCTGAGGATTATTCTTCTTATTCGTTAAATTTCATGTCACGAATGGCTATCAGTGATTGTATCAAGATGTCTAGTGGAACCCTTAAGGTTGGAATGGTCCTCTTTTGGCACTTGTGGTATCAAAAATGCCGATGGTAGCTTTTGTAGATTTTGATTTTTTTTTTAAACTTCTGACTTGCCAAGGCGAAAAATAGGAACCGCGACATAGAAGGTCAATTGTGCCGGTGAAATTCTGTTGGATTCTGATATCCTACAGGGATCTGTCCTTCTATCATGCAGTAATTGAACTGTTTATCTGGCTGTATGGCATGTGGCACCATCTTGTTGAAACCACATGTTGGTCCCATCCATATCTTGTAATTTAGGTACTAAAAACTGGATTATAATGTCACTATAACGAACACCACTAATTGCTACTGCCAGACCAGCATAGTTTTAGAATAATAATCGTCCGATAATGCCTCCAGCCCAAAATCCGCACCAAACGGTCACGTGTTGTGGATGCATTTGTTTCGTGGGGATTTCTGAACCACAATGCCACAATTTTGACGATTAACAAAGCCATTAAGATGAACATTGAACATCATCACTGAAGATGATTTTTATTGCAGACTGTAGCTAAAAAACCTTCATTATTTTTGAAATATTGCTCAACAATGAAAATGCGTTGTTCTTTTGTATAGTGCTTTATATTTACCATTGACTTATTATATATGGACTGCTAGTGAAATGCCACTTCCATACAATCCCTGCCCAGAAAATGCCGCTAACATAACTAGCGCTCGTGGTTCTATGCGAAAAATAAGTGAAACAAAATGACAACCATCTTGGATTTCTCCATAGAATGCTAGAGCCACCTATTTGGCGTGAGTGGATTTGCCAAGTGAAACGGTCGAAATTCAAACTATTGCGGCATTGTTTACAATAGATGTCATCTCGAAATTGTGCTAGTTCAAATAATTAATAATAGATGGTTTTCATTGTCCCATAAATTGCACAATTTTCGTATATTTATTGCGAATTAGTTTTTTATGTTGTTTTTCATTATTCATTTTAGAAATATGATGTAATAACACCTTAGCGTATATTTCAATCACATTTCTGATCAATAATACTTATGATTGTCAAGAAAATCACATTCAAGTACATGAGAATTTAATTCATCATATCAGAGAAACTTGAATCATATTGCAACCAATTATATAACACTTCATTTTTTAATTTTAAATCTTTATTCAATTAATCGCAATAACACAGTCGTATGAAAAACTATCTGCAATGAAATGGAAACGTCAGATGTGAGTTTCCAATTTATTCCGCTCCGAACCACGAGAGCGAGCGCTTATGTTGGAACCAACGCGAAGTTGTCTACAAGCAGTCCATATATAATAAGTCAATGATATTTACTAACCCCGAACTGTCAGCTGTCACATTGTTTTCTTTTTTTTCCGTTGGCATTAATGTATACTAATAGATGGCGCTAAATTACAATTTTGCGTGAATTATTTCTGTTCTATAGTCGTTTAGTTTCAAGAATTTTCGACTTTATAATTGACCATCCGTCTATCGAAATAATCGGAACGACTATTTGTTTTTAATCTGGGTTCTTACAGTTTTTTGAAAATGACAATATAGGTACTTTGTGGTTATCCGCCCGACCATATTCTTGTTTGGTTTCCTACCTCTTAAGCAATGCAAACATTTCTACCCTGTTCAAACAAGTTACTAGGGTATAGTGGGAAACGCAAGAAATGCTGTTCAAATTACTTAAATTAAGGAAAAGATGTTTTTATTATGAAGTTTTCATGAAATTTCAAATTATTTGCAACGGTCTCCAAGACCATTTTACAAAACAGCATCGAAATGTTAAAATAAATAGTAACTAACATTGGTTTTTGGAAATAATGACAATATAAGCAGGTCTGTGCTTTGGCTTCATTCCATCAAAAGCAAACCAAATAATTACCATTGAAGAGAGAAATGCTTGAAATTATGCGTAGATGCCCTTTAAGTCGAAAAATATTTCCTTTTGTACAAAAAAATCGTCTAGAAAAATATAAAACAAAAAAAATCCGAATTAAGAAACCCGAACCACACTGCCATCTCCTGGGGATTCTCATTAAATTGCATGACGAGAAAGCTTACTTTCCTTTATGTGCGCCTTCCCAATAGTCCATCATTTGAATTCACAGTCTCAAATGACATTCTGTCCATCACCCTTATCACTTCATGACCAACTAATGCAGAGCCAGAAAAAACAGGAAAGGAAAAAAAAATCTAATTGAATGATGAAACCAACACAAAAGTCCTTCTCGCGAGGACAACATGCAAAATTAATGAATATCCTGCTAATATAATATCCTACCTATATTTACTTTTTAATTTTCATTACGCCGTGTTTTTTTTCTCATTTCGTCTGTTCTTCTTTAGATTTTTTTCTAATTTACATTTTTTTGTTTGCGCAATTTTTGTTTTGTATAGTAGAGGAGGAGAAACAAAATCCACGACCAGGAGCGAACTGAATATGGATAATTTTACGAGGAAGCAGGCGGCGAAGGTGTCCTTTTACGGAGATAAGACTTGGTGTGGTTTACGTACCCTCGTTCGTTGAATGTGGTTTTTTGTTCTCGCTGTAGGTACAAAGAAATTGAAGAAGTTAATCATAATACGAGACAAAAAAGAAAACGAAATTCAATTGAAAATCATTAATCATTGTGGTGACAGGCGAAGTGCCATTTGATGGGGTGAATAAAAAAAAACCGTTTTTTTGTATTTAATTTGATTTAGTAAATTTGCAAATACGCATTTTCAAAGTGCAACCCGCCCAATTGCAGTGGAACAGGAAAATGGAATTTAATTATAATCGAGAACTATTACACTCCATCTTTGGTGCTGCAAGACTCCGGTTACGATTGGTCGCCTTCAAGCGCAGGAGAGCTGTTTTGTGTTCGTACAGCAGGTAATTCCATCTCCCCACCTATATCCAAACAGATTGATTGGGAGAATACAGAAATCAATCTCTTGGTGGCGGTTTTTGTATTCCTGTCACGTAATTTATTGATTCAGAGATCGGGCAGAGAGCAAAGCGCAGCAGAAATTATAACGACACAACCAACACCGAGAGAGATGATGAATAAAAGTTGACTGCACCTACTACACACGGACAGAGCAGCACTAACAGCAGCAGTTGTGATGGGTTCCAGGATCATCGTGCAGTTATACACAAATATAAAAAGTATGTGTGTAAACGAATTTATATAACAAAAGCAACAGAGCAACAAGAAAAATAACAACTTCATGGCCCGAAGATACATCTCGCTGTGCAATCGACGAACAAACCGAACAGGGACGCGGAATAAGCGCGAATGTATCTAATAACTTGAAATTATGCGGCGAGTTCAGATTGGTGATGTCGATCGTCGTGATTACGATTATTATGATGGCGGATGACTGCTGTCTGTTGTGTTTCCATAATTTTCACAGAATTCCATTTTGGAAAATAAGGTTCAATGTTCAATCAAATTTGAGGAGTTTTTGAGTACGCTCCATCCAGCCATGGGTCACATCTCACATTGTGGCTGAAATACTTACACAGCCAATGGTTTGTGAAATTCGGCAACGACGATAAATGAAACCACAACCTTCATTCACTTCGTCATAGCCTTTTAAAGGTATTTTTCGGCATAAACAATTTAATAAAAGTTGAGCGCAATAGGTTCATATAAGAGAAATTTTCGTTTCTTTTTAGCAATAAGTAGTAATAAATAAATGACTGACAGTTCATATTCACAAATTGTTATTTGTTGGTATGTGTGTGGTCCATATAAGAGCCTAACTATCTGCAAGCGTACTTAAGGTGTGTTCAAAATGGAAGGGACTAAGGTATTATGACGAATTAAAAAACGGAATCGAAAAATTTTTCAGAACGGTCATACTCTTGGAAGCTTGTTAAACGTTTGGCGGAGAAGACAAAAGAAAAACTATTTGAAACTACAAACCTTATGAAGGCAACCTCTAACAATTTATAGTTCTAATGACCCCACCTGATCGATCCATGGAAGAAGAGCTGCATCTATCCCCCACAGAATGCTTTATTTGAAAAAAAAAGAGCTCGATGTCAAACTATGTCAAATGCCTCTAATATAACGAATGACATCCTCTGTTTCACGAGATTAATGGGTCAAGTCAAAATACTTTTTTAGTTTTGTAATTCAAAACAGGCCATAACCATTCTCGCTAGATTTGAATTTTTCGCAAATTTAATTGGATAAGGTGTTCCCAGCGTAAAGAAAACTGTCAGTTCAGAGTTATTAAAAATGGAGTGCTAGTACCAAAGAACTGCTCGTTTTTATTGTTAAGGAATATTTAAAAAAATATTATATAGTTTCTCGTACAAAATTTCCCCGGGATGGTGATTTAAATTCTTCAACTCTGAATAGAATTCATTCAAAAATTCAGTGTGACTGGAACATTAGTGATTAGTTAGTCTCGATTAAAAATTACTGTTGCTGATATGTTTCCTCCTAAATCTTATCGTCTTAGATTTAGGTCAACAGCAGAGCTTCTAGATTTAGTAGACGGCTGTAAGATAGCTATGTTAGTACTGGCTAGTTAAAGGCTTTGAAGTCAGTAAAAAAAATACACTTAGGTTAAAATAAACTCCTCAAAAAAGTATGCGTGGAATTGAACAACGTAGTCTATATGGTACTCGGAGACTTCGAAAACATTTTAGAAGTTCCATTGAAATTTGTGAACCAGTTTTCAATAGATCAATATATAACAGACATAAAACGAACTACAGTTAAATTATATACTAGCTGACCCGAAGACGTTGTCCTGTCTTAACTATTAATATTAAATTCGATTTTGAATAATTATAATAAAAACATAAGAAAATTATTCCAAAAACATATTGTTTATAATTCTAATGCTTTATGATACACAACATTCTTAGTTTTGATATTGTGAAAAAACATATGGATTTTGAAGATTGATGCCACAAGCACTTAGCAACTGTAATCATGATTTATTTATCGACATTGCAAGTCGTACCCGCACTGAATATTGCAACAGTTTCAAGTTGAATGGGTTGTTGTTGGGAATCAAAGGAGTCCGTGGAATCAAAACGTCTTCGCCTTTGTATTTCGCTTTCAAAATTTTAGCTTCGATGACATTGTTCCGTAATTTCTTCACCGCAAGCCATTACAGAAACTTGGCTGGTTTATATTCCGCAACATAATTATTACCGATCGGATTTTTAATTGCAGGTTATGAGATGGTAATCCGGCAATTCCAGCGAATTTAAGAATTCCGTTGGATAGTTGACAATATCATCTTGGTTAGTGACGGAATCAATCGATTTGTATGTCATCAATTCGCCAGCTATCTTATTTTGAATTTGAAAATTAATTTCATTGACATCAACGTTTTTTGCAGCCAATATAACTCGTTCCAAATATGAATTTTGTAATTTTGATCAATGGTTGGGAAAACATTCCCGATGAGTTCGCTCCTTCCTTCAGTAAAATGACAAAAATGACGGAATCCAGACGATGAGTCTACATGTATTTTGCCATTACCAATATCGAGCAATTGTTTGGAAAAAAATACTTCAGATTAGTCGTTGTGCAATTCGACTCTCATGTTCATATTTAATTTGAGCGTTTTAGCATTTTTAAAAACAAAAATTAAACTTATTTACACTTTTTTTTTAAATCCCAAAAATGTATAGAAAAGTTTATATTGTCAAAAGCGTTAAATTTAAACTTCATAATTTCGTTGAGTTTTCTTAAATTTTCTAATTTTTCGCTTTTTTTCATAAGAACCTTTTCCTGACAATAGAAAACACAATTCAAAAACAATTTTGATTTTGAGTGCCTGTTTTTTCTACTGAACATACCTTATGTTGGTAGCAAATATTTTTGAAGCTGGTCACACCTTTTGGCATAGGTTGGCCTAAAATTTGCTTAAAGAAGACAACCAAAATTATCCTGCTACATTGTGCAAATCAATATCCTTATATGCCATCAGTATGTTGCCCAATTAAACTAGCAGCTGAAACCATCCGCGGTATACTGACCAAACAGTCATACTCGTATTCCTAAGGAAAACTTATACCACAGCAAAATTCAATTGAAGAAATTTCCTGTGTCTTGCATGATACGCATACGCAGACAGATCTTTCAAATTTATTGAATTCGGGCTGAATTCTTTTAGAAAAATCCGCAAACCGAACATCATGCTTGACTCATCCGAATGTTGCGTGTCCGCCGTAGGTATACCCCCTTACTTCCCCCACAGCGCCAAATAAATCATCATTCCGATCGAATGCGCGCATGCGTGCACTTGATGTTAATTTAATTTCCCCAACTAGTGTTACTGCCAGATTTATAATTTTTAATAATTCCAATATTTTGTCATCGACACAGTGAATGCTCGCATGAGAGCAAGAGTAAGCGCGCGCACGCGCTCGCTAGAGGTATATAGTGTGTCCACCCTACCCTGCGATGTAACAAGTCGCGGCGGCGCATCTCTCACCTGACGCTGCTACAGTTGTTCTCGAAGTGATGTGCCGAAGTGATTGCGTGCGAGGACTCCCTCTCTGATGCTGATCCCCAATCGGAGAACTTGGTGCAAAAACTGCAATCCTCGCCGAAGGCACTTGGAATTGGGTTCCTTTGGTAATTTGCGGCCACAGATTGAATGGCTACACGATTTTATCGTGTTGGCCGGCCATTAATTGTGCCGCCAATTTATGAATATCTGCGAATTAATTTTCCAATAATTCACGAGCGGATGGAGCGCGGATGACTGCATGAGCCCAACCGCTAGCGTGAGTACAGTTCTTCAGAATTCCTCGATCTCATGGGGGCACAGATTTATGGAAACAAGCACCTACGGTTGACACCAATCACGGCGATGACGTTCCCTGTCATCGAGTCATCATAGATACATGTAGAATCGGTATGGAACTTAGTATATGGGAATTGGCGGCACGTCACCTTTGATGTGTGCTGTAGCTGAATGCCGCAGTGCACACAACGCTTGAAGATAGAAAGAAAAGGAGTCATTCACTCGGGGAGATGGCAGATTTTTATTCGATCGTTAATTTGATTTAATACAGCCCTCTCCCTTTTGGCAGAACAACAACAAACCGCATTCGTAAAAGAGTTCGGTATGCGAGACCACAACAATTCGCCACTTGTATTTGTTTCGTATTCATGCTCGTCGCCATTCAAAGCAAAGCCGGCTTGGTGCACATCTCCTCCAGCTTATGGTTAACCATAAAGATAGTTACTTTTTAGCTACTGTGTGTCATGATGGTGTAACATTGTACCTTGACGTGACGATTATCTTTCGGACAATGACAGATTTGATTGATGTTCGGCTGTCGAATGGCTGCGGTTGTGGGCAAATTAAATTTGCGGTCAAAAAGGTTTCGGCTGTGGCGATGTAAATGTTGGCATCTCTGATTGATTTCCTTCGAGAACGAAGATGCCATTCAAATTTGCTGGTCAGTTGGTGATGGAAGTGATTACTGCTTCTTGAGAAAAGGCCATTAAAAGTTAACATTGGGTTAGGCCTCCCGTTCCCATTTCAGTACCGTCTTTCGATAAGAGCTGGAAGGGCTATAAATTCGATTGAGAAAGGCATGCGGTGCTAAGGTCACCCAGAGAGGAGCAATGAATTTATTGTGGGGTGAGAAAGGCCAGCTGATGCTTGGTCTAAGTACGAGTGGGTGCATAATTTGGAATGGTTAACATTCACAAATTGGCTGATTTTCAAATGGATCACCAGCGAGTTAAATAAATAAATAACTGGTTTGGCGCAACAGGTCCGTAGGGACCCTAGGCCTAGCTTCTCGCAACCATTCGTCTTGTGTAAGTTTTTCATTTTTAGGACGAATAGAATGAATCTACAATTTTATGCCGAGTCCAAACGGCCAATTGAGAAGCTCTTTCATGACAATCACACTCTCGGGTGTTTGTTGTAACGTGTGTTATCAACACGTTAATATTGAAAAACAGTTAAGAGACGTTCAGTTAATTTTGAGTACAGTTTATTTCGTTTTTATTACAATTATTCATGCCCGTCGACGATAATGGTTGACGCTCAACTGGTTTGACGTTTATTCTCTATCCTATATGCAAGTTGGTGGATTCACAATAATAACAATAATAATAATTCAAGAGTTCACAATAAGCATTTCTATTACACGCTTTTTTTTTTTGTTTTTTTTTTTTTTTTTTTTTTTTTTTTTTTTTTTTTCTTTATTTCAACCTTAATTCCTTGGTAGCTAGAATACCATACCGAATAGGTGGTGCACTTACTCTTCCACTTCGAGTCACATAAGGTGTGGAACCTACGCCAGGCACTTTAGGAGCCTCTACGCCTAATTTCGGTTGGAAGCTATCGCGATCAACTATATCATCATGAACTACTGGTGAATCCAGTTGTTCAACTGATCGTTCGGCTTCGTTTGATAAGCTGCTACCATATTACATTTGTCAGACGTTCGCAAGAGTTGGCGCAGTGGAAAAAGCCTTAAAAACCTGGGACCCCTCGCTTCGTAGTTCAACACACTAACCACTAAGCCACTGCATTGTTTGGGTTGGTCTAGCGACACTAGACCGAATATAATTAAATATTTGAATTCTGAACCAATTAAAATCATATATTTTTAACAGATGTGGTAAACAACACATTTGGCATATAGTTTTTATTTCATCACAATCGTATTCAAAATTTTCTGAAAGAGGACAGAGTTCAACATGCACATCAACATAACTTTATCAAATTGGTGCCAAAAACGGCTAATCAATAGAAAAAAACAGCAACAGGATTGACAAAGCCGAGCTCTAGGAACAGAGCTCTTTGCCTCTTTGATGTGTAAAGTTGGCAGGGACGGCAATTCCTCAGACATGGTTCGGTTGTTGGCAAAAATACAGTCTTCGAATGTTCATGAATGATCCGTTCCTCCAAACATAGAACTTTCGTCAAAAGTTCTCATTTTTATTTTTATATTATTTGCTCTTCACTTTTTAAACTTGTGACAAAAAATATATTGCCGAACTACTTACCCCATATGGACCTGTCAAACGACGCATAACAAATCACCGGCCTACGCTCGTTTAACAAATGACTTTTCAATGCCCGACCGCACGCAGAAATTTGCTTCAATTTCACGGCCACCAAATTCACGTGACCCAACGGAAAATTTAAATATCTAACCGCAGCCTGTCGACTTCAGACGAAAGCAACAATAAATTCTCGTCAATCACATACGTGACATGCCATCGTTATATTTGCCTGCATACCCAAATTTCGAATAGCAAATCACTTCCCCGTGTCCTCACAGTAGGAAAATCTTCGAGGAATTTCTAAGAGTGTTTGGCAGCTTACTGAGATACATACATACAAAGTAAATATACTCACAAGGCATTCACCCCCATCGGACTAATTAAATCTACAAAGAGACCTACAGAAACCCTTTCGACAACTTCATTGCAAATTACATGAAATATTTAAAAGAAGTGGAAACGATAGCAGGTTTTGCATCTAAGAAAAAGAGGTTAGAAAAATTAAATCACACGCTTTTTTCGCTGCCGCACAATTGGGGTTTATTTGTTGTTTTGTTTTTTTGACAGAACCCGTAGACCTGTAAAATTTTCATAATTCCAAAATGAATGTTGAGAATTTGAAAACTTTTTTAATTAATTAAGTAAGACGGGCCAGGTTTTTTTCACGATGTCCTCTGCAGGTTGAGACAGAAATGTAATAAAAAGGTGGCCTCAAATGAGTCCTTTTTTTTTTGTTTGTGTTCTGTCCTGGTTGGGTCGTTAACACGGCGTTTGAAAGGCTTGCAGGAGATGCGATGTCAACCATTTTATGGCGGATGGAATATATTTTATTCGGTAATGAACTAAAGGTGTGGCAACTGGTAACACCCCCTAGCACAGGTGTAGACGAGTGCGGTTCGACAAAAAGAATAACACTTTTTTGCAGGAATTTCATAATGAATTTTTAATAATTTTCATTTGTGAAATGGTTGATTTTTCTGTGGAGCGGAGACATGATGTGCTTCGAAAAACGATGGTCGGAAATGACTGCCTGAAGACATATGAAGGACAGACTTTGGCTTTGATATAAAACATCTTACGAACAAAAATGCTGTCGGCTGTGATGGTTAACCAGTGCGGCTCCTTATTGAATGCACCAAATCGTCAACTAACAGATTCGAGAGGAATGCAAAGATCGATCCGACCGATGCGATGTAAAATAGGACATTTACGAAACCTTTGGAATTGACGTAGTTTCTAGGAATTTTTAAAATAGTCTTGGTTAAAGGGGATGTTGCAACACACGACCAAAACTCGACAACAATGAGGATTCTAGTTTGATATGATAGCAATGAGATCAGCATGAGACTTCTACCCAAATACAACTCCCTTCACCCTACCCAATTGGTCATCCAAATCAGTGCTTAATATCGATTTACACTTCACGTGCTCATTTCCATACCGATAAATCATTTCTTCCGCTGTTGGTCAATTAATCCTTTGCCCAACGGATGGATCCTGTTAATTTGCAATTCCGATTTCAATTTCACAGCGTTAGCGACACGTATTCCAGCCCTTTGGCTGCCTGCGTCACCCTTTGTATTGATTGAGCTCGAAAGTGAAACTAGGGGAGTGATAGAGGAATCGCCCAGCGTCCACCCCACTCCATGCGACCACAATCGACACCGACACGACAGTCGTATCATTCGCAAATCCTTCCACACACATATCATTCCTCGCAGAACATAAGCACAAACGTCCATCTCCATCTGTTGGTCTGTTCGCATGCAAATTTCAATCTGTTTTGCCGGATAATTTTCCAATTGCACGAAGGAGAGAAGGAGGGAATTTTAAATCCGGATCCGGATATTCCCAATCTGACATTGGATTTGATCAATTAATATGGCAATGCCGGTCATTTATCACGTCTGCTGTTGTACACTTTCACTATGCGATGCGCTACCCTTGAAGAGGGTGCGGCGCTGGAAAAAAAAGAAATTTCGTGAAGCTCTCTGCCGGAGTTCATGATAAAGCACCGGAAAGGGTTGTGGGTGGTGGTGGGTTTTTGGAAATTGACTCCGTCGGTCGTCCGTTGTAATCCCGGTTCGCATAAATGTGGCATTAAATTGTTTAAGCGCCTTTTAAATGGTAGACTACATCGTTGTCTCCCTTAGACTTTGTAATCCATCTCGGCGCGAGGGTGGGGGTTGAATGCAGGGCAAAAAAATTTAGAAAAAATAAATCCCCCCCATCCTGTTTGCCGCTAACGCTAACAAACATCAGCAACAAATGGAACATCTTGGCAAGACGATGTCAATGAATCTTCTCGTTTCGTGTTGTAACATCCTTGCAGCCATTTGTGTCATCATATCGCTTCCATTGTTCACCGTTACACAAGGATAATGATAATAAATTGTATTCA
Organism: Cheilosia vulpina; assembly: GCA_916610125.1. Taxonomy (NCBI): domain Eukaryota; kingdom Metazoa; phylum Arthropoda; class Insecta; order Diptera; family Syrphidae; genus Cheilosia; species Cheilosia vulpina. The sequence continues at coordinate 8,408,589 of OU744280.1, read as the reverse complement.
AAAGTAATGATGGAATTTTTTTTTCTGTTCGCTTTAGTTGGTCGTCCCGTTCCGCCTGCGAGTTCAAATGGTCTTTACCGAGCAAGGAGCTCAATAAGAAATTCTTTTCTTGTTGCGCATTGGGCGCGGGTGGTGATGCGGTGTTTTTGCCTGGCATTGGCATGATGGGGGTGCCTGTGCTGCTGCTTTGGGGTGTGTTCGGAGCACATCTGTTGTTTGCATTTTAAAAGTAATTTTTTACCGCACTTTCGTGCAAGCGGTTAATACTTTTTGATGTTTCATCTTTTTTTTTATTTATCATGTAATTTGCTTTTCTGCTGTATATCTTTTCATTTTTTTAGCTTGGCTTGTGTTCCTCATTTGTTTCTTTTTTTCGGAGACTGAGGAGAAAAATGATGGAGAGAATATATTTTGGGTGGTTTTTTCAATGAAGAGGGAAGTCACGAATGCGTTTTCATTCGGAAATTCAAAAAAATTCAACTGTTAGGTCTTGAATTAAAAAAATAAAATCTTTATCCCTTGTGTGGTACTAATACACAGTTTGTATTGCTACCAATTCAACTAAAAATTTAACATTATTGCGTTGATCAAATCCTTTAATTGCTATTCGAGTTAAAAAGTTTTCTATGATTTAAAAAAAAAAAACATTCTGTAGCTAAAGTTGGTCAACTGAGCTAACTAACACATTTCGAAGAATTCTAAAGGCATTCTCTTAAATCAATATCCATCTTGACACACACGGATACTATAGGCATTTTGACCGTTGTGCGACTAAAGGTGCAATTTGGCAGTTTTTTCGAGAGCCTGCCACATTTTTTTGCTATTTTGGCCTTTTTTTATATTTATGGAGAAGGCACTTCAAAAATTTGTTAAATGCTCTTAATTCAAAATAAAAACTTTTTTTTTTTAATGTAACGCATTTGTAAATTATAGTATTTAGTGAACCAATACTTGTTAAATGTCGTTCAAAAATTCGAAATAAGCTATTCTGCAGAAATGGTACTTCTTTTAATCATTGGCTCTTTTTCTTTCAGAATTCTGCAACGGTCACACTGGTTGTAGGTAAATATACTACGATCGTTTTGTTAACGTATTGTAGGTATGCAAAAACTGTTCTCAAAATCAAATGAAATACGTAAGGCTAAATCTCAAATGTACTCCAATAAGCTTAGTACTTCATTGAGTGGGCGTCAGCTGTGGAACAATCTACGCAAGTTGGGCATCGGCAAGTCAAAAGGCGGACGAGCCGTGGATGCTGATGGCAATACTCTTAACCAACAATTTGTGTCCTCACCATCGCTATCTCCGTCGATTACTACTGAAGCTTCTTTTTCGTTTGTAGCACAGTCTGACGGATCTGGCTTTGGATTTCGTGCGGTGGATAGCACTGATGTTGTTGAATGTTTGCTTTCTATAAAGTCAAATTCTGTTGGGCTGGATGAAATTCACCCCTCATTTTTAAAAATTATTTTGCCGATTGTGTTGCCACATATAACTTTCTTGTTTAATACAATTTTGACGACCGGTGATTATCCCGATCAATGGAAGCTGGCGAAGATTATACCTATTCCAAAAAATGCAAAAGGTGATGAGTATAGGCCTATTTCTATCTTGCCCTTTTTATCTAAAGTGTTTGAAAGGGTTCTACAAAAACAAATTAGTGATTACCTTACGTCGAATAATATGCTTACTCCGAAACAATCTGGATTTCGTGTAAAACATAGTTGTATAACAGCGTTGCTAAGCGTTAGTGACGATGTGACGCAGGCATTGGATAGGGATGAAGTAACTTTCTTGGTGTTGCTCGACTTCTCAAAAGCTTTTGACACAATTAATCACATTAACTTATGTAAAAAGCTTATGCAGCAATATAACTTTTCAGTTGGTGCTGCCAAATTAATTTATTCCTATTTAACAAATAGAAGGCAAGCAGTTCAGGTTGGCGACAACTTATCTGACTTCCTTCAGAATACTACCGGCGTTCCGCAAGGTTCTATACTCGGTCCTCTTTTGTTTTCCATGTACGTGAATGAGATCCCATCTATTATTGAGAAATGCCAATCACATATGTATGCTGATGACTTACAACTATATCTAAGCTGTCCTCTCGGACTTATAGAGCATGGAGCTTCCTGTGTCAACGAAGACATAGAGAAAATAGTGCACTGGTCCAAGTCAAATGGTCTGATTTTAAACCCCAAAAAGTCGAAATGCTTGGTAATATCAAGAAAAACATTGGATCTCTCTTATTTTCCTTCGATTGTATTAAGCAACGCTTCAATAGAATACGTTGAAACTGCAAAAAATCTTGGAGTCACATTTAATCGGTATCTAACTTGGGATAACCATATAAACACACTCGTCGGAAAAGTCTACGGAGTACTCCGCAACTTACGAGTTACGCAGCTGTTTACACCCGTTAAAACCCGTGCTCTACTTGCAAAAACCTTGATAATGCCGATATTGACTTATGGATGTGAACTCTTTTGTAAGTGCAACTATGTAAGTAAAAGGAAACTCAATGTCGCTTTTAACAGCACTGTACGATATGTTTTTGGATTGCGCAGATATGATAGAATATCAGGTTTTGCTAACTCCCTACTTGGAATGCCTTTCGAAAACTATCTTCAACTTCGCACTGTGACACTGTTATCAGATTTTTTGCTATCACAACAACCCCAATACTGTGTTGAGAGAATTGGGATAACATTTTCGCAGAGGTCCCGTCAATTGATTCATCCTCGCTTTTCTTGTTTGTCATCGGAGCGTCAATTTTTTGTCAATGCTGTCCGTCTGTGGAATTCTCTACCGCGTTACATTAAAGAAACACATAACATAACAAGAATTAAAAAATTATTAAAGGATTACTTTTCAGTAGATATGTAAAAATATAAAATCAAAAATTGTATATTAACTATAATTTGTTGTATTTTTGAATTAAATATTGTCTTATTTTTCTTTCTTCTTTCTTTCTTTTTTTCTCTTTCTTTCTTTCTTTCTTTCTTTTTTCACAGCTCTCTAGCAAAAATCTTAAAATTGTAAAATTAGCTTAAGGCAAACTTATAAGATGTTATATCTTACTGTTCTTAAGCATTCATGAAATAAATAAAATAAAAAATAAAAATAAAAAAAATAATGATTTTACTTCCTAAATACAACCACTGTGAAACGCACGACCAACTCGTAAGATTTTCGTGTCAGTTTTTAATTTCTAAATATGCGTCACGGTAACGAAAAAAAATTAGCCTCTCTTTACATACTCCTACTCTTCTGTTACTTCTATGTAGGAATTCGTCAATTAAAAACCAGTTCCGAATTTCAAACTTAAAATACTTCACAAAATTTATTTCAATTATGTTATAATATTTAGTTAGGACTAAAGGCAAAAATATGTACAGGTTTTCTTCGATGTTCGGGAGTTAATCATGATCTCTCTTTTTAGAAAAGGCATTAAGCTCAAGCTGTTAGCTCTCGACTTTTAGTACAACTTGAGTACCTTTTTTAATTCGCCGATTTCAAATCCCACATCTGTTATTCCCGCCAATGTCCAAGGTGCATAACGAGCTTGAACACTACCTGTGTACACGTTGAGCGACTCTTTGAGCATATCAACGATCTCCAACCATCTCAAACGCGCTGAAAAGCCCTTTACAATTGTGATATAAAATTCCCTCACTGAATGCTATAATTTCCCTTCTTTCCTGACCACCATTTAAAAAAGTTTCTCCAATTTTATTATTTTTTTAAACAACTAGATAAATGAGCTCATTTTGCTATTCAACTTTAAAAGAGCACCTCAAGTGTTATTTAATTTTCAATTGCAGAGAAGTTCCTGATTCGTTGGGGTAAAAAAATCGCGTAAGTTGAAAGATGTTTGCTTTTCCGGATGCAAATCAGTTCAAAGATGAGAATGTCTGATATCAGCTCTGCCAAGAACGATACCCTATTTCAAGGTAAGGAAAAAGTTCAGTCTCTGATGTTAGCATTTAGCAATTTGTGTTAAGAATTTTGTTTTTAAATTATGTTGTGGTTTATGGGTTGGTAGAGCAGGGTGAACCCTACTATACCCCACTTAGGTCTTTGTGGACCCATTGTGATGCCTTTTGGGGGTTAACCATTTGTGTTGTAGGTAGTTAGCTCATGTCTCTCCTTCTTCTTCTTGTATTACCCGATGCCGTCCAGCCATCCTAATGTCCTCAAAAACCTGTAAAGATCAGAAAGTGTGATATCTGAAAGTTCGCGTTAGTCATGGAAATAATAGCTTCCAAGTGTTCTGTTTCTCAAGTGACAAAGAAAGTGAGGTGTATACTTATAGACCTTTTCGTCAGCCTCTGCCTTTATCGTCATCATTGAGATTTAGTTTCATCATGTGAATGTTATGACCAGTTAGAGCCCCTACCAGCTTAGACAGCGATGACCTGTCAAACTGTAAAAGCTTGATGGTTCGGCATCTGTCATATACTTGCTAAAGCTTCCGAGATACTTCACAGGTAGTACTTCCCACCTGTTATTGGTTTTCATTCTAATTTTGTTCTGCACTCGTTCTCTGAGATTACAGAGTGAAGGCTTGATCGACTGTAATGCTCTAGCATGATCCATTGAAGACCCCTATCTCGCCAGTTCGTCATGAGTACTCGGAAATGAGTAGGTGAATGGTCTATCAAAGTTCAAATGGGGACACATATCGTCGCTTTAAAAGCGAAGGGACATAAGTCAAAATTTGGCCATTTCCCGTTGAAAAAATATACTTTATTTTTGAGGCAAATATATCTTATATTGACTTGGTGAGAGCGAACAAAACGACACTTTCTAATATCTTTATTAAAAATTATTACAAAATTGTTGTCGTTTTTTTTTTGCTAAATGACACAAGTAAAACTTATGCTACTTTCAAATAATTCAAGCAACAGTGTTTCAACAAGAAGTTCAACTGATTCTAGTTCCATCCTGAGTCCCATTTATGAACAACATCCAGATTTTGATAAATATTTACATGGCAGCTATTTCTATTTTGTCGAAATGAAATCACCTCATTTCAAAAGTGCCCACTCCATTGGAGAATGACAACACACAGGTGTAACACATATCTGGGGAGAAATTTAATAATTTCCGAGTAACGATGGAGAAAGATCTCATTAAAAATTCAAGTGATGAAATTGTGAGGACACTCACTCGCTGCCATCGTATACAAAAGTAGGATAATTCCTTGTGGCACAGTGCACGGGCACACATACCCGTTTAAGTATGTGCACAACTACAGACCTCCCTGTTTTTGCCTTGCTCTGCTCGAGAATATAATCACAATGAGACTTCGTTCTGCATTAGACTTCAAATAAACGAACAACCTAGATCACAATGCGCGGGCGGGGGGTTAAAAAAGGATCAAAACACATTTCCTTGTCGCTCATACCGATTTTTGCATAATTTATTCGATGATTATTATGACAAGCCCGCTTCGTTCTCTTTTATTACAAATAATACTCGGATCCTTCCACCGCGCTCACGCTCATGCAGTACATAAGTAGCAGAGTGTACTCGCAAAAGGATATTGGAACGTTTTCGGGCTCTTACCAGGAATTGTGTGTGCGACAAAACCCCACGAGTCGAAAAATCCCATCGACTCCTTGTGACTTTTGTCAGAGTGCTCCTCATTCTCATACTCCCGGGAGGCACTTAACAATGCCGGCATATCACACAGTTGTTACACTCGTTGTAGTCGTCGTACGTCGTCTATAACGTCGTCATCGTTGTTGACGTCTTCGTCCTTTTTTATGATTATTATTAGACGCACTTAAACGCGAGTGCGGAGTGTATACACTGTACTGCTCGGCAACAATCACCGCACGATATATTCCTGTAACCCGACAAAGTAATCACCGAGTAAAAATATTGCTATGGTGGTGAGGAGTGTACATCTAGCACGTTCAGTGTTCACCTAATCTTATGTCATCGTGGCAATTCCGCAACTTTTGACATAATTTATGTGCGGAATGAAATTTCTTCAATTACATTAATAATTTCGTCCTTTTTTTTTCATGCACATTGACGTTTCGGCAGTCGGCTCATTGGTGACTCGGAGCGCTGTTAATAAATTTCCTCCTTATTGTCCCGTGGGGAGGATGTCAGACTTGTGCACCTGGTTCTTGAAAGAAATTTACGAGGCTTGGAAAACTTTTGGACTACGAATAATCAATATGGACGGGGTGCGAACCGTTTTTTATTAGACGTTACATTTCCATTGAATCAATCAGGGATCAATCATAATTTATCATCGCAAAAGGACCCGAAAAGAAATTGAATACCTAATAAACGGGGGAAGGAGATTCCTCCTAGGAATCAGTAATGGTCATACAAAGAAGACGGAATGAGTGAAAGTATCCTTTTTTATTATTTATTTATTTGTTTTATTTTTTATTCCATCATCCCCTGGGCTGGCGTGACCATTTTTGATTAAGAAAACGGACGGGGAATTGTGCGATGCATCAATCAGTTGTGACAGTCGTACGGAAGGATATGGAATTTAATAAAATTTTACGGCTAATTGTGTGCAAGTATAGAGCATGACTTGGGTGGGAGTTAAGAGGGCATCTGAAGGAAATGCACCTTTTCTGTGCATCTCTCTTATTAAAAAAGCACGCGGAGAAACCAAGACTGCAGAAGAGCAGCGGGCAACCACAAGTCTGTCTTTATTCTTGTAAAGCTAATGTGGGTTTTGGGCCCCAGTAAGCAAAAAAGGCGCGATATATTGACCATAATTTCTGACAAGATAGCTGCTTTTATTATTTAGGATTCAACTACCCTAGAGCCAAGCCCGACCAGGTTAAAGTCAAACAACATCCCAAGTACCCCTTTTAACACGTATCAGTGCAATTTATTAGCCACTGTCACCAAAGTTAAACAATTCAAGACTGACTTCTTTTTCAAGCTTAAAAATCATGAAAATTAATCTCCGCAAAGGTGCCCATCACCAACGACCGATTTTAAACAATATAACCAGCCCTCATCCACCGGACCAGCAATGACAACCATCTGACATGAAAATTCCGCACATTCCAGAACAGCCGCATCTGCAAAGTGTGCACACGTACGTGTCGCCACATAATATCCAATCAATCAGTGGAATTTTGTCCAAAATGTGTTGTTGCATGCAACTCACCTGGTTTATTCAGGACAAGTACTTTCACCCATCCCCGTCGGCAGGTCCTACATCTGACAGGCGAACAAAACGGTCGCCACTACTCCTCGGATAAAGTCAAATGTGAGTTCGTATGTCCGCAATCACCGCAATCACATTTCTATCGCCTGCAGGAAGGAAGGACGGATCTGTGTGCCCAGTCCACTACTTCACAGCCAACAACCGCTTGTCCAATTTTGAATTTCGATTTTGCGGAAAGCGCCTACGGTGCTGTGCGGGGTCGATCGCCAACCAAGCGTCCTTGTCATCGGCCTGACTAACTCCCCGTGCGTATATGTGTCCAAGTGTTATGTGAATTCGATACGAGCGTCCTCCAAGGGATGCACACAATCATCATGGAGACATCATCGCTGCCTGTTGTCCTCATCGTCGTCGTCCATGTCGTCATCATATCTATTGACAGGTAATGCACACGTTTGCGAACTCTGACAAATGACGTGGGCGCACTGCTGGACGATGGTGGCTTTATTGCGATTTATATTTCCACTTGGATCGTGTTTCCTTTGAAAATTTGAAAATGTTTGTTTAGCAGTGATGTCCGCACAGGACATCATCATCATTATCCAGGTATCGTCGAATGGTCGTGTCCTGGCTCGCTGTGATTAATCATAATAATGAGTCGGCAATGTAAACGTCCAGATTGCGATTACACTCGAGCGGGAGACAAAACGACTCGCGCGCCCATGTCTGTTGATTTTTCCAGCTCTGCAACATTAGGCCAAAGCCAACCCACACCGAACATACTGCAGAAACGTTGTGGAATTTAATTTGAAGTCATCTCTTCGTGACTGAAATTGAATTCGAATTCAATTTGAACTTTTCAATTTCACATGAAGAGAGCAATAAATGTTAGAAGATGAGTGCTGTGCCCTGAGGGCGTGTTCCTTGTGCCATGTGTACCATGGAAAGTTGTCTCAGCACTCTTTTGGCGTAATGACGAATTTAAATTTCAGTTATAACCTGATGCTGCTCGAGCTTCTTTTGTGAATTCCACTCGAGATGGGATTCACAGGAAGTCATCCCTTTGATGGGCTACGGCTGTCGTTCAGTCGAGCAAAAGGACTCGGAACAGGTTGTGGCCTTTTTTGTGTCGTGCTCGTCTTCATACTGCCACTGGCTGGAGAGTTTGTTGGAGCGATTTTCAAGTGGCATTTCGTGTACATACAGTCTGAATGGTTTGTCCCCTTTTTCGATCCTTTTTCGCTTGGTTTTGCTCTTTGCTTGCACTTAGCAATCGACACCACTGTTTGTTTGAAGTGTTTTGACAGAGGGTTGCACAGTGAGTAGCTGAATCCTTGCCAGCAAGTGTTAAATGACAATTGGATTAGACAATAGCCGGAGGTTGGTTGCGTTTAGTTTGGGCGATTTCCATTTGCAACAATGTTGGATTAGGTTTTGCAAATGCCAGGTTATGGCGAGTGGTGGTGTGGATGATGGTTCCGAAGCAGATTTATTATTTAAAACAAGTTTTGTCATCTTTTGTCATAGACAACAACGCAGGGGCGGGTTTCTCATACTACAGCTAACAGAGTCCAGATTTTTTTACTCAAAGGCGGATAAGTGAGCTCGCATCCTTCTGATCAGTTTGAACCATGGAAACAAAACAAAGCCTTCTTTGCATTGTGGGCCTCCAAACGGGGGACATAGCTGTATAGATGCAGATTGTATATACTGATTACTAAAACTCCATCTGGCGGTGATAAGAACGAAAGCTACGCCACTTCCAACGAAATTTAGCTGGCTTTAGACAACTACTGACGAAACATCCTTCGACAAAGCCTATATACTAGTACGCTACCTTAAATATTAGTCCAAGTGTTTGGCATCGACGTATTGCGTTATCTACAAGACTATCCAGCATACGCACACTCTGAGGCATCTTAACTTAAAGAAGATCAATATTCAATGGACGTCTTGGAAGATATAAAGCGGTTGACGAATATGCTTCATTCACTCACAGATGAGTTGTTCCTTCGATCCATTACAACATTTTTGATCATACAGAATTAAACTGTCACAACTAAAAGTATGCAACAACAAACCCAGCCCCAACTCCGCGAATCGCTTCCCGAAATCACTTAAATGTCATTAAGCAACGTCCGCGCCCGCATCTAAGAACCCCATCCGCAATATCCCAAATTAAATAAAAATTTCATAGCCCATAGCAGAGGTGAAATGTGTCACACCGGCGGTCCTCTTAGGACGCATATCGGAAGAAAACAGAAATTCGTTTCTTCCTCTCAAGTGGCGCGTCTATCTAGAACCTGCGCTCACCCCATAGCGCCCAGGCGCGATAAAAATGGAATTATAATCGCTAAGCAGTTAAAAAAGTGAAGCGTTGAACTCTCGCCCTACACTCGCAGTTCATCCGCCAAGAAACAAAGCGAAACAATTATTCTTAAGATATCTCCCAGGAAACATTAAAAGCCAATCCAATCTGTTAAGGCGCACGGTGTCAACCACCCCCTCAAACACTGCCATCAGCCTTAAGGCGAAAAACGCATCACAGAGCAATCAGCAAGTAAAACAAAACACAAACACGAAATGTCACCCCTTGGAGAGAGATTTGCAAAAAATACAACACAGAAATTGTGAAACACGACTTCTCACTAAACGCTTCATCCCTTCAGGTTGGCAATTGTAATCTGGTACAGGCTGGAGGTGGTTGACAATACCGCATTCCAGGGGGGGTTGTGTGTTGAAATGGAATCGTTTCTTTGGGTCCTTTCAGCGGAGAAAGATTAAAAACACGAAAAAAAAAAATGAAAACACTCAGGAGGAGAATCTTTTTGTGTTGCCCATAATCAAATCTTGTTCTAATGGCTTTTTGTGTTGTTTGTTAGCCATGGAAATGTCGCGGCACAGTGGAGCCTAAGGGGGTGTTGTTCGTGCAGTATTCTTTGATTTTATTGTCACCAAGGGTGCGTTGCTTTTTTTCAAGAGGTTCGCGAAATGGAAAATGCAAATATGATCCATCCCCCTGCCCTCCATGTCAACTTATTTAAATGACGTAATTTGTGATGCCAATTTTATTGCACACTACAAACACGCACGGATGAATAAATCTCTATTAAAGTTGAGGGAACCTTTAATCCTTGTCTCTGGTAGGCATCACGGCGGAAAGGGTTCGTCGCACACATCCTGTGGTATAAATTTGGGGCAATTTATTGCCATTTTATTTGCTCCATTTCAATCCGATTGTGCGGTTTAACAGAAGCCCTTCAACAACCCTTGTAAATGTCCTTTTTTTCCCATTTGAATAGATTTTGTTGCGTTCAGCAGCACTTGTTGCTGGGTTGTTCAGAAGTGTGTTCAGGAAATTCAATTGAACTGAATTTCAATGAGACTTTTGTTAAGAAACCTGGACTACGAATGGAAGTCAAAGCAGCAATAGAAAGTAGACGATTAAAATTTAAGGAGACGCGTTGTGGTGAAGTCTACTGAAGGGATTTGAAGTGATGACGAAGTAGATGACTGTAAATATACACCAGTTGAGTTCGGCTTTACTCGTAATTTGATGTGACGTTGTTTGTCAGACGTTCGCAGAAGGTGGAGCAGTGGGAAAAAGCTTAAGATGTAATTTGTGTGCTTTTCAGCGGATCGACCAGGGACTCCACACCAGAGACAACACTGAGACCACCAACTCCGACCGATTTCCCGTTACTTAGCCTACAAGCTATATTTTTATGGGGTGGCAAATGCTAAGTGCGCTTGTATTGTTACATAGAAATTCGTATTGACAAATGTCACGTAACTTCAAAAATTCCGAATCACCAACACGCTCGCACCTTGCACATGCCACTTCCGCTGTGGGCAAAGTTGCTGACAGCGTTCATAGAATTTTATCCGTTAAATTTGAAATTATTCATTACGTGTGCATAATATTTTTTAAAGAATAAGTCGAAATTTTCTTAAAATATATATGAAAAATAAACAATGCAGATTGTTTGAAGTAAAATAGAAATATATTGAGCAAATTTTCTTCAGTTTTCTAAGAAAAATTTACGCATGAAATCGAAGTTAATGATATTCAAAAGCGCTAAATACGCAACCATGTTTGTCATAATAAGTTTTTAGTATATAGAACATCTCATTTAGTTAGTTTTATTAACCAAAGAAATCAAATTATTCGCCTTTTAACAACATATAATTACTAACCAATGGCATTCAGTAATGTAAAAATGTGGTATTCCCGAACCCTATCACATTTCCCCACGGTTGTCGAGGTTGGCAGCATTTATTTTTGTATTTTTTGTATGTTTTTGCATGTCACACGGATTCTTAATTGACCCAACACCGATAGGAAAACAAAATGGAGAAATTTGAAACCTGAACGCAAAAACTAGATTTATCGGGAACGTCACTTTTTCTACGCCAGCTACATATGCGAACTGTCAACTTAGTACCTACTTAGTCACGAATTTCTTAACAAGATTCGTCGGCTACCCCTCCATAAACGTCAACTGAAACAGCTGCTCATATGACCGATTTCAGCCAATCAAAACCGAGATACATCTTGCCAGACAGCTGTCCGACTTACTAAACTATAGTTTACGTTCAGAGTAGTTGCAATTTTTCAAAACACGGTCTTAATGTAAAAGTGAATACGTTTCTACGTTGACTTAATTTTAAATTACATTGCATATTTAAATCAAATATGTTTCAACGTGAAAAGGAATATTTTTTATTAAAGTTTTACATTTTAGTTTACATTTTTTCCCTAAGATACTTGGGCGTCCCCATTTTCTGTATTTGGTTATGACAACAAGTGTCACACAAATTCGAAATTGACAAGAAAGGTGTCGTAATTCTGTGTACTCTGTGACAGCTTGGGGTTCTAAGGCTAAGATTCCGGTTCTAAACGGTCCTTTAACCATCTTTCAGTTATTTTGAGAAATCGGCAAAATATGCAAAACACACAAAAAATACAACCAACTCTGAAAAACTACTGACTTTGTATAATTGCTTATGCAACGAATTCGCCGAAGCAGAACTTGAGCACCACTTGTCACCGCTCACAGGCATATTCAGTGGAAATCGTTTCTCCTCTGGTCTTTAACCGGTCATTTTCTCCCCCTTTGTAGCAAGTAGAAACCTATAATCGAATTCCGAATGACGTATGGAATTTTAAAGCGATTCTGCATTTGCATATATTTAATGGAACATATAGGGGGAGTTTTTTATGCTTCCAGTGCTCATTTTGCATAGCGCACCCGTGATGGACAAAATCAAAATGTTTATTCAGCGAATGTTTGTGCCTGCTTGAGTCGTTTTTATTCTGTTTTAGAACAGTCATAAATTACGAGTGCGCAGTGCAGATAGATTTTAAAATTTTTTTTTTTACTTTTCAGTGAAAATTATGAGGGGAACAAATCGAAAATCAAATTCAAGTGAGGTCAGCACAATAACATAAATCCGCTCGAAATATTCGTCTGCAGTTGATGGTGTACTCTCAAATTTAAATACTTTGTAGGATGGTATTGATTTTCGGCACCACCCCATATATCATTAGGGCAGTAATTGCACACTTTCCTTACGCAACCATTCCAGAGAAAGGATTAATAAAAAAAATGTATTACGCACCACCTCCTCCACTGAGGTGAATTACAATTTCTTCCCATTCCCGCATTCCACATCTAAAACATTCATAATTATGTCAGTTTTGTGAACGTAATTATATTTCATTTCTGGGTTGAATGAGGCTGTTGGTTTATCGCCGAAAACTTGAAACAACTGCGAATGGCTCAGAAACCACCCCACGCGTCCAAGTTTGGAATTTCAAGAAATCTCCGTTTCAATGTTTTCTTGGTAACTTAAGAGTAAATATGAGTCCAATAAGCGAATATTCCATTTCCACCCCGAATGCCGAATCCATGGGGTGCTAGGGCGGATTGGGTCTAAATGGTGCTGCGAAGCCAGACGCAAACACAATACGCCAGGACCATAAGTTCGATTGTGTAATTAGAGGACTTAAGAGGCGAAAATTATTATTATTATTCACTATTACTTTGCGCTGCGTCTTAAATTACCCAGCAAAAGGATGGGGGCGGTTGTATGCTGGGCACAGTTGGTCCGGAGGAGTTTCTTTTATCTATACAGCAGTTTACGAGTGCAGAGGATTAGAGATATTCATTGTAGTTGTCAGGCAATGAATTGCAAAGAAAAACGTGGAGGCAGTGTGATATTTCGAAGGGAGATCTATTGAAGAATGAACGCTATTTAGAACTGTGTCCCGAATATTAAAAAAAATTGATTTCTGTTAAGAAAATGTTGGTGGACACCTAGCCCGTACCCGGTTAGCGTAAACTAAAGTCATATTGAGTCGCCAAACCTATTAAAATTTATGGGGAAATAACGACTTGGATTATTGCTATAAATTTGAGTGTTAACCTAAATCCATTCCAAAACCGGTCCATAAAATTTACTCTCTGTATAGCTAAAAAAGTAATTAAAGCCTAATTTCATATACACATGGGATGGTACACCTAAAAGGGGAGTGAAGCACGTGCGCTCTCTAGAACCCTTTTTCTTGCCCACAAACTAAAATGTATGCATATGCCTACTTTTTCCGGTTGATTGTATGCCTCACAGGGTGGACACGCACCTCATTTATAATTCTCACATACATCCTCGGGAATAATATTCACATCGTACTCGAAACATTTGAATGCTCAAATAAGCATAACATTTTCGTTTATGAATAAATCATCTGCATCATCAGGAGTATACTTATATTAGTACAACACGTTTATATAGTAACGGGGATGATTTGCTTGAATATAAATTTGTACTAATCCTTGTACGTTTTGTATTTTAAATATGAATAGTGACAGACTCAAAGTATTTTTTGCTTGTATTTTTGAAACATTTTACGCTGAGAATAGTTGGCAACACTGTGAATTAAAAAATTAAAAAAGCGGCCAAGTGCGAGTCGGACTCGCCCATGAAGGGTTCCATAGCAGCAAGTAACATAATATAAAAGTTTGTAGTTCGTTGTAATTTTGATCGATGTTTTAATAATAGTGTATTTTCTTTTAATTAAGTTATTGATATGTAAACATTATAATTAGGTACCTAAATTATGGAATTTAGGTCGAACTATATGCAAGCCCATGTAGGTTTGTGATAGCTAAACAAGCTAATATATATGTATATCCAATTTGACAATAAATATTTCCAAAAATATTATCAATTTGTGTGCCTCCTCGCGTAGGGGGTAATAACGTCCTGTCTCCAGCGTTATGTATGAATGACAGTATACAATTGTCTTTTAAAAAATCTTCGTTGAAGTCTCCAAAAAGTAATATTGGCATATTGTTGTTGCAAAAGACATTTTTGTTTATGAACTAAATGAAAGTCTTGTTTGTACATCTGGGCGATTTGTATAATGCAAATATTCTACGATTATTGTATTCAAATGAAACTGCTTCACCGTGTTTTTTATTTATTTGAGTTGATTGAATGAAAGGTAAATTGAGTTTTACGATTTATGACGTATTAAAAAAAAAAACACTTACTAGATCTCGTTCAAACCAATTTTCGGTGGAAGTTTGCATGGTAATGTACATCATTCATTCTCATTCTCTTATTTTAGAAATTATAGGGGGGGTCTCTCGCGCAAATTAAAAATTATATTAGAAACCTCAATATCATTTTTGCAGACCTATCCATAGATACCCCACACGTATGGGTTTGATGCAACAAAATGTTTGAGTTTCAGTTCTAAGTATGGGGAGCCCCCAAAATTTATTGTTTTTTTTTTTCTATTTTTCTGTAAAAATCTTAATGCGGTTCACGGAATACATCTACTTACCAAGTTTCAACAGTATAGTTCTTATAGTTTCGGAAAAATGTGGCTGTGACATACGGACGGACAGACAGACATGACGAATCCATAAGGGTTCCGTTTTTTTCCATTTGGCTACGGAACCCTAACAAATCAAAAATCGACTTTTGGTCAAGAGGATAATGATAACTCTGTGGCATATAGACTCGTTTTTATTTGTCCCTCCCCAATTAGAAACTTATTTTAAACATCTTCCTCGAATTAGGTTTTGGTAAGTGCAACATACTTGTGCCAGCTGTTTGAGAAAAATCAGTTCTATGTATGCTGGGCACAGTTGGTCCGGAGGAGTTTCTTTTATCTATACAGCAGTTTACGAGTGCAGAGGATTAGAGATATTCATTGTAGTTGTCAGGCAATGAATTGCAAAGAAAAACGTGCAGGCAGTGTGATATTTCGAAAGGAGATCTATTGAAGAATGAACGCTATTTAGAACTGTGTCCCGAATATTAAAAAAAATTGATTTCTGTTAAGAAAATGTTGTTGTTGTGTTAAAAGAAGTCTTATCTTGGCTGAGAAAAAACGTGTTATCTGCTAAAGACATCGGTATTGTTTCGGATAGTCCAGCCTGGAATCAGTCACTACAAATTCTATTACAGCCCAAGACTTACGTTCGTCTCTCAGAGAGATGGCGGAGCATTCAATATTCACCTTTTTTGGGTGCCGGGGCATAGGGACATTACTAACTGCAAGGCTGAAGAACTCGCCAAACACGGAACTGCACTACCTATGCTTCAAGTTAAGGTATTCCAATCGCTACCTGTAAGCTCATAATAAAGCTGGATGCTATCGAAATAACAAATCTTAGGTGGACTACCGGCTCGACAACAACTGACCACACAAACAAACCACTGGTTACTTTATTTAAGGCATATTTAAATTTTTGGCGATTTAAAAAATCATCATTTTAATGCGCACATCAGTGCAAAGTTAAAGGCGGCGGCGAAAAAAGGAATGAGAACGAGAACAATGGCGGCGACGTTGGTTTTATATCAACAGAAATTACGATAGAAAATTGCAACTAACTTCGCTTGGTAGGATCGCCCTTTAGTGTTAAATAGTAGTTGCTGTAATAAATTTAATAACTGATACCGATTTTTGATTTAAATAGTGAGAAAATTACAGTACGTAAAGTGCGGCAATCAACCCATATAATTCAGGCGGAAGTTGCATTTCTATTGACTTCATTTCAATATATAAGCACGAATATAAGCCTTCACATACTTCCTGTGGCTATGTCTTTTTATATTTAAAAAGCCGGCAATCCTTGAAAGGAAAGCCTGACTAACAACTCTCGCTTCCATTATTTGCTCATAGAATCTCAAGTCTTCAATCCCAAATAATAAATTTCCCATTAAGAGGAAAAGTTCCCAGAAAAAAACAGCCAAGGATTATGGTTTCAATCTCCATTCTGTATATCCTTCGGAGAAAGCCTGTAAAATGCATGCTGTTTCCCTCTCTCCCTCTCTTTGTGGAAGTAAAAAAGTTTTGCAAATCCTCTTTCGATTAAATTGCATCCATACTACTTATGGAAACCCTTTCCACTTCATCCGGTGAGCACTTCATTATCATATCGTCCTTCATAAAAAGGAACATCAATCGTACCGATCACAGTAGGTAAATCGATTTTCATCGTACGATTTTTCTGGTGTGTGTAACTGCAAAATGAATTTTCTTGTAAGTCCTTCGGTTTTGTTGTTTGTGTGTTCCTCCTTTTTATACATTTTTTTTTTTTATGATTATTATTGTTATTATGATTCGCCGCAGCATCCTTTGTATGATATTCGGGATTACAGGGGTATTCGGTATTCAAAAATCGTTTAATCTATTTGCATTCTTCGAATTATTTGATTCAAAGGAACGAGTTCTGTCGGATTTGGGGGTTGGCAAATCACGGAATTTCCTCGTATGTATGAATTTTTAAATAAAATAAACGGCAGCGCGCGGAATTCGACAACAAGAAATAAATTTCAATCGGTCGGCGTCTGTGGAGGAAGGTGGACGCTTATCCTTCGTGATTATGCCAGTGGAACGCGAACGACGAGTCCCAAATGCAAATAACTAATCGAACAGAGAAAGAGTCCATCCCTTGTTTGCCTTTAGCGAGAGCGGAGTGGGCGAGAATAGGCTTACACGGCACAAACACTCCATATATGAATCCTTTGAACTTTTGTGGAGTTCCTGGCCGCGGTGCGACGTCGCTGATGGCATCAGAATGGATAAAATCAACACAAATCACTCCTGTAGTCTTGCACTGCCATACCGGGAGGTGTGGGGAACGTTGCTGGCGTGGAAATGGTCATGTGTGTGCACAAATGTTGGCTCCGGCAGAGAAAGGCAAATATAAATAAACACCCGTCGTATTATTAAACGATGTCCAGGACATACAACGGGTGCAGGTCGTACAATGCTGGAGGTTCATATATGAACATCGTGCTTGGACAGAGTCCATGCGAAAGGTAAATACCAAATATTTAGTGGGCGAGTCAGTCAGTCAGTTCGGAGGAGGCGGTTAGTGTTTTCAAATTTCGACTAAATGACCATTTGCTATGACAGGAGTTTGACTGCAGATTGCGTGTGTGACTGGAAATGTAGTGCTGGGGGTCTTATGGCTATGTGGACGGGTGGGCCACTTTGATATGGCCGATATGCAAATTGAGAAATGATATTGGAATGGTTGAAAACCGAGTGGTTATAGTGGTAACGGACTTTACAAAACACAGCGCCATCATTTACATTTTGCAATGATGGTCGGTTTTATTGAGTGTGCGGATAGTGGCGAGGGGAAAGGTTAATTTAAATGATAATTAGTTTGCCAAAGCCAATTGCCATTGTGAAAGTTGATTAGACATGAGCTCAAAAAAAAAGGAGGACCTCAACGATGATGGTGTTCGGGGAAGATATCAAACCTTGGAATCGGAATTGGGGGAATGTAATTAAAGTTCCGTCGAAGATAAATGAGTTTTGCAAAATCCTCAAAACCCCATAGTACACTCCACTCAAAATCATATAATTTAATGATTTTTTAAAGCTTACGCAGGAATATGTGATAGAAATGTCAACTTCATTAAGTATACAGACATGGCTGCGGTTGGGGTGATTGCTTCTAGTTAGTCCGATTATCTTAAAAGTATGGAACTCCCTATTCAATGCAATGGTTTCCAACCTAGTTTAAAATTTGAAGAAGGGTACGCTCTGACTCGAATATTGCTGTGCTTATTGACCTCAAACATTCAAATTCTAACATCAAATCCACTACCGCTGGTGCATAGAAGACTATAGTCGCTCACCTATCCCCATTTTATAACAACTTTTATGGCTGATGTTCCGAGGATACCAATGACATAATTTCTCGGAATGTAACGTAGGGCGTACGTTAGTTCCCTATCAGAAAGCACGTCGCCTAAGTAAGTCTAAAACCGACGAGGAAACAATCCATAAGGAATCTTTCGAACTCGTTTTTGGCGGACATACGTATTTCCAAAGACATCGAATGAGGAAACTGAAGAGTTAAATAAAAAAGAAGGGTATTTGCTCAAACACATAGTCTCTTTCAATAATTCATATAACCTACTTATTCATTTTGCCCACGGCTTATAGCAATGAAAATGGAAATTCAGTGCGATTTATGGATCAAGTCACTCGTTCGGAGCCTTATTCCAAGTAATACGTAGTAAAGTTTGTTTGTTTGTTTATTTCATTTCAATTTACGATATTACAATATTATACAACAGTTCTTATTCAAGAGTCTAACACAATGGCAACATTCTCAAGCAGCAGTTGAATACAAATTATTAATTTTAAAAATCACACAATTGATTGACAAAGAAAAACTATGAAAATAAAATTGTTCCTATTAACTTTTGAATTATTGAAATGAATTAATTTTTGAAATGATGTTTCTTATACACTTTGTACCAGTTTCAAATGTATTATTTTTTAAAAAGTTATTTTATTCTCATAAAAAGCCGCACTAAGAAGGGTTAGAAAGAACAGTGTAAGGAAGTTAAAAAAAAGAGAAAAAAGAAATTTAATAATCAAGGTTGAGATTTCGAAGCATTAAGAGTTTTGGAGGCCATATAGATTTTAATGGGTTTATATGAGACAATACAATAAGCAAGCAAGAATATCTTCCTAAGTAACTATTAGAATTAAATCCTCTACACCTGATTTGGATAATAGCCAATTTCTGAGATTTTTAAGGAATCTATTTAATGTCTTAGTGGAAATACTTTGGCTGATTTAAATAGTGGGAATAATGGCTCCCATCCTGGCTTGAATATCATCGGTCTGATAACCTTTTTTTTTGGTTTTTTGGGCTAATATGAATGGAATGCAAAATGCTGATACCCCAGCATGGAATGTCATATTCCAAACGAGAAATAACTAACGCGTAGTAAACTGATGCAAGTAGGTTTGGTGGCAACAGTTTACATAAATGAAATATTTTACGTAAGTGAAATATTTTATATAATGCAATATTTTTTTTTTTTAAGTTTTTAAAATGTGCCCTCCAATTAAGTTTGGAATCAAGAAAAAGTCCTTGATATTTAAATTCTGAGACAGATTCTAGCTGCACATTGCAGTTAAAACGATCACAATTTTCGTTATGTAGGCCAACTCCTTGGATACACTGAGGGAAAAACACTTTAAACTCCTGAACAAAACACTTTAAAATTAAAAGTTAACATGTATGAACGACAACCATATTCGAACGCTTTCCATTTGAAAGTTACAATTTACATTAATTACGTCAACGCAAATAATTTAAAACTTAAAAGAGAAATCATTTAAATTTAAAGTTTCTCACTTTAAAAAAAGTTTTACTCTTAAATTCAAAGGAAATACTTTAAATTTGAAAACTCTGTTATTATTATTCTGTTAAATACAAATCAAAAGCATTTTATTTTACTTTTAAATGTAAAAGTTTAACAATTAAATCTTTTCCTTTTAACTTTCGCAAATATTTGTTTTTTTTTTTTTACATAAAACACTTTAAATTTAAAAATGCGAACTTGTGATTTAAAAGTGCACTTTTTTCCTCAGTGTAGATAATCATTTGAAAGAGAGAATTACATAACTTTAGATTTGGTGCTAACGACCATTTGATAAGCCACTTTGTCAAAATATCAAGGTCAATATTCATTTTGGTTTTTACTGTTACAAGAGAAGAAGCAGCATACGACCGAACTAGATCGTCAACAAAAGCGGTAATGTACCTATTTAGTGGGAGCTTAAATATAGGGCTTATATAAACAAGGAAGAGGAATGGTTCAAGGGCTGATCGTTGAGGAATCCCTGCATCTGCACAAGAAATTTGGTAACTCAAGGTCGCATTTGCAGGAACAAGCTGTCTTCTATTTTGACAATAGGACAGTTCAAGATATTATCTCTGAATCCATATCTGAAGAGAGTCTTCAGCAAATATTTATGATTGACGAAATCAAATAGGACAGTTCAAGATATTATCTCTGAATCCATATCTGAAGAGAGTCTTCAGCAAATATTTATGATTGACGAAATCAAATAGGACAGTTCAAGATATTATCTCTGAATCCATATCTGAAGAGAGTCTTCAGCAAATATTTATGATTGACGAAATCAAATAGGACAGTTCAAGATATTATCTCTGAATCCATTTCTGAAGAGAGTCTTCAGCAAATATTTATGATTGACGAAATCAAATGCCTTTGTCAGTCCGAGAAGATGATTTAAAGTGATTTTTCAAATGTATGTTAAGCATCTTCAGTAGATTCCCCATTCATAAACCCGAATTGGGATATTTAATTTACACTCAAACATAATACCAAAATAAGGTATTTGATACTTACAAAGTGTTCACAGAACTACAACATACACAGAAACCACTGTCATCCTCTTACGAAGCAATAAAAATGTTAACAAAACGAATTGTTTTTTTTTGTTTTTAATAGCTCAACAATACAAGAAGATCAAGACCGCTTTCAAAGAGGGTCAGTCATCGATCTATTTCCGCATTTTCAAAAATCGTTATTTTCAAGCGGTCTTAAGAAAATGGCTGCACATTTACCCACTGGCGTACAGTCAACCCACAGATTCTACTAAGGATTTTATTTATCGCAAATACGTATTCTTTGAGTAATTATTTCTCCAAAGATTTTGGAAAAGACTGATAGTAATGAAATTGGTCGGTAATTGTTTGGTTCCCATTTGCTACCTTTTTTATGTATTGTAATTATTATTGCTATATTATTCTGGGAATATACAGGGTGGCGCACGAATCGTGCTACAAAAATAAAACGTAATAACATTTTTTCTATGTGAGTAATCGGCTTATTTTTTTTTTATTTTGTAGGTTACTATTTAGATTTATAAAAATGGATGCTTGGGATACGGAGAAAAGAATTTAGATAGTGCAACGGTACCATGCTTTGCAGTCCGTCATTTCCGTCCAAAGGGAATTTAGGCGGGAGTTTGGCGGTAATCCCCCGAGTAAATGGACCATTATGAGGTTTGTAAACATGTTTGCCGAATCTGGAAGCATCGCACGAAGGCCGTACCATCGAGATGCCAATGTTCGGGTTCAGGATACAATCGCAGCAGTAGCATCTGCAATACAGGCCAATCCGATCGTTTCGACCCGAAACTTATCGGGGCAAATTGGAGTTAGTAGACGGTCATTACAACGGATACTTCATGACGATTTAAACTTGTATCCCTACAAAGTCCAAATTACTAGCAAGTTAAACCCTCAGGATTTGCCTGTTCGCCTGGAATTTTGCCAAAAAATGATATCAATGGCCGAAGAAGACATTGTCGGGCCGTACTTCTTTGAAGAAAACGGTGTAACCGTTACTGTCAATGGGGACCGTTATTTAAAGATGTTGAAGGAGTTTTTTTACCCAGAACTGCGCCGAAGACGTATACCATTCAACAGCGTTTGGTTTCAGCAAGATGGAGCAACTGCACATATAGCCAGACCAGTTATTGCGGAGCTAAACAAAAAATTCGCAAACAAATTAATTTCTAGGAACTCCACTCTTCGCTGGCCCCCAAGGTCACCTGACCTGACTGCACCAGACTTCTTTTTATGGGGTTATGTCAAGCAAGAGGTGTATAAAACGAAGCCCAGGAATTTAACTGAATTAAAGCAGTCCATAACGACAATAATTGAGGCGATCCCAACTTCAACTCTTCAGGCCGCAATGAATAGTTTTTTGATCAGGTGCCGCATATGCGTGGGAGAGCGTGGAGGTCATTTGCGATCTATAATCTTTAAAAACAACTAACTATTTAAAATAAAATTTAATTTTCTAACCAATAAAAAAAAAATAAATGAAATACATCGATTAAAAAAAAAGTTATTTGAATTTCTTATTGTAGCACAATTGGTGCGCCACCCTGTACCTGGTTTGCACCTCAATGGCTAAACATCATTCAAATGGCTGTAGAGTGGGGCTGACACAGAACTACATTACCACTTAAGTAAACATTTATAAGAATCAGGAGGATTATTGTTGAAGAATAGGTTTTTTTTTGTTTTTAACAAATTATTTGGATTAAAACCACGCCAATGAGTGATTCTATATCTATATAACTTCCGACTTGTCATGGGAAGACACAACATTTTTTTTTTATGTTTCCAACCATAATCCTTTTTTACAATGACATCTTTTGTTATGTCCCTTAAGCAATTGAAATATACGAATACTGTCTTTTAGCGCTAGTGAACGCCATCTAGTATAATAAAATAGAGTTTGGCCAGCCCCAGTCCCTAAACATTCAAACTCACAAGAAATTAAAAAATGTTCATAAAAACAGACCTAAAATTCTGAACTTCCATTTCGGTGCGTAAAATCGATTGAAGTACCACTTAGGAACAACGAAACGGCCAACTCTCCCTATACCACAAATATTACTAACGCACACCACAATGCAGCGGGCTCTAATCGAAATTGTTTCACAAAATCCATCCGATGGCGATAAAAAGTCCACTTCTAACCACAAAGCCCTCTAAAATCCATTGCGTTCTTTGGTGTCCGCAAATGCATTCCGCATATTGCGCTGGGCCCACTCCACGAAGCGAATGATGTCGTTAACATGTATCCAATCGTCACCATAAAATTATTAACATTTCCCATTTCGCTCCAAAGGGTGCTTTTTATGGATATAATAGGGTGGCGCGACAACAATGTAACTGCAGAGATACGGTACTCGTGTCCTGGAGCACGCGGGGCAACTACAGCAATCAAATTGCAACGAAATATGCAATTCCATATGGGATATAGTCGTCTGTCGTGGCACACGTGTATGCTGCATTGTTTGCCACCTGTCAGTTGTGACAGCTGTTGTTACTGGAGGCTGACGGTGGACGTTGAGTTGACTAGCCAGAGATATAATAACCATAAACACAATACGTTTACACGGTGATTTCCGTTATGATTCTATTTCCAGTTCCATTCAGCTGTCAAATCTAAATATGGAGTTAGCGGGACGGACAAATTAAAAGCTTTTCTCTACGATCCAAGAGCGTGTAGTTTTTCGCCAGAGCGGGTGAGGTGCCAACAAAATTCGTATCGCATTACTTTCGGAATAAAAAGTACGCAAAAAGCGTTGCATGCCTTCGGGATGACTACTGGTAGGTAGTTTTTAGAGGGTGGTGTGTGAAAACAAAAGCGAAGCCAAACATCCATGCACGCACATCCTCTTACACCCCAAATGGAGTCGTGTGTTTGTGAATCAACAAATCGGTGGGTGCGATTTTGTTATACACATTTTTGGGGTGGCAGTTTATACCGGACTGCGTCCTCTATTGTTGTGCGATTTTGAAATAAATACAAAGAATTGATATGGAGTTATTGTTGCTAGTTTTGTTTGCAGATCCCCCTGTCTGTTATAGTGGGTAAACAATAGATTTGACATGATATAGGTACACACACGCTGTCTGTGTATTCACATACGCGAGCATAGTGGCAGACTAATGGCATTCTCAGGTTTCATTAGTGCAACATACTATTGCGGATTCAGTTTGTTTTGCTGTGATGGATCGGATGTGTATTTGTTTTGTTTCGATGAAAGACGTATAACTTTGTTTCTTGAAAAGATATTGTCATTCCGATATGGGTTGCTTGTCATTGTTTGGTATAGGAGTCTAAGATTTCCAAATTCTCTGCTTTGGGACAGGGAATCTACATTGATACTGCTACTAGTTTGACTTTTGAAAGGCGCATAATCGGACTGACGCTTTGTACAGCACGACTTCTCGGAAAGAAGAGCACCCGTCCACACACAGAAAATGACAAAAGCGAGATCTAGACTTAGCTCTACAACGTTGCTGGAGCAGTGCTTTTTAAAATATTGAAGACGGCTTGGTAAGGAGCCGACACCAACTTTTAAGAAAAATATTGTCCGATCAAAGTATGCTCAATGAATGGAACCTTAAGATAATGTGCCCCATCCTGAGGAAAGGAGTTTCTGCTAACTGCACCAGCTACTGAGGACTACGTATCCAAGGTGTAGCGCACAATACCATGCCGGTTGTAGTATATAAGCAGGAGCACCTAAGACCTTTCGTTAATAACCAAATCGACTTAAAATGCACGGTTGCAGAACAAGAAAGTCAAAAGTCGATTAGGTCTTCAGACTCCTCCAAATGTTAGACAAAACTCCGGGCTTAAATCGAGAGTAAAACCTTTCAATATGAGTCATAGTAAACAAACGATTTTATAATCCTGAGCTGTATACTTTTACATCCCATTACAGGGCAGGCCAACTTAAATGGCGGATACAATTAGAGACCGATTTCAACTGGTGAACTCAATGTAGCTACCTACTTACACGCTGTCGTAAGTCAGGTAAGTAAGGTAAAAGGACCACATTAAAGGACTATGTGATCGCTAGACCCATTTCGCTCATTTTTAGTGTTCATGTTACGAACTCACAATGGCGATAATAAAATTACTCTGTCACAAAATGAATTTAAGATGGAGATTTGAAAAGCTTTCAGCGGCGGTCTACAAGAACCCCCACAGTAATCGTATAAAAAGAGACTCGACAAACCGTCACTAATTTGCTTGGCCAACTCAATTCTCACAAAACGACTCCAATTAACTTCCAGCCTCCGAATTGGTTCATTAACTTCGCACATTTGTGTCGAGTGTCCATTAGGACTGCTCAATTAATTTTCACTTTTTTAACGGCCGACAATTGCCCACAAATCCGCAGATCTAAAACTGACCATTATGCAATTTACTCGCCCCCGGCCTTATCTATAATAGCTCGACCGTTGCAATTGCAACTGCATCCCCAACCAGCTATACGCAATATTTGCCGACAGAGAGGATCACATGCAGCAGTAGCAGAGGCAGCAACACAAAATCATAACCCGAAAAATAATAACAATGTCGTTAGGCACTCGTGTCGGAGCACTCCGCACACACAGCCCTCAGCCGGTATGTCCTTCGAGCCGGGGATGTGCCGACATGCAGGACACCATGCAAAAAGCATTTAATTAATTGTTCAATAAAATTAATATATATGTACACACAACTGCAGTTCGTGCAATCAAATATGTGCTCCGACTCAGAGTGAAGTGTGTGTTTGTGTGCGCAGTGGAAAAACAAAAAAAGGAAGCCCTTGCATCCTTGTTCGAGTGCAATTTCACAGGCTATCATCATCAACATAATAATCATCGTTGTCGTCGTAGTCATCTGACGGTTGAGTGGGAGTGCGTGGAATGGGGTTTTTTTGGATAGGAACCCTAAAAGCTACCTGATGTGCCAGGACGCCACAGAGGCGATACAAATTGCATCAATTTGCATGAGGGAGTGGGCCGACTGCGTGCAGGCAACAGCAGTGCCAGCACAACATGCATCGGTCTCGGTTGTTGGATAAACAAAATGCAATTGCAATATTTTCATTATTTCAGCATAAAAGGTGTACCCGGAGGGGGAGGGTGCTCAACCACCACCCATGAAAAGGGTCGAATGCATCCTTTGCATCTCGGAGATGCATTCTGCACTCGTTGTCAAATGTTTAACAATATTATTATTATTATTATTGATAATACGAGTATTTTCGCACAGCTTGCGAGGAGCATGCTGAGCGTGGCGTGGTGTTGGCAAGTGTGTTATTGCGATTCTTTGAAAAATGGGCGTCGCTGGATAGGGGTCAGATTGTGCATGCCAACAACATTTAGCCCCCGAAAAGGAAAAGAACTGCGTACTTTATGAATGGCAACGGTTTTCTGTGTTTTGGGGGTTGTTGCTCGATGCACTTTCCATGCAGCAGTTGGCACTGGGCCTGAGGGTATTGGAAATGTAAACCGAAACAAGGACACAACAGAAAAGCTGCGTTGTTGGTGTGACTTACGATATGTGTGTCTGCAACCAACTACGTGTTCAATAAGAGGGGGTGCTCATGTGCAGAAAAATAATGTTGTGTCGGTAATTTTGAAATTTTAAAGGGCTCTTTTGGTGACTTGGAAATTTAAACTTACGAGGATCTAAGCAAGGTGATGGGGATAGGTATCTGAAAGGAAGAAGATGTCATACCTTAATGGCACGGGTCGTTCAGTTAACTCTCCCGCTACCTGCTTCAGGTTTTGTAGCTTTCTGTGGCATTTACCGCATTTTGTTTATTAATTTGGTTTATTAATTCGTGCTATTGAGAGTATGAAGCGTTTATAAATGTTTTGTAGAGCTACACTTAATTCCTTTGCGTTTTAGTTCCACTTTGGCGACGCGTTTCGTGTCGTTTATTAGGCTTTGCGGTGGGTTGCACTGGGAGAGTTTTGTGCATTTTGAAGTTTTGTGGTACTTCGTAGTAGTTGGTAGAAATTTGTAGTTTTGAGTCGGGTTTTATGGAATTTTGGTGTTTTTTTGTAGACTTATCATCCCCATCCCTGAGTTTCACTTTGTCGCATTCTTGGTTCTGCTTCGTGAAATGCATTTTGTAGAGCTAGCAGTGGTTGTTGCATTTTACTCCGTTGTGGTGTCGCTCTGTAGCAATTTTGTAGTTTTAGGTTGCGTTCAACAAATTATAATTATAATTATTATATTATATTTAAAAGCGTGCCGCTGCGTTTGGTGTCGTTTGGTAGACTTGTTAAATGACTAACAATAGCGAGGGTTTCGCTGCGTTTTGTAGCATTCCCTTCCGTTTGGTGGGACGTATAGAGTTTACTGTAGTTCTCAGCGATATGTTGCGTTTTGTGGCACATTTTTGCACTTTGTAGCACCTTCGTTCCTTTTATTTGATTTGTATAAGTTTTGTGTCCTTACCTCGACTTTATAACCAGTTTTTGCCTTTGGCAATTGTTTATTGCATATTTTGTAGTTGCATAGTTAATACTTTTCATGGAGTTTGATACATTTGGTAGTGTTTTGTAGATTATGTTGCGTTTTGTAGCTCTGCACGAGCGTTTGAAGTACAGGAGTACGGGAATGGCGTACGGCGTTTGATTTATGTTAACGATTAATGGCATATTGCCGTGATGTGCGTGATATTGAATACTCAACTATGATGTCAAGCAAATCTGGTCAGAATTTTCGATGGTATTTCAAGCAGTTCACTATAGACCATCAACCTCTTCTTGATTCCAGACCTCCCAAACTGAGACACAGATCTTCAATGATTTTTTAATCTTCCTCATACGTATATTAACATCCTACAGTTGTTAGGTATTCTTACCAAATTTGTCTTAAAGGGCGGCGAAGGTAACTTCTAGCACTAAATGCATATCTACCCATTTAATTGCATCGCTTACTCACATACGGGTTCAATAATTTGGCGGCAACAACTTCTTATGTGCACATGGGCCCACCAACATCCTGCACATCAATACCCACATACCTACAACTCGTGTAAAGTGTGCATTAATGCCATCATTCCAGCAACCAATATAGTGTAGTGAACTGTTTTTTAAAACTTAATTATAAAATGGCCACCGACAGATTAATTATTTTCCACTTTACAGTTCACATGGATAAATAAACAGTGTGCACCCGATGTGCCCGATTGAATTATTGAATCATATTGCCAGCACCGCATTGTGTCCGTGCGATTAAAAAGGCCCAAAGTGCAATCAACCGAGTGAAAACTTTAAATAAATAAATTTAATAACTGTGTGTAACAGTTAATTGGTGGTTTTCTGTATTTAAAATATGTGCATGCATTTTTTTTTTTAATGTTTTGTATCACGATAAATTTATTCACATCATTGGCCAGTATGTTACTTTTTTGCAATACTTTTGAGGGTCTGTAAAATATGGTACGACCTTTACGACAAAGTTGACAGATCGCGATATTTTGCATAACCTTCAATGGGCAGTTGAAATTTTACGAGAAGGAAGTTGTGGACAACAAATGGAACGAAATCTGAATTTAAATTGAGTACTCCAGGTGCTCTTTGATGGTTTACAGCTCCATTTGGTGGGGGACGACTTTCGAATTTCTCAGAAGAAGATTTGTAGTACCAAACGATTATAAGGGCCCAAAGTCCAATCAACCGAGTGAAAACTTTAAACAAATAAATTTTATAACTGTGTGCAACTTGACAAACCAAGTACCCATGGAGTGTTCGTCTTCATTTTGATTTGACTAGTGGTCAATCCACTTCGTCAGATATCTGAATATTATCCACTTCATAAATTTATGTACCTGCGGCGGCAAGTAGGCAGTGTTGAATTTTCTCATAAAATACTTTCAAATTTGTTTATGAGTTTTGAACTAGTTTTGAACCTTACATTCATATAAGTGCATTAAACTGGTTCAACAAACGTCTGTACAATTCAATATTAAATTGTTCTTCTATTTAGAGATGGCAAACAACCTCTTAAAAGCTCTTCAAAAATCTTCGTGCCTCTGCAAGAGAATTTTGTCAATTGACGCCCTGCGCTGGAGTTCCAGAATAGATCCGCTTGAGCAGCTTTATGAAGAAAAACTTCAAGAATACCACAAAAAGAGCAGGCACGACTTTCCTCCATCAAATGCTTTCCGTCAACTAATGTTTAAATTTTCTGTAAATATAGGGGAGGAAAAATGTTCGATCCGTCGCCAGAAATATTAACAGAAATGCAAAGCGAACTCAATCGTATCGCTGAGAAGTACGGCGTAGAAAACGGCACCGAACTGGAGCGTTTTCCGAATTTTGAATTCGATGGACCTGTGATCGATCCAATTATGGTGACAATGGCAATACTAGGATTGGACTAGAACATTTTTAAATATATTTTATTTTGTGGCTATAATCAAATTTTAGGGATCAATATATATTGTGCCATCTTGTGATTTTTGTCGGACACTGTTTGATTGTCGATTTCTGCACGCATTAAGTGAGAAAGAAATCTCCCATTCCATACGGACTTCTCCGAAGAGAATAAGGGAGCGAGTTATTATTTCATCGCCATCGGTATAGATCTAAGTAACCTTTTCAGTTTTAACCAGGACTAACAGAAATATCACTTGACATGACTGTGTTAAGTGCCAACCTCATTTAGTAAGAACCACGAACTATGCTTTTCGATTTGCATTAACATTCTGCATTCAGCTGTTGTCCTTTGAAAAGCCATAGCAAGCGGTTTACTCATTGGAAACAACTTTATCTCCACCTAGTCACACGTTCCTGCAATTTCCATCGCGACATTATGAATATTTCAATACATTGTCCCTGTAAAAGAGAAAAATATGCGTTCAAAACTGACCGCACTAATTTGACAAATTAAAAAACAATATCAATTTTCCAATTGTCCACTTGCAGGCATAATTGATCGTCTGTCCCTCCACATATGGCTTACATTTCATTTATATTTAAATTGACAAAGAGACTTTTTTTTCTTGCAAACTTCTTACAAATTAGTTTATAAAAAAGTCATAAAGCCACACCCATGTCCTTGGTTTAAAACAAAGAAACATCGTTGTCGGCGTAATTACTTTATCCAGGACTGGGGGTGAAATAACATAGGCCCGGGCATACATTCAATTTAACCTCGAAAGCGGGAAACAAAATATAAAACTTCAAGTCATCATTGCGGTTTCGACCCTAATTACCGACTCACCTAACCAGGCACTAACAGGACAATTACACGGACGGTAAAAGCAAATATTTAGAACCAACAACGGCGACATTCCTTAAGGGTGTGTCTTGAAGGTGCACGCAGGACAAAGGGATATACAAAAAAATTGTTCTGCCGTTTTTAGAAGTTTTTAGCCACCACGACTATCACTCAGCAGTAATCGGTTCGTATTGACAGAGAATTAAATTCGCCTTTTCCGGTTGTCCGGGCAGCGTAATTGAAATGTTTAACCGACAAATGGACACATGGCAAGGCTGAAGGCATCAGGCAAATTGAAATAACAATTGACTGTTGGCCACAGTAACCGCACATATGTGTACGTAGAGATAGCCGGATGGCTGCGGACTTTTGCTTAAGGGGGTTGTCCATAGATGGGTCTTGCATATAGATGGCAGTGCGGCGGCAATGGAAATAGCAAATTGATATTGAATTTAAATTCAATTTTGGATGTCAGACGGTAGGAATTGGATGAATGGATGCGATTTCTTAAGGTCTATTCGTTTAATGTGGGTGAAGTTGCGTTGTGAAATATTGATTTTCAGATATTGGCGGTGGCGTTACTCAAAATTGTGTAAAAAAGGGATAAAATTGCTTAAAATATCTAAAACACTATCTTTCCTTGGAATATGAGTATCGAATCACCGACGAGTTTAAGTCACAACGGAGCGTGCACCTTACGTGAATAGTAATGCCTTCAAAGAGCCACTCAAATTTTGTGTAAAAAGTGCCTAAAATACTTACAAGTGCCACACTCCAAATGTTGGCGCAATAGGTCCGTAAGGACCCTAGACGCAGCTTTACACAACCATTCGTCATTTTTGGGACGAATGCAAGGGACCTACAATTTAATTCCGATTCCAAACTGCTAATTGAGAAGCTATTTCATGGCAGTTATGGTCTCGGTTGTTTGTCAGACGTTCGCGAGAGGTGACGCAGTGCAAAGAAGCCTTAAGATGGAATTTGTTATTTTTCGAGAATCCTGGACCCCTCGCTTAGTAGTCCAGCAAACTAAGTTCCCTTTCCTCAGTTAAGGATGTCACTTAAGGCGACGTTCTTCACTACTGCATTGTTTACGACATGTTTACTTGTAGTTGTAGTCTAAATGAATTTTTCTATATAAAACACTCGCCCGCTTCTATTGGAGTCTACACTTTCCAACCAACAAAAAACGCATTCGATGAAAAATTGCCGAACAATCTGTGCTTACTCATCAATTTCCTTTTGCCTCGTCGAAACTATGCAAGAATCATAAATTAAATCGAAGACACGCAGTACAGCGAATTTGAAGATGAACCCCTTCGTTCCTTTCACAATTAACTTCGAGAATTAACTTCCACGAGAACAATTATTCAACAAGCCCCCCTCTACCCGTCCACCAATGCAAAGTACAAAAAATAATAAATCAATTTCGATTTGCCTACGAAAATAGGGTGACAACTTCCAGCCAGATCAACCCCTTTCCGAGGGTATGAAGAATTTCAAGTATTTCCACCCATACCACCGACAAGTTATTTTGTAATTAAATCACAGAAATTGTATTTTCGTCGTCTTCAATTAATAAGAAATGATGTTCACTTCAATCACTTCCAAACAACTACCAGCATTCGCCCGCCCCCAAGTGTGCCTAACCATGAAGTTCGACGAGCTCCGTGCGCCCCACTCGCCATAATCCAAGCCAAAGTTCGCAAAGTAACCCATACCAACAGGCCGCAGTGAGTAAAAGTCAAATTCACAACCCATTATCGTCATCATCGACCGCAAAGAGCCACCGTACCGCCATCCAATTGTGAGCACAAATTCACCAAATCCCAGACTTGGGTTGGCTCGGCTATGCGGGATACAAGAAAAGCACGGAAGCCACATTCCCCGCATATATATATGGCCCGGCAGGATGGGAAGCAAATTTGTTTCAACAGCCAACCGAGTTGAGAAATCCGAAAATTTTACAGATTTCCGGTAGACCAAGAAACCTTCCTTACGGGCAGCCAAATCTTCCACCATACTCCAGCTGAAGGAAGTTTTCTTGTGCGATGCGTGTAACCCGTTCATTTATCCTTATATAGCCTTCGATTGGAGGGAGGCGGATGGCTTCGACTTACAACAATGATGAACGATCCCTAATCACAGAGCACTGGGAGTAGGTAATCCGTACTTAGTTAAAGTTTAAAACACAATACTTGCATGAAAAGGGGTCGAGGAGCACTTTGCTATTCCCCTGGACATGAACGAGGCAAGTAGTTGTTTCGTACTCAAATTGAAATGTTACTTTGGAGTTCTGCACCGCCTTGGAATTATCCTTACGATGATTTATTCGACCGGCACAGGAATAACACGCCCTTTCAGTTGCTTCAGCTTTGCAAGGATTCCCTCCATAGTATAGATCGATAAATTATTTTTGATGATTTAGCTGGAAGAGCTAAAGCAAATGTGCAATCATCACAACAGGACGACTGCAATTCGTGTTTATTGACCGGCAAAGGACGAGTGGTTTTATTCCCCTTTTATTGTTCCGGCCATCAGTCGAGGGTTGCAGTCACTTTTATGCGCTCAATCGTAAAAACGACACTGGATATCCTGTCGCACAATCATAATAATCATAACTTTCAGAGCACAGTAAGTTGTACAGTTGGACATGTGACGGGAGAGAGATCAAATGTTCTTTTCATCAAATAAACTAATATTCGCATAAAACAAGTGTCGGGATGGACTTCTATCTGAGTGCTAATGAAAGGACATTACGTTTGATTGCATGTCCCATTACGTCGATGGACTTGGGTATTTATGTTGTTTGGGAAACGAGTCCTCGTGATACCGATCTATGGTCGTGCTTATTGCTGATTATGTTTGTTGGACTTTGGATCTGGCAATGAAAGGACTTAGACGGAGTAGCTGTCTACTTGTGACAGAGCTTGGTAATGATGTCCGCCGCAATTGGCTAAGTTAAATTGGCCAGACGAAGCGGACGACAGTTATAGTTGAACGAGTGTTAGGCACGAGGAATGATGATGCGAAGATAAGGACTGTTGCAAAGCTGGAGCAAACTAAATGGTATGTGAGCCAATACTCGTCACATCGGTACTGATATCTACAGGACACATCTTTGGACCATCGCATTTCACACGGGTAGGGCGACATTATTTATTGGAGGCCTGACAGGATTATAAGACTGAAGCATCTGAACGTATACCTTGAGAAAGGTGGAAGAGATTTTTTGCCGCTTTCCATGGACTGAAGGAAATATATATTCGGCAAGTACTTTGATCCACTCCGTGTTTAGTTTATGTCCTCGAAACCACTGCTGAGTTTGCATTAAAAAGCCTTGCCACTTTATGGTACATTACAAATCAATTAAAAGTGAAATTAGAAACATGCTTTCTAATGGGCTCTGGTGGTAAGCGATCGATCATTAAAATTGAAGACAATTGAGTTTAGGATAGGTTAGGTGGCCGTCTGTGAAGAAGCAATCAGACTAACGCGGTAGGTCCACTGTCATACCACGTAAGTACCTACCTAAGGGGATAATCCAACCGCCACAATGCATCTTAAGCTCTATCGATTCCAAAGTGTTTGCAGAGCGAATCATATCTTATTTTACCTATCACCAACTTTACTTTTTCTAATCTCACACGACTTTGACTCATTTTCTGATAAATAAAACAAATAACTCCTCCAGCCACTTCTTCGCTGAATCGCAGTCAAACAAAAGTTAAAAAAAAAAAAAAACAGTCAAACCTTATCTTGTTGGCGGCACCCACACAGTCAGTCGTTCAATCTGTCGATTTATTCTCTGCCAGATATCGATATGCTAATAACGAAGTTATTCCATTTATTTTTCCACTCCATCGCAGGAATTATTATAAGCAAACAACACTGGCTTCCCACCTCTCATCTCACCATACAAATCCTCTGTCTCCCCCTAATACCATTCAAAACAAATTTAAAAAAAAAATCCAGAACTGTATCAAAGCATATTTTTATTCTGGTAGAACGGTTTTATGCTTTTTCAATAAACATTTATCCGATTTCATTGCCGAGAGAAAAAAAAATAATATACCCACCCTTTGCCTGCAGTATAATCGCTGGGTGAAGTTCAAAAGATGAAGCGCCCATCGAATCCATCCCTCAAGAGTGTATAGCACATTACATTCCTTTGGGTAGGTGGGTATTCTTTTTTCGGAGGCTTATCCATTGCTCCCAGTCTGCCATCGGCAATGTCTATACTAATGCTCACTTTTTTCCCATTCGTCCTAGATTTACAGATCTTCACCCTTAGCCAAGGGTGAGACTTTGAATATGGGAATCAATGGGATGGAAATTCCTCTTTTCGAAATCATTTACGTATACACACGGGCGTTTTCGATTTGTTTTTTAAACGGACGATAAACGAGCGGAATCGGTAACCGAATTTTATTTAGCTGGCTACTATAGCCGAGCCGCAGGGGGTAGATTTGTTACGGAGTGGCCGCTGGGATGTGAGTAAATTGTAGGAAAATATTAAAACGAATATTGTGTTATATTGTCGATGATTTTTGTTGCTGCAATTGATTGGGCTTGTTGTAATTTTGTGTGTTGACATTAGCTGTCAGATTTTTAATCGAAAATATAACTATGGTCAACGATTGTGGTAATTTGGTTTTGTTGCCAAACTATCACGGAAAGAATTGTAAGATAAAGAAAAATAAGCGCAAAATCACGAAATTGCAACCATATGTTTTATCGGGAAATTAGAAAACTTTATTCTAAATTTAAAACCTTTATCTTGTAATATTTTTGCAAATCAGAATTCATAGTTGTATTTTATAATTTGTTTTCCTCCTGATATCCATGAGAATCATACGACGCCGTATTGTCCGGAGACAGCGGGGCTTGTCTGGGGTGGTTTCTCTGTCTATGCAGAAATTTAAAATACCCACAAATTGGTAAGAAAAACTTGCCATTGATTCGAACCTTAAAAATCCACTTCGATTGTATATATTTTACAATCCGTTCCAATTTCCTTCTTTTCGAATAGCCAGACGTACAGTACATGTCATGAAAAAATTCCGATTTATATACTTATGTTTTTTTTTAATTATTCAATACCTACAACATATAGTCAAGCGTGCTTTTTTTTATAATCCCGTATTTAGTATACTCCATATCCCTATGATATTTAAGCAACTTTTAACCAACAAGAACTACTCTAAGCAAAGACAGAATATAATAACAAACCATACTGAGACCCCCAACTCGCAATCTTCTTCCCACTGGCCCCCTCATTTTTTTTTTTTTAAATTCCCATTTTATTTTCCTATCAGTACTTGTAGCTTGCAGGCTAAGTTATGGGAAATCGGCCGGAGTTGGTGGTCTAAGCATTGTCTCTTAAATCGACTGACCGACACGCAATGCGGATGAGATTTTCAAAAAAAATAAAATAATTTTCATAACAAAGAATTTATTATTCAAAATTATAAAGTTCACAAAGTGGCATTTAATGTATAATTCTTCAATCAAAATTCAGCGATGTTCAATTTGTCTATGATTTAATAAATTCAAAAAAAATATTTCTAATTTACTTGAATTAATAAATTTTAATTCTTTTTGGACAAAGTTGAATGAAAGCGAGAATTTGTCCAATTTTAATAGCAATATTAATATTATTGAATTTTGTAAGTATTTTTTTTATGTACCATTTTGACCTTAAATATTTTCAATATAGCTATATTTTCTTGAATAAATGACTTTTAATTTTAATTTTAAAAGTTGAGTGCTTCCGCTTCCCAAAATGTCTATGTATATGTATATAAAAAGAAAAAACGATTTCAATGCAAGGACTATGGACATGTTTTGACGTGTCGTTACTCTCGCCTGCCTCTGCATAAAAAAAAGTTCCACACCGTTAGTTAATTTCATGCGGAATTACAAAAAATTATTTTGCAATTTATGACTTCTTTACGTCAATATACAATTTCAACTCAGATTTGCTAAATTATTTTAAGGTTTTATTGATTCATCATTGAGTGTTGGTAAATTACCAAATACTTTTTGCCATTTGAGGTTGTAAAGAGGTGTTTGATAAATTGATCTATTGAAGTGGTAAATTGCGCCAACCAATCTCGCAAATCACCTCAAACACAACAAGCTTGAATTGATACTTCTAATCGTATATACAAACCGAATTTGGTAATCTCCGGCGTTTTCAATGTCAAATTACGAATTTTTGTATCAATCGAAGAAAAAATCGTTATGATATACGAAAAACATATAATTCGTTCAAAATTTTTCAATTGCTGATTTCCAATTCTTTTCCACAGCAACATTTTTGATGAACCTTTCCTTATTTCAATGTAGATTTGGTAAGTTAAGGCAAGTTGAAAATTTTCGACCTGGATCAAAGCATGGTGCAAGACTAGCGCATTTGTCTCGGAGTCTCGTTCATGCATTTCGTTGGACTAACATTTTCAGTCGGCGCAGTGGCTTAGTGGTTAGTGTGTTGGACTTCTAAGCGAGAGGTCCCAGGTTCGAATCCCGAGAAAACCCAAATTCCAACTTAATGTTTTTTTCACTGCGTCACCTCTCGCGAACGTCTGACAAACATCCGAGAGTATAACTGTCATGAAAGAGCTTCTCAATTGGCCGTTTGGACTTGGCATAAAATTGTAGGTCCCAAAAATAAAAACTCACACAAGACGAATGGTAGCTAGGCCTAGGGTCCCTACGGACCTGTTGCGCCAATTATGTATTTATTTATAATTATAATATTTTCACATATTCGCTTGCAATAAATAATCTTAAACGATATTAAGTAAGCATCACATTCAGAGGCGTTTAGCACTGTGCTATTGTCCTTTTGTTAAGAATCGGGGGAAAGTGCTTTCGATCTGTTGGAACTGTTTAATCGAATGTACAATTTTGAACCAATCACGGGGTAACCGTAACTTATCAACATGAGTTAAAGTTCTAACTCTCCATATTGATGTCTCGTCATAAGCCTTGCCTTGTCAAGCTTTGTTCACCACAGTGAACGTGACAATTTGTTCCCGACCACATTTGTTATGAGTGGAAGTCAATCAGCTATGTGCTTGTCTAAGTGTAAATATTGTCAAACAATAAGCTTTCAACATTTATGTAAGGATGTAAAGATTGCTGTATTTCTCATGAGAAGAAGCTTACCAATGTCGAGATTGTCTCTATATAAAGTCTTAGGGCTGCTAGTAAGTCCACTTCGCCAGTAGTGTTCTTGTCAGGTTCTGATTTTTTTCCCCAACAGCATGATTTTCTCATGATGCGACTCTGAATCCAAATTTGGACAAAACACACTTTTTAACACTTTTCCATGATTAAACCTTTGGAAGCTGATTGTCCTTGCAAGTCAG
Organism: Cheilosia vulpina; assembly: GCA_916610125.1. Classification (NCBI taxonomy): domain Eukaryota; kingdom Metazoa; phylum Arthropoda; class Insecta; order Diptera; family Syrphidae; genus Cheilosia; species Cheilosia vulpina. The sequence goes on along the minus strand of OU744280.1, from coordinate 8,371,143 downwards.
AGCACTCCCTTTGTCTAAAACCTTTTCACTCAGCACAGAAGGTAGTAAGAGTAATACATCGCCACCTGCTTGGAATTGGTAAAACTACCCAACTACCCACCTCCTAAAAGCCGCATTTAAATCTTCCAGGAATAACAGGAGCAAATCCATTTTACAACTCTTAACGGAAGGAATGCCAGAGAAAATTTTAAGTGGCTATTAAGCCACAACACAACCTTCGCAATCGTTCCCCTCAATGGCTGTGTAGACCGATCCCCATCCACCCATTGCACCCATCCACCCACTGCACCCACCATCCAGCCCGTAATTAAGGAAACAAAGTTAGTTATTATGTTCTGGAGGTCGTTTTAAAACTAACCACAGGTGTTGCATTCGTTCGAAGCTTTGCATTAATTATGACATACCTCTGCATTGATGGTGCGACGGTTCGATGGTTCTATGGTTCTACGGTGGTATGGCATGAAGGACTCCAAGACAAAGGGCAACAAGTTCATTTAACTGCCGGGGAAAGATCTGCTGCCGAAACTGAAACTATTTTAAGACCATTGGGTGTCTCAGAAAAATAGTTCCAGGGATAGATTTCTACTGGTGCTTTATTGTTGTGATAAAATTTCACAGGACATGCGATCAGAAATTTAAATCGATTTATTAAAAGATGTCCTTCGGGCGGCAGTCGTTCCGGCAACATCTGTTTGTTGCTGTTTTGCCAAAGGAGATCCTTTTAAGGACTGTTTAAGTATTCCAACGGGCCGTCTGTCTAGACACGTTGCTTTCCTCTCGATAAGGGGCAAGTGCTGCTTCTTATCCTATTACAGCATCTCAAACTCCGCCCACCAAAATCGGATAGTAACCGGAGGAGGAATAGCAAAAGGATTCTCCGGTTGTCGTTATTTTGAAACGAAAACCTTTCTGCAAATGCAGTCGTAATTCCTAGTCGCAGGGATTTCATCGTAATAAAATGAAATTAAAAATGTTTGAGGGTTGTTATCCAAAAACAAAGTGGCATCATGTAACAAGTAAGAAAAGGATTTAATTCGCCCTTAATTAGATGGGTTTTGTAAATAAATAACACCGGGAGAAAGGTAGCATTTGAATTTTTAAAAATTCATTCTATCGCCCACAGAGGATGTACCTAGTACTTCCACATCTGTAAGCAAGGACAATTCCTAGTTATCAGCTAAACCGTCAAGCTGTGTAATTGTTGTTTTCGGAAACTTCTGCGGTCTCACTGCGCCACTTGGCACACACATGTCTATCAATACATAGGTACATGCCGGAGTTGGAGTGTATAATTTTGTGGTCTTTCTGAAGGATTCCAATGTAACTGTTAATTTGATGCCACCACAAATGATAGTACTTGACTTCTTGACAAATGTGGCAGCGGCCTACGAAACCTCGAACACGCATACTCACGCAATTAGGCTCCAGTCTAATAGGATATAAATGAAATTGTTAAATTTATTAACGAGGTGGCTTTGTTTCTTGAGTCCTGGAAATGTGTGGCGAATTTAATATGAGAAGAGTGAAAAATTGCAAAACAAATTGGCACACTTGTTGGCCGGGTGTACTTAGTGAGCCCGCCGCGACATTCTGCTAGGTAATGTGGAATATAATTACTTCGGAGGATGGCTAGTGGGCGGGCTCAATGAAATTATCCTTTCATTTGTCTCCTTATTAATTATGTGTGCATCCTTTTACATTAAGTGCGAACGAACAGCGAGAATGAGACGCACTGACGCACAGAACAGATAAGCGAGCTGTGCGGTCGCTTGTGAGAGTGGAATAGGGCCAGACGAACAGAAAAAAACTCCGACGGCTTAAAGAAGGAAAGACAATTTACTTGAGAGTTTTACTTAGCAGAAGAAAGTCTATAATCGAGTTAGGTATCAATAATGTTTAGCGGATCAATTAGCTGTAGGTAAGAATACTGCACAGTGCTGAATGAAAAGCAACGATGTGAGAAGAAGCTACGAAGACGAAGTGTTGTTGCGTCAGCTAAGAAGATCTCGGGGAGTCTATAATATTAATGCATCGACAAAGAAGGAAACACTTCTCTTTGGAAACTCAATTGAACCAGACTTAAGTGAAAGAAGGAAGACCAATGCCTTCCCTAAGTTGTACATATCACAGATCCTTTGCACTCCTGCCTTTTTGTACGATTACTTCGTTCTAGGGAAACATTAATTTTTTTTTTTTGTTGGCTCCCACTGAATAGTTTATTAAAGAGCGGCAATTCATCTACGAAAATTCCCGTTGGTCTATATTTTATAAGATTCGTTTTTGAACCCGAAGCCTTTCTTCTGGTCGTTTCAACTGCTTCATTATTTATTTCTTATGATGCATACTTTTCGATCGTAAAGGCGAAGCATTTGACTGTGAAATTTGAAAATTTCTACTCACCCTGACAGTTATCAGAAATGTTTGCGTATTGACCCATTTGGTTTCTAGAAATCGGGCATATGATTGCCAACAATTTGCCTTTGACCACTGATCATCACCCGTGCTTAGAATTGGCGACCTTAGAACTTACAATGAAGATTACGAGTCAACATCTCGTTTGAAAATTCAGCAGCCACATAAGTGCTTTTCAAATGACAACTTTGGCTGTTCAGATTCCACCTTTCATCAAAGTTCATCGTAAATTACAAAGTGCGAGACACTCAAAGCAGCAACGTACGAACATAAGCCCACCAGAGGACAGAAAAAAAAGGGTTGCTTCCTCGTGAATTCCATTCATTAGTCATATTCACATTGCCCGCGTGCTTCATACCTCATACTCATACATCATCTATCCAGCCTTCGAATACCGTGCCCGACTCAGCCTCCTGCTGCCGCTGTCATCTATAGACCAGAATGTGTGACGAACAAATGGAATGTTGTAATTAATTTATTGTTCTTTTTGATATGTTTCAACACAAACGCAATTATATGCCATCGTGTCGGATGATGGAAAGATGTCCTCTTGCCGGTGCGTCGTTCCATTTCGTCTAATAACCATATCAGGATACTCCCTTTTGGGACATGTGTGTATCCGTGTACTTGATATATTTATTGAAATGCGCCGTACAACAAAAGGGTTCTGTGATTTGATTACTGAAAGAAAACGGGAATGAATACAAAAATATGATGTCCTTGGGGACATTAGCTCACTAAATCATATGAGATGCAGGGCAGCTCGTAAATCGAAATTCAAAACTATACATGAGCTACGACTGGGGTATGGCAAATAATTCGGTTATGCTTTCTCAATTTTTCTATTTCGTCCCTGAGAAAAAGGACTACAAGCGGTGGAAGAAATTCCATTAAATATTCACACCGTGAAATTGCTCAGTTAAACATTTGTTCGCAGTCACTTTGTGTAGACGACAGGACACGGGCGGGGGGAGGTGCGGTACTACTTCAAATAATAATCACAATTGGTACTTTGATGGGAGTCTCATTTGGTCGGTGTGGGAGGGTGGGTTTCAGTTTTATGGCACAGGGTATGAGGAAACTAGGAAACTTTTCCAAAAATTTATTAATAATTCAATCGATGATTATTTTGATGGTTGCTCAGCGCTTTGTTGTTCCGAGTCGAACGTCCTGCACGCCCCCATGTGTGAGTATGCGGAGTATTGAGCTGTCTGCACTTTGTTCTTGCGATCCTGTGGAAGAAAGGGAATTAGCTACGGATGGCTGGTAAATGATTTCGGTTTGTGTTGTGAATTTCGCAACCAGGTAACATGTGTGTGGAAATTACATTTTAATGTTTTAGTGGAAAATGATAACAATGTGGCGGAGTCACAATTAGTACTTGTACAAAGGATTGCGACATTGTTTCAAGTGACTCAACTGTGAGGAAGGAGTGGAGTGTGGTGTGTAAGCATAAAGTCAATATTCTTACACCCTTACCGACTGTAAGTTAGCTTAAAGCAAAAACAGCGGTAATGGCAATGGGTTGGGCAAAGTGCTGAATTTTAATGACATACATTATATTTCACTTTATTGATTTAAAACAACAAAACGAGCTCGGTTAGCTGATTGCTTTTGTCCAAAGTTTTAAAAACTGGTGGCAGACAAACTCACAATCCTTTTTCTTCATTTAACAGTGAATGAGCGCGTGCAAAAAACCGCGCAAATAAACAAAATGCAAACGTGTACAGGTATAAGAAAGTATTTGGATTCAAATAAATGGGTTTGAAGGAAGTTCTACTATAGCTTTGAGCCATGGAATTTTTGGAAAATTAACACTATATAAGTCAATGAAAAAAGCGATTCTCTCTGCTGATGAATTTTCTCAAAATTGCTTGGTTGGGTTATGTTTTTATACATATAACCTAAAAGGCTCATTTCACTTAAACTTAAAAATATTACATACTTTAGCCATTTGCCAGTACGACAATGGCCCGAGTTATTGTTTAAAAGCTGTTTTTGTTAACTGAATACTATTTTAATTTTATACATATAAAGTATTTTAATTCTTAATTTTAATTCGATAAATATTTCTCGGTTTATAGTTAAAAATACAAAAAGAAGTCATCGTCAGTTTATGTTTCTTTTTTTAATTTGGGAAGCTTTTGCAGCTTTATTCAGCGCTTAGTGTTGTATGAATAAAGCTGAGTGCTAGTTGGCATCAAGTTGGTGATGTAAACAGCGTGACCGCTGCAGAATTCTGAAAAGTCGCCAGAAAAATGGCCAATGAGAAAACACTTTCTGCAAATTTAGAAGTTTCAAACGATATTTAACAAGTATTGGTTCACTAAACACTATTATAGTGTTGTGGTAGGCAACTGTATTACATTTTAGAAGTTTTTATTTGAAAATACGAGCAACTAAACAATTTTTGCAACGCCGCTTCTCCAACTAAAAAAGGGCCAAATAGGGAAAAATTGTGGCAAGCTCTCGAATAAAATGGCAAATTACAACTTTCGTCGCACGATGGCCACGCTGGATATAGGTAAGTACGCAAATAGGTACAGTGAAATGTCGAGCGTTAGGGCTACCTTTCAGTGCGCACTAATGCTTCACTTAAAACATGAGTACCATAACATGCTTCTGCGCTATAACTAATGTGGTATTCGATTGGGCGCTCTCAGAGCACTTTTTATGTTCGTTTGGTACAAACAAAATCGATCTTTTTCAGATTTCAGAGCACTTTGCGAATCTGAATTTTTTCTCAGATGTGTTCAGATTTACCAATACAAGTGCGTTTGAGTTTGACAACTAGTGTAGTTTGTTTACGTTTTCGTGAAATATTTCAACTGCAAAGAAACGCATTGCATCGGATGGCTCTATTTTTGTTAATTATTTCTGTTCAAATGTAATCTATCTGGGCGCATATTGGAATGTTTTAGTACATAATTTAAGCAGTGATATAGGCAATTGGAAATTTTATTTGCATTTGCCATCCAGAAGGCGTCAAACGGCGTGGCATGATTCAAAACTTCATGCTTAGAATGAATAATTGCGTACACGTCATTACTGTCAAGAGCCGCACAAAGACGGGCTCTCCTCTCTTTCCCACTTCTCAACCTGAATTAGATACTTCAAAACCGCCATTAATAATCCCTTCACGACGACACAAAAAAAAGGAAACCCAAAATGTCACTTCAGTGTGAATATGAAATCGATAAAGTTTTTCGCAACATCTTTCACAGACCAACAGACCTAAAGTCGGTATAGTCTGGCAAGAACTAAAAAAAAAGAACCGAACTCGCTTCCTTTCCTCTGGGATATGATTAATGGTCCGTTTTATGACATTGCCATGAAAAAGGCGAAAAAAGAAAACTGAATTTTATTTCCGTATTTCGTGTATGATCCAGTAAAATATGATGACAAAAAACAAAGTCATCCTTATCGGGGCTAAGGTGGGTTGTACTCCACGCCATCCATTACGATGCGCTGTCATCAAAACGATTGTCATTCGCAAAAGTCGGATAATTAACTTTTCCGCACTCCAACTAGATGAATCCAGTTGTTAATGGTATTTCTATATCTCTTTCCATCACAAGACACTTGAGAATGAATTCGCAACAGATTTTCGATACGACTTTCGGCGGTTCCAACTTCCAACTATCATTTGTCATATCGACGTGTGGCTGTTCATCGAGTATCCATCCCGTTGCGAGAGCATTAACTAAATGTCAAAACAATTTCATCTGTCATCAGGGGATGATGTTAAAAGAAGGTGTTTCTCATGTCATTGTGTGGGTGTGTTCAACACATGATTTGTTATCCAGAATCAATGTCATTTCCCCAGAGAGCCTATAATATACACAGGCAGCATTTTAAAACAATTTCAACCTTCAAATTGCCTCCACGAGGAGAGGTGCACTTGTGCCGTAAGTCATTTCTGTCAAAAAGAAAAATGTTATCTTTACCATTAACCCCGCACGAAGTTAAGGAGCACATTGCCACTGCAAGGGTGGATGTGTCAATAATAATAACAATCGCACACGGTATTTGGATGTACATAATATATCATCGACAGCAGCGGTGACAGTCGCTTTGAAATGAAACATTGCGTCGGTTGGATTTTGTACACATGTAGTTTATCTTGTCTTACAATGCGAGTGGGCTTTGGGGTATCTAAAGCGATGTTCTGACGGACTGGATGAGGAGGCCAATGCCTATATTGAATATTTTACGCAAATGGTCTTGTAAATTTTGAGCAAGCGATTTTGAGAACAATTTTAAAATGAAACTTACTTGGGTGTGCGAATGTTTTAGGATATTTACTGGAAAGGATTTAAGACTGTGCGCTTGTCCTTGAGCGTCTTCTGCGAACAAATTTCTAAGGTAGGTATGATGCAGATAGACTGTTTAGACGTTCGCAATTATTGAAGCAATGCATTTAGCGACGAGCATGGATTTGTGTGCACATGCAGCATAGGCTTAAGATAACAGGTACTGCTCTTTCTTATTATTACACTATCTACTCGAAGGAATAACATTATCTAGGATCGTTAACTTTGAAAACGTTCTAAACAAGATCAAAGAAACAGTAGACGACGATCTCGACCTTGAACGAATAAAGTTATAAAGTATAAAAACATTGCACTCAGCACTCCATCAAATGCATACAACCATTACAAACAATTGAAATGTAGATAACAGAGAACAGTCGAGTTTTCCACTCCACTGGGCAATGGCATTGAGCTCTTCAACGACTTCAATCACATAAAGCCCCTCATTCCATTCCATTTGAATTCGCATGTACGGCCGAACAGTTTTCACAAATATTTGAACAATAATTTGCCATTTGAAAACCTCTCACCTTCCCATCACACCCATCATCATCATCCGTGGTCACCCTTTTTCTAAACTCATCACAATCCCCACCCCAACCCTATTGCCATAACCTTTGTCAAACAAAACAAAATTAATTCAATTTGAATGGTAACTCAATACTCTCGACGCGACGTGCCATTTCAATTTCAAGCAAAAGCAGTTCCTTCGACAGGAGCGCGTTCTCTCCTCCACGCTGACTGTTTACATTTTCCATTATTATTTACACAAACAGAAAATGATGAAATGAAACATTTCCATCATTCGCTGTCGTCGCGCATGCCCCCACCCATCCCGATGACGAATCGAATTTCCATTTCAAATTGTATACGTGTGTGGCTGTGCCTGCAGTGAAATTAAAAATAATATTTAACGCACCGAGGCGGACTAAATATTCGAATGGCTTTAGGGCGCGATGCCAACTGAGTTGTTGTGTAACCGATCCGCAGAACGACTTGGAACGTTGGTGGTGGGTGCTGGGTGCCCAAGGCACCTTTCTCCTTACCCCAACAACCGAGAGATATGCACCATCCGCATCGTTTGAGTAAATAGAATTCCTCGGGATACCGAATACAGAAAGCACGTGTCAAAGAATAATAATTTCATTATTCAACCCTTCCTGGCCGCGTGTGGTAGTCATCCTTTCTCACCGCGAAAATGAGCGAAATATCATGCGATTGGAAATTAATTTCACATATAGAGAATTCTGGAATTCCTATAACAAAGTCCGGGGCTGGGGGGCAGCCAGCAACAACAACACGCAAAAAAAAGGATATTTCGCGCTCGAGTAATTTAATTAAATTTAGAAAAAATAAACCGAAACACAGATTTCTTGCAAAGGATATTCCCGATTTACACAACCATAACCATGCCCCTCGGTTAAAAGAAGTCAACAAAGCGAAAAGAAGTTTCCAAGTGAATATCCTTGGTAATCCATATCCATTTAGCCGCATCCACATCCACGTCTGTATCTCCGCTGCAAAATGAAGAATCATTGCTTGAGGGAATGAATCTTCATCCCCGATACAAGGCAGTAGGTAACTTGTAAACTTCTGCTCTTCCACATCCTTTAGAAACAGGGATATAATTATTTTCCTGATTTTTGTTGTGTATTATGTGAAATATGAAACAAACAACCTAGGACTTGGTCTCATCTTACAACTTGTACTCAACCCTTTCGCTGGTCGTTTGTGGGGAACTCTCGAATGATGGGAGTGCATTTCAGGATGCGTTCACAACCCCTTGCTAGAACACGCGAATATTTATGAGCACACTCTCACATATCCTTGGTAACTTGTAATGAAATACCAAATATTTCATAAGACGAAGGATTTGCTTCCTTCTTCGAGAAACGTTCAGATATTCCACATATTTAATCGTATCCTTCCTTGGTGCATGGAATCCTTCTCATTTTTTTTTCTGTTGTTTCCATGTTTATTCATTGGTTACTGGGTTCCGTTTCGAGGAGCTAACGCTATATACAACGCCGTGAAATAGCCCCTTTTGGGCTTCCCTTCTTTTGTAGGAAAGGTTTAATTTTCAGCTAGCGCTAAGTCAAAATTATGGTGTTCGGTGGTGAGAAGTAAACATATTCCTGTGGATGATCGGCTTCGTATGAAGGGTACCTATAAAGAAAATTATGAAATCTTAGAAGGAAACCCTAAGAAATAAATAACAAAATTTATTCTGTGCATACGTAACGATGTGTGTGCTTTGAGGAACATGCACAAACGATGTAGTTTAGTGGTATGGTGGAGGTGCAATTTGGCGGTGAGTTTTTGTGAACGCTTCACTTTGGTTGGTCAGAGATTTTTTTGTGGTTGACGATCTACTGATATTTGACTTCCTTATTAAATGGACGCCATAATACACTTAGGAGAAAAATTCGTACACATGGGCATGACTAAAAAGAATGGGAATTCAAATTAATTTAAAATAACTAGTGTCAAAAATTCCCAAAGTAGCTACATGAACAATAAGGCTGATATTCAGCGACCAATTATTTTGAACCTGTTTATCAGTGGTTATTGGTGCGGATATAGGAGTGCCTATAACACTTATGAATTGTACCACCCACTTTAAAAAGCGATCGTGTCCTAAAATGTTCAAATTCAGAAACAAAAAAAGGGCCCGCACTGCAACTATTGGAATTTTTTTTATATAATTTTTGGTTCACATTTGTCAAAGTTTCTCTAGTCAATAACGATTTTAAATTGCGGCAGGTGATATTTAATACAAAGGGTGCCCCATAGTTCACGCGAAATGTAATTTTGATAAAAATACAGATTATTTAATTAAATTAAATTTTGTATTGATTCGTAGAGTGCCTATACAGATTGGGGTTATGTATGGAATAGCACATCGGATAAATGACCGCCACGGCTTTGCTGGAAAGAACGTAATCTTTTATTGAAATATTCTATGACCGTTTCGCAAAAATGTGGCTTAATTTCATTAATACACCTCCCAATTTCCTCTTTCAAGGCGTTGGTGGTCGTGGGCTTGTTTGCATAGACCTTTGACTTCAAAAATCCCCAAAGAAAAAAGTCCAATGATGTTAAGTCGCAAGATCTGGATGGCCGATTCTGATCGCAAAAACGGCCGATTACACGATTAGGAAATGACTCATGCAGTAATTGAACTGTTTCTCTGATTGTATGGCATGTGGCACCGTCTTGTTGAAACCACATGTTGGTCACATCCATATCTTGTAATTTAGGTACTAAGAATTGGGTTACTGACCAGCCGCATTTGCGAAGAAGAATGGTCCGATAACTCCAGCCCAAAATCCGCACCAAACAGTCACTCGTTGTGGATGCATTTGTTTCTCAGCAATTACTCGTGGGTTTTCTGAACACCAAATGCGACAATTTTCACGATTAACGAAGTCATCAAGATGAAAATGAGCTTCTTCACTGAAGATGATTTTGTACGAAACTTGCGGACTGTAGCTGACAAACAATCATTATTCTTAAAATATTGCTCAACAATGAAAATGCGTTGTTCTTTCGTATAGCGCTCCATTTTTACTAACCCCGAACTGTCAGCTGTCACATTAAGCCTTTTTTTATTATGCTCATGCTGTCACATTAAGCTTAATGTGACAGCTGACAGTTCGGGATTAGTAACAAAAGTCGGATCTCGGACTATTGTTGTAAACCGTGGAATTCAATGATCTATATAGATCATGTGAGCGTAATAAAAAAAGGCTTAATGTGACAGCTGACAGTTCGGGGTTAGTAAAAATGGAGCGTTATACGGAAGAACAACGCATAATAAAAAAGGCCTATTGTTTTAATTTTTTACGTTGGCATCACTGAACTAATAAATAGTGCAAAATTGAAATTTTGCGTGAATTATGGGACACCCTTTATATTCAAAGTTGCGCATCCATATTCCCCAAAGTGGCTCGTACCGAAATAATAACATTTCTTGTGCCTTACACAAATAATTGAATTTCTGTCAGAAACAACATTTTCGATTAAAAACTTAACCGTCGTCGCTTGACTTGAATTTTTGGAAATATTGAATCCGCGGGCACCATTCCACCCAAAATTCAGTTGCCGCTACTAGTCTCCTTGAATGGATATTCCAAAAAGGGTGAATGAGCGTCGTCGTCATTTCGTTTGTCGTGCGGATGTAATTTTGATGAAATTTTGATGAATTATTACTGATTTTGACACAACTAATTAATACTCACGAGCAAACGAACAGCGAACTCTGCTACCACCTGGTGGATTGCAGAGCCGCTGCCTGCTGTTCATTTTGTTATCCAGACTTGACAACCTGCACAGGCACATCCACACGCAAATACACACATCATCTTCGTCATCGTCATCGTATAGTATAGAGTCCCCTTGCGAAAGGCGACTTTTAATCGGTTTTCATTATGTGCCGATGAGTTTCGTGTCTTTGCCAAACAATAAACGCGGACACCCCTTCTGCACAAATCTGCTTTGGGGATGATCCTTTGCCTTGGTAGTAAATTGATTCTCTGTCTCTCCATACCAGCCTGGCTGGTTGTGCCCTTCCCCCACCACCACCACCCGCCGAAAGCTGAAATGTGTTTGTCTTAATCTTTGATTTGTTTTTCCAATGTAAACGACAGGAATTAATTTAGATAAATGATTCGAGATGCGCGATGGAGTGATAAGGACTGAAGACGATGAGAGATCAAACTGAAAATCTCGAGATTCGTCTCATCCCAATGGAATGGAATGGAAATTTGATTTATTTGCTAATTTGCTTGTTTTATCGTTGATTTCCAAGGATATCTGAACGACGGGTGGCACGGGCTGAGCGGGATTGCTCACCCCTCACCCCCAAGGATAAGTGTAATTGGCTAAGCAAACATTCTGAAAGGCAAAGAGCCAGTAACAAAGTTTGGTTGCGTTGCTTGGTTTGTGCGCCTGTGAGACTGAGAAGTTTCCATTTTCAGGACGATTTAATTTTGTGCATATAACGTAGAAACAACAGTCGAATTCTTTGTCGAAGTTGGAAAATGAAAAATGACTGTGTGCAGGGGAAATGTGAATGCTTTGACTTTGTTTGCATTTAAAATCAGTTTTGGGTATTTAGCTCCTGACTGTGTGAGCCAGCATCAAGAGGAGGGCGGTCGCGGTTGGTTCAGAACAAATTGATTAACTTTAAGTTAATTAATTTAAATTTCTCTAGCGCCTTTGCCTTGCAATGGATGAATTGATGTTTGAGCTCATTTTCCGAAGCTACAGTCCTATGTTGGCTGAAATGTAGATTAATTGTTGCGCCAGCTGTCTATGGTCGAGTATATGTTAGATTGGCGTTCTGTCATGCACAGTTATATACTTTTACCATGTATTTTAATTTCAGTTTTAACCATCGTTATTCTAACCAAACATGAGATCATAAAACCGGGATTCAAATTGGTTGCGCCTTGAAAGCGTTTTATACACTGTTGCACATTGCTCAGTCAACCTTCATGCAGCTTTGCGTTAAAATGTGCTCAGCTTTGGAGTTCAATATCAGACTACTCTTGCTCAGATGTGGCGGATGCTTCTTAAAAAAGAATGTCAGCTACCTTAAAACAGTAAAAACGTGTTATTAGTAAGGAATCGAAGCAAGGACTAGTCTCCATGAAATTGAGTTAATTTTTCATATGAAAGCCAAATTTCGTCGCCTATTGCTCGTTCACAGACACCGGTCCCAGGTCTTTTAGCTCCTGCAGAAATCGGCATTTTTCTTAAAAAAAACTATGAATTGAATAGGAACTTAACTTAAATTAAACTTTGTTAATCCCCGCAATTAGAGAGGATGATACTTGTAGACTATGCCTGGAGGAAACTGAGACAGCGGCACATATACTGTGTCAATGTCCGGCGCTAGCTGGCAGAAGAATGAGGATCTTGGGACATCATTGGGTCGAAACCCAGTCGATGAAACAGATCTCCCATAAACAGATGCTAGAGAAGAACTGTGGAGAAATCCAGAGAGTCTGTCTGAGAAAGATTTACAGTGGTAGAGAGACGAAAAGAGACCAGACATTGGTGGTCTGATTCGAATATCTCTCGAAATCTATATATACAACCCCCGGAATTTACAAAATATCAATATTCGTACAACAGACGAGTATACACATCGGAGTACAATAAACAATTTCCAATCTTAAAATAATAAAATGCAAATCATATCTGCTGCAAGGAAGATAACACAAACAATAACTATCCGCAAACTATCCTTTCGCATATACATCTACGAGTGTACGTTTTCCCCCCCAGTTCTACGGCAAAACTTTTGACTAATGGCCATTTAATGGGAACTGTTTGTAATTACACTCACACACGAACAGCACGCTTCATATCCTATCGTGTCGTATCTTCTGGACAAACCTCAAGACGATACAAAAGTCTAAGTTCTTTGCAGAACAGTGTACGTGATCATACATAATCAAATTTCGACGCAAAATGGCCAATGAACGGGACCACGACTGCAACCCCCCATCAAGAATCTAATAGACAATATATATTTCTGTTTTGCGAACATCTTCCTCCCCCCCCCCCCCCCCCCCCCCATAGTGGGTAGATCTGAGTATTTCTCTCGAAGAAACTTTATTGATAATGACTGAGAATAAGATACGCTTGTGCTAATGTTGCGTTCGACTCCCAACAACACAATGTTGTGTATAGTTTCTTGAAACCGCATCTATACACATGGCCAGGGAGTGATGTGTATTGCTTATTGTTTTGCTGGGATTTTACACACGAACTTTCATTCTACCTATACCCAGAGTTGACAGTATTCGGGTTTGGGTTATGGGTGTTGTTGCTGACGCAAACCAAAAAATAATTTTCCTTTCAATTAAAGTTTCGTATCGGAAGATGGCAAAACGAAAGAATCCTTGGTAATCACCAAAGGGATACAGAACGTCGTTACACTATACAGGCGGCTGGGATGAAAGGGGTGAAAGGATTTACGGCAATTGTCTTAGTCTATCATGTGTGGATTAGGGAAGAAAGGATGTGTGGTCCCTAGTGGATTTTCTTATTGAATATTCGATATTTTAATGTCTTCCATAGGGATAGAGATAGAGTTGGGTGTATGTGTGGGCACGGGATGGGATGAATTCCAATTTTGAGAAATTTCCTTGCGAAGCCATATAGTTTCGTGCAGATCAAATCGAAGTCTAATGAACATCCTTGAGTAGAACTGAACTTTTTTATTTATTGTCAGTCACAGGCGGCAATTGTCCCAACAAAAAAGCAAAGCTCGAGTTAATCGTCTTTCTATTTGGGTCTTTAGGAGTGAAATAAATTCCAGTAGCTGTACACTTGACACCTGTCACCTTCGCCCGCATTACTGTGACCAATTTAGCTAAGTGATATCGCTGCCACATAAAATTCAATTACCCGCCGCAAGATTCGCATGTATTCCAACTTTCAGCCCCAACTGAACCGCAGAAGGGGTTCCTGTTTCACCTTGCACTACATGCGTATATAAATCCAATTCAAATAATAATTGAAAATATCCCTCAAAGGACCTAATAAAATCGAATCATAAATCTCATTGCGGCGCGGGGTCTTGTACAGTATGTGAGTGTCCATAAACGTACAGCAAGAAAACGAATCTCCGAGAACATGCACCAAAAACCATATCATGCTTAATTGACTACATAATTTATCTACAACCGACGACGACGACGACGCCTTTCCACGCCGTGGGCTATCGCCTTTCCGAAAATGGACTGCTAGAAGAAATTCACCTACCATCCCCATCGTCGAAATGTTATTTATTGCGTCCACCAAAGCCCCGGCTCGCACGCAATAATTTTTATTTTGCGGTAGATGTGCGATTACCGACGAGAGCAAGGGAAACAGGACCACCACCAACTCTCGGTGTCCAGCTTGTTGGCAGGATCTTAAGTAGTACGAAGCTAAACACTTCTCACATCGATGCGGCGATTTCTTTTCGGTGTCCTCATTTCAGTTCTCGATTTATGTGAGTTGGTTCTGATGCGCGGGTCCTGAAAGGACAAAGATAATACCGAACCGAATGTGGGTGGTCTCTCTAATATTTATTTATTTTCCGATTTTCCCAAATTGATGTCGGGTGGCGGCTATTTGCGTTCATAAATTATGAAGGGTGCCGGCACTATACAGACCAAAAGTCCTTGATCCGTTTAAGGAAAACTAATTTAATTGTACATCACGTTTATTGGAAGTAATGTAAAGTTCCAAAAGGAGTAAACTTGCAGCACTATTTACGGCTGGTTTTAGTGTCAGGTATTAGCATGAGAACGTCGTTTACCTGGCGCATGAGTAACTTAAAGTGGTATAGAGTGAACATAAAGCGCACCAGGTGTAGAAAATAGTTTCTTGCTGCAGCGGTGATTAAGGACGAAAGTTAGCAAGGTTTGTTGAATCTTAAGTTTCAAATTAGGAGTGGATATTGCATGATCGTAAACATCGTAAATGGTGTTTTGCATCAAAAGTGGTGTGTGCTCTTGGGCGCTCTGCTATGCATCGGATGTGTTCTAAGAGTGTAGTCGGCTTTTAGGGTTACGAACAGTCTATTCTTTTCAATGTAAAGCTAAGTTATACCAAGAGGTTTTAGTTTTAGTTTATAAATGAGCTCCCACAGCATTTAAAAATAGAGTGGAATATTATATTTCCAGGACGCAATTTAATTTCGCTTCAAAAGTAGAAACGTCTTTCTTGGAAGAAGTAAAAGAAACATTTGGATTCAACTCTATTTTGCAAGTCCATACAGCTCGTTTGAATTTTGACTCTGAAGCTGTAAGGTTGCGACCAAACGTTTACAATGCATCAGTCTGTAAAACGCTTTAAAAAAAAGAGCAGCAAAAATAAAGCTTTTAAAAGACACCGCAAAAAAGTGCATAATAAACTTCAAACAGAAAACGAGTAAAAATAACTTACTGCAAGACACATATATAGAAGCTTGAAAAAAAACAAGAGCTCAAATTAACGGCTTAAGAACGCATCAACTAAAATCGTAAAAAACGCGTGCAAGAACGCAAGACAAACTCATTGCAAAACACCTAAAATTAGTCATAATTGAGCCAGACGATAATTGCGAAAAAAAATCCTCAAATGACGCGATAAGAATGGTTACAAAAAACTCGAAAAGCTCAATTTATCGTCCAAAAAGGCCGAAAAAGTCTCCAAAAAACACTTTTATATGCAACAAAATTTATTAAAATTACGCGTGACAGCTATGATACCTAAGGCGATAAAGCTTTGTCAGATACAGCTTTAAAAAAGCATAGCCTTAAAATCACATCGATTGAGCTCGATATATTAGTCTGAAATCATGAGAAAAAATGTGCAGAAAACGCTCCGAAAATGCATAGAAAGGAGTGCAAAAAACTGGACAAATTACCTCGTCAGAAAGAACTTTAAAACGCAATCAAGGACACTTCAAAAACCCAAACCTTGAATCATTTATTAGTCAAAATGGAGACGCAAAATAGGATTTCATTCGAGTAATCCAGCTTAAGCCCATAAGCGAGTAAATTAAAATTGTATTTCGTGGCCATAATAATATAGCAATCAGACTCGAATTTTGTTATAAGATGCAGCTCGTTAATTGTGTTTTATAATTTTGCTTTTTCAAGTGAGCTTTTAAGCGTCAGCTTTTTAATCTGGGATACAACTGCCACAGACTCCCTCCGCAACCGCTACAACACAAGTCAAAGTTATGGTCCCCGTGAGGTGTTAATACATTTCTTTCTAATTTTGTCTGATCTCACAAGCTAAGGAAACAAAAAACAAAGACCCTTCCATGTGCATTTATACTTCCATCACCTTCAGCCGAACGATACTTAAAGATTTTCCAAAATAAATAACCCTTTTGCGTAAACCATCTCACAAGAGTAAAATAGCCTCGAACCCTTCATTTCCATATCTTCCGCATTTGTTCCATCAGATAATATTATTAACGGATTATTAATCCAACACATACACATAATAAAAGCTGCCCTCCGAATGCACTGACTAGCGAATATCTTCTCAAAATTGACAAGAAAAGGGTTTCATCGTCTTTGGGCCTCCTTTATGAGCTTCTTATTGTCTATACCCCCGCCCCATCGCTCACAGTAAGTAGCTACATAAAGCAAACAAAGTCCTTTTTCCACAACTCAGATCTCATTTGATTTTAATTTAAATTTAATGAAGAATCAGAAGGCGCAAAAGGACCAACTCTTATCCTTTTGACTCTCGCTCCACCCCCCAAATCAACGCAATGGTTTGGCCCTTTTGTATTAGTGTACTCTTGTTCGTTTGGCCAAAATGCGGAATTGTTAAATAGCTTAACACCCCTTCTTCGACATCCCCCCTGCTACATTAACGCTCTATAAAACATCCTCTCGTCGTCGTCACTTCGTCGCCGCATTTGTTGTTTCGCAGCGATTCCCAAGCATACTTCAATGGAAAGTTTGTTTTTTCTTCAAGTTGCTCGTCCCCACCGGCAGCCACCACCGTCCATCCCGTCTTTGCGGAAATGAAAATTACCAGGCGATTTTCCAATTAAGGATACAATCTTCTTATTGTTTCATCCTTCGATGGAAAGTTTTTTGTGCGTACTCACATCTTTCTGTCTAATCCCTGGAATGTGTGTACGCCAAACGCAACAGGATCTACAGAGTTGCTGTGCCGTTAAACTTTATTTAAATTTTAATTCCCTTCGAAGGGTGCGGGGTTCGGCAAATGGGCTGGCGCAACGTAAAAGCCGTGTGTAGCGTGCGTGTAATCAAATCAAATCCAAAGGATACCATCTTTTGTTTTGTTGTTCCACATTTCTGGGTCTCGACCTTAACATCCGAACAACACAACTCTGATATTCCATCAAAACAAACCCAATGAAATGTTAATGGAATTACGTTGTGGAAAGGGCACATGGTGGATGGCACCTTCCACTAAACACACACGCAGCCATCTCGCATCACGGCGAAGGACAATTCGTCGCTTTTGTTTATGCGAATGAAATCTGAATATGAATTGGAGCATTAAATGGTTCACGCTCGTTAATCTGACGGGATTGGGAGTGACGACGACAACGACGATGGGTTTTGTTTGTTCTAGTTTTAGCTAGGAGAACGTTTCCTTGGGTTTTTGGGAAATGTTTATTTAATTTTAAGGATGTGCGTTGTAATGATTTCGGAGATTGTTTTCCCAGATAATCATGGGTGTGAAATTCGGTTGTGCTTTTGTCTTTCCTGTGATGAGCGAGCCTTGTTCTTTTGCACGGAAAGGTGTAATTTGGATTTTTATCTCCTGAGGGATTCTTCGAAAGTGTTTCCCAAATGTTACATTATACAACTTAAACTTACAGCAGCGAAACTAAGATTCGCTTTTGGAGACGACGTCCTAGAACTTTGCCCTGGGTCCTGTTCTTTAACGAACAACATCCTCATTTCCTTTATTGAATTTGCAACAATGAGGCATCAGGTTTGCCAACCTTTCCCCGTATAATGGAATTCCAAATCCAATAATCTGCAGTCAATGTTACGAAAAATAGCCCCCCCATTAAAGCATTGACTTCCATATTGTACTGTGAACGAAAAGAAATATTCCTTCATATCCTTTCGGCTCGACGGATATTATCTCATCACTCGTTCCCCACACCCGCTTGCAGAACTGATAAAAGCATCACTCTATCCTTTCACATTTCAACTGAACGGAATATAAAACCCAAATACAGAGAAGCAAAAAAATAAAAAGAACCGGATAAAGGATAAAAGGGTAAATAACCGTCCACGTTTTGACGTGTCGTACTCATTGTAGTCGGCAGTAACTACTCGCGTCATAAGTTCGTTTCGCGACGGTAGTGCGAGTGATATTTCCGATGATTGGTAGTGAAAACGTTACTTTTCGGTTGCGACATCCTTAGGGGATGACGGTTTTTACTGCACACATTCGATACACGATTACAGAAAGCGATGGGGCTGCGGCAAGTGACGAAATGACTTCGGAGAAACACGACTTGGATTTTAGAGAGAACGACACACTGTGTTCACAAAAATACACAAATATTACTTTTTATTAACTTACTTTACACACTCCGTGCATTACCGTGGCATGCCATAAAGGAGCAAAGGGGAGATGGTGAGTTTTTATTGCTCTTTTTGGGAAAATTGAAATGAACGTTTATAGATATTGGGATAGTATCTAGTGTTAGATGTTTCAGGGCGTTGCAGTTGTTATTGTAAATAACTCACCGAATAATTAAACTATTACTTGATTTTTGTTTTTAAGTACTTTAACACACCATATGTTCTGACACGACAATAAGTTTCTCACTCCTAAGTATTTATATCGCGTTTTCAGTTTCCGCATATGACTTTTTGTAAAATTACCAAAAATTTCCCAAACAGCATACTGAAAAAGCACCGTTCTTAGACACTCTTTAACAAATTTGTCTGAAAAAGGCGTCATATTAGCCTTGGAAATCAACTTGATATGAAACAAAAATCGCATCCTAAGCTGAGCACAGAAAATGTTATGATGCGCACAAAACTATAGCCCCATAAAATATGTACTATTAACGGAATACAAGTCTAGAAAACAAGTTTAGAAAAGTTCTCAATCAGCAAAAGCACTTAAAAAGCTCGTAAACAATAGTAAGCAAAAAACGCCCCCACAAACAAAATTAGATACGAAAATCTGCTTCAAAAACACTTACAAAGATCGCTGCACAAAGAATTAAATTTCTGTATAGAAAATAACACTTAAAAAAGCTGTTAAACTCACAAAAAAAAAATTAAAAATAAAAGGCCCAAATTTTTTTTAACGGAAAATAGGTCCGTAATCAAACCGTGTCAGCGATGTGACAACAGCATGTCACTCAAAAACGCTACTTTACGCCAGAAAGAAAATCTAAAAGAACATAACTCCTCCAAACGAGTAGAAAACTGTCAAACACTTTTCCAAAGTAGACAGCATATATAGCATGAAGGAAATGTGTAAAAAACGCAAAATAATTCAAAAACTGAATTTGTTTTATTGAACATTATATCTCGAAAAAGCAAAATAAAGTAAAATCGTCCGCACGCAATTATAACAACGACGTACACTCTTCTTTACGCTTCAGAGATTAAGACTAAGTTTTTCTTGAATGTAAAAGTGACCACATATCCAAAGACCATGCACGGAACAGAAGATCATTTTAGTAAACCGCCGCCAGTCACTTCAAGCGGTATGGAACGTTACGTCAAACCGTCACTTAAAGTCGAAATGCACAAAAATATATACCAGTTTATCCCAATTTAACACAAATGTGACACACTCATTTATTGGGCATTGGGCATAGCTACTTGCTTACTTTCCTGAGAAACACTGTTCAATAAAACAGGCCTTATATTTATGTATTTTGCACTGGACTTTGGTTGGATCTGAAGACCAGATCGAAAGGCAGTTTGACACTATAAAGTAAGTTATTGGAAAATGTTGGTCTACCGGTTTTTGGAGTGAAGTATTTCATTTCATATTTGAATGGTTTTTAACCAGTCAAAAAGCGAGTCCGACTAGTAAGAAAATATGTAAAAATTAATTAAAAAAGTCTCTCCGAAATCGAAACAACACTAAAACAAAATATTTACTCTCTATAAAGAAAGAGATTGAGAAAGCATATTTTATTGGAAATAACTTATGGGACCTTAAAAACGGTTACCGTCTTTTAATATTTTTTTAGAAAGTATGACACTTCCAAAAACTATTGAAAGCCGCATAATTGTGCAAGCTGTAAGCTGGTTCGTCGAAAAATGATGACAACTTTAAATTGATTATTCCCTTTAATTTTTAGCTTAAAAAGTCAAATTAATGACGTTGACGACTAGAATACATCATTTATCAATGTGAGCTCTTTTCGACTTAAACTGAAAACGTTACACAGCTGTATCCAACGAAATTGTGCTTATTTTGAGTAAAGCGTAGTACGCTGCTCGAGCTAAACTAAATTTTATCTGGTCTCCAACTTTTCTCTCCAAACATCAGCTAAAGTCCTAGCTAAATTTTGACATAAAGACCGCTGTGGAGAAATGTCAGAAAAAACAGCTGTTCTTTGAAAATAACTACCTTCAACAATTTAATTTACTTGAGAAAAAATTTTAATTTCATAACTAACAAGTAGGTATGGACACAAATGAAATTGAAGGAGACTTCATGATTTGTGCAGCTGCGCAAGTTATTGCAATAGCTGCAATGAAGCAAAAAAAACTCCTTCTTTTCGTGTAAATCCCTACTTAAAAGAAAGAAAAACACCTCATTCGCACGAGTAAATCCACATATTGCCCACAAAAATTTTGCGGACTACTACTATGAGTCTGGAAGAATAATAGAAGGCGAATGGGGAAAGCAAGTTTCAATTGGTGCCGAGCTCCGTTCTTTCCAATCTGTACCTGGAAGACCCAACGAATCTGGGAAACTTTTAAGAAACAAAATAAAAGATTTTGTTAATTCTCCTGTTGGTGCTATTCCTTGGCAATCAAAAGCAGCGTTCCTAAAATAAAATATCAATTAAAATATTTTATATGCATTTCTTTTTTCGAATGATTTTAAATTATTATAATTATAAAGTCTTAAGTAGGCAAGTATAAGTTTTAGGTTCCAGGACTTCTTTGATTTGTTTGCCGAAGAGCAATCACCGCCTGTTGTTGAAAACTCAAACCAAGCTCTTCAACCGAGTCGTCGGGTAGCTTTTGAAGAACACGATCTAGGTTCGCCAGCAATGAGTAGTGCACTAAGGGAGGTTGTGGGGGGCCGTTCCTATCTTCCCTCCGCATTTGGATAAGGTCCGTTACCGTCTGCGTTAGGGAAGCCACATTTTCCACAATACCATCTTTTTTTAGTTGATTTGCTGTATTCTTAAACAACAAAAAGAACAAAATTATATAAGTAGATAATTATAACATAAAGTTCAGATAATATAAACATACATATGTGTAGCTGGAGCCTGGAGTACTTGAAGTAGCATCTTGTTGAACTTCTACATCTTCAAGTAAATACTTATCAGAAACTGCAGCGTTTGTAAATGGACTAGAAACAGATGGAAAAGTTAAATAAATGAATTATGTCTATATTGCATAGTTACATGTACCTTCTTTTGCTAGATGCCGGCGTGAGGAATGATAGACACGCAGAGAATTCCCAATCAACAGTATCCTCAGAAAGGTGTTGTCATTATCTTCGGAAAATTATTTTGCGGCACTCCCTGACTTCTCAAATTTTTTGGCGGTTTTATGAGAGCGATGACTGTTCCGTGAAGATTTCCATTGTGCTTTACAGTAGTCAACTATA
This sequence comes from Cheilosia vulpina, assembly GCA_916610125.1. Lineage (NCBI taxonomy): Eukaryota > Metazoa > Arthropoda > Insecta > Diptera > Syrphidae > Cheilosia > Cheilosia vulpina. The sequence goes on along the minus strand of OU744280.1, from coordinate 8,349,094 downwards.
AAAGCAAACACTTGTGTTATGTGCTTTTTAAGAGGTAGAACTTACCTGTTTTTTCCTATTGCTTCAGATATAGCTCTCCAATCAGCGTTAACTGCGTCCAAGTTGCTATGGTACGTGTGTGCAAGGCTCCATATCGATGGATGTTGCTCCACAAGCATCGCCAACATTTCCTTCGCCTCGACACTAAAAATCGTTTTATGTTTTCGTTTTTTTTTATTGAATTCCAAGGACTTCTCTTCTATTTCAAAAGACTCTTGCTCTAAATACTGCTCGTCCATACATTCATTAAAATCAAACATATTTTGAACACAAAAAAATAACAGCAGAGCGATCTGTCAAAATTTAGCTGGGGAAAATGTACCGACCCATTAAATGGGCGCGATAAATTTTGACAGATACATGAAGGACATTCTGAAACAAAAGTTTGATTATTTAGCTCGAGCTGCGTACCACTCAGCTAAATGGGTTCGCTAAAGTTTAGCTCAGCTAAAGTTTGGAGAGAATTTTGTATGGGAGCGAAAATTTAGCTCGAGCAGCGAACTAAGCTCAATGCGTTAATCATGAAAAGTTTGGAAAAATCTGTTAAGTAGCTTTTCGAGACCCACTTTCTTGACCTCGACCATCGTGATATCGTAAAAGATCGAGTTCGAAATTTTCACAAATTACACTATATTTACACCACGTAATCAAAAAAATGTTCTTTTATCTTAAAAACCGCCTCTTTTCCACCATCTTTACTACAAACAATAAGTAAATAGAATTTATGTTCCTTTCCAGCACTCGAACAAAAATCTAAAAGACAACCTGCGATTATTTCCAATGAGGCGGAGTAGAAATCAGCTGTACCTACACAAATTAGGGATGGATTTTCCTCTTCACAGAGATCCATGGATGTTCGAGCTTTTTTTTATTGCTGGAGCAACCCAGAAAAAAATGGCGAAAATTTATAATTACTTTGCATTAATTCGTTTTTGTTCCTTTTTGAATGTAATTTTCGTGCGCGAACAAAAAAAAAACATATCCTTTTGTGTTTATGGTTCTTTTCTTGCACTGACTCAAATCTGCTTAGGGGCTCAGTACCTACTCATTTAATTTTAATTAATTTTACCCGCCACAACCAGATGGGGGCGGACACAATTTACAATTTTCCTGAGTAATTGTTGGTTTTCTTTTTTTTGCACGATTTTAAAGAACACGTTTTGCTATGAAAATCGTTTACCATTCCTCTACAACTCCTCAGTCGAAAGCACTGTCGACAAATCGAAAAAAGAAAGTCCAAACCCCATTTGAAATGTAAATTTCCTCCAATACTGAAGTTATTATCATTTTATTCAAAAAGATCAAAAGGATATACAAAAACCACTTTGTATGATGATTAGAGAGCGGCACTCCGGGGGAAAGGGATGAAAACTTCTATACACCAATCATGGCTGATGTACACTGCAGTGCAAAAGTAAAGTTTGGTTCGATTAAAACCCTTTGACATTAAAATTCTGTTACAATATTGCAGAGGACTCGACAAATCTCCGCATGCATATTGATAAAAAGTAACACGACTGTAATTACAAAAGTGTGTGAATGTTCACCATGCATTTGCATATAAATTGCTTTTCGGGGCGCCTCTCGGAGTAACACTCCGAACACTAATTTCGATTAAAAACTGTTCCCATTCGCTGTAATTACACATAAGGAAAAAACAAAATCACGAGGCTACGCGCATCACTGATTTGCAATCGCAAAATACCCCAAAACTCAATGCGTTTCACTCGACAGGACTTCCAAGAAGGATGCATGCCTAATATGTTTTCGCCTTTTGGTGGAAAAGTTTTCCCATTCATTTGTGTGGCTGCTTGTTTTGTGGATGAGATTTTGGTGTGCTAGCCATCTAGGGTCCTACGATTTCGAGAGAAAGAGAGGGAGAAATGGAAAACTCGTTCAAAATTTAAAAGCTTGCACTGCAGTTACCAGTTACGGTCCGAAGGAGTTTGTTGGGAAAGACTTTTGCTGACAGCGTAAAGTCCTACAAATGGGCGACAGCGTGGTGGTGGTAGTTTTCTTCGAGAGTTTACCACGGCTATCGATCATAAATCCACTAATATTTACAATTACAGCACTTTGGGAGACGCCATTTGCATGCAAGGGTGTTGTATTAGTGAGGGTTTTTTTATGGAAGCGAACATTTTAAACTAAACAAGTTGGCCTTTCTGGAAACCATTCCATTTTAAAAATGACGACCACAATCCGCATAGTAACACATTAAATTTATTTACAAAAGCAATACCAACCGCAACCAAATCTCTACTACAGTTAACTATAACTTATATTCACTCAAATAATGACACTCATTTCCTGGCATAGGCCACAACTAGCTTGTACGGAGTTATGAATCGATAATCGTCTTTATCCACGGTCGACTCACTCAAGTTAAGCCCGATCACGACTTTGATCACCTCATCCAAGTATTCTTCGTGCATCCAAGTTGGTATTCGTTCGAGGAAAGGATTCACTGCTCGCATGTTTTCTGCAAAAGCACACACTACTTAGCAAGCATATTTCAAGCACTCGATACTCACTCTTCACAATGTCCAGTCCTTCGTAGATGAATATTTTGTCCCGAATCTCAACGCTGTACTCAGAAAACGCACAATCCTCCAGAATCTGACCGAATTCCGTTTCGGGATCCTTGCTGTACTGCAGCGGAGAAATGAACCTCTGGACATCCTTCATGTAGGGAGACCATTTCGAGTTCAACGAGACAATCCGGTATACATCGAAAATCGGGTTCGTCGCCAGAAAAACCAGTAAGCAATCCCCATCGTTGTGCAGCATCTTGTAGATATTCTCCACAGCTTGCCTGGGAACACAGAGGGATTTTCCAAAATGCACTCACAGTTAAAAAATAAAATCCTACCGCTGATTTTGAACCCAGTGAAGGCAGTAAAACGACGTGACGTGATCAAATTCCGATATAAACTCGTTTGGCAATGTTTCTGTTGCAATGTCGAGCACCTTGAAGTCCACACGGTCTATCTGGGAGTAGGACTTCTTGCCGTGACGCACCATCTTAGTGGAAATGTCTGTGCCGATAATTTTGTCAAACTTTCTTGGCACAAGAGGATACACAAAGTCCATAAGAACATCGCCACTGCCACAGCCAATGTCGATTAACGAGTCCTTGCCATCAGCACGCCATTGAATCACACTCGAGAACTCCTTGATGATCTGGTTAGCATCGTGGCGCTGTACAATGTTGGCTCGTTCGTAAAGTTTTGCTTGGTTCATTGCTGACGATTGAATTGTGGAATTCTGTTTGGAAACTGGGCAACTTCTAATTTGAGAAGCACAAAAGTTCCGGGCTTTTATATACTTGTACAACGCCACTCCACACCACTCTGAAAGATGTGCGGTGATCTCTCTACCAACAATCAAAGGAAACAGCTCTTTTCTTCGGTCGTTCGGTCGGTTCTGTTCCAAATTTGGAACAAATACCTATTTGACGAATGGAGTATGAAACGAGACCTGACAATGACAATGAATGCAGCTTCCGTGGTTCCCATCTCTCAACTGCCACCTAGTCGCATCTGCGATTAGAATAGAATGGATGGAGGGAGGGTAAAATATATGCGTGATCGTGAAAAAGGTGACAGATCTCACCTTAGCTGATTGTTGAATTGACAGAGGATCGTATGACTTCGTTTGTTGTGGAACATTGACGTAGGGTCAGTTTGGGCATAGACTTCGCCACGACAACAAGACAAGTGTGTGCGCTAGAGCCATATTGTTTACAGCAATCGCACTGTAGTTTGTTATTTGAACAAAGCTTTGCTTCTATGTATGGATGGCACACATTAGGGCTTTATCGATTCAAAGGGAGGGTACTTGAATTACAGAAAATAATCAAAATGGAACTGAAGATGCAACATATATTTGACAAGTACAATAACCCACTTAGGAGCGACCGATTTTGCAGGGGAGAAATATATTCACCATGGATGCCATAACACGTAACGTGTTTAACTATAGTCGATTTTGCATCCGAATCAAAAACAAATTCCCTGTCATGTATATGGTAAGATATGGCTGCATTGTACAGGAATCATCACACGCCGAGCAGTTTTCTAAACAATTCAGTGTCAAAACGGTCCAATAAATCGATTTAGCAAGACGAATCGAAGGGGGGGTTATTTTTGAATAACTAAACTTTCAAAACTCAATGCGCCGTACTAATAATAAATTTAAGTTACAACTTTAATTTTATGGAAGCTCACAATTGCTTCAAATATTGGTGAGGACCCATTGGGCCTTCGACTTTGAATTTTAGTAGTTCACAGTGGCAATATTTTCCGTACAAATTTCACAATTGTAAGCTTCCGTAAATTTAAACTCGAGCCTTAAATTGATTGTTAGTGAGGCGCAATAATTCTTAATTTTTTATAATCTTAGGTAAGGCATGGCCGCACTTAAGTAAATAGTATATGAACCTACTTTGCGTCAGTAAATAGGTGTAGGCCTGTTGAAAAATATAGTATTTTTGTGTGTTCTTAGATAGGATCATGTAGTTATACAAGGTGGGCCAAAATAAGTCATCCGATGTTGTTTGGCTCTCATTTTTTTCTAGTCGAGAAGAGGATATCGGTCAAATGGGCGCCGTCACAATTGATTGCCATACGGGTTCGTTTTATGGAATTTTTCATCACTTCGGCGAGAACTTCCGGCGACAGATGCTCGCACTCGTCTCGAATGTTGTCCTTGAGGGCTTCTAGGGTCTCGGGCTTATTCACGTAAGCACGGGACTTCAAAAAACCCAACAAAAAGAGTCTGGAACTGTTAAATCGGACGATCTTGTGGACCAGTGCAAATCGCCAAGACGATAGATGAGGCGACCCGGGAACGCCGTCTTCAGAATATTGGTTGTGGCTCGCGCGCAGTGTGTGCCGTAACTCCGTCCTGTTGGAACCACATGTCCTCCAGTCCTAATTCGTCCAATTGCCGCCGAAAAAACTCAGTTAACATGGCCCTATAGCGCGCACCGTCCACTGTTGTCGTTTGACCAGCGGGTTCTCGAAAAAAAATGGCCTCGTCAACAGCGGCGATATTCTCGGCAAAACGTGCGCTCCGCGGCCGGCCACTCTTGGCAACATCTCGTGTGGTCCCATACTCTTCAAGGTTGGTGGCCAAACGGCGCAGTGTTTGCGCAGTCTGTGTCGGACGGCCGTGGAATCGGCGAGACGGAATTCGCGCTGCGCCAACACTACAGACGAATTGTTACGCAAAAAATAGACACGTTATTCCACGTTCTTGGGGAGTGTATCGCTACATGGCTTGTTCACTTGTATTCTACATCAGTCTAGTCCACAAATGTCAAAACAGATTTGACTTTGGCGGCCATTTGCAAAAATAAGTGCATCTTCCAATAGGGTGCTAATATCTTTAGGCCCACTTTGTATAAGCACGTAAAACAAATAAATTTCTTATGTTACGGTTAGATAAGTAGTCATGTTAGGACATTTTAGGGTGTTTCAACTCTCTTTGCTAAAAGAACATTTTCCATATAAAATTAGCCATTGTGACAAAATATTTAGTGCAAGCATTAAAAATGATTATTAAGTAAATAAAAATGGTTTGGAGGCGGAATTGTTTTCCGCATTTCACCACATTCAGCAAAGTACTTACAAACAAAAAATAAATCAATTAATCATAGAATTTTTTTCGGTTGTATTTTATATACATTATTTCTTTGCATTAGCAACAATTAATTTAAATAAAAACGTCGTTTAGTCGTTTTTGTGGTGCATTTTTGCGAAAACAAAAAGCTCTTTTGAATGTTCAAACACATCGTTCATGAATTTCTCTTCCTTATAGAGCGGCATTCGTCCAATGAACAGATTTATTGAAATCAAAAATTCTACAAAATTTCGAAAATATTTGTGTTCCAGAAACCAAAAACCTCACAGAGTTCCTTCAAGGACGAATGTTCCATCTCTAACTTCGACATTTTGTTGTACCTACGAAGCCAAAAAAAGCTGTGCAAAGTCCGTCCACTGATTTGCATTCTTCTGACAGAGAGGCGTAAATCTATCCACATCTGTCATATATTTTCTCCATTTAGGTTTAGCAGCTATAGCGTCTAATAAATATAAAAGAGAGGTAATCCGACTAAAGCTAAAAGACAGTCACCCATTTTTGAGCAACATATTCTATATGTATGTTCTTCAGTGACTTTCTGGAAATATAATGTAATTAGTTTGATGTAGCCTTTACACAAACAAAAAATGACAACCATCATCCCTGTTGTTTGAGTCAAGTCAAAAGACGACCCTAATGTCTTTTATAAGAGTGAAAGGTGACATCCATGAATGGAGGAATGCTATATCTTTTTTTTCCAAATTTTATCGCAATACCTGCCAGGGATGAGCAAACAATTTTTTAGGAAATGTAAGATTACAAAAACCGCCCGGTTGTTACTTAATTTACTAACCCAGTTTGGACAAAATAATTAAGTTACATGAGCGAACTTTGCATAATACTCCAAAGGCATCATTTCCGTTTCAATATCGAGAACTTAAAAATCGACTTTGTTACAGTCAGCGTAGCCATTCGTTCAATTATGTATCATGTCCAATAAACTTGGATAGATCATAGATGAAATCGATTAGAACATCTCCAGTTCCACAACCGATATCAATAATTAGAGATTCTCCTGTCATTTCTACGTGAGGCAAGCACTTCGCCAAACTTCTTTCGCATCTCGTCGTTGAAATTTATTTCCGAACTTTTTCAAAACTTTCGTTAAAATCGTGTTTAAGATAATAACCTCAATACAACGGTTTTGAAGCATTTGCATCTACGACAGGTGTTCACTCGCTGATAAATGGGGGTAAACATTAATTGCCCAATCGTATAGGTTTTTTACTACCTTTCCTTTCAAAGAAAATTTATATTGCATTAAAAAAAACTTGCAGAAGCACTCACCTGTCATACTTTTCTGTATAATTTACTAATTAGACGCAACTGTTGCTCGAATGTTACCAGATTTTCAATATAAAGTCACTTCTCACTTTTGTGCGCCCATTACATCCTGTACAAACATTTACCTAACTGTAATTTCATTATGTGTGACATTTTGGACATACTTAACAAAAACTATCGGCGCAAACTTACACGTGTGCGATGACATTATATTAATGTATAATAAGCGACTTAAAAGCCCATTCGGATGCATTAACATGTGCAGTTTAAATTAATTATTCACCCAAATGACAGCTACGGCTGACAGCAAAATCCTTCACTGAAGTATTGCCCTAACTAAATACATTAAGCGTTTTTCCTAGAGCTTTCAGTTTAAGGGAAATAAGACTATACCTAGGTACTTTTTAAGAAGTAAACAAGCGGTTATACTTGGTTATGGGTTCTTGTGCTGCTGCATGTTACAACTGCAACTAGCTACGCCCGTAAAAAGTAAACGCATTCATTATTCTACTGCTGTTTTGAATAACATTAGATATTTACGTTTGCAAACAGTTTCAAAAATACAGAAATCTGAAATTGATTTAAATATAAATGTACAGGAAATGCGATACTGATCATAGGGCGCAACCTATTTGCTAAACATTATGTGCTCATAGTCGCATGCGTCTGTACAGAATGTCTGCCAAATAGTCTAACATTGAATTTGTAAGCACTCATTTATTCGCGAATTTCCAACTGCGCACTTGAACTTTAAGATTCAAGATAAGTGTTAAGTATGGTTCGACATATGCGCCCTCATTTGCGTTTAACAAATGGAAATCTCATTCAAACGGGTCCAAAAATGTTCCTGTAATTTTAATTTAAGTCGAACAATGGAAACTTACATGAGCGAAAGTTCACCGACCTGCCTTTCGTTTGGGAGGCGCGTCTATTCTGGACCGCGCCGAGCCACCCGTTGTAAGTTTACAAAGTTTATGCTTCCAAAAAAAGATTTGTTCTGAACATCAACTGGGATGGGTCAATGCACTGCGATGTGAGGAAGCTTTAGAGTTTTTTTTTTTTAAAGTGACAGTGAGTTCGTAAGTAGTTTTTTTTTTTTTAAAGTGACAGTGAGTTCGTAAGTAGGTATGTAAAATTAGGTATTCGCAAATTTTCTACTGCGCGATTGAACTTTAAAGATTAGTCCGTTACATCCTTATTTACGTTCAACAGTTTTTTTTATATGAAATGAATATCGCGTTCGAAATAACTTTCAGTGATATGTCAAACTTACATGAGAGAAAGTTCATCGACCTACCTTACGTTTGGGGTGCTTGTGTGCTTCTATTAACGACTGCCACCAACATCATTAAAAAGTTTATGCTGCTTCCAAAAAAAGACTTGTTTTGAACATCAACGGAGATGGGTCAATGGACTCCGATGTGGGGAAGCTTGAAAGTTTTTTTTTGTAAATGAAAGACGGTGAAGATTCCCGAAGTACACCACTTAGACCACTTAGAATGAGATTGAACGGGAAGCTATTTTTGACCGAAAATAGACTCAAAGTACAATATATTTTTCGAAAACATGATGATTTAAGTTCCCGTTTGATTTGGAATTTTATATCTTTCCGAAAACTTGGATGGAAATAGATGCGCGATCCCCCACATTTCAGGTGTTTTTCCGGAGAAAAATAAATATGAGTTGTTTGGTTAAATGGAGAAATGATTGAAATAAATATTCTATAATTCCTTGAAACTGATTTTATGAACAATCATGTTGGTTTTATGTATTCTGATTTGTGCACTTTTAAACCTAATCAATCAGTTGCTAAAGGAATGGAAAAATGAAATATTCCACTCGTTACCATTGGATATTACTTTTTGAGACCGGCAAGTAAAAAGAAATTATTTAGAAATCCTTTCTTAAATGCTATCAAGTGGATGTTGGGGAAAAATGAAGACAGAACTGAAGAAACTCGATATAGTGTTGGTTGCCTTGATCACTCGGAAGTAATACTCCGACAAAAATGAGTTGCTGCTAGAAAGTACACAATTAAGCGGAAGTCTTCCGATATTTTTATAAAACAAATTTAGTATTGGAAATATCTCTAGTGCTTTATAATAACAACAATGCCTTCCTTTATTTGGATCTGTAGACCACTCAAAGGTTCGTAGTTGTTTTAGCTGTTTTGATTTATTTTGCGTCTATGACTGCCATAACGCGGAGATTGTTTTGTTTTCAACAGTATCTAACGATAATCTTAAAGTGATTTGGAGATATGTTATGACCTCGAACTGGCAGTCCTTTCTGTGTCCCACTAATCAGCAAACCACTAATGGCAGTTCAACTATAGTTATTTTCAAAGCAGTTGGCTTAACTCCAAACTCGATGGTACACACACAGGGGACGCTTTCAAGAAATAGTTAAACGCTACGAATATGACGAATGATTACCGTAAATAGAACCACTACTAACTAACTAAATATTCGTTTATCAGTTGAATAGGACAAAATAGCTTTCACTTGCATTTAGGAGCGGCCTCTATCAATCAATTTTCGTGTGGAAATTTTTGATTTGTTGTTGAAAAACAAAAGATACCGAGAAAATATTTGTAGTAACAACAAATTCTGTGCCGTTGTAATCATCTTTGCTGTATTCAGTAATTGGTAACCTTTAGATATCTGAAATTGGGGACTCGCGCAACAATCCCGTACGGGCTTTATTTCCTACTGACGTAGTATTAATTTTATCTAATACCTAGTTATATTAAAAATATTCAAATAATAACCGCTAACAATTTGAGAGCAGTTTCTATTCCTCGCTAGATGGCACCCTACTAGATAAAAAGGCCACGTTCACCAATCAGAATCCTACACGAAGAGATACGCATCCATACTGCCCTCGCATCTCACTAGTTGAATGGCTATTTATTGCAATCTGACATTCCACCCGCTAGCAATCGGAATAAGTACTTGATTTTATTTGGATAAATTAACAGAAAACCATAAAAGCAGTTGCGGGAAATTCTTTCTTATCAAGTCTTCCATATAATACATATAAATCCAGTGCATGGGCGGACCATTTTATCTTAAAATTTCACAAAACATATCACAGATTGTGCAAAACTGTCAACGTAGACACAAAGGCGGCCGGAATTCTTGAAACAACATACGCAAAATGCGATTATATATTTGTAAGTTGCACATTCGGTGGTTAAATATAAATAAATTAAATTCGAACCATCTACAGTTACTATACTGGCGCTATGCGCCCAGGCATCTTGGGGATTCTACTCCCCTTCTGATGATGTTATTGAATTGACTGCATCGAACTTCGACAAGCTGGTGATTAATGATGATTCCGTATGGATTGTTGAATTCTTTGCTCCATGGTGTGGACATTGTCAGAGCTTGGTGCCCGAATACAAGAAACTAGCTAAAGCTGTCAAGGGAGTGATCAAAGTTGGTTCCGTGAACGCCGACGAACATGGTTCTCTTGGAGGACAATACGGTGTGAAAGGATTCCCAACGATTAAGATATTCGGTGCGAACAAGCGATCACCCGTCGACTTTAATGGACAACGGACCGCCAAGGCTATAGCCGAATCTGCATTGGCCGAGGCTAAGAAGAAGGTTCAAGCCGCATTTGGGGGCGGAAGCAGTGGCGGTGGCAGCAGCAGTTCGACTGATGATGTCATCGAGCTCACTGATGATAATTTTGATAAATTGGTTCTGCAGAGTGACGATATTTGGTTGGTTGAATTCTTCGCTCCATGGTGTGGTCATTGTAAGAACTTAGCACCACAATGGGCTAAGGCAGCTAAAGAACTCAAGGGCAAAGTGAAACTTGGCGCGCTCGATGCCACCGTTCATCAATCAAAGGCTCAGGTAAGGTTTTCGTGACTGCAACTGCCATTTATCAAATAACCATGTCTTTCCCTACTAGGAATACGGAGTACGTGGATATCCAACAATTAAATTCTTCCCAGGCGGCAAGAAATCTTCCAGTGATGCAGAAGAATACGACGGTGGTCGCACTGCATCTGATATTGTGACATGGGCTTCGGAAAAACATAGTGATAGTGTGCCCGCTCCAGAGCTTATCGAAGTCATCAATGAATCCACTTTCGACAAGGCATGTGAAGGAAAGCCCTTGTGTATAGTGTCAGTCCTGCCACACATTCTCGACTGCGATGCTAAGTGCCGCAACGCATTTATTAAAACGCTCAAAGAGATGGCTGACAAATACAAAAAGAAGCTGTGGGGATGGGCCTGGTCTGAGGGTGGAGCACAACTCGCTCTGGAGGACTCCTTGGAAATTGGCGGTTTTGGCTACCCAGCAATGGCAGTGGTTAACTTCAAAAAGATGAAGTTCTCAGTACTTAAAGGCTCGTTCTCAAAGGACGGTATCGATGAATTCCTTCGTGATATCTCCTATGGTCGCGGTCGAACTGCACCCGTTCGAGGTGCCAAGAAGCCAGAGATAAACAGCGTAGACCCATGGGACGGTAAGGACGGCCAGTTGCCACAGGAGGAGGATTACGATTTGTCCGATGTCGACTTCGAAGATGAAAAAGAGGCCAAGGATGAACTATAAGCTACAGAGGGGAGGGATATGATTTGTATCAAAGACTGCCACCACCGCCTCTACTGAAAAGTTACCAAACAACACACACCAACGAATGCTGACGTGGATTCTATCAGTTTAGCTTATAATTTTCCTAGAGATACTATATCTTCTATATCTAACTATTGTTTGTAAGTTATTTTTGTATCTATTAGATTACCGCTGCATTTAAAGTAAGGAAACCATTTCGTTGATGCTAGTGTGAAACAAATTCGTGTAGAACTAATATGGTAATTTAAGCAATACTATGTGAATGTTCTTAAATAAAACTTTCAAATTGAGGAGCTTGACACGCTTTAAATTATTACGCTTGCGAACCATATGTGGCATTTGAAATGACGTGTCTTTTGAGGCCAAATTGGATAAGTATTTAGACAAGGCGACGCAATGTCGTTCGGCTTCTTATCTATCAGAAGAACTCATCAAGCTGTCACTGCTGCGTTTGCCAATATGTATATTTTTAAACGAGGTCAAAACGAATAAATAATCTGTCAACAAAAAGAGATCAAAGTCTTGGACTTGAAATGCAGATAAAGTAAACCTTGGCCGTTTCGAAAAGAAAAAAATCTTTCGAAGATAAATAGACATCTTCAGTAACCTTGATCTGTAGACCAAATGCGCACGTTGTTTGTGCTTTTAAATTGTTAAAATTGGAGTCTGCAGGCGGGAGTGCAGAGTCGGCATTCGGTAAGGCGAAACGATCAAACATTTTCGTGCGTACGAATAATAATTTGCTCTATGTTACACAAGCAAATTTCTTCGTGCACACGAAAACGTTTGAACATTTCGCCTTACCGAATGCCGACTCAGCACTCCCGCCTGCAGACTCCAATTTTAACAATTTAAAAGCACAAACAACGTGCGCATTTGGTCTACAGACCAAGGTTACTGAAGAGGCTCACTAGATGGCTATACCACCCAAAAAACATAGTATCGATACCACGCTCAAACCACATTGCTCACCTGGTATTACCGTCGTATACCCTGCCAGACATGCGGTTCATCTCAATACCGTGGTATCGAAACCATATGTGTGTCACAGGCATTATTTATGCAAGCCCTGGTCCACCAAAACGTGTAGTTACCCTTTCCTATCGATTAATTTTTTGTTTTTATTCTGCGATACTAAAAATCATTTTTAGTGTCCAGGCTAAATGTTTCAAACACACAGCGGAGAAATTTTCCATGCAAAATTGCAACTTGTGACCTACAAAATATATAAGGTAATGTTTAAAATGATTATTAGTAAGGCCCATTATCTTTAAACACCCTTTCCTAATGTTAATCTTCCAATTGCTTTGAAATTAGTGATCGATTTGATGTCTGTTTGTATGCACAACAACGCGGTCCATGTAAAACACCTGTAGCAACTTTCAGCGTAAACATTTTTATATATTTTTCAATTACAGCCAATTTTAGAAGCGTTCCTTTTTGGCAGTTTTAGCCTGCGAAAGCATTTTTCAATACAACTCCGGTCGTAACCCAAAAAGAAAATCAAAACCAACACGAGCGTTAATAGAAAATGTTAAAAAAATTGTTCTTTATTTTCGATTTATCAAAAGGATGCTTATAAAAATATATATATAAAAGTATATAAATGTATACAAAATATTCGATTTCATAATGTCTAAATTATAATTGTTTCCCATTGATTTACTTATAATAGAGACAATTTTATAAAAATTACAATTCGAAGAAATATATGTATAATATTGTATATGTGTTGTTTTTGTATTTAATAGAATTTATATAATAAATGTTCACCCTTAAGTGATGCTTTTTTAATAATAGTTTTTTCTTATCGTCTTTTTGAATAAATCACATTAATGTTTACGATAGTATAAAACTTATATGATAATTCCTTAAAACTATCGGCGAAATATAATTTTCATATATAAATTTATGTTCTCTTGTTGTAAATATACGTATATAATCTATATTTTCTTAAATTAGTTGTTCAATTTGGAAATAAACCAAGATAATGACTGCGAACTCGTTTGTAGTAGGTTGCAATGCATTCTAGCATTCTAACAAGACGAGTTACAAACATAAATACGTCGAAATGCGATGAGGGTAGTTCAACCAGGCATGCGGTGCAAATGTTAAAACGCTTGAATGACAGCGTCCAACAGATTGATGTATTTTTGAGTAATACGAAACAAACGACTTTGATTATAGTATGCATTATAAAAACGAATTGATATTGCTTAAAGAAGTTCTGCAGAGCAAAATAAAAAAAAAAACATTGAAGACTCCGATATAACATCGGAATCGAGAGGTCAGTGTTTGTCATATTACAAATTTAATTCTTTGACATTTGGAGGCGAATTTAAGGATTAAAAGGGACGATAACCCCAAAAATGCAATTTCCTATAACCATTTGAAAACTTTTATATGACACGATGGTACTAATTTGTGAAAAAAAAAATGTATATGGTATTCGATTAGGGTTTACAGATTCAATATCAGGGTCGGCATTCTGTACGGCGAAACGTTTAAAGATGAAGAAAATTGCTTGTGTAACATAGGGCAAATCATTCGTGCACACGAAAAACGTTTAATCGTTTCGCTTACAGAATCTGACTTTGGATTTCGCATGTTCAACAGATCGTAAGACCCCAAACTGTTCATTTATTGGCGGAATTTGGAGTATTGAGTCGCCGACATTTATATGCACTCGTTAAATCACCTTCTAAATGAAAATGTGTGTAGTTAATCCAGATTTAGGAAAAAATAATCAAGATCTAGAAATTATTTTTCTGTTCAAGCGAATACCACGGGTTTTAAGTTGTGATTGCAAGCCCAGTGATGTTCATTAATGAATACATCCGAATAGTACCTTTGAGTTTCTTGCAATTTAGATACAATATAAAAGAAAGTGATGGCTGAAATCTGTTTACCTAAAATAAGATACACCCTTAAAAGCGCAAAATGGTATGTGCCGATTAAAACTTCAATTGGCTACTTAAAATCTATTATACCTTAAGCAACTCACCGCCTAAATAAGCTTACAAAACGTCTCCTCAATTCTATTTAAAACGAATTATTATCTTAATTAGCAGTGATTGCGCCATACGTCCATAATTACATAACTATACAAACGATTTCGTAGCCATATGGGGTTAATTTAAGTCTTGTTTCGTTTGTTGGTTAATAGACATGCCAAACGGGTTCATACAAATAAAAAAAAAAATAAACTAAAATTGCAAAATAATTCTATGATGTAGCGTTTAGGTATCTCTCCCCATTACGAGAAAGCAAATAACAATTCACTGCACAGCAGAGACCACATCTTTCAAACAGATTCATTGATTGTTTTGATGCGTTGGTCAAACAACGGGTTGCAATATAATTAACCTATATTGGATAATTGAGTCATGGAATTGAATCGAATTGAGTATGTCACGGTTGCAAAGCAATTGATCTTATTAGTTAT
The DNA here is from genome assembly GCA_916610125.1 of Cheilosia vulpina. Taxonomy (NCBI): domain Eukaryota; kingdom Metazoa; phylum Arthropoda; class Insecta; order Diptera; family Syrphidae; genus Cheilosia; species Cheilosia vulpina. The sequence continues at coordinate 8,334,081 of OU744280.1, read as the reverse complement.
TCGTTTCGATAAACTATGTCTAAGTGGCTAACACAATGGCAGGATTTCAGTCTTTTGAACACTGAATGGTACTAAATACAATTTTGGGCGTACACAATGGATGACTAATTTTTAAAAATATATATTTTTTTCGGAATCGGGTAGATGGTAGAATCTCTAAATAAACAAATGAAATATATATACCTTTTCTCCGAATCGGACTGAGTGTGTTTTTGATGTGGCTGATAATGCGGGTTGTCTGTTGCTCTGTGTAAAACCTGTTATTTTGTCATTTCTTTCTTCTTTATCCTCTCCTCGGTCGGCTCGACTACAAATTCCTTTTTCTAGATTTTTGTTTTGTATGTTTAATGCTTTTGATCCACAGCAAAGTTTTCAATGGATTGTATCGATCTAGAGGTAGCCGCTGTGATTGTAGACGAATCCATGAAGTGGTATTTCTTCTCGGGCGCACACAAGAATGGGTAACACATAATGGTGTAGTAAAAGACAAGAGCAATCACTATCACAGCGAATATAAGAGAAATTATGCCAAAAGTGGAGAATCCTGATTTTGAATCCAAGTACTCCTTGGGGGTTGGAGGCAATGTAGGCTGTGGTGGAGCTTGTGTAACGCTACCCAAGTAATTATTCCGTCGGCCTACATAACCGGATCGACTTCCATCGCGACCATGTACCCCACATTCCGATGTGTGGAAGGCTATTACAAATACGTTCTTTAAGTACACACGGATACTTTTGTGCGGAATAAGGATACTCACCAACGAGCAAAGTCATCAAAAGCACAGCAATTTTTAACATTTTTTCCACAGATAATTTAGAAAATACACCAAATAATTATGTTACTCTTCGTGGTGAACGCTCTTCAAGGCAAACAATAAAATAGGTAATTTGTTGAATGCTTGAATATGAAGTCAGAGGAAACAAGATACAAGAAACAACCTACCTAGCAAAGCAGCAAGAGGAACGAGAACAGAGTAGAGCGTAGAGGTACGACAAAACTGGAACGCGACTTTTGTGTGTTTTATCACCTTGTCTGGTACTGGGGCTCTGCTGAGTGCTGCTGCTGATGCTGGCTGAGTTTGGTTGCTGCAAGAGGGAGAATGATAGTTGTCAAGCAATGAGAACGTTGTTGATATTTTTGTATAAATTAGTATATAGTCGAGTTTTATTGCGTTTCCTTTCCTACGCATTATGAGGTGAAACGCCAAATGGTGAATTGGCTATTATAGGAAGTGCATACCGAAGGAGGCAACCTAGGTAATAACTATTTTTTTTTTAAATGAAGAACAAAACAAAGGCCAGAATGGGAATCATAGACAAATCATATGGCTCTGATACCAAGTTTATAGATAAAACTATTCACAATAGACCTTAAATATTAATAAAATTCAGAATTCATCAAATATGTTGATAGGTTGATAACCATAATACCTACCGATTCATTCATTTTGTTGATACGTAGCTATCAATTATTATCAAATATCGTGTTGATAGTAGTTGTTTTTTTTTATAAACTTTTCAGTAGTTATAATTAAATAAAGGGACAAAATACCTATGCGTCCGAAATTTCTTTATGTCGTTTGCGATATGGCTTTTTAGATTTTGATTTGAGATTTAAGATTTCTACAGCCAAATGGAACATTAAATCCGAATTGAATATGTTCTTGTGTGTACCTATTAAGTTGGCCGCAAAAAAACATCTTTTTTTACTTGCACTGGAAGTTAAACAATTTGTAACCATCAGCTGTGTGCCATACACATTGGGATTAGTTAAAGTTTGTGTAAGTCTGAGAAAAAAATTGAGATTTCACAAAATTGCCCCAGATAAAAAAGAATTATTTTTTTGGCAAATCTATCAAAAAATGTTTATTTTTCAAAAAAATCGAAAACGTCATAAATTTCATCTTCCTGTCAAGAAATAGTTGGCAGCGAATTCTTAGTTTTAAAAACGATGCTTTGACTTCTTCTAAAAATATAAATCTATCGTTGATAACAATTTCCGTATTCGACACGAAAAATTTAATTTAAAAATTTATAACTGACATTATTCTTCAGTCGTTAACAGAAAATTGTATTGTATCACGAACAGCCCCTCGTCGCCATGACAGCAGAACCACAGATCCAATGTTGAACGCACTCGCTATAACGTTTTCGCATCCACTTTGCTTCACCATCGGTCGGCCATTTTTATTTCCCAATTTTAGCCACCACACTCCATTCTACACCGTTTTTCCTCTTCTCATTCATATTTTTCCAATAAATCAAAGCTGTCATCGCACCAACACACAAAACACAAACGTCAAAACGCAGAAAATAGCAAAGAAGAAAAGAAAACCCCTGTTCAGAGCGTGAAGCCGTGATATATTGTGGAAAAAATGGTGTTTAAATTTCATCCATTGCAACAATTAATCAAATAACCCCACCACGAATTATCCCATCGCCAACAAATCTATAATTACAATAAGCGAAGCTGAATATTAAAACCAATACGCGGCCTTAGACGCCCCGAAAAATGTCTCACCTGCCATTGGACGCCCGAACAATTTTGGAATATCTAAATGAATTGGGTTATCGGAATATCACCGCTGCACAACTAAAGGAATTTCTAAAAGGTATGAATCCGCTGTCAAATATGTTTAATATTTTATTCACAATTATTTTTATTTCGTTGCGAAATTCCGCAAAGTAAAATAAAAATCGAATTGAAATTTTCTCCCTACATATCGCACTCGCTGCCGACTGCTGCGCTCCGTCCCATTATCTAATGGGAGGTTGTGCTGCCGTTGGAAAAAATTCAATTTTCCACTTGGATCGCCATTTCGTGGAAAGTTTTTCGTATTTTTTATGTATTTATGTGCCACATGCAGTGGGATGGTTAATTCATTCGGTACGCGTTTCCTCTAAAAAAAAGATTCATAAGAATGAACAGCAAAATTCTATTCGGTTTAGCTTTAGAGGATGGTGCTGCTTCTGTTGCTGTCGCGATGTTCGTTTTTTTTTTTTTTTTGTATCTATTTCGATTTTTATTTCCCCCTCGTCGCTGTTCTGGTGTCGGCCTGCTTTCGACAACCAAATGTGAATATATAAAAATGTTTTCTTCATGTTATCGTTGGGGGTTTTATTTGAATAAAGTGCAAAAATGCAAGCAAAACAATGGATCTGCTAAAACCTCGAGAAGAGAACCCAGAGCAGAGCTCGTCGTTCGTTCAGTGTTGTGGCAATTTTTCAATTTTTTCCATTCCAATCGCCTTCGTGTAGTGCGGCGCGCTTTCATTTATTTTTACTCGACGAACCGATCGAGTTTATTTAATTATTTTGTTGTTTTATCTTCTGTGCTGTGTGTACAGTTGGCAGTAACATAAAAAAAACAGTCAGAAAACGAACGAGGAATTATTTTCAGTTCGAAATAATACCCAAGTCTCCTGAAAGCTGCAACAGAATACAGAACAGTCAACGGTCAGGGGACTTTGCCGAATCGACAATCGAGTTTTGTTATTATTATTTTGTGTGTACTGCGCGCGCTATTCTTTTTCTCGTTTTTTCCTTTATATATCTATACATATTTTCCTTTGGTCTTTTCTGTTCTGTCTTTCTGTGGCAGTCTTCTTTGCGCTTTTCATTCATTTAGTTCGATGTGTTGTTGGTGTCAACAAAACAACCATGGCACGCTTTTTTTAATCGAGGGGGTGAGCGGGTAGGTGTGCTATGAATGTAGGTATGCTGTGCTATGGCCGTCGAGTTGGTTGTAAACATTTTTCTTTTGTGGGTTCACTTATTTTTTTTGTTTGGAAATGTGTGTATGTACTTTGCCCTTGGTTTCCAAACTACCTACCAATTGCGGTTACCTTCATTGTCGCTTAATATAAAAGATTTTCAAATTGCACAATGCTGAATGTGGATAAAGAAATTGCTCGTTAAAAAATGGCGCCAAAATGGGTTATGTAGGTGTTAGGTTAGGAATACTGAAATAAATGTATCTATGACCGGGAGAATGTTATTTTAAGATTAATTGGAAAACAGTTGGATGATTACAAAGTTTCAGTCTTTAGATTAACATTTTGCTAGTTTCTTTAAAATAAAAATAGTCGCACATGGCGAGAAAAAAAGAAAATGTTATCTATTTAAAGAATTAGGTTGGGCATTGCACTTATACCTACCTACCTACATAGAAATTCGTTGACTCACCCGTCGGTGGGATTGTTCTATCGGTATGTACTAACGACTTCAAGTTGAAACTCTTTCGCTGCTAATTAGGTACTAATTGAGGTGGCTCTCAAAATCGCAAATGTTTACATCACACCGTATGCCAATTGGGCGGCTGGATTTGGTAATGTTTATGCGAGTTTATGTTTTTTTTATCCAACTTAGGATATTGACGCTTATTCCGCATGCCCACCTATCCATTGCGTTATCAATGCATAATTTGACAAAACACTCTTTATTTCTTTGTAGAGAAGAAACGGTATTTCTGTATTGCAATTGCATGATCCAAAGCTGTTTACCTACTGTTGTTGTTTTCGTTTTTTTTTTTCTACTCATTATATAACACTTAAATGCATTTTCATTTTTTTGAGCAGGTCATTGTTTCATTTCTTTTTATTAACTACCGCCAAAAAAATAAATTCAAACTCGGAATCATTTAAAACAAAGAAACAGCCCGAAAATAACTCACTCTTCGTTTTCTCTTTTGTTTATGCTCTCTCTCTCTTTTGTTCTCTTTATCGCGAGCAGCTATTTTGCTATTAAAGGTATGCAACCACAGTCGGAAGTTCCATCAACAACAACAAAACCAACAACAGCCTCAGCAAGAAACTGTGTCACTCCAAATCCAAAGACCACAGCCAACAATAAAAACATAAACCTCAAGTCTCCAAGCTTCTGCAAGTTAGTCAAAGGCAAAAAGCCGTTAATTAATTTTAAATTCTATCTCGACATAAGAGATCATCAGATATCGAAAAAGGTCGAAGAACGAATCTCCGAGCTCGGTGGCACACTAGAGTTCTTTTTGACTAAAAGTGTAACACACTTTATAACCGATAGATCCCCTCCAGATCGGCGTCCACAGAGTCAGCAAAATAACAGCTCAAATCGAAACGGATATTGTGGAAACAGTCCAGCAACTGCGGGTGGGGCAACCGGTGGCGGAGTGGGAGGTGGAGGCGGTGGCTTAGGATATCCAGTAGCACAATCACCATACATACAGTCGCCACAGACCCCGGCCACACCACAAACTCCATACACCAGCCACACACATTCTGGTGGTGATTCAGCAACAGATGGCGCTGCTAGCAGTCAATCGCGATTAGGGGGCGTCGTCGGCGTCGCAACAACTCCGACTCATAAGAAAAAAAACTCTCGCGCTGATGCGATGCTCCATAGAGCGTTACAAAGCCAACAACAGACACAGTCAGCAAACCAAACGTCTATCAGCAGAGCAGAAGAGGAAGAGAAACGACCACACTTGGAGCCAGGTGCATATGCCATTTGGGATCTAGACTACGCTATACGATTTTTGAAAAAGGTCACAGCCGACCTCAAACAATTTGCTAAGAAATCCCAACAACCCAACAAGGGAGCGTGGGAGCCAACCCAACTCAAGGGTCACTTTATAAAAATCGAATCGATAAAACAAAACTCGCGACCCTACTACTCAGTGTTTCGCAATATCGAGTGGCCAAAAGTGCAGCTTAAGGAGGACGGCGCTTTTCGACTCACACCAAAGGAAGACGAATTGAAATCTGCCAAAGACAAGCCATCTAAAACGAATGCCATGACGCGCAAGAGTCGTTCATCGACAAAACACAATCACAACCACATGCGTCTGAAGGCAAAGCAAGCCCCCAAACAAGCGGAAAAACCTGCTGTCGTTGACAACTCGTCAGAAAAGCAGTGTGGCGTTTGTGAGATATGCAAAATTGAATACGACACCCTGACGATTCATTTGAAGACAAAGGATCACGAGTTCTTTGCTCGAAATCAGAACAATTATCTAGCCCTCGATTCACTGATTAAGTCCAGCGCTAGTGTGGATAAATTCCTCCATGAGAACGGGACAGTCGACCCCAAACAGGAGTCAGTCGAACCCATGGAATTGGACGAAGAAGTGACCAGACAAACGAGACAGTCTTCGAGAATACAAACACCCCCGCCAACTCTGAAGATCAAAACAAAGCTCAAGGAAGAGAGTCAAAATTCCGGCAACGATAAGAAGCCGCCATCTCAAAACAATACGCGGAGGCCGGTGAAATCGTCAGTGCAACTAGATTCGCCTCCAATCCGCCATCCGCTTCCGAAGTCGACACTTTACAAAGTTGTGGAGGAAAGCAAAGCACGAACGGAGCCAGCAACGCCTCAGACACCATCGATAATAGTAAAGTTTCGTAAAATTCGACAAACTGAGCTGTCAATCCTCAATGGGGAGGCGGAGAATTTCATGTTCCCCAAGCGGCCGGCTTCGAGCGAATACGCTACCGATTCCGATCGTCAAACGAGCACAGATAGCAACCGCATCTCCAGCAGTAGTATATCAAGTGAGTCGCACTCTGTAGATGATCACCAGGTTGTGGCGACGACGGGAGAGCAAGCGGACTCAGCGGCATCGAAACGCCGCCGAATTGTAGTAGGCAGTAGTCGAAAATCAACCACAACAACTGTGACTTCTGTCTGCTACCAGAGCTTTCAAAACACCCCCATCCAGCCGGATGGAACATCGCGAGTCACCAGAGAAATGCGTGATAGAAGCAGAAACAGTGTTACACCGAAACCACCAACGCAGCGGCGACAGCGCAGCACGGGAGGCGGACGTAAACGGTGTGGAACTAGCCGCAGTCGAAGGCAGCGACAGCGACGACGTAAACGATGTGCATCGGAGGATGGGATGGGGGATGAAGAAACAGAAACAGACAATGAAGACGACGACGAAGAAGAACGGAGGCAAGGAGACCATTTGAAAGACGAAAGTCTAGACGAAAGCAAAGGAAGCATAGAGAGCCCAAAGGCGATAAAAAAAAAGAAAATTGGCTTGGCTCCCCTAGATGTTAATCAAGGACGGCTGGGGAAACAGAAGTATGCATTTGAGCGGCTACCAATGCGGGAATTATGGTTCGAGGTATTTCATCGTCAAGACGCATGCCACGAACGATTATTCGAATACTGGGGGAGCACATCATACCGGAAACTGCCCTACGAGATGGGCCCGATCCCAATTCGACCTACATCCTGCTGTAAGCTTTGCACTCCAGTTCTCCCAGTAGAGGTGAAACAGGAGCCAAAGGATAACCCGTCTACAACAACAACGGAAGCGAAAGCAACAAAACGCTCTGGAAAGGTAAAGAAAATAAAAAAGGAAACACCAGATGGGGGAAGGCACAGCAAGAACAGCACGCCAGACATTGAAATAACGGGTAAAAGCCACACACGCCTGCGCAATAATCACCTGAACAAAGCAACATTCCTAAGCTACGACCTTATGCCAAGAAAGTCACCGCGGGAGCATGCCTCCACGCTGGCCATCCTTAGCTGCTTGATAAAGCAAAGACAAAACTCGGAGGTTGATGAGCCGCTTTCCCGACAATCACCAACGCCAAAGGAAAAGAACGCTGAGAAAATAATCCTCGCGCCTAAAAGAAAGACACCGTCGCCAGTTGCACGCATTGACACACCCGAACCTCTGCAGTTTGTGTCCGAAATCAGTGAGAATGTCAAGCGGCTGCGTCGGGGGCAGAGGAAGTTCGATGACTTTATACCCTCACAGGGAGTAAATAGCGCCAGCGTCAGGAAACCGCGAAAACCAAAAACCGGGCTTGAGTTCGAGCTAGACGAAAAACGTCTAAAGAGCCTCGACGTCAAACACAAGAGTTCCGTGCAACTGGAGCATGAGATCGACACCTATCTAAATCGAATAGCTGTAAAATCACTTCGCTTAACGCCCTCTCCACCGCCAACAGAGTCGTCGGGCTTCGTTGACGATTTCTCAAGTGACATCAATCTGATAGACCTAATCGATTGCTATGACGGTGGAGGGGAAGGCGAAGAAGGCGGAGACGGTGAAGAAGACAACTCCATCGATCAGCCTGTACATAGACCGGCCAGTTGCAATGTATTTAGCTTCTTCTCAGCACATAACCCGCGTCGAAAAAACAACAAAATCAACAAGACCGGTTGGCCGAAGAAGCGGAGAAATGTCGCTGCAACGCGACAGAACCACCTGCTAAAAAAGCCCGAACGCTTTCGTTTCTTCTGTGACTACCAGACGCGACAAAAAAACCGACTTATACAAAGCCGAGGTCTGGTGTCGTCGTCAATGACTCCACCGGACACTGATATAGATGAGAAATATGACTTTAGACGGAGGGAGGTAGCCGCACTCACTCCAGTTCCAGGCGACGGTGCCATACTCTGCAAAGGCGATATCCTCAACAACGGCTACATGAGTCCGAGCGAAAAGGCCGACAATTCTGATATATTCACCGTCTCCTCAGACGGCTTGGATACAGATCTAGATGTAAGTAGTCAAATTAAGATGGAGGACATTGATGATGAGTGTACGACATCATCAACCCTCGCAGACCCACCCGCCACCCCAGAGCCAGCCGTCAAGATGAACTCCATTTCGCGAACGACAACGCCGCTCAGCAACCTAACCACGGCCATAACGAGCATAATGAAAAAGGAGGTCAAAGTGTCCTGCAAGAGGTTAAGAACACCATTCAGGCGATTCCGCCAGCGAAGATAGTTGATAAGCGACAGAGTATAGAGTATACCATAAAATATTATCTAAAAAAAAAATAAAAAAAACGTGTAACTGTAATGTAATCTGCCTACTACAATTAAATACCTAAGTTTAATTTAAATTTAAGAAAAAAAGGAAGGAGTGTCTTGAGAGAAGAACGATAACAAAGAGGAAACGAAGAGAGTTAGGTATTGCAACGCCACCGAGAGAGCGAGACAGGATGTAAATAAACGAAACACTGAGCCAGAGAATACTTAACCAATCTTTGCAGATCTGCGCAAATTGATCAAATACGAGGAATCGCTTGGCGTCGATGTGCATCAGAAGGATTATTTCGATAATCTTTATCGGAAAACAACGGCCAGTTTTCGAGCGAAAGTGGATGCGACTGCGGGTAGTGGTCTGAAATCAACGGGAAGCGATCCAGTTGGAACAGCAAGTGCAAGTGGTAATCGACGATCAAGGATGGAAAGAGAGAATATAGATTCGAGACGGAATGCGCAGATAGGGAAGAAGTCATCGACACAAACAGTTGATGCTGGTCCACAACGTCCTGTGAGGGGTGGAGTTTTGAAGGAAAATACTAAGCAGCAGCAATCTTCACTATCAGCAGCTGTACTTCCAAAGACTAAGAAAGAAACAGCAGCAGCATCAGGTGCACATACGGCACGCTCTAGTCGCGCCACCGAGAAATCAACTAACAATATGTGTGAGTATGTCTTATCTATTTTCTATTACAATTTATTGTGACTTGGTTTTGCGATTTTTAAACAATATTTTTGTCAAGTGGCCCAACTTTATCCTTCATTGAACGTTTTATTTTCTAAATCAATGAAAACCTGATGAGGTATAATGACCTACCACGTGCTCAACGTGTTGTACACGCAGCCCATTCATAAATGCAATACCGCTCAAGATGTGCTAAGCAGAGTTAATACATGCATCCAATTCATTAACTTTCAATGCTAAGCAGAGAACTTTGATTTGCGCCCACGTTCATTGTTCATCTAATCGCATTATCATAAATTACCTATCATTTTTCTTCTAACGTTATTCTATTTTTATTTGTTCTCCTACAGGGATTCGTCCACGTTCCAAAACTGCACACTCCAGCGGTAGCAGCCAGCGCCACAGGGACAAGGATCCGGTACAGCTCTACCAGTACTATTCGAATGAGTGGAGACGATTCAAAACAAACCTTCCCGGCGAAAATAGCCGCTCTGAACTGCGTTGGCAAATTAGACACAAGCTTCTTGGCGAATAACCGACGATCACATTGCAGATCACATTTTCCAACAAATGGAAAGAAATAGAAATAAACTGAATACATATATTATGGACTAAAGAGAAGACAGAGTACTCTCCCTTCCAACTCCACTCCTTTTTTTATTATGCTAGTAGTAATAGTTAAAATAATGTTTAAATGTAATAACAGAAAAAAAAAAACAACAGATAATTATGTTTCAATTTGAATAAATGTGTATACATGTTTCTTTATTGATCGAGTTTGAATTTGCCCCCCAAGGTAGCCGCATCAGGTCGATTCAGTTGGTAAAGAATGCGGTCGACAATTTGTTTCACAGCGCCAACGGTAAGAACAAGGGTGTCGTACTTCAACATCGAGTAGGTATTGAGTCCGTATACCGGCATGAGGTTGACATAGCCCAGCTCGTCGGTAGCGTAGCAGATGTTCTCGGGAAAAATGTCATTGCTAGAATGAACAGTGTTACTCGGTGTGTGTGTCTAAATGACATCTCTACTCACTTGTCAACAATCAAGACAGCCGGCCCCCAATTACGTTCCTTAATCAGATCTTTGATGTAACTGGGATCACGGCTAGGAATTTCCAAGTCCTTCACCACATGCAGATCATCTTGAGCTAGCTTGACTGACAGTGTGGAAGTCAATCCCATGACCCTCTTGTAGAATGGCAACATGTAAAAATGCGTTGTTGGTGACCGTGGACCATGGGCAACGCCACCACCTTTAAAGAGTGGCGAACGAATGGAACCATGTCGAGCACGTCCACCGCCCTTTTGAGGCCAAGGTTTGCGACCACCACCATGTGCCTCGGCCCGCGATTTTGAATGAGCAAAACTTACATAACGATATTTTTGTTGCCACTCAATGTTCTCCTGGATGACATCGACTCGTGGATTAGTAGCAAACACTTCGGCATGCAACTCGATTAGTCCAAGTTTCTTTTCTTCTACTGTGTCGGTATTCTCAATCCATGCTTGGCGGTGGGCACGAATATTTGTGGGGATATTCGACTTTTGTTTAATTGGCAGTATTAGAGCAGGGGGTTGTACGACCTCTGTGGTGGTTAGATGTCGCACTGGATTGAAAAGACACTTTGTTTTATTTAATAAATTTAGCATGTTGCGTTCCGAAGAAAAGAAAATTTGTTACGACAAAATTAGGGTAAAAATGTTGACAACTGACAAGATGGTGAAATTTTTAATAGTGTGGGGAAAACAGATGACAATTATTAGGTCATTGCCAGAATGAATTAATTTCAATAGACTCACAGCCAATAGGTAGGTATATTTACCTTCCTACCCAAGTTTCATATTGGGCAAAAGAAAGATTTCTAGTCGCTGCTTGCCCTATATTTTCGCAGAGAACAGGTAGCAGAGATGAATGAATAAAAGAGATGGATATCGTACGTCTAACCCCCCAAAACCCTTTTGTTTACATTGTTGTTTTTGTAATGTTAACCCCCGCCTGTGAATACTTGTGAGCTAAAAAAAGCATGTTGCTAATGGGCGGCCAACATTCCTTTTGCTTTTATGGGCATCGCGTTGTTCAATTGTTTTGTGTTTCGTATTGAACTTGTTTGGTTTTGATTAAATTGAAAAAAAAATAGTGAAATACACATTAGAAAATACCGAATTCTTTCATTAAAGTCCAATTCATGAACTCACATATACTAGAAATGAATTGTAGGCAGCCGCCTTTCCACTGGAATGTTATACATCTCTGTATTCCATTATCTTTGCTGTTTTCCCGAAAAATTCATGAAGTCACGCACATATGCTCATTTGTTCTAGTGTATGTGAGTTCATGTATTGAACTTTAACGCAATAATTCGCTACTCCGAAATGCGTACATCATTATTTTTTTTATTTTCATCGAATTTTTAACAAAAACCAAACACAAAACAATTGAACAGCGCGATGCCCATAAAAGCAAAATAAATGTTGGGCGGCCATTAGCAACATGCTTTTTTGTAGCTCACACGTATTTACAGACGGGGGCTGAAATTACAAAAACAACAATGTAAGAAAATGGGTTTTTGGGGGGATAGACGTACAAAGGATATCCATCTCTTTTATTCATTCATCTCTGGAAGATAGCTAAAAGACCTTAAGCCCGTATGACACTGCATTTTTCCTAATTTTTATCATGTTAAAAAGTCAGCGGTGTGTAAAAGAGACTGAAAGTGTATTACGAAAGGGGTAGCAATTGTTTGCAAAGCAACCACAAATTTTTAAAGGAATTTGAAAAATGTAATTTGAATATATTTTGAATGCATTTTTTTTTGATTTTTCTGAATTAATAGAGTTAGGATATACTGCTTTCGTACTGCTCTAAAAAAATGTAGTGTCATACGGGCTTAAGGTCTTTAATAATTCTATGTAAAGTTTCTGGATAATCAAAATAATATTTCGGCTTATATATTTCGGCTATATACATTTTATTCTTAAATAAAATATTTTTTATAGTCTTTTCACTTATAGATACCTTGTGTTACATTATGCATTTTATTTTTAATATGGTCCGCGGTAATGCTTGAGACAAAAAAAAATTAAACTTAAGGAGTTTGGGTTCGATACTACTGGTCTAAGGTAATTATTTGCCTTAATGAGGCATTTTACCATTGAGCTATCGGCTAATTGAGACAAATTAACTTCTGCAGTGTTTTTTACTATTTTCTATAATTTATTACAATCTAGTCCTGGAATTCTTAAACAAAATTATACAGTCATAAATAAATCCGATTATCTTCCTGGATACTCTACGCAGAAATGTGAATACAAACATCTTTCGGCGACGTTTCCATAATCTCCGAACGAACAAACCTAACACAAGTGACGTCATACAAATTCCACAGAGCTCACCAATCCAATCACGTCTCACGTATGATTTCCCGCACACACACATTCGAACATCGCACTTCGCACAAAACAACTTGTTCCTTCTTTCGGTCGCCTATCGTTTTCCAAAACCGATTTCCACCTCGGCCAGAGCAAATCAGTTTTTTCGAGACAGCGAACGATTTGAGACGTGTAGAATAAGCGCTTGTCGCCAATTTATTTGCATTAAAAAATAATTTACCCATACGGAGAAAGAAAACTTAATACATATAAATTATATAATTTGCATAACCACCAGTCTAAACAAGGCGTATATTAATATCCGTAAATGCAAAAGCATCATTAAAACACAACCTACTTCCGGACTAAATACAAGTGTCAAACTAGTAATAATAAAGTCTGTAATCTCAGACTCCGTGTAAATTGCAAAATTGTATTGAAAATAAAGCCAGTGAAAAAAAGTTCCCAGTTTCGTGTGGTAGAACGAAAATACGTGTGGTGAATAAGCAATTCCGATTCCCGTCGTCGTGTTTTTATTTGCCAGTGGATCGTAAGATCGCTTTAAAAAAATTATAAATTGCTCAACTTGCACAGCAAATGCTATTGATGTTAATTCACGCAGATTTCAGTGAAATCGCGGTGTAGTTTGTCCCGTCCCTGAAGGAAAAAAACCCCAAAATAAATCCTCTGAAAACCCTTTTCTTATCGCAGAAAAAAAAAAATACACAAAAAATCGACTTAATAATTTTATATAATGTGGAATCCAAAGAGTGATAACAACAAAACAGTGGATGTTTCTATTCCAGAAACAACAAAACAATTGAATATTGTTGATAACAAGAGTTTTGCATCAGCTCTAGCGAGTCAGCCGACAAGCAACATAGCTGCTGGCAACGGGAATACTACATCAAAAGTAAAAAATCTTGAAGGTGAAAGTAGCACTAGCAATTACGGTGGTGGTGGTATTGGTAGTGATTCCGCCGCCGCGTACAGCAGTACTATCAGCTGTGGTGGTGGAGGAGGAGGAGTTGATTCTGGATTTTTATCGGGTCCACAACTCTCTGAAGATTACGACGACGTCCTAGAAGAAGAGGGCCGTGGTAGTACATCAACAATCCCATCAGTACAGTTGAATATTTCTCATAACAAGCAACAGCAAATTACTGACGATTATCTAGATTCGGGTTGCATTGAAGAGTATCTAGTTGACGAAGTCGAACACCATCAATTGCAGCAACAGAAACAGAAACCATCAATCACAACAACTGCTGCATCGCCGCAAAACCAAAAGCGTGAATTGATTGTCGACGCCGCCGACGAAGAAGATCAAATGATTCTGGATAGTGGCGTCGATGCTGGCGTTACAGAGTGGTTCTGTAAGCTCAGTTTAAAGGATTCCAGTCAAACGCTGAATAATTTGGGTGCGGCCAGCCAAAATAAATCTCAAAATGCCACCAATAACACAAGCAATAGGGACACGAACGATACATCACCGTGGGAGATATTCTATCAACAAAACAATGAGGGGGATACGTGAGTTAATTTTTGTTTTCTTTAATTTTCTCTTGGCTTTTTATTATTTTTTTTTTATCTGGTTTCAATGTCGGTAGCATTGACTTATTATTTTAAATCTTTATTCAATTAATCGCAATAAGTCGTATGCAAAACTATCTGCAACGAAATGGAAACGTCAGATGTGAGTTTCCAATTTATTCCGCTCCGAACCACGAGAGCTAGCGCTTATGTTGGAACCAACGCGAAGTTGTCTACTAGCAGTCCATATATAATAAGTCAATGGTCAGTACATACTATTTGTTTATTGTCTGTTATAAGCAAGTTTTTATTTGGCTTGTATTCTTTACTTAGCCTGGGTCACTTATCACTTGACCTTGAAGCTTAAATCGGTCTGCAGTAGCCAATAGCATTACTGAAATGCGAGCGTACTTTCGTTTTGTTTTACAAGTATTTATGGCACCTTGTATTTCCTACAACTTGTTTCTTAATTTTCATGTGGATTGAAGCTAGGCCAACCAAGCAACTAGTCCTCCAGATAGTCAAAGATGAAGTACCAACTTCTTGATTCATTATTTTCGAGTACTGAGCAAGGGTGGCAAAACTCATCCAATTAGTTACTTTTTTGTTTTCGGTATAGGTATTCCTAGGGAGAGACCAAACGGAAGTGGGGAAAAGCAATTCGTTTGACACAGGCCTTACTAGTGCAAAGGTTTGTCGCGTCCCTATCTTATTCGGGAAGACATGGTTATCAGGTACCAAACGTTTAACTTTAGCTTATGGCTAGGCATGGCACAGGAAAGTGCCCATTTTTTAAAGCAACTGCACTCACAATATGTATGAAATTACTTGATGGTACTATAAAATATCCCATGCCATAACTGACAAAAAATCAGCAAAATTATACTATTTGTAAAGGGTGATTTTTTAAGAGGTTTAGAACTTTTTTTAAAGAAAAAACACAAAAAATTCGTAAAAATGAATAAAATATTTATTTGAATCGATAGTTTGAACCTTGCAATTTAATGTTTAAAGATAATTTCATGCAAATGTTGACCGCGGCTGCGTCTCAGGTAGCCCATCCGCTGAGTCCAATTTTGGCATACTCTTTCACACATATCGGCCGGTATCTCACGAATGAATGCATGGATGTTGGCTTCCAGTGCGTCAATCGAAGCGGGCTTGTCCCTATACACATTAGCCTTGGCATACCCCCACAAAAAAATAATCTAATGGTGTCAAATCGCACGATCTAGGCGGCCAATTGACCGGCCCGAAACGTGAAATTAACTGTTCACCAAACTCGCCTCGCAATTGCGCCATTGTTTCGCGTGCTGTGTGGCATGTGGCACCGTCTTGTTGAAACCACATATCATGCAAGTCAAGAACTTCCATTTCGGGGAAAAAAAAGTTTGTTATCATCGCTCGGTAGCGTTCACCATTGACAGTAACGCTGCGATTCGCATCATCTTTGAAGAAATATGGCCCAATAATGCCGCCGGCCCATAAACCGCACCAAACAGTGGCTTTTTCGGGATGCATTGGTAGCTGTTGCAATGCTTCTGGCTGATCTTCACTCCAAATGCGGCAATTTTGCTTATTTACGTACCCATTCAACCAAAAATGAGCCCCATCGCTGAACACAATATTTTCTTCACTACGCACAGTACGTAAACGTGTTGGTGGTTTAATGTCCAACAAAGTAAATTTGGTGCGAAATTTGGTCACAATCTTCGGAATAGACTGCTCAGAAGGTCGAGAATGCCGATCATAAAATGGAAGCAGCGCGCGATGAACATTTCGAACCGAGCACGAATTTTGATAGTAAAATTCAATAATTTGCAAGCGTTGTTCATTTGTAAGACGATCCATGGTTAAATTGCAAACCAAACTGAAGCTGTTTGACAGTGACACAAGGTACTAAACACACGTCAGCTGTCAAAACCGGTGTTGCCAAAACCAAACCAGCTAAAAAATCACCCTTTATATGGGAAGTTTTGTTATTCGGTTATTCGTCGTTGGTTTTTTCTTTCGTTACATATTTGGGTTTCTATATTGGCTCGCGTTTGTATAAGATTCAACTTAACAGAGAGGCAAATTTACCCAGATGCAGGGAAATTCCTGCATCACTCACCGCTCTCAATCAATAATCGAATGAAATTGGATTCACAGATGAACATTTACGTTTGGCTACTGTATAAGGATTACGGGCCATACACATGTATGCAGTGTATCATTTTTATTCATTACGCAGCTAAATTGTAGTAGTCTTTCATTACATCAGTTAGAATGTACATACCCTCTACTAGTGCCTCCTTGGCAACAATAGAGTTTCCTTCAATCCATCGACAATCAATGACGCAGTACCAATCACATTACACCTCATTGATCCAATTTAATTCACGTTCCAAATAGGTATACCTATCTTCGTCAGAAATGCTTTTCGTTAAGCAACTCTGTCGTTACTTTGAAAATCGATTTTCTTGGTTTCCGTGTTGTTGCCAATAAGTTCACAGTGAATTGTTATATAAATAGATCCCCTCTGACGTGCTCTTATTTATCGCAGGTGGTCTAAGTAAAGTGATAAGTAAAAGTATTTTCAAATTTATTTGGAATTATAATAATCTTATTCAAATCTTGCAAAAGCCATAAATCAATGCTGGAATGCAAATGGAACTTAGTTTAACCCTGTGTACACGCACAGATATTGTTCTAATAGTTACCAATCATACAAATAAAACATATAGGTAGGTACACACTTTAAACTGCAATGCTATTAAAGATCTCATCTGAACTTTTTATGAAAGTCTACGGCAAATATTTGTCATATATCCCTTGTTGTTCTTTATCATCTATGTAGTTACTAACGTCATTATTGCATTTATTTCATTTTATTTCTCTTTAACGTGATTAAAACGAAACATTAGCCATGACTATGCGGCCTTATCTGTTGCTTATTTATTTCATCCCTACGTTAGGTATGTGGCGTCATTCATATGTTTCATCATGCAACTTTTTTTTTTAAGCTGTTTGTTATTCTTCTCGGCTTTTCATTGCATAGCCTCATTTTGTAGAACAGCCATAGTTTGTCTTTTGGCAAACTCCTTTAAATGTTTACATATTACAATGGCAGTTAGTTGTCATCACTACCTTCTTAGGTGGAGAGTCTTGTACTGAAAATACATACATAAATCTATTGTCTCAGCTATGATCTTTGTGGGTAAGGGATGAAAAGACGGTTATTTAAATAAAAGCAGTCATTCCAATACAAATTACAGCCACCTGTCCTCACATTGTGTATACCTTACAACCTCTCAACAAGACATTTGCATTCATTAATTCTAATTTGGAATTGTTTGCCAAACAAACAACCAAATGCACCATGCAACAAAGCCAGCCATTCAACACACACACAACCAAAATGCATACACTATTGTGTTAAAGGTTGAGGATTTACTGTCTGCCTTTTTTCACCTAATTGGCTTCACAGCCTTTTACGACCCATTATTTATCTTGAATTTTAAATAAAACCTCGTCTACCTGATGAGCACGCCCTGCGGTTATCCTAATGATGTTCGTCGAGACAATTGTAACGGAAATGCACCTGTTGAACCTTGCCATTGTATTCATTGGACGATATAAATCTCATTCCATGGAAAAATTTTATTTTGTGCGAATTCTGCTCTTTTGTTTTATTTTATGTAGGCACACGTTATACTTATACATACATGCATAATATATTTTGTCTCGTGGATTGTTGTATTGATTTTATTTTTTTTTGTGTTCTTTCTCCTCTTTGCAGACAATTGCACCTGGCTTGTCTAACAGGTTATGTAGATGTTGTAGCAGCGCTTATTCGTATGGCACCAAATCCATGTCTCTTCAATATACAAAATGATGAAGCACAAACTGGACTCCATTTGGCTGTGCTTTATGGTCAGCCGAGAATTTTACGAATGCTATTAATTGCGGGCGCTGAGGTAAGTTTTATTATTTACTACTTACAATGCACCTATTCAAATGTCATGGAAGCTTGTGGTCAAAATGTTGCCAAATGCTATACAAAAACGGCGCTCAATTCAACAACCAACTGAATGTCGTATGCAGTCGCGTTTGGTGTTGCTATATTATTTTTAATTAGTGTGTGAGCGAAGCAATTCGATCAACCCGGAGCATGATCATTGATCACTGTGTAGCCGAATTTTGACATTTTGAGTCTAACTTCAATTAACCGCTAAAGAAAATTTGTCGGCTTAACATGGTTCGGTTCACAATAATTGCATAATCAGTCATAAACGGACATACAACGAATTTAATATTCATGTTGTGTAAATTCATCGGAAAAACCCTTTTTGTATGAAACTCTTGTGAATGTAACGGCTCATATAAAGGGGCTCCCCCTTTTCACGAAGATCTCATTCACAGTAAATTTCAGATGTTGTTTTTGCACAGGAAGTGTTCAGTGTAAAACTAAAGATTCTTCTTGGAACTGTTAGCATTCCATTACAACGTCTGTGACAAGTTTAGATTAGTTTTTGACCTAGCTGATTATTCAATGGAATATTAAAGAGATTCAAATGTAAACATTGATCCTGGTTGACGCAATGCATGGTTATTTGTGAAGTTCTGAATTTGATAAAAAACAGTGTGGACAAATCAACAATAAAGATCAATCACCCTGCGAATATCACAATTGGATGTATTACACATTAGACAATTGAAAAATTGTACTCAATTGGTTCTTTTGTTCATTAGTGATCGAGTTTTCAAGCCAAATCATGTTGATAATAAGCAATCCGATATAATATGAGCTTTAAGTGAAGAGACACTTACCTAGTATGAGTCCTATGAATAAAACAATCTTTTTGGCAAACTTTCATTTGAATCAATGACAATTTCACGGTGGGCGCTATTTTCATTATTTTTTTATTTAAATTTAATTTGTAGTATCTCATCATTGGCGTTGCTTTCTAAGTTCTGTTTTTTATTTTCTTTCAGGCCACAGTACGGGACCGCCATGGAAACACTCCCCTTCATTTAGCCTGCATGTCGGGCGACACCCAGTGTGTGAAAGCCCTCACAATACCAATCAGTGCATCAGAAATAAATGAAGCTCACCGTTCTTACGGTCACCTAAGCAGTGACAAGACAACGTCTTACCTCGATTGTGCAAATCTGCCAGCTGACTTGGAGCTTCGCAACTATGATGGTGAGTTTTTTTGTCCCTTTACAATAATCATCAGTACAGTAGTTTTAAAAAAGATCCTATTTCCGTTCGCGTAGTATGATATTTTTACCCACAAAATGTGCATTCATCACAGTTTGCCAATTCCTTTTGCAGACTATTTTCGCACCACAGCCAGACTTGAGGAATTCCCCCCGTTAAATCAAAAAAAAAAGAAAAATACAAAATTCTATTTTTCGCGTGACTTACAAAAATATCCTTTCCTGTGTGCTTTCTTTTCGATTGCATGTATAGAGAGCAAGAGAGAGAGAGAGGGGGAGTCTACCAACAGGCTAGAGAATGAACTAGTGGCTGGCCAGAAACAGGCGACTATTTTGAGCGTTGCTGCGCGCATGTACACAAATTTTCCTCTAGAATTGGTTTAAAAATACCACCGGGTCACATGAAGTGTTCGCGTCTCTTCAGCTCCGTCTCGTTTGCACAATTGCAATTCCTTCTCTAATTAAAACAGACATTGGGTGGCGGTGATGTAGTACTGCCGGGTGTTTATGTACACGCATACAAATCGATACCTATGGTATAAGTATCTAAGGATAAGTTTTCCTGGGTTTTTCCAGTCAGCAGGCGATTTCATTGAACCATATGGAAAATTCGTGCACGCACGACGGTTTGTTTATTTCTCTGGTTGGGGCTTAAAATAGAACGAATAAATGGCTGGCTGGCTGGTGGAGTGGTGGTGGGTGCTGCTGTTGATGGCAATGGAAATTCCTTCAGAAGAGGAAACATGCAATATTCATACGAGGAGGTTAGCCCTGATACAAAACGTAATTAAATCGTATCAAGGACATAGGCATGCCTAACACTCGTTATAGTTTATGAAACTATGTCGCGCTAATCACTGATTGAAACGAAAAGCGTCACAATTTCAGTTATTTCACTGTCAAAGTCTCTTTAAAGGTTGCGATTGTAGTATGTATTTGTTGTCCTCTGTCTGTCACTATCGATCATTGTAATTACTGAATACCTACTAGTATTTACGGGCAAGTCATTGACGCAGTTTGTCAATTAATTGATTAATATAGATATGGGAATGTTTAATTACTGTTGATATGATCATATTAGCACTAGCTACCGCCATAAATGGAGTGGGATTTCCTCAAGGTCTCATTTTACTGTAATTAAGGTGTTTGCAGTGCACCCTCCATTTTCTATTTACTAATTGTCAGTTTTAATTACCTGAATGAAAAATTTTCATTACGAAAGGTTTTACGCAACGTTTACCTAACATCCAAATGCCTTTTCGTGATCTACAATATGATTTGCTGCGAAAAAAAGCGTTCAAAAAAACCAGCAAAAACATCTTCCGAACTTACCCAACTATTTTTTAAGATATGAGTTTGGTAAACTTTATTTTTCAACACTGCGTTTCAATTGCAATTGCCAAACGACCTTAGAAAGTGTTTGGCATAAAGTCAAGTTGTACCTCCCTTCCGATTTAACCAAACTTAATGAGTTCCAAAACGAAAAAAAATATAATCCCCAAGATGTGAAATTCCCCTCTTCCCATAATTATGTCACACACACAAAATGTCGCATATTTCAAGCGGCATATTTCTGTAAAAATCTTAACAGACGAACGAAATATAAAATTCCCCTAATATGCGTCCAACTGTCTAAAAATATGTCTCGCCAAAAAATTTCCTTCAGACAAAAAGAAACAGAATTAGCCAACAAATACCATTCAGCACCTTATGGCATATTAAAACTTATTATAAACAAAATATCCTCCTTTCATGTTTGGCTGTTTTTTTACTAAAATAAATTCAATACTCGTCGGACATTAATATGTATGTAGCTATTTGCAAATGTTTTGGCATAAATTCAAATCTGAAAATTTCTCTGTTTAAATATACATTTATAGTAAGAGGTTACTGCTAACGTCAGAGTTCGCGTGCAAATAAATCGCGCGCAACGACTGTGTGCGGTGTACACAATTCGGCATAAAAATAAGAAAATTATGGAAAAGCGATTTTTCAGTCGTTCCACCTCATACTACTTGTACTTGCTCCTAAAATACAGTTGCGCCCTAAGGGTGAGTGCAAATGGTAGACTCACATTCGACTCGAGTTATAAACAGTGATTTGCTTGGGTGGTGGATTGTATTTTCATTGTATCTCGGTATGTGGAATGTGTTGTTTATATAGATACATCTCTCTCTTGTGCTTGCGTATATTTTTTCCCTCATTTTACTGTTGCTCTCTGGTTGGCTTTTGGCTTTGAAATTGTGGGAAAAACCCAAAAAAATATATACGTATGATTTTTTTTGTCGTATTTAAATTTAATGCCCCCCACCCCCCCGGTCCGATTCAGACGTCAGCGTCAACATCATCGTCATGAGAGTTGGATCTTGGAGAGTATACGAGATACGAATAAGCCGACATCGACGGCAGCTAACATGCTTATTGGTAAAAAAAATATTGAATGTGGAATATAATTTTGAACAGGAAAACAAAAGAATATATAAATAGGCTATAAACATGAGATTACATTATGGTAATGAATTTTTACATGAACTAAAGAATTCATTAATTAATCTAAAACTCCACAAATATAGATATATTGTGCGTTTATATTAAAGAGATTAGGTTCCCGAATGACGCAAAACGTCGAACCTAGTTCCATTTGAATTGAAATCGAACGTACCTACTTGGGGATTGCCAGGAGTGTAGAAAAAAAGCTGCAACTCAACCTTGGGTGTAGTTTTATAACAATGCTGATGGGCGTGAAGTAAGCGTTTGAATATTTTCTGTTCGAAAATAGAGCCGCGTGGAAGCCGCTTAAGCCACGCTTACAGCAATTAGCACATTGTATCTAAGGTCAATGGCCGTTGGTACTAAGAAAATAAATTTCAAATAAGAATAAATTCCTCACACCGGAGCCACTTTAAAGACAGACAGTCTTTTACTTAGTCTGATACTTTTTAGTGTGATTCCTAATCTCGACAACATTTTCGATCACGTCCTTAGCGCACATGTTTATAATATACTGGTGGTCCTTCTATTTATGTCTGCTTCAATCCAGTTTTGTGTTGGGTATTTCCAAGTCATGCACTGCTTGCCTAATTAATTTCTTCAATGTTCTGCGGCACGTTTTAGACAATGTGCGATGGTTGCAGGCAAGGTACTGCATGTTTAAGCAGTCAAAACAGTCATTTGCTGAGCCCCACAATGCAAATGTGTGCCAGCTGATGGTTATATTTTCCCGTTTTGTTCCAAGTTTCCCAGTCAAATTGAATAAATAATTTGCGTAGCAGGTCTGAATAGGACCCTAGAAATAGCTTTTCAACTATTCATGATCCCTTCTATTGGACAAATGGAAGGGATCCACAATTTTGTACCGAGTCCGAGCGGCTGAATTAAGAAGCTTTTTTCAGGATAGTTATGCCTGTTTGACGTTCTCTGTGTGAAAAAAAAACAGAGATGTCAGAATGTCATTAGTTTATAGCCGATTACATGGGTCAATAAATTTCCCAATCTATACGAATTCAGTGCTACAAAAGGCATAATGATCAATGACAAATAGAGTTAGTTGGCATTGACACCCAATGATTGTTCTAAAAACAAAAAAAAGGTAACAAAACCCAAAGAGAAACCTTCAACTATTGATCAAACATTCAATCGTACACTACATCGTGTGGTTAGAGGTCTCCGTCTCCGTCTTCGTCTCGTTGCATCTTAATTTGGCCAAGACACTCTTACTTTTTCTATCGAGTGTTTCATTTGTTTTTTGTCTCATATCGCAACAGTTTAACAACCTTACATGTGCAAAACCATTGACTTTTACTTTTTTCTTTTTTTTTTTGTCTTCCTTCCATGAACTACTCAAACTCATACACCGAATCTTACCCTATTGGGTTTGGTGGAGTATAGTCAGCACATTGAAGCCTGTTATTGTAGATGACAGCGCGAACGTGGGTTGTTTTGTATTTTAATTGATTTCCTCTAATCCGAGTGGTACAGATTTGGTTAAAATAATTCACATTCAGATTATAATTGAGTTTGTTGAACCGCTAAAAATGGGATTTTCTGGAGGTTGTCATAATTAGCTGGGTATCTCAATTGGTACACAGATTGGCTTAAATGTTTTATTTTTTTTTCGTTCTCCTTTGTGTGCAAGGAATTTTTATTGCGGCATATAACCAACAAAGCTTAATTCGTTTTATGGATATTTAAATAAATATCATTTTCTATTAAAATTGTTTACAGCTCAACTGAATCGGCGTTGGAAATCCAGAACAGTTTTAGAATTTTGAACGAGTCTTCGCTAGTTAGGTAACCAGTTGCTAAGTGTGTCACTACTTGTAGTGTACGTTTTCTTGTTTTGATTTTAAATTACTCATTGTCGGCGCTAGCAGATGAATTTTAACGAAGAAATGTGAACAATTTATACCTACCAACTGTTATACTCAGTAGCGGCTTGTGTTGTAGAACGCATTTCATTACATCAATTGAGAGGTATATTTTTTGTATTTATTCT
Source organism: Cheilosia vulpina (assembly GCA_916610125.1). Lineage (NCBI taxonomy): Eukaryota > Metazoa > Arthropoda > Insecta > Diptera > Syrphidae > Cheilosia > Cheilosia vulpina. Next base: position 8,310,017 of record OU744280.1, on the reverse strand, counting down.
TTACTGCGTTGATAAGAAGGAATGACTCGTGTGATTCCAGGCCATAGAAATATGATCATATATGTTTTTTCTCAATTTTTGTTTGTTCACTTGCGAAATACAATTAATTGAACGGAAATTTCCTTGTGTTGTAATAAATGAATCATAGAATTACTAGCTTTGATTTACAATTACAATTTCGCAGTACTTGATTAAAATTTATCGGAAATAAGACCAAGCCTTCTTTCGCATGACTAATTGTATTACTAGGTCTATTTGAAAGTCGGCAATCTTTGCTGGAGTCTAGACGGGAGATAAACTCTTGAGATTAGCGAAGAAAACAAATTTTATACACAAATGACTACTGCAAATGTATTGATACGTTCAATGCGTGGTATTCTTCGAATGATCTATGCCTAAGACAAGAGGGTTTACCAATACCGACATTCATTGAAAAATCATCAGTTGCTGATATTTTTGTATGCCGAGTGGGTCGTCTCACAACGATGAATAAATGATCCGTTCTATTGAGTAGACGACTGGTAATGTAACAATAATTACTTCCTCTTTAATTTTTACTTTTGCAACTTCGAATTGACAGTACTTAATAATTGTCCTAAGAAATGACGTTATATAAAAATAGTCTTTTTTAAGCGCATGAAGATGTACATGATAATCATATCACCACAAATTCCACCGAGGTTAAAATTGGGAGTTTTCCTTCTTTTCAGCTGCCAATCCTGTGTATGTTCATACTGAGTACAGTGTGGAGGTTCGAATTTAAAAAAAGAAAAAAACTGAATAGGTACCCACCAAAAAAGGTACACTTACTCTTGTGTACAAGATATTCTTATAAGAACCCAACTACATTTGACTGGAATTGAAGCCGTTTTTAACAGCAGGTACATTTATTTTCCTCGTTTTATTTGCTAGTAAGATTTTTTTCTGATGTCCAAATTGAATTGCCTATAATTCAATACTATAACTTCTTCCATCACAAAATTTCGACAGTTTTCTATTCTATGGCTCTGTTAATTACGACTGTACTTTTATAGCCAACTTAAACCTCTAAGTACATTTTACTGGGGAAACCCATGCTATCTCCCACCTTGTAGACATGCCACCAACATCAGCTTTACCACCAATTCGACATATCAAACCCCCCTTATCGCAGAAGATAAACCCAAGACCACTTAGGGTATACGAAAAAAACAGAAGAAAAAAACCCTGACCAAGTACAATAGCTTCCACCCTCTTGACGTCTGCCAGACTTGTCTTTTTTGAAATTAATTTTGATGTGTTCTAGCTCGTTTGGCGCAAAAACGATTGTAAACAAGATAAAAGAACAAAGTTTTTTTTGCTATACCCGTTGTCAAGCACTGATTTAACTGTATGATAATTTATTTAACACATACAAAGCAGAAAATCCGCACCACCGCCAAAGTGATAATCAACTCGTTTCTTCGCTATTTCTATAAATAATCATCAAACAAATCGGTTACAGGTGAAATGTCGACACTGAGTGCAACACCGATTTGTCAAAATTTGTATAATATCTCTTTATTAACCCATTTCTTTGTTGCGATTTTTTTTCTCATTTGCTCAAAATATATCCCATGATCCACTCAGCACCAATGATCGTCAGCAGTGGGTCTCCCCCATGATCGGTACGAATTTCTCTTTTAATCTACCTACTTGTGATGACTAAATGTATTGTGTCCGAATTAGATGAAAAGAAAATGTAAAAATACAATTTTTACAAACTATGTCCCGCCGTTGTTGGTTTTTGTCTGGCCGTGTCCATTTATAGTCGCAGAACGCGAGAAATTCTTGTAGACATTATTTAGACGAAATTTGAAGGCCCCTAGACTGTGAAGCTTGTGTAGTATACATGCCAAAAATGTATTTTTAGAAACAGAGAGATAATTTTTCAAATAATTTTTGTATGAATTTCGAAACAGTGCAAATGGGGACTGGGATCTTTTGTTTTTGAAATTGCTTTTAGTTGGGATAATTTATGAAAGCGAAAAGATTTCCTTGGCTCATAAATTAAATCACTGGAACAAATTAATTGAAAGTCAGCAGACAGTTTGATTTGTGTGCCAGAAAATGTAGTTTTGATATTGAGAAAGATCGCACTGATTTAACTGTATCATGTGGTAGGGGATGTGGATGCTGGTTCGTTATTCTCACTTACGTTCAAAACTGCATGCAGTTTTTCTTTCATATTTAACCCACGATTGACGTTCGCTCTCTAAATTTGCATTAACGGTTAAAATGAAGCAGACGATATGTGTCAGTAAATATTTGCATCCAGACAATTTGTGTCTGCACTTGCTGCAGCTATCTCCCTGGGGAAATGAAAACCAAAACTAACTATCCGAAATGGGAACACCCTGCCGTCATTTTCTTTCGCTTTATAATCTTATCATCGATATTTTTGGAAAATTAGAAAATATTATTAAATTTTCCCCTGTTTAACCTTCGTTTAATTTGTTTGCATAAGTAGTGTCAGACTTCTAACGGAATTCCCCCTAATAAATATATCTGATGTATTTGTTTTCTTTATCAAATTATCGCTGTTTAACTTTGTTCCGATGGCCAATCGGTACACTATCATATCATCGCACGATAGGCGTAAGAACCCAGTTTCTCTATGAGACCTATCCTATACCTCGATAGTATAGTAGAAACGGTTTACTATCTAAAACAACAAAAAAAAAAGAAAAAGAGCACACTAATCGTACATTCACGCATTGATCATAACGGCATGAAGAAAACCAAACAACCGAAACCGTAAATAAAAAACCAAAAAACCTTTCGCGGTTGACGCAATGGTTTTTGTCGATTGTAAAACTGTCATTATGGCATTAGTTGGTTTGTATTTTGGAAATTTCTTAATATTTCTATTTACTCATGAAATTTAATCGGAAAACTTGTTCTACACAGTTGCTTAGTTAATCAGCACCCAAATCAGTTTTGGAGACGTTCAAGTGACATCAGCGCGCAAACCACGGCAAATTGTCTTGATGTGGTGATTTTTTGCAGTAACTAGAAACAAAACATGCATGTGGATAACAAGTACTACTACTTGTGTTTAATTTAAACTAATGAACCGCAAATGATTAGAATGGTGATTATAAAATCTACAATTTGGTAATAATTAATGTTATCAGTTGTCTATGTTCTCCGACTCTTGTGTAGATTGGAAAGTTTCTAGAGTGCTGGAATAGTTTGACGTTTATTGATTAACTGCGGTCCTGAAAACCAAAAACATCCCCGACAATTTGGTTTTTACAATCATTGGCTTGAATTATTTTGAAGTCGACAGTTAGTCGTAGATCCGCGGATCACTTTCCTATATGCATAATTTGTTTGGTGTTTCTGTTTGAGAATTTTCATAATTCTTTTAGAAGGCGATGAGTGTATGAATTGAATTGTCATATGGAAATGTTATGGAGGGATTTTCTTGTTTGTCATCCTTTCGTCATGAAGAGGGTCTAAAGTGGATAAGTGATTATATTTGTGTCCACTTAAAAAGTATAGCGACTGAAACTAGTTTCATCATAAAATTAAGGCTTATTTGCATATTTGCTGTCAAAATGCCACAGACAGAGTTTGCAATAATAGACATTGATGACTTCACAGACAGTTTCGGGCGATTTATCTGTAGCAGCTATGAAATCTAGATTGCATGGGACTTAAGAAGATAACTTTGTAAAACTGTAAAAAATATCCACGAAGGTACCTGCTAACCAACGCTCTCTAATAACTTGAGCTGCTAGATTGATTTTATAACGCAACACAGTCTGTTACAAGAACGTAATTAATACAATTACTCTGCGTGAATCGGACTGGAGTCGCTTTCGCTGTGTCGTTTTGTGCTGTCAAAATTAAATACAAACAAAAATGTGGTTTTCCCCACACTGCTTGCCAGGAACTGGTTACCTTCCGCTAATGAAATAGCGAGCAACAAGGGAACTGCGTAATGTGCTGATGTGAAACGCATTTAATTTTGACAGGCGGCAGACTCCATTCTTGTAGAACAGTTACTATCAGGAAGTAAAATTTGGCATGTGCAATATTACCAATTACACACGTCCGGTGAACTCATAATCATGTCTGTTCTACTACATCATCGTCTCCGCATCTGCGTCGTCCTTCTCCACTTCGCATTGGTCCCGTCCCTTTCCGTCTCATAAGTGGTTGCACTTATAGTGGGAATTTCAAACCCACAAAAGCACAACGTAATTGCGCGAACACATTAATTTCTTTTTCTTTGAGGTTTTGCGTGCTCGCTGGAGCTGCTACTGCCGCTGTTCGCCGTGTAAAGTGAAATACTGGGGAATCCCGCATTTCAAATGTGTAACCGCACATCAAACAAACTCGCTGTGTGTCTCATCAGTCAGCGTCTGATGCCTGCATCGTTATTTTAATTTTTTGTTTCTCACCTTCTTTTAATTATGTTTGGGTTTTTGTTATATCCCCTTGAGATATAAAAAAAGGTCAGTCGAATTCACTGAGAATCGCATTCACCAAGAAAGCAAACAAAACAAAAAATTCCACACAAAAGAAAGAAGCCCCAAAGAGCAATAACACATTCGTATCATGACCCCAGACTTTGTGGTATACTGGAAATTTCTCCAGCTCTTCAAAAAAAAAAATGAAAAAAGCTGCTTAATCGGTTAAACTTGATAAGCATGCTTGGATCAGCGTCCAAACAAGTTTGATCGCACAATGACATAATCGCCCTCAAGTCCCTCAAGATTTTTTTTTTATTTTCATTTTCCCTTTTGGATCGTTGTGTGTCGCGCGAAAAACCCCAGTGACAGCAACCCATGCATCGCAATGCGTGTAAAGTGTGATGAATTACATTATGGCTTTGGAAATTGACTTTTAACACCGTCCGATGCCGACGATAGCGCGCACGTTGCTAATTGGGAATTTCTTTGTGTGACAAGCATTTTTGCGCGCTTTCCAAACACTTGGTATACGCTCAAACCGTCATGCTTGAGTGCTGCGCGTACGCTCACTGCTTCTCTGTTCACCTTTCTTTGGTTTCTAAATGGTTTATTTTTACTTATTTTTTTTTGTTGGGAAAAACCAATATTTTAAGAAATGGTGGCACAAGCGGTACCAAGCCAGTAAAAAAAAATCTACACAAACTTGTTGGCAAATCTGTGTCTTCGCCTCTTTGTCTCTTGATTATCACATCTGTGAGACTGACAGAAAAAATATAAATACATTAGATATCAAATGTTATCCCAAATTTGCATATCGCGCATGAATAATAAAATAACCACTTTTTTTCTTGCGCTACCAACAAGAGTGTGATCCGTGATCGTTGTGTGAAAGTTAACATTTATAGAAATATCTGCAAACAGTTAAGCGCCTCCCCAAACAAGTTACACCCGGCTAAATGACTATCTCTTCGCCACGATCCTGGCCTTCTTTCAAGTGTCCGCTTAGTACTTTCCGATCGTTAGAAAATTGCAATCATTTGCTTTGCCTATCTGCCGCTTCGGCTTTGTTTTTCTTGAAATAAAAACAAAATGAAACAGGAAAAGGGGGAAACAAAAAAAAAAAAATGAAAGAAAAAACAACAAATTCAATAAATAATACATCACTGGAAATCCCAGATGACTGATGAATTCTTGATCCACACACATAGTCGAGTCGTGTGTCGAGTATTAGTTCTTGGTTCACTGCGAGTTGAGTTCTGAAGTTGCTGTGATATATCTATCGTGAGATGCCGGAGATTGTGGATTAATGTAGAGTGGTAAGAACTGGTATTGTCTGATATGATACAATAAAAGAATGAAATTCAAATTGGCCGGAGTTGTTGGACGATTGTTCTAAAAGGAAACGACAATGTTGGCTTGAAATGGTGTTTGCAGTGAATCAGGGTTTATAAACAACTTGATTTCATCATTTTACTCACTTAAATGTTACAGTAGAGAAGTATTCCTTGATCTGATTTATAGACTTCTTTCGACCAAGTTGGAAGAATTCCAGGGCATTGGATAAATAATTTTAAATTATACATTCTAAGGTAAGGTTAAGAAAAGCATTACGAATGTGAGAACTTCAAAATCACCCACAACCGACACGACTTTGAGTGCCACTTGGTAATGAGAATACAGACCAACGAGGTCAAATACAAACTTACCTAGTAGGTAGTATGAATTTTCCGAGTAGAAAAAGTAAAAGCAAACACCATTCTAAAGCAGTCTAATCCAATATACCTACAACTTAAAGCAGTAGTAGAAATTGGCTTGAAGCTTAAGATCCACAGTCAATCACTCCTGTCAGTGCATGACAAATACAAATGCTTGCCAATAAACCGTCTTATTTCATAAGCATAAATATTTCATTCAACTAATTAGTGTTGAATTACTCGCCTGTTAGAAAATAATTAATCAAAACATCAAACAACAAAAGAGGCGCAATACAATTCAGTTTCGGAAATTATCTCTACATACGGATGCCATTCCTCAAGTCAGCGCAAAAGGACTTAAACAATTTAAGTCATCACAATTTTTGTATCATTCCTCAAAATAGTATGGATTTGTTAATGAGGCGGCCATGTAAAAGAAACTCGCTACACAAGTACAAACGAATACCATCGTGCAGATACACAGCTCGAAAACAGCTGTTGAGAAGTTTTACACATTTAAAAATAAACTCTGATTGAATTTTAGTCAAAAGGAACGAGTTTTTCGGATTACAAAACAAAAATTCACTAGGCCAACCCTTCTCACCCCAGACATGATGAATACAAATTTGTTGTTTTCACTCTAAAAGAATAGTTTTCATATTTAATCGGGTTGAAATGTTCTTTATATGGACTTTAGATTTGTGACGAAATACAAATTTATGTAAAACTACTGCAAATTGGGAGGAGATGAATGAAATCTAAAAAAAATATGTGGATCGCATCATAGAAGGCGCAAATAAAATTGCTCATACGCCACCTACTCGTTTGCATAAATATGCATAAATCAAACTCATCGTTCTTAGACTTCATGTCTACAACAGCTTTTTATAAATACCACGAGTTTGCAAACAAAATAATTGATTGATTGAGATTTGGGTAGAGACGGGGAAGCGAACAAAATGCCAAATATGTGTACCAGATTATGGGATAGTTACTTGTATTTATCCTCAACAACGACATTCAACTTTACAAATAAAAAAAAAATTCCCATAAAAATAAAACACTGTGTACAAAATTATAACATTGTACAAGTGTTTTTCAAACAGCTCTCAGTTAAATAGTGCCGATGTTGTAACAATTGTAGACCTTGCACAATTAAAAGACCAAGCATTTCCTCATTATTAAATACAGTACATTATTGACTTAGCATCCACTTGTGTGTGATGTGTGATGCATAACATTGTGGGAAATTCTACGCCTCTGTTTCGAATCATCATCATCATTATTACCGGCGAAGCCTACGGAAATTGCAAAGGCGCCACTCAATCAGGAAACTCCCAAATGAGCACAGCAGTTGATCAAACATGGCCCACAAAGTGTTGATAACACATATTGGCCTTTGCACTCCGTATACACCGGAGAGTGAGTGCGTTGTTGTTTGTGGTTTGAAACAATCCACGCGGCGGCGGGCACGTTCGACAATGACTCAAGAAGTGCAGGCCCATGATGTGCGGTTGTTTGTTTGCGACTTGCGGTGAATGGATATTCCAAAAGTTTAATGGCCGTTTTTAGGATATCGTCGATTCCAGTGAAAATGTCGTCTGTTTTCGGTGTGGGAATGATGAGTTAGAGGGAATTCACAGTTTATTCTCTTGCTTTTTGGGTCGATGCGTGCTTGGGGATTTTGCGTTACGATCGAAAATTTGGTTCTTTTGCAAAGAAGAGCCTAAACACATATACGCTCAAATGAAAGGTTATCGGCTTTTAAGCAAACCGATGAGTTGTTGGAATTACCTATCCTGTCCGATGAATGGGATTTTTTTTTAAAACAGCTTTGCGATTGGTTTAAGGTTTTTTTTATTTTTATTAATTTTGCAATTAGTATGTGGTTTTACCCATGCTTAGGTAAAGGCGGGGACTTGACATGTTAAGTTGTTTTGCAGTTGCCACCATGACAGAGAGGTGTTGAGAAAGTTTAATAATTGTTTTGTAATTGATTTCTTTGTATACAGAAATGATGTAAGACCTTGATTAAGTATTCCTCTTTATAGAATAACAAATGGCGCGCTAGTTATAATCCACACATGGACACGCATTTGGCTATTTATTCACATTAACTCATAGATCGGGCCAACAGTTGGCGTCTTTGAAAAATGCTTTGAAGACTACGCCACCCCGTTGAATATTTTTCGGTAGGGAGGAATGATAGCTCATCCTGCCCACTAAATTTCACAATACCTTGTCTGTTGCGAATGGGTCTATTTTGTGAATTGCTGTTTTTGACAATATTCCACAATTAATATACAATGTAGGACATTTCGATGCGAGAACTATTCGATTGTCGTAGAAGAGTGGGTAGGGACTCCCTTAGCAAGAGCTGTGGAAATATCTACATGACAATGATCCCCAGAAATCTCCAACGATTTGAAATAAATTATAATTTCATTCATAACCTTTTATTAATAAATTGTACAAGTAGTGTATAAATATAAGTGTAACCTCATCATCGCTGTGGCTTACTGGTTAGTGGGTTGCGAGGGGTCCCAGGTTCGAATTCCAAAGAAACCCAAATTCCAACTTAAGTTTTTTTTTGCCACATCTCGCGAACGACTGACAAACATCCGAGAGTATAACTGTAATGAAAGAGCTTCTCAATTAGCCTTTTGAAAGTGAAAACCTCACACAATACGAATGGTTGTGAGAAGCTAGGGCTAGGAACCCTACGGACCTGTTGCGTCAACTATTTATTTTTATTTATTAACCTCATCAATATCATTACAACGAATATGACTTACACGTGCCACCAGCAGCAAAGCGGAAGTCAACGGACGTACAACCAGCATCATCCAGCATTCCTGCTTACGAATGCAATCTACGTAACATCGACCGACAAACAAGTGTTAGATTGCTAAAACAACACAATTAATTTTTTAAGCAATCAATGTCATGTGTCATTCACTTACAATCACAAGTAAATTCGATAACTTCGCCATTAGAACGTATTATAATTGTATTATACAAACAATTGGTATCTAGACACTAAACAATCCGATGTATTAAAAGCAAATTCTTATTCAACTCAAGTGAGAGTATGGGTGGGTATCTCTGTGTTGATGTTGACCCTTTGAATTTTCTCCAATGCAACGCAATTAAATTTTTTTTTATAAGTTTGTTTTTTGTTCAACTTTTTCGCAATTGACAGCTGAAGTAAATAAGTTGTTTTGTATTTGCCTCCAATTCGCTTTTTTGTATCTGTTCAGCGTATATCTTCCCCATATCACATTTACAGTTTGTTAAACAACAGCAAAAAAGCAACAGGCATTAATAACAAAAACAACAACAACGACGATAGTCGTGTATATACATATATGTATGTAAAACGGCCACAACCAGTCCCACGTTTTTATTGTGGGAATTTCTTGGGTTTTTCTGAATTTAACAACGTACACATGCCGCCGCTCACTCTGTGGCTCAGCTTGGCTGGCGCTGTGGTGCTGCTTTAGCAGCGTGAGAGACCTTTCATTGGGATGGCAGAAATGCCAAAAGCTTAGCTCTTTTTGTTGTTCATGTGTGTGGAATTTGTTGCTGTTTGTATTAATTTTTTTTTGTTCGACAGTTTCTACGCGCATAGCAATCATAACCAGTAGTGAGAGTTTGTTGGCTTAAACTGGTCAGCGAGCTTTTCTGAATGAAATACGCGAATGCATGGAAATGATGTGTAAAACTGAGGTAATATACTATTCTGGCGGGTATGAGCCGCGTATTAATACGGGACAGCAAATGGGTTTTGGAAAAAACGAAAACATCTACAAGAAGGTGTCGCTGCACAATTGCATCCACAAGCGCTTGTGGAATCTGTGGACTGCACCTTTTGCAAATGGGGTCATGTCCCCACTAGTCACACTACACTTATATGTGGCTTTCCATTGGAAAAAATCATTTTTTTTATTTAAACCACTTTTCATGTTCCATTGGGCAAAAAATTCAATCTTTTTTTTGATTCGGATCATTTTTTGCAGATCTCGATATTTTTACAGACTTACACATACTGCCTGTCACTCACTAATTTACTTTACACAGCTGTTTTACGCCATATTAAGAAGAAGGTTTTAAAACAAATGTGCAAAGTTTCGTGAAAACCAAAATCTAGAAAATGGATCAATACCCATGGATATTATCTCAAGACTACGAATCACCAAAACTACTCCATGTGTATCTACAACAGGGAAGCATTTTTCAAGTCGATATCCATAGTTGATTTTTCCAAAAACGAACGCAATTTCAACAGCTGATATTGTTGTCAAATAACAAACAAAAGCAGATCAATTTCGTTGCGTGTTCCATGAGCCGCTTAAAATCTGAGATCTGAAAAAAAATCTGGTGGTCCCAATGGGAACGACATTATTGGCTCACATTAAAGTAATCATTCACTGTGAAGAAACCGTACAACTTTAATATATGATGTAAAATTATTTAGTCGATGGTGGGCTATTTACGGGCAGTAGTTGTCTTCCTCTAACAATTGCTAATTGGTGAGTGGACTTGCTTCAGTAGTGATATGGATAGTCCAGGAGTAGAATTTGTGAATCTGGAAGGTTCTACAAAATCATTTGAAAGTTTTCGATCGATAGCCGAATTTATGGATGCAACAAGCGCACTTCGCGGACTCAAAACTTCATCTATAATCAAAATTTACACTTTAGCTAATACCAACCGCTACTGAAAATTTGTATGGGTCAAGTAGATATGTATACCGTCAGGAATATAGTCATCGGCTAAAATTTGCCGATGCATCATATTCGTTAAACATTTTCGGCCTCATCCACCCTCGCATATAAGAGAACAAAATTTCTGGGGGTAATGTAACTCCATTTGCCAAAAGTACGGTCAAGATTCCTTTTTCATTTGATAATTTTACTTCATATCTATTTTTAAAACCTCGACACCGACAATGACTGCACTCTTTAAAATCCCAAAACAAACTTTCATTTCTTTGACATTGATTGTACTAGTTGACAGTGTCTCTGGGTTCAGGGGAATAACACATTTAAAATTTCGCATTTACAGAATTTTAAAATCTGAGATATAACATAGTTTAAACGGTTTTTTTTATTAGAATTTAGGCGACCCTGCCTGGGTAACAATCACATTTCAGTAATGGAATTCTTCTAGTCCGCAGAAACTTCTATTAGAATATTATATATCTTTGGTATTTCCCAGCTCAAACACTCGCGACTTGTGTGATATCGATGTCCAAGGGGGACGTTATCAATTCTTCAAAAGTCTGCATACACGTCTCGATACCAATCGATAAAAATTACTATTACTCATCTGCTATCTTTCTGTCAAACGAAAATATGTTAGCTTATCTACTAGCCAAAGTAAAAATGTTTTACTGGTTTACACTGCATGTGTTATAAAATTCGCTGATTATCCAGTGACTTTTATCGATGGGAAATACTACCAATAACTTATTTTTAGCTCTTAAAACATCAGATTTGTCCTGATAATTTGCGTTCTAACTTGAATTTTATTTTTCTTTGCAGGAGAAAGATGTGTACATCTGGCGGCGCAAGGTGGTCACATAGATATCCTCCGACATTTGGTGTGGTTTGGAGCCGATATCAATGCTAGAGTAAGTTGTCGACAAACTTTTCTTTTCCCTAGGATCCACAATTAACGTTCGTTTCTTTTCTTTTCTTTTTTTTCTATAGGAAGGCAAATCAGGACGTACACCCTTACATATTGCCATTGAAAGCTGCAATGAGATCTTAGCCAATTTCCTTCTAGAAGAATGTTCAAAATTAAATTTAGAAACGGCCACATATGCGGGCTTAACGGCCTATCAAGTGGCATGTGTTCTTAACAATTCCACAATGCAATATAATTTAGAGAAACGCGGTGCTGAGCCGCTAACACCTCCGGATAGTGATTATGAAAGTAGCGACATTGAAACAGATCTAGACGATTCGCAGGTGAGCTTACCAGTTAATTAGAATCACAAATTTTTTCGTTGCCCACAAAAAGATAGCGGAATTATTTATTTTACAAAATAGAGAGCAGAAACCTTTAAATCCAATATACCAGTCGAACAAAAGAAACAAATTAAATGTTAGTGTTATTGTGTGTCTTAAAAAAAAAAAGAAGAAAACATGCGCAAAAATGTGTTAATTCTATGTTTTAGTAGAATTTTTCTTTTTGTTTTTTTTTTCTGTTGTTTAATATTATTTTATTTCGTTTTTTAAGTACATACCTACAAAATATTTAAATAATCATTTTAATAGAAAACGTTTCTGTCGCTGTCACTTTTATGTCACATCACATGTCAAGCCAACCAAAATTGTCGTCTATTCAATGTCGTCTACTGGTAACTCTACTTCCTTATTTGTAATAGAGAAATATCTTATATAAGAGAAAATAATTATTATTGTTGTAGTTTGTATTTCTGTATCTTTTTTTCATGTAGTGTATTTAAGAAATGTATGTATATGTATATTTAAAACAGAAAAAAAAAATTAATGTTATACCTATTATAATTGTTATTTAATCTGACTGACAAATAAATTTAAAAAAATAATATAATATCAATAAAAACTTACATTAAGATGTAGAAAGAAAAATGTTTTGCATTTTTTACTAACAACGTCGTTGTCCGCTCGTTGGTTCATAGCTGTCGTAGTATTCCTGGTTTTTCCTTATATCATCGGTAATGCGTTGTTTAGGTACACAGCCGATGGTTTTGGTTGGATTGGCGGATGTTGTGGTTGGTATTGTTGGCCGAGCAGCGTGGGTATATTTCTTTTGTTTTCTACACTTAACACATATGCACAATAATGCTAGTACATTGATTTGTTTACTTTTGCTCTTTACTTTAATTTGTTACTTGGAATTGTAGTCATAAGATTGATTAAAACTAATTTGATTCGGTCTGCTACGAGGGGATGCCTAGATTATCAGATTAGGTATAATTTCTTCAAAAGCTCTGGCGCAAAACAATAATCTCAAAAAGGCGCGGAGCCTAATCAGAGCTTTTTGTGTCGGTAAGTGAATGTTTATTATACGGCGTTATATTTTTGATACGTTCTGCTTGCCTGCCATGAGGGAGAGGAGGCTTGACGTAATCTTTTCCTAAAGATGGCGCAATTTGAGTTTTTACAGAACATTCAAATATGCGTTGAAAATCTGGAATCATTCGAATGCTGTAATCTAATATATCTTTTTCAATGGTTCGTATTTTAGGTAAATGTATAATTTTAATCATCTTAAAGTATGAATGAAACTTATATGGACAGTAGGGTTCCCAACCGTTCTCTTTTTGATCGATCGGTCTTCCCTTTCGTTTTCGGTAAAGGTTTTGCCTTTTTATCCCAGTTATTAAATGCATACAAAAACATCACACAGTTCGTTCCTTTACAATTTTTATACCTCGTTAAAAATAGATTTTTCAGAGAGGACCAGCAATGTAATTTTTGTACTTTCCTACTCATGCATAATAGATACATATGTTGTTCGAAAATACCTTAAATATGTCTGCTCCACGGCTATTGCGAAATAAGTTCTAATGATTTCTAAATTCCAGTCCATATCCTCTGTTTATGGTTATGGTGAAAATGTACTTTACTGCAGTGCAAAAAACCAGAAAAACATAATATTATCCTACTGTTTATTAAACAATTTGCAAAGAACGAATTAAATTACATATATAAGTGACAATTTACTTTAATCAAGTGAGTAGCTTGAAATAATGACAAGGGTCTCTTCACTATCTGATAATTTGGACAAATCATAGCTATCGATTTTGGTCTCAGCACTAGTTAACAACACAAAAACGAAGTGTCATTTTATTTATATTTTATCGCATATCTTGCTTTCTTCGGTGTATGATTAGGATTGCGTTGTCAATATTGAATAACGGTGTATTGGAAACTTTTATCATTGTACGCACATTCAAATGGGAAAATAGAAAAATGTTATACATCAATTTTAAATGTAGCTACTGTCCTACAGTTGCCAATTTGGTAATTTTTCGTCTTTATAGCTTTTTCGAGTTCGAAGTAGATTTTTTTTTATTTTAAAAATTAATATGCCCACCTAAGTCGTTTAAATTGTTTAGATCGACGATTGCAAGTGGATGTTTATCTACTGCAAAACTATAGGCATTGTGCTCTAGGTTCATCAAAATAAGCTCTAATTTTTAATTAAAAATTGATTCGACAAACCGCAATCCAGTTTCATAAAGGCTAACTTTAGAAAGTGGAAATTGTTAATTCTATACGCATCGCTCAATAATGCTGTCGATTTTCAATTCATCAAATGTGTTAACTTGACCATCATTTAGTTATTTATTATTTTTTCGCAAAATTATGCATCGGATTTTTTTTTTTTGTTTGCCGAAGACATTTGAGCATTTAGTAAAGTAAGAGGAATAAACAAAGAGTCTGTCCCTCAGACACCTTTGCGAATTGATATTTACAAATAGAAAATACATAAACAAATATTATAAATAGGGTGAAATTTATTTAATAGCAAACTACGTTTCATTTAGAATATAAACTAAATAATTAAAGCTCCAAAGAAATTAAACGCCAACCCTAATAGTGTACGCAATAAAAAACGTAAAATTACTATCCTTCATACAAACAAACCGAATTTTGGGAGATTCCCAATTCGCAAAATATATTTGTTTGACCTATTCCTAATTGTGCGATCGTTTTTAATTTAACTCATCCGCAACTTTATTTTCCTTGCAGATGTATGATCGCTTTGGGGATCCTCGGTACTTTGCCAATTACAATGGAGGTAATCCAATCAATGTCGCCTAATTCTGATGATCAAGAAAAACCGGAAAATCTCTATTTCCGATCATAATATACTACACACGCTCAAAAAAAAATTTAAAATAAAAACTACGCAGAATATAAAATTTTCGAAATTTGTATTCAAACGAATTTTCTCAAAAGAAAAATACATTCAACGAGAACTTAAATCAACAAATGAAGCACATCAGTATTTTCTAAAATAAAATCCAAACAATTTCCGAAACGAATGATCACACCCCATAACAATACCTACACACTGTAACCAGTATATTAACGAAAATATTTAGCACAATGTGCCTTATAAACGATAGTGTTTATGTTTAACATATACGTATAAATTTTCTTATAACTATGTAATCTGTTAAATTTTATCAAATAAATGAATGGTGTAACAATGATGTGTTCAATAAACAGAAAAAAAAAAATAACTAAGCAGAAATATATTTGTATTTCCGACGTATGCTTACTAAAATCGAAAAATAATGTCAAATCAATTGCCAATAATTGTTGTGTATGAAACAATTGTTTTTTTTTTTTTTTTTTTTTTCTTGTTAAAAATAAGGATAATAAGAAATAAAGCCTAAAAAACGAGAACACCTAAAGTTAATTATTATTTATTTTATATGAATGAATGTTTCTTTTTTATTTTTGTTTTATCAATCTCAAACTCTATACAATTTTATTTATATTTATGTGGCTGATATGAGAGAATAAATGTATGTATAAGAAATTAAATAAAAGAACAATGTGGACTTAAACTTTAAGCTGTGTAGATAAGGACAATGACAACCGTCTGATGATTTCCTGGTCCACTTTGCGCAATTTTAGTTGTAGTTGACCAGTATGACGTTTCATAGTTTAGCAAGAAATATATTAAATATGCTGCCAGGCAATTATAAACCAATAAGTATGTACGCAATGCATTTTGCAACCGATGCACATTAAACAATGACACCAATGGAAGTGAGCAGCGGAAACAAAAAGAAAACCTAATACCTAAAGGACTTTGAGGGTAAGCCTTTGGAGTTCTAAATAATTTATTTATAAGTGAAAAATTTAAATAGTTTTCATCTAAAATAATAACACATAATTTTCAATGAAAGGACGCCAAGACCAGCAGCTGAATCATCAAAAATGGCAACGTTTTCTTATTGGAATGAGAGTTTTTTTTTGTGAAAAGTTTGAGAGGTTACGAAAGGGAATAACCGATATTGACACGCTAATATGGTAGCATTTGTAACTATGTTGCAGTTTATTGTCACGTTTTTATGGAATAATCTAAAGGTAGCAATAGTCCGCTTGCGGACACTACAAAAATACTTTTGCATTAAAATCAAGGTCAATGACATTGGGTCGTTTATCGTTGCATTTTAAGTTGCAATTATTCACAAACATAATAGATAGTTTACTAGAAATTTGTTTTCAAGAAACCCAGAAATGATATTCTCGGAATCCTCACAAGTAACAACTGTAAAATGTTGCTAATACAGACAAGCAAATAGGCAAACAGACAGAGAGATATTTTTTGTATGAAAATATCACCAAAGCGCAGTGGCGAATGTTGTTTTGATGCATTTTGCAATTACTTTAGATTGTGAAGCCACAATGTGTAGCCAGACATTGTTTTTGTCCTGCCAATACCCACTAAATATAATCTGGTCTCAATAGCGAAGATGAAGACTTTTAATTCATTAAGCATTTAAGTGGCCTTTATTACGAAATATGTTTAACCCCAGTCCAGTGGGCACATCAGTAGACGAACTGAAGGTGGACTAAATCAAATTATTGATAACAACACAAAAATTCTGAAGTGTGTTTATTACTATTGTGCTAAGAACACCTCAAATAAAGGCCAGTAGATGCAGCAATGGAGCCACATTTTGCTATTATTTAAATTAAACGATTATTACATCTCTTGCTGAAAAAAATTATCACACACCCCTACTGCGAGTGTCAAAAACTAAACGATATAACGGGTGAGTTTTTAAGCGTAGTTTTTATAAAAATCGAATAAAACACTCAAATTTGCATCAAATATTCAAAATGTTTATTGTAATCGATAAATAGGCCTTTGACATTTACGTTTTAAAGACAACTTCATGTAAATGTTGTCCGCGACTCTGTTTCAAATGGTCCATTCGGAAGGTCCAATATGTTATCCTGTAAGGCTTCAATCTTGTCCACATAGACTGACGACCTTACATTACCCCACAAGAAATAATCAAGAGGCGTTAAATCGCATGATCTTGGCGGCCAACTCACAGGGACATTTCGAGAGATAAGCCGCTCACCAAATTCATCTTTCAACATTTCCATTGTTTCACGAGCGGTGTGGTATGTGGCACAATCGCGTATCATGGCTCGATATCGTTCGCCGTTGACAGATTCACCAGGTCGATTATGACGGCTGATTTCCCGTTACTTGCCTACAAGCTATATTTTTATGGGGTGGTAAATGCTAAGTACGCTAGTATTGTTACATAGAAATTCGTATTGACAAATGTCACGTAACTTCAAAAATTCCGGCTCACCAACACTCTCGCAGCTTGCATATGCCACTTCCGCTGTGGGCAAAGTTGCTGGCAGCGTTCATAGAATTTTATACGTTAAATTTGAAATTATTCGTTACGTGTGCATAATATTTTTTTAAGGAATAAGTCGAGATTTTCTTAAAATATATATGAAAAATAAACAATGCAGATTGTTTGAAGTAAAATAGAAATATATTGAGCAAATTTTCTTCAGTTTTCTAAGAAAAATTTACGCATGAAATCGAAGTTAATTATATTCAAAAGCGCAAAATACGCAACCATGTTTGTCATAATAAGTTTTTAGTATATAGAACATCTCATTTAGCTAGTTTTATTAACCAAAGAAATCAAATTATTCGCCTTCTAACAACATATAATTACTAACCAATGGCATTCAGTAATGTAAAAATGTGGTATTCCCGAATTCCAGCACATTTCCCCATGGTTGCCGAGGTTGGCAGCATTTATTTTCGTATGTTTTTGCATGTCACACGGATTCTCAATTGACATAACACCGATAGGAAAACAAAATGGCGAATTTGAAAATAAATTGAGGGGGCCAGCGGCAAGAGGATTGTGAGTTGGGGCCTTAGTATGATTTGTCTATGCTTCCCATGATTAAATGGCAGAGTATACTGAAAACTTTTCACTTTGACAGATGACGTTTTGAAGCCATTACTAACCAGTGCTACCAACCTGAAAAACTTAACTCTTTTGTGGATCGTATTGCGATTGCCAATAAATGATTAACTATCATCAACTCGTATGCAATTTGGGAACCTTTTTCATTTGAAATTCAAAATAAAATGAAAAATAACAGCAGCTGAGCCGAACCGTTTGCTGTCAAATATTATGCTGCATTCACAAAGTCAATTTATTCACAATAACCATAAATTTTATCAAATAAATAAAAATTGTTTTGATTGACATTGACATGACGAATTTGTGAATCGTCAATTGATTGATATTTGACACTCGCAATATGAGTGTTATTTTGATCAATGTGAAAATAGGTTGTTATATCCGAAAATGGATAGTAAAGTTTAAATTTTTGACTTCCCAACAGCAGAAGTGCTTTTTTGTAGGTTTAATTTATTCTCTTAAATACGTTGGGCATTCTGATAAAATAGTTTAACAGAGTTTTAGGTGGTCTGTAATTTTAATTTGACGTTTCCCATTGTGTCGATTTCACTTGTTCTACATTTTTCGTTACATCGAGAGTAGGTTCTTGGATTTCACAGTTCAGGTAATCGTTTCATATAAAATAACAGAAATGTTACTCCATCCTTTTCGAAATTTATTTTTTTTTGTTTCTTTATTTCCAGTTTTGAAATGTTGGCTCAATAACAACTAAATTTTTAGTAAATAGTTTTTAAAAGATAACGTACCTATATCGATTTAATTTATTTGTTTTAAATGTTCTCTTTTCTTTTTTATTAACAACAACAAGTTTTACCAAGATTTATAAAAACGAAAGAAAAAATAGAATACAGTGTAGAAAAATGAAGAAGTTTCAAATGTGTTTGCTGGCCAATAGTGCATTAAATAAAAATGAAATATAAATTTAATGAGTGCTTACATGTTCTGATCCGTGTGCAAAGTAGGAGACAATTTTTTAACAAGAATCGAAAGAGAGAAACATGCTAAAGGTTTAATTTTTTTTTATTTAACTTTTAACATTTAAGCATTTAAAGTTTTTTGTTTAGTTTCGCTTAAAACATTTAATCTTAAATTTTTTTTCTTAGAATCATTCCTATGTATAATGTAAATTTGAATTATTTTATTTTTTTTTATAAAAATAGGGACTATTTTGTTGCCTGAGGTCATGTTCTGTTTCGAGAGGTGGATTGCGAAGAACACCCATTATTTCTTCGCTGAATTCCTTGAAAAATAGTTCCTAGAACAAAGTATTCGTTTTCGAGGGGATTGTAGATAGGTGGGTGCTGAAACCTGCTGAATTGTTGGCAGTGGTACAGTAGGTGTTCGTTCCCCTAGGTGATATATTGTGGTGGACGTTTTGTTTTAGTTTATGAATATTGTTAGAAATTAGTTTTATTTCTTTTGCTGTGAACTTAGACATCTGCTGGAGCTGGTAACTTCTCCCATGATGGTTCAACACCCCAGATTTCGCGGGCATATTCAGCGATGGTACGATCTGATGAGAATTTACCGCTGGATGCGATGTTGTGAATTGACATTTCGAGCCATTTGGCTTGATTCTAAAAAAAACAACAAGTAAATGGATTTTTTACAGAAATACGTTCCACATATGTTCCACTCTGTATAACTTACCTGATAAGTCTTTGAGACCAAATCCTGTGCCTTAATATAAGCCGCATAATCAGCCAACAAGAAGTAGCTGTCATATTTCAACAAGACATCGGAGATGTTCTTGAACTCATTGGGGTTGCCGGGGCTGAAGAAACCGCCTTGGATTTGATCAATGCACTGCTTAATCTCGGGGTTGCTGTTGTAATAGTCGTAGGCGTTGTAACCCTTCTTTTTGAGGGCTTCCACTTCATCGACAGTCATACCGAAGATGAAGATGTTTTCATTGCCCATTTCCTCAGCCATCTCAACGTTAGCACCATCCAGAGTACCAATTGTAAGAGCACCGTTCAACTGGAACTTCATGTTACCTGTTCCTGAGGCTTCAGTACCAGCGGTAGAGATCTGTTCAGATAAATCGGCGGCAGGCATAATACGCTCGGCCAAGGTGACACGGTAGTTTTCCAAGTAGATAACCTTCAACTTTTCTCCAACAATTGGATCGTTGTTGACGACTTGACCGACGGCACAAATCAGCTTGATAATTTGTTTGGCCATGTAGTAACCAGGAGCAGCCTTACCACCGATCATAATGGTACGTGGGGTGAACTTGGCAGATGGGTCCTTCTTGATACGATTATACAAGGTGATGATGTGCAAGCAATTGAGAAGTTGACGTTTGTATTCATGGATACGCTTGACTTGGATATCAAACATGGATGCTGGGTTTACCTTGACCCCATACTCGGACTCGAGGTATTCAGCCAGTCGGAGTTTGTTTTCTTGCTTAACGCGGGCAACGTCTCTTTGGAAGTTGGCATCCTTGGCCCACTTTTTAATAGCAACCAGCTGCTCCAAGTGAACGGGCCATTCATCGCCAATCTTCTCGCAGATCAGATCTGAAAGGCCGGGGTTGCAAAGCAGCAACCAACGGCGTGGGGTGATACCGTTTGTCTTGTTTTGGAATTTCTCGGGATTCATTTCATAAAAATCATGGAAGAGCACATCCTTAAGGATCTGAGAGTGAATAGCAGCGACGCCATTTACAGCGTGTGAGCCAATAATGGACAAGTGAGCCATGTTAATGCGCTTCTCGCCATCTTCCTCAACACATGACATACGACGCATGCGATCCATATCACCCTTGAAATGCTTCTTAACATTCTCCATGTGCAGGAAGTTAATGTGGTAGATGATCTGCAAGTGGCGTGGCAGAATTGATTCCAATAGAGAAACGGGCCAGCGTTCCAAAGCTTCAGGCAAGACAGTGTGGTTGGTATAGGCACAAGTCTTAACTGTGATCTCCCATGCCTTGTCCCAGGTGAGTTTCTCCTCATCGATGAGGATACGCATCAACTCAGGGATAGCCAACGATGGATGGGTATCGTTCAACTGAATAGCAACCTTATCGGGGAAGTGGTCGAAGTTGTTGCGAACTGCCTCGCGGCTACCGAACTTCGAAGATTTGTAACGACGAATGATATCCTGAAGGGTGGCGGCACACATGAAGTATTCCTGCTTCAAACGGAGTTCCTTGCCCTCAAAGAAGTTATCATTGGGATATAGTACACGAGAAATGTTCTCAGCCAAATTACGATCCAACACAGCTTGAATGTAGTCACCATCGTTAACTAAAACGAAACCGAAGTCAAAACGAATTCTAAAAAAAAGGAAAACTTTACTTACAGAATTTCAAGTTGAAATCAATTGGACTCTTGGCCGACCATAAACGCAAAGTGTTCACTACGTTGTTGCCATATCCAGGAATTGGGTTATCGTATGGCATGGCATAGACGACTTGAGTGTCGACCCACTTCTTGCCATCGGTGCCATCTGTCACACGACCATAGAAGTGAACTGGCAGCATGAATTCTGGACGTGCCTTTTCCCATGGGTTGCCATAACGCAACCAATCATCAGGCTCCTCAACTTGTTCGCCATTGCGAATCTTCTGTGCGAAAATACCGTATTCATAACGAATACCATAACCATAGGCAGCCAGACCGAGGGTTGCCATCGAATCCAGGAAGCATGCAGCCAAACGGCCAAGTCCGCCATTACCCAAACCGGCATCCTCTTCCATCTCCTCGAGGGCCTCGATGTCCAGACCCAATTGATACATGGCCTCTTCACATTCACTCTGAATGCCCAAGTTGATCATGGTGTTCTGTAGCGAGCGACCCATATAGTACTCCAGAGAGAGGTAGTAGACACGCTGTAAGCGACAAATTGAAAAGGCTCTTTAGTTAAAAGTAATAACACGAATTTAGGTTTGGCATAGAAATTAACAATGACAGTATTTCATTATTTTGGCACATCTGTACATTTAACAAAATAAATAAATTATTATCCATTGATATGGTTCAAAGGATCTAGCTTAAAAATTAACAATAATCTAATCAGCGACGATCCGGAGTGCATGCATTTTTACAAACATGTACCTATAGGAAATGGACAAAAAGTTCAAAGGAATTAGTTTCATCAATTTCTGGTTTCATCAAATGAATTGTTGTCAAGCACTGTTTTGAACAAACGTTTTTTTGCTGGTGTTATAAAAAAATGTTACGTATACGCCTCCGAATGTTGAATTTATATGAGTTAGCTGCGACATCGCCGTTTATAGAAAGGTCAAAGGTAGACAAACATAATGAAACAGATAGCAAACGAAATTCAAAAAAGGATTCATCAACTCACTGTATACATATCTTACTGTTACCAAATATGAACAAATAGGAAACCTGTTTATGTCAAAAGAACTGGATACCTCCTAGCGAAATTTCTTTGCTAATTTTAAGCAATAAAAATGTTTTCAGTCTCCTTACCAGCGTATATTTTTAGGCGCAGAAATGCAAATTCCTTTAAACTTTTGAGAAGAAAGCGAATTTTAATATATACTCGTATGTTGTATATAAATTCTAAGAGTAGCAACTTGAAGAGAGAGAGCGAGTATTATTTTTGATTTTGCCAATGTCAGTTGATTTTTTTGTATTTTTCATAAAATCCCTATTTCGTTCAAAAGTCGAGAACATCACCAAATCAAAACAAATCCATTGAAGAAAGTCACTTGAAAAAAATCTAACTAGAACAAGGTCGACAACAATTCCTCGATATAGTCTACAAACGACGAGAACGAGAATTGTCTAGTCTTACTATCGCATGGATCATATGATTTGATTTGAGTATGGGCACTCAATTTAAGTAATTAATTGCAACTCTACTTAAACAATGAGTTTTTTTTATATTAACCAAAAGTGGAGTAAACCATACCATACGTTGTTTCGGTGTGTGTGTGTGTGTTTGTTTTGTCATGGCACACAGCCAGTACAATGCCCAATGCATCTTAAAAGATCTGTGTCAATTGCACACTTTACTTTGCTTTTTGTTTTCGTTTGATTATGAGAGTTAAAATTAGAATTGGAGTGCAGCAGAACAAGTCGTAAAAATACAATTTACCTAGAAACTATACAAGACGTCATACGCTTATTGTTGGCAAATGCATATAGCCGGTGGATAGTTTGAGTCTCTGTTGTATTCCTGATGTAGGCAGTTTAATTACAAGTACAAGTACGGACGATGATAAGAACTAATTGTGTCAAAGATAAGATTCTAATTCCTTTGGTCATTGATTTTGTGAAAATAATCAGAATCGTGGTGGAATATTTGCCGACCCAGATTAAATGTTAATGCTAATTTCAGAGTATATTCAATAGAATAATACAATAATCAATGTAATTATAGGTAAAGTTGTTGATGGATGAAAATAGGATTATTGGTTGAAAATGATATACCTTAAATGGAATGTAGTAGAATTTGGGCAGACTATAGTGTACAAACATTATTTTATTCACATCAACAGAAAAATTTCATTGGATTGTTATAATTTTGGCAGTGCTACAAATGTCCTTCTAAGATTGGTTATGTTCGTTACACTTGAATGTATGATCAAAAGGGTAAGAAACAACAAGATTGATGACATGTTATCAACTGATTTTAAAGATTATTAACGAGACTTTCCGCTAAATAAAAACATAAAGTACAGCCACATTGGAAGTTGAGTTCAAAACTGTAGGTACTGATTCGATTCGATGGGATGTAGGCAAGAAACAATAAGCTAATCTCTTTTTCTTTGTATATAATATAGGTAGGTAGTTATATTTTATTTAGTTTTGTAGACTGTCAAAATAATTTGAATCACTCCAGTAGCAGTTGCAATCTAAACAAGCAACTAGAAAACCTTTATCAGCAGGCGGTAAACATGGAAAGTTCGAAACCAATGAAAAGAAAAAAGCTTTTGCAGGTAAATTCATTTAATTTAGTATATGACAAGTAAGCTAATCTAAAAACAATTTCAATTTTGTTTTTCCATCATATTGCAGGCGCCTTCACCGATAACTCCATCCCTGACAACCGATAGCAATTATTAGAGAAGTAAGAAACCCCGATGAACTCCACTATCAGGTTGCTTTGAATGAGACGGTTTTTGTTTACGCAGTAATGAACATGAAAACAAGTTACTATAACAGCACCAGTATCAGGAAAATGGCAACGAGTTGATGATTAGCAAACTTTGACTGTCCGATTATGAATATTGTGCAACTGCGAGCTAGCCAGGAAATGATTTCAAAACTTTACCTCAATCGTCTCTATTTGGGTAAGAACATCTGCGGTTGCAATAATAGGATTTGCAACTACAACTATTGGAATTAAAAATTAAGTCTATCACTTTGGTATAACATGAAATGTATTTTCGTAAAGTTTTCAAAATCTTATCAAAATTGAGTCACAATCGCAGTCGGCATAATCACGATGTTTATAGTGTCAATGTTAAAATTGATAAAAGTAAAGGCATATCTTTTGATTATACTATCAAATTTGTTTAGATAAGGTCACGTTTGAGCAGCCCTAGTGTAAACTTTTCGACCAGTTGAATTGTTTGCCCCGCAACGGAAATCGCATTTAACGTTTAAATATTCTTAGCGGCAAAGAAATGTTTAATAAGAACAAAATCTACACCGATGTATGCACATAATTTATAAACAAACATAACTTAATTTGCATAGGCACCCCTACACAATAACGAATGAGGTATATTCTCTCCTCACGTTCAAGTTCAAGTTCAAGGTTAATTAACAACAAACATAATATTTTCGCTAAATACCCTATCTCAACCTTCATATAATCGTTAATTCTAATACCGTTTCGCTAAAAATAGACATTTTACGCCGATCAAAATAATATGTAATAATCTCAGATGTGCAATTGCACTTCATCCGTCTTAAAAATTGACTTTCAATAAAAACAGACTTCATCTGACAGATAGCTGGAATCAAACCTAGTAATACAACAGGGTTACCTCTATCGTATAGCGTTGAAATTCGAAACTGCATGCATGCTATTTGGATTCAAGCGACTTGCAAACATCGATAACCGATTGCACATGCCAAGGGCTGCGGTGGGTCATGATTATGAGTCGAGTGTTGACGCGTTGGTGGGCTTGTTGTTGTTTTATTTTGGCAAAAAAAGAATAATGCAAATTAGTTAATTTTGTTTCGAAAAAGTTACACAACTGCCATTGACAACTTAATACCATGACGACCTTACTGAAGGAAAACTACCATTCCGCAGAGATATGAACGAGTCTCGTGATCATCACTGCCTGCTGCAAATTTGTTTATATCTACGAACTTGGTTGCATATCGTTGAATTTTATTTTTTTTGGGCCGCTAGCCGCAAAATTATAAAACATTCTCTATGAGAATTCAGATTACGCAACTCACTCGAGAGCATTATCTGTAAAGCATTCGGGAAGACCAACAAGAGGTCTAAAATTGGTTTAAGTGTTCATTGACATTAATAAAACTGACCATAAAAAAAGTTTCATCACCCAATTCGCCTTATTAAATAATGTTTGCAAGCGAAACTTGCGATGATTATAGAATAGCATTTCAGAAGATTCTCATGCACGACGTGGATGATTGCGTGCGGAGTGAGATTTGCTAGGGAGCAGATTCGCAGCATTTTGCAACAGTTTTGTTTTTAATAAACTTAAACTTTGTATGCCTAATGTATATCGAAAATATTTCTTATCGTAATCTATTTTACTTTCATCTATCTATTGAATTTAGAAACAAATGTGAAGGTAAGTAACTTGTTTTACACCGCGTGTGACGTTTCACCGATGAGAACAAATTTGTTGAGGAGTTTACATCATGTACTATAAAAAAACTAGAGTTATCATCATATTACATATTATTCTGAATAAAATGCTTTTAAAAAAATATCGCAAAAAAACTCAGGGTTTTTTGCAAGAGACAATATACGATGTACAAAAATTGTATGAAACCAAATACAATAACATATTCCGCAACAAGCAAGCAGAATCCATAAGTGTAAAAGAAAATTATATTCCGTCAAAATGAAGATGTCAAAGTCACATAAGAAACGAATTTCCGACACAATCCCCGTAAAAGGTTGAATAAATTGCTTTCGAACAGGATACGAAAATAAATGGGTAGGAATATAAAAGATAATGGAATTAAATGAAAATAGGAAACTCAACTTCATGTAGAAATTCATTATAAAGAAGAAACGGTAGTCAAATGTATCGGTGAGCCATATAAATAAATTTATTCCAGGAATTGCGCAAAAATGTGTATGCCTCAAGCAAGTGAGAGTTCTATACGAAAGAAAAATTTATGTTTACATAAGAGAACAGTTTACCATGACATCGGCAAATTGGCAAATAAGATTTTCTTTTGAGAGTTTGCAATTTACATGCAATCAACAAAGACTTTTGTAGATATTTACATTTAACATCTGCGTCCATGTTCACAGTTCATAAGAGACAAAATATATCACGTTTATGATTACGGCTTTTAAAATTCTGTAAGTTACTTTTTATTACTAAGGTCTAAGGATAATATAGTGTACTACTCAAAAAAGAATGTCATTTTGTACTTTTTATGACTACTTAGGGTTTTTGCAATAAACGTTTCTAAAGGGGCACTTGCCTTAAGAAATATTTCCCGTAGAAGCAATAATTTTTAAGTGTCCCGATCTCTAAGTGCTCGCGGTACCTGGAAATCCCTCAAATAGTGCATACGAACATCTCTGGAGATAATACACATTTTTTAAACGCATCCATAAAAAGGGGTTCATATTAAATTTAAGGCACTCACAGATCAAAGTGGCGATATTTTTCAACTAAAGTTAGTTATTGCGATATACAGCAGAATACATTTAATTATAGTATTTATATCTATGTATCTATATTAGGTGCCAATGACCGGAGTCACACCACTCATCCAAAAATTTACAAAGCACATCGTCTTCAAATTTTGAATGTGCTTCATTATCATGCACCAAGAGAAGAACGAATATTCTCCTCTATAAGCCATGCATGAGTGTGAGTTTCATTTCTAATTCTATCCTCACTCATTTTCCATCTATATATTTTATAGTGCACACATGGATGGTACTATATGTGTATGTCATAACGCGTACCACCACGTGGGATGTCATCAACTTCGAACAAACGTTTTCCATGAAAAGTTTTTGTTATTCTTTCGGCCTCACACTATACCGACGACTTCAAAAGGAAGGCAAATATCATCGAAAGAAAAAAACACAAAAGCTTTCCTCCTATCTGTCTGGGATATTGTCCCCCTTCTGAGGAAAAAATAAAAATAAAAACACGACCAACGACCTCTAATGACCTTGAAAATATTCCCAACACAAAGTCCGAAACGAATAAATTAAAAGCAGATATTATAAAACAAAGGAACTATCAAATGTATTTCTTTGAATTTCAATAAAATTTCCGTTTAGCATGCAGCTAACAAATTCGTTTTCTTGTAGCTAGTCATAACAAGGGGTGGTTTATTACAGAAAAAAAGATATATTTTTGGATTCAAAGAATTTCTTTCTTAAAATCGAAATTGACATTCAAGAAGGACAAATGTGTTAGATGAAAACGTGAGCAGTCTTCATTTGGAATAAATTTTCAAATAAAATTATTTATTTGAGTGGAATATTGTCTATTTTTCGGCATAAAAGTCAGCCTATTACTTTAAGTGTTATGTATGCACAATCAAGTAGATCCTTTTCTCCTGAAAGAAGTAAAATTAAACGATTAGTTGGGTACCACCACAAGACTGTATCTCTTTGGGGTCGGGGTTGTCATTCGTTGCATACCTAAGCTCTCCCTTTCCGACGCCGATGACCAAATGGTCGAATAATACGTAAATACGAGCAAATTTGTTTCTTCTAATGTAAACTTTGACGCTTTGTGTGCTATTGGCAGTGTTCCCAGATTTTTGTTTTTCGGTTGTTACTGCATAATTGAATAGAACGAGAAAACCGAAAAATATTACATGGTCAGGGGGCGACACGCCAGTGTTTAATTGGCAACAGACGTTTTGGGAGAGTAATATACCTAGATTCGAAAATGAATCGCTAAAGACTCATAGCCATAGACACTGAGTCGACGAGAATATGCTAATTACCAGTCGATAGAACTGGATAGTGCCAAGCGTTCAACTGTTAACCACAACAAATTTTAAATAGCAATTATGCGCCAAAGTATAGCTGAAACTGAATGATCTGTCATTGACAATGTGAGCAAATGTAAGAAAGGTTAGATTATTTGAGCCTAAAATATTTTTGGGAACGAAAATTGCGTTGAAAAGCACTTTTAACGTAATAGAAATAAGTGCGCGGAAATCATAACTGCTTTATGATGGCAACTTATTGCTATCTCTAGAAAGTTTTTTTTGTAACTGATTTTATAAAGATCGTATACCTAATATTGGGCATGTGATCATTTTTGAAAACCCTTTAAAAAATGAGGTCAGTTAAACAGGCTAAACTGTTGTGAGTCTTATAAGTAATGACACTAAAGTCGAAAAAGTGATTTTATTTTTTATTTCAGCTGTAAAGCTTAAACGCCATTTGAAAGCTGCTAGAAGTTTTCTTTGCGAAATATTGCGGTTTGATTGAGAGACAATGAAACCATCATTTCTATCAAAGGGGTTGCAATGGGTAATTTGAAATGGAAGATTTCTCCATTGTGAGTTCTCAAAATCTAGCCTGGACACTAATAATGATAATTAGTATTGCGCATGGCCAGGAGCTACAGATTTCCGTTGTGGTTTTTTCCCACTAGATGCTGCCCAATTTTTCTAACAAAGGCACAAAAGAAGGACTTGTCAATAAAATCCAGGAAATTAAACCCCAACAAACACCTCAAATGCATGCCTTTCGAATATTTCGTGAAAAAAATTGGTGTATATGGACATAACGGTTGCTCAAATAGAACAAAAATATATTTTAGAATATGCTGAATTAAAAAAGCATCGGTGGGAATGGTCATAACAGACTTCACTGAAACGCGGAAATGAAATGAATGAAAAACATACCCCAAAGGAGTACAACTTAGAGCACTATATATAAAATATTTAACAGTTGGGAAATGCATGTCTAGATTTATCGGCTATTAATCCCTCAAAAAATGCTGACAAACTAAGTAAATCAGAGGTTTGAACGCACATAAGGCAAGGCTTTCGCCGTTGGGCGCCATTTATTTATAATTTGTCAACAATTCAATTCTTGGCGTCAGTAAACCCTCTCTGTATGTTCTTTATGTCCAGGATACATGAATATGTGATTTACACCGTTACATTCCCAGTGTAACGATACAAATATTGAAACGTCATGACCTTGGAAACCGGCCACTCCTTTGTTCTATTTTCTATCACAAAAATTCAAAGGCAGCACATTTTTTGCCGACAATTTTTGAATGTGCCATGTTATCAATGCAAAACGTTTGGCAAAATTAGCGTACCAATCTGGAAAATAAAAATATTTGCTGATATAGGTAACTCCAACGTAAATGCGACAGATAACGAAGCGCGACCGCATGTTGTTCCATTCCAATATGTTACTTATTTGAGGAAATGAATAACATGAACACGAAATCGATAGTGAAAAAGGGAAAGTCCTTCTTTGAACCAAAAAAATAATATCGATAAAAACACGCATATTCAGATCACGGTTATCTGCCCCCATTTTCAATTTATATGAGTGTGAGTTGAATCACCCACCTGACAACGAAAGAACGTATCCTCTTCCTCAAAAAAGGATACACACCCCATTCGCTGCATACATACATTCTATATAGCTGTCCGTGACATTGAAAATAGTTATACCCGTATGCGAGGGTATAACTCCCCGACATTTTCTTTTGTGACGTGACGGTTTTTTTTCTCTGTTTCATCTTTGCACTTCAACTCACCTTGGGATCCTTATCATAGTAGTGCTGCTGGGTTCGAATCCATCTAGACACCATGTTGTCCTTGACGGTGTTGGCCAAAGCGAAATAGTAATCCCTCAAGGTGGCCACATTACGATCTTTGACCAGAGTGTAATGCAAATGACGGTTGAAGCTCTTCTTCACTTCAGTCACATTGCCCACTTCCACGATACCGCGGACACTGATCTGCTTCCGACGATCGGCATCCGTTTGGGGCTTGGACATTTTGCTCACTTTTTTCGTTGGATTTTTTGTTCACTGTATAAGGACACAGGTGACTGATTTTTTTGCGTAATGTCACAATAAAAAAAATGCGTGGGAGGCACTAAACCAAATTCTTTAAACTTTTCTGGACAGTACTACGGTTATGTGGTGCTGCCTTCCCGAACTCTGGAGCACTTCTCAGCACGAATCGCGACTAACGTTGCTTGATATGCGCGAGATATTAATAAAAAAAACGAAAAGTATAAAAGCAGTATTTTTTTTGTTCTTATATGAAACACTCAGTTGAAGAGCACCAAAGACCGAACAGTCACTGAGAGAGAGCGACTACCAGTTCGAATTGTGGAAGGAGAATGCGTTTAACTAGCAAGAGCATGTAGTGCTGCTGTTGCTGGTGATTTGTTTTTATTTATTTTGCTTGGCTTGTGATGGGGCAAAATATATATATCATTTATTTGTGATTTATCTGTTTTAATAAGCAGGGATGGAGAATGATTGAAAGACGGGTCTTTTGCCTGCTTTCGATTTGATTGTTCACTTGACGAAGAACTCTCTTGAGATTGCGAACACTTAGGTAAACCAAGAGGACCAGCCGTCGAAATTTCTGCGACAAGAGTGTTTTTGATGATAGCGATAATAGTCATGGATATAGGGAGAGAATAGCTCTGTTCATAAATGATTTTCAAATGTATTTGTGTTGAGAATTATGTCGGTCACCTTGTGGAAGGTCAAACATGCGTAGCTAAATGCACAAAACATGTTAGAAAATAAGAGTCGTGACATCTAGTGGTGTATAGAGAAACTGTGAGTGGTTTGTGCTTTGGAAATATGGTGTCTCTTTTAATAGGGTGGAATGTGCTGCGTTTACTTTTGGAATTGAAAATTTATTTTAAAATTCCCAAAAATATGTATAAAGTTTATTTTTATCCGTTTCAAGATCTCAATCTACTATTACCCCTTAGTAAATTAAAATGTGTACGCAACTTCTAGGTACTCTAGCTAACTAGCAGACTTCAGTTAATATAAAAATATTTGACGCAACTGCTGTGTATCCATTTGATAACTTTTTAGCAGTCTTTAATTCGGGGGTTAGGTATTGTTTTAATTACTGAACTATTTTCTTTTAACTGGAAAGATAGTAATTTGTATTGTAACCAACTGATTGCATTTAATGTAAAATTATTTTATTCGTCGTTTGCATGGTTTGTGCAAAATTAGACTGTATTATATTGAAAATTAGCATGGATTTCCGAAAAGAACATTATGGGGTTTTAAAGCCAATAATAGGCTTAGTTGTAACCTGGCTTAAGTTAATTCACAATTGCATTGGAATTGGGGTTCATTATAGAATTAGTGCAAAAAAAATTGTGGTTTTCTATGAGCACAAAAGCTTTCGTTGAGATTTTTTCCCTTCATTCATTCGATTATTGTTCGTCGTATTAAAAATATTAAAAATGTTTTAAAACAATTTTTTTTTTGTTAATGAAGGTGAAAATCTTTAAAGACACAATAGGGTTAGAAACCCAGAGTAGTGTGGGACTCTAACCCCATTAAAAAAAACTTCTAAATCATGACCAATCCAATGAAATCAGGCAGACATCAATGTCTTCATTGCATAGAAATACCTTAAATTCGGAGATGTGTTGGTGTAAACCGTTTCCTAATATGCTTTGAAGGTGAATTTAGAGTCTTTTAGAAGCTTAAGTTGGAAATTCCAAATGGAAGCGGCACTGCTGTAGGTATTTTATATTTTATATTTTCCCCAAAATAACATTAGTAAGGTTCCATAAACTAAGCGAATATGCTTTATGCTTCCCACACGCATTAAATTGGAAAGGGGATTGTGCGTTCACGAAATTAAGTCGGTTTGTATTGCTTGTTCACGGATGACGCGATTCTACCTCAGATATATAGAATGTCAAGCGCCAAGACCGACAATTATATACAGTTTGATGTTCTTTTGGGATAGTGCTCTGTCTCTACTACATTTCTATTTTAAGCATTTTCACATTGAGAGCAAATTAAAAACAATGGGATATATACCTTCTATTCGCATTGATCAAGATCCTTACCATACACAATACGGTATCACACAGGAGAGGACTAGGTATATACTTTCCCAGTTACCGGCGACGAAATAAAACTACAATTTTCTTAAAATTAGTTTAAATTCTGTTATTTATTCTCGTTTCATTTATCATTATTATTAATTATATTTAATTTAGAGATGATTTGAAAAACATTAAATATATTAAAAACAACACAATTAAACAAAGATAAATAGCAGTTCTGCTTCTAACACACAGTTGAATGATTTTATTTTTTGTTCATTTATATTTATGAATTATTAAATAAAATTATCTCAATGTTGATATAATTTTACGCATATTTCGCTTATGTTTTGCTGGTTGCTAGAAAATTCTATTGGCTTTTTTCCTGTTTTAGAAAAAATTGTTTACTCTCTAGAAATAATTTGTTTTTTATACTTTTATTTGATTTATGGTTTTTTATTTATTTTATTGACACATTTAAAAACAAATCTTTAAGCAACAACAAATCAATTGTTAAAAAAGTTAAATGAGACTTGAAAATAATACGAAATTGGAAGAAAAAAACAGTAAGAAAGCTAAGTTTTGTCAATCAAACTCGTCTACACATTTATAAATATAATTTGTTTGTTTAAATGTAAATATGCTATGCGCTTGATCCAATATTTTGCTAAAATCTTTATTTTGTTTCATTTTCATTTTTATAAATAGAAAATAAGGACTTTTAATAATAAAAAGGCAATTTGCAAGAACATCAATGTGTTTGTTTTAATTATAATATATATTTAATGTATGCTAAGCTTATAGTATTTAATTGATATACATATTTCAATTATTTAAATTTTCTTTTATGCAAATATCAAACACAACAGATCGCAAAGAAGAAGCCGGGTTATTATAAATATTTTTTCTTACTTTTTCATTAACCAACGAAAATATAAAAAAAATGTGCGATATATATATATGTATATTATATGTAGTTATAAAAATTCTGTTTTCTCAGGACGAAAGATTTGTTTCCCCTTGTTTTAATTCGTACACCCTTATGGATACTTTTCCAGTTTAATTTCTGTTTATCCTGTTTGCAGTTTCTCTTTACATATTGAGAATCATTTTAGTTTAAGAGACCCTTTTGTCAATTGATAAAGGAAATTTTCAATTGAGAGAAATTTGCTACGTTGAAAAATGCAAATGAGCTAATAAGCAATCATCATTAAAAAAATATAATAGAAGAACACTTGAAGACAACTGAAGCTTCAGATGTCAGGGGTCGAATCGCGTCGTCCGTGAACGAGCATTACGTGGCGGAATTTGTTTTTGTTTCACATGTAAAATCAACCTAATTCCGCAAACGTAAAGCTCGTTCACGGAAGTGGCGTTTCGACCCCAGATGTTTGCAAGATGTGTATGTTAGAACCACCACTTAGCGATGGTAAAAAGGTGAGGAATTGGCGTCAAAATCTGACCACCATTTGATTGTTGACCGGTGTTGTTCAATTAATATTATTCACAACTACAGCAAAAGGAACCGAGGTACCCTGTAATGTGATTTCCAATCGTTGATATTCACAGTCACATCTTTTGCTTTGCGATCATATGTAGACGAAGATGATTTTAATATCGCATTTGACTATCAACAATCACTATTAAGGGGATTCTAACACAGGATGCGATGATTGAATTTATTTATTTCTTTATAAGGTAAAGGGTTTAATTGAATCGCGTTTCTAAGTTGAATTGACATTGTTGTCTAGAATTCGTGTCCACAAATAAAATGTGTAAAAAAAAAACGGTAACGGTAACGGGTTGCAAGGACCGATGTACTGAATTGCCAATTCGAAATTGTTCACGAATATTTGCTATAGCAATCTGATAATCAATTTAAGTGTACACCTTCATTTTTACGAACTCACAATGATGGCTTTTTCAAATAAATGTAGTTGACCGAAAGGGGATTGTTAATAATGATTACTAGTCAGTGCAGTAAAACGTTTAACGTTTTGGGGCTAAGAGCAGAGTTGACAGTAGGATTAAAATATCTACTTTTGGGTAATTTCAAATTGTGAATTCTGTTTTACGTGTCAAATTTTATTTCCAAACGTACGTTTTCCATTTTCAAAAAAATGTGTTATAAAATATTTCACAGTTAAATATTTTTAGTTACAGTACCCCTTTCAAATAAAGTTTAAACAACTAAACACCCTGCCTGAAGATCAGTGAAATCTATTCTATTGAAAATACCATCTGGGAGTGTCAACCCCACTGTAAAAATGTCCACAACAACTGAAAGCCACATCAAGCTGTAAAAAGCAAAAGCATAAAATAAATAAAGTCCAACGAAAGAAAGCAAATAAAAAGACATTCATATCTTTCATGATTTCTTTCATATTCGGTTTTTTTTTCAGTTTTATTTTGCACAAAATATCAACATTTGTCTAATAAAAATTGTCCCAAAATAAAGTTCGATCATGCAAAGTGAAATACTCTTCTTCTTGTATTTTTTTCCTTTTATTTCACTTCTTTTTCACATATTATGTTAATATGTATATGTATAATAAAACAAAATTAATTACAAATAAAAAAAATAATAATAGGATAAGAAAAAAAGTATATAAATATAATGTTCTTGTTGTTGTTTTTACTTTAGACTATATAATTTTGTTTTAAAAAAATGTAATAATAATAAATTTCTAATAAATTGGACAGAGAATGATAATTAATTCTCTCCACATGCGAAAAATGTTCAAAAATCAAGGTAAAGATCAAATCAAATGAAAATAGAATAACATTTAAGTTAAAAGAGTAACAATGACAGTTATAGTTCATTCTTTTGAAAATTTCATCAAATTTCAACAGTATAATTTTGTTTTGATTGTTATTGGTATTATTATAGAATTGTTCGTTTCATTTGATTTTATGTAAGAAGAATCGTCAAAGAAAGTTAAGAAAAACACATATCTATATGAGTATGAATGCACTAATTGTAATCATCTTAAATTACAGATTTCTTGTTATCTGTTTATTATTTGTTGTTGCTGCTGGTTGGATGTTTTTAAGTTGTTTTTTTTTTTCCTATAGTAAAATGTGTTTTTTTTTTTTAAATTTAAAATTGTTGTGTTATATTTTCGCAAAAAAATTATTTATTTGTCCTTCTCGGACTCAACTGGCGCCTTCTTGCCAATTGGGATGGCTACTTTGACTCTGAAAAAGAAGAAAAGGACAATCAAGTTAGATTTTTTGTAAGTTGGAGACAGTTATAATAACGTTTTACTAATGACAAATTCTTATATCGAAAACTAGATCTTAATATTTGAATGGAAAATATAGCTATTATGAACTCCTTTAACTTTAAATTTAAGGAACTTACAATGGAGTTTATTTTTCGTATAAATTAAGCTATTGTGAACTACTATCAATATACGGTGTAGACTTCAAATTATTATGACACAGGCGATGGCTAAAATCCTTTTCGAATTATAATAATTATGGCTCTTTGCCAACTGAAAACCAGTTAATTTTTTTAAGTTTTCCAAGAATTCACGGTAACCGCATTTTTAATTTTACAACAAGTGCGAGTCTCAGTTAAAAGTTTGCGTGAAGCAAAACAGCAAAACAGCTTTGGCTCAAGAGTTGAAGCCATTCAATCATCGTTTGCGCAATACGTTCGATTTATAGACGTTGAAAACTTGTATAAAGGTTTACTTTCGTAAAATTTGACTTAATTTTTTGTTTGAAAAGCAGCGATCGTGATCATCGATTTGTTAAAGAACAATTTGCTTTGACACCCAGCCGGGAGTAAATTTGTTTTCGAGCGCTTTAATAAATGTTTACATTTTTGTCTTTAGACAACACAGTCGTCCATTAATTCGTGACACATGTTTTTATTTTCACGAGCTTGACGCATATAGCCTGAATAAATTTTTCTACAAATAATTTTCCATTTGCATTTGCTTCAAGACTATCAAAAGCAAGCAGAGATAAACGTGTGCAATTCCGAAAGCCATAAACAAGGCAGAATGTACGACGCAGTATATTCATGCATTTTTTGCTGTCAGTTCTCAGTAATAAAATTACTGTAATATCAAAAGAACAAGGACTGACAGTACTTGAGTTTGTTTGAATATTGTCAACAACTCGATCAAATTCTAGAACTTTAATAACTTCCCAAAATAAGATTCAGATACACAATGTGTATGCACATATTAAATGGAATAAAAAACGGAACATAAACTTACTTATCGGTAATTTCTGTCACCTTGCTTCGTACCAGATCCAAGTAGGAGTCAATTGATTGTTTGTTATTCTCGTAGATCTTTGGCAAGGTGAAGAGTGACACAAAGGCTGCGAAACAAAAGCATACCATTAGTATTAAATCAACAAATAGTGTTATCCAATTTGAACCCACCTAACATGACAAGTGTCATACCATTGAACCAAGCTCCAATGTATGTCATGAACCACAGAATAACAGCGAACTTCAGTGAGTCAACCAAATCATCGACCAAAAATAATCGTCTCAGCTCAGCAGTGAATCCATTTACATGAGCAACAGCCACACTAGTCACTTGTTGTACTCGGTCCTGTGAGATGGTCAAATCGAATTCGAGGTATTCCCTGTAAAACAATAAAAAAGGATTAGTATCAAGCTGTAGGGTTTTATTCCGCAATACATACTTGAAGGGATGTCCCTCTGATGTCTTCTGGATGGCTGCCATCACTGTCTTATAGATACGGAACGCAATTGTACCGGCTAATGCGAGTAAGGATAAATATGCGAAAACACTGATCACTGAAAAGCATGATATAGCCAGTAGTGTTATCAGGCCAGCACCGAAAACGATTCCAGATTTCTTCACATCTCGCCAGTAAATTAGGGACTCCACTAGAAAGAGACAAATAAAACAATCGATTAGTAAGTTGAAAATTAATAAAACAGATGTAATAATAAAATGTTAAACACTATCGACTCGTAGATATGACATGTTTGCGAGCAGAGTTGTTTAACACTTAATTGCTTATTGACTTGCAGTAGTAAAATTACGAAGTAATATATTACGTTCTTACTGCAGCAATTTCTTTTCTTTATTAAAACCGAAAGCTCACATCAAATTGAAGAATTAGCTACAATTAAATAGGATTGAATGGCAGTAGAGAGTTGAAGCCCATTGGCGATTGGAACTGTACAACAGTTCGACGGTTTTTGACACTAGCTTAAGCCTATTGAAAAGAACTATGGTCATCCCATTAAGGACTGCCTTGGAGCTTTAAGCGGATAGGAGATATTAAACACTTCCCCTCACAGTTGTCAAAATCTCTCTGGTGTAAATAGATATGTCTACTTTTAAGATTTAACTTCTAATTTAAGCTTAAAATCTTGGTCGATATTGCAAAAATGAAATAATAATGTACAAAGTGACCATTTTTATCGCGGAGCATGATAGTAGAACAGGCAGGTCTCTTCATCTTTATTTATATCCTAGATAAATGATATTAATAAATATTTTTTTTTATAAAACACAAATGTTTTATTCTTTCTAATTGAATTTTACTCTACATTATGTGGTATTTCTTTTAAACACGAAGGCACAACCATAATACATACACCGCAAAGAACAAATTCAAAAACTCTCCAAGAGTACAATTTTTATTTTTTCTGGCAGTTTCGCAATTTGACAAAAATAGATTCTTTCGCAAATCTGAAGACAAAAAAAAGTTTGTTTAGGATTTAGGAATCACAAATCCGATAAAGCTAACGCAAGAAATACTTTCGTCTCTCAATTTCACATAATGACCAAAAACCAACTGCTCTCCATGCAGTAAACTCCACAAATGGTCATCAACAGCAGTCTTGTCTTGAAATACATTAAAAAAAAAATATTCCACCAAAAAAGTTTTGCCCCTTATTTCCTAAACCCAAATTTGTCACAATATTCTAAAGTTCTCCTTCTATACCAGGGGTTGATGTTCGAATTATGCAACGGCAGCATACTTTTGCTGCCACCCACCACGAATAATAAAAGAAACCACTTATGCCGGGTACACACCGCAATTTTACTTTTTCTTCACTTTTTACTTATGTATAATTTATAAATTTAAGAAATTTAAATTTAATTACATTTTGACATTTTGAACAGTATTTTAGGGAATTTTCTTCAAGACTATGAAATGCACACGTTTGAACGTAAGATCGACCGGAAATAATTTTGTACTCAGTTAAATGCTAGAGTTTATGATATAAAAACTATATGTGTACGTGAATCACTTTAAATATTCTCAAAATTAGGTAAAGTATTTACTGTCACACTTCGGGTGACATAGCCACGTTGATGAGAACTCTTGATGCACTAGCCGTGTGGTCTATATCCCGCAAACAGTTCTAAAAGATACGAACAAAAAAACACAAAAACGACTCAGAGGCGAATCTTTTTTCTTTTCTTTTTTGACAATTTACTGTGTTGTTCTTAGGCTTGGTTGCGGGCGGTCATTTTGGGAATATTTTCGAGAGAGCAAATAAAATAAAAATAAATAATTTGTTGAATGAAATAGCGCGGGCGAGAGAGAGCGCGAATAATGGGGATTAACTTCTAAAACATTGATTGAAAATACGGTGGAGTGGAACTGTTTTTTTTTTTTTTTGGCAAAAATGGGAACTACTCAAGCGAACCGGGTGTCGTCCTTTTATAAGCATAATACTATAGTAATGTGACAATTGGATTAAAACGTAGAAAATTCCCTTCCGTTCTCGTTATACAAAACAGATGTATTATTTTTTCTATGTGGAAACTTCCTTTCCAATAGAGAGCGCACATTAAATGTATCTATGCTCCGTGTACGGTTTGCAAAATATTAAAGTGAGTTTTTTACGTCTTAACTATAGCAAATCCTTGAACATTTATCTTATTTTCCAATCTATTCCAATTCATTACATTGTCTCTGGGTAAAGAGGCATTCAACAATTTTGAAAACTCTGTAAATATTTAAAACAGAAACACACTACCATCAGCGCTGTTAGAACTAGCTAGCAATTCTTCAATCCTAAAGTTCAGATCAGAAGTATCGGAAATAACATTGCTATTTTCATTCTTCTCTCATCAGCACAACATGACAACGACATATACAAAGACAAACTTGCTATTATAGCACGTCATCTTGAAAAAGTTTTAAAATAAAAACGAGAAACAGTCCACAAAAACAAAAAAAAATTCTACAAAAATAAAGAAAACTCTCAACTGAAAGTGAACAAACAAAAAAAAAAAAAATAACTGAAAGTAAGATAGAACAAACCCAAAATGACATCAATGGAATTTATCTCAACATAGGGAAGAAACAGCAAGATGCAGGCATCACAACACAAGCATCCGGCAAAGTCTCCCGTCCGCGCATTGTTTCAACGCAGAATGCGGAGGAGAATTTCTTTAAGACTAAAATAGACTTAAGTTCGCCGCAACTTTAAAACCTTGTAGGAGGCGGGAAAAAAAGGAGGCGGAGGAATCGATTTAACTTAACAATTAATCGATCAGCTATACAACTGAGTATAGATGGTTTCTGACGAATGACTTCCATTTCTGAGAGTGAGACTGACAATGCGAATGCGATAAATTCGTTGGCGGAACAGATATTGACATTTGACAAGAGTGCTACAGGAATAGAAAAATGGGAATGCATTTCAGCATGCGTTTAACTTTTGCGTTGAATGATTTTCGGAAACCGTAGTGTTTTCCAGAGGCGTTTTTCGAAATATTGTAAAATCGAAATTGAATGGAAATGTTTTGAACGACGATATAATTGGAAATAGCTTTTACTTTCAACGAGTTGGTCGGTTGGAAGAGATTTTAATTAAAATTGTATTTGTATCTTTTTTGTTTGTTCCATGATTGATTTCAGTCGGTTGTATGGAGATAAATCAACTAGAACGTACATACATTTTCGAGGAGGTTGTCAAGAACAACACAATAAAGCTGTGATTTCTTTATAGATGTTTTCATAGGAAAATCTCAGATCAATCAGAGTATTCAATGGACTTTATAAATACACATGCGGGCTCATTTATTGTAATTGTAGTACATTCGTTCATATTTTTGCTTCGCTTACATTTCGAGGGCGTTCTCTTCTGAACTCTTCGAATTTTAAGGTTAAGTACGGGCAAAATTATTTGTAGTAACATTTTTGATTAAATGATGACGTGGGCGCAGTGTGCTGGACTACTGAGTCAGGGATCTCGAGTTCGATCCCCGGAAAACACTAATTACATCTTAAGATTTTTTCACTGTGACAACACTCGCGAACGGCTGACAACATCCGAGAGTATAACTGTCATAAAGACGCTTTTCAATAAGCCGTTCAGACTTGGCATTAAATTGTAGATCCCTTCATTCGTCCCAAAAAAAATCACACAAAAGGAATGGTTGTGAGAAGCTACGCCTAGGCTACACGAACCTGTTGCGCCAACTTTTTATCTTTAAATGCAAAATATAAGTACCTATCTAAATATCTTAATATATAATGAAGGTCGAACATGGTTATAATGAACAAATAAAATCAATATGTACACGTAGTGTTAATAACACTAAAAAAAAAAAACAGTTGATATAACTTGCTCACTAGAGGTCCCCTTACTCAGCAACCTGTGTCTATCGTCTTTAAGTGAAAATATGGCACATTATGGCACTTCGGTTATTTCTTCATGGATTAGTGAAAATTAGTCAAAACTCACAATTATTTGGAAACTGCAAAGTGAATTAAAATTCTATCTTCACTAAGACTTGATTTTAAATCAGTTCAAATTGAGTGTAAAAGTGATTAATGTTTCGGCTTACAAATGAAGTGGATTGTAAAAGCACAAAGCCCACTTAAACGCACTGAGGCGTCACGAAATAAAAACGTGGTGAAAGTTTGATTAAAATCGATTATGCGGTTTACGAAATAATCGCAACGTTATAAACTTCACGTAGAGATAGGGCGTTCAATTGCACACACAATAAACTGCTAATTGTGCCGCCTTACCTACGACCAAAGATCTAAATATGGTAGGTAAACGTCATCAACAACACAATTTCCCAACTTCAGACGTCTGAAATGGCTTCGGAACAGCACCTCGGA
The DNA here is from genome assembly GCA_916610125.1 of Cheilosia vulpina. Taxonomy (NCBI): domain Eukaryota; kingdom Metazoa; phylum Arthropoda; class Insecta; order Diptera; family Syrphidae; genus Cheilosia; species Cheilosia vulpina. Next base: position 8,268,585 of record OU744280.1, on the reverse strand, counting down.
TTAGTGTCATGTCACACACAAACATTAGCTCTTTTAAATTTTGCTTTAATTTAAACAGTCGCAAATGGTAACGATATTTGGAGAGATCATCGCAATCAGTATCTAATCAGCACACTGTCTCGTGGCGAATTGGCTAAAGTTATGAAACAGCACGAATGAATGGAGACTTATGCCTGGGCCTTTCACTATCTACGACAGCATTATGCATATGCACGTGTTATTGCAATTCTGTAGACTCTTCAGTTCACTCTTTACGTGGCACCACATGGAGCAATGTTTCACGAACTATGTACATATTGTGTAATAAAACTGCACGATTTTATTCGCCAAAAAAAAGTTCGCTTCTTCAATTAGAAAGTAATCCCAAAATCAGACAGTTTGGAGTACGCTCTATCAATCACTGTCATCAATTGGAATTCTTTAACAAAAAAGAAAGTGAGGTCCATCGCAAAAAATATCAAAAAATATCAGCTCGTCTTTCAAAACCAGTTGGTCCAATTTTATATGCCCCGCCTGTCTTTCTGTCAAAAATACATAATTAATACAAGATGCAAGAACTCAGACTTGTTTATTATATAACTCCTCATATACCTACAGCTAGCAACAGATATTGGCTACTTAAAAAAATGAAAGTATCTCCACAAAATTATTGTACGCTAATCAAAATCTAATTGAAACACCTCAGCAGAACTCGCACAGATACTCGTACTGCAGTTGAAGTGCGAAGTACATTACAGTCTTATCAGCACAGAAAGCATTGGCATGTGTGATATGCCTAGAGCTGTGTACGTACATCACCCCCCTCAAATGTACGCGTGGCGCATCACCACTCAAAAAAACAACTTAAAGCGATGACTCGATGGAATGGATTTGATTTTGAAAATCGAGTTCGACGACATTATTATTCACGCATGACACGTTGGCCGCCGTCGTGGTGTAATCAGAAATTAATTCGAAACCACTTTTGCCTACGCACGCAATATGTATTCTTGTTAAGTATGTTTGAGAATCTTTTACCTGGTCCACGTTCAGGTAATTGAACGGCGTTTCCATTGGAGTTGTTGCGGGAATACTTTCTACCACCGGCCATTTTAACAATAGTAACTAGAGAACAGGAACAATACAAGAACAAGGACAATGACACGTTTTGCTAGTCGCTTGTGCTAATGCGGCGCTTCTAAGGCTTCTTTATATTGATTTTTACACACAAGTTATTCGTATGAAAAACACAAAAATATCCCGCGGGTTATCCCTTGGCACACATGTAAAAAAAGATTGAAATACGAACAAAAGACAGCAATAATAAAAAAAAAGAAAAACACCGAAACTACGCTGCGATACTGCTGACCGCCAACGATTCGATACGAACGCGAAAAGACTAAAACTGAGACCAGTCAAAGACTACTCCAGCAGGAGAGTGTCTCAGCTACATACGGGTCCGCCACACTACCAAACCGTCAGCACACTAATACCACCATCAATCCGTATAGTGAATTATTTAGCTTCTGGGATTCCATATGTGAAGGGGGGGGTGTGGTGGCACCCGTTTAACTGACATCGTCAGCGTTAGTCTGCTAGGGAGCGGGAGATAAAAACAACGTGTCAACGTTGTCGCCGCCGCCAACATACAACTCTCCAAAGGGCATGAGAGAGGCATACCAGTACCAGTACCACATTCAATTGGAAGGTCTGATTCATTTTTCATATTCGCTGTGTTCATGTTTCATGATGGAAGAACTGGTCTTAAGTTGGAGTTTCCTAACCAACACCATCTTGCGACGACTATAAAGAAAGAGCGAAATGCAAGAGCGAGTTGCTGTGCCTCGGTTCGGTCTTTATGTGGTGGATGACGTCGATGGATGTTAGTCAATCTGTGCACAATATTTTCAATGGCTCTACTGTTGATAAGCTACACCACGTATGGAATACTGAGCTATATGTAATTAGTAACTGAGGGAAGGTGAGCGGGGTCTCGTTTTAGAGCCCTTTGTTATCTTGGGTGGAAGTCTCTTTACCGTGCTTGTTAAATGGTGAAAACGATAAGGAGCAGTGAAGTAGTCGACTTTGATTACATTTGGGGGCGACACTGTGGCTATTTTTATATTTTTATTTTTTTGAAATAACTAGTTCACACTGACATTTTTATTGTGAAATAAATTAGCCTCGATGCTATGGTCAAGGTTAAATATGCTTGAAATTTATCTCTGATTTAGCATCGCAGGGGTCAGCACCAAGATTGTAGAGGAAAACACCTAGCCGGCTTGCGTCATTCCACTTTGAGGACTGGATGCATGTAGACCTAAGCTGATTTATGAAGTGGAGATTTTCAAGTGTTGTAAGATGGAAGCTGTACAGAAAAGCATGTTTTATATATTTTGGGATGAGCAATCAGAGTTTTTTAAAGACAATGGTAGAGACTTGCTTTCCCAGTATTTTTGCAAATATTGCAGTTACCTATTGTTGATTTAGTCACAGGCTACGCCACGGCAGCCATATCATTCGATGAATGCACCAAATTGTAAAAAAATAACGATAAATTGAGCTGTATGGGCCATTAATATCGTAAATCTATTGTTACTTATATTTGTTTGTTCAATCAATACTTGTGTGGATTCTGTGTGGAGCATATGTTTAGATAGAAATCCAGAGTGATTTTATAACTTTGGTTCATTTTGGGTCAGATGTCATAGCTCATTAAACTTTTAACACCATCAAGGTACAACGCCCGTGCGTATATACAAGAATTCCAGATGACGCGTTGTTCTGATGTTTCGAAGATAACCTTAAAGACTTGACTTGTTTGTGTTTTCTTTTAATGATTTCATGAAAGAACACCCGTCGCTTGTATGTGGGCCTCTCGGATTTAACCTCAAATTAGAAATTGCTACTACACTCAGGGAAAAAATGCAAACTGAAATGCAATATATTCTATTTGATTTTACGTTGAATAAACTTTAATAAAGAATATTCCTTTTCACGTTAAAACATATTTGAATTAAGTCAACGTGGATTCAAAGTGAAACGTATTCACTTTTACATTTAAGCATGATTCTACGTCAAATCAAGGTCCATACGTCAAATTAATTAGATCAAATTAAAAATATATGCATTAAGAGTAGGGAAACCCTTTGAATTAATGTTATGCCACTTTGATTTAAAAATTTTCGTAGTCGATGATAAATCATCCCGAAAAATATTTAATTCAAAGTGGTTTTCTTTGATTTTACGTTGTTTTTTCTCTGGGTGTAGTAACGCAAACTGGGAGCTACACACTAACGAATATTCGCGATTTTGTACATTTCATTCAAATTTGAAGATTTGATCTGTACAATTTTGCTTTTGCTCTGGCAATAAGAATTTTAAGGTTAAGTTTGAGTGCACAGAAAATTTTGATTCGATTTTGACATTTTGTTTCTCATATTTAACATTGTCATGTGGGTAAGGGGTAGAAACTATAATCTAGAAACTAACTTCTTAACTGATCAATTCCGATCTCTTTTCTAGTAAATTACAGTTGCACAACTATAGTTCTTCATTTTTCCAGTCGCCCAGCTAAGAAAATCATTCTGACGTAAAAATAATGAAAATTTCCGACACAATTGTGGGCGGGTAAGAGTAGAGTAACATGAAATCCACGTCATGCATTCTACAGAGCCAACCACTTCAATATATGCAACTGGCTAAGGGAATTCAACTGAGAATCAGCTGTGTGCGATTCTATCTGGTGAGCGGGAACGGAAAACCACATGTGAGAGAAACCTTAGACAAGTTGCAAGCGAAAATCACAATTCACCGACATCTAAACCAGAGTGGGATAGTCGGTGAATCAGTCAATCAAAGCGAGAGGAAATAAAACAAAAGCACAACGTCACACCAAAGTATCTGCCAGATTGAATTACAACATTTGTGAAATAACGACAGACCCAAGGCGTTTCGTAACGGCTATGTCGTGCAAATATATGATGTTTTGTCTGCGTCCAACCATAAGGCCAAATTTGTGCAAACTCACAGTGAAGCTTAACAAATGTGAATGAATGATACTTTGACGTCATGCTTAAAGCATGACACGCCCTCGTAACCTCCAGGAATTGACTCTACGACTGTTTGAAAAACAATATTTTGTGGCCGAGATATAGAGCAAAGTCACGCAAAGTCTACTGTATATACACATACAGTGCTGTCTGCTGTGCATAGGGTGTGACCCGAAAACGAAAAAAATGTGTGCGTTCCAGTGTAGGAAATGAAAACTCTTGTACCTAGGGCTATTATTTGATTACATGCGAAGCGAGGATGAGGAGATGATCCGGGTAGGGAACGCTATTTGTATTGCGACCACCAGACTGTGGTCATGGACATTCGAGATAAATAGCGCTCGCTACATCAACACTGCGCAGATAATTAAATTGACAGCGACAGCAGAGAGTGCGTTGTTGAGTTCCAATTGTAATGTGCCTGGATGCCAACATCCCTTATCGGTTGATTTTGCTCATCGACTACTAATAATAGCTTTCCAATTTCAAATGACGATTATTTTGATTTTCAATTGAATTGTTAAGATTGCATCATTTCAGCCAAACAAAATTTACTGAATTAGCACACTAACGCCTAAATGGCAAACGGTGCGCACAATGACATCATGATTGAGTATACCATTTGAATAACTTAAACGCAACGGATTCAATGGAATGATATCATTCGTAGGAAATTCTGAAAATAAACAACTCGAATCCGATTGTAATTATTATTGTTACGTGTGTGGGTGGACGGCTGGCCAGAGTTGGTCACTTAAAGGGATAACCGACCGACAGTACTTTTCCAAAAGCGATTATTTCAACGGGTATTGTTTTTTTTTGTAATTTTTTTCTAGTATCAACTGAATATTGCGCGTCGGTTAATTATCTTCAAAAAATTTCAATTCAAAACGCAGTACACATCATGTAAAATTCTGCATCGCAAATCATCTTTTTTTGGGTCACCCTCTGTTTTGAAGTCTATATATGAAAGCGAACATCAAATCATATTGACAACTCTGCAACTAGTCCTGGCAATGCAATTGAAATGACGTTTCTATTTAGTTACGTGTTATATGTATCTCTTAAGATCTTAAGATCACAACTACATAAGCTACGGCAGTAACATTTAGAGTGCTATCTGGCGTGACAACGTACAAGTACATTCTTGATACAAAAATCAAGTTGATACATTACGTTTTGCAGCAAGGCATTCTGCTTTTGTTGCAAATTCTGTCAGCTTGCCGCATTTTGTCGGAAACGTAGATAATACAAAATTTAAGGTTTTGACGCGTTAACAGGGTGATATTTAAATTTCAAACCAAACGCTAATGCTACAGACGCCGCTTTGTACAAAAATAAACAAATTCTTGATAAACAACAATATCAAACATAATTTCTTTTCTAAATATTTAGCAGGACCAAAAGAACTTGTTTACAAAATTCTTTTGAAAGTGATATTGTCTTTTCTTAACGAAGTATCAAAAGTATCAAAACACAAGTACAAACACCGTGATTAGTAAATGATATCAGTCAACACATACCACATTTACATTTAATTGTTAGACTTCGAATATGACACCGTAGTGCTAGTCGAAGATATTGACTCGTATACGCCTGAAGCGGACGTAGTATCAACACAGCCTAAAATTTATTTGAGGAACTTGTTTGGTTCGGATGTAAACGGAATGTATATTCACCTTACATACTACGAAGCGGTTATAGCGACGGTTCTGAAGGTAGATTGGTATGATTTGCACAGAAGTATCCCTCAGAGTATGCTTGTCAGGGCGCAGACGGCCTTTATTGCACTTGCAGCTCAAAAATTGAATTGATTCCTTTTCAAAAAAGTGTATTAAGAAGAAATAGTAGTTAATCTTATGTACATTAAACTGCGTTTTCTACTATATTGTTGCTTATTCACATCCTACATACAAAAAATGTTAATCGAACTTAACTTCAAATTTGGAACTGAAGAAGTGAAACCTGACAGTTCATAGTCACGAATTTCTGCAGCAAACAAAACTGAATGACATATTCAAAGTCTGTGAACATACGCCCCAAAAATAAATTCACATAAAGTGATGCGAATTTAAATTACGATCCACAGACCTTTCTGTCATGTTAGTATAACAACGAAGACCGGCTGAAGACTTTTCTCAAAATTCTTTGAAAGTTCGCACTTTAGAAAATTTTCTAAGAGAAATGACAGAGGGAAAAACCAGGCATATATTTTAAATATTCACGAAACTCTGTTACCCGAAGGTATAAAGAATTTGGAAAAAGAGATCCCGATCGAAAGACCGAACAGTGAAATAAAGTGAAAACGTGACCCCAGAAATTCCTGTTGGTAAATTTTAGTAAATGAGACTAATGGACTGACGTTTATAATTATGTTCGCTCCCGCCATTAAATCTAAGAATGCCGATCAGAGTGAAAATTGTACCGCATTCTTCCAGATAGCTATATTTTACCAAAAAAAGTACAGGAAACATCAAATGCATTTCTTAAGTGGCAAGAACAGTATAAAAAACTTTTGCCTTCTATACCATAAACTGATAAACTTTGAAAAAATAAAAATTTAGAAATTTACACATCCCCCACTAAATTTGAGAGCGAATCGGTTCAAAAAAATGAGGGCCCGATTATAATCAAAATCAAAAGCTCATTCGGTTCTCCGTCATTCACTGGCACATGTGAGCTTCGCATACATATAGGTAGGTATGCCGTCTTTTTGGTTTTGAAAACACCTTAAGCTTAATTAAAAATGGACTCTTTTTGTTTGCACTACATATCTGCATGTGTGATAATTTGAAAAAGTAGAAACAGCTGCTCTCAAAAGCGTTATAACAATGCAAATCAAAAATAAATTATTAATAGAAAAAGTATACACAAGAGAAAAATGCAACAAAATTGATTGCAATTGCATTTGGCCTACGTGGGCATGTGCCAAAAACGAAAAAAAAAAAGAAAAAATACACTCTCACAGCAAGGAAGGATACTTCCCTTTTTTCGAAATTAGATAAATTATTACACAACGATAATTATGTACTATTTAATTTTGTAACAAATTTGACCGATATTTTGCAAAACATTTTTTTTTTGCAGAAACAAAAAAACGTGACCAACCTATAAATAGAGCTCACTCGGGTGAACAGCAATTCGGGGCGAAATGAGAGATGCGATATTTTGAAAGACTTACGCTCTTGTCTGTTCCACGGGGTGTCTTTCAGCTCAAGCAAGGCTGTTTTAATATCTTCCAATGTTAAGGCTGCTGCCATTTCGTATCAATTTATCACTTTAGCACACGAGAATTTTTAACGCAAAATAGTCGAACACAATAGTATGGAAATATTTTTAAAACAACTTCGAATGCAAGTTGTGATCGCACGCGCACTCGTAGCAATATTGAAACTTAGTACCGCGACTACGGCTAGATAACAACTATTTTTGAAAAATATCGTGGTTTTCTTCAACCAAAAAAATTGTAATCACGTTCTGCTATCGATCAACCGATGAGTGTATAGTGTGCACTTATCAGTGGGCTTTTCGTATCACGATGACGTGCGTTAGGTATTCTCTACATAAACAATTGAATAGAAACACTGATAAGCCCTTTGTAGGCGCACAGAATTTTTATCAAAATAAGGAGAAACGAGTGAAGTAAGAGCGAACAGAAAAAAATACCGAATAAAGACACTATATACACGACCGATCGTTTCGACAGCCAACCGACTGAGAGAAGGAAGAACTATTTTCAAAGCGAGAGAAGAGGTTTTCTACCTTCTGCCCGCCGAATCTATAAATATGTGTAAGTATATGTAACGATTAGGTATGCCACTTTAATGCTAGTTTTGTATAGTTTTTGGCTAGGTCACAAATTTTCAAATGAAACGCTGGCGACGACGACCGGAGTAGTGCGCTCGTATAGGCAGGCAGACAGGCAAACCGTCCAAATGCCCGTTTATACACTAAAATTCGCAGCACATAGCAGCGTGAACAACCCCAGTCAGTCTGTTGAGGGGCAAGTGCACGTTCATTGTGTTGTTGTTGCTGTTATTATTTATCATTATTATTGTTGATCTGACAGCAGCTGCTGGGCTGATCGCATAGGTATCTACTAGGGAAGCCGTACACATGGTGGTGTTACGATTGTGTATAGCATGACAGGCTAATTGACAAGTGCATTGGGTGCGTTATGTGGTAAGATCTTGCCATTTTATATATAAGAACTCCTTTTGTGTTGCAGTTGATTAGAATTTAGTAAAGAGCGATTATCTCACTGCTTTGCTGTCTATGGTTGCTGACGATTATATTGTAATTCACTTTTAGAAGCGTATGCGCGTACATTGCTGTGATTTTGATGAATCATCAGCGGCTTATTGAGTTCAAATTGAAACTATTTTTATTATTATAATGTGTATACACATTAGGTAAATGGAAATACTTCTAGGATATAGGAGACCCCAAAACATGTTCCTACCTGAGGTGTGCGTGTTTATTCCTAAACCTTTATGCATGATTTTTGGTCGAAGAAGTGTATTTTAGAAACGACATCAAACTATCAGCAGTGAGATTGGAATTATTATGACTCACTAGCGTACATTTTAACTTAGCAATGTTGTAGTTATCTAACATTTTCACTGACGGAATTAAGCAGGAAACGCAAAATTTACCTAAATCGTCATATAAAACTGGTCAAACAAAGTAACTGTAAACAAACCTAACTTACAATCTAAAAATAACTAAAAACGGTTCTCGATGAAACCTCCTCCAAACCTTCAGGCATAGGTTAGGTTCTTAGAACCAATACACCTTTTGAAAACGTTTGTTAAGTGTTTCATTTGGATTTCAGTGGACTGCAGCAGTTAAGCAATTTTAATTTGTACGGACTGGTGTTCTTATAACATATTTAAGTCTATAACAGCTTAACGTTTGTTTAACAGAAAACTGATTGATTGATGAGAATATTTGGAGCGATCCGGTGGGTCAGTGTAAACAAACCCATGGTAAGTACTTAAACGATCCAAGCTTAAAATAAAGGCGTATAGTAATGGCCGTAGACCAAACGAATTTCGACACTTTATTTACATGAGCTTGTATTTCGTAAAAACGAGTTGACTTAAATTTTAGAAAAAAATCATAATTTCTTCTTCTGTTAAGTTAATTTTAATTTGAATGTTTGCAACAATTTTGATTGTTTATTTCAAAGGGTCACAAGAGGGATATGTCAATGATCCCTACTATTAACCATTTTTAAACTGCACCTTATTATATAGGTACCTATTTTGTAAATCACAATATGGAATTTTGTATAAGAAATTTCGCCATTGTGAGTGCGAAAAAGTTAACACTAACAAGTAAAAGTGTTATCATCGGCCTGGCCGATGCTTTGATACCCTCCACTGCATAAAATTCGTGCAAAACTGGTTTTGTATGGGAGGTACAAGAACTACTTGACCGACATATTTGAATATCAACCTGAAGACGATTAAAGTAAGCCCTCTCACAAAATTTCACTTGCCTAGGTCGATTTGTATCGATGTTATCCTGTTTTCAACCGACAGAGAGACACATGGGCCTAATATTGATTTTATATGGGAGGTACCCGGACTACTTGGCCGACATAGCCCATTTTGACTAACAACTTGACGACAATAAAAAGAAGTCCACAAACAAAAATTTCACTTGCCTACGTGGATTCTTTTGTACGCTATCGTGTTTTCAGCAGAGAGACACATGGGTCTAATACTGATTTGGTATGGGAGGTACCAGAACTACTAGACCGACATAGCCCATTTTCAATACCAACCTGACGACGATAAAAAGAAGTCCTTTCACCAAATTTCATTCGCCTATGTCAATTCCTTTGGGCGCTATCGTGCTTTCAACAGGCAGACAGACAGACGGACCTGGCTAAATCGATTCAGAATGGGATCCTGATTCAGAATATATGAGGTCTCCGGTGACTCCTTCTTGGCGTTACAAATGTAATGACAAAGTGAATATACCTTCCTGTGGAGGGTATAAAAATGATTATTGGTATCACGGAAAGAGTACAGCACCTGATTACTTAAGCACTGGTGGTGTACTAATGATGCCACAATTTTATGCAACTTCCATACCTATAAAACAGAAACGCAATTAAACCACTTTCACAGCCTGGACCACCAGGCTATACCTACCTACCTATCAAAAACGCACACCAAGTTAATCGGCCAACTTTCAATGCCAAGGATTTTCTTACCAGTTAACGAAATGCGCATCTGATTGTTATAAACAGAAAAATAACAAACAATTAGAATAAAAAAATATCACGATCCAATAAATCGCGTTGATGATGTAAGCACTCCATTTTTGGAAGTGAAAAAAACCTTCAACCCTGTTCGTTGCTTCTCCTATCTCATCCTCTAGCCCCGGTCCCTGCTGTTAATTTTATTTGCCTCTTCAAACTCAGTTATGGCCAAAATGACTAATTGATTTAATTGAGAGCTAGAGGCAGGTCATGCTCATTATATTACATGTGTATATAGATATCATTGGATGAATGTTTTGATTTACTAAAAATGGTTCTAACATGGCAGATAAAAGCCTCAGTCACTCATCGAGTCAGCCTCAGCAGCTCTCCTACTTTTTTGAGTTGTGAAAATATTTTGTTCATGAAAAGTCGTATTAAACAAGAGCTTTTGATGTGTTGCTATAGAGTCGGGTACAGAAGAAGGTAGAATAATTGTGTGTACATGGTACCGGGGATTAATGAAAGCATGCTGTTGACTAGTAGCGGCGGCAGCAGCCGCTATTAGGCTCTATAAATAGCTGAGACAAAATCACATCGCATGACAAGCTACGAGGTGCGGAGAGAGATCACATCACAGAGCAAAGCAAAGCGCCGCAAAGCAAATGCCACCTCTCTAGCGCGTCACCTTTTATTCTCATTGAAATGGCTGGCACAACTTAGGGTAGTAGATGAGTGAATTAAAAATAACAAAGCACATGACTGGAGAAAAAACAAATAAAACAATAGAATCAAGATTGAAATGAAAAACAAAATATACAACAGAAAGCTTTGCTTTTGCTTTGCATTTTTCAAGGTTAATTGGTTTAAGAGCTTTCGCGTTTTCATTGTCGATGTTGCAAGATGTTTGAACCGATTGTATGATAAAGACAGGCGAGCATTGAAAAGAAATAATGCAGCAGATTAAGTATTTCTAGCAGCATTATGAGCTCGTTTACACAGAGAGTTAAATTTTGTACATAAGGCTAGATACAAATAAAACGAGGTTTACATCTAGATGATAACACATGACATAACGCGAATTGCGTTTGAAAAGTAGCAAACGATTCAAGGCACTTGACACTAGTTTTAAGCATTTTGCAAAATAACAGTGGGCCTTACCAATAACAGTTTTAGTTTCGACTCTAAATTTTTACACAGCCTATTATTTCCATACAAATTTCGCAATTGCGAGCTTTCGTAAATTTAAAGTCCAGATTAAAATTTGTCATTGGTATCGCGCAGTAGGTATTTACATGATTTGTTAAGTGAAGTAAAACAAACACACCAAAAAAATTGTTTCGAACCAAAAAGGCCAATCAGCCTGACAGTATGCAAGTGTTTGTATAAACTGGTATTTTTGTATTTATTGACACCGCGTGTGCTTGTTACATGATACAAAAGGTGTCAACGTGTCAAAATGAACATTGATCACAACTGAATCCTGCTGGGTATAAATATAAAGTTCGGATTTCGGATCTCAAGTAGCATATGAAGATTACAGCTTTACTTAGGAACGTTTCCATTAAACAGAACTAATGTCAATAATCGAACGCACATTTTAATTCCGCTTTCATTGCTAACATTTCTATACTGTTAAATTATGGAAAACCGCTGATTAGGTCTGTCAGTAACACAACTCATCTATTCCTGACATCAGCGAACGAAAACTCAAATAGTCCTTAATTTCATCGAATTAGCGTCGTCATCAACTAATAAAGGAATGCAATACAGCGGCCACTGCTATGATTGCGAGAATTTAGAACGACAGTATTGTTGTATACTCCTATTCCAGATCTAGACCATAAAAACACTTTAATGAACCGGATGAGTAATACGTTTATTTATTTAGTGTGAAATAGCTCTTCACGAACATGAACGCCATGCGTGCCTGCCTTGCAGTGAAGTTGCTGTCTATATGTTATGTATATGTAGTTAAGATAATTAACAAGATGTACGCAAATGAGCACACTGCGTTGCTATAGGAGAGCTATACAAACCAACAGCAAGAAAAAAGTTCAAATATAGGGGTGCAAACAACAAAATTGCGTTCTGCAAAAAAAAAATGAGGAAGGTAAAATTTTAACAATTTATTGTTTTTTTTTTATTTTTTTTGTTCACCAAGAATTAAAGAATCGATTTTTCACTAATCTAAAATCTGTAATTTCCACCACCAACAACGATTAATCATCTGCTTCAAATACTTTTCTCTCACTTTAACAATTTTCAATTTATGACAAGGTCATTGGTCGGCTGCTAGTTTTTTCTTTGACTGCCAAATTTTTTTTTAGCCAATGTGCACATTTTTTGTTGTAGCCAAATACAAAACAACTTCCAATGAAAAAAGAAATACTATATTGTCCTACGTCAGCTGTGGGAAAATTATGAACAATAATGAAATCGGTGTTCCATTTGGATATGATCCAAGTTTTGCAAATTCAATTACATTGTTTAAATGGGTTTATGAATGGTGGAACATTTCTGGAATTGTGACAAATTTCATAGATAAAAAATGAAACAGCGAGGATGTAAGAATTTATGAGGATTTCGGAAATTATGTTGTGTAGAAAGGTCATTTACAAACAGTTTACTATCTGCATACACAATTCAGAGTTTAGTGTAGTTTTTCGGGTCATTATATAAATTCAAAGCATGTGCGTTACGACATAACACTTGTTTGACAACTGACCAAATCCATAGTTTAAATCTTTTAGATGTGCGCAAACGATAGAAACCAAGTGATGGACTAAAGTCATGGTGCACCCCTAAGGAAAGCAAAGAATCTATAGCTGATTTTATTGATGCATACGTGCGATTCGGTCGTCAGATTCCAGTCACAAATATGTTCACAGTGAATTTTAATCCGACAAATTAGGAGGCATGGAATGGAAGATTCATAAAGATTCGTTTCTCAGCTGAAGAAGTAGGTACCATTATTTCGCAGACTGTTTTCGCCAAATTAGCAATTTTCGCCTCATAAGAATGTGGCTTTGTACTCGAAAGCAAAGTAAACCAGGATTTGCAAACCCCCTCCTTGCTAATAATCTTAATTGCATTCACCTAATCTTCCATTATAGTTGCTCAACACAAAGTTATCTCCCAAGTGAATTTGTTTAGACTATTGCCCTTATCCCAAAGCGAATTCCATTACATTTCCATTTTTTATTGGTTTCCTTTCCACTTTCATATCAAGTTCTAGTTCGAGGGTGTACGAACACACAGCTTAGTCATCGCCTTGTCCCCACAGTACAGTCCGCAATTGACCACATACTGTGCACTTTCGAGTACATTGTTCGTTTATCACATTCACAACAATAATCGACATGCCGCCATCGTACCCAACTCTATGGTGCACCAGTTGGTGTTCCAATCTTAATTGGATTACATAAACACAGCTTTCTCCCTCTTCAATTGAATTGATTCCTTCATGCTGAGCTCCAGCTAACATTTAGCACACAGACTGTATGCTCATCATGTAACGAGCTGAAAAATCTTCAAAGTGTAAATCCGATTGTTTATCTGTCCGCTTGAAATAAATAAATGGAAAAAAGACCCTCATTTGCGTCAAAACAAACGGCGCAACGGAATTTTTTTGATGTAATCTAAGTACGATGGAAAATTCTTTCCATCTAGAGACCCACAGACCGAAGACGGCCATGACTAGCTATACTGTTTCAAGAGACTTTTATCATGAATTCCGCTTTCCTCCTCCACCATATTGCTGTCGTGCGGAATTTGTACTCCGCAACGGTTCTAGTTATTCTTTTAGACTACATCCGACTCTCACTCCTCCACCGCCATTGCAGGACTGTGGTAAAAGTCATCTTCAATTAACGTGTGCATTTTTAAAGCGCACCATTAAAAAATCACTTTTCATGTCTTGGGCGAAATAATAATAACTTACGTGTGCAAACGATTGAGGTCGATGAACGCATGCGAACAACAGCAGCGCACCCACATTGAAACGGGCCCGAACAGACTTAAAACCATTTCGCTGGATAATTATTGTGCAAAGCAATTGAACTCTAATGATGTCATATTGCTGGTAAATTCCTCTTTTGGAGGAATCTATTTTTGACCACAATGTGGAGGTGTAGCTACGGCTATTTGGCATGGACTCCGAGACGGGAGCGTGTTGAGTCATTCAATGTGTTAGAGTCACACATTTGATTTCCTGTTTAGCGCAATACTTGCGGGTGAATTTGTCTGCTGTATGACGAATGTTTTTAACTGTTATGAAACAGTCACTGATTTCGCTTTGTTAATATTGCAACTTGGAAGTGTCATTATTTTATCTTAGAACGGCAGCAATTTGGGCGATGTAAAAACTAAAGATTTGAACGCACTTGCAACCGCACTGCACTTTTGACAGTTTCTTAAAGTTGTGTTGAAGATATTGCTTTTGCTGAGTTTTTGAAGTTTTTTTCTGTAGATGAAGAAGTCTATGCGGAGAACTGTCAGATGTTATTCCCAATTGCAACGCGATCCATAATCACATAACAGAATTATACTCAAATAACTATTACGCCCACTTTACACGAATATAGAAGTCAAATGGCATTTCTATAATCTGTCAAAAAGTATACAAATTGAGTAAGAAAACTTTAAAATGTCACCTCTACCTACACCGAGGTATTGTTACAATTCGCCTTTTGCTCTAATTCTATCTAGGCTCGTCATTCTAATATGACACCTGTCAACGAGTTAACAAACAGTTTCAATTTTAGCTAGCTTTTCCTCCATTACCTGCCATTACCCATTGACCTATAAAAATAAAACCTTGGTGGTTATTTTTGTTTAATAGTCATAAGGTGCGGCATTTTCAACCCAGGTGAATCCAAGAATGTATGACACAAGAACAATAGACCACCAAACCGAACGGCGCAACCAAATCAACCATTGTTGACTTGACAAATAGATAAAAAATAAACATGTTAACAAAAAGGAATGGAGATTTGTTTAGACGTCGCGGTGCATTTTCATTGGGAAAATAAAACGAAGGTACACATCATTTTCATTGCTACCTATATATGGAAAGAAAATGTGGCCAAAGAAGAAAGTTTTGTTTTCCATTGCATGGCATAGATAACTAGCTTCTTGAGGCGTTAATGAGTGAATATCTACATCTATTGTCTATCGGCTACACTATATAGGCGGTTTATAATTTTATGTGCATGCAAAATAAAAAGATACCCGTTTATAATTATAGTAATTATTTATTGCAGAGGAAATCAAATTGATGTAGCTTAACCATAACAAGGTTGTCTGCTATTAATTTTTAGATATGCATTTAATTTGTTATTTCTTGTTGCTGAAAATTCATAAAATTGCGTTCAAATCCTCCCACATCCACTGAAAGAATTTTCAGCTAACAGGATTTGAAGATAATTTGCCTGGCAAATTATAGGTAAACAAGTATTTCGTAGGATAATGTTAAAAGAAGTTTGCATTATCTCTTTGCGTATAATTAATTCTTCATTATTAAACAAATTTTCAAGGTATTTGGCTCAAGGTACCATACACTATTAATTGTTTCAATTCAAGAATTGGTACATATATTTCTAAAAGCACAATTCAATTGAGGGACGAATAAATTTAACTGCGACGAAACCACTTCAAATTCCTCGAAAGCACAATATATTTAACCAAACTTGCAATTAGCAATCAAATAATTAAATTGCATATGCATAGTTCTTATCGAAGTTTCTTTCTTGAATTATTTTCAGCTACATACAAAATTCTCCTTGACTACTATCATCTACTATCACAATTAAACACAAATTGCAAGGCAAAAAGAGTTGCGAGACATCTCAAATTGACACCGAAATATTTTATGTGAATAACATTTCAAAACCGTCATTTTTTTACGTCACATTTCGCAATTCTTGCGAAATAAGGCTTTAACGTTGATAGCTGAATAAAGTGTCAACTTTTATCGAATGACGGTCGACAGCTCTGATTACGATTACAAATATAATTATCTACCTACAGAAAGTTGGGAGATAAACACAATCAAAGGTGAATGACCGGATTTTAGTTTTAATTTTATAACAAACATTTATTTTTCGACTTTTAAAAGCATATGAGCAAAAAAAAACCAAAAAGAAGGAAGAGAACAGTCACATTTCTATCCACTGCTCTTTGTATTGAGGTTATGTATATGATGTATTCTACGAAACTGTCACAATAAATGTGGTTTAGATTTTATTTCCCACATTAAAAATTCGGTTTGTCTGGCATAATAAAAAAATAACAAAGGTGTGTTACTCATTATGTAACAGTAAAGCAATTCGTGAGCATTTTTCCCTCAAAAATTTACTATGATAATGGCCACAATGGCCTTCAGTTAGGATTTATAATCAGCACGTAAAGGTCATATCAAATGCCAACTAACAGAACTAATGCTACCGGATCACACTCTTGGAATTCTATGACCGTTATATTTAAGGGAACAGAACACGCCTGACCTGATATAAAAAAAAACCCTCAAATTGCTCTATAATGAGCAATTCAGCTCAGTTTACCTCATTTAGTTTGTTACCCCACTATGTAACAATGGTTTGACACGCAATTTTCTATAATTCAAGGGCACTTCTAGCAATCTTAAGTCACTGCAATTTTGACATGTGCTGCACACGAACTTTTGTTTTTTCATAAAATAATGCAATCAATTATTTAACAATTTTAGGTTTATTTGTAACCCTATTGTAGTTTTCTACTATTATTCTGTCAATCAGTGATCAGATTAGTCTGGCCATTTGTCTGTTAAATATTTAAATGACGTTTGCTGTCATTTGTCTGATAGCTTTACAAAAGTGGATATCGTCTTCACTTAAATAAAAGAAAATAGATTCGATGATGCATACACTATATTTTCCGTCTCTGGCTGACGTCATTCATGTTTCCGATTAATATTGTCTAATAGGTGGTGTTTTTCTATCACTGCGTTGGTATATGAAACAAGCACAAAAGCCTGCAAAAAGTGGCGGATACAATACTACTGCGCCATAAACATTACGTCATATAAAAGAACCCTTTTCCCATTACCGCATCAATAAAACGAAATGGGACATTACACAAAGGATGCATGAATTGACTGTATTTTATTTGTTCCGAAAGTAACAGCTTAATTCATAAGCAATAACCATTGATTGCTGTAGGGATTAGTAATTAAATAAAAATGAATTCCTAAAGCCCATTTCAAGTAACTCTCAATAAGAAGGTACTTAAGTGACGTTTATTTTTGTTGGCAAAAATTGAACCAAAATTTTTTTTGATAAAGAGAAATGTTTAGGAGAAAACGTTTATGTTTCGCGGTATGTAATTCTATCTGTCAGCCCAAGTTGCCATTCGTTGACATCTGTTAAGTGAAAACTATACAAATAAATTAAGTCGTGTTTTTTAACAAAGAATATGTTAGGATTATTGCAAACGATGCAATAAGATGAAATGTCAAAAAATGTCATTCATTTCTGTAAATAGCGAGAATCAATTTTTGTTTGTAAAAGACACCCACGATTTTGGAATTTCTTGAAAATTTGTTTTTATTTCATTTATAAATTCTGACATTCTTAGGCAAGATTGCCTATAGGTTTAAACACGAACATTTAATATTAAATTTAATAATGAACCTTTATATTTAAGGTGATAAGCGAATAATGAGCTGAATACTGTTGAGTTGTACTGTTCGTAATACTTATATACTTATAAGCAGAAAAACGTCCTAAAATCGGGAGTAGGGTTAATTTCGTCTTCCAATCTGCATTCATACTGTGCTTATCCCCAGTAAGTCGTTCTTATTACATGCCTCACCTGTAACTGTCACTTATGCTGCACTTGAGCAACGTTACATGAATAAATTATTCCTCGTTATCTTCTGTTCCCTTGTTTTTATGCCCGAAAATTCCATGCAATCGTAATGCTTTGCAATTCTTGTTATTCGTTTGGTTGACAACAAATAAGCGTGTCCTACACGATTAGCCACTAAGCGAAAGAAAATGCAGCATAAATTTATCCGATAACTAGGTTTACCAAAAGGCACTTGACCTAAGCGGTTCTTACCCACCCACCCACCACCACCCGCCATGCAGCAAACAATCGATTTTTTTTTTTGTTCATCAAATTTAAACCGGTAGGTATATATAAACCAACCCCCACCCAGTCCCAATTGAGTGGAAATTCAAGAAACTACTCAAATTCGTTTTTTCCAGCTACAGCTACAGCCTTACTATATTTTGACGAAGACCACCGACTGGGGGTCGGTATCAAGGTTGGGAAGTCTTTACTTCATTGCACCCCCGCACCAACAGCTTTTGCAACATTTTCAGAATTTTTTTTTTGTCACTCAAAATGCGGCATGACCTCATTGAGTCTTCGTTACATGTACACACCTTTCCATTTCCGTGCCGCACTCTATAATTTCTAGACACGCAGAACAACCCCTTCTTTAAGTACTCACCTCTTGGATGCAAGCGTTCCGGTTTAAACCAAACATCTGAAAGAACAAATTACGGTTTCATTGATTTTTTTGTTGTTTTTGTGAAAGTTTTTTGTGTTGTTGCGATTTTATGAGAGGATGAGAACAGAAGTTAATATTAAAAATAAAGGAGATAGAAAGAGAAAAGAAAAGGAGACACACTTAAATAGAAGGGTGTTTCCTCATGCACTAATGGTTGTTAGCTTAAAGTGAAAATTAGTAAAGCCACATAAAAAAAATCTAAAATCAACAAAAAAACACAAGAATAACCAAAATCAAACACTTACTAGGATCTAACAAGCAGCACAGTAACGGCCGGGTCTTGCAAACTCCATTCTGATTTAGTTCCCCACTATCAGTGACCATTTTTGATGAGTTTTTATTTTGTAATCCCGAACAAAAAATCAATTAATTCACTTAAATCCAGTTGCGTGTCAAAAAAGCACCAATTCGACCGAAGCCACACGCGACACAAATGTCGATTTTACCACAATCTTTTAAATTATTCACGTTTTTTTTTTGAAAACAAATAAGAAAAGCTGGTTTTGAATGAATACAATTTTTGACAGGTCTTATAATGTTTTTCTTTTTTCAAATTTATATCTGGGAAAACACTCTCCAAAACCCCGGAACACACGGTGAAATACTAGGTACTAGTTCTATACACACAAATGTCAGTTGATGCTAGGCTGTATCGTCCTGTCTGCTTTGAAAAAAGTTTTCGAACACTATAACTTGACGCTCTCGGTATTGGTGTATTCTCTCAGCGTTTCGTTTATTGCTCAATTTTGTACTCTTCGTCTGGGATCCAGTTTGTAACTACGCAGCCGGGCTAACACACAACAAAGCAACGACGTGACGAGAATAATTTAAGTTCTCCTTTTTTGTTGCCTTCCTATATCATGCCGCTTTCAAGTATTGATTGTTCGTCATTAGGAGAAGAAGGGGATGAGTGGATACAACAGTATGGCTTGCAAGACTCGAGACGTCAATCTCGAGTGATTTGGGTGTATTTATGTATTATTGTATTTAAAGTGAATGTCTGCCAATTTTGATCAATCATTAAAAGGAACACGAACTAGCCTTACCGTTTATAACCTTCCTCTTAAATAGAAAGAATAATGTTTGTATTATAAATGTAACAAACATGTTTCTCATGTTCTTATGAAAATTATCAACAGTTAATGTACGGCTATCCTTAGTGATTCATAACAGGATGTTAGGAATCAACCTACATTTTTCTAAATCAGCACATATCTTCCATAGTTTAAAATGCACAGAAATCAAGCGAAGAATTACACTTGCCAACCGCTGTTACTTCGGCCTTAGAAGGCAATTGATTAGTAATGCCTTGAGAAACACTAAGGAGACCCTATATTAGACCCTCATCATCCCAGTCCTGGTTAATGGTGCAGAAGCATGGACGTTATCAAAGGCGGATGAAGACCTTCTTAGTCGATTCGAACGCCAAATTCTTCGACGGTTTTTTCGTTGACGGGTTTTGGAGGAAGGGATGTAAGAGCGACCTCTATCGACCTGGTCAGAAAAGTACGCTTCATTCGTCTAAGATGGCTGAGGCATGTATAGAGCGAATGGACATCAACGCTCCGGCCCGAAGAGTCTTCGATTCCAACCCGGAGGGACACCGCAGTAGGGGAAGACCTCGCCATAGGTGGCACGCGCAAGTGAAAGGGGATCTCAACCAACTTGGAGTGCGCAACTGAAGGCAGTTAGCCAAAGATCGCGCTAATTGGAGAAGCGTTTTGGTTGAGGCCTAGGTTCTCCCCGGACTATAGCGCCGCCTAAGTAAGCAAGTTAGTTTAAAATTCACTATCGCATTAACTGAATCTGTGTCTTAATATCTTTACTAGCTTTTTCCATGACTACATTGGTTTAGATTTTGATATCACCAACGCATTTGGGCAAGGTATTAAGAACAATAATACCTTTGCAGCGGCGTATCAAGTTCTCAAATGCAATTATTATTGTGTAATGGACTTCGCTACTTATCTGCAGATAATGAAGTTTCGTAAAAATTGTCAACATATTGTCCCATGTCACCGTCGAAATTATTTCTGACATCAAGCTCGTTAGAAATGTAGCCTCTAAATAAAAACCAGCGCCTTGCAGTACACACTGTATCTGAAGCGCTCTCCTGCTCACCTTCTTCACAACAGATGAATAAACCACAACGGCCCAGCATTTCGAGTATTGGGATTTCTTTTTCTGTGTATGCAACTATCTAAAAATCAGAACATGCGCCATGATACGGGGAAATCCGAGATTTCATTATTCCATGCCGTATGGTAACACAACTAGGACACGAAGAGAACCCGAGAGACACACGATGAGAGCAAAAAGGATCTGGCTGGCGCATTCAATTCACTCTCCAGAGAGAAAACCCGAAAATCATCAAGTACGTACTTGTACACATGACACAGCTGAAATGTAATGATTGCGTTTTTGAGTGCATCAAGAATTTTGGGACGCAAAACCTGAATTTTGTTGCGGCAAATAGAAAACTTCTTTAGCACCCCCGAGTGGGGTAGATTGTCACCCCTATTCCTTGTGTTGGCACATCGAGTGACGCAGTTTGAATCGACGTACAAAAATTGTTGATTTTCCTTCCACAAGACAGAGTTGCGATGTGGTGAGTCATTTTAATTTCATATAAAAACTAGAAATTGCTCTGTAAGCGACTCTGCAATTTCATAAATTTGAAACAATGTAAATATTTGCCAACTAAAATTCTCCCAAGGACTCAGCGTGTGTGGGGGGACAGTATGCATCACCCCCTTTATTTGCGGATATTTTGAACAAATTCCCAAAGATAGATGCAATAAAACGTATATATTCTATAAAGCACACAGTAGCCAAGCAGTATCCATCATTATAACTCTGTCAACTGGGAATATGCAACTGAAGCGAACAAAATGTGGAGAGCGAGAATCCAATGTTGCAATTTTATTATATTTCTACGTTTGAAATGTGCAGCTGGGAATCGTTCTTGAAATGCAATTTTAGCCTGAATTCTGTTGAAGGAGTGGGTTGATTCAGTAAGTTTAAGTGAGTTCAATTGAAATGGGATAACCACTTCAAAGTAAATATACACACAAGTCTGTTGGTTACAAATGGAAACGAGAATAAACAGCAAAATAAGGCGTTGTGTACCAATCAGACGTTATTCAGGAGTTGATTGAATTACATCCTTGACACAGAACAGAAATGTTGACCCACAAACCACAAGCCCATTGTGAGCTGCAAGCCAGAGAAAAAGTTTTGAACGCGACGGAATAAATTCAGAGTTCGAAGTTAGACTATGAAAATATTTTTGAGACACACCAATACTATATAAAACGTCTCAAATTTGAGCCTATAAAATAGTTGCCAAACTACTTATAATGGGCAAACCATTTTTGGGCCACATTACCCTCTGAATTCATAGAGGCTGCGTACTAGCTATCAACTGTCTACACCGCAGTTATGCCAAGTTTGTTGTATGCAAACCAACGTTTGTAAGGTCACTAACTTGTGCATAATTTTTGTTATAAATACGATGGTCTAAGTTGTGACTTTTTAATAGTATGTGCTAGGGAGTTATACCTTTATCAAACGTTGACTTGATTTGTTTAGGAGATTAGAATAAAAATAAGTTTGCATCTAGTAAGAACTGTGCAATCTGAAAAACGCGCCGTCCAATTCCTCGTATACATGAATATACTTTTGTTAGCCATTGAGATCTGTGGTATTATAATTGATATAAGCTACTCCTTGCAATTTTTAATTAAAAACACTTTATTTGATTATCCTTGCATTTCTGGTACCCCAGTTGTATACAAAATTATGCAATTAAAAGTTTATTATTTGAATAAACTGGAAATCTACAAGAGGACCAACTACACCCTTCGTTGATGTTTACTTTGAAGTATTTTCTTAATATTAATTTCCACAGAGAATTACAGTAAACTTTGCAATATTCCCAGCTAATAAAACAAAATAAAATAAATCTAAAAAAAACATTAAACAACACGTTTTAATTTTCATTTTTAAATTAGCAAAGCTTAAAATTTCAATTGCCCTTCGTCACACTGTAGTACACTTCTTTGGTAATTGGTGGACATTCCCAATGACCCCAGAGGGTTGATAGTACACGCTAGCTGCTGACACTATCACTTGTTTTGTTCTTGAGTAGTCCCGTACACTATATTGGTTCAATTAAACATTAAATTGCATGAAGAAAAACATAAAGTACGTTTTCAATGTTGCTACACTCTCACAATATTTGTCTGTATCGAACAATGCTGTTCAGTAAGCACATGTAATCTATTGTTTAACAACACGACATGTGTTGCAAATATTTATGCTGTAACCGTACTTTGCAGTACAAACTTTATGTTAGTGCTATTAACCAATAAGTCTAGCTTTTATAAGACCCAAAAATACCTAATTTATAATTTTACGACGGTACAGTTTGTACTCATTTCATTAACTATGTAATCTA
Organism: Cheilosia vulpina; assembly: GCA_916610125.1. Lineage (NCBI taxonomy): Eukaryota > Metazoa > Arthropoda > Insecta > Diptera > Syrphidae > Cheilosia > Cheilosia vulpina. The sequence continues at coordinate 8,245,324 of OU744280.1, read as the reverse complement.
AACGATGAAAATTGCGCAACGAGAGTAAAATTCAAGTTACACGCAGCAGACAGAGTTTTCTAAATCCTTCGGATGTTGGCTTTTAAGTTTATCAAGTCGCCCTTACAATCGCGAGCTCACGACTTTGATGTGTTAAAACGATATTGTAGGGGTTGTTCCCTACCGACATAACTACATCACTTTGATCACCATTTGTATTTGTATCATACGAAATGGAATTAAGGCTGTTTATCTTTACGTTGTCACAGGAAAAAACGAATGCGACAAAGAGAAAGGTATATAAACAACAAATGGACTAGAGGCAGTGTGACCAATTAGGCATACTGCTGCTAAATTTAGCAGGATTATTTTTGTATGATTTCATGATGTAGCAGAAAAAATTAGCAGAATTTTGGTTCAGTTAAATTATGAATTAAAAAACGAACCTTAGTGTGAACAAGTCATTACAATTTTCATTTGACAGTGAACACTGAACACAGCCATTCAACGAATTCAGCTAATAATAATATTTATTTTTATTCAACGAACAGATACTGAATTTAATTGAATTAAATTATTGTTTTATGTAATACATAATAAACGTCGCGAAGTGATTTTTATTTGTTTATATTTTTGTGAAATATATCTTATCTTTCCTGAAAAAACTGTTTTCTTTTTTTGTTAATTTTTAGTAGGTGTTGATTTAAAAAAATATTTAGCATGTTTGTAAGCACTTTTTTATACAAAAAAAAAGCTATAGGTACTGCTGAACTTTGCATGATTTCAAATAATGAATTGGTCACCCTGACTAGAGGTGCGAAACGATTGGTTGCGAAAAGTAAGGGTGCAGCCACGCAGTAAGCGGCTAGCGACAGCATTTGAGCAACGTCGCCCTGCCTATAACTAAATCACTAGTCGCGTAAACCTTACATGGTCACCGCCATACGATTTCGTATGTTTTAATTTTTAAGAGCGATATCGCTCAATTTCTCACTGCGTGGCTGTAGCCTAAGGCTAGATCTGTAACAAAATTTGACCAGGTCGGAAAAATCACGATCAGCGAAGTAAATCTAAAAAGTACCGCCTCATTCTATAAGGCATAAACAAAGTTCATTATCAATATGAATTGTTGTAACAAATTACTAAAGCGCGTACAGTCTCAGTTCGATATCAACCGCACGTCGGGGTAGACAAAACTTGGATAAAAGGGCTCAATCGCAGAAGCCCTATCAGTGAGCACCGTAGCTTTATAAATTATTTTCTGTTTTTGAGCTCAACGCGTACCTTTTTGTATTTGTCTCACAAGTGCTATAATTTTCTCGTGTACACGAATTTGTGCGTTGAAGCTGTTAAGTGGTTAGTGAGCATTGCTAGTAACAAATGGACTTGGATTTATTTAAAATAAACAAAGTCCGGCACGTAGGTTTTACTGTCGATTCCATTTAATATTTATCAAGGATTTTCGTTTCACTAATTGGCATTCGCATTCATTTCTGTACGGTTAGTCGTCATCTGCAATAGGCGTTTTTCTTTTTTAGTTCAGAGCTGAGCACTGAACTGAGCGTGCTCCGATCGTTCTGATGTATTTATGAAACAAACATTTATTTATTAATTGTTATATATTAAATTGGTTAACCTTCAGTTCCAGAAAAACTATTTGGTTTAACCAGTTTTTTTCTGTCAAATGTGACTGCAGTGCAACGTTGCCAACCACTTTTGACGAAAAAATGCCTAACATATTAGGCATTGGTGTTCGCTGTTGTTTATTTTTTCTTGTTCCATCGATCGCACGACATATGTAGGTGTGATAATGTTCGTTGGGAGGTTGTGATAAAATTCCGAAAAAAAGATTCAATTATAGCATCCTAAATTTTTCATATGCCACCGGTAAATAAACAAACTATTTTTAACGAGTGACTGCAGGGAGCACACAAACATATTATAAATTGAATTTTGTATTTTCACACTCTGATAGACCGTATGATTTTGTATAAGTTTTGACTTCAGCGTTGATGCATGGATATAGTGAATTTGTTTAAACATCAAGGAATCAAAAAGAAAATGTTTGATGAGTTATTTATTATGTCTGTATAATGTTAAGTGTTTTCCAAAAAGTAATTAGTTCCTTAGAAATGTTTTTAAATTCCTAGACAATGAACTTTTTTTCCTTTTTTCTTTAGTGAATTAGCGGGGATCTTGATTAATTATGAGTGCTGCAGCAAAACACAATGCACAGTTAAGCGAAGCGATAAGAAGTCTGTGATTAAACATCATTGTCATTATTATGGCAACACATTGTCTCAATTGTACGATAAGCTGCGTTCGTATTTTAATTAACCACATTGTTTTCAAAATATCTGTATATTTTGTCGAGGTCAGTACAGTCAGGACATGATAAACAAAAACGTCTGTCCATCGCTCTCTAGTCGAAAACATTCGTGCAATGTTGCTATACGATTTGAATAACAAAATATGGGTAAACCCAATGCAATTGCCACAAAAAACATTTTCGGATTCGAATCTTGAATACCTGTAATGACAATTGAGAGCAATAGAACAGCTGCGTGTCTGAACAAAAACCAATCTCAGATTCCGTGAGAAATAGATTCCCTGTGGAGATGAACGATAGCAAAAAGATTTTCCAGGGGAAAAAAAATTGATCGGAGATTGGAGGATATACAAATTTCCCTACTAAAAGTTGTAATTTCCATTCAAAAGCTTATTGAAAGGACCACAAGTGTTTTCTTTTCAAGTGCAAGGAATTCGTAGACAAAAAGTCGCGTAGACGAATCTAACATTGGCTTTGGCAAGGGCATCACTAAGTTGTCTGTTCGTACATTCTTACTAAATTTGGGAGGATTAAGAAATACATTTTTACTACATTACAGAGCCATAAATCTATTTTAGGACGTATGATAAATAAAATATATAAGAAAGCAAATTGTAGATGTCTTCAAATTTCTGTTTTAACATTGTTCCTTTTTCTGAAGGAAAAATAGGTAGAAACTCTCATTTATCTTTTTAAATTTCGAGAGAATAAAATCCTACAAAATGGGAATATCCACAATCTGGCACCACTTTCAACGGCGATCAATAAATTTCAATTGTGCAGGCTTAACACATTTGTTGAACAATGTGCCTTATGTCGTCTTCGATTTGGCAAAATATAATTTTTTTTGATCGAGTTTGCTTTTCATGTTCTATTCTCCAAAAAAAAAATCATTTTTTTTTTATCTGGGGCACTTTTGAGAAATCTTGATTTTTTCTCAGATTTACACATACTCTCACTAATACCAATATGTATGACACATAACTGGCGGTTACGAATTGTTAATCGTTGGAAGGAATGCTTTTTCAACTGAATTATTAATTGTTCGCGTATGGAAAAGTTTTTTTTACAATTAATTATTTCGAAATGCGTTATTATAAATGTGTGAAAATCAATTGAAATGGAAAAAAATGGTTTGCGGTCAACTGAAAACAAACAAGAACCAATAAAATTCGTATTTAATGTTCGATTTGGCAGCATGAATCTGAAATGTCAGATCAAAATCTGAAAAGTCAAATCGAAAACGACAGTAGTCAGACAGCTCAGTTTGAACTCTGAACTACACATACATATAGGAGGGTACTTACCCACAGAAAGTAATGTGTAGTAGTATTTGGAGAGCATCAAACGTTTTTTATTACGCCTACATGATCTATTATCTATATAGATCATTGATTCCCATGGTTTACAATAGCAGTTGAATCTCGTGCAATTGTTGTAAGCCGTGTAAATCAACGATCTATGTAGATTATGTCGGTAAAATAAAAAAACGCATTGTAACTTGCCAATTGGTATTTCTTTTTTTTTGCAGGATCAACACACTCAATGCACTTGCTAAACAGGAAGAACAAATAATATAATAGAGATTTTGTTCCATATGTATGTGCTAATGACACCAGCAATTTTTTTTGGACTTTCACTGTTAACTTCCAAATAGTTGTTGCTCATTTTTCTAATTTAAGCAATTATAAAAATTTGGCGCAAATAACTCATGCAAATGCATTGGCGTGTGTAGTCATTCGTGTGTGCGAATGAGCCTTTTTTTACACACGAATGGGGGGAAAATCAACTACCTTCTTAGCTCAAAGCTTCTAAGCACATAAAAAATTATATTTGCAATGCAAAGGAGAGCTTCACATATTGCCGATCAATTCCGCAAAATCTGCACCATTATAGAAAAATCTAAACTCCCCATAAGATCGATCGAGGCATATGACAGGCAAATGATCAATATCACTTTATCCGACCTTATTTTCTTGACTAAACTTAATTTTCACTTGAACTAAACTCTGATGTGATCACGAATTAAATTAATTTTTTACATAAAGCCTACCTCAAACCGAACCGATCGTAAATTTTATCACGTGCACTTTCCGCTTTGATTGCTCATCGAATGAGACGAATTCCAATTCGAAATAAATGCGGTATTTGGTATTCAAGTACAATCTTTCCTTTCAGCAGTCATCTCTTTCTGTCTAAAATTTACGATTTTCCAGTACGAAATTACGTATACCTACATAATCCTAATCAAATGTCATCTTCGTGCAATTACATCTCCACAGACCATTCCACGCCGTCTCGTTTATAATCAGAAAATGACAATCCATCCCCAGAAAATTTAAAGCACTATCCCACAACGTAAATCACATGAAAATTTAATTTCAAACCCATGCATGACTAACAAATTTGGAAGTAAAACAACACACACACAAAAGAAAAAGAAAGAAAAAAAAAAACACTCCGTGAGAGCATTTCCTAAATTAAAACGAAACGCAAGGCAGCAACAATTCGTGTTTATACTGCAGAGCTTTCAACTAAATCGCTGCTGCAAACGATAGTATAGTGAGTCACGGCAAGCTATTCCTGAAACTAAATTTTAATCAAGAACCGTGCCGCAGGCTAGAGGAAAGCATACCAAACAAAACTAAAATAATTATGAATGGACCATGAACTAGAGGGAGTATTCCAAATCCAAGGGACCGGCTTAATAGTGACTCATTCGAGTTTCAACTAAATATGGCAGACGCACATAGGTATCGGCTATCTGTCTCGCTGACCTTGGAATACTCCGTCGCTAAAATAATGACGTAATTTTTTTTTCTCACACAACACTCACCTAGCCCGTATTTGTAGAAGATCTCCTCCACGGAGACAATTTTTGGTCCTCCAACTGCGGCGGGTTCTACAGTGGGTGGTGCTGCTGCTGGTGACGGTGCCTTCCTTGCTGGTACAGCTGGAGGTGTTGAAGTTGGAATTTGAATTGGAACCGTAGGTGCAGGCTTTGCTGGTGCCGCAGTCGGTGCGGGTACCTCCTTGTCTTTTACTTCTTCTACCTTTGACTGCTGAATGGGTTCGACGAATGGAATCGAAATCGATGCGGGTTCTGGTTTCTTAATATCAACGGGCTTCTTGAAATCACCCAATAAATCGCCGACTTCTTCAGCAAGTCCTGAAGAAGTTCGATATTGTGTGGGCTTAGAGGCTGGTTGCACATATTCAGGTGTCGCAGTTCGTTCTTCTTTGAAATCGCCGAGCAGATCTTCAGACGAGATGAACTTCTCATTATCCTGTTCCTTGAGGGCTGTGGCGACTGGGTTCTTCTTGATTGGCGATGGATTATATGAAATCGATGGTGATTCATTGTCTGCGAAATCGTCGTAGAACTTGGCGTTCTTTGGTTCGTCTCGGTGTTTCACTAAGTCATTTTCGTCATCGTCCGAATCATCGTAGTCCTGTACCGGAGCAGTTGGTACAATTGGTTTGGGATCGATTGGCTTAACAGCTTCCACTGGCTTTACTGGTGGTGAAACTACAGGAGCCGCAACTGGTGCCACTGGTTCAGGCTTGACTTCCTCCCTTTTCTCGGGTGCTGGAGGAGCAGAACCGAAGAATCCCCGCTCGGCATTCATGAAATCCCTGGTCATGTCCGAAATGAACTCTTTACCTTTCTTTTCAGCCTTATCGAACTTTTCGCCAAATTCGGTAAAATCCTGCTTTAAATTGTCTTTGGAAGTGGTCAGAAATTCACCAAAGTCGTCCACAGCCTGTTCGGTAGTTTTGGAATCATCAACAGTGTGCACGAGCCAGTCGTCGTCAAGGGAGCTGCCTGTGGATTTCTTACCATCCGAGTCCTTCGGGGAGTGGTCAGGTTGATTATGCACGGCTTCTGGTGCAATACCTGTCCTGTTCTCACCCCCCAAGTTCAAATCGAGGGGGTTGCTCATGGCGTGGTGGGTATCCTGCTTCAATTCAGCGAAATTGAAGTCCATGGTCGGGGGTGATTGATTAATTTTCTGTCTTGTGTTTCCAGGTGTTGCCTTGGAATTTGTATTTCTTCTTTATTAGTTTTTTTTCACAGATTCTATTAAGAATTTCTGGTTTTCTCACTTATTTTTTGTTTTAACTTTTTTGGGATTTTTTTCTAGCAGTGATAGCAACGAACAGCGAAACTCTTTTGCATTCAACGAACAAGAACGGAATAAATTGTGAAATGAACTCTCAGTCATCGGCGGACGACGGTGTAGGAAAAATATATTTTATCGACAGAGAAATTCATTCGAATTGATGAGGCATGAGACTGTGTGTGTGTTGATGGAATGAAAGAAAAACGCGATTTGCCATTTGCACAATGCGCCGGTTGTTTCCTGGAGACAGAGAGGACAACAGCTTTAATTTGTGTAAAAAATGAAATTTTGCTATTGGGAAGAGCGAGGGAGTGGTATGGAGGAAATGAAGTGGCGCAGTACAATATTCAAGAAAGGGAAACTAGTTTAAAAAGAGATAACATGAAGTGCAAAAATGAAATTTAATTGTGGAATGTATTGGATGAATTTTTTTATATCAGCTGGCTGAGTGTGAATTTTATAGAAATTTATCCTGAGCTGAAAATATTTTAAAGGTCCCTATCAAGGGCGTAGAGATGTTAATTTCAGTTTGGAGAAGATGGGGTCGATTTAATGGATACTGTGTACCTACTACACAGTATGCATGAGTTGCACGATTCCACACATTTTCTGTTAGTTAACTTAAATATTTAGGTCGGACATTTAAGAAATAATAACAGAAAACCACGCAGAAGAAAAATTAGTAGGTAGTCTTTATTATATTAGGAGTGTTTTTTGAGCTTCGTTCTCAGCAAAGCAAAGTAAACTAAGATTTTCAGCACACAAATTACAATAACTACTGCGAGTCTCGAAGTGTCAAGTAGAGCGTACTTGTCTACTTTACTTTGCTTTGCTGAGAACGAAGTTAAAAAAACAGGCCTATTGTTAGCTGAAAGTTATGGATGTGAGTCTATAAGTTTCCTCTATGACAATTAGTCCAATTTTCTTGTTGTGTTCCACTTTCAAACGCCTGAGAATATATCCGAGAGTGTAACTGTTCTTAGAAAATTAATTAATTCCCCGTAAGGAATATATATTAGGCCTGTTTTTTTTTTGAGGATTTTCAGCATGCAATTACAACAACTACGCTCCATTTTACACATCGAGACTCGCAGTAGCTATTGTAATTTGTGTGCTGAAAATCTTACTTTATATTTGCTTTGCTGAGAACGGAGCTCCAAGAAGCACGCCTATTGTAATTTGTGTGCTGAAAATCTTACTTTACTTTGCTTTGCTGAGAACGAAGCTCAAAAAAACACGCCTATTGTTAAATATATAAATCAACTATAGGCCTGTTTTTTTAGCTTCGATATCAGCAAAGCAACGCAAAGTTGGATTTTCAGCATGTTGTAGTTTCTAGCTTGTACCTACCTAGCTTACGTCCCCTAGTTTTCATTTCTTACTTTCATTTTATGACAAAAAAATTAATGTAAGGTTCTGAACACACAAAATAAAGTTAACTTTTTGTGACTACCTTAACTAATAAACAACCGAACATAACCCGACTACGGGCAGAACCATCTATCGCCAAATAGATTCACAACTTGTAATATAAAATTCACTCGAAGCAACGCCTGTCAAATCACAAATCCACCAACACATGATTGCTTCCAATAAGTTCATTTGTACATTTCTTTTTCTTCATTTCGGCAGTGTTAATTGTTTGACAGAATGGGTAAGCTCGAGAATATCGACGGCGAAGCCGAGTTAAATTTTTCATCAGAAGCTTGCAACGCTGCATCGCCCGAATGTAAGCAACCTGAAATTCGCCATCGCTTAAATGGATTAAAACAATCAAACGGAATAATTCCCCAGAAGGTAAGTCCAAAAAACGCCATTAAATATGTCGCGAATTTTTTTCCTTGCACCAAATATTCATGGTCAACGGTAGAGGGAGCCCGAGCAAAAAAATTCTTTTCGGCTATGGCTGGAATTCTAATGAACTAGGTCACGTCACGCCTCACCTCATTTTTCTTCGCGTTTTCTTCCATGGTGAATTTGTGAAAAAAAAAATCGATGTTTGTTGTGTTGTCTTCTCTTTTTTGCAACAACGGTGTGTTATGTTTATTTTTTGGAAAAGCGGCTTTTTCAGTTTCAATGCCGCGTACCTCAGCATATGCGGAAAATTAAAAGTAAAAAAGCTAGACGATAAAAAACTACCTCGTCTCTGTTTTCTTTTTAAATATTCTTTTGACGATAGAGTAAATAATGATAAAACACCAATGAAAGCCGTATCAGGCGATGGGTATGGGAAATACTTGGCGAAATTAGTCACCGCATGCAAAGATTAGGCGACTATCTATTACGGGGAGTGATTTGTTATCAGTGCCTTTCGAGGACATACATACAACATTTTGTATCGTCATTCACCTAGAAATTCTTGCCATGCCTGCCTGAAACAGATAGAAATATTAAAAGTATCTATCACCTTAAGTGATTGTAATTGAAGAAAGTCAATGAAAAAGGTCGGCAATGCTCGTCTAGATTTTGTTGTGGCTGGTTATTAGCTCCGTAATCATTTCTCTACTTAATTGCTTGCCCCCTACTTGGTGTGGAGAGACAAACACGAAGCGCAATTCAGACGCACGTAATTCAGTACTTTTTATGTATTCCATGTGCGGCAGATAATTTGATTACGCCTGTTTCCTGAGGGGCTAACTTGGCCAGAGCCCGCAAACAAACGTACCGACAAGTAATTTGGTACAAACCGCAAACAATTTACATATTCCATGTTTTATACGCCAAGCATAGTGTGTAGACAGGTTGAGACTTCAGAGGTCGGCAACCCTTGATACCATTTTCGTTGAATAGTTAAGCAATCACATGCAGTTAAACCAGCGAACTTGGCAAACTTTCTACCGCAATGTATTGTAAAGGGCTTAGTCTCATACGCAACAGTGAATTCACTTTGGTCTCTTGTTTAGCAGCTGTCTACTAGGTCACATATTCAGTAAGTATAGATTCCAACTTTTCTGCCGCGACTTTATTACGTTTTATTATGTTTGGAAAATATCGGCACACCGTAGTTAGGTGCGCATTCAATTTAATTTGATTGATTAGATGGCGAATGCGCATTACTAGCACTGTGCCTGGATTTGATGAAAAGCTACCGGAAATGGCAGTACCAAGTTGGCATTAGTTTCTAGCTTTTCGATTTCTATCTCTAATTCTACTTTATGTTTATTGAAAATCATCTGCCTAGAAACCGCAGTAGACATGCAATTCACTGAACGTTGATAGAACAAAAATTCCGGGGAACACCCACTTGCATGGAATTTGCTGCAAGTAACGAAATTTGCCGGCGGGTGACTAGTGTGAATGTATGCTGCATGCATTAAGCTTTCAAACAGTTGCCTTTTCGAGTTGATTATCGCTTTCCTTTCTAAAAGATTGGGAACGATTTTTGGACTCCCGCACCCAGCATGGCACCAGTTTCAATTAACAACATTTTTGTGCATACCTATAATATGAATGTACTCAAGTCTTAACTGAAATAAGAATTATTGAACTTTATTCACACAAGAAAACGTTTTACTGGTACACAATACATTCACCGTTCGGCATCTTTATTGCGAATAGTAGCAAATATTAAAAAAATTTGTAGATCAACCCAAAATCCCCTTTGTTGATTACATTGCCTTAGGTTGTGCTAAACTTTGTGTAGGACTGAGCTAGTAAACTTGAATAGCGTTTTATCGGCTGACCACTTGTTGCGTTCTCATCAACCCATCAATTAGTCTGGGCGTTATCGTTTATTCAATATCAGTTGCGAGATCAGAGTGTAGTATTATGCAAATCAAGATAATACCGAACCCTCGACAATGAAGTGCTTTATTGGCATGAAGATTAATGGAAACACACAAATGTGGCCGTGTGTGGAACTTCAGTCCTATAGCCAAAATCGACAATATAACAGCATTGTTTCTGTGCATCTAAAATAACTGAAATTGCTTCAATGAACTAACGCAGACGGTCCAGCAACACTTAGTTCTAGAAGAGACACTATTGTAGTAAGAACTGAGTACACGTGATTAAAACATATCACGCCACACAAAAGCCCAAAGAATGATGACATGCAGAATGATGTTCTATTTTAATAATATCTGCAAATTCTAGCCCACAAAGCGTACTGTGATCGAGGGCAAGCGATCAAGGGAGCCTCATAAATTTGAAGAGAGCAATGAACCATTTATCTATCACTTATAGCCTTAGCATTGCCCTTGCGCAATGTTAATTATCGTAGGCGTTTCAATGTCTGATAGCAGCCGTTTCGCTCTTCATAAATCTTCTGCAGAATTATTTATAGTTCAAGCTTAATTGATGGGGGTACTTGAAAGAATTAGACAAAACGTGTACTTGCAGCCACGTCTGCTCTAGTTGCACTTTAATTCATCACATCCGTGATAGCAATTCAACTCGTTTTTTTGTTTTGTAATGGAAATCAACGCTAGTACACGCGAAGTATTTCTCTGATAACACTCGATTGAGTCATTATACAAACGAATCATTTTAATGGAAGAAACTCGCTGAAATGGAAGTCGATCGATTATTGAAGGTGGTTTTGTCATTCTATTATTTCAGCTCTTCACTGCACCGAATGGAAACATTGAAAGTGTCAAGTCGTCGATACCTAGCGCTGCAAACGAAACAGCATTCAACCAACAGCGAGAACCTACTGGGTTCTACAGTGATCCGAATCGATGCAAAACGTCATTCGAAGAGGTTCCATTGCACACGGCCTGCTTAACATATCTTGGCTTCTACCTGCTGATGATCTTGGGTTACATTAATCAGTTGCTATTTGCACCGAAGATCGCCAAAGAGGAGAACAGAGAGGTAAGCTGAGCGAGTAAGATGCAGCCCACAACTAAAGCATATACAAGCTAACCTTGTTTCTTTTATTTTGCAGGGGTACGTTAAGCTCTATGACGCATTCGAGAGTTTCTACTCATGCTACGTTTACCGGCGAGTGAAAGATTGTTGGAATCGGCCGATTTGCAGTGTACCCGGTGCCGAGGTCACTCTTAAAGATCGCATCACAAAGGATTACGGTTGGACATTTGAATTCACTGGAACAGAGACGAAATGTTTGAATCTGGGATCGTATAACTACTTGGGATTTGCCGCCGCTGATGGGCCATGTGCTACAGAATCGGAAGAACGTTGCAAAACCGATGGTTTGGCGTTGGCAAGTGTGCGTCGGGAGTTGGGAACTATGCCGCTGCATGTGGAACTTGAGGAATTGACAGCGAGGTTCCTTCAAGTCGAGGATGCCATTGTGTTTGGAATGGGATTTGCAACGAATTCGTTGAATCTACCCACTCTGCTGTCACCGGGTTGCTTGGTTCTGAGTGATGAAAAGAATCATGCGTCTATTATTCTTGGTATCAGGCTGTCGGGAGCTACAACTAAAGTATTCAAGCACAACAACATGAAGGACTTGGAGAAGGTATTGCGCCAGAGTACGATCAATGGCGATCCCAAGACCGGCAAGCCATGGAAAAAGATTATGATCATTGTTGAGGGTGTATTCAGTATGGAAGGATCTATCGTGCGACTGCCCGAGATTATTGCGCTGAAGAAGAAGTACAAAGCGTATTTGTATCTGGATGAGGCGCATAGTATTGGCGCTATGGGACCAAACGGACGTGGAGTTATTGATTACTATGGAGTTGATGCGAACGACGTGGACATCTTGATGGGAACATTCACGAAGAGTTTCGGCAGTGCCGGCGGATATATAGCTGGATCGAAGGTATGTGTGGATATTGATTTCACAGTTTGATTTTTATCAGGTGTGTCGATGCCAATTACTCATATACATTTCGATTTCTATTTTTATTGATTGAATGTCGCTCTCTACACGCAGCACCTCATCGATTTCCTTCGTATACACAGCCATGCCCACTGCTATGCAAGCACAATGTCACCACCAGTGGTCCAGCAGGTTCTCACTTCAATGAAGACAATTATGGGCTTGGACGGCACTGATATTGGGCGCCGAAAAATCGATCAATTAGCCCGGAACACAAGGTATTTCCGTCGACGATTGGCCCAAATGGGTGTCATCACCTACGGTCATGAAGATTCACCCGTAGTACCGATGCTGGTGTATCTCTTCTCCAAAATTGGGTAAGTTCATATACTCGTGATCACGCTCGCTTCATTTACCCTGTTACATTCTTTATTTGATTTCAGAGCCGTTGTTCGCACTCTCACCACCCGCCATGTAGCCGTTGTTGGAGTCGGGTTCCCTGCCACCCCTATCATGGAGGGTCGTATCCGATTCTGCTTATCCGCCGCACACACGCAAGAGCAACTCGACTACGCTCTACAAGTCATCGATGAAATCAGCGACACTGTTGGACTAAAGTACTCACGTAAACCGCGTGATCCCAATCCAATTATTTATTAAGTCTAAAGGAGAAAATAATTAACTAGCGTTTACATACGGTCTTTGTTTGATTTGTTTTTTTTTCCATTGGAAAAAATTTCCTTTTAGTTGAGAAGTTAAAAAAAGTGTTAAACAGCGGACCATTAGCAAAAACAGAAAAGTATCAGAACGAATTTGTTTGCACATAGAATTTACTAAACATAATATTTCCACACAAATACACCTGAAACCAAGCACACAAACCAGTAGATGCGTACTTCAAACAAGCACTCCTAAGAACAAAGCAAACAAACAAAAAAGTCTAGAAAAATATACTAATGGATTGCAGCTACGCTGAACTATTTTAGTATTAATGCCTAAGATTATTTTACAAACAACCAGTTATTAGTTATAACTGTTAATGTTAAAACATATTAATTATTAAAAATTTTGTTTACAAATGGTTTTTATGTAAAAGAAAGTCAAATGTTCTACATCCTAAAATTTATGATTGGTTTTTGTTTTTGGTTAATTTTTTTAGTTGAATGCGACTTTATGTGTTGTTATTTACACAAGTCAGAGAAATCTGTAATCAAGTTCGGCGATGAAAGGCTGCTTTGGCTAAAAAATCCACAATGATTTATCATCAAACTTCTTTGCGTGATTGTTTGGACAGTTGAAGATTTGGATGAACTGGCTGTTCGATTCATAATCAATGGATTTAGTGACTTATCACTTCCGTCGACATTAGGGAAGTAATTATTGAAACCAAAATAGTGGTGGAAACCGGAACGCATTGGTCAGTTAGAAAATCTTTGTCACTTATCGAACGTCACAATAGCCTTTTTTTTATTATGCTCGCATGATCTGTATAGATTATTGATTTTCACGGTTTACAACAACAGTACAAGATCCAACTTTTGTTGTATACCATGGAAATCAATGATCTAAACAGATCATGTGAGCAAAATAAAAATGGCCTAATGTATACATATAGCTATGCGGCATTCGGGAGGAGTAACTTAGGCTTTGATCATATTATGTTACCTACCGAATTTTGAAAAGCACAAAAACGTAAATATATTGCACAGCAACGTAATTCTGCGAAAGGCGAACATAAATCGTTTCAACAGCTTTCCGAAGCACTCGCAGATAAGTGTTACTTCTGCATTACTTGATGTATATGTCTTAGTTCTTTGGAAATACCTTCACAGAAAGGGAATTCCAAAGTTCGTTGGTACTGTAGCCAAATGGAGTTTAGAATGCTTAGAATGTGATTTCCTACCTGTTATGAATTTTAGTGATAGGCGATTTGTGTTAGTCGTTTTTCTGTTAGTTTAAGCGAATGGTTTGGGATCAAGCTTCATCTGTGGAAGAAATATTAACCTTGTGAACATTCAATACAACCGAGTTTTCCTTTTCCCCACTTCAAACTTTATTTTAATTTTTATTTAGGGAACTTTGTTCTCCTCTCTCTCTCCAAGTTATAAAGTTGCATTAATAGTCATATGAAAGAGCATATCTATATCTATAGCTATTCTTTTGGTAATTCATAAGAGGCTACCATGCTTAGTAGTGCTCTATGACAGACCTTATCAAAAGTCTTTGAGATGCCCAAGGATGCGGCTCTGGGGCCCAACTCTGTATCTCATTTCGAAAGTACCATTTTTCGAAAATGAACATTTTGTACTCTATATTTCGAAAGCTGAATGAAATGTACTGCTACTACCATTTAGAATTCCGAAAGTATTATAGAGTACCAACTTAAAAACAATTTCGAATAGGATTGACTTTCGGATCGAAATAGAGAGTAGGGCCCTTGAACAAGTTATGGTTTTCCATTGCCTGCCTTATAAACATTAGAGGGTAGTTCAAGAGAGCTTCGCTCAGTTGAACGACGGCAGACAGACAGTATCGCTTTTTAATTGGTACATAGTTTATTTTGTAAAATATTGCCTTGCCGCAATGCCTTGGATAACATAGAAAGCAATGCTGTAGGGTGGAAGTTTTTTAGCAAGCATTTTCTTCATCTCTTAATAATCTGTTGAATGAGAGCGGTTTTCCAACAAGACCGAAAATTCTTCTGGGAATATGACATTCTAAACAGCTTTCATGTCTATTCAACTGAATTTCTCCAAGTTCCTCAATGAACATTTCATTATCGTGTAATTGTAGCATAGGATAGGGTTTTTAGGTAAAAGGTGTGTCCTCGTAGAAGAAGGAATTCTGATAAACACAAATAGATAAGGGACCGTGCTCCTATTTCATTGGATTCATGCTGTAATTAGTAATGTAATTCCAAGAAAAATACCAATTGTTTGATATTTTTTGAATTACCTACACATTTACTTAAACCGGGTTATTGTGATAAAGTTTGCGTTAATTTAACCGTAACTTTGAAACTGACTTTTCCACTTGAACTCCAAATTATATTAATTAAGAAGACTACCTCAAGAAGTTACCTTTTATTTAGATACTGTTGTTGTTTAATTTTAGAGTGACTTACTCGTCTTTAACGCTTTATCAATAATTTTGTTGTGCGATCCTAAATATATAATGAAACAGTTTAACCGAATTGTAATTAACACCAACAAATGTAGATAGCCCCGATGTCCCACTAAAGATCACAGCAAAAAAATAAAAATACTCCTATGCTAATGCATGTTTTAAAATACATATGAAACTAAATCCACTTTTTCGTCTGTTTCGATCTTTTTATCGTACTAATTAGAACCAAAAGAGAACAAAACATATATACACATCTATTTATATTACAAAATTAAAAAAATATATATATATTTTTTAATAAACAGAATACATAATAATAGTGTTCAATTGCCTTACAAAAAAATAGTAAATATAATGTAATAAGTTACGGATCTAGCAAATAAACAAATGTATATGTATTTACCTACATTCAAAAATAACTGTGAACATGTATAGTTTTCACGGTAGAATAACAGTGTATACATCATAAGCTTCTCAAATGTTTTCACCAAAAGAACAAAAATTTACATTTTGTAGGTCTTTAATGTTTAAGCTTGATTCGCAAACAAATAAAATTTTTATTTAGTTAAGAATAAAGATGATATCTACTTTATTGCCTGATACAATTGTGTACTAGCATTTTTTCTAATCAACTCCCATTTAAATGTAGCTCAGGTACAGTCAAATTTATTTTCATTTTTAAGTAAGCTTGGAAGTTTTTTTTTTGTAAGTTGTGGTGATACATGATTTTTTGATCTTGGAACCATGTGTTGTTCAGGGCAATTCTGTGTCTTCTTATCACATCCCTGTATTGGTATTCATATAAATGTAAATGATAATTGAATGATATTTGCCGAAGAACATACCGCATAAATGTATTTCAGAAATGCCACAACTCAGAAAATTACGTGTACCAGAAAAGGCGGAAAACGGTTTTGATTTTTTCGATTTCGTTTGAGAATTGAGAGGCGTAGAATGACATATGTAAGTGCCATCTGCAGGGGTGATGAATAATTAATTAATGGGTGGAAGTTTAAAGGCCTTTTGTTGGTGATAACTCAGACAATGAGTATTTTTCTTAATTGTGTTATCGATAGCATAAAAGATAATAGATACACATAATGAAGTGATGGCCCGCACCCACAGAGTCGTTATTATTTATTTCCATACCCTCGCACTCCCTGTGAAATATTCACACGATATACTTGAGCAGTAATCCGTACTCGATTCATCATCACATTCGTCAGTAATAGCACTTCTACTTGCTCATACAACGACTTCCTTTGTCACATCAGGAGAAGAACGCAAATCCATTTGAATTTGAATAAAAAGGAGCGACGACAGGCACAAGAAAAGCAAAACATTTTGCCACGCGAAAATCGTTCCATGCACACGCTGCCATTGAGGAGATACGATTCCATTCAGGATTACCAATCGCGTTTGCTTGTGTATCCGTACGCTCCTTCATACAAAGAGCCATTTTCACGACTTCGCTTGCCACCAGCCAGCCGTCTCCTGACGGTCTATTATCTGATTCGAAACACGAAAATCGATACTTGACGATGACGACATAAATTTCGATAAAATCGTATTTCAACTTCTCACTTCTCAGCTTGTTTTTCATTTTGTCAAAGGGAAAATATTTACATGCCAAGACAAGTACGGCGGTGGAGGGGGTACTAGTGGGTATGTGCAATGCAGGGATTATCCTGGCAGCTGAGTTCACATTCATATGTCGCCTTTTGACGGCTGCAGCCAAATCCGTTTTAAAATGTGGATCAGATTGCAATCGAAGGAGTTACGTGATCAATTTGTCAGTGCGCACACACATTTATCGGTATATACATACATCATTGGAACCTGCGTTGGTGCACCCGGAAGGGACGCGGTACGACGAGGAGAAATTGCCAAAGGGTGTGGGAAAATACAGGCAATGATTTCTGTGTTATGGATGCCATTAAAGAATATCTTTTCCGTTTGACTTGAAATGAATTTCGTTTGCTACTTCTGTTCTTTTGATGCAACGATGTCATGACGGGTTACACGTTACAATGTGGAATAGGGGGCGAGATGAACGCATGCAATTGCATGGTTCGTTCCATAGAGAGATGCTGAACATTGAATCACCTAGCAAGTTGATCAAATGATTGCAAAATAAATTGATATTGTCATTGTGTCAAATGTTGCAGTGAGCAGGTTTGTTTTGCCTGTCCTGGATGAATATAAAAGGGATTGTATCTGCTTTGAGGGCACTTTGACGTGGTGTAAGGGTGCACTTTTATTGACCTTATTCTGATTCTTGAAAGAGGAAGGAATTATGACAAAGAAGCGCTCATTGAAGAGACAAAGATAAGTAGGTACTCGACTGGGCTCGAATTACCACATGATTTATAGAGTGAGTACAAAGCATTGGTTAGCGATTGGTTCAAACAATTAGGTTAGGACAACCATATACGAATGCGTTAAGTTGTAAACCTCTGTCAAATCAAAAAAATTACCCAAATCATTGGGAGACTTGATACCTTGTTGGAGTGCAACTAAGAAACACTTTGTATAAGCGTAGTTAAAAAATGAGTTAAAATAGTATGGAGGTCTTGATCCGACCGTCGGCTTGACAGCCAACATGTCCAAATTGCCCTTAATTTAACTTACAGGACCAAATTTATTATTTTATTCTTATTTCTAAACTGCTCGTTTATTTAAAAAAAATAAAGCTTTTTAATTATGTGTTTTCTTTTCGTCTTGTTCTTAAATTTTTTACAGATTCGAGGACTATTCGGCAAGTAACCGGAAAGCAGGATGTGTCCGGCAATGTGCCGGATATCTGAAAAGGAGCCCGATAGCGCGGATAACGGATACATACCGGGTAGACGATGCATCTCTTATTCTTTATTCCTCCGTAAAAAGCAAGTGAAAGGAAAAAATAACTGTGAACATGTTAATATTCTTTATTAAGAACAATTTCACAATGAATTGGGCTGTTTTTGTTTCTGGAGTAGTTGTAAGTTGTTGTCTGCAACTCGTACCCTCATAATCTGAATAAAAAGTTTGTTTTGACTTTTCGCTCCCTGGATTCTTGAAGATTCGTTTTACCGTCTGCAATGTGGTACCTCAGCCAACAAGATCTCTGTGCGGGTTTCACTAATACATCATTTGCCGATAGCTCCACAGTACCACCCATTGAAGTTCGCAGCCCCCATTTATAGATTAAATTTTCCAGTAGGTGCCAGTTTTCCAAACTTAATCAGTATTTTTATACAGCCACGCAGCTCTCTCCATGAACTTAATAATACCTTCAAAGTCAGAGCTCTAAAGTTATCACCTCGTAAACTACAAAATCTAAATTTAAATGCATGGTACCTTTGCTTACACGTGATTACAACTCTGATGTCTACTGCTTAACTTAGAACCCTCAAAAAGGTAACGGGAAAGTCCCATATAAGCCTAAAGACAACATCATATATCTTTTATTTGAAACAACACGTATATGCTCTTATCTGCGGTCCTCCCTTGTTCCCTGTTTTTAAATAAGAGAATCCTTTTGTTCATCATCATCGTCATCATGAACGTAATAGAGGCAAACGGAGAAGGCATTTACTGCCACTTGGCCTACGAAATCCCATATCAGATCTCCTTAAATGGTAATTTGTATCAAGGACACGTTTTTACGTCTACACGGCCAAAATAGGTGGGTACCTACTGTTACCTTCAAGCCATAGGCAGACACAGACAGGTCGTAGTCCTGTTCCCACATCAAGTAAATTCGAAGGCTGTTGTGTCTACACAAAAATATAGCTTTAATTGAAAACACAGACCGTTAGTGCTTCTCTATCACACATCCCTGCAAAGTGAATTTAATTCCATCGCCAAGCAAATCTATTCTCTGTAAAGTTTATAGGGAAGTTTTATACATGTACCTGCTATCGCTGTATTTGTGTATTCGATTTATCATCCCTATCACCAGGTCGGTACTTATAGTACAACATGTTCTTACGAACAACAGCGATGGCAGAGATTTATCCAGGATTAAAGATTCAACTTAAATAACATCACCAGCAGCAGCAGAGTAGACTGTCAAATATGTCAAAAGGCACACGTATCGATTTAGATTTCTCGGTGCGGTTCGAGATAAATGTGTGCGATGCTATTACCGAACCATTTTTCTGCCCTATTTCACTTGTATTGGCGAATGGGTGTGGTTATCCCTAAATTGCAATGCTTTGACCAAGAGGATGCGCTCGATTAGGTAATTCTTATGCCTGACTGGACTGGAAAATCTTTTTGCGGAACAAGTTACCTTCTTGTGAGATTAGATTACAAGTACTTACCGGTAGATGGTGGGCGCACGTGGGGGTTACTAGCCGGGTGGATTGTGAGATTTACCAAGTCCATTAACCAATAATAGCTGGTAGTTGTTGAGTCAAGAGGTTGCTTCAACTCGGTAGAAAGAGTTTCCGCTTGTGGCCAGTATATAATTGGGATGAGCTGTTTTTGTGGTTTCTTTTTCTTTTTGAAGTTGGTGGGTTTTTTTTTCTTGTTGTTGGGAAACTCATTCATTTGTGCGAAATTGGCAATTGCTTAGGAAGTTTAGATACTGTTATGGACTTGTATAAGAGACTTACCGGTTTTGCAGTTGGACTGTTCAATGTTTACTCTTACTGAAAGAATTTGTAATGATTACTGTCATTTTAAATGTATGTCCAGTTTTTATTGAAAAAGTAGGCAGGTTTGAAGGCATTTTTGCAGGACAGCTTCCAAATCTTGAATGTGCACAACCCCATTATGTTGGCTTTTATAAGAGAGTTGATAGTTTTGAACTATGTTATAGGTATAAGCGGGTTGGCTGAACTGAACTACATAAACAAGGTGGGCCCAAATAGATCACCCTATTGGAAGATTCTCTTATGCAAATGGCCGCTAATGTTAAATCTATTTTGACATTTGTGTACTAGACAGATGTAGAACACAAGTGAACAAGCTATGGTGCGATACACTCCCCAAGAACGCGGAATAATCGTGTCTATTTTTTTGCGGAACAATTCGTCTGTAGTGTTGGCGCAGCGCGAATTCCGTCGACGATTCCACGGCCGTCCGACACCGACTGCGCAAACACTGCGCCATTTGGTCACCAACCTTGAAGAGTATGGGACCACACGAGACGTTGCCAAGAGTGCCCGGCCCCGTTGCGCCCGTTGTTGCCGAGAATATCGCCGCTGTTGACGAGGATGTCGAGCTGTCGCCGGAAACATTGACCAGTCGCCGTGCCTCGCAATTCGCCATCAGCCGGTCGTCCCTAAGGCGAATTTTGGTCAAAGACTTGCGCATGTTCCCGTACAAAGTCCCGTCCGTGCATCAGCTGCTGCCTGTCGACCGCCAAACGAGTGTAACCTACGCCCAAGCCATCCTCAATCTCGAGGACGAAGTGGACGATTTTTCGACCAATATCATAATGGCTCATTTCCACATCAGTGGGTACGTGAACAAGCAAAACTATTGCTTCTGGGGCACCGAAAATCCACGAGTAATGCACGAGGAGCCATTACACCCGTTCACGCTGGAGGAGTCATCGGGCCATTTTTTTTTTCGAGAACGGCGCTGGTCAAACGACAACAGTGGACGGTGCGCGCTATAGGGTCATGTTAACCGAGTTTTTTCTGCCGCAATTGGACGAATTATAGGACTGGAGGACATGTGGTTCCAACAGGACGGAGCTATGGCACACACTGCGCGAGCCACAACCGATATTCTGAAGACGGCGGTCCCGGGTCGCCTCATCTCTCGTTTTGGCGATTTGCACTGGCCCGCAAGATCGCCCGATTTAACAGTTCAAGATTTTTTTTGTGGGGTTTTTTGATGTCCCATGGTTACGTGAACAAGCCTGAGACCCTAGAAGCCCTTAAGGACAAAATTCGACACGATTGCGAGCCCGTATGGCAATCAATTGTGACGGCGCCCATTTGGCCGATATCATCTTCTCGAGTTGACCAATTTCCCGTTACTTGCCTACAAGCTATATTTTTATGGGGTGGCAAATGCTAAGTGCGCTAGTATTGTCACATAGAAATTCGCATTGACAAATGTCACGTAACTTCAAAAATTCCGGCTCACAAACACACTCGCACCGGAAAACAAATTGAGGGGCCCAGCGGCAAGAGGATTGTGGGTTGGGGGTCTCAGTATATGATTTGTCTATGATTTATGCATTTCTTTATTTTGGTTTACACTAAACTTTCCGAATTTGTTTTAAAACAAACTTCTTAAAATGACGTAAAACAGCTGTACAAAATAAATTGGTGAGCGGCAGTATGTGTAAATCTGAAAAAATATCGAGATCTGCAAAAAGTGATCCGAATCAGAAAAAAGATTAATTTTTTTGTCCAAATGGAAAACCACATAAGATCATTTAATGAATTAGCGGAGAATAGCGTTTAACTACAATGAGTAGACACAGCAGAGCGTTGCCAGAACTGTTCCTTTACTTTTGTAGTAAGAATGGAAAATGCTGTCAAAATGGCAGTGGTTGTGATAAATTGTCTCACAGAGAGGGACACTTACGAAAAAGTTAAGGAAAGCTTTTGTAGTAAAGCTTAGTACGCTGCTCGATGTAAATTTTCACGCCCATACAAAATTCTCTCCAAAATTTAGCTGAGCTAAATCCAAGCGAACCCATTTAGCTGAGTGGTACGCAGCTCGAGCTAAATAATCAAACAAGTACTAGCGTGGCCATTTAATGCATCGGCACATTTTCTCAAGCTAAATTGGGACAAGTCGTTGAGTTTTGTTGTTCTGTTGCAGAAAAGTATGTAAGGATGGGTTTTTTTAATTATTTTTTATTATGGACGAGAAGTAGGTACCTACCTATCAGAATCAGAAATACAGAGAATTGTATTTGAATTTTAAATAACCGAAATCAATTGAGTCAGAAATACAGAGAATTATATTTTTGAAAGTTTTATTTTCAAAGAACAGTTGTTTTCTTTGACACTTATCCACGGCGTATGTCAAAATTTAGCTAGGACTTTAGCTGATGTTTGGAGAGAAAAGTTTGTGACCAGATAAAATTAGTTTAGCTCGAGCAGCGTACTACGATTAATGTATAAAAATGACCGATATATAATTCAAGAATTATAGAAAGGGATAGGTATGAGAAGTCGTTAAAATTTCGTAGGTATAAACTCGAAGAATTTGCTAATTTACGAACAAAATTAGTTGATTTGTCTACCTAGCGATGAAAGTGATTCGGAATTAATCGAACTTCTTCTTCATGAATTCGAGTGTTTGGAAGAGTTTGTACTAATTGAATTACAATCGTTCGAGAAGAGGAAAAACCGACACAGCATTCAAAATTATGTGGAGGAGATTGTCCTTTCTTACTCCATACAGCGAGGAAGAATTGTGTCGACACTTTCGAAAAGATTCTAAGGAGAACATTCAATTTTATTTTTCCGCCTTTGGACTCCATTTTAATATACAAGAAATCAAAACAAATACACTTATATGTCAAAGGACATATAAGTGTTGTCAGGACAACAAACTTCAAATCGGCTGTTAATTGAAATGCGACTGACTGCTTTTTCAATTCTTACACCAACAAATTTGTTGAGTAAAAATTCGTAAGATTCTTAGTGGAGGGGTAATACCTTGCTCTCTCGATGACGCCCTCTTTTATGAATTTTTCGGGAAAGAACGGCACTGGGTAAAAATTCTTAAGAATTAGTAAAAAGTCGTAAGATTCAAAAGTTTAGGAACAGACCTATCATGCATTGTCCATAATATTGTCTCCCGCGCTCCAAATTTCTTCTATTGTGAATATGTATGTGAAAAATGGCCGCGTGATTCACAACAATCTGTCAAATTCGCAATACGCTGGCGTATGCATGTTACTTTGACTAGACATACAAATTCTTTCAGGCGTGACAAAATCATCAGTCATGCCTGCATAAACCACGTGCGCCTTTTAAAGGTAATATAATGCACATCTGTCCTGGCGCCCCATTGAAACCCCTCTTAATGAAAAGACTTGATTTATCACAGATGATTCGAAATTAATATTAGTAACTGGAGGCAGTTGCGGAGACCCGGATTGATGTTTAGTTTTTACTATAAGCGAATGCACTTGGGTATAAACTCGATACGAAAAACATTTTACAGATTATTGATCAGAAGAATGTGTTTTTAAATTGTTTGCCTAAAATTTGTGATTATAATTTTCCGTACGCCACTGCCCACCACCATACAAATTTCCACTATCTTCCATTACTACTTGTGAAATCGACTAACCAAAAAAATAGATAACATTAAAATGGCAGTCCCCACCGAATGGAATACACATTCGCCCTCTCCCTGTGGCCAAGGTTGCAAGATTAAAACGAAAAGTGCAAACAAACTTAATCATCTCAACCTCTTTGCGACTAAATTTTAAGTCCATATAAACTTGGCAAGAACACGCATATCAAGTGCGTCCGACTGCTTCATGCAAAAACCCAAAGTACCATCTCCATTAACCAAAATTCCATTATCACCACAAAGAGCTACTGGAAAGCTGGAGCAATAACAAATATTTTCCATGTAACCAAGAGTGTGTCTCCAAGAGTGTGTATCCCCAGACAGATGAAAAAATGAATACAAACAAAACAATATTCCGCAACAACCAGAGTCCATTCTTCATCATAGAAAAGATAAATTACCTCCCGAGAATTTATCCCTTTCAACTGGCACATGGGAGCGAAACAGAGTATTGTGTTATGAACCGAAGCCCCAAAACCGAAGAGTTGTACTTGTAACATGCACCAGAGATGGATATCTCCAACACCCCTCAACTCGTGCAGTCCCATAGCCCGTATAACAGCTTCAGTGCTAAACGAAGCGAATTTATAGCTGAAATGGCGTCTATTTCAATAAATAAGTAAAACCGTCACTTTGAGTAATGAATATACGCTATAATGTTGGGTTTTCCAAAGGCAAGCGGGTGGCGGTGAGAAACAAAAGGACACAAAACAACTAGTCGTCGTCGCAGGAAATCCATGCAATGTTGTAGTATCTTCCGTTGGGGCTGGGGAAATGGAAGAACGACAGTGGTAGGTACTTCCTTGGTGTATTTTCTTCTTGTAGCAGAGTAGCACTACTAGTGCAGCATTGTCTCTATGTGGTTGTGGATGTTCCCCAGATTAGACACTCAACCAGCTGTCAGCGCAATGGACGCTCTGAGTATGATTTATCAGACCTCAAGTTAATTGAGTGGATGGTTACGAAGAGCAACATGGAGGTCGGGCATATGGGTTCGCTATGGAGCCAGAGAGGCGAAGAAGAAAAATTATCCGTATCTACAATCTACATGGTGTGACATATGAATAGGATTCCTTTTTCGAATTGGGGGTATTCTAGCGAGCAAACAATTTCGCACAAAATGCTTACTCTGATGGTAAAAGTAGTTACACATCACGCCAGTGCTGTCAGGATGATGTGTTTTGAAATGGACTCAGACGAAAGTGAGCTTGATTATTGCCGTTGAAGGGACCGCGATTCGGAGTGATTCCCAATTTAAGTGAAATGATTTAGTGGCACTCATGGGGTATAGGAGTGATCCTGAATGGATGATGACAGGCTTGTCGAAACTGATTTGGTATTTCGGAAGGCGGTTTGAACTTTCGAAGAGACTACTAAAAAAACATGTATGATAAGGAGTGCTGTAAAATTGTCAGTTTCGTACAACGCTGTGGGAAAAAAGGCGAACAACATTAGCAAAAGCTTAACAGTCAACCCAAGTAATATTCTTGCACAGAACACAGCGCCATCTTTTGCATTAAATAATTAATCCACGGGAAATTTTGAGTATTCAGTTGAGCTCGATTTGACTCACTGTCAGGGAAGTGGTATAGTAAAATCAAAAGCAAGGTATACTGGGAGTTACACCTGCAGCATTCCCCAGCCCCATCTTGCAGTCCTCTTTGCCACTGGACTAATTTTTTACCATATCCGTCAATTGATTTTCTCTATTAATTCCGTATACCAACGACAACGATATTTGGAATCTCACTGATGTGCAACACGTTCATCCATTTAGTGTTAATAAATTATTCTGGGCGCCCGGGATAGAGGAAGAGTACTTTAATCGTAACATTTGTCAAACACTTGTTTCAATGGTGGTGGTTTGTACTGACGCATGGTTTATACAAACACAGAAAGATATATAAATAACGAGCAGCCAAGTGACTTGCACTTGCTCGTTATTTATTAATAAGAAACGGACACGCAATAATTTACGTAAACTAACAATAGCAAACGTATCTACCCCCAAAATCCCGTTTTTTTTCTACACCTTTTTGAAAATTCAATCCGCTTTTTCTACAGCCAAATATTGCATAACTTCTCAACCAGCAACTCAGGGAAAAAACATGTAGAGCTCTTCATTAAAACACTAACCCGTCCACAGAGTAAATCACTGCCCAAGTGTCACCTTGCCGAAAAACCAACTTCAATTGCAGCCAAAAACAGAAGACCAATCTCCCAGAACACATTCAAAGCAGACAAAATGAAGCCACAAAACCTCTGCTCCATAGCAGCCGTGCTGCTGAATGCGCACAGCACAAAAACCAGGCCGAAAACCATTTGCAGGAGTTTTTTTTTGGCGCCACCATATTTGCGCTTGCAGGTTCACTGAGTTTTTGCACCGCTTTCAAACCTGGTACACAATGG
Source organism: Cheilosia vulpina (assembly GCA_916610125.1). NCBI lineage: Eukaryota > Metazoa > Arthropoda > Insecta > Diptera > Syrphidae > Cheilosia > Cheilosia vulpina. The sequence continues at coordinate 8,219,358 of OU744280.1, read as the reverse complement.
TGTTGCACAACGATGCCATTTATACCCCCGCCTGCCGACATCCTTGAACCGCGAACCTCTGTCAAGAATTATCGACATTCAAACTTCATCATCAGCAAATGGCGAGCGCCCCCACAGCTCCGCATCAGGTGACGTTAAGCTTATGTCATAAAGATTCAGACGTCACCAGAGCACTTGGAAAAAAATCATTTAAAATTTTTTTTTCTTTTTGAAATCCCGTCAAGCGTTTATTCACAGTCCACTGGTTTATAGACAAGCCCCACATGTACCCATATTGTCAGAAGCTAGACAATTGTGGTGCGTCGATATAAACTGTTTGCAGCCTCAAGGCGTTGTTGAACGACAGTCTGGCTGAAGTTTGAACAAAGTGTCCCCTTGGAGGTGTTACCCCCAAACACAGCCCTTAAGTATACTGCAGTGCCATGTGATGGCCTCACATCACTTCAGGGCGTGTTACGAAAACTTTCACAGTGTTAATGAATTTTAAATAACCGAAATCAATTGGAGCGAAAGTTTGGTGGCTCTTTTAAGATTTCGGATGATGGAGGTTCCACGTGGTTGGGTGGATCTGAAGCTAATCGACATCATGTAAAACTGACTATACACACACGAGTTACACACACACACACGAATGGGGCTTACGGTGAGTTTTGAACTTTTGCAACAGTGTTTTCGGGACCGGCACTTTGCGGGTTTTGAACTTCTACACACGTGACTATTATTCGCAAGTGGGTGTGGTTGCGGCTCGCTGTGGAGCAAGTTTCCTGTCGTCTCTCTGTTAGCGATTTGTTGGTTTTGCCGCTAGGGTTGGCAAATGTTTTTTTGTGCGACAGCGTGTTGTGGGTTTTGTGTGTGGCAATCTTTCATCCTGTGGGACGCATTGATTGCGTTTATATTGACTTGGGCTTTCGCAGCTGGTTACTTTTTTTTTCTTCCACAAGGCAATCAATTGTCGTTTCGATTTTATAATTGCTGATCGAAAAACAAAATGAAAGCATTTGCGAAATGGTATTTTATTTGATTCAGTCGGGAATAATTTGGGACAAGCTAATGCATAATATTAGCCGGATTTATTCTAGCGACCGGGTTGGATTTATTTGGGGGAGATTGTGTCAAGTTCGAAAAGTGTTGATGAATGAAAATAGCATCAAGACGTTCACTTTGGAGTTGGAAAAGTCGACAGACTTGAAAAAGCCTTCCCCTGGATAGCCCAAGCTGGTAGGTAGGTATAGATAGTTTGAGGGGGAACAGAAAGTGTAGAATCGCTTAATGATGATTTCGGTTTTAATTTAACTTTAAAATCGTTCCCCGAAAAAAAAAAACATCTTAAGGTTTTTTCCACTTCGCCACCTTTCGCGAACATCTGACAAACAACCGAGAGTATAGCTGACATCAAAGATTCCCTCAATTAGCCGTTTGGACTCGGCATACAATTGAAGATCCCTTCCATTGGTCAGAAAAATGAAAAACTCATACAAAACGATTGCTTGTGAGGAACTAGGCCTAGGGTTCCGGACTTGTTGCGACAACTTATGATTTATTTATTTATTTAAATAATAAAAATATAATATGAATAATGGTAAAGTTTGTCAATTCGTTTGTTTGATCGTGAATTTGTCTCATAAATTTGGTAAGTCGAATGGTCGGCAAAGTATTGGCATTCAGTCCTGGTGTTCGACTTTGAACTTAGAAGATCGTGTTTTTTTCCGGTTTACTTTTAAGAAGCAATTTCTGTTAATTTTGCGGAAAAAAAGTACTGTGCTTGTAAAAACGTTATAAATAAAATGATTTATTAGTTACAACTGTCGTGGGTTATATACAATATTTTGTTTACAAAAGTATAGTCGTTGACAGCTGATTGTAATTTGGAGGTGTGCTTGATGCACACGATCATACAGTTTGTGACGTCACGCTGTTCGTTGATTATAAAATCAACACCTGGTATGCATACCACAATTTTAGGAGGTTGCAAACTAATCTACAAATAGTCGTTTTATTAAAAATAAAAACCGGCAGCGTAAAAAGAGCATAATTGTTTGAGTCTCTAATCTGTCCGATCCGTATCCATTTTTGTAAATCTTAATTGCTATGCAAAGCCCGTTCAAAAAGCCTAAAGCTATTTGCACTTTTATTGAACCATATACCTACTGGTACTATTCGCACATCAAATTCAAATAAAAAACTGTGATTTCATGATATTACCAATTTCAAACTGACATCGCGTAAGCCGATACATGCAGGTAGAAACTACAAGCATAAAAAAATAGAAATCGAAAACACAACCCCAAACAGCGTTAACGAGTGTAGAATCCTCTAAAGTCTAAACTAAATAATATGGTGTCAGAAGCCATCCCATGGTGTTCGTTTATATTTTTTCTATTCGTGGACTTTTGCATTTGCTGGTGTACCGGACAGACATCATTCAGCCGTTAAATGTGCAAAAAGAATATTCGAACAACTAAATCAACAGTGTTCACTATGGACTTTGGTTTTTATTTTTTCCAACGAAGACCTTCGGCAGTATACCTATACTGGATTATGGACATAAAACTGCAAACCAATTTATCCGGATACGTGAGCGGTGTATTGACCCAGGCTCCCTGTAGTATGTGTGCAGTACTAAAAGGAGTACAAATTTGCTAACATTTGCACATTGGTGAAACGTTTTTGATAGCTATGTTGTATAGTCGTTCATCTACTTGGGCGGGGATAGTTAATATCAAGGAAATATTGGAAAACAAATTTTCGAACTCTAGACGTTTTTAGTTATATTTCTGATAGAAGCCCTTGTCATCATTAGTAAGGCAATTATCTGAAAATGGTCACAGGCTCATACTAAAGACCACATTTTAAACATTTTCATTACAGAGCACCATCGTCCATTATTTTTAGGTGTCAAGTTAACAGGTGTTCCCATTTGTTTTGTCCATTGAATGACTGTAAATTTTCAAGCTGAATTCTTATAACTGGGTCAGATTTTATATTTATCCTTACAGCAACACTAGTACACTCTGTCAAAAAGAAATTACCTCAAAAAATATATCTTTCTTTCTTTCTAAAGGACTTTTAAGAGCTACTATCGATTTTATGTCCAGCTTACACCCTTCAGGCAATTTTCCAACTCAAGAACTTCGGTCCAAAAAATGTGTCCTTTATCTGATGGCGGTCATAATCATTCTACAACGGCAATCTGCAAATAAATGTCAGTGTCTAACTTCTATATGCGTTCTCAATCCCAGACAAGGATTCCACTAAAACAAGTCATTGCAATTGATGCACCGAATGAGAAAAATTCCCTTATCCCATTTCCGTCGGTCCTCACTTAGTTTTTTCGTTGCCTCCCTTTATATCCCATACTAAGAGATACTCTAACGACAGCTCCTTATCCTTGGGTAATGTTAAGTGATTACTTTACACATTTAATACACGTTTACCTACATATCCAAAGGCGTGATTATAAATCTCCTTCATTCCTATATTCTACTGTTTTATTGTGGGTCCTAATTGAAAAAGGATATGTCGCCCGGACAAGGCGATAAATTTATGTGTACCATGTCCAAATAGGATTTATCAGAAACAAGGAATCATCGCATAAATTTCACAAATTCCTCCATTCCATTCAATTGCCAAGAGTGCTACACCCTCTGACTGAGGAATTAATTTGCGCGAACAAATTGGACAAGGATAATAGCATTTATATACAAAAAATAAAAAAGAAGAAAAACTGGATCCGGATCTCTGTCCTTCGTAGGTATTTGGATGGAATATCCTGCTGGTGGCACACAGCGATAAATGCCGAGATTATGGATTTACATTAAGCAATTGGTCCTTACCATTGTCCCATTAACCCAGCCACCAAGGAGTTGGGTGTACGATATTTTTAAGCCTACACCACGACTATGGATTTTCCGTGGGAATTATGATTTATATCCTCTCTTTCCCAGGCCAAGTACGAAGATTAGGCATAAAAAGTCACCGTCATCTTCGATAGAGGTGGAAATTATTACCAACACCAAACAACAGCTCGGTCCTTTAACATACACAATAGGTATATACATATATACCAGAGCTGGAAATTATGATTAATGATTTCAATAACAACAAGCATTTGTTACACACTTTAGCTATTCTTTGCAATTAATTAGAATACTTAGTAATTAATACGAAATGAGAATCAAACTTGATACCCATAATAGAAGCAGACAAGAAACAAGGATCGGGTGTAGGGATCCCTGAAAAACCAACTTCCTCCAAGAACTTTCGAATCAAAATAAAAGTTTTCGAAAGGATTCTGATATGCATATGACCCTCTTAAAGGATACAAAGTACACTCTTGCCGTGGGAACCGAAGGATATGGTTTTTGGCTTAAGTTTCGCGGGACGAAAGTTTTAGTTTATGGAAATATTTTTGTTTTCTCCTGTCGGTGTGCTGTAAGAAATTTATCTGTAAGATAAGTGTTTACACATTTTTTGGCAGGTAAATTGAAAAGAAAGAAAACTTTATAATACACATCCGCCAGAGGGTATAAGAGTTTGCTCTGACAAGGCTACGTCCTTCGAAGTTTAAGTGTATTGTTACGGGGTACGTTGACGCAAAAGTGATTTCTTTTTTTGTGGCGTACGGCTAAAGTCGATTTTATCGACATTTGCATAGATCGACATCCGAATCGCCATCAAGGAGTGGTATCAGTATTGACGCGAACTAGAAATGCGTGCCAAAGTGTATTTTTTTTTCTAATCTAGTTATATAGCTATAAAAATGTATATGCAGGGTAAGTGGCTGACACAATTAGTTTCGTCTTTTTGATCAGATGTGGGACGCTGTAAGGAACGAAACGAAAACCACTGAAAAAAAAACGAAAATTAGCTTAGAGAACGTTTGTCAGGATGTGTTTAAGGATAATTTTCAAAGGGATCTTCTGCAGCATGGCTTTATTAAAGACAGAGAACACCTGGAATGCAGTGCAAACTATTATTGATCCAGGAATGTTTTTTTCTATAGACACTTTGTTTGGAATTTATACATAAAAAATAAAAAAATCAATGGAAAAGCTGCCTTTGTCTTTCTTTGTACAAAACGAAAATGTCTTTCGTTAATATTATGTAAATGAAAAAACGTTAACGTCGCATCAGTAAATCAGCTTTTTTTCCCCTGATTTCTCTTAAGTGAAAATTCCTTACGTATTTTTTTTTTATAGCGCGACGTAACCAGAACACAGCTGGAGCATTAAGAAAACTGCAATAAATTCTAAAACGTTTTCATTTTGCAAAATACCACACCTTTTGGATTAATAAAACTGAATCTTATGCCCATATTTTTGTTGGTAATACCCCAACCGCGAAAGTCGCACAAGTATTCTAGACTACCCTAAGTAAGCTTCCATAATTAGTTGCCCCGGGTTGAATTGTCCATTTGTCTTAGGAATATAACTCTCACCAACAAATCGTTTTAAGATGCCATGGCCGCTGCTGCTAAATGTCGAACTGAAATAAGGAGCTTAAGTCAAGTTACGAAAGCGGATTATTTGAATTTCAAGCTCACTTGAATACTGAAATGAACCAGCATCTCCCATCATGCAATCCTACTAAAATCACTTAAATGAACCTCAACTTTCCAAAGAAATCCACAGTTGTCACGAAACATGCCCATAAAACATCCATTTAATTAAGAAGAAGCAAACTACTCGTAGGTAACTTATTTCAATGGCAGCACACATCATTTGTTGCCGAAAGAGCTATATGTGCGCTCGTTGCTGTTCGGAGAGTACCTAACAAATATAAAATTCACCGTCCATTTAAGGGTCTAAGCCCTCTGGCAAGCATCTGTCCATGTAGTTTAAAATTAATGCCTCATTTAGTCTCCGTAAGTTGCAGACACTAAAAAGGACGAAAAAAATAAACGGAGAGAAAAAAATACCAACTGGCAAATAAATGCAAGCATAATTTAATGTCCTTTTGCTTTAGTCCTCTTCTTCTAATTCTTTTTGTCCCTTCAGCGGTGCCTACAATTGTCTCTGACACTTGGGGATTTATCTCATTTGGAGAGTTTTAACCCCGCCACACTCTAGCGCCCAGCCCTTCGTTTGATAGCGCCCTCTTTCTTTGGTCTACACATACAGAGAAGAAATGTTTTTCGCTTTGTTAAATTTTATTTTTCAAATCAATTAATTCTCCGGCAGGACTAGTCGAATTTATTTCACTGCCTCTGCCAGGCTGTTTGTTGGTTTTAAGTTTTTTGATGCTCGTCCAAGAGACGTTGTTCTCAGAGACAGCAAAGCCTTAATGTAAATTAGAAAGCTCATCGACAAAGATACTTCTTAGAGCGGAGCTACCATTGCCAAAAAGGAAATGAGTTCGTTTGGCAGTGCCTATGATTGAGGGCATTCTTTTTCGAAAGATTGAGCTTGCGGTTTGTGTTTGGTAGATTATGCAGTAAGTTGTCGCTAAGCAATGCCAAGTGTTTGCTTTGTTGCAGGTTATTAGTCTAAGGCTGGTACTGGCATGTAAAAGTGGTACATCGCAGTCATTCGGCAATTTTGCTGGAAGATTTTATAATTTTCATGGCGACTGTAGTGGATGTGGTGGGTCACTGTCACTGCGGTTTCGATATGACGAGATTTTGAGCCTCTCTGTGTAACCTCTTATTCTGAAGGAGATCGTTTTTTTTTTTGCTGTTCCATAATACCAGCGCATGAGGTTGTTTTATAAAACCTTTTATTTTGATTTATTCTCCTCGGAATACATCATCTAATATACATCATCTAATCACACTTAACAACCTCGCCCGTTCCCACGTCTTTTGCACATACATCATAGAAACAGCTACAATCATTTGTTTTTTGAATACGAACAGTCTTCACATCAATTATCAAATTGTCACACCCTTCCTCGGCAGTGATAAATGAACACGCTAAAGTAATATTACAATTTCGCCCACACCATGCCATTCCTCAACAGAGAGAAATTTGTTGTGTCCCTCACTTTATTACCACTTCTTCCCTTTTACTAATAAGATATTTCATTATTTGTCCATTAGTCAATGCCTTGCAGGCGAGGAACAACCCTGAGGTGGAAAGCCCTTAAAAACGAAGCGTAGGTGTATCAATTGTTTGAACCCTAGTGCACCGAGAAGTGCAATTGTGTAAAATATCTTAAATGACTAATGACTGTCATATAATCCTGTATGATGTTTCCACTCGCATACAAGACTTGCACCTTGTTCACAGGGATTTGATAAAAAAAAAAAACAAAATAAAATGGTGTCTCTTTGTCTGGCAGTGGACAAAACAACATGTGAATAGATAACGGCGACGATTCATTGTGTACAATTGAACTCTCATGCAGAATCTTTCGAAGGCGTTTTATTATGACCAGATATGGGTAGCGCTCAAGGCTATGCCTGTTTTGCAGGAGTACTTTCCTTGTTAATCCTTACATCAAGTCGTTTTTTTTTAGTCTGGCATATTTTTTGTAGGTTTTGGAACCACTAAAGGACAATGAATGAGCATACAAACTTCTGCAGAAGTCCTTTGCCACAAATTTGCGAAGATACCTTTTTTCGTCCGTTTTTTCACTGCTATTTTTAATGCGTTTTTTTAAAGACTTTTCGGATTCGTTTTTTTTTTACTTTTTCGTATTTTCACACGTTTTTCGATGCCTTTTTCATGAGTTTTTCAAATCGTTTTTCTATGCTATTTCTTAACGTTTTTTTTTATTGTTGTTTTTAACGCGTTTTTAACCCGTTTTTTTGTCACGTATTTCCACTAATTTTTTTCATGGTTTTTCTTCTTGACGCTTTTATTCACACGTTTTTCACGCGGTTTTTCACGCCTTTTTGGATCTGTTTGCTTTTTTCGATCCGTCATATCACGCGTTTATTTCATTCGTTTTCTTAATTATTTGGGTCAGCACAATGCATCTCCCAGTGCAGTAAGGTAGCGATACATGTTTAGCAAGAGCTTAACTCAGTAAAACACCAGTAAAACCTCATAATGTGTGATGCTTGATTCGTCGCAAATTTGCATCCCCTCTCCCCGACCATAAGAGCTGAAAGCCATCCCATTATTTTCAAAACAAACCCTTTCCTTTAAATAGCAAGGTCAATGACCGTATACATTTTATCGGCATTTTCCATTTCAGAAATAGCATTGTCCTTTCTTCTGTCGACAGTGAACAATACAATTCCCCCGAATACAATTCCGTTCACCACAATAAACTATAAAACATGAGACCAGTTTTTTATAAATATCCCTTCGCCCTTTTGTTATTCAATCATCGACCAATGGTCTCGCTGGCTGATTATGAACCATTGACCCAGACTGAATGATATCATAACAATAACCAGGACTCAAGCAAACGAAAAAAAGGAAACAAAAAAGCCCCCCACCGCAGCCTGAAAAGGCTAAAACAGCGTTTGCATTTGAATCAAAATGATTTTACCCGAAAATTAATTCATTCCTTTTTTCCCTCGACGCCGTTTTCTTAAGCCGCTTGGCATACTTTAAGGCCTAAAAAATATGGTGCCGTTAAAAAAGGAAAAGCGAGCATTTACCCTGGCTAGTGGAGTGGAATAGTTAAGATAAAGAAAATACGCAAAATCTCACCAGAACACAAGCATATTTTTTTAGTGTGAAAAAAGTACGGATTTGCGCCGCCACCCCAAAACCAGAACCATGTCATTGTGACAATAATTACCCGGTTATTCCAATATGGGCGGCAAATCTTGTTTCTGCATTCAATAAAACTGAATCCTCTTTATTTGTTTTTTTTTAATGGGACCAACGAAAAACCCTACTTACCAATCCAATTTAAGAATTACGTCTCCCAGGACATCTTGGATCTTGCGGCTGACTGCCGATGCTGTCGTCGTCGCATATCTCTTTAACCCGACTGATTTTGTTTGCGTTTTACCACCCTTTCTCTATGTCGGAATAAATTGTTTGGCTTGTGGGCACACACATGCACAAATAAAGCAAAAAATTAGAAATAGAACAGGGAAAGGCAAAGCCAAAGGACTCCTCTCTTGTCGTGTCTTTCTAGGAACTTAATATGAGAAGTATTTTCCTTTGCAGGTTGTTGCGGGTAACGCAAGTTTACGATACGAAGAAAATGCTCGGAATCTAGGCCATAATCATTGTGAATTGTTTATAAGGATGTTTTTATAGCGAGCGCACATGTACAGGGCGGGCGGATGAGAGCGGGTGGATATTATGCCTCCGGGTGGTGCTCATTCTTCTTTGGGAGTTCCCCCAGATTTCCTTTAAGGATTCCGAATTGTTGTCTGCTGCTGTTGTTGTTGTTGTTCTTATAGTATAGCTTGACATGTTATTAGGCAACATGACGCATTGTCATCAGAATGCACTCAAATAATAAGTAGAAAAAAAAAGTCAAAACAAATACGTTTCTCCTTTTAGTTTTCTCGTTTTCCGTATGCGTTGCTTTCCGGTGTGCGGCTGTATTTTAGGTACTGCACTCATTATTTGAATATGGTAAAAAATATTTCTTTACTGCTGCCGGCGAAATAAACTTCAAGTTCTCTGAAACTATGGCTTCTATGTTAATTTGTATGTCAATTGTGTTTTTGTGGAATATAAGGGTGAACAAAACTGAACTTTTGGAGTTCATTTCTGATTGGGGAAGCAAAAGTAACTTATTGTTAGTGAGGTTGGGTTGAAATTAATAATTTCCGAAAGGACTCTTATAACGATGCAGTCTAAATTTTAGCCTAAGGACTTTCATCTACGAACGTTCTAACTTTTGATGTGTTATGATTTGGGTAAGCTTAAGGTGTATTTCTCGTCCATATATACTTCAACGGAAACCTTCTGTGTATAATATTTTCCACCTTAGTAATAGTCGTTCTGTAGACAAGAGAGCCTGTAGTTCCTTCTGTATAGTAGTCACAAGACGTGCGACATCACAATGGATCTTCGTTGATATACTTCGGACGGGTGTAAGACTTTCCTTTCGCACCAGTCCCCTGACTTCCAAATAGTTAAATCACCAAGAATTCACAATAGCAAAACTTTTCACATAAACTATTGTGACCTTCAATATATTTAGGGAGAAATCCAAGAAATATTTTGATTACTAATTCCGAAAGACTCTTAGCGGAACCAATGATTCTCCGGATTAAATTATAAAATCTAACACAGAGAGACAAATTTTCCATTTAAAAATCAGCTATTGTAACCTACATTTAAGCACTAGCTATCTTGCGACTTCGTACCATGGCAATGTGCACCACGATTGCCACAAATCCATTCGCAAAGTCATACCATTGTGAGACACGTATTAACCTGTTAGGTTAGGTTAGGTTGAAGTGGCTGTCGGCTAGCCGACACACTTAGTCCATTATAAGGTCCCTTGTGATACCACATGAATCTATGTTTATATTTCTTCCTACTCGTTGAACCAATTGGAGCTTTTCATAAAGCGTAAGAGATTACGAATGTCCGTGTTTTTTAGATCGTTAACCTGTTAGGTTTGCGTAAATCAGTTGCCAGATTGTAAGGCTTGAGTGAGACTGCTTAACATAATATTTGCACAAATACGTATACAAACAGATAAATTTTACCACATGCATAGATAAAGATTGCAAAGTTATGCACAATTTTTGTATTAACCACTTTCCGCAATGCAATTGATCCAACTATCTCTATGCAAATAAAAATCAGATCACACAATTTAAATTCATTCCGTAACAGGCAATAAATGATACGAAACCCACAGCACAAGATACATATTGGCAACACAATCGACCTAATGGCACATATAGTAGGTAAATGCTATTTTCTTAGGTGTGCTATTTGGCTTTGCTCACTTTGCCTTCCCTCGTGTGTGTGTGTCTATCAAACGGAGAACTGTTGGAAAACTCTCTCTCGATTCTTCCTTTTCAAATGCAATCAAGGATATGATAAAATTCCTTGTTACGTACGATTCATTGCCTGCTTCCGCTTGGAGGAGAGTGAAGTATGTCAGCTTGGTTCTCGGCATATTGAAATTGTGAACGAAACGTTGCTTCCATCCGCCCATCTCTTTCACTCTTCCTCTTTATTTCTGCCTCTGTGTGATTCAATTACTCAAACCATAAGTTTGGAATCTCTGTTCATTCCTAATTGTCCCAAGGCAAGCCGCAATCACCTTCACAACACATAGGCGGCCGGCGTCATAGAAGGACATTTCTCAATGGTACTCAAATTGATTGAAATTTTGTCCGAAAGGTAGGTTGGACGAAGCCCTCGATTATTGAAGGATTATTGTCGCATATTATTAGGTTATGGTCTAATTTTTGGATTTGCTTTGCTCTGCGTGTGTCTGGCGAAACTAAGGCGTTCGACGGAGCTGCCCGGGATAAGGACTTAAGATTTGTGTGTTTATTTGTGTAAGAGATGTGATTATCGGCAGAGAAAGGATGATAATTTGGTTTCCTTATTTGTCTGGTTGAATTATGTGGGTGCCAAACGGAATGATGATTGAATGCTCGAATTAAGTTATTGTGTTCGAGCTAATTAACTGAGTATCCACACGTGGTCCATAAATGGGACATTCTTTGGTTTGTGTTTAATTGGAACTGAATGTTTAATTGAATGAAGTGATGAATTAATTCAATCAGCATAGAGGCTTAAGATGACATGTGATGTTCGGGGTTATGTTTAGTGGCTTATAACATAAGGTACAAAAGTAATTGCATCACTGTTGGAAATTTATTTTAAATGTGAATGACAATTGTTGCAGTAAGAGAACTTTATGAAATAATATAAGTGAATGCAAACTGAAAGAAACTACACTCTCTTCATTCTTCCCGGGACTCATGCCTATCATTCTCAGTGATGGATGACTTATGATGCCTGACAGCAGGGACTTGTTCGCCATCGAAGTTTACAATTTGTAGAACGGGTCATACAAATTCAATTCTCAAAATAGAGAATTTTCTACAGAGTACACTTGCACGGATAAGGTGTAGGAATGTCCGTGCGCATATAAAAATTAGCAAAATGCCAAGTTGATTTCTCTTGCAGCTAGTGTTGGCCCAAATTCCCAGGGCTAACTAAAGGGTCTTGAAAAGACGCTCAAGATTTAATGCAATACCTTATAGAAGAATGTCGAGATGCACTAATCGTTTTCTATGTCAAAACTAATAATTCCAACCTTTGTTGATTGCAAATATTTGCACTCCTGCCACGTTATACCCTAATCACGCCAATTGAACTGACTCCACAAGTAGGTATAGTAATTGAGCTCTTTCGATGTGCTCACGAAAACCGAAAATAATTATTTCCGAATTCGCGTCCTCTCTCCCTCTCTCTGGCTAATTTGAATTCAGTAATCTGCTACGTTGACGCTATCACTGCGGCCTTCACTTAATCGTGCTCCAATTTACCACATTCATCCTTGGCCATCTATCACGAGGGCCGTTCTGCCTGTCATTATGCATCCAATTACATGCACAACTGCTACCAACTGCGGCAACATGATGCGATGGTGGCTCGCCAAGGATTCAAATTGGCCAATTGATGAATATTGTTCCCACACAACCCACTCCCGTTGTAATTGTACGCTCTTGTCGCGCAGCACTTATTTCGTTTACAGTACTTGTGGAGCGCGTAACAATTTACATTTCATTTGCCACTGTCAGGATCAATATAAACATGTGTATTGTGTGCTGCAGGCACTGGTTACAAGGAACAAAAAAAAAAAAAAAATAGGATAATCTGATTCGAGTCTTATCTCAGCAGGATATCTTTTTTTTTCTGCTCTATTTAATAAAAGTTGAACAGTCCATTAAGATTTCTCTTACCTGACTAAGCAGAAAATTGAACTTAACGATACAATTTGGCTTCGGCATCGTTCACTTTGTAGCGCATCCTTGGAAGATAACCACGGCATGTACAGCAAAACGTATTGGCGTCGTATCAGAGTGGGATGGTTGTGAGTGTGATTGCTGGAAGATGGGGTTAATAGTTCGCTGTTATCGGTATCAGTATCGATTGCAATGAGGTTACCCGCACTACACAAGGTATCATAAGGTACAGTGCAAGAGCGGTATGAAAGAACCGGGAAATTCGATTCGTTTATGAAACGGAAACGTGCACAGATTGACAATTTGTTTGTTGTTGCAATCGGGACTTTATTTCCCTTGAGTGCATCTTTGAGGATTTTTTTTCAGTTATTTTGTTTGCTGTGGAAAATCGTCGTAAAGACGATGGATAAGATGGTGACAGATAGCACGCAGTTTTGTGTTTGTGTTTGTGAACATTTAAGCAATAAAAGCTGAATGAGATTCTTAATCGAAATGTTTTGTAGAAGATGCAAGAAATAAACTCATTTACAGCAAGGATGAGTAATTACTGTGTATTGTATAAAATCGATGGCTTCGATTAAGACTTGAAGAAGTGAAAGGGAGTACTTGTAAACACTGATTGGGAAAAGTTGGCAGTAATAGCCGGAATGTCGAAAGCATTCATAAAAATACAGTTTAATTCTGAACGAAGAATTTCACTCAGTACTGAGTTTTTCTGGGATTTTTGCAATTTGTGCTACAAAAAGAATTCTAATTGACAAACGACAAGTGTAACGATAGTCAATCGATCAATGACTCCACCAGTCTTAAGAACATATAAAACGATGACTTTCTGTGAATTTAAAGTCTCATTAAGATACAAGTTGGCAAATGTAATATTGGCTATCGCTCCAAAAAGTGTTGCCAATTCGAAGAAAAATAACTTTAAAATGAAAGCATCAATTAGAAGGAAGTTATTAAAAAAAACCGAACTTGAATATTTATGATGTTCTCATCACTAGATACCCTTTATTAATATAGCAGGTCTCTATCTGCTTACAACATTCCTCGGTAATTCCCTCTGCCTTAATGTAGTCGTCATTGATAGACAGATCTCCCCTGAAAACATTTCCCTCTTCCGCGTTCCAAAACAAGTAAATGTTTTATCAAAAAAATCAACTTATATTATTAGTTGGCGCCCGGTATATTCAAAATAGAAACTTGTTAAATTTTTTAAACATAAATCCTTATTTATCTAGTTGTAAACCGAAATCGAATATTTCCTTGCTTTTTACTCGAATCCCCTTCTTACTATATTCACCTTAAATGACTGGGGTAAAAGGATTTAGATAAAAAAGGCAGTCATTTCAAATTTATAACTACTTGCGTAAAAGTAGACTATTACCATTATCTCCTTTGCTCGTTTCTGTCTTCTCTTATATATTGTAATCTTACACCTTTTTTTCGAGATAACACAAAAAATACAGAAGAAAGGTCTAAAGACAATTGGCATCCCTGCTTGTTATATGCGCACCCCAAGAAATCGGGTTTCCTTTAATAATATACTACTAAATTTTTAAGGACTTGCTCTTTTTCACGCCTTTTCCTTCTAATAAAAAACCTAACTTCTTCTCTGTGGGTATACTCAAATAGCCCTATTCACGCGACGTATACACGTATAGAGGGGCTGTACAAATAATTACAATAATAGTAATAATAACACTTAAAAACATTCGCTGCTGTGTTTCTCTGCTTGTTCACCCAAGTTCTCTGTGTATATATCCTCGAAGAAAACTTTAAAAATAAAGAAGAAAAAAAAAAATATTAGAGACAAACATACAACGGCATGGAGAGGATGAGATGACTTTTGCTCTTAAGGATTACTTCATCTTCCTTTTAGTCGGGATCCTTGCAAATTGTCTAAGTTTCGTATATATAGAGCCGTTAAAACGTCGGGACCCAGGAACAATGTGTATATGTACACTTATGCACTGAGACAATGGAACTTGTTAAAAAAAATATCGTTCTCCAGGATATCCTGGAGGTGTGATACTTTTGCTTTACAATTTTTTTCCTCCTGCTGATTCCTCTTGGAAATGTACTTTTCGTCTTCAATTTTTCACTGCCTTTGTCCATATTTGTATTTCGTTTGGCAGTAGTCTGAAGACGATGATGATGATGGCTGTTGCGGAAACCCCAGCGCAGTTTTGAGCGAGTCGGATGATGAGATTGAGCCAAAGCAAATTATGTATCCCCTTGAGTTGCATACCCTCTAACCACTGCACCATAAGATCAGCCCATACAGAAAATAAGTGGGAGGGTAAGTTGGTTTTTTTTATTTCGTTAGTACGAACAACAACTTTGAGCTGGATAATGCAATAACCCTATTTGCTAATCAATGCTTGTTTTAAAAAAAATTGAAGTCCTGCATACTTCCATTTTTATTTCGCAATTTAAAGTCATTTTACCACGAACCATATTCCCAGTTAGGTCACAAACACGATGTGCAGTATTAACCAACTGCCTTGCCCAAAAGCGATTCCTTAAAAATACGTCTCAGGGATGGAGAGACAATTCCTCGCACACATTCAACTGTTATGTGACTTCACAACGACTTTGCTAATGGTTTCTGTTGAGATTCGCGTGGATTTCGAAAAAGATTTCCTGATCTCATTTGACTTTAAACAAAAGGATAACACCAATTTACAGAGCGATGCATTTCGTCCATACTTTTGCAAATGGTCACACTATAGCGTGTGCTATAATTACACTTAACGACACAAAAGTGAAACCGTATTGTTACTCGAAAAGTTTCATTTAACTACTGTCGTTTCCGCATCTTCGCGTACAGAAGGAAGGATAATAATTGTAATTGCAATGGGAAGTTCCAGCTGAATTCTTTGGATTTTACGAGAATTGCACGAAAGTTACCTTTATCTGAAAATGAAAACCATATGACTGGGGAAATAAAAGTTAACAAGGAGAAACGCACAATGGAGAACATTCACACGGTGGGGATGGATGAGTAGTAAATGAAAGCTGGATGGGATCAGCGAAGACGATTTCATTATATGTACGTGCCGAATGTGAACTCAAAAGATCTTTACCAGTCGAGCTCTTTATCTGTTGCCCAATCCATCTGCCAACGAAACAATTTACCTGCCCATGAACTTCCATGCCTTCAAGTTAATTTACCTTTCAAGTACCTTCTTGCTTTCACACCAAAGTCCCGAAAGACTCTTTTAGCTAACCGTCGCTTATGTCATCAAAACATCATAACGCATACAAGTCTTACTGACAAAAAAAGCACCTCGCGTAAAAGGATACAACCACCATCTTCAAGATGAATATGGCCGATGATGGAAGCTCAGGTGCGCTAAACAAAGCAAACAACCCCTTCCACGGCGGACTTGAAAAACCTTTTTAATGAGTTTACTTTTATCTACATCTTTCAAAGATGTCTCAGCGAAATCATCATCAAGCCGAGGTCCTAAACCAATTTGCACACACTTGCCTTTAAGTTTGATGACAAACTTAGTTTCCTCTATAAACACTGGCAAGTAATAAAAATCTCATCAAGATTAATAAATCATATAGCCTTTGACATCCTTATGCCCACAAGAGCATGCGAAAAGAAAAATTAAAAAGAAATCAAAGAGCGCACTAGCTTAAACCTTAAGGCTGAAACCGCATTGGTATACAGCCACACACACACCTCGGTATCCTTTGAAATCGTTTTTCAAATATTCCCCACCTTTATTGCCGTCATCATCGTCATTCAAAAAGTACTTGGCGAACCTAAAAAGATCCCATCATTTCCATGTCAAACTACAGTCTAACACATCCTCTGCTTTACCTCCGGTTCTCCTCCTTTGAAATTCACGGCTCCACAATGCGAGGGAGAGAGAGAGGACAAAATTGAAGATACGACATTAAATCTACCGCATCAGCGTCTCTGTCAAAAAATGTCAATCATCTCCATTTTGACGGTCCTTGGAGTATATGTTGGAATTTTACCGGAAATATTGAATTTTTTTTTTCTAATATATCCTTGCCCCCTACTGTTGCGTCTCGACCTCCTTCGAACATATTTAAAAGTACTTCTCATTTATTCATAATATTTGCTTTGGCATCGCACACCTTTTGCGCACACACATCCTGATAAGATGTGACAGGGACTGGGTGTGTATATTGAAAGTTTACCATGAGCGACAGGAAGTTTTCCCAGTCACACTGCGAGACTGAGATTCCTGATTTTAAATACCTGTCCCATATTGTATACTCTCACCGCCGGCATCAACACACACACAGCAAGGATACACACAAAAGGAGTGCACTGACTTTCTTCATATCCTCTTTGATTATTTTTTTTCGTATTTGTGAATTTATTAATAAAAGGTATCCTGCCGAGATGGAGAAGACCAGGCTTCACAAAATGACTTTACTTAAGTTCAAAGAATGTCAGTTGGGGGCCGAACAGCGGCGTATGTTTGGAGAAGTACCTTCTAATAAAAACATTTAGAGTATTGCGATAAAAAAAAAATATATGAAAGCCACAACCGAAATAAGGACATCGTGCTAAATTATTCATTTTAATATCGTAGACTTGTTTGACAGGGGAAGGACGATGGAAATATTCTTTTAAACAGAATCTTGGTAAGGACATGTGACAGACATTTTTGTGTCCCACGATGTAGTTGCTCTTTTATTCGTACTGTGAAAAAGATTTAATCAATCTCACCATGAGTGCGGTGTTGATTTTAAAGGATAAAGTGGACATATGGCGAGGTAGTGGCATAGCATCTGTTTGATATTCTTAATTTGGACTGTTTGCAATGTTAATACTAACGATTGGAGTGCCTTCTTCTATGGAAGGCTAAGGTACCTGCACCTATGCATACTCGTTAGATTGTGTGGAGTCCTTGTGCCACTTTATAAAATGCAGTATCTGAAACCGTTCTCTGTTAAAAAAAATCTTAGAAACCGCACATTCACTGGCTTCTTTTTCCTAAATGATGACGCTACAGTTCTGGCCATCTCGATAGTTGTATTTTTTTTTATTTTTAAAGTTTACAGCTGTATAGCTCCTGACGTTTGCCTTTTACTTTACACATCACGTTTACAAATTAGAAAGAATATCAGGAAGAAGCGTCTTTATGCGGAACCTCAGGTTTCATCTGCCTTATTATACTTCATAATTGGTTGTGTGGCACATTGGTGAGACAATCAGCTTCATTTTGACATAAGCAGCAGCTCAAACCTTCCCTTTTACGAAATTAATAAGTGAAGGTTCTGCCAGTCTGCCCGCTGATGTAAAGCTATTCGATTTCTTAGGCTATCCACTTATACCTTTCGATTTACAGGGAGAGTTTTAAAGAGAATTGTGGTCCGCAGCATACTACGATTTATGACGGATTCTTAGAATTACCTACTTGAAGACTGATAATCGTTATGCTCTAAGCTGAGGCATCATTTTGCAGGTGGCTTTACTGCCTTCAAATCGAAAACCATCCTTCAAATTCAAGAAGCTCTTTCCAAAAAAAAAATTAAACAATGTTCTCAGTTTAACCATAGAAGTCATGTTGGTTCACAAAATGCGGAAATCCGTTGAAATTTTTCTCATTTTTTTCGCAGAAAATCCTCAGTTTTGCGGAAGGGAAATGGAATTTGTCAACGCCATTTACTTTGCTTTCAACTGCGGCAGAATTTATTCTTAAGGGACATTCTTTCATTTCCCTTTACCAAAAGAAGTTCAGTTGCAGCATTGAAAATTCCTGCAATCCTTTCATTGGAATCGAAGGAAAAACTGACGCGAATAACCAGCATAACCTTCCTATAGTTTGTCGCTTAAATTACAGCTCGATACAAATCCACACAAAATAACATCGCTTTGGCGAGTGATTGTCAATCCGGGCATTGCACGAATTCAGGCAGACAGACTGCCAGACATTATCCTATATCATCATTCAACTTAGCGATATACAAGGACAATTGCAAAGCAACTGCAGTTAATAACTATTCATGACTCACCAGTGGATACCCGGATATAGACACCTATATCAGGAGTATCCATTGCGAATTTAATTGCACATACGGCTAGTCCACCCAAAAATCCATCAAGCATCAAACTAGAACCCACCCCTCGCACACATATGCACTGATTGCAGTTCCTACTCGCATGTTGTGTTGTATCATTAAACACTTTTGTGTGCGCACCAAATTCATGAACACAAAAGGAATGTCCGTGAACTACAAAGTGCATGACAACTGGAGCAGCGACAACCGCACATAAACAACAACAGCGGGCTAAAACAAAACAAAAACCAGGCGGGGATTGTACGAATAAATGGGGGGAACAAAAAAGTCCAGTTGAAACATAAATAAAGTTTCATTTAAATTAAATTTTGCGGGTAATTGCTTGTTGTTTAACTTTATTATTGATGTCTCTATGCGGATTAAAATAAATGGAATGAAAAACGAATTACGTACGTGAATCCTGTCAATTGAAGAGGCATGGAGTGGCATTTAAAATAACAAATAGCTGGCTACAGATTGAAGTGAGAATTTTAAACTGTTTTTCACGCAAACACGTTAGCATGAAGGAATAATGGAAATTATGTTTTAAGAACTCTACTTGAATAAGTGATGGGTACGATTACTGTAACTGGAACAAGCGATATTTTCCACTCCTATTAAATACTAAATGATTTGATTTAGTATTTCTGTCTTTGGTGGTGCGTGTGAGAAAACGCAACACCTTATTTTAATACACACTCTATTATTTATTTATTTGTTTGTCAACAAAGTACTAGGCCTTTTTATAATGCTTTACTTGGGCTTAATTTCACTTAGAATAATTTACTTTAATTTACCACGCGCCACCCCGATTACCACCAGTTGACCGACAAAGAAACTGTCAAGTTTATACAGAACGGAAACGGAACACAGCGACCTGACATTAAAACGAATGATCCAGTTACGATAGATTGTGGGTGAACAAAGTTTGTTTGTGATAACTTGCACCAACCAGAGTGGTTAAAAAATTGATGGCAATTCGGACGCCACATGTCTATGGTTGTGGATATTTGAGACCTTGTTTCCGACTTCAAAATTGACCCGCACTTTGCTTCCTCACATAAAACGCACACCCTTTAGGTTAGACTTAAGGGAAAAGGTGTGCATGACAGAGTCGCACATAACTTGCACCGCTTATTTTAGAGTTAAGTGAAAAATTCGCATTGAGCCTTAGGGTTGTGGGCATATAGAAAAGAGAGAAGCAATATTTGATGTAAACTCGGTGATAAACCCGCAGCTGGGTTCATGATTTGCTAATCATATATTTTTACATTTAGTATACCGCAAAGTCGGAGGATGAAATTGTTGTTAATCGTCTTCAAAACACCCCCCCTCATTATCACCACAGCAGCATTTATTCCCTCTCTTCCGGTAGGTGGTTTTTTTCTCTAAATTACACTGCGGTCTTGATTTTTTCCAATTTCCCCACGAAACAATTTTTTGCTATCCAAATTTCCACGAAAAGGTTAATTACTATCGCTCTGTCATATAATTTCAACTTAGTCGGAACTCAAGGTATGTCGAATTGTCCTTCTTATCTGGGACACCCTGTACAACGACACAAAAAAAAAATTTTAAGTTGGAATACATCTAATGAAGTGAGGGAAAATTTCAGACCACGTTGAGCGTTTTAAGTAAATGTCGGATTACTCGGACTACATCATGCTCACTGCCGGGGAGTGTGTTCGCCTCCTTTATTATAATTGCATTTGTTTTCTTTTTATACTTCATTTCGGCAGTATAAAAGGAAATCCGAAATGTTGTTTAATCGAAAATTTCTTCGACAAGCGACTCGGTAGTATCTTCGAATATTCTAAGACGATTTTTCTAGGAGGTTCGTTGTAATTACTCTTACGCTGCGATTGGTGGTTTGGTGGACAGACAAGGACTTTTTCTCAGTCTTCCTAAAAACTACCGATAATAGTGTCGCTTCTTTTGTTTACTTTCGTATTGCTATAATAAAAATAAAATAAAAATTGTATTTTTTAAAAATACCCACGACATCTTTTTTTCGGAGAAATATAAGGCTACAAATAAAAACGAAAAGGGGAGTTAAAATTACAAAAAAAAAAAAAAAATCTTGAAAAAAAGAAAATGTTCTCTCCATCTCTGCTTTATGAAAGCAGCGCTTTTTATAATTTTAAAAACATTTTTTTTATTGTTTACAGAATTTTGTAAAGCAGAATTTTGTAAAATAATTTTGACCCATCCAGATATTTGACCTCAACCATGAATGTTTCAATCGTAAAACGCAATAAAGGGAAAGATAAGTTGTGCGTGGAATGATATTTGTTTTACTGTGAAAAATTAAACAAATGTAGTAATTATAATTGGGCTTGTGCAAACCACGTTAAAAAACGCGCGAAAAACTTCTCAAAAAAACGTTTTTTTTCGGGCGTTTTTTGACGCGTTTTTCGACCGATTTTAATGAAATTTTGTGGATATTCATATTCATTCAAGTCAAACATTTTTTTTTTATTCTTTCAACTTAATTTTTGAAATGAATATTTACTATGGGCACACTGAGGCTGGGGAGTGAACTGTTTAATGTGCTACGGAAATTATGATCTGGCGAGGCAACGGGAGTGAATTTTTTATTTCATAAAATTAAAAAATTACAGTTCCAACTAGGAAATAAACCTGAGACTGTGAAATGCATTCAAATTGATTTTTTTAATACAAAATGATCAGTGATCACAAAAATGAAAATTAAATCAAAGCGAGGGTCCGCTAGTAGAATATATATATGTAAACTGTTTTTTATATATTTTTTTTTTCAAATGCTTTTTGACACCCTTAAAATTCTTGAGAGCCGCCAATCGATCTCAGTGTTTACTATACATATTTTTAATACCATTCCAGTCTTTGGAAAAATGCCTCCTTGATCTGCCATACGCTCTGTACCGTACAGTACTACTACTGAATATGTTTCTTTTAAGAAGATTTCACTCACGCACTACGCACTTACGTTGCAGGATCCACGAATTAAACATATTCGGTATAATTCCCTTTTGATTTGAATATACGCCCATAACAAAGCTGGCGAACTCCTCTCTTCATCATCATAAAAGAAAAGTAAACGTTCGAAATAAACACGACCATGATTGTTGCGCACCGCCACCTTACAAGGCATTGTGCGAATTCGCTTTCAACCAACACCAGATAGGTATATTCATTCAGGCAATGTAATATCCCATTGTGAAAGCATCTTCCCCAAGAAGTACATTGTGGAAATTTAATAGAAATTTCGTGAGGTGGAACTCATACTACTCCTACTTCCGGCGGTGAACGCGTGCGAAAATTCGTCGGCACGAAAAAGTGATACGAACGTGGAAATCATTTTCAGAACCGCGTATACGACACACACATCCGCATACGGAAGATATGTGTGGTTATGATGAAGTAATTGCGTTTTTACGATACTCTTCCATGTGGCGGTAATAAATATTTTTATGGCCATTTAAATTGTTAAATCATTTTGCCCATTATAAGATGCGAGCTGAGGGATGTATATTGTACGTATAAGAATGAAGGGTTCACAATTGCATGTGTGTATATGTGGGTGGTTGTGTTAATATGAAGAAAGCCCAAAAGAACCATCTTAGGGGTTTTAATTGGTTTCGTTTTGGGTGCCTGATGGCTGTGGGCATTCATCGGCGGGTAGAGGTAACCTTTGAGGCGGTTTAATGGGGTTTCGATTGCTTTACATCTTAATGAACATCTGATGTAGTCCGTTAAATGGACGGAATGAAGGAAATTAATGGCGGTGGAGTTGTGAAATTTATGACTACAAGTGAATGTGTTTTCCTTTTATTGGGCCTTCAAAATGACGTGTTGGAGGCATTCCGGGAGTAATCGAGGGTAATAAAAGTGTAAGGCGTTTTTATGCATGGGATGCGTTTTTATTTATTAACATTAGTGGTGCACGCATGCGCGCTATTATACAGAACAACGATTCTAACAACCCCTTATCTGCCACAGCATTTTGGAGTCTTCCGCTAGGACATACGACTTATGCGTAAACACATATGTTTCTGGGGAGGCATACAGCTGCTCATTGAAGTGCGCATTCTTTACGGAGCAGTAATCCCCATCCAGCTCTATTTTCCATTCACTCTGTGCGTCCGTGTTTTTGCCTGGAATCCAATTGAACACGTAGTGTGTACCAGGACTGTACTCTATTTCAGCCGCATACAGATACTCGTTCACGTATCTGGCACTTTTGAACAAAATGTTGTCTCCGAGTTTTTCTACCAGCCAGGGGGTTCCATATGACACCCTGTACAATTCTGGTGATACGAATATCCTCCGACGATCTTTGTCATAGTTTGCCGTCGAATCGGCGGCATACAGATATGCCTGTTGTTCCTTGTTCCACAAGCAGACTGACCTTTCGAAAAATAGACTCCGAGCACAAGTTGGCAGATTCTTCAGCACAAAGTTGACGCCACGCAATGTTGCGGGAGTTAACTTCACGTAATCAATCCTCTTTTGCAGCTTACTTAGGTGGAACGCTAGATCCAGGACTGTGCTGTTGTTCAGCTGTGCAGAGTTTTCCATTCTCCTGAAGAGTGCCACGATTCCCCAAACGGCCTGATGGATTTTCGTGTGGCTGATAATATTGGCAAGAATATGACTGGCATCCAATTTACCGAAGGTTTCGTCGACCAATTCTCGCATTATGTCAACAGAAAGTTTGGTATCATAGTCGTCGATGGCCTCGGCTAAGAAATGCACTCTCGCGCTCGTCTGATATTCGGAGGTATTCATGGCGTCGGCGAGGTACTCAATACTGATAGTTGTAATATTGTGGTCCAGCCCCTTGATGATGGCTGCGGCGTCCGCCTTGATTGCGTTCGGGTCAAGATGTTGAATCAGTACCTTATCCCGGAGTGCTGTGGCCAGTGCTATCAATTTAATTGGATCCTGCTGACCGTTGACATGCACTTCGTTGGCAAGCGACTTAAAGACCTTATAGCTGGTTGTAGTATTGGATAATCCTTTGCCAAAATCTAATACCGACCCGAAGTTAGCTTCAGGAGCACCGTACGCTTCATGAACGATTCTGAGCATTTCGGCATCATCACCCATCGCAATCAGCTTGTTCTCCGCCTTTTCGAACTCGTTGCTCTTGATGTGCTGAACGATGTCTCTGGTGAAGTCTTCTTTGTTTTTCACCACCGGGAAACTTTTTATTGTCGTCGTCGTCGGTGGTTGGGTGCTATTTTGTCTAGCACTGGCACTGGAACGCTCCCGATCTCGCCTAACACCAAAAAGTTTCTTAAATTGTTCCTCAATTTTGCTGAGACGAGTCTCGAAATCTGTCACAATCTCATTTGAGATAGCCTTGGAGTTGATGTAGATAATCCGTATATCGTCTTTGTGTGATGGAGCTGCCACAACAACATCGCTTGTGTTAAGGTCTGATATAACTAGCGGACTGGCGGTAGATTTACTCCAAACTATCAACAGGAGACAGCACAATCTTACAAGGGAACCCATAACGGAGCGCACGAATCGACAAACTGATTGCGGTTTGTTGATGCTGATTAGCTTTTATAGAATCGATTGAAGCAGTCGTCTTCTCTGGGATATTCCAGCTAATGACTCAACAAAGTTAATGGAGATATCAACATTTGACTAGCAGTATCGGCGAACTTGTCAAACGGCTTTTGTTATTCTGCTGACGGCACAGTGTGGAAATCCATAAAAATTCGCTTATCTGTGAGTCGGTTCTTAAATGTTTCATGACTCGTTCTGGTAAAATGTATGCATATATATAGTGTCAGAAAAAAAATTATAATCACATGGAAGCGGTGCAGTACTTATACTTAATTTATAAATCAGTAGAGATCGTAGTTCTTGACGTTCCGAAGTGCGACTCACGACTGATGCTTATCTTTTAAAAGTGGTCTTCTAGAAAATTCGAAAATAGAACAAGTGGTTTCAATGGCATCTGTTAAGTAGTATATTTAGCCTTGAAAGCTCTGTATATTTTTAATTAAGCAGCATACAACGTGCGCCGTGAGGGGCATTGCCCAGTTAATAGAATACATCTTTATTTTCAGTTGAGTTGGTGAGGTATCCTCCCATCAGTTTAGAGAGATCGGAGCCAGCATTCAGTTATTGAAAATTGACGTTTCTCATCACAAGTCACAGAATGGTGCAGTCATGACGATTTGACGTAAAATTATTTTCTTTACTCTCGTTGTATGATCGCATGAAGCGCATAGGCTACTTATGGAATTAAGTTCCAGGACCAGGAGCACAGTTGGGGCATATGTGATTGAAAAAAGAAAAACAACTTTGCAGAACCAATAGTAACATAACAGTCAAAAGCATTTCAAGAGGAAAAAAAAAGTAGTGATACCAGACTTGGAAGCAGGTTATCCTACAGTTATACCCAAAAAATCCCTTTTATCCCTTGCCAAGATGTAAAAAATCTCACATTTATCCCACGAAATATTATTAGGTACATCTGATACATTTTTAAAACGTTACAAAAACGAACATTGCATTCGACATTAAAATGAAAACAATATTCAATATAAAATAAATATCTTATGAATTATTTGAAAATGACTGGTGTGCAAAAAACTTTATCTCCTTATTCTTGATTTTTCATACAAAAATGACACGGAAATTTGATTTGAGACTGAGGTAAGGCTTTTTGTATACATTCCAATGCTTACAAAATAAATAAATTTATTATTTAAAAAAATACTCGTGAATTCATTAAATTAATTATAATGTTTTCTTTTTAAATATCATCGCATTTGTATGTATGAAACAGTTTAGAAAAATAAAAAAAAGAAAATGAACGCATTCAGATATTTTGAATGGCTTTTTTTCTAAACATGAAAATATTTAATTTGACCGTAGGCCGACTAATTTGTTTATTCTTAATGAAATTAGCAATTAGAACAAAAATTGACCAAAAAGTAAAATCCCCTTTTATTTTGTACTATGCGGTTTGAAAACTCCCTTTGACCGTTTTAGCTTATTTTAAGTAAAAAAATCCCACAAAAAGGGATTGATCCCCCGATCTGGCATCACAACAAATTTGTTTTTTAATGGGATCTATGTCAGTTTAGCCGGTGATACCCTATTGCACTAGAACACACGCTTGTACCTGAAATTATAGAGTAAAACAACTTTCTTTCTTGTCACATTTTTATTAAGAGAAACAACCACTTCTGACCTACTTAAAAAATAACGATGTATTTTTTTAAGGAAGTTAGTGGACATTTAAGAAGCAAATGAATAAGTTTAGGGCAACCTTCAAAGAGTAAAGCTATTGCAAATTAATTGGTTTCAACTGAAGCAGCAGCGATTTTCTGGGTAAGTCTTTGCCTGGCCTGCATAAGGGCGCTGTTCGAGAGTTCGTCTTGAATCGGATGTGGATATTGCTGTAGGTGGCTTTTCAATCGGCATTGGTTGTACAATATACACTGATTGATTATTTAGCCTATCGATGTCTAGTATTATCTTAAGCTAGGTTCACATCACTATCGATCGATCTATACCCCACTGTGGTATTGCAAAAAAAAAAAAAAAATGCTGTACTTATAATAAATAAATTATAATTAAATACAAAATTGACTGCCTATTCGACGCGAGTCTTTAATATCAGAACATGTGTTCGGCAATCAAATTGGCAGACAAATTCACTTGAGGCTGCACAAATTTACTTGAGGTCACTAAAAGTGTGTCAGAACGTGTAACATCTTGAACTGTCATTGAGGTCTCACTGAAATTCCTAAATTTATTTACGATTGCACCTGAATTATTATTTTATTTTTTTCAAACAGCCGTCTTAACAACCCCTTATCTGCCATAAAATATTTGAGTCCTTCGCAACAACATCCGACTTACTTGTGAACGCGTGTAATAAATTCATAAACGAAGCTCTGGATGTATACAGCGGCTCATCGAAGTACGCACTCCTTATGTAGCAGTAATCCCCTTTCAACTCTATTTTCCATTCACTCTGTGCGTCCGTGTTTTTGCCCGGAATCCAAGTAAATACATAGTGAATACCGGGGGCGTTGTCAATCAGAACCGCATACAGATACTCGTTGACGTATTTGACACTCTTAAATAAAATATTGTCGCCAACTTTTTCCGTTAACCAGGAGGCTGCGGGTGGAACGTTGTCCATCGCTGACGATACGAAGATTCTTCGACGCTCATCATCGTAATTTACTGATGAATCGCCAGCGTACAGGTAGCCCTCATGCTCCTTGTTCCACAAACAGACTGACTGCTCGAAGAATAGACTCCGAGCACAGGTTGGCATATCCTCTACCACCTTATCGACGGCGAGTATTTTTTTTGGACTTAACTTCACATAATCATACCTGTTTCGCAGCTTGCTTAGGTGGAAGGCTATATCGAGTACTCTGCCGTTGTTAAACTGCCCAGAGTTTTTGAGTTTCCCAAAGAGTACCACGAGTCCCGTAATGACTTGGTTTATTCTGCTGTGACTAAGGACATTGGCCAGAATCTTGCTGGGCTCAATTCTTTCGTAGGACGCTTCGACCAAAGTTCGCATCATATTATCAGACACTTCGGTATGGTAGTCATCGATGGCGTCGGCTAATAAATGTACGGCTGAACTTTTTTGATAATCTTCACGGGTCATGGCATCGGCTAGATACTTTCTGACGATGGTGGTAATGTTCCTGTCAAGTCCATTGAGGATTGCCGATGCCTCCGCTTTGATTGCATTTGGGTCAATGTGGTGGACTGCCACCTTCATCCGAAGCCCTGCGCCAAGCCTAATCAATTTATATGGATCTTGGTCACCGTTTGCTTGCATCTCGCGTCCAAGCGCCTTAAAAATGTGAAAACTGTTTGTGATATTAGAAAGTCCTTCGGCGAATATTATTATTGGCTCGAATTTAGTCTCAAGCGCAGCGTACGCTTTGCGAACGATTTCGGAAATATTTGCTTCTGCACCTATTGCAATCAGCCCCTTCTCCGCTTTTTCGAATTCATTGCTTTTGATGAGTTGAACTATATCGGTTTGATTTTTTTTTTCGTCTTCCTCCCCCGATAATCGTCTGTCTATCATCTGTTGTTGGCCATCGGGGCGGTTTTGCTGATTAATTAGCATCTGCAATTCAAAGTCACGCTCTCGGCTTACATGACTGAGTTTCTTAAACCGTTCCTCAATGGTACTAAGCCGAGTGCCAAGAGCAGCCAGAATATTACTTGTAGTTGTTTTGGGGTTGATGACGACGAGATCGCTTCTCTTGACGTCTGATATTACTAGGGAAGTGGCTGGTTTGTTCCACACTAACAACAGCAAGCAAAAGAGTCGCACAAAGTAACCCATAGCGATGTGTAGAACACGAATCGACAAACTGACAACTGAGCGTGCTTTGCTGTCACAGCTTGGCTTTTATAGAACTGCCCGGGTGAAGACGTCTTCGTTGGGATTTCCAATCACTGACTAACAGAATTTATGGAGATACCAACAATTCAATGTTTGTTGCTAATAATCTCGTCGAACTGGTCAGATGGCTTTTGCGGCTTTGATAACGACAACAAATATCTACGCGCTTTGCGCAATTAGGGTGTATATATACGACTGAAATGTTTACTCTGGTGCTATCGATGGAGCCAAACAGAATCTCATCCACTACTGGAATTTTTTTAATCGGGAAGAGGTCATGATCTACGATGCCGGTAAATCAGTTGTTTCGATCATGCTCTGCGCATTTCAACTATCAGCGGTATTTGTAGATAAAAGCAAACACTCATGTTTCGGGTTAATAATAAATTTCTTAACAGATTTTCGATGTATAAACATTAACCTCAGTCTTTCTACTGCGACTACCTGTTTTAATGTGAAGCCGTAGTATTTATTAGTTATTCTTGAGGCGAATGCATCAGACACTGAGTTTGTGTTCTCATCATTCTTATTTCTATATCGTTGTTTATTTACGAATACTATGACCTTTCGAAGTATAAACATTTTGTATTAGTTTCGGGGATTTATACATCATTCAAGTGTTGGTTTTGAGAAGTTGTGTATTCTTTGCACTTATTAACGGATTGAAAAAGAGAAAAAAGTATAAAACAAATTAAAAGAATTTAACAAAATATGTGTACAAAAATTGTCATAACAAAAAAATTCCGAAATAATTGATGCCAATAAACCATGACAAGAATTGTGTTAGGTATGTAAAATAAGTCTTGTGCAAGGCTAGGAGTGGCCTTCATATGCTGTTAAGAACATTTCACCAGCTCCTAAAAAATGGCTGGAAATCCCGGACACTTTACTTAAGGTCGAAGGCGTTTTTTTTTTGTCATCAAACTCAAACAGAACAGTAATTCTTACTACAATATATAAATTCATTAAGTGCTCCTAATGGGATAACGGCGGTGTGCATATATTTTCCCTTTTTCGATTTTTGGAGCAGCACCTCTTTTTGACAAACCCATATATCAAAATAGCGAATAATTCCAAGGTAAATGATACGACCCAAATAACATTCAATATATATTTAAACTATAAAACAGAGCAACATTTCTGTGTTTCTTTTTGGAATAAGGTACACGCAAATGTTCAACTGTCAGATTTTCTATGAGTTTACGTACGAATTTCTTCTACTGGATGACCTATTGTGTTCACTTCAACCAGATGACCTATTATATTCACTGCTTTTGCCAACTTCATGATGGTTTAAATAGGAAGCGGCGCTACTCCATTTCCATTTTCATTACATTACGGTAGCGAAAAAGCGACGACTAGTAGAAAAATCTATGCACCATCAAAATTAGGTTTCAATTTGCCCGGTTTATCGGTTGTCATTATATAAACGTCACTCATAAATTATCCTAAATTGAAGTCTATTTTCGATACACTTTAACGAGATGTCGCCTTGCGGTAAACATGTAAATCCAGCGACTAAATTATGTAATTTATTTTTAGTATTCAATAAACAAACGATTAGTGTTTTTTGGGCACGTTCAAGTATTTAGTTTAGTAAGTCTGACAGCTGCCTGACTAGATGTATCTGGGTTTTGATTGGCAGAAATCGGTCATAACAGCAGCTGTTTCAGTTGACGTTTATGGAGGGGTAGCCGACGAATCTAGTCAAGAAATTCTTAGATGAGTTGATTTGCTTGGTTTTGTGTAGGTATGTATGTATGTCGATTTATTGACACTTCAATATTCTTACACTAAATATATATTTTTTTTTTTCATGAATTAGTGTTTATAAAGCCGACTTGGATCTTGGCTTTGTGTGTGTATATCTACTTTGACAGTTGGTTGCGAACGCCACGCGTGCATTTTTGTTAGTTAAATCGAGAGATTTCGAGGTACGATCTTATTTCAAAACTTCTGGGCAAAACCGCGTAGGTCCTGCCGTTGTTTTTGCTGTTTATTACGTCTATCATTGCGTTGCTGAACGAGACTTCTGTGCATTGACGAAATTTGGTGAAAAAAACTTCTAAAGGTGACAGTCCTTCCTTATAAAGAAATATACTCTGGCTGCGACTATGCGCTTTCTTTTCTGTCGACTATGCGCCGTACTAATGACAAATTTTAGTCCCGACTTTAAATTTACGGAAGCTCACAATTGCGAAATTTGTATGGAAAATAAATCCACTGTGAACTACTAAAATTTAGAGTCGAAACTAAAAATGTTTATTGGTAAGGCCCTATGACTATAAATAATCAACAAGGCACTTACTGCAATGTTAAAATCTACTTTGTCTGGCCTTCCGTTCTCGAAGTCATTTTTAAAGTTTTGGCAAATAAATAGTAAAACCATTCTAAATCACCTTCAAGTGCAATACTATAGTCTGTGTGTATTGCATTAATTTTCCAGTCCACATTCAGCAATTAAGCACAGTACTTCAGCACGTGTCTACAAAAAAAAAAAAAACCAAATTAGATTTAATGCGTCGTGGCAGCATACTCGTATAACAACTGAAAGGACCATTAAATGCACACACAAACACACAAACCTTCATCTAAGAGATTTCTTTCACTTTGATGAAATTAATCTTACTTTACCCGTTAATGTGGTATCCTCTTCCGTACAATGACAGCTGACTTAATACATTGTTCAACACCATTAACAGAGCAAGATATTGAAGGATGTTATTGTTTTATAATGGCTGTGATGGGAATTTCCCAAAAAGGAATGTGATTTCTCTATGATAAAATAAAGTGGAAGGACTTAGTTTAAATATAGAAAAAATTGGAAAACTTTTACAGAAAAAGACCTGAGTGACAGACAGAAGTTGAGCAACAGTAAATTAATTTTGAAATGGGAACAAGAGTTGCTTAAGATGGAAGTGGACAATGTTAAGTGATGTGTGAATTGGAAAATATTATGGCATTTTGTTATCGATTTTTATGAAGCTCTATAATCGTAACAACGTGTACAAAATTAGCGGTTGAGAAAAGATGCGAGAATCTTAAATCGATACTCAAACCTCTCTAGTGTAGCTAGGGATGGAGCTAAACAATATGATAGATTTAAAACTGCCATATTGTCAAAAAGTGAAGATGAAGATAGCGCCTAAAACTTTTCTGTAACTGAATACAGTCCCTCCAAAAAGACTTCGAAATCTGTAAAGTAATCCCACCATCAATAACCTCCGCTGTCGTATATTTTATTGTTGACCACTTTCCGCGTACAACCAGACCAGAATATTTTATTCCAACCACCTCGTCACTCAGACACTAATTGACATCTCCGCCATAAAAGAAGCGTATACATATCTAAACGCACCAGGGACTCACCAACGACCAATGACCTTAAGCGCACGACTTTGGGAAAAGCAAATTAATACCTTAACCGACCGCAAATATAGGCCATTGATGTTGCTATTATCTAGCGCACAGCAGCTCTCAACCACATTGCCACGAAGCAGGTCCTTGGGATATTAATTTCTATCCTCGTCCCAATAACTAATCCGTTTTATAACCAAAGCGATGCGGGAAACTAAAAGACCCGCATTCACGGCCGCATTCTATTCCACCCTCACTGGTGTCGTCGGTATTGTATCCTGTGAAATAATAGTCCCCAGAGAAATTTGACTGCGAACCAATAATACAAATTTCCGCCATTGGCCTATACGAAGATGTCGACGAAAAGCAAACATCAACCTCATTTTGTATTATCCTGCGTAGATGCAGGGCAAATTTGTTGATTTTCGTAACAGAAGAGCCAAATTAGAAGGACGCAAGGCGGATTCAGAAATGATTATTCTTCCCATTCCATTGTGTTTGCATATACTTAGAGATCGAAACCGGGACCGAAAGACGTCGAAGATCATTGCAAGGACTAAATTGGGCCAAACACCAGACTACGAAAATAACTTTATGACCAAGAAAAATTGTGTTCTCCCTTTTGTTTTCGTGGAATTGCTCAATCGATTGAGGATTTTATGGGCTATAACGGCAGTTTTTTTTTGTTTTGTTTTTCTACTGGTATCATCCAAAGGAACACCATTGTGCTGGTGTTGAGTTTGGTGTTAGAGTGATTGATGTAAAGAGTGAGCAGGGAGAGCAAACAAAAATCGGTCTGCGTAGGAGCTTTTTTTTGTGTTCATTTATGACACTAACTTGTCTGTGGAGGAACTAAAGAGTACATAACGTTGTTGAGAGGAAATTGTACTTTTAATAAATGTACTCCAGTCGGGCTTATCCGTGGCAGAGTAATTTTGATAATCTGATGAAGTTCAGAGGGTAGAGACGTTCATCCATTTGTTAAGAATGTCTGGGAATACTATGCATATTCACTTGGAGCCCAATCGTAAAAGCAACGATAGTCGATTTTCTCTTATATGCGTAAGTGTTTTGAATCTTACGAGCTGATTTAGATACAAATCATGATTTGTTTGTCACTGTCGATGTTCAGGCTTGCGATGATGCGAAAGTGGTTAAAAGATGCACATTTAGTGACTCGGAAAGTGATAGAGTGTAGGTACATTTCATTGTATGCGATAAAGTATCGAATAGCGAGTAGCAAGTCATCTCGTTAAAGACATGTTCTGCTATACGATTGTTGTAATTTTATTTCTGGAAAATTCTTTATTTTGCATTGTAAACTAGTTGCCATTGACAGACAGACAGATTCAAGTGCTTACCTCTATCCCTAAAAACTACAAAAGTAGCCACATGTCAAATAACTGCTGCCAACTTCTGTTCGAGTTTTTCCAAATGGTCATATCGCAATCAAAATAGCAAACCCCGTCATAAATGTCACCTCAGTTTGTTTATGGTTCTCGAATCCTGTCCACTTGTTTATTGCTTTTTGCTACTTCGAGAAAATCAAGGACCCTTCAATAACTTTGACAATTGTATATAAATTCTGTAACAAAATATCGGTGATTGAATTATTTTCCCAAGTCCTACAGACAGATTTCAATGACCAAACCTCATTCTCCACATCCTATTGAAACGAACTTAATACAATAAAAATACCAAAACAGCCAACACGATTATTGAATTACTTTGCCCTGGGTATGAAAAAAAGTTTGAAACTTTTCGAAACAGGTCCTCTATATTGGCCCTGCAGGATAACCAACCAAAATAAAAAGGCAATTCACAAGCGCTCTCCAAATCTTTCCGATTGAAAATTCCCCCCCGCCCCTTCATTGTTTCACTTTTCAATGGGACTATGACTAAGCCAGACGACGACAGAGGCAGGCAGCAACCTATAGGTATATAGGTCTTCGAAAACAATCGAAAAGTTAAGTAAAATGATTTAAATTCCTTTTCTCGTCCGTTAAAAGACATTTCTTATTGTTTATTCGATAGAAACGATTATCCTTTCAATTACGATGGCTCCCAATGCAAATTGAATTCTCGATTTGTAAGTTTTGCATGGAAAAGAGAACCGGATAAACCGAGACAAAAATGGTAGTTGGACGATGACGAAATTTGTTCTTCTTTGGTTGTCCTGCTGGTAAAAAAGTTTCTATCAGTTTTGGGTTTGGTTGCTCGATTACGTATTGGCTGACTGAATTCTCATGTGAGCACTAGCGGTATAGTGTGGTGAAAGTTTGATTCTATTGCGGGAGGATACTAAGGTAATGTGTTTATTTTTATTTTGTGTGGGTATGTCCCCTTTAGCAGGTGTGGCGTCACTGATAACCATGTCATCTTGCCGATTGTTTCACATGTCAATGGTGTAGTGGCAATGTGAATATTTGAGATTGGGGGCCTTTACAAGGCGCTCAGTGATAGTTTGATTAGAAAACTAAATTTTAATTTTTTGAATAATTTCCTATGATGATCACCCTTAAAATAAATAAATAATTGGCGCAACAGGTCCGTATGGACCCAAGCCTAGCTTCTCACAACCATTCGTCTTGTGTGAGTTTTTATTTTTGGGACGAATGGAAGGGATCTACAATTTTTTGCCGAGTCCAAACGGCCAATTGAGAAGCTCTTTCATGACAGTTATACTCTCGGATGTTTGTCACACGTTCGCGAGAGGTGGCGCAGTGAAAAAACCTTAAGTTGGAATTTGGGTTTTTCTCGGGATTCGAACCTGGGAGCCCTCGCTTAGTAATGCAACACACTAACCACTAAGCCACTGCACCGACTGATGATCACCCTTACTACACAGCAAATAATTTCTTTTTTATTTAAGGTGTTTTGATTCAATAGTTTTAAGAACAACTGAATGCAAAATGTTGCCGCGCTTAATATTTAGGGTATGTTTTATCGTTATCCGCTACCCAAAAGCGGCTGCCACCCCAACATGTGGCCTTTCACGAACACATTCTAGCTCCTAGCTTTGGAATGCCTTGGCCGATTGAAGAATGATCTCTTTTATTATAAGGTTCAGTTATGTACAAAGGTTTAAAGACACCTTCCGGAAATTCCAATTCGTATGCTTTACTTGAAACATATTTTTTTCGTTCCTAGTATTCAACCTGTAGAGCCTAAAAATTTCCAACATTTCATAACGCCGCTTACGGCTCAGCATAACTTTATTTAAGTTTCCTCAAAACAAATTCATTCAATTAAATTGAAAACTTTCCTCCTCATACTCGCCAATTAGGTCAGAGCAGTGGTTCATCTCGTCACATTTCAAATCCTATTACACAAATTTAACAAGGCTATTCAGGCTACTTAATTTCGCGCAAAAACCCCCGATCTTTGACACCAATAGCATCTCTCACAATTTCCCATCAGAACTGGACTTAAAGTTTGTTTGGCACAAAAACTTGAAGCTCATTCCCCCATAGAGTTCCTGTGGCGAACAACAACAACAACTGTAAAAATAAGAGTCCATAAGAAAAAAAAACTAAAAAAAGTACAGAATCCAGCTCAGGATAGCAACTACGAGTATACGATGGGAACATGAACGGAGAATGATTAAAACTTTCTTCGAATACCATTGCGATGGAGGGAGTGCTCGAGAGCCCTTGCGCACTTGTATACAAAACTGTAAAACCATTTTATTGTAGATATTCATTTGGCATAAGACTCGGTAGTCGGTACTCTAACTCGATTACCTGTAGGAGTGCGTCTGTAATTTCAATGGGAGCGTGCAAAACGAGGGCAAACTATGTAATTTTTCGGCACAACGGAAGGAGTGAAGTTGTACTGATTTTATTAGTTATTGCCAGTGGAAATATTTGTGTGTGTGTGTGAGAAGGGAGAGAAAGTTAAATCCTGTTAAGTTAAATGTAATTTATATGCGTTAATGGAGGTCTTACCAGCTGCTGGTCTTAGCAGGTGCAGATGCATTAACTTTAATTGGGTTAAAGTTAATTGTTTTATGAATCCAAGGAAAAGTTTCGCATAGCAAAGCAAGTTGTTGGGTTTCAAAAATGCGAGAACCCCCTCAATGAGCTGCTATCTTGAAGCTAAGTCCATAGCATGGAACCAATGTTAGGAGTCGATAGAACGAGGAAAGGAAGTTGTAGCGGACTACTTTGTGCATTACTACACACACATTTTTTGCTGTGCAACCAGTTGCCAGCAATGAATAAGTGTAATGTTAGGAATTTGTTTTTTTTTATACAGGGTGACCGCAAAATTAAACCGAATGCTTCAGCTTTTAAACTGTGCTAAGGTTGCTATTTCTTTTTTTAAATTTTTCAGATCGTTTGTCTGTTTTTATTGTTGACATGGATTTTATTTCATTTCATACCATTTATTTATTTAACATGGTGCAACATGTGTTTTTTTTTAATCGCAATCGGGCGGTTCGTTCAAAAGGTATACGAATTTAAAGCGCATTCCATTGACGGTCGCTCACTCAAAAACATATCATCATCGCGTTTCATCCACACAGTACTCGTATGCGTAATCAGCGCCACAAATGTACTATCAGTGGGGACCACAACCACGCCAGTTGCACAGATCACTTTCAGATATCACTTTCATACACCCCTATCGAAGTATCCGTTCGGAAAGAATTCCGATAGGAAAGTCAAATCTGATCGGAACTCAATTTGCGTTCGAAGTATCCGTTTCGGAACAAAATAAATGAAGCATATAAACGCGTTTATTTCACGTTAAAATATTCCGCAGCAATAAGTTGTCGGAGAGCTTCGGAGAAAATGTGCAGCGTAGCTGTCAAAAGTAAGTGGTATAACGCGGTTCCTCGCGATGCGACAGGCTGCGCTGCATTTCATCGGAGAATTTTTCCGAAAGTTGTATCGGAACGGATACCTCGATTGGAATTTCTTCGATTTCGTACAAGTCGGAGAAAATTCCGTTCCGAACGGATACCTTGATAGGGGTGATACTCATTGATCATAGAAGCAAAATTCGTACAGCATTAATCTCATGTGAGCTTGTCACGGCTTTAAAGCTCATCACGCTCTAATAAAATCAAATAAATCGAGGTGTCGCACTCCCTGAAGTACATAAATATGTAAATACTACAACAATTATAAAGGGTCAGCCGAGTTTATACAAAAAATATTCGCCCTCAGAGCACTCCGCCATAAACTTGATGCTTCTAAGCTACGAGAGCGCCATGACCCTGGAGATAGTTCGAAGGCAGACGACATAAATTGTCAGCCAGCTCAAGAGCCAATTAATGAAATCCCAGCACACATTATGTTGAGCAAACAAATAAATCAATAATAATGATTCCAAAGGACATATTAGTTGTGTGCACTTGTCCAAGGGATACTTTTCTAACCACCCACTGTGCTGTGCGCAGTGTACCATCTCGTCATTTATGAAGTGTTCAACAGATTTTTCTGTCACTTTTTCTTTCTTTCTCGGCAACAGTTTGTGATTTTTTTTTTGTTTGCACCCTCTATAACACATTCTTGTGAGGGATTTGATTTCTGCGACAAAAACACATTTCTCCAGGGAGGACAATACAATCCCGGGCCACTTCTATCACAGCTAAGGAGGACAACAACGATGTAGAAGAAGGTGCCATCTGGTGTCCTCATCAATTTTGTTGTTCTACATATTTCGCAATGGGATTTTTTTTGTCCCTCTGATCTAGGATCTATATCCGCACACCGTACTCGTATGCGGCTTAGCATTGGTGGTGGGCTTTTGTTATTTCAGAAAGTAATGGCCACATTAAAGTGTCAGGGAGTTTTATTCTTGTTTATTTTTGTTGCGTCCTCACTAAATATGTATTTAATGAAACGTATCTTATTATTTGTGGTTTTCTTTTTCCTGCTTGTGCCCGCGTGTTGTATTGCCGTTGACACTTGCGGTGGCGATTACGATTATGACTGGAAAGCATATTTTGCTCCTACAAAAACCTTATAAATGATAAATACTAATTGCATTAATAACAAGGGGCGAACTGTCACAGAGCGGCTCAGATGCGCGCTTTCCATTAATTGCGGGCATATAGTGAGGCGGATGTTAATTGGAATGTTTTGTGTGATTAATTTGGAATAACATTTTCGCAATGGTATTAAGGGAGCTGTGCATTTTCATTCATTAGGATCATCCGTTGTCGTGTAGTTAGGTTGTGGGTTTTTTTCGTTTATATCAGTTTAATTAAAAATTAAAACAATGTTTGATTCTTAATGAGAGCTGTCAATTGTTGATCCATTTAAAAAAAATAGCCAATTCACTGTGAGTCACTGAATTAAAGACACATCCAAATTGAGTTAAATTTGCGGTTTGGCAACATCTATTTATTACTCCATGCAATATATACGGAACTTAACAAACTTATAAGTTTTAGAATAAATATTTTCGAATACATCACTGAAAAGAAACAAAAAATGAGACCGATTTCGTTTGCGGACAAAAAAGCAAATAGTTTCTGATATATTCCTTATCAGAGAGCATACATTTTTTTTAAAACAATTCTTTTAGAGGACGAGGACCTCGTACGTTTGCAAAAAAAAAAAACTTGACAAAAGCCATCGGGTATCAATTTAATGTAACAAATTTTTAAGTAATGTTGCATGCGACTATGTAGTTCATGGTAAAATGAAATAAAAAAAGGAAAGCTCGATAGTAAAATTACCTGCAAAAGACGCTAGAAAAAAAAAAAAATGCCAGGCGAAATATAAAACAGAAAGTGTCAATTTCAATCCACGCAAACGTTCTCTGAAAAAAAATGCTTGCGATGGACTTGGATGCAATGTTATTGAAAACAAGTTTCTTGGCCTAAAGTTAGCTACACTTCCTACAATCGTATCACAAGTTTTACTGACAATTTACCAATATAATAACACTTAATTCTCTATGATACCCAAAAAAAAAATTGTGGTCTACTTTCCTGCGTTACACTGTTCAAAAGATCAGTCGTAACCTTTAAAAATCTTTCTGGCAGTTGTAAATGTTCTAAATGCTATTTTTTTTTAAATCAATTCACCATAAATTCTAAGATCCCTTAGTTTGAGGTAACCTATCTAATGTAGTCCACGTGTTTAAATTTTGCGACTAGTTCCATATCTGCCCACATTTTATCCCTTACCGTTATTTGTTACATTCTCCTCGAGTGAAAATCGGCATTTATTATTATTTTCAATTACCGACAGTTCCAAATGCTGCCAACATACACAAAATAATTGACAATTACGCTCTGTGATTATTTTTGTCAAACGACCGACTTTCTCTGGCGTATACGCAACATTTGCATAGATTTCACATTAAA
Source organism: Cheilosia vulpina (assembly GCA_916610125.1). Taxonomy (NCBI): domain Eukaryota; kingdom Metazoa; phylum Arthropoda; class Insecta; order Diptera; family Syrphidae; genus Cheilosia; species Cheilosia vulpina. The sequence continues at coordinate 8,180,418 of OU744280.1, read as the reverse complement.
GTCATTGTGGATATTCGCATTTTCCTATAACCAGTTTGCGCGGACATGATTTAACTGCGCGACGTTAACTTTTTCAATAAAACGAATGCTATTCTCATTAAGTGTATCGTGCGTCAATTAGTCATTTTCTATGTGTAACATATTCGTGTGCGGCTACTGCTCCGCTCCGCTCTGCGAAGCATTAATAATTTGCATAAAAATTAATCAACTCATGAACGCGAGAGCAGTTACAGATTTGTTTTTTTTTCGTTTTTCATTCGGGCGCGAGTAACGCGCCTTTGACTGAAGTGAGAAATGCAATTACGCGGTGTAATTAAAATGTTGTGTGCCCATATCAGCGTGAATATATCATAGCAGAGACACATAAATTAACCGGGTTTTTAATTGGAATTGAAATCCACTTAAATCGTCGTTCGAATGTGATAACCGTGTGATGTACAAATAGGCAGGTTTTTTTTTGTCGTTGTTGTTGTGGAATGTTTAGTATCTAAGCCAAGCTAAAATTGATTTAGTTATCGAAAAGTTAATCGCTGAATTTATGTCCTTTTTAGAAATTCTATTATGAGATATGTACCAGTACTCTCACCACGGGCAGCAACATTGCGCTCTAGTTCGCCGACTGAGAGGGTGTATATGGGATGTAGGTGGCCGCCACTGGTACTACAATTAAGTCCGATTGGCTTTAACGCCATTCGAGGATAATATATGGAAATCGTTGTGTATGCGAGTGCATGTTTGCGTTGCGGGTGCGGATAAAGGCTACCATAGATGCGAGCAAATCCTTTTAATGATCTGAATGAGAAATCATTTTTTTTTTCTCTTTCTCTTTTAATCCAAATGACTATTCCATGTACAGAAGCTGGTCAGGGATTACGCTATAGCGACTGTGTATATACTGGCGAGTTGCTGCAAGAGTCCTTGAATGTCGTTGATTATGATTGTAATGATTATTGTGCTTAGGCTTAGCCTATATTTGCATATGGGTATGCGAATTCGCTACCAAGAGCAGGAGTGTGGAAATGGGGCGGCTCTAGTGAATTGTAAAGGTACTTCGTTAGTAACTGCAACAGAAAGGCGATGAATATCAATAACTCCGGCAATGGTACGCGCGCTTTGCTGCCGTTGAATCGCAATACGATACGTGGCGAATAGCTGAAATTTACAATCATGATGGAGCCTTGATGGATTTTCAATCGATTTGGGTGCTGCTTCTGGCAGATATGTATTTTTCAAGGTCACTGTAAGACAAAAGAAATTCATTTAACTCTTTTGATTAAAAAAAACTTGTTGATTTCTATTCCATGAACACACAAAAGGAGGGTCTCCAATAAACTTACTCGAGAGTTTTTGGCAAAAAAAATTTATATCGAGTCTTGCGGTATTCATAGTTACGACTTTTCTTACTATTTATTTGATAGCAAGACTCAGGGGACTGCATACAGCAACCTCATTTTATTGCCAATAAAATACGACGGGATTTCTTACACATTTTTCGTCAAGGCTTTTTGACATTCAAAGGGCGATGACTTTCTCTGTAATACGTATAATCCTGCTGCTTACTTTACCCTCGTGTGGTTGGTTTTGATAAACCAAGGAACATTCCAGATTTAATAGCGCTATAGTTTGTATAAGGTTTTGCAGGTGGAGCCGCATGGCTAGTGCCCTAGTCATCTATAAGAAGGGTACAAAATGAGTGCAGATTATCCCTGGAAGTGAGAGACCATTAAAAGCTTTGAAAGCAAAAATGAGTTCCATTAGTGTTGATAAACAGGACTTCAGTGGCTAAGCTGATAGCCCATTTCTACGCACTCACCAACAGAAAGCGCATACAGCTTAGTTAGTTTTCTAATTAGGACTGGAAATAAATCCTGCTTTTACTGCAAAATCCGATTAAAAACATAAAAAGCAAGATAAATCAAGGAGCAGTGGAAAATTACTACCGCGAGTGTAATGCGTCTAGACTTTGTTGCGATAATGTGCACGCCAACATCAAACTAGTTTTTAAAGAATAACCATCCTAGCTGCATGTAAAATAAAATACACATCACAAAAAAACAAAAAAGTGAAACACCAACTTAAACTTAGAGCGAGACACGATAATGCTTCACCGACAAAAGTAACTTCGCCCGGGTTTCGGACTCTTTTTTTGTCGGCTTCCTTTGTTTTCCAACCAAAAATCAACTACCAAACAAGGAATTCCTTTCATCTTTCCCTTTTTTATATTGTCTAGGGAAAATTCAAATAGGAGACCCACTACATAACTGTTGTGTTATGTGGTGGCACCCGACTGCAAGTCCAGTCGTAGTTCGCGGCCTTAGTGTCGAGGGTAAAGTTAAAGCGTATAAGGATCTTTCTTCATAGTTTTCCAATGTTTATTCTTTTAATTTCTGTTTTTTTTTTTTTGTTTTTATTTTTATTCTTGTGTGTTGGTTTTTATATCATTTCCTTCAACGTTTTTCCGCTTTGCGGACTTGTGATGCGGCGCAACTTGCGGAGGAATATATTTTTCCACCAATTTCCGCAGAGCAGTAAAAAAAAATAAATTAATTTACGATGCTTTTGCGAGAAGTAGTAAGCGTATAAAAACTGAAATAAATAAAAAATGCAAGAAGCATATCCTTATGTGGTTGCGGCCGAGCATTTGCATCTTCTTTGCTTATCTGGTAGGAAGGGGTTTTCTGTTTTTTTTTTATTGTTATTTGTTCTCTTCATTGGTTTAAGTATTTATATGAACTTTGGTTTAACGATGTGAAAATACGGTTCATATAAGCCATTGGGAGACGGGGAATATATTTGCTTTAAATGCTTGCAAATTTATTGGGAAGCGAAATAAGTGGGTGATGAATATTTTAAGTGGTTTTCGTTACATGTACGTATATAGGTATTTTGTTGTCACCCATTTTGAGCTTAACAGAGCTACTACACATTTACCCTCCGAGGATTTGTTTCGTTCAACTGACGCAGGTAGCTCTGTGACAATCAGTTTTTAAGGTCCACCATTTTGAAGTGCAGTTTAAATTTATATCTCATATATCTATTATGTGCACCAGGAGTACCTGTCAATTCAGCAATTCATATTCATTCTAAGATGAAAATTAGTAAGTTGCTAGGGCAGTAGTAGAGATAGTACAAACAATTAAAGAAAGAGGTTTGTTAAGTCAACTAAAGTCGCATTCGTTCACACATTTTCGAGTCTCAGCTTAAATGTTCTCGAAGCCACACTTAAAATCAAAGATTTTTACGAATACTTTGAGTTTACCTGCACTAACATTGGACAAGAGAAAAATTCAATCAAAATTCGTCCATCAGCATTTAAGCTTTCCATAATTACAATATCGTGGCACATGACCATCGAGACTGCTGTCTACTTTAGTCTTACTTTGATCATAAGATCCGTCTCAATCAACGTATTTCGCAGTGGTAACATTGATATGAAGAGTGCCAGCAAATATATTCAGACAATATCTATACTTCAAGTCTTTAGCATCACTATTCTGTACCTTCTTTTCAACAAGCTTGTGTAATTCACTTAGGCATAAACCTACAAAATCCATCATGAATAATGTGCCAAAATTGTAGCCCTCGCGGAAAATCATAGCTTTACCTGTTTCGGAAAACTCCAATATTTCCCTTTAATAAAAACTTTGGAAGGTCCCCTTTGATAAAATAGTGACTCTGATGAAATACATTGACAGCAGAATGACTCTTTACTTGCTGCGACTAAAAAGGCGTCTCACAAAAATCGTATGTTCTATGGTAGCCGGATTAGAAGAGAAGATTTCTGGTGACATGGTCAACCTAAGATCTCCAGCTACCATTTAACAAATTAACTTTACTGCATCGCCAGTACGGAATACGCTGGCAATGGATTAACTAGGGTAGGAAAACCATAAGATATGCAAAACAACTAGTTCTTTATCAGATAGAATCTTTTTCCAAAATCAGTAATCATTTGCCTGAGAAAATTAAATACAAATCAGGCTTCAGATGTAGACTAACAGACAGCAACTAATGAGAAAGTCTTAAGAACAAAGCTCTTCCAACATGGGATCTATCTCGATCACTGTACTGTCAGTGACTATCAAATAGGCAAGACTGATGTTATTAATTAAATGTTGCAAAATGCTCACGCGACATATATATAGGTTCACCTATACCGTTTTGGACATATGACTTAAAGTCTCTAAAGTCGTTAATGGTGGTTACAAGATCTGCAGAAACGAAGAGGAAGAGGAAGCCTTCAATTAATTCCTTTCCACCTGCCAGTCCTAAATCGGACTTATTGAGGAAATTTCATTAAAATTGACCTCATTACGGCACAATCAGGCACCAGAAGGCCCATCACGATCCCCAGGAACATTAGAAGGTAACAATGCATCCAAAACAAACCAACTCACTCCACTGTTGCGAGTATTTCTAATTTCCCATCGAGATAGCCAATTTAACTAAACCATACCCGTTTGTTTGCTCTTTTTTACTATTCACTGCCCAACGTCAGAATCTTATTTTCTCAAACCCATCTACGCACCAAAAAGTACATAAAGTCTTGATTTAGACAAACTCCCTCCTTAAACAAGGACAATTCTTTGCTCAACCCCAACCAAAACCAACTTAAAGTGTCACAAACCCAAAACGCTTCAAAACCACAAATGTCACCTTTGAAATTAACTTGATTTTTACCCAAAGAAAGCAGTTTTTCCATTTTTTTGTATTGTTGTTGTTGTTGCCTTTTAGTCCCATGACCATTGAGCGGCGGGCTTTAATGTTTTCCCAAGACTTTAAGGGACAAACGAAAAGTTCTGTGTAATACCCTTCAAACGCACTCACACATAACATAGAGCCCACACCACCACCACTACCGTACATCGGTAATAACACCCTCGAGAGGGTCGTTGCTGTGAAAGGGTTTGTTGAACAAATCGTTTCACATGTTTCCTGTAATTAACTTAAATCTCTGTTTTGAATGGAGAACGGCCGTGTTGAGACGGTAGGTGCTTGAATATTTGCAACCAGTGTACAAAAACTGATTTAAATAGGTCTAGGATTGGGATCACGTTCGGCGAGGGTTTTGCATTTGACTGGCATGAGTACATGTTGTCCTTGTTTTGGAAATTCAGTCAAGTGTTTGCAACAGAATGGGTTTACAATATTTTTTGCTTGTGTTTTGGACGAGATTTGTGTTGGATGTCCTGACTTTTTTGTCTTGTGTGTTGGATTTCAGTGTGCGCAGGATTCACCTCGATGAGAGGTGAATGGTGAGCGCGGAGGGGAAAATACCCCTTTGCTATAAAATTTCCCCAGTTTTTTTAATTTTGAAGTTTTATTGAAGGCAGTAGTTGTATATGAGAGACACATCTTCAAGGAAGGACTTTTAAAATAAATGGGGGAGTGATGCGATTTTTAAACGATTAAATGTGGGTCAGTTAAGCAGAGTCTTTGCTATTTGCCATGCAAATTTATAATTCAAAACAGAGGTCGAAGAGATTGGGCAAAGACGGATAAGGCTGCCGAGGATAGAAGTACTTAACCGGCGATGGATTTATTTTTCAAAACAGAGGTCGAAGAGATTGGGCAAAGACGGTTAAGGCTGCCGAGGATGGAAGTACTTAACCGGCGATGGAGGTAATATCATTGGAATTATAAAAATTATTTATACAAGATTGCAGTGAAATGTTTGAATCTGTCATTAGGCAAGGGTACGTGAAACGCTTTTCAATTAGTTTGGTCAAAAAGAGCAGCACGGTGCCTACGGTGTAGTAGGTAGGGCTTAAGCATATTCAAGCAGCCGTTGTTTGATGTAAAGCGATCTACCACGCAACCCAAAAGTATTAGACTTTTGAACGTTTGATGGTAAGTGTACTCAAATCCGTTCAGTAGTCCTCGGGATCAGTGCAGCCTCATTGATTGACGAACTAAATGTAAACTCTCTGAGACCAACACTGCAGGTGCTTTATTTGATTCAAACCCAGTCAGTACAATTATGAAATTACAGTATCTATTTCCGTCTTATAAAAATAAGAATTCCTATTGCTCTTCGAGAAAATTACGTATTCGCGCCCTTCTTTTTGAAAAATGTTACCAATCACAACCCTACCAATATTTGACTCAAATATCTCTATACCAACGATTCATCTACTAACACCAAATGTATTTTTCCAGATGCTGCTAATTCTAAACCAACACAAACTACTACCACAATTTTCCGACCGCAGGCTGGCTGTTTCCCGCTTGAGAGCATTTTTTGCTGTTAGAGGAAAACTCAAATTTATCTCCTGATTGCAAGACTTCAGCCGCAGAAACGAAAACATATTCGTTTGTATCTATTTCAAAAATTACTTCCAGCAATCCAATCCAGGCCACGGAACCTCTTTTATTCGCCTCTGCATGGCGTCCTGCTGAAAAGGAAACCATTAATTTTCCTGAAAGCCACTCTTCCGTTTTGTCTTCTACACAGACACAATTCGCGAAAAGAGATATGAATTTATTTTCCCATAACTTCGATACATTCTTTCCGTGGATTATGCGAAGTGTACAAAGGCTGAGGCAAAAGTTGTCTAATTCTTCTTTAATATTTAAATTCGGGATTTAATTTTCAATAGAAAAGCATTTTGAATTTGAATAATGTGAATATATTTAACATGACACAGCCACCGCCCGCCGACAACGACAACCATGATTATCATGATATGTGCGCCCTGACAATGAGGCCCTCGAAAATTATTCAACAGACAGCCGGCAGGATCCACGTTTAAGCTAACTGGAAGTTTTTATTCCGCCCTGTGACGACGACTTTAAAGCTCTCTCGAAATACACAAGCGTATACTACATCCCATGCACTAATAAATTTCCCAACTCACACTCGCATTACTATGAGAGCAGCTGTGTTGAGCTGGGCCTAGGATTATGTTCGTTGTCGTGTCGGCGAATTAGGTTTCACTGTCTCGTCGTTGACGTCGCCTAATGCTTGCAACTTCTTCTCATCAACCCATGGCATTTCGCTTAATTTTAATCAAAAATTAATTCATAACATTGGAATCCTCGGAGATTTGTCGTTCGTATTCCCCCTCCCCCTCTGTGTATGGATGTGTGCTTCAAATGAATATTTATGCAATTAAAATTGCAGATACGTTTGTAGGGAATATGTCAATCGCATAGAGTACACCACCGGCATACAGGATAATTTTTTTTTTTTATTGCAATGGAACATGTTTTAGGTTTGATGCTGGTGACTCTGGGAACAAGTTTTTTTCCAGCTCCCACTGGAAAGGGATAATTTATGCGAAATAGGGCGGGAAATATGATAAAAAATGAAACGGAAACAAATTCGTCATAACCGTGACAAGGACTCATCACAAATGGCGACGATTTGATTGGGCGTGTGTGTTGGGTTAAAGGGATTTGTATGCTCTTTGCAGTGCGGAGGTTCTGCTGTGAATTATAGAATCCCTTTCAATGAGCTGGTAAACAGATATTCAGCCAGGATGTGTGTTTTCGATTGGTTTACATTGTAAATGATGTTGATTGAGCTATTGTATCTCATTTATAATTGGCTAATATACATACAATAGACAATGTACAAAGGGATGATCCGTTGGAGGACGTTGACATTTTGGATCTTTTCTATTAAGATTGGAAGCCATTGCTTTTATGTAGAATGCGAATCAAGTTACAAAGTTGTGACATAAACAAGTAAAAGTGTTATCATCGGCCTGGCCGATGCTTTGATACCCTGCACTGCATACAAGTCATGCAAAACTGGTTTTGTATGGGAGGTACCAGAACTACTTGACCGACAAAGTCCAAATTTAATATAGACCTGATAAAAGTTCCACCTCTCACAAAATTTCACTTGCCTAGGTCGATTTGTTTTGACGATATCCTGTTTTCAACAGATAGAGAGACACATAGGCCTATTATTGATTTTGTATGGGAGCTACCACAACTATTTGACCGACATAGCCCATTTTTAGTAACAACTTGACGACAATAAAAGGAAGTCCACTCACCAAACTTCATTCGCCTAAGTTGATTCCTTTAAACGCTATCGTGATTTCAACAGACAGACGGACAGACAGACGGACATGGCTAAATCCATTCAGAATGTGATCCTGATTCAGAATATATATACTTTACGAGGTCTCCGGTGACTCCTTCTTGGCGTTACAAATGTAATTACAAAGTGAATATACCTTCTTGTGGAGGGTATAAAAAAGAAATACAGTTACTTACATCAAATTAAGGTCAAATATGAAAAAAAAAATGTCCGTGGTTGGGATAAATCTAAAAATATTTTCAATGCCTTCTTCAGATCTAAAAATATTTTCCATATTTTCCTGGGTCAAATCAGAAAATATTTTCAATGCCTGGGTCAGTTCTGAAAATAGCTTTCATATTCATGTCCAAATATTGCTTTCCAGTATTATATGCTTGCTGCTTAGGATCTTTATTGATTTAGTTCCTTTCTTGAAAATAAATACGTGCACACCACTGAGTGAAATTAAGCTTCAGCACGTGTTCTCTATCATTAGGATAAGCATGTGAACTTTATTATCGCTCATTTCTTCATGGAGTTCGATATAATTAATTTAGATGTATGCGGCTTCGAATATTAGAATTAGTGTTCGCCCTTCCCCGTTTTTGGTCAAGGTCAGGTGTCTTATGTTATGAACCACTAAGTATACTACAAAGTTGCATGTGTATAAAAAGTAAGGATCTCGTATGGACCATTCGTTCGAAACACGCCCATGTAATAAAGTTAATTTTCGTCGGCTAACAGCCCATGAAAGTGAAGGTAAAATTTCGATTGTGAAAGCGAAAGTCTATTCACAAGCAGGATCTGCGCCTCCAGTTGCGCACTCCAAGTTGGTTGAGGTCCCCTTCCACTTGCGCTCGCCATCGAAGGCGAGGTCACTCACTACTGCTTTGTCTCTTCGGGTTACAATCGAAAGCTCTTCGGGACAGTGCGTTGGTGTCCATTCGCTCTACATGCCCCAGCTATCTTACACGACTGATGCGTACTTTTCTGACCAGGTCGATGTCGCTGTACGGCTCGTAGAGTTCGCTCTTAAATACCCTCCTCCAAAACATGTCAACGCAAACGGAACCGAAAAGCACTTGAAGTATTTTGCATTTAGTAATAAGAGCATAGTGACAACTGTAAATGGCCATAGTCATATAGACGGCCACCTGCGTTTAAATTATGTATATCGTGTATACAATACAGTCACCCTCTTTAGTATTAGTTATTTTCAATTCTACTCATTCCCACATATCCACTCATGTAAATAATCCCCTAGCATTAAGTTAAGATATATGAAAGAAGAAGATGAAACAAAGAAAGGACAGTTTGGTTTTCTCATGCAACGAGTGCGGACGTGTTTTACTCGTACTGAATTTCTATATAAGGAGATCTTCAACCACCTTTAATAACGGCCATATGCTTCTGCATGTATCCTTAGTCTGACTAGTATTGCTCGATAAGGCCTTACTAATCCATTGCCTTCTAAGGCCGAAGTAACAGCGGTTGGGAAGTGTTCTTCTTCGCTTAATTTTTGACGGGATTTCAGAGTTAATAGCGGAGCCGAGGAAGGCATAGACCCGAACTACCTCAAAGCTATAGCTGCAGTGTTGCCGGAGAGAAATATTATTAGGGAGTACTGCAGCCAGAAAAGGGGTGTATTTAAAAAAATAGGAGTACAGACATTTTTATTTTTATTTAAACAAAAATCAGTTTTAAATAAAAAAACAAAAACAAAAGAAAGAGAGAAATTCCCTTTTTGAAGACAGTTATTAACAAAAGTGCTGCCAAATTTGCATTAAATTTGAAGTGAATTAAATTTATTAATGTTGAACTCACACTTTGCTGCAAGTGTAAGATATTTTAGGACTTTAAAAACAATAGGAGTAGGATTGTGAAAGGAGGAGTACGGAGGTGTTGAAAGTAGTACACTACTCATATGGGAGTACTTTCGGCAACGCTGTATAGCTGTCTATCGAAAAGTTCAGTCTCACCTCATACCCTCATTCACCACTAAACCCCTTTTTTGCCGCTTCTGTACTGATACTTGCAAACGAACCAGGACAGTTCGCTGTGTTCTGCCCATGATGTCGATGTCGTCAGCGTATGCAAGAAGTTGCACAGACTCTTTGAAAATTATGCCCCTGGTATTAGCTTGCGAGTTGCGCACAATTTTCGCAAGAATTATGTTGACAAAGTCATTTTGTCTAAATCCTTTTTCGACATCATGCATACTTTCGTCTGACCAATTCTCGGAAACGAGCTGGTGTATGCTCTCTACATAGGCATATCCCGCAGCCTTTAAAATCTCGGCGGGCAAGCCGTCTGGTCCAGCAGCGTTGTTTGACCTTAGCTTGGTCATTGCTATACTCACTTCATTTTGGTCTGGTGGACGGAAGTCTTTTCTTTCATCGCCCCATTCTGCCTGACAGCGGAATTTATGTTGTCTTCGCCGTTTAACTGTCTGTAGAAATGGTATTCAGCACCGACTATGATTTCACCACAGTCAGTGAATTATTAACCAAAATAATCTCATAATGCCATTCTGTGTGAGCACCTGTCCAGTGATTTAAGCAAAGTCTGAATATTACCCTTGCCCACCAATTATATCAACTGCTCACCTTTACCCTGACTCCTTGTTCCCGTGCATACCGAAGATAGTCCAATTTACTGAAATCAGAGTCCTGACTGCTCATACAAAACATCACCCACAAGGAGCCGTAAACCGTTTAGAACTCTTCAGCATAATGCTCCATTACATTAATTGCTCCGCATTTTATGGTAATTGCTGTAGAACAGTAATGCGGTGGTCAGAAGAGGCAAATGAAGGACACATTACGAATGTCCTTAAGCAGGTGAAGGATTTCGCATTGAGAGAATGTAGCAGGACATGGTTTTGTATGAACAACTCAGCCACGCAATGTGTGTGCGTGCGTTTGTATAGCAAAACTGTTGTGTACCTTAATATGGGTGACTGCCTGGGGGAATGTATTTGATTTAATTAGGGAATTCCGTAATAAATATTTGCCATCATGAAATTCCTCAAGTTCCTTCTTCAACCTTAATTGAGATCAATTCTTGAAGGCGGAATGATGTTCGTCGATGGCAAGACAAAGAATTCTACTTTTTTTTTTCTCGTTGGCGGATGGATGGCTGCCGATGGACCAAGGATTTGGGGGTGAAAAACATTCCAAAGTTATCGACTGCTATCAGAGATTGAACGAGTTATTCTGGTAGTGAGCGTGTGTTTCTTAAGGAAACTTATTTCCAAAGAATTCGGCAGGGAGCATGACTTTCGATTGCCGTTCGATCGGTTTCACTAAGTGGCCGCAAAAATATTTACTTGTGGGGTAGATGTAGTCGGTTGGGCCGTAGTTAATGCGACTGAATGGAAACTATACAGGCTGAAGAGATGTGAAAGGAATGTTGAATGAGAGTGTCAGAAAATGCAAGTTTGAACAAACCTTTTGCCCAAGTTGCTGGTCTTCTTAGTAAGCTGAACACATTGGATTAGTTTCTACATGCAATGGTAGTTGACAGAAGGCATCGAGAAATCTTATATTCAAATAGGCGAAGGGAAATAGTTAAGAACCACTTTCACCGTCTTAAGCACAATATAATCGCTTGCATTTTTTTTTGTTGGGAAGATTGTGCAAAGATGTAGTGCAGATTTTAATTTGTTTTCCAATATGTTGAATATAAGCCAGGTCATTATAATGGTAGAATTTCTACCACTGGGCAAACTCTAGTTGCGTTTAAATTCGTTCCGAATTCGCAAAAGCGGTGCAAACTAGCTGCGATTTGAAAGATATTTTCCCTCCTCAGTTTTCAATCTGAGTAGATCGTATGAAATTCGAGACCAACACTTAAGGGTTAGCAGATTAAAATCTTTAAACTACGACTCATATTACAAACGGCCATCTTGGGGATGGGATAAAACCATTGAGCTCGCGACACCAGTGTTCTGTTACCAATGTTCGCGTTGCCAACCACTTAAAATGCGTAACTTGAAAAAAGATGCTTATTTCAATAAAATAATGCCAAAAGTAATTTCTTTTGGTAAAGTGGAACAATAAATCAAAAACCTGAACACAAATATAAAAATATAAACAAAACAAAATTTTATTTGCACAACAAACAGCTTTAATATTTGTTTCCAATTTCATTCAACTTACTGGAAGTGGACGCTGGAATTATTTTTAAAGAATGCAACATAAAGTGTTCGGACAAAATTTGATGGTGAAAACTCGTTCCTTAAGACCGCGATTACATATAATTTTTGTTTGCCAAATATTTATTAAGAATATTAAAAAAAATAAAAAGTCAGTATGTTGAATCAATAAAAAAAAAACATATTTAAAATAAAAAAAGGTGACTTTTTGAAAAAAAGCCTTAGCTAATGAAATAATGCCTTAAAGGCATGATAAAGCCTTAGTTGGCATTTTTTTTGTGGTAGTGGTTTATAATAATGAATGAATTATTATTATTATTTTATTAGCATACAAATAAATTTTTAACTAATAGAAATGTAAAAAAAAGAGAGCACTATCTACAGAGGCTTTCAGCTCTAATCAAGAGGTAAATTATTGAGAAATTAACAAAAAGAAAATTTTATATAATTAAGTTCTCTCTACGGAGGAAGTTGTATACTTTTATTACACTATCATGCTTGATTGTATTTAGAAAAGTGTAAATTGATTTTCTGACAAGAGGGACTTAAATGATCTGGAGATACGGCAAGGAGTATTTCCGATGATATGTTCAATATCAACAGTATTGTTGCAGACTGTGCAAATGGGTGGGTTTTCCCTTTAGGATGAAAACACTTCATTTAAAAGAATTTCCTACACAATAAAATCTTTCCTGACGATTCAAAAAATACACAAGTAAAGCCTGGTATGCTGTTCCAGGAAAGCTAAGAATAAGCGCCTCTCTAATGGTTCTCTCCACCACTTCGCAAAAAAAAATGTTTCTTTATTTGTACTTCTACAGCTCCCTCCTCAAAAACTTCTTCCATTACTCCTTGTTTAAATATTCCATTTGTATCCATTTGTAAAATAAATTAACAAAAAGGAATTTCGAAACATTCTTCACACTGTTAAATTGCTTTCGTTCGAATTTTTTTTTTTTTTTTGGCTACCGATATTTTCTCTGATCTATCAAAATTTAGCTTAATTGTTCAATTTTTCACTTCTGTCGGTACTCCCAGAGTGCTACTGTTTTTTTTTTAATCCGGGAAGACCTGGGTCTTAATCAAAATGGCTCTTCAGCTGATGGATGCTTGGCCAGACGGCTGTCGTTCCAGTTTCATATCCACAGCGTTTGCCACCTTAAATTAGGTATTTTTCTATTGCGCTTACATTAATGTCTTTCTGAAGTTGAACTGAAAATTCTCAGTTCCGGAGTATAGCTATCGATGTCCATAAGACCACAAGTTTATAACAGAGTACAGAATTCTTAATTGAATTGCACCTCTTCACTTCGAACCCCCGGTTAAAAATTTAATTTCGTTTTGTTATATGTTAGTATGTAGCTTAGCTTCTAAAGAAAGCTGATTGAAAGCTTACACTATTAAAAAAAAAACGAGTGTGCTTTAGACCACACGACTGAAGTCAAACTTCTTTAGCTCCATCTATCAATTTTCTTCAATAATTTACTGGCTATGAGAGGAAGTGAGCAAGAAAATGAGCGCGCGCACTGCTCTCTCTTGCTTCTACAGTATGATACAGACAATAGGCCACGGTTGCGACTTACAAAAAAAAACTCAAATTATTTTATTTGATTTTGCACAAAATCCCTATTTTCTTATAACAAACCCTTAACAAATTAGAGTTTCACGTCTGTATATAAATAATATGATTAATTATTATTATTCACCAGCTGTCAAAAGAAGAAAATGAGTGCATTCTGTAATTTTTTGAATAGCGAATAAAACAGTTTTATATGGTTGGTGATGAAGCATATGCAAACAATGCAATGCGTTCACTCAGAAGCAGTAAGGTAGCATTTAAATGAGGCGATATCGAGTTCGCATTCTTGGTACATCTGCTCAAAAATTTACCATAACCAGATAAAAATTACCAAAACTCAATAAGCAAAAAAAATTACCCTATTTGGTAAAAAAATACCAAAGTGGCAACCTTGCGATAGGCGTGCACTATGTCTTAGATATATGGAACGTAACTGGCTATGAGAGAATGAAAAGAAACTGTGTGCTCGCGTGCACTGCAGTGATACCAGACTTTAGAGGCAGGTTATCCCACGGTTATACTCAAAATATCCCTTTTATGTTTACAAAATAAATAAATTTATTATTTGAAAAAAATACTCGTCATTTATTCACAGGCACATATGTCATTTTATGAATCAGTTTAGGGAAATAAAAAAAACGAAAATGAAAGCATTTAGATATTTTGAATGACTTTTTTCTAAACATGAAAACATTTAATTTGATCGTAGGTTGAATAAGCTTTTTATTCTTAATGAAATGAGCAATTAGGAACAAAATTTGACCAAAAAGTAAAATCCCTTTCTTTTTGTACAATGAGGTCTGAAAAACCCTTTGTCTCTTTTAACTTATTATTAGTGAGAAAATCCCGCAAAAAGTGCTAAATCCCCCGATCTGGTATCACTGCTGCACTGTAGTATGTGTCTTAGATAATGGAACGTAACTGGCTGAGAGAAAGAGAGAACGAAAATCTCTCTTGCCTCTACAGAAATATTCGAAACGAAACGTAACTCTCTCTGTTTTTATCTCACTAACTTATACCTCCCTCTCAACTTCCGCTCGCAATTTCCGTAACGATTTTGTGACGCATTCACCAGCTTACCCCCCAAGTCAAGCGTGCCTAAAGAAGTATTACTTCAAAAATGTGAGGTCTATAAGAGGTCCCCTTTTTGTCTCATCGCTTGATAATTGTGTGAGTGGAATGGTAAGTTAGGGTCAACTCACAAAGGCCACATTTTGGTATAAAACGCTCCCAAAAAGTTTTTTGTCAGTCGCGGACATATGTATATAAAACTCTTTATGCAAATATAATAAATCACTATTAAGTTGGCATTCAGGCTCCGTACAGGATGATGTTAGAATAATCCAGTGACATGGCATCGGAACTTCACTGACATCAGAAGATCTGTTGAGGCGAGAGCTCTTTTATATCATTCCTTACAAATCGACGTCCGTTTATTGACCAGACATCACCTTCTAAAGCCGCTATAGAAACTTCGAAAGGCATCAGAGAAATATTAAATCGGTTCAGAGTTAGTTTTTGGACCACCCTCTACTAATATTATAAAATTCAATTATTCCAGTAGCAATTTCCATAACTATATCGAAACAGATCACCCCAAGGCAAGCAAAACAAACGCACAACGACAGTCACCTACGCACTTATTCTAAACAACTTCCGATTGACAACATCCCATCATAATTCGTTTACATGTTGATTAACTATCGGACGTTTGTTAAAAACCACTTAAACTCTGCACTATATTCAACCCCAATTACTCATCCCAGTGCAGCATCATTGTAGGCATATCCTTATCGTTCCATTAAATCTCGACAGCCGAGTGAGCCCATAATTTAACAGCCATCCCCATCGGGCCAATCTATATATATTAGTTCGCGCAGACCCTGCGGACCGAGAAGGACCATTCACCTTATTATGTGTCCCATTTGACCACTAATGTGCAAACGATTTAATTTGAATGTCCCCACTGTCATTCGTCATCGGTGCGGCGGTGGGGTGGTGCTGCCACCGCACCACCAGTGCGTGTCTGTATCACTCCAGCAAAGTCACCTCACCCCTCGGTCGCCCGAAACCACTTTGGCGACCTATTGCTTTGGTCCAGTTATGCACTTGGCCCGGAACTATGTCAATTTATTGATGGCTATCATCTTTAATTACCACTCGCATTACCATAAATTTGCTTGTAATTTTTCATTGAGCACTGCTAAGTGTGTGTCTGCACTTGAATGCTGCGAGTGCAAAATCATGTTCGTTGGGTGTCGGCTGGTCGAGCTGAATTCATTCATCCGTCGACGGGTTGACAGGTGTATTTAGTAGACTGTCAGTGGACGAAGCACCATCAAGTGAATTACATTATCCTTGGCCGCTGATCCGGTGCCACACAAAGTTGTATATAGATGTGCAAAATGCTAATGCAAGGCGATGCATGGGGATGCTACCCTTTGTGTACGTTGACTCCCAACCAATTTGCATTTAAAGCCAATTATCCTGTGGTCAATTTGTTGGAGTATACCCAAATTTGTGGTTCGTTAAATGTGCATGTAATTAAAGGTGGAACATGGTGGACGAAGGGCAGCAACACTTGCGCTGGAGCTGCGAGAACGGAAAAATTAATGGAAATGGCGATGAATGAGAGTGAGTGGGAATCGACGGTTTCACTAATGAGGTGCGCCCATTTAGTGGTGACAACTTGAAATCAATTTTACGGCAGACACCCTTGTGGGACCCTAAATGTGCGTGATTAAGTTGTAACGGGTGGTTTGTAAAGTGTAATTTTTATTCGGGACTACCAAGGTTGCCATCGGATTGAATGGCGAATTGGGCGAGTTTTCCCTTTCAATTTTGTATTTTTGAAGACGCTATTTACATCTTCAACATCTCAGATGTCCCACTTAAATAGTTGGGTCCTTGCAATGCTATATATAGCGACATCTGCTACGTTTCGACACTGATCGTCGTAACAACAAAGGGCCTGATTATCTAATGATCTCTATAGACTAAGACGTCGGTTCTTCCTGAAATGTGTTAAGCAACTTTGTTGACATCAGATTAGCAGCTCACGGTCGCGATGAAATCTTGAAAATATTGACAACCGGATTTCGAAGAAGCTGATCAGTCAGGTGTCCAACATTGTATGCCGAACTGATCTTTCAATATGTTCTAGGTTTTAAACATGTCGGCCTTGTTAAGCCTGCCTAAGCCAAAGTAAAAGTCCCCCTAAAGTATAGCAAGCTTGCACTATTCTCATCCCTATATATTTACTCGACAGACTGAAACTGAAATGATTGCCCCCTCCTCGGTTGGATATAACAATCTAGCCATCGCTTTCACCCTAGGCTAAAATATGCAACCAGAAACAAATTGGCTACATGTCCTGAGCAAGCTCTAAACACCCGCGTTCAAGCATAAAACTTCGTGTTTATCATGAGACACACCATATGCCGGAATTAAGGACATAAACCCGCAGGCCATCAGCATTTAGCTTGTTATAGGGAGAGCGCAGTAGGTACATGTGCAAAAGATACGCATGCACAGAAACCATGTGGTAGCAGCACATGCATATCAAGGGAGAGAAAATCAGATTAGATCAGAAACACCCATGGTAACTGCCAGTTGCCACGAAGTATAGTATATACTCGCCCCGTATGTCTAATATGAGAACAGACGCCATTCCCACCCAGCGGATAATCTAAATGCAGAGCCAACATTAAATGGGTGCGTTCACGTCACCTTCGCATTTGAGAGAAAATATTTTTTCATTAAATTATAACTTCTGACTGCACCCCTTGTGCGCTTTTATATTTTTGGAGCGCGTTTAAGGTAGTTTCATATCTGGTAAGCAATCAGTTTGATATCTCCGTCCGTAGCCAGGGCATGGACACCTCAACTACCGACGGGGTTAGCGATGTAAACGACGAGTAGCGTTCATTAAACTTTCAGTATTACACACCAGGAATACCAAAACATTCAGGACACCCCCATATATGCGGGGTGAAGGCTGACTGACTGGCTAGTCACATTTAAGCCTTTCTTCTTTTTGGTGTTTGGGTGGTGTCAGCAATGGCAGCAGAAAGTGTGATGCTAAAACAGTGTGTGCAGCAGGGAAGGTTTGTTGTGTGTGGAAATGGAAAAAACTTTGGACTTTTAAAACGATTTGACTCTTCCAGTGGAACATTTTTGCCCTCGAAATTACTGGCAGAAATTGGCGACATTTGAAAGCACTAAAATTTTTCAAGATCGTATATTTGCTTTGAACTCTAAGAGATGTAGAGGTTAGAGTCTTGTTTATTGAAAGTATTTTATAGTTCAACATTTTGTAAGTAGGCTAAGAAAAGGGCCCCACTTTTCTACGCATCTGGGGTAAAATAAAAAAAATGCGTGCCCACCTAAATGAAAGCCAAAAAGTTCGATTTCTCTCAGTTCAAATTAGTAAATTTTTAGCACTGAAATAGAACTCCTTCATAAAACAGCCTATATTCAATTTTATGTTTATTAACAGCCTTCAAGAAGACCCTGTAAAAAGGCGACTTCGACAAATGTAAATTATTACAAATACTTTGCTGTGTTTTTTGTTTTTCAAAGACTGAAGCCTACCCTTTGCACAATTTCCTCTAACCCCAAACCTTGTGTCGAAACTCTATTTCTATCCGACAATGCCGAGTACTGGTAAAGCATCAGGAACTTTACGAATCCCTTGGATAAACTGGAACAAAACTTTCACACAGATACATGACCTCCACTTGCTGGGCAGACTGTTTTAAAGTTACCACCACTCGCTACCAGCATAATGGTATACTGCCCTACCTGGAGCGCATTAAAATGAAATAAATTGATGTCGGGCAAGGGTCTCTAAATGCAATACCCGTATCTTAATTGTATGTCATGTCATGAGTGAGCTATGTAAATGAGGTGCATCAAGATAGCTTCTTGAGTGCTTTACCGACTGCTCGTGCACTGCTTGCACCTACCTACTCCCTCACAGTGTGTTCGGTTTTACGCGTTTGTCTCCGTGAAACACAAGAAAACAAGCGCAAACCGGCGCAGCACAAGACTCTGTGTGTTGGTTTTTTTTTTTCTGGAATGCAACACCTAGAGGATATTGCCAACCAGGTCACACACATAGTACGGGGCGAACTCACGTGCATGATGTGGAGAGTTTAGCTCCTTGAAGCTTCGTTTTTAATATCCTGCAGTGAGGTGTGGCCCCATCCGGGGGAAAGCAAGAAAAGATATGGAATAACGCCAAGGGAAAAGGTAGGATATGGAAATATTCCTCAGCTATCGCATGTCGCCTTATGCCACGTTCTATACGATGCTACTGCTAATGCTGCTGGTTTACGATTATGTTCGGATGTCATGAGTGTCGTTTTAATTAAACTTCATGCCCAAGCACAAACACATACACAGATACACATGGTGACGGGAAAAAATGGTAAATAATGAGCTTTATGTTCGCGCGCTTTGACCTGACATTGATCTGCAATTAAGCAAGGGCGAAGCCGAAGCCTTGAATGACGTTTAAATTAATTCACCCTGAATGGGGCGGCACAGTGCCGTTTAAATTAATCTCTGTCCGTGATTAGTTATGGTTTGGTGGACTGAGACTGGGATTAAACAGTGTTCAAGGTCACTTGGAAAAGAGGTGACGGGGCTAACGGGTCCTTTTGGTAACACTTTAAACATATACAATACATACAAACACCGAACAGTCCCTTCTGTGCGATACATCAACATGACACGAACTAGTGCTTTGAGGGTATCTGTCTATCTGATACTTGAGTGAATGACAAATTTCACAAAAGGAACTTCAGTGACCATTTATAGTATCCTGTCCTTTCCCACAATCACCGAAGCGACACATCCGCCTGACAGAAAAATCGACACAATTTGCTCCCTCATCGAAATTCAACGTCCAAAAAGAATCAATCAATCGTTTAATGAAACGAATCAACGATTCCATTCCCCGGTTGGGTCTTTTCTTTTTCAGAGACCTTTGACGCAGTAGTCCACCACCAGACCGTATCCCTTCGAATTTAAATTTTAATTGTGTCCCTTTGCCTGCCGCAGCACCGTTCGTTCGCATCTCAAAGTCAACAGAAACCACTAATTAGATCCCAATCGAAGGACCTTTCTTCGTGTCGCTTTTTGGTCCTCGAATCGATTGTAAATCTCCTTTGTGCGACAGTGAAATGAAATTCTATCGAAATTACAGACTGTGTGTGTGTACAGTTGGAATTCCGATTATTTGGAATTTTCCCAATTAAAAATGCACATAAAATGGTTGAAAAATGAATTTCCCACAGACGTGAAATCGATGGGAGCAAAGGAGTCGCCGCTAAGGGACAACCAACAATTAAAATTCCATCTTATCGCCGCCACTAGATAAAGTAACGCCGCCCTCAGTCAGTCTGGTATAAAGGACATGACTTTATGGAGATTTGTTGACCGAATGTTCCTATTACGATGTGACTAAAATGACATTTGTGGATTTTATATCGCTCTCTATTTCGTAAAGGATACAGAGAGACGTGTTGAATAGTCGGCTGATAACTTCCTATACTATATCGCATATTGTAGGTGTTTGCAACAAATTAAAATTTGTTAAGAAACACATGAACTGTTGGTAAAAAGAAGAGGGCTGGCCTTGGGAATACCCGACCGAAAACCCTATGTAAATAAAGGCACAAATCCACCTTCAGTTGTGTGCATCGCGTACATGTCCAAATTTGGTGCTTTATTTATTAAGCTGGTGTTTTTTTTTTTTGTTGGATTAGAAGTTATTTTTAAAACCCACTGGCACTAACAGGTACAGGGACAAAATGCATGTGATACTCATATGTCTGTACTCCGGTTTTTTAGTGTTGAAGCAGCGAGCAAATAAACACAGAACAAATCCTTTTAGATTTACTGTCGGTGTGGACTAGCTCTATCGGAGTGGACTAGTATTTTCTAGAACTGCAGATTTTAGCTCAGTTTCTGAACATAATGTTTTTTCGAGTAGTATTTGATGAAGGTTGTATTAATATTCGCGATGTATGAATATTGTTATTAATATTTCCATTTCTGGCCGGGGTTTTGTCTTTAATAATCTGACTGTGAATAGTTATGAAGTTCGTTTTAATCCTGAAGAGATGTCCAGCAAATCGGAGCATTTTAGTTTTAAGCACATAAAGGTGGAAGAAGTTCACAGAAAACCATAGCCCTAGGCAAAAGCTTCCTACCTATTTATAAGTTGCCATTCGTACCCTAAAGTTTTTGGGTTTTTTTTTTATATCTCAGTTCACCTTCTCACGTATACGGTTGGGTTGTTTCCTTACCGAAGTATGGCTGACAAAGAGCACACCCAAGATGGCACGACAAATTAAGCTTGAGTTCTGTTTAGTGTATGCAGTTGTTTAGTTATTTATTTATTTGTTCGCCTGTTCTGAACACTGCAATAAAGAACTTAGCCCCTGAAGAAGGTGGAAAATACCAACGAAAAGTAGGGTGGAAAATAATGGAATACTAGTTTTAAAATTCACATTTTTAAAAGAACCGACCAAAAAGACCAAAAAAGACATACGCAAAAATAATCTCATTAAGCTAGCTATTGACAATCCTGTAAATTAGAATGATATTTGGAGCTTGCTTGCAAGTTTCTGGCGGTTGCTTTGTCCTCCTCCGGGCTTCAATCGAAATGGAGACGAGCTTCTAGTGGTTTCTTTTTTAATTAGAATGGGTTATTTTGACACTGACAGCTGTTTCCCACTCGAAATCGTGACAGTAAGTCAGTATCATACCTCCGCGGAACGAAATGAGTCGCTTTACGTTTAAACAACGTTCTTGGGGAATATTGAAAACTTATTTCCAAAGTAAGTGCTGTGTAGCCGAAAGTTCGTGAGACTATGGTATGATATTGGACAATACCCATGGTCCCCGTCATCGTACGCTGAGCACTGATGCAATTCTGGCTGCTATAGCCGAGAGTGTGAGACTTAATTCACGAACATCAACTCGCCATCGATCTCAACAGCTCAATATTTCACGCATAAGCCTAAGCAGAATTCTGCACAAAGATCTCGGATTATTCCCTTACAAGGCTTGGACGACCTCTGGTTCATGCAGGATGGTGCGCCATGCCACAATCGATCTTTTGAGCACAAAATTTCCAAATCGTGTTGCCAACCGTCTTGGCGATATCAATTGGCCGCCTCGGAATTGCGATTTGACCCCTTTTGGATTTTTTTTTATGCGGAAGTGAAGAACCGATGTTATATCAACAACCTGGAAACCATTCAAGCACTGAAGGCCAATATCATCCAAGCAATCCGTGAGCTACGGAACCGAAACCATCCACAAGGTCTCGGAAAATTGGAGTGACAGAATGCGCTACTGCGAACTCAGCCGAGGTATTCCTTTGAACGACTTTGTGTTCCATAATTAATGGGAATGTTTGAAACTCTATCACTCGCAGATGGCTGGTAACTCCTTATTACAAAAAACTGCCTTCAGAATCTGTCTCATGCGGGACATACAAGTCTCAGGTTAGCAGGCATAGTATTATGGTTTTGTGGAACAGCAAACATAGTGTGAAAGATTTATTGCCTTGAAAAGTGCGGAAAATACTCTCAGAGTAGATGAAGTCACTTTAGCAAAATCGGTATGAGCTCGCAACCAACAAAGAAAAACCAGTTCTTAGTAAATTCATGCCCGATTCATTTCGGCTTTGTCCTTTTACTCAAAATTTATTAACCTGGATGCATTCACCTTAACTTTAAATTACAACAAACTGAATCAAGTGAACGTAGGGTATACCTGAAAAATCGAATGTATTGGGTTAATATCGGACTTCAGAAAATGCTTCCCAATTGAAAACACAAAATTCAGTCGTAACAAGAGATATTATCCTGACTCTAAATTATATCCAAACAGTGTGCTTTCGCAATGGCGAAATCAAACCAACTGTGATGAAGAATAAATTATCAATGCCTACTTTAGATGCCAATTGACAAAGGCGTGTGATAGGCGCAAACTCCTGAGAATGGGCATAGTTTGTGCCACGTGAACAATTTAGTAGATTTGCGTAATCGAATTAAATAGATTTGCATACGATTTGCCATCCAAATCCCCTTGAATAGTTCCACTATATAATTTCCCTTGAATATTCTTGACTAGCTCCAATATAGGGGGAAAAAAACACCGCATCCTTAGGCCCTTAACTTAAGCATGTAAAAATCTCTTCAATCTCTACTCGGAGTAGCTAAAACTCGTCAGAAAGGAGGAACAACAACAACAACTCACTTTAAAATTCCATCGTAAACAGGAAAAAGAAAAAAAAAATAACGCTTATCCTCACACGCCAAGATAAACAGAAAAAAAGATTACCAATTGAATATACCAATCTGGATTGTATCCTTTTATCCTCACGCGTAAAAGTCCTTGAATTCCCTCAAACCAACAAAGGCGCACCCAAACGAAAAACGAAAACAAAATCCAAGTCACTAACTCAGTAGCTCTCCTGCAGATTCCTCCCATTTGAATTCAGAATATCACTTTGAGTAAATCCTTCATTTCGGAGGTCCTTATTCAATCTGAGAAACAGTCACCAGGGTGAAAGCGGAGTACACACCCGCACACCAACATCGTCTACGGGTTGAATATGAATATATACCCAACACTGTTATGATCCCTAAATGTTGTTTTCGTTTGCCGCCGGTGTGTACGAGTATGATGATGGTGACGGTAAAGAAGATGTTATGGTTTCGCCGATGCAGAAGGAGGTGAAGCTGGTGTTTCCGGATGGGCTACTGTAACTGAAATTGTATTTTAGAATATATTCATCCCGTGGTTATTCTTTTGCACGCGAATATGTGGGCATGAATGGGTGCTCTTCTACGCACCCACCCATGCCATGCTCTACTGCCGGAAAGTTAAAAGCTTTTCTGATTCAACGAAATCTCTTTTTTAATTGAACTTAATTCCGTGTAATTTAACATTCATTTCGTTCGCGTTTCCTACGACGCAATTGTGTATTCAAACTTGGTAACATTCTACACTTAGCATCACACATGTAGAATATGCGCTTGAAAATAGTGTCAGAGGGAAGTCTATTTTTTTTGGGTTTCTATACGTTGGCGATGGAGGATTCCATTTCTGGAAGATGTGTTGTGTTCGGGATATTAATTCGCTGTTGAATTAGAAGGATAACAGCAGTGTAAGGCGTGCCTTAGGAGCGGGTTCATTTACATGGAAATGTTCAGCGTTCACACGTGGATTTTATTGGTACCTGATGTCTATGACAAATGAGTGGCTCATGTGGTGAACATCTCAGATATTTTGTGTAAGACTCTGGTTGAAAGAAAGGCTCCTGCACCTGTTTCTGAATTTATTTATTTTTTGATTATGGTATCTCAGCAACCAGTACCAACTCATACTTCCGTTTTATTATATTTCGACTCTACTAGTATTATGCCGCCCAAGTCTACTTTAATACATTCCCTGCTGGTTTTCATTTCGAAAGGACAACACTTAAATGCGTGCTTCCTTCCGAATCCAACAATGCTCTACCACCTTTATATATATTGCGTTAACTTCCGCAGTTTGAAATGTGATTGCCCGATTTAAAAACAATTCACTCTCAATAAAAAGCTTCCTCATTTAATATTAAATTTTATATCCCCCAGCTAGTTTTCACTTCTGCATATAATAATGGACCACGTATTTCGTTTCGCTAAGAATCAATCAACTCCGAAATATCAATAAAAACTCTGAAGAAATTTTAAATTTAACTGTCCCAATAAATACGCATCGCATTTGCTTCATTCTCAAATCCATTAAACTAAATCGAATTTAATTCCATTCGCAGCTTTGGTCCCTTTAAAAGCAAATAAAATGTTAGTTCAGAAAGTTTATGACCCGCTATTTCATCGACTTGAATACTCAACATCAACGGGGACCGCAACACTTTTGAGAGACCCGTTTAAACCGACACCCCCTTGATGTTGGAGGCAGGGCATCTCTCTGTCGTTGTCGTCCTTCTAAGAAAACATGATTTCATAAAGCGAAACGTTTCGGGATTTAATGGTCGACTATTTACACTCGTAAAATATTATTTTCGCCTGATTTCACTCAATTGCATGAGATGGTACGATGGTATGGTTGTGCTGTCCTATGGACTCGCTGTGGAATACCATCGACGTTATGGCTTGACGACCCGCCGGTTATGGTGTTGACGGAGCTTTGGTGTTTACTTTGTTATTATTGTAGAGATAGAAAAAAAAAACCGCATGAAATTACGCAGTAACACAAAGCAACGAAACGCTTTTCCTTCTTTGTTAATGAATAAGAAAAAGGATATTTCTTGGAAATTGTTGAAACAATTTTCAGTTTAATTTTGGACGCGGTCGATTCAGGCAAACAAAGAAATAGTTAAGACGATGTAAATAGGCGGAAAGTATTTTTAAGCTCATCGATTTGTTTTAAAACAACTATTTTTAGCAAGAGCGTTTAGCAAACTTATAATAGTTGTGGGCTTATTCTTAATACCTTAAAAGGTTCTTTTGTTTCTTCAACATAAGTTGTGTTGTATTTTAGTATCTTTATTTTTAAAAACCTTCGTACTTTATATCCGTATTATTGAGCTTCCGTTTCATAAAAGCAAAATAAAAATGCAAACTGTGCTCAAATGCCTTTCTGAACTAGCGAGAATCAGCCTGAAAGTCTGCAACAAATTTTGATAAAGCGATATAGACTGGCATATTTTGCAAATGTTTCGACATTTAGTGCATACTTTACGGCAAAATTTACAAACGATTAAAATGAAAAAGTAATTTTTAGGAAATACTTTTGAGGTACGAAATAGGTTTGCAATATATTTTTGTTTTGTTGTTTATAAAAAAAATCTGAATAATTAAATCTTTGTCCCTATGTTTATTTTCTATTCCAGTCTTTCGATATATTTGTATAAAGTTATGTTTAAAGTTGTCAACCGTGATGAGACATCACCACTAAGGGTATGCAATGGATCACAGAAGGCCCACTGTCTTACGTCTTAGTGGTATAGTCTTAGAGTATATTTTGCAAACTTTTTTTGAACCCTCTCTATGAATGCCATTAACTTGACCCACTGAACAATTTATTAGCACCTTGGTAAAGATATTTACATAAAAATATTCATGACTGGATCGCACAAAACCTCACCAAGCAAAATGTGTGAACCAGTTTCCGTCCCTTGACTTATTCTTGTATTTTCCGCTGGCAAAAATAAGCTCAAGCATTTAAAGGTTTAAAAAAAAAAACAAACGCCTATACCTTTCGTCGCCGTTTGCAAAAGACTTCTCGCTCTGGTTACCCAAGTGCCAGTTTAATATAAAAAATAATGAGGGCTACTTCAGAAATAACGTTTGGAAGATTTGCCAGAAGCTTAAAAAGAATCCGTCACCGCCAGAGGATCCAAAGAGGAACCTGCAGAATTGAGCAAGAAAATCTTGTTGCAAAGTATTGCGGATCTACAAAAACAAAAACACTGCAGACGACTGTTGAAAAACGAAAAATACAAAATTTACGTTTATAGGCAGGACGACCAATCTTAAAGAGATTTCCGTCTTTCTTTTCGGAAAAAAATTAAGTGACAACAAAAATATTTAAATTTAAGTACAAAAATGTCATTTAGGCATTCTGACCAAACTATTAAAAGCAGTGGAAGACGACTCAGTTTTAAATAATTCTCTTGAGAAAAACAATCATAAGACGAAATATGTGTCAAAGTTCCTTGGCATTAGGTATGGCGTATGGCAATGAACTAAATGTAAACAAGTTACTTGTATCCATCCCTTGGACTATAAAAACTAACCATCCAGCCACGGTAATATACGCATAAGTTAAAATATTTTATGTACAATTACAAATTGATTTCCTGGTAATGCCAACTACACGGCTTCCTCAAACTCGGTAATTGTCTGGACAAAGTGCCTCCAATCTGCCCAATAGCTGCACTTTGCTTCAATGCAAGAACGTTGGTATTGCGGCGAAACGTCATCCGCATTCAATTACAAATTTCAAAAGACAAACACGCCCCCAGTTAACCCTAGAAAGATAATCTACGTCCGCGAGACGTATGGCGCGGAAACATTGTATTGTTCATATTAAACTTTATTTGCACTCATTAATTTATTTATTTCGATATTACCTACATAATTAAATAAAATACTAATATATGATCAAAATTACCAACATGGGTTTCATTAAACACACTAATTAAGTGTCATACGTCCCTCAGACGTATGATTATCTTTTACGCTATTTATTATATGATTATCTTTCTAGGGTTAATAACGAAGATTCATGTATAAGGCTAGGCCAATAGTCCGTTACAATCCAACCACCCCGCACCGAGTGCCTTTCCCATGGAAAAGCTAAAGTAAATCTAAATATTTTTTTCCATTTTGTTCCTTCCTGGAAATAATAATAAAAACATATTCAGAAGGAGGCTCGCATGCAAAGGAGAAAAAAGGGAGAACCAGAAACTGAACGATGCCAGTCTACAGCCTAGGGCTATTTTCGTCCTAGTTATGTTCTGGCTCAGGCTCTAATGGCTATTTTCCTCCATCGTCCTCGCTCCCATATCAACCCCTCATTTCCCAACTGCACACTTCTTGGATGAATAATGAATGCATAATGGAAGTAGGTGGCAGTAAGATGGTGGTTTCGTGGTGGATACAGTCATTTTCGTCCTTCTTGTACGTGTATTCAACCACCTTCGTTCGAGCAAAGAGGTGCCCTCATCTCGCACTCGTCTCGAGCTCGCCCCCTTGCGCTGCTTCTCAACACGCCTAATGGGTACCGATGACTTCTTGCCAAGCCAACCAACGAAGACATCACCATCGCCGTCGTCGTCGTTGTTGACTATTTCTGGACACAGAAGATAAAGCCGCGCACAACAATCACCTGGCGGGCATGGTCGAGATACATCTGAAATGTTTTTATATTTGCCCCTCTGAGGCATGGGGGTCTATCTGCAATTTTCACTTTTCTTCTCGCGTTGGATGTTCTATGTACGTGGGTTGCTTTCGTCCTTTTTTGGGGTTAATGCCCATTTACAATGAAGTGCGGAATATGCCATTAAAAATTGCCACCATGCTACTATTTTTTTTTTTTTGTTCCTACTCGGTTTGTTGGAAATGTGAGTCAAGTCCTTTGCATTCAATGAAAAGTGCAAGTCCAATGCGGGGGTTGGAGGCAGATGGCTGAAGTTTCAGTCCTTTGTTTGTTAAAATCACGCGGGTGCGATGATAGGTGTTACGAAGAAATGTTCTCACCTGATAAGCATTATAGTCTTTGGATACAGAAACAGGCGTTTCACTGGAGTGCGACGTATTACATGGGCTGTAGGTACTTTAATGATTTTTGATTCGTGATTTTTTGCAACAACTACTTCCGAACATATTTAGCCTGTGTTAGGTGACTGTTTCTTTATTTGGTTATGGTTTTCAGGGGAACTCGTACTTTAGGGTAGCCAGTTCTATGCGGTCTTATATAATGAATGAGCTAAAGGACTCA
Organism: Cheilosia vulpina; assembly: GCA_916610125.1. Classification (NCBI taxonomy): domain Eukaryota; kingdom Metazoa; phylum Arthropoda; class Insecta; order Diptera; family Syrphidae; genus Cheilosia; species Cheilosia vulpina. The sequence continues at coordinate 8,152,116 of OU744280.1, read as the reverse complement.
CAATTGTCTGCCTTATTCTAGTTGGTAACAGCTTAGTTATAACTAGTTACATCCCGTGCCGCTCACAATCACAGCGCAGTAATATATTTCACTCCTCGTTCACCTTCACCTCCGAAAACGTACTATCATCAAGACATCACCACTCTGTAGAGGATAAATAAAGAAAACAGGGATGCGTGATAAATTCACATTCATCCCTTTGTCCTTTGCTCCTACACGTACTCGTACTATGCATCCATTAACGATGGATGCACACACACACAAACACCTCGCAACCATTCATTATGGATTCTTAATTTCACTATGATGCACTTACTTTCATTAATTAACGCCCGTTAAAGGATTTCTTTTATTTACCCTACTCCATGAATGCACCTTAGAATGCATTGCATCTTTCTACCAGCAAGGGTGTCATTGCAAAAGGGGGAACCGAAACATGGGTACAGCTAAACAGAAGTAACACCGTTTGTAGGGTGGACGGCTTGCAGCCAGAGACAGTCGGGTGTGTGTGCAAACTTTTGTATGGTTGGAATTCTTCAGCTACAGCGACTTTGAAGTTTTGCGTAGGACTTGATTTTCGCATTACTGTGGCGTCGGGTGTAAGTTTTAATTAATTTTTATGCGCTTGCAAATTTTATGCAGCAGGCACACTCTGTTGTGAAATTTAAGTGCAAAGGTGACACGAGCTGTTTAATTATATACTAATATGTTACGTCAATGCGTGTGAGGTGAATTTTTATTAAATTAAATTACTGCAGCTACTTAAAAAGTTTGCCCAGCGTTTTTCGTTTTTATTAGCCGAGTTAAGTTGTTCCCCTTAACGCGAAGATTAATGTTTTAGCTGCGCGAAGAGCAAGTGAAGATGCCGTCATTAGAATGTTTTATGAGGGTGAAGTATAGCTGACATTAATTAACTCCATAAACAAGCGTTTTATTGGTTCGGTATTCAAATTTTGTATTGTCTGAAGTTTTATGACTTGACAAGACTGATGAGGTTCAAATGCACAGGGGGAGGAGATACACACATACGCAATGGTGTGTTGACTTATGAATTGGAACGTAACTAGATTAGGTGCTTGAAGTTCTATACTGCTTTAAGGCACGTTCCCAGTTTATGTTGTGTGCAAGTCGGTAATGCAGAGATTCCTTGAATTCATTATAGAAAACAGTGCTCACTTTGAGTCCATTGACACGTCCCAATCTAGAATTTGAGTTACGTAGACGGTTACACTACAAAATTCAGCCAAATCGTTAGGTTGAACTAGGAGACTGTCATCCTCTTCGTCAGACATAGTTTGATTGTACACTGGAAAATAATAAGATCTTCGCTGCTAAATGACACCCAAGATATTTTTCGATTTAACTGCGTTATGGTAACTTACTGAATGTTTCTAAGTTCAAATCGCAAGTCATCACGCCGATCACCTAAAGTCCTAAACAATGCGATATATAAAATTTTAACGATTGTTCCAGGCTTTGTTGAGAACGATTCAATTTGGACCTTGCTTTAAAATTCGAAAACCCACTGAAAGATGTCGTAGTTTATTTGATATTGATGTGTATTTTGACCAACTTATTCCAACATAAAAATATTTGGGGACATATGCGTGTTTGTGCAGCTATAGTCATCTAGGCGTATGTCCGGCGTCTGCTAGGAACTTTATCGGTGCATGATTCTTGGTTCAGCAAAGATCTACGTTATATGCAGCACTCACTACTCGTGGTCTTGGACTGACTGGAGCATCAGTGTGTCACTCATTCGAAGTACTGATCGAAATGTAAGGTTGCGTGGGACATGTTGTTATTGCGAGGCAGTCTTCCACCTAAATTTTCCTTTCCATTTACAGGTCCCTCGCTCATTTAACAGAAAATTGGTCCACATCGAAAACAAACGAAAGAGACGACCAAATCCGTTTAACTGAAACAACCACTCAATCTTTTGATGACTCCACTCGAACAAGGACTCTCTCTAAGCAAAGCTGTTTCATTTCCACAGCAACTATGCCGCACATCCCTTTAACTTGCTTCGCAATCGTAAAACCACTCATCACCTCTAAAGTGATAAGGTGAATTTAGATCGTGTCAACCACTACCATTCACCATATCCTTGGTGATTTCAATATTTCATAAAACTATCTTCCGTGCTAGTTTTAAGTACGACCGTTAAATAGTTTCAATTTGCATACGAAATAGGATTGCACTCAAAGGTGCCTGGTTAAGCGGCCCTTCTGCAATGAAAAATAGTTTCAACTGATTTGTTGCTGCACACACCTCTTTGCCGGGCATAGTACTCTACTCACACACTCTTGCGAAACGGCGCGCTGCTGCATTGAATACGTTCCGTTTCAATGCATCATTTATACTGACAGGAAACACATATTGAGATAATGGGATATGCAAGGGATTCTAATGGTTCCTATTGCGATAACTCAAAAAGTAAAAGGTGCCACGGTGCGAAATTTATTTCCTTGGTGAAAGTTTACACATTCATCTTGGCAGGCTGGCGGTGCTGCACGTTGCATATACATAGCGATGGTGTCTGGCTAAATAAATGAATACTCGACCGGATATGAGGGGTGGTGAGCGGTCTTTTGTATCTATATTCCTTATCCAGTGTTCAACGACTATGCTGGGAATGCGTTTGTTAAATGGAAACGTGTATGATGGGCCCTGTTGTTGCTTTTATATTTTGGCAGATAGCCATACGTCCAATAGCGTCAGCACTGATTTATCAAGGTGTTTGGTTTAATTTTGGTTCACAAAGCTCTGAGGTTGCGGCTTATTGGTAAGAGTGGGGAACTAAATACTAAGCGAGGGCTTTTGGATATAATCCCCAAAAGTATACACCAGTTAATGTATGACAAACGTCGAAAAAAAAGTCAAAGAGATTCTTAATTCAAGGAGTTCAGCATTCAATTGTAGGTTTATTACAGAAATTAGAAACCCATACAGACGAATGGTTAAATGAAGCTGGGTCAAGTGGTCTATAATACTAACTTACTTGGACAAAACTACAAACCCGAGTTCATCACTCAAAACCAACTAAACCAACAAACTTATATAATGAATATATAACTTTCATGAGCTGAGCGACGTGTCCTTAAACCTGCAAGTCATGCATTGCTCAAAACATAAACTCGCTCCTTTTTAATATCTTTGCAATCTACATGTACATCGACTCGCATTCCTCATGTACCTCTGGGCAAAGTCCTTCAAAATGCTGATATATGTATATCTGGCAAAACCAATCCGACTGATCAGACTTCAGTTGCACGTCGAATCATCCATCGATACATGTTAAGATAATTTCCCACTTGAATTTGAACAGCTCTGCATACCTACACACATGAGTTTTCGAATGCTCTTCCTAAAACTTGTGCACAAGTTTCCGCATCTCTGGTGTTGGTATATGGGGTGGCCATATATCCTTGTGCACCCTTTCCACCTGAAACTGCTTGCTCATCTCAATGTGCCTCTCAAATTTTTATTCTGTGCCATTTTTGTATGCGTTTTTTTTTTTCTTCCTTCACTGCACACTTACAACCACCGATGACTGTTTTATGATCGAAACTTTTTCCAATTGCACCGTGTAGGTACGATAGTCGTCGACTATCAGAAGAGCAAGCCACGCTGTAGTGGCAACTATTCACAACCACACACCTTCAATCATGTTTAAAGTGGAGATTCGCTCGTTTTATTAACACGCCCCAAAGAGCGGTTTCCAAAAGCACTCACCCCTTCGACCAAATCGAGCAGTGGTTCGGAAAGAAAGCTCGTGAAAAAAAAAAAAATAGAAGAATCCTAATATCCCTTAGGGGGGTGCACTGTTGTGTACTGCACATTTCATCTCGGCAACTCACGAACGCCTCTTAAAGTGCAGCGCAATATAAACTGAAAACAAGATGACGTTGCCAGAACTGGCATAAAAAAGGACATCACTGTGAGAAGTTGTTCGTATGCCCGTTCCGCCCATTTAGCCTCAAGCCCATGCCACAATATAAAATCCGAGTACGTATTGTGGAATTCAAATATATCGAGGCACGAAGAAGTGGTTTACCAGCTAGCCCCCCGAATGCCTGCATTTTACGATTATGCAAGTCTAAGTATCGTACTTTGAACGCCATAAAAGTCGAATGGAGACAACGCTGCACATCTGGAATTTATCGATGTTTCGAATAGTTATCCGCTTAATCGAGCATAACTCGTTGGGTTATCGACAGCGGAAATCTGAATGCATTCACCGCTCGGTGGTCAGTTTAGGGCGGGATGGAATTGGCAATTTCTTTTTCTGTGCAGCCTTCTCTGGTGGAATAGGAGGCGTCCTTGGACAATAAAATATCCACCACTAAGATTCGGGTTTTGTAATTTTCGCTTAAATAGCTTATCTGGAAATAGGTCGAGATGAATATTATTTTAATAGTCTTGGAAAACCCAGTCAAAAGTTGTTTATAAAATATGCATAATTCATGAGTCCTCCTTCAAGGAGAATTATTGTCACTTCGTATTTGCATTCCTTTATACGTAAGCTCATTCCGTTGGGGTCGTATGAAAGGATGATGAATCACTGAAGAGCACAATTGGGGACGGGATTGACATTTAGATGACACTAATCTCTAGAATAGATGGCACAATAAGCAATTATAACGTTCTTTATTTTATGTTTATTTTTCAACTTAAGCATAGCATAAAAGATGATTCCTATTTAACTTTTCGGAAAAAAAAAAGAGTTCAAATGGCTAAGGCATTTCAAAGCTAGTAGAAGTAGATATTCCTGAAATATACTCTTCTGAAATATCGGCTTAGATCTCCTCTTTTGAAATTGGGAAAGTAAAAAAATATGTCATACCTGGCAATCGCGACATTTTGCGTTGAAACTGTAAAAGCCGAAGCAAATTTTGAGCAGTTTAGTTTGTATTTCAACTGTGAAAGCCTAAGTCGATTTCGAGCAGTAGTTTTCAAATCTATTTCGGCCAAACCCTTCAGTCGGAAAAAAAGAAAATTGAGCCCTTTGCTGCCCAGGCTTGGACTTCAATTACGGTATTATTCAATTACATAGTATCGACTTACTTAATAAGATAACTTCTCGCGTTCTGGGGCCACGCAAGACCGAAAAACAATAGCTCGTACCTCACCGTTTTTCCAAAAACCAACCTGGAGAAAGCGCACTTGATAAAAACTCCACACATTCTGAGCCCGACGGGTGTTGTACTTATAACAAAGCATTTCCTTTCCACAAACGATCATGTGACACTTTTCTTTACCATCTGTGCACTCTTTGAAAAGTTCTTGTTGCAGCAGCTGTTTTGGTTTATTTTATATATGTCTATTTTTTTCCTGTTTCCTTCGTCGGGCCTTGGAATTCATTTAAAAACCCACACGAGGATTTTGTTCCCAAAAGTACTTTCGGTTAAATGCTACCATCAATTCACCTCTAATGGTGTCCTAAATTGCAGGAAATGTTGGCCCATTTATTTTTAGGATTCCTTTCTTTTTTTTTTGTATTCGTCCCTCTCCTTTCACACACACATTCGTTCGTGTATCTGTCATCTAAGAAAGGAGCACATTTTTGTCCTGCAATTTGAAATTATTTATGATAACTCATAACCAAAGTGGCATTGATAAGATGAATGTGTCGAAATTTCATTGACACACATATATTAGGTCGTCGTTTTTATTATTTCTTTCAAATAAAACATTCATTTATAGTTGATGGAGGGTTCATATTTAACAAATTCGAGCGAAGACATATAAAAGCAATTTTGAATCAGTGACGCTCAAAGAGGGGGGAGGCGATAAATAAGGAAGTTACTCGTAAACGCTTTGACATGGGATTGCTTTTATTGGGCAGGTTTTTTGAACTGCACTGGTTTGTTTGCTCAAAAAGGGTTGTCGATAGTGGGAGTTTATAAATCGTGATGAATGAAGGATGAAGTTGTATTCAACGACAATGAAGTGGCATTCAACTCTATTTTTTTAATTTCTCAAAAATATTGAATGTCACCAACCTTTCTTATATTTTTCTTTAAATTAATGGAATTTTTATATTTTTCTATTATTCAATAATTGTTAAGAAATTTATATGAAATAATAAAAATAAAAAAAAAAAAAAATGTTGAGAAGAATATTGTTTATAGTGGCTATCAGTGGTGTGCTTTCTTGCACATGAGACTTAGTTATTAAATTAAGTTACAAATTTCTGAATATAAATGACACCATACAAATATTAAACACGGACCGTTTTACCCCTCCCTTTAAAAAAAAACCCTTTATTTTAAGTAGGTATTTTTACAGACACATACTGGTGTTCAATTCTCAAATACCACGGTTGGTAAAAAAGGACTGCACAAATGAGGAAAACCTATTCAGAATCGAGAGCTCAGGACTGACCTCTATAGCAACGACCCAAACATTGCACATAGCTCCCCTGGATATCATTCATTTACCACACAGCATTGTTCAAGTTCTGAGCTGTTTGAGTTTCCTGTGAAAATTACAAAGATGGATTTCAAAGTTTCAAATCGAATTGTTAAACCAAATGCAACCTCATTTCACTGACCAATTTTCCAGCTGAACTTTTATGCCATCCTTTCGAAAGGATTCCTTCGGGGAATATGCACAAAAAAAAAAAATTACAATAACTTATCTGCTTCAATTACTTCTCGTTCACTTTTTCGAAACTTTCAAAGTCAAACAAAGACTTTCTCTTAGTAAATCTCGAACGCCAAGACAAAATGTAATCTCTCACAAAAATATTGGGAAAAAAAACGAACGATAAACTTTCTCCATCTTGCATGGCGCCTCTCTTACCTATAAATTTATCATCAGTTTCCATATCGATGAAATGAAAAGGGATACTGTGTCCTTCTGTGAGTTGCATCGCCAGTCACCCGTTCTTTCCATCATCATGCTGCCATATTGATAGTTTCCTTCGAAAATGCTTTTTGTTCGTGTTTTTTTTTCCTGATATTTTCCTCAAGAGCACCCAGTTTCATACAATCGTCAATCCAACAGCCAGCGTTGACATCGACTTTCTTGCGTAATGCCGTCGTCTATCAGAGGTGGAACAGAGGTTTCTCTATCCTTATCGAAAACGAAAATTCCCAAGGATAATACAAATCGAAAAGTTCAACACATTGATCTGCGATAAGTTTCCGCATTGTGTGCACATTGCATTATAAGAATCCAAACTTTTGTTGCGATTTCTAGGATTCGACCAATCCGGCCGGAAATGATGTCGCTCGTTCGCACCAGAAGTCTCCCCAGTGTGACCACTCCAGCGATCTGTATCACGCTCTCAATTTAAATGTTTTCTTTTCGAAAGTTGAATTGAAAATTTTCCAATTTTTTTGTCTGTCTTCGTCGTAGTTGGTTGGCGTCGCGTCGATGGGTTTCCTCCTGCGTTGGTTGAATTTAATTTGCATACCCTCGTTATCATCCTGGTGCAGGAGGGTCGCGGTGTAGGGGGCCTATTGATGCAAACACAGAAATATTTGTGAAATGCAGCAGCACCAGCGAACGCAATGCGAATGAGGATTTGTTACGTTGTCTGCCATGTTCCTGAAACCAGTTAAGTCCGTGTCCTTGGCAACTGTACAGAAAAGAGACGGAATCAGATTTGTAGGAAAGATTTCTTGATAATTTATTCTTTGGCCGTCTGTGCGTCCAATTGCTGTTCATTTACTTTGGGTATATTCCCCAGAGATATTTTTTTTTTTCTTTTAATAAAATCCCTTCACAATACTGAAATAATTTTGGGATATTTATCTAAAAGAACTTATGGTACTGGTGAAAAGGTTAACAAAAGCAAAGCGGACACAAAATTCGCAAAAGGGCAAACCGTTGTGAAGCTGTGGCATACCTTTGAATCTAATTGGACAGTCAGTAGCTTTTTTAGAGCTTCACGCTTTTTATAATTTTTATAAGATAGAAAATTAAATGTACTTTTGATTCAAAAATTCAGTACAGCAACTACAACAACAGTTCTATTTTATAATGAATTTTGTGAATTTTGAGAATAAAGAATAAGAAAAAAAAAAACACGGAACTGTGAACAATTCGAAATTTGGGTGCGCAACGGTGGCGGTCGAAGACGTAAGCATCCTGTAAAATTGGCAATATTTTTGCTGGGGCATGATTTAAGAGTATTCTGGTCAAGAATTCTAGAGACTGGAACATCAACTGTCTCGGGCGTTCAAAAACTGATGACAGATTTAAGATTAGACCACCAGCAATTCAGAACTGTACTGTTAAAATGTACCCGATTTAATAGAAGACATCTACCATGTAACTCAGTTCAGGGTTACCGCTAAGTAGATTTAAAAATTAAAAGGACCGGGAACACAAAGTGTCATTTCTGAGGGAAGTTTTACGAAACTCCTTTGCGACTCTGGAATCTTCGCTCGATATATCTAATAGAACTAAATAAATAAAGGGTGCGTCCCATAATTCCTATGTAGAAAATGTAATTTTGTAAGAAAATACAAATTTTTAACTGATTTATAGAGCATACAGATTGGGGTTATGTATGGAATAGCACATCGGATAAATGCCCGCCACATCTTTGCTGGCAAGTACCTACGTACTACGTACTGTGGCTGAAAATCATTAATATACCTCCCAGTTTCCTCTTTTAAGGAGTTGGTGGACTTGGGCTTGTTTGCATAGCCCTTTGACTTAAAAAAATCCCAAATGAAAAAGTCCAATGCCGTTCGATCACAAGATCATGATTAGGAAATGACTCATATAATTCAATTAGATTTTCTGGCTGTATGGCATGTGGCACCATCTTGTTGAAACCACATGTTGGTCACACCTATATCTTGTAATTTAGGCATTAAAAACTGGGTTATTATGTTCTCAAAATGCCCAATTCTTGACTACGGTGCCGAATTGATGTTCCTGGACTGTCAGCAATACTCTCGCGAACTGCTTCGATGCTTTCTATTGACCGACTTATGACAGGACACCCATAGTGTTTAAGATCACTTATTGATCCAATATTTTTTTTCAATTATTCTCTTCACAATTGATTACTATGACGCCATATTTTGTAAAGAAAATTACTGACTGTAGCTGACAAACTTATTTTTAAAATATTGCTCAAGAATGAGAAGGAGTTGTTCTTTCGTATAGCGCTTCATTTTTACGACCCCGAACTCTCAGCTGTCACCACAATCCGTTTGTGTGTGTTTTTATTTTTTGAGTCGAATAAAAGTCTGACGTCCACGATTGGTGTGCAGTGCTTTTTTTTTTTTTGGAATCGAAGCTGAGACTTAGACTACCCAAAAACTGCTTTTGCATATTTGGCGTCAAATTTGACTGATATAGAGAGTGAAAAGAATTTTCTGTAAGTCAGACACCTCACCAGAAAAGTAATTGCTGGCACAAAACATAAAATAAAAATAGGAGGTTCATTTTTCCTAAATAAGGACTACACTTTTTATTTACCTAACACGAACATTTGAATGTGCTCAGATGGACGTTTTTAATACATGCATTATTGATAGGAATAAAAATAGCTTAATTTAAGAAGCAGCATTTAATGCTGTGTAAATTCATTCTACTTCCGTTGGTATTGGGTTGGTGATATTCTGTGGAAAAAAATCCGACTTGATTTCGGTGAGGATGTCTCTAATCATTACCAGTAGAATTGTGCGGCTAATTTAAATCTGGCTATAACGTTTCCTTTCGAGACAGGATACATGAAAAACAAATTACCATACGCAAACTCCACTTGAGTGTATTTATTTTAGAAGTACTGTCTTATTTTTTTATGGGACAAAGAGTTTTTCTTCTGCTCAAGCTTTCTTTCCTTTCCAGGTGCAAGATTAATTTTTCGCCTCGCCGCTTAAATCCACATCACGTACCCCATTTCGTAACCGTTTCCTCAAAGACACAAAATATAATCTAACGACAAGAAGAACAAATTCATCCTTTTCAATAAAACCAGACGACAACATCATCTCGATCTCATTGCACATTCATAACACATCCTCGGCGAAGTCTTATAATCGAAGGCATTAGTCTTATGAGCTTCGGAGTAATTGGGCTGTGAATCCTTTTTTTATTTTTGTTTCTTTTTGTCCCCCTTTCTGTTGGGCCGAACAAAAGATCCATTCTTCTACAAGCGTTGAGTTTGAAGAGTGAGCGAGACTTGTGCTTGCTCATTTGTTGTCAGAGTGTATACACAGTGTGGATAAGTGGTTGGGTTGTGTCCCTTTTTGTCAGAGGTAATATTTTTCTAGGCACAATAAAACGGAATTCACTCGGTTGGAGTTTGTTTTTGTGGAAGGGAACAAATACAATAAATTGCCCCCATACTTGAAGAGGTGATAAAGACTCTTAACACTTTCGGTCTGGAATTGAAATGGATCGGGCCAGGCCATTAGGAAGTTTACTTATCTCCAGTCACAGACGAAAGATAACAGTCTTTCGACTCGAACGCCTGTATGGAAATGTGACTTGGCATTTGTGTTGTTGTCCTTTGTGGGGGTGGGTGTATGGAGAGGAATAGAAATTGGAAAGGCGGGTATGTCTTATTATTTTACGGACCAAAGTGTGTATGGAGATTGCTGTAATTTATTTGCATCCACTTATAGGAGAGGGTGTATGATATGGGTAGCGATTTGTTTTGATGGTTCAAAGGAGAGATTTTGGAAGAAAGTCCGTATTCCTAAGATTAGCGGAGTGCATATTGAAAGCTCTGGGGAGTTCTGTTCAAACTTTTTTTTTTTTATATATACCCATGCCCAGCTGGCTGACACTAACGAAGGTCAATAAGTCTTTAGTAGCAGCGTGCGCTATATCTGCTGGCGTATGAATCTCTATTAAAGACACGTTTTCTTAACCAATGAAAAGCCGGACATTCACATAAAATGTGCTCAGAGGACTCGACATCCTCCAGACAGAATCTGCCTTCTGTTTCCGGACAAAGGTTCATTTTGTTGAGGTGATATCTAAGGCCACAATGACCTGTGAGGAAGCCCGTTAGCTTTCTTATGTTAGCCTAAGGATTCCCTTATAGGAGTAAGGCTTAATTAATCGCTTGGATTGTCTTAGATCAGGGACATGTTCCCAGTTATCAAGACGAAGTTGTTTTTCCCAATCATTAATTTGCCTTAGCGCAGAAGTCCAATTGACTGTGCAGTAGGGTTCTGGTCCACAGAGAAGGACATCTAGCATCTTACTACTGTCTGTTAGTGGGTATATTGTCCTTAAAAATTCGCATAAGCAAACACGTTTTTTTATCGTTACAAGGCGCATGTAGTCTGACTTCTGTTTATCATTGGAGACACATTAAAGCATTTTTAGAGGGTCGGACTGCAACAAGGTCGCTATAAAAAATTGGTGCGTAATGCTCGCTTATCCAACATACTAAACTCCGCTCGAGTTGGACGAAGTGGGGGTTCATTGCGTATATATATTTTTCAATACATCATTTCTTGCTGTGGACTTGTTTTTCATAACAGTCAACATACAACTCACGTTCAATTTTACTTTTATAACAACCGTAGCTCAGTTGGCTATTATATCCAGGTCAGAGGACCACCTAGAAGATGAAAACAATTAAATTTCTAAATGATATCTATGCCTCTGAAAGCGAATACAACGTGACCGCGCCTATCCTCCACCACCACTCAATGAAGGAACAAATTCCCACTCTCCTATCTGCTGTGGAAAGTTCTGTCGAGACCCGGGGCAGAATTGTCCCCAAAAATTCATTTCATTGTTTTTATTGTTTGCATTAGCCCAGAGAGCGTACCAACTACTTACCGACCGCAGGTATACTGTGAAGACAGCCAACCCTCCAAGCCATTCCGCCAAGTGGGACTCATAAAAATGAAAGAAAAATAATCGCAAATATTGCTACAAAATTTCACACCTCTGCCACGGTATAGGTACACGATGAGAACACACAAAAAAAAAACTTCTAACGACACTCGGGGGTAAACAACTGTGAATTTCTTAGTTTTTTTTTGCGGGTCATGCCGGTTCCTGCCTCAGCTTCCTGCCATCACTTTTAAGACAATAAAAACTCGGAACTGCCACATGAAGAGCGAACTTATGGTGTGGCAATGAAAAGTTCATTATGACCTCACAGCGATATGAGGATGTAGTTGAAAACTTTACAATCTTCAGCCAGCGAGTGTTTGCTATATGTTTGACGAGGTGTGAGTTTATGAGATATTTTGCCGTTTACATCATCAAAATGTCCTTGTTGATGTGTACCAAATGGAGCTTGGTGTAGGCCTACCTTGACATCAACGCATATATATTGATTTTGTTTACTAGCTGTCGGAATGTGTGCTTCGCTTCTGTGGGGGGAATTCAATTTTCTTTGAAGCTGTCACGTAACCCAAAATGGAAACTTATCGAAGAAATTTTTAAACAAAAAGGAAAGACATTCGAAAGGCGACGTGACGTCGGGCATCCCATGGGAAAATAAAGATTTTGCCTCTGTACAGACAGTTGAATTGAGTGTGATTACGTCGAAGGTGGAACGAAAATAACGTGCGCTTAAGAAATTCTCAAATAAAACCAAGGAGTACTTTATATATCTCATCTTATAGTGATTTTGTTGTAACCCACTTTTTCTGAACACACAGTTCGGGGATTGGTTTCCTTTTACTTGGCACGCATCTGTAGCTTGGTTCACTATACCCTAGAGCACAAAAATAATGAATGATGTCCTTTGAGCGGGTAATTAGATAATTGAATTGCATTCAAATTAGTTTTAGTCGTTTCTCAGCCATAAACGAGTATAGTAAACAATATGTGTTTGACGGAAAATGCATTCAGAAAGGAAAAGAACAAAATGCTTTATTTGTTCTATGTCAGAGCAGAGTTCAAATATTAATTTTCACCCGCTTGTATTTTGTATTCAGCGACATTGTGTCACTTTCGCGTTTATAATATCCTTAATATAATAAAACTGTAACTTTTTTTTCCGGTCGTAAGCTGTTTGCCCGGAATAGATTAAAAAACTACTGCACGAAATTGATTCGCGTTTTCACAGTTGCATTGGAAATTATCGAGATTAAAAGATAGGATATGTTTTATCATTGTCCGCTGTCCGGAAGCGGATATCTAAGCTGATATCTAAGAAAAGTTGTAATTCTCGAATGCCTTCTAGCTCCTAGCTTTGGAATGACTCATCCAAATGAAATTGGATTTTTTTTTAAAATAAAGTTCAATTACGTACAAAGATTATAAGATATAAATCATCTTTGTACGTTATCCTGACTTTGGAAAATAAGCAATAATCCATAATTTTTATACAATTCAAAAAAGTCAAATGTTCGATCGCTAGATCGTTGGATTTTCCCAGCGTTGAGTGGAGGAAATTTTGTGTGTGTGTGCGAGAAAATCTGTTCCTCTCCCTGTACCTTTTGTGCTGGGCCTGTATCTGCGAGATGTTGATAACCACTTTTGGTGTTACTATGGAAAATATTTTTTGGCAAATATTTTGCTCTAAATTTTTATAACAGTGATGTATTTAAATGTACAAAATCCTGAGTAAAACTTATGTTCAAAGGGACGCATTTCTTCGTTATCTAGTTAGATGCCGCTTTTTCGTTTATAAAACAAAACAGCACAAATATCGAATATAATTGTGGTACGTTATTATTTTGTATTAGTAGATATATACTTATAAAAGCTAGGGTCGATTTTCGACCACAAGCAAGACTAGTTTTATTGGATAACTAAACGAAATAATACGACACAATCGAAAGTCACACACAAATTTGCATGCATGGAGGTGAAGGCCGTAAAGTCTTTTCCTTTAACAAGCTTTCATGAGTATTTCGCAAAAATATATTGCGCTGTACTAATAACAAATTTTAGTCTCTTCTTTAAATTTACGGAAGCTCACAATTGCAAAATTTGTTTCGAAAATATAGCCAATTTGAACTACTAAAATTTAAAGTCGAAGCTAAAAATGTTAATTGGTAATGCTAAATGGTTTCCATGGCTGTCAGCTAGTTAATGCCTGTATGGCCAATGCATTTGCCAATTACATTAGTTTAATTTAAGAACAAACCATTTATTTAGAGTGGAAGTTGGATGGGGGTTGGTTTTTTTTTTTAAGCGATAGCTACTAATTTCTACCCTGATGGAGGGAAGAAATGATCATATGAAACATGGTTAAAACTAATGTAGCTCCACACACCCAGAAAAGAGTTTTCTTTACAAATAGTGTGACATATATTTGTATTGAAGACGTTTGGTTCCAACAAGATGGCATAGAATGTACACTGGCATCGATTGTCTCAATATTATATTGTAAAAAGATTGGCGAAAACCAGTCTGCGCGATTGGCCTCCATGGAAAAAGCGAGGTGCAGTCTCTCCATATCATGACTGTTTGAGATCACGCTGTCTTCTTTCTTATGTTACTGATGGCATCTAGAGTGGGACATATATTCCTTAAAGTGTTATTGGAGAAAATAATAGCTTTTTGACATTTGTCAACGTGGTTTCTTTTTTTGGAAGAAGAGGTTAACTTTTAATAAAGCTAGAATCTTTGCGAGGAATGGTCTTCTTCAGTGACATTTATACTAAAGTTCGGATCAGATGCAATGGGCCTGAATCGGTAAAGGGGTAAACCTTTATATGGCTAAGGTTACGGTTTAGGGATTTTTTTTTTGTAGACTTTTGTGACTTAGAAGATTGGTCGCAGCTTGAATTGGAGGTCCGGCATTAATAACATTCAAGAATGCGCGCCTGTCAAGCCATTGGAAACTATTGAGCGGTGCAGCTTCTTTTCAATCAAATTTTGTGAAAGTCAATAGAAGCAGCTGTACTCGGGGTAAAATGGAACTCATTAGTTATTCGTCATCCGAAAGCTAGAAAAAAAATTGTATACCTATCACTAAAGGTAGGTGAACGTGCAAAGGGGCAGTTGGTGTAAGCATCAACTGCTGGAAGAGAAAAATAAAATTTTAGCCTAATTCATATTACAAAGCATTTTTCTAAAGTACACCCCAATCGAGAAGGGTGAACTATTTAAAAAATATGCATGATGGCAGAACAGAGGGCATAGACGTTGAAATTTGAATAGATATTGCTTGCAGTGCTTTTGCCAGCCTGTCTCTAACTTCAAATTCAAGTTGTTAGTCTTTCAATCCATCGCTAAATTGTACTTTTTTACACATGAAAAGTGTAATTTTGTACACAACCTACAACCCACACCTTTCAAAACCATTTGATCCAAATTTGCATATAAATAATGTATTTTGAGAATCTTACATTGAAACTGAGAAGAAGGATTAACGACGAGTAACCACAAGAGTAATATGTCAGGCTTCTGAATTATTATGCCACACACCTTGTTCTCTCTGTAAGTCAAAGCCGTAGCCGTCACCCATAATCAATGTGTAAACAACCAAAAGGACATCCTAAATTTTTCTTACAGCTTAACGTTTCTCTCCGTTTAGTGATTTACACTTGGACACTTGTTGATCCTTACAAATTGTTATCCTTTATTTATGGCAGATTTTGCTGCTCGTTTCGTGGAGGTATGCTGTCCCTTCGTTTTGTGGGTTGCTTTGGCTCAACCAAAAAAAGGGGTTTCAAGCCGATACCAAGCGAATGGCATCTCTGCTGCTTTCGTATGCTGAATTGCTGCACACCTTAATTTACTGATGGTGAAAGGATTTATGGAGGTAACAACCAAGACCAGCATCATCGTCCTGGCGAATTGGGTGTTTAGTGAGTGTAACTGCTGTTTCTCGCAAGCTTTGCGTGAATTTATGAGCGCTTAGTAGTGTGGAACCAGGTGCAGAGAGTGAATAGCAGCACCAGACATTGTGTCGAGTGTTTAAAGTGCCGCAAGTAGGTACTTTGAGTGTGCGGTTAGTTTGGTGGATGCTGTATCCCTTGAAGGTACAGCGATATATCAAATTTGCACTCTCTCAAGGACCAGCCCTGAAGACTTTCTAGGACAGCGATGATAGATTCATCAATTTACTCGCATCCCCATCAACAGATTAGTGTACTCCCACTCTGCCGAGCGAATGACAAAACTGTGCTGTCATCTGATTGTAATTTTTGGCAGAGGCCTGTGTGACAGGCCCACACGATTAAATGGAAGTAAATCCACACTTGCTGTCATTTATTATGCTCTGTGGGGGCTTGGGCACGAGTAGTTCTACATCTGAACATTTGTCAACCGCTGACGCATTCGGAGGTTGTTCGAGGGAGGGTAAAGTACACCGCCGGCATATGGTTGGTTATTAATTCGCTCTCATATCATTATGCTGTACATATGCTGATGGTGGGCTTGGTGGTGTTGGTTGGAGGGATGAAAGCGTTAATCAAATTTTAATGGTTGTATCATTGTTTAATTATGTTAGCTTTTCCGTAAGCGGCGTACATTGAGTTGTTAATTAACCGTGGATTTACAAACACGTGTAGGGGTTCTTGTGCAAACAAATTGGCCAGGTAAAACAAGTGGATACATGAAAGAAACATGGATTATCGTACTTTTAAATTCACCGCCGCGGCTTTGCTTTTCGTCACCACTTGTGAGTAGTTACGAGTAGCTGGTGGGGCGCTCTAAACCCAAGGGCATATAAGGCGAACATTAAAGTTGCGCATGCATTGATATTAAATACACTGGCACTGCAACTTCACCACCTGACAGATATAAACGGGCAGAGATTAAAAAGAAAAGTAGCACCACCGCCAGAGATAAGTTAGAAAGTTTCTCAAAAAGGAGTTTTTCCGTCTCATTATGTACTCTAGCCTAATCCCTCTCTCGTCCCCCACTCACGTTAAATTGCCAGCACTCTGATGCATGCTAAATGAGCCTCACAAGGTTATCCCTGGGTGATTGCAGCAGGAGCACGATGAAACGTGTGTGTTCTCGGAGGAAGGAAAGTCGACTCCTGTTCGTTCCCTTTTAATTGCCAAAGGATTAAAGTTTTGGACGGTTGTTTTTTGCCGTTCAAGTTGTTTGTTGTAGGATTTGTGCTCTTGGTGGACAAAACTTTTCCTAGGAATGAAGTGCAATAGTCTTGCACTTAGCAGATAGTTGTAATGCTAATTAAATGAGGCAACATTTTCTGAGAGACTAAGAAGTTTATTTCGGAATTTGGGAAAGTAAGAGTTGGATTGTGAATTGTGGACGACGGCAGTGAGGACTGAATTAAGTGAGGCAGCAGGATGGCTTTAGAAGATTAGAAATTACTCTGATTGGTGTTACAATTAGTGTCCTGCACACAGAAGTGTTTCTGGGACTTAAAAATGGCTTTGTGATTAAAAAAGTTCAAACCGAGGCAATGTGTCTGATACTTTTGGCATGCTTAAACGATTTTAATAAAACAAAAACGGTCAGCATATACTTAGCTATTTTTTAAATAAGAATATAAGATATTTTGCTATGTTTATTTATGAAAATATACATACAAAGGGGGATTTTGATTTTCGAAAATGACTCTCAAACTTCTTCTCTGTTTAACTTCATTGGCAAAACCGGTGTACTGTTTATCACTGCACTCTTTATCTAGACCCAGTGCTGTAATATCAAGGATGGCCTTGGAAACGGAGTTTCGGTCTTTCTTGTCATCTTTAAATGAGGGGCCGGGATCCAACATCCTCTTGGCTGAAGATTTCTCTCTATGGTGATTATTTAGAGTTCATCCACATTTTTGTACAACTCATAGTATAATCTCGGTTGTTGGAGCAGATCCTTTATTCATACACCTCGCTGACAGGACCAAAGATCTGCCTTCTTCCGAAACCAAAACCATACAGTAAGAGCGATTATAGTGTGTTGCACAACAGTTTGGCACATTAAAACAGCTGGATAGGATTTTTTATTCAACGTTAGTTCTTGTACGATGCCATTTTTGTATTCGTCCATTTTCCTATTATTAGAAAAAGCTTTAACCTAGCCATTATTCCATATGTTCCCATCTTCGGTAAATAGAAGCAAACATTTAATTTGAATCAAATAATCACCACCAAATCGTTCTTTAAGTGTCACCTGATATTATCTACTAAGCGTCTGCAGACAGGGGGTTGGGTCCAAAAAGATGAACACGATCTGAAGGTCAGAGCTAAAGTGGCACTTGGACTCAGTTTCATTAAACAGACTGTGTTCCTAATCGATTGATTTGAGATCGACCTCAGCAGCAATTTATAAAGAAAAAGTTTAAGTGCCTAATGAGAGTGTGGTAATGACAGAGTGGTTTCAAGCAGTTAATTGGGTCACTTTGATCAATTTCTGATTGATGAACTTATTCTTACTTTCATAAGATTGAAACTTTTTGACCAAGGTGTTTGTCGGGAAAAGTTTCAAAAACTAAAAAGTATAAATAAACAAGCTCACCCGGCGCACTTCGTACCGCCTAAAATTAATCAAATTATTTACATTTTTTGATAAAATCGAACGTATTTATTGAACGAATGAAACTCCTTTGGAATTCAATTAAGTTCAATGCATAGAAAGGACTTCATAGGCTTCCGGTTCGAATTTTTGATCGATCTTTTCACACGCTACTGATTTTCTCAATTAACCAAATCGACTAAAGTAGAATGTGGGAAATCGGCAATCCTCGCTTCTGTCATTCGACCGAGTACATCCAGAAACGCTATTGTCCAAAAACATTGTGTTTAACGATGAAGGCCATGATCGTTTTGAGCTTTTGTTTGAAAAATCGTGCGGTATGTCATGGCGGTCGTCCGAAGTTTTCCCGGGAAGTAAGAATCACCGTTTAGATAATATTTTTCCCACTTCACATTCGATAAAGGTGCTATAAAACATTAAATATCAGTAGTTGCGACTTGTGAACACAGTGGCTCAATGATTAGTATATGCTGGACTCCTTGGGCTATGATATAAAAATGATGGTATACGAATAATGAACACAATATACCTCCCCTTCATTCTACCAGGTGATATGTGCCGCACGGCCTACGCACTCATAGGCCACATGCCACATCACATATTCTTTTATGCTTGCGATTTGCCCTCACCACCCCACAGCAAAGAGGCATCTACAACAGCGCCACCTATCAGGTCCAAAACTATCCTAGCTTCCCAACTGAAACCAAACATACACATCCACAAAATTGAAATCAGTTGAGTGGTTTCGGAGACTGACAGCAGCGCCCGTGCCCAAAACTACCAACCATACACATCCACAAAATTTCATTTAAATCGGTTGAAGGGTTTCGGAGATTGACAACACAGGAATGTTCACTGAAATGCCTATAACTCGTATAACCAATAAACATACAAAAACCGTATATCCATACAATCCTTGGTGTTGACGTCACCTTTCATTTGAAATTTCCAGAAACAAAATCGGTTAACGCATTAAGATTAAGAGACCATCAATTCAAACACAATGCGACTCATTTTGATATATTTATAAAAGGCGATAGAAGCCAACAGCACCACCTGTTAAGAATTTTCCGAATTTTCATTTTAATTTCATCTTAAACCATCCCTGATTCAAGACAAACAAAAAAATCATTCAAATCCGTCGAGCCGTTCTTGATTTTTTATCCGAATAACGCACAGCAATTGATTTTTATATTTATAATGTGTGGAAAAAAAAACAACAAAATGTACTGAAATTCATTTGTGTTTTCACGTATGCACAACACACACATACGTTTTCCGATATCAACCAAACTTCACAAAAACCATATATAGACCAATACCAAAAATGTGTGAAAGTTTGATTAAAATCGGTATTTGACTTAAGGCATGAATCGGCGACAAACGAACACAATTTTAATGCTCAATTTTTATATATATAGGTAAATAATTGGCGCTACAGGTCCTTGGGACTCTAGGCCGAGCTTCTCACCACCATTCGTCTTGTGTGAGTTTTTTTTTTTGGGGCGAATGGAATAGGGATCTACAATTTTTTGCCGAGTCCAAACGGCCAATTGAGAAGCTCTTTCATGACAGTTATACTCTCGGATGTTTGTCAGACGTTCGCGAGAGGTGGCACAATGAAAAAAACCTTAAGTTGGAATTTGGGTTTTTTTTCGGTATTCGAACCTGGGATCCCTCGCTTAGTAGTCCAACACACTAACCACTGCCCCTTTCAAAAACTGCTCTACGAATATAACTCCGTTTTTTTACCTATTTACAACTAGTGTGGGCTTCTGCACCATTCATTTTTTAACACGACTTAAAGGACAGGCAGTCAAATTGGAGGTTGAATTGTAAAGCGTGCACGTTTGTTGGGCTTTGTATATCCTGGCGATAATTCAATATTTTCAGCAATGTATGTATTAGATATTAGTACGATGGTGAAAGTAATATTTTTTGCCCTGGCTGTCAATTTTGTATTATTAATTTTTAAATAGCTCTTAAATTGTTATTTCTAGAATTTTTGTAGTTTCTTCACAATTATCAATACTTTTGCATGATGTATGTCACCGCACGTTGAATAGATTAATATTTGCACAAGCACAACATTTCAAATTACATAATGATTGCTTTCATATTTTGGTATACTCCGCATATTTATGTTACGAAGTAAATAAGGCAATAGTTACGGACGGGACATTCAAAATGATGATGAAATAGACTTATCGTAAGCCCCCTTGCTTATATCCCCAACAATTACCAACAACTTAACCCACATTTCACTTCCTGACAGGATGAAGGTCTCTGTTATTTAGTCTCTCTATTTCAGCGACGACTTCAACTCAAATGGTAACGTATATTTTTAGGTCATATAACCTAAACACGTGAGCCAAAATGATGTCAATGATATTACGTGATGTATTTCTCTCATCGTTGAATATTTTCACATCAGCACCACCTTATAACAGTTGTTTATAAATTCGAGTAAATTTAAACACCTTCTGGGTTTAGTGGTTTATATAAATATAACGAACCTGGCTAAGGATATTGGTTCAATGCCAATGACACTGGCTGTGTAATGACAGTCGTTCGATTTTAGTACTCAGATCCGAAAGCTCAATACATAATCAAATGGCGTAATGTAGGACATCCAACAAAGCCCTATGAACGATGAAAGTGATTTTAACGTTAATGATGCCATAAGTTCAGAATGACATCCTTCAGTTGCTTTAATTATCTCAGAATTATGTACGTATTAAAAATGCCGATACGGTTCAGTTTAACAACCTTCGACAGGCAATTTTGTTCCGCAATATTGATAGCCAACATAATGTCAACCGTTAAACGATTGTATATTAATAACGCAGTACACACAGTCTTACACGTGCACAAATGAATACTCGCATGTATGCCATGCGGCAAAAACTTTCGCCACCCGTTCATTGTTCGTCCGCTTTCCCAGAGAATTGCCCTCGCCCACTCGCCTTATTTATGCGATAATTCACATCAAACAATTTTTCATGTTTCCTTTAAGGATTGATTCGAGTCGTGTGTTCCTGCACACAGGAAAGTCATCAATCTTCAGCGGCGATCAACGGGCTGTGATTTGAAAACAGTGGAAGTACGAGTATAGATTTTTCCTTTTGTTTTCTGCCAGAACGAACGTTTCTGTCTAGTTCGTCATGAAACACGACAACACATGGTAATTTCATTCAATCTCCCAAGATATATCCGACGAATTGATAAACCCAACAACAATTTAAGATATTGCGCGCTCACCCCTTAGAGATGCAATGCCAGCAGCACATTGTTCCATAAAAGGTCAACCGTTTAGTATATGAACTGGAATTGAAATTTAATTTGAAAGGTGTCAGGCTATCAAGAAAGGTAAACATCTGCTGCTGGGATTATGTGTTCATCAGCACCCCAGAGGGTCAGTGTATAAACTAAGCTGGCTTCTTTGTTGTGTTTCGGTACATCCGTTATGGATACTACGATGATAGAGACGTTACTTGATGTGCAAAATTTTATCTAGATGGCAGAATAAATGGTTCACAGAGAGTCTGGTAGCATGGTGTGGGGGAGCTTGCTTGCTAATCATCTGCAGACATGCAATTAAGTTATTAGGCAACCAAACAATGGTGCGCTGTTGTACTGCTGTCGTCTGGGCTTTGTTGTGGTGGTGGGAAATGCTCACAATGGAAGACGGTATTTAAAAGAGGGTTTACTTGAACGTTTCATTGTATTAGTGCTAATATTGAGCTTTATATAAAAATAATTAGATTACTCAGTAATCCACAGCTCTGGGGGTATGTGAATGTAATCACATTTTGAGGAGTTGCTGTAGTGAAGGCAGGAGTTTAAGTAAAATCGATAGAATTGGAATTTGTTATCATTTGGGAAGTATCCCAGAGAGATATATCTGTACTGAGGTTAACAGATTTGTAGTTTTGTAATTCAGTTAAAAAAACACTTACTAATTTAATGAGTAGTGAAATTCCAGAAATTCGTGATTTTTTTCTTATTTGTCGTGTGTTTTAAGTTATTAAATAAAATTTTGCTGGTTTGGAAAATTTGTTTCTACCATGATATGGTGGATGCTCACATCAGAATGCAATCGTAAGGCATGCAAAATTATTTCAAAAGAACATACCGAAAGTATTCTTCAAATTAGAAACATGTCGACTGGCAACATTCAATCTGCCGCCCTGTGGCCGGCATCTGCAGTGATAACTTCTTAAATAGATTAGAGTGCTGGTTTTCATGGAGTTAATTGCAATTACTTGGTGACAAAAATAAAATATTGTTGGTCCAGCCAATCACGACTAAATGATATACTCAGCCCTCTATAAACTATCTTAACAAATACGTAAATTTAAGCAGTCCGTATTAATATCAACAATTTGTAACACTGCGTCTGATTATCTTGGTTATCAAAAAAATAAAACTGGTTCCGGATAAATCTGCTAGAAACAAAAAAAAAATATTTGCCAGGTATGGTACAACATAGCTTTTAGCTTGATTGAACTTTCTTCACCTGGGCAAGACAGAAGTTTACAAAAAACTACAAAATTCAATAAAGTGCACGACTGTTTTGCATGAAACTTTTCCCATCATATGATAAATGGTTTGGAGTGAGTTTGGCCTTAATATCATCTCTTTTTTGATGCGTAGCTGTAGCTTTTTGTAAAAAGCGTGTTGTTATAAGTGAGATAAAAGTATGTGTGTTCAATGATCCTTCGTATATGGAGTATGGATAACTCTTGTGCGTCTATCTAAGCGCAATGAAACAGATGTCGAAACGAGGCATTGGCTGTGAACGCATTTCTAAACACTTATTAGTGTATGAGCAACCGATTTTGCGCTACTCTTCAGTCCTCTCATCAATGGAATTCGATCAACTACAGCTGAAGGATACAGACATGTCCTTTCGCCGACTTTCGAGCAAGACAGTCGTTTTTAATTATCTATAAATAATTCTAAAAGCAGTGAAGTAAACGGACGCGTTTTATCCAGAATTGTGAAACAATTTAATTTTTATTTCCATAAGTTTACAGTCCACTAGCTGACTAAAAACCACAACTAAATTAATCATAAATGTGCGTTAGTCAAATATTAGGAAAATATTATTTATCTGGTTTTTAATAATCGACTTTCTTTTTTGCAAGTTGGAAATTTTAAATCACCCAGTAGTTGTTAAATTACAGCCAGGAAAGGGAAAGTTGTTGTTTTATTTTCTATATGTTTTATTTAGGCTAGCTATTTAATTATTTAGAACTGCGCATATTGCTTCGGTAAAGGTTCGATAAATGTCTATGGAATTTGATACAGATTTTTGTATTTCGAAACATAAACCATTTTTATCTTTGTGATCACTTGATAAATTTGCATTAAAAAAAATCACGTATGAATGTTGTATCTAATAATATTCCAGAAAGTTGTTGAATGTCAATGGTTAATGAAGTGAATGTGAAAATGGATGAAATGAATGAGTGAATCAGTGAAGTGAATATTGAGACTATTGCCCTTGGAGGAAAAAAGACAATAGCTATAGGTAGTTGTGATTTTATGACAAATCAATTTCAAGTACCTATGTACGATGTAACATAAAAAACAGAACGATCTTGTGACCACAGCATAGTAGTGAAATTTCTCTTGCTATATGTGGATATTATAATGTATGTTTAATAAAGTTAGGTTGTAGTAATGAATTTAATTTAAAAAAAATAAATCTTTATATGTAATTTAAATACAGCGCAGTAGAAGTGTATTCATTCGATTGAAATTTTTTATAAATCCAACGTTTTCTCATTTTAGAGTTTTTGTTTGCATTTGGTTTTCATGCGATTACACCTTACTTACTTTACTTTTGGTGGCGCTTACAGTACGGTGGACCACGGCCTCAACCAACAACTTAGTTAGTGATTTTATTTAATCAATTGATTCAGTAGTCTAGTGTCTGTATAAGACCTACCTTATAAATTTCAGAGCCTCAGTGACAACAGTGCCACCTATCGGTTCCGAAAGTATCCTATCTTCCCAGCTGAAACCAACCATACCCATCCACAAAATTTTATTTAATTCGGTTGAGTAGTTTCGGAGACCGACAAAACCATATTCGCACAAAAGGATAACTTAAATGCTTATAACTCATGAACCAATACACATACAAATGCCGTGTATACATAAAAAAAATGGTATATACATATGTAACCTTTCATTTGAAATTTCCAGAAAGAAAATAATCGGTTCGGGCATTTCTGAGAACATCAATAATCTTAAACAAAATGCAACTTATTTTTATATGTACCTAAATTAAATTTCATAAATGAATTCCATTTGTAAATGAGTATGTCCAGTATAAAAGTTTATTTTGAATAGAGCGGCAGGGACTTAGAAAACTAATGAAGACGCACTATGGCTTTGTTATGCTTCTCCAAACGACAGTGTAAAAATTGTTTCTAAATGATCTGAATACTCTTCTGTTAGAAATTTTTTTTTGGGACTTTTCCCAAGCACAGGGTAATGCCATCACATCGTCTTTGCATTCAGCTACCAATATAAGCTGAAATAAATATACAAGTATCTATATAACACATAGTGTCCATTCTTCTGGGTCATTACATATGTTCGCAACTGAATTCAGATACGGTTGGTACTTTTATAGCAGAAGGAAAGTCAAATCACCAATGATGAGTAAATAAAAATCAAGCCAACCATATTTCACCTCATTTCTTGACCTGCATTTCATTCAAGTCGAATATCATCCACAACCTGTCCTTCACAAATATTATAGCAAACCCCCTTTTAAAACCAACGCCACCAACTCATGCGCACATTGAATAAAACCCACAAAATTTCTCCGAATCCACCACTCATTTTCCGGTATCCAACGAACTAACCTCACCTTCACAAGATTCAACGATTTCGTTGGCCCGTAACATGAAACCCGATGCTACGCGATTGCGATACCAGTCAGTTACCTCGGAAGCGTGGCGATGTCAAATTAACCTCCGTGCACCTTGACTGTAGAGAAATTTGTTCAACCACCTACCGTCTCATATCAGACAAAAAAAAAAAAAAAGTAACCTTTTACAACCGCCGCCGGTTTGTGTCGACAAATTAGTCCATCTCCTCCCCCCGCCCAAAAGATGGATAAACATCCCGTATCTCTTTGTGTGAGCCTTTGCTAATTGTGTGTTCAAATAAAATACAAACGGGATTTTTCCAAATCCTTTCCGGATATTCACTTTTCTATATTTTCGTCGGTCTATTGTTTTAGTGAGTGGAAATTGGTTATGAGAGTCCTTGTGAAAACTAGCCTCCATTGGGGCAGTATTTCTAATACAATCCCGTGCAGTGAAAGGATTTACGTGAAGTTCCAGTTTTAAATTTCAAATGAGTATCCTCTGAAAGGATATTATGTCGTCACTCGTCGGCACTACATTGTGTTCCTTGTACATATCGTGTGTGAATAGTGTCTAGGTATTTTGTTTTTTTTTAACAAATGTAATAGGGAAAGTGCTGCAGAAAAAAGGATCCAAGTGTGCACTCAATTAGAAATCGCTCATCATCTCCTTCGTCGTTCAACACAGCATAAACAACAAGATAAACAAATTCCGGGACTACATAGCGGATGAGAGAATATATTTGTTTTTGCTAGCTAAGGACGAGAGGGGAATAAATTACGAAAGTGGCACAACTCTCAACTAAAGTTTACTGACTGCAATAACAACAACTACGACAGGAACTGACATCAACTCTACTACACAACAGAGTACCTACTTACTGTACTGCTACACTCTTTACAGTTCAGGTGAATATTTGATTTGAATTGGCCGTTAATGACAGGGATTTTACCTGGGTAGTTAAATAAAGTTTGTGTGATGTGACATTTGAGATAGGTACTTTAAGCGATTTAACTGTTTCATCTGAATGTATGTTGATCACGGTTCCAGTGAGATGGATTGTTGGGGATTACATCCTATCCCTGACGGCGGATGGATGGTCATGGGTTTGGTTTTCGGGTATTCGGCATTTGCTTATGTAATCCGAGCAAGTTAAATGGTCGTGGGGAGGATGATTAACAGGGTTGGGTTCTTGTGTTTACTAAGGCATATCACGTGTAAAAGAAGTTTTAAGGACGAGTGAACTTATTATGTGGCAGAACAATGTATACACGAATTTGTTAGCAGGTGAATGATTCTAACGACCGAAGGGACTAACAAATATATTCGAGTGACAGTTTGCTCGACGATTATGATAGAGATGTGTTGAAGACGAGGGTGGCGTTTGTATTTTCGGGTCGCGGATGAAAGGGTAGGTGCTAGTGGTTATGTTAATAAGCATTAGTCTTGGAGCATTTGCGGATCTTTAATTGCTGACTTTGGTTGGGAATTTTGCCGGAGATAGCTGACTGTTTGGAATTTATGCTTCAGGAAATTAAACTTAATCGATTCGGTAATAGCTGGATGTGTTTTTTTTTTCTCTTTTTGACTTGATTTGACGTTAATTTTCGATCCTCAGGGCAAACAGAGGTGTACAAGCTATACCATAAGGGGCTGATGTATTTAATATCAAGTACATATTCCCGAACAGATAGACAAATGTAATGGGTACGAAAACAAGTGACAGGCCAGAAGCTGGTTAGCTGCATAGCCTCCGAACTGTCAATTAATGCATTCCTATGACTTTTGTCTATCTGGCCTATTACTGTCCGAGGTGAGTAGGTACTATTGCGAATGAAATATGTCAACGCGGACAATATTAGGTTTATTTTTTTTCACAACTATCTGAGCAAAGTAAAGCTAGCAAATTTTCAAAAAAAAAATATCACCGATTAACCTAAAAGTATGCAATCATTTCTGATAAAGTGGTATGAACTGTCATGTTTGGCTTATTTTTCACTTTGGTGTATGCAAACAAGTTACAATCTTCATACCCCGAAGGTGGCAATAACGACTATAAATGTTACCCTGTGTGTGTTCCGAATTGGAACAAAGTGTAATGTGAATGACAGAAGAGTTTAGTGACATGTAGTTGTCATGCATTGAGAATCAGTTTCATTGAAACAGACCTGTAAATCTGAACAACGAACAAATACCACAGGAGTGAACCAGTAAAAGCGGTTCAGTTTTTTTATGAATGATACTTATTTAGGTTGGCAACGAGAGTACAATTTTCCTGTGCACGGCAACTCTTGGTTACAAAACACAACTAGATATATCGCGTAACATTGCCAGCCACTTGTAAAAATTGTAACAATTTGAACTGTTTTTATTAAAAATCGTCGTGCTTTTTAAATCACGGCCATATTCTAAGTGGGTTAGCTTACGGCGGAAAATATTTTAGTCGAATTCCATAGCTTTGGAACTTACCAGTTTCGAATACGATCATTCATGCGCAATAAAGATAAACAGAACCATTGCTGTTGCTTTTTCTTTTTAACGCCAAACGATCGGCAGAAATAAGGGTACAGCAATTTGTCAAGCAAACACGATACAATTAAGCAGAAACAAAAAAATGGACGGGCACTAACCCAAGGAAACGAAAATAATTGAACTTGGTACGTAGTTCAAAACATATAACGTTGAGACCGTCGATTTGTGCACGGCGTGTAGTTATTTCGTGAACAAGAAACTGCCTACCCCTTTGGATGTTTAATTCAAGTTCAAGTACCAATGTGGCTCACCCAAGGCTTATTTCGACCTCCAAAATAGTTTTTTTTCTTTTTTAAACAATATAAATAATCGCAAATACAATTGAAACCGAGATTTTTTTATGACATTTATACACTCGGATGTCAAAAGTTTATAAAAGGGGACGCAGTGAAAATAACCTTAGTTTGTAATTTGTGTTCTACTGGGGATCGAACTTGAGACTTGAGACCCCTCGCCCAGTAGTCCCGCGCTCTGACCACTGATCACTATGACAATAATAACTTCTAGATAAAGTCTTAAATTCCTACCGATTGGACCAAGATCAAATACTTAACCTTACCTCGGGGTATCGCGGTCAGAAACAAACTTTGAAGTTAGTGCACTCAGAAGGCCAGAAAACTTTTTCTAAAACATTTGTATGAGAAGTAGATATTGTCCGTGGAATTGGTTCAAAAATGAGCTGTGGAGTGGGAGCGGGCATTTTCTCAGCAGAATTAGACATCTCCAAATCATTCCGCCTCCCTAACGCTGCCAGCGTCTTTCAAGCAGAAGTACTCGCAATCAAGGAGGCGTGTAGACTGCTTCTTAACGTAACTTCACCCAGAAGAAAAATAGGCATCTTCGTTGACAGTCAGGCCGCGATCAAGGCTGTCGGGGCAACTAAATCGACGTCCAAACGTGTTGTGGACTGCAGGAAGACGCTTGCCAGGGCTTGTCATCTGTTTGAAATCACTCTCGTCTGGGTTCCTGGCCATAGGAACGTAGAGGGGAATGAGAAAGCTGATGAACTTGCCAGACGTGGCTCTACTCTGTCCGTGTCTCTAGCGGAGGTAGTCTTCCCTCCGCTGGGATACGTTAAGAGAGAAATCCTCCTGTACTGCACCTCAAGGGCGGAGACCAGATGGTTGAACCTGACGAGCTGTGCCATTTCGAGAAAAATTTGGCCGACCTATGATGATGCCAGAACAAACAACCTCTCAGCCAGAACGCGTCTAGATGTCGCCAGACTAACGGCATTAGTACGGGCCATTGGCCCTTAGGAACTCACGCAGCCAAACTTGGCATCCCCCATAACGCCCACTGCCGTAGTTGCGCGGACACAAATAAGAGTGAAACAGTGTTTCATCTTCTTTGTGAGTGTCCGGCCCTAGCCAAAACCAGACACAGTGCTCTAGGTCATCCCTTTTATGGTGACAGTTCGGCCATACAAAGTATTCATTTCAATAAGATCATCAAATTTCTTAACTCCTTAGGCTGGTTGTAAGTTCCCTCATCGTCCTTCTTCCCCTTTATTTCTCGGGTTTCCGTGAGTTGTGGTCTCAAAACGGCGCTCAATTGCATTATTTGTGTCTTTCCCTCGTACGGGAAATACAGCCACTTAAACCAACCAACCAACCAGATATTGTCCGTTGTAGAGTTTTCTTTAAAATATAGATTTTTTTCTCTAGGTATGACTCAAAAGCTTAGCAAACCGTTTAGTTTGTAGCAGAGTACACAAAAGCGAAATTGCCAGACCTCCTTCTTACGGTTAATCTACAATCGTCATTTTTTATTAAAGCCTTGGTACGAAATTTTTGGCAAGCAGTTTTTGAACTTATAAAGAAATATTAGGTATACTGAAAAGATAGGAAACTTAGGTACATAAGCTTCCATGGAATCTCAAATGGCGGAGAATATTCTGTATATATTTTAAAAATATCGCCCTTGTCCAAAATGTTCTCAAGTTTGCAATTAAATAAATTCCGAAAACTCTGGATAGGGTCTAGTTTTCAATAGAAGCTTATAAATATTGTTCTAATTGACAGAAACAACAAGGATTTTCGCCAGATTTCATATAAAAAAAAGACGGAAGTTGTGAATACAGTGCGGCCATCCAACACAATAAAACACTTGCCGCTAGTATGTACTGATATATTACAGTCACCTATAATCCATCAACAAGTCTCAAGAGTGCAGCTACGTAAATAGTTTCCAAGGGTCGGATGTCGTTGTCGTCAGCAAACACCGACTGAGCAGCACATTGGCCCCGTCCGACTCACAAATCTGATTAGAAATTGTTCGTTTGGGGGTTGCCTCTTGTACGAGTATTTCTATAGCCTCATGGAAGCGGAATCTAATTTAGCGCGCGCGAGAAAAAGTGCAAAAATAAATCATTTCCAAAGTGTAAACCAAACTAAGTGAGTGAATTTATGTGAAGCTCCGCAAGTGATGGTAGTGTTTGTTGTACTTGTGCTGGATTTTCATATTTTATTTCCTTGTGTAAGGTATATGTATCCATGCGGGTACATGTGTGTGTCCATAAGTTGTCCCTGTCTGCTTCAGCTTCTACTTATGTAATTGAATATTCCTTCCTTGAGATACGCTTCGACCAAGTGCATAGAGTGCTTTTGAAGGATCTTCGAGACATAAAATTTGGAATCGAATTTCAAATTTGTCAACTTACTTGGGATCTCATTTTCTTTGCGTTTGTGGAAATAATAGGACAGGGGATTAAGCGTAGCAGCAGCACTTAGTGGAGAAGGGTGGACACTGGACAGGTGGCAAGCACCTTGAGTCGGATTAGGCATGTGAATTGAATGTCATGTGGGTTTAGGTGTCTTCTTTGGTTTCTAAGTACTGATGTACAAGTTGTTGTGTTGGACATGGTCAATGGACAGTGCTGAAATCTTAACATTTCCTAAGGTGGATACGGTGTCGTCTTAAATTTGCAGGGGATTAGAAGTTCATTGAATCTATGCAGTCGTAGGCAATGAACTTGCGACTGTTTAAAGGAAACTCTAGACAGTCATGGCGATAAAAAGACAAGGGGATGTGGGAAACCTTTTAAAAACATTTCATTTTATTTTGAAAACATATCATGCAGAAGTGTTGGCTGAGATGCTCGGATCTAGCCTGTTGACAAAATACCTCTGCAATTATCCCTCCTTCCTGAAGAGGCATAAGTTGACAAAAGTCAGTTTCGGATTTTTATTTTCATCAATGTTTCTATATCCGCAACCCAGCAGGTAGTCCCCTTCAATCATTGGCATGCTCTTCTACAGCTTATGACTGTCTTTGATATAAAATGTAATTACAATGTCAATCGCGTTGAAACCCGTGGCCTGAGGTTTAACAGGCGGACAAGGCAGGCACTTTCTTCTTGGCTTACCAAAACATTACTTCAATCGTCCAATTACGTAAAACTCAGGCTACTGCAATTGAAACAAACGATCTTGTCCTTTACGACACGGGGCGTGAACAAATTTAATTAAAAAAAAAAAACACAACAGCCACCACAACATAAATCCTCAAATGTAGCACATAACTTACCCACCGTCACCGCAACGAAATTCTTCTTAAGAATAATTCATCGCCCACTTCACAAAGCATAATCTTGCCGTCACATTTTACGTCCTTAAAAATTACTTTCAAGACAAACTTGACTTACATTACCAGTTACCACACCCAAGCCAGGCTGACTCTTAGTGGGGCGCATCCCTGTGAAACCAATTCAACGACAAAGTTCGCTTTTGCAAATTAGAGCAACATCGTGCGGGAGAAAGTATTTTTCCCGAATCGATTTCCCTCCATATATGTCCTCTCGCTCCCGTACAACCTGACGAAAAATGAACAGGCTGCTGCTATAAAAAGTTGCCCCCATTTCGATCTCTTTAAAAAATAAATGTATTCATAAAATCGATATAAGATACGGGGTAGGCCCGCTTTCATAAATTTCTTCCACCACCGCGCGTTTTGAACACACTTCCATGGGATTAATATTTAAATTCAATTTTTTTCTGTTGCTGTTTTGCAGGAAAAGTGTTACAGAAGAACACAAAATCAATACGGTGTGCTTAAAAATCTGGCCTCATGTGTTGGAGGTTGTGTATTGGTTTCAGAGTTAACGATTGGATCTGCCAGCACACATGTGGCTTCGGTCGCAGTTGCTGTGGACTTCCTCCTGCGTAGTTATTTTGCAGAGATTTTTTGTGTAAATTAATTGAAAACTCGCGTTTAATGCACTCTTGTGTAAGAATTCTTTAGCGGTTACTGTTGGTTGTTTTTTTCCTGATTAAATATTAAAAACAGAATCCACTTGCATATAATCATTTTCTCATTAAACTTCTACATGATGGTGGTGAAGTAGGTGTGCATAATGGGCTAAAAGGATACAGCTTTGTGCATTCCACACAGTTTCGTCTGGGATACTAATTAATTTGAACGATGAACTTTCCTCTGGGGAGTGAGATGAATTGCAAGGAGTGAGGAGTGTACTGCTCTTTCTTGGTTATAGCCAGGAGAAGTGGAAAATTGCATTAGATGTGCGAGTGCGAGGTGGCGCTGGCGCTGTTGTTTGGGGAACAGGATGCAACTTTTTTATAAGCAGTTTGCTCATCATGTCGTACTTAATCGTCCTTTGAAGATGTGCACACACTCGACGAGAGAAGGGCTAAGTTTAATGTTTTCGTCTTCGACAATAATAACAAAAATTGAACTAAGGAGTTGAATTTAATGGCTTGAATGTTTCCGTTTTGCTACCCAATTAGGATTTTGCTATCAATATGTGGAATGCGCTTGGATTTAAGTTGGCATCGTAAGTTGTTATTGAGCAAATATCATACCGAGATTATATATTAAATATGTGGAGCTTGTACCGTTAAGTGTTATTCACATCCCAAAAAATCATCCCTAGATAATGATAAAATAAAAACAAAAAAAAAAAAAACTGTTTATCCATTTTCTTGCATGCGAGACTATCCGTCTAAAACCCGCGAGTACATAACTCAGGCCAAACACATCAAAGAGCCACTGACAATCCCAAAAGCGGTACATATTGTCTATTTTAAATATGGCTTCGATGCCCCTTCGAATGGTATGATGCTGAATGTACCGGTTCGATGGTCCGAGGTGGTCTCACTTGCAAATACATAAATGCACCGGTTTTTTTCGATCGCGTCACCGAGCAGACATATGAGCAAGTGCCAGTAAGAGTGCTTGGGAGAAATAAACAGAAAGCGTTCGTGCCTGGATTTGATTTCAACGTGCTTGCGAATCGCGTTCGATGAAAGTAAACCTTAAACTCAAGACAATCAAGGTGCGGTAAATTCGATTACTCGGGTAATCTTTTTTTATTTGTGCGGCAATTAAATATCATTTTAGAGTGCGGTCAACTCGGGTGAATCATTTCCTACCTCCGATTATCACCGCCAGCGATCAGTGGATCAGTGTTTGGATCCCTGCAGGCTCCTCATTATCCAAAAAAAAAAAAAAAAAATACAAAACGTCCCCCCACATCCTGGGTAAGATTTCTCTCTTTTTTTTTTAAATTCGGTGTCTAAGTGGAACATTATGTTCGCAGGGGACTAATATGGAGATAAATTCCTCTGTGGATTGCGACGGCGAATAGCGGTAACGGAGTGTCACTGGCCTGGCCAGAAATCTTTCCCGCGTATCCGGAATGGAAGTCTTCGAAATACACCCAGAGTACCGAAAGGATAGGGGAAGCTCTTCTTCACTCGACAAAACGAAATCAGTGCTCCAATTTCAGACACTATCCGTTTATTAATTTTCATTTCCTCTCGCTCATTAGAAAAAAAAAACCCCCTACTAATGAATAGGGGCTCGGTTTCTTTCGTTTTATTTTATTGCCTAGTTTAGATAATATTCTTTTATTACTAAGTTTGTCTAAATTTTCTTGCGTAATTTGTAGTTTCCTTTAATTCCCATCGTACTATCGATAGTGAATTTAGTTTAGTAATATATTCTGTACCCAAATATACATATACCTATATATTAACGCGGATCCCGTAGTGTTAACTGGCTGCTAGGATATATGTATCCCCATTTTAAGAACCGGTAGAGAGGAGAGGAATGTGTTTTTTTTTTCTAGGTCAAACAACACCTCGACGGCGGGCCCTTCATCGAGCGGAATTTGGTTGGTAAGTTTAGACTTAATCCTCGTTAATATTACGATAAAGAAAAAAAAAGAAGACACGTTCCAAACCGGATCATTTTTTTTTGTTTCGAGGTATATATACGCTCGTTTCTATATACCCGTACTAACATATTTGATGTATGAGTATATGCATATATATAAATATGATAATGAATTTCGTTAATGAAAGAAAATCAGCAAGAAGTTAACTAAGTCTCTTTCAGTCCCCTTATATAATAGTATTTTTTTGGTGTCGTATACGACTATGTTCTTGCTGCGATTGAAATTTGTTAAGTATCATCTTATTAAGTTGTTAAAATAAAATGTTTAACTAGGACTATTTCAATCCGTTTTATTGAATACCCTGATGCGGGTTTAATTCCCACAACTTTGCCTGCGTAGGCTTTTGGTCGGTTCAGTGATGTGAAGAGGGGTAAACTTGTTGGGGAGTAGACGTTACTATCCTAGGGACAGCGGGTCTACTCTGGAAGGGAGGGCTAACTAAGCCAACAAGATCAGGGCTTAGGATTAGAATTCAACCAAAACAGCATCCATTTTGATCTCACGCACGTTACATAATTTTTTTGTAGAAGGAGGGTATTTACATGATGGATCGGTAAGGCAAAGAACACCCCCCACCCACTGAAGCAGCTGGATACCATAACGTGCTAACCGCCTGCATCGGCCCATCTGTCATTTTAATTTCCTTACGGGTTATATTTTCTTTTTGGGCTCATACCAGAAGGTTACGTATACGCCCGGGTAACAGTTGATTCTCTTTTTTTATTTTTTTTTAATTTTATTTTTGGTCTATGTCATCTCACACTTCTTCATACCCCATCTTCTTACAAGCTCATCTACTGACCTTCTAACAACTGTTTGCTAATTTCGCCCCAAAAATCAAGCCGTTCTTAAAATTTAAAGTCTAGAATCGCATTAAAAAAGCGTTCAAAATTCGCACAAAAATCAACATAAACTTTGCTTCAAATCTAATTTTAAAATCGTTCCTTAAAGGGGCGCATAGAAAATTGCTCTTAAGGTTGCCGCACAAAGCAGTCATTTTTTCATATAATAATCGTAGTTGGAATATCTCGAGAATCATGACGAAAGTCTTTCGGAACAAAGTCAAATTGAAATTTTGTTTAAATATTGATTACAAATTGCTCAATAATTCAACCGAACATTTTCCAAAAATGAACTCCGAAATAACTTTGAAACTTATCTGCTGAATCGGTTAAGAAATTGCTTATTGAAATTGAAATAAAGCACAGCACGCATCGCTGAAATGTTATACTTAGTAGCTCCTTTTAAACCCCATTGAAAAAATGCTCTAAGAATGTTAAAATTTTTGAGCAAAATATTTTCGGAATAAATTCCATCACGTAATGGTAGTTCAGGAATAAGACGGTACGGTCCCATTTTAGATGTCGCTTAAACATGTTCCTAATACAAAAAATGATCGCGATATCTTTTTTAAAAATGCTCTGAAAATATCCAATCGAATATTTCAAAGGTCATTTTGAAAAAGTCTTCGAATATGGACCAAAAGTCGCTCCAGAATTTTATCAAAATTAAGTCTCACTTAAAAAATGTTATTGCAATAATGGCTAGAATCGATCAAATAAAGTTCGGAAGACATCCCTAAATTAGATCAAAAATCGGCCCAGCTTAATAGATTCTTGAAAAAAAAAATTAAATTAGCAAAAATTTGCATTCAAAAATTTGAATTCAATCGAATATCTGTTCGACAACAGCCTTAGAGAGTATAGATCGAATTTCACCCGAAAATTGGTTTAAAAATCTCATCCATTACAAATACTGCGAAGCCGAGTGCATTTGTAAAATTGCGATAACGGGAAAAGCTTATTTCACATGTTTTTAAGACTGATGTAAACTTTTGATAGGTATATTAAAATTTAGAGCTCCACTACATCTTTAATTTGAAGTTATCTCTAAAGGAAGAAGCGAATAGAAGAAAGTTTCAGGGACTTAGCACGAATTGCCCTAGTTGCTGGAACTGTTGTATTATGTCTTCAAATGTAATCAATTTAACTTTAAATGACTCTATGCTCTATGCTTATAGCTCTACGTTAAAATCGTCCTTTTAGTTATCTGGAAAAGCATTTAAAAATAAATAGTTCCGAAAGGCCACCACATTCTTGCTAAATACTTAGTCGAACAAAGTTCCTCTGTCGTATACGTGACATTTTAATTATTTCGCTTCTCCAGTTGTCGAAACAAAAATTTGCAATAAAATTTCCCTGAAATTAATTACAAAAATATCAAAGCCTGCAACCACCCTGTCAGTCAAACATTTAATTTATCCATGAAAAAAGTGTATTCATATTTTACAGCAATGTGCACACATAAAATACCGATAACTTGCCACTCTTGGAATCAGGAAAGCGTCCATAAATTCCAATTACAATTAAAACATCCGCTTTAAGGGTGCTATAGCCAGAGATATAAATTGTCAGTGCGGTACAACACCAAGCACTGGCTGTGTAGCGGATCTCAATCGGCACCCTGTGATTTCAATTAAATTCCGTAATTCCGTCAAATTGAATTACCAGCATTTATTTGTGCCGTTGGCAGAGTGGGGTTCATACCTTGCAGCCGTATCACTTAAACCTATCCGAAGCATGGCTCTCGACCTGCTTTACCTCCTTAACAACCGCCCATCCACCACCATTATACCTACTCTCGAGTATTTATGTACCCGAATAAAATCCTATAAATTTCCCGAACTAAATCTCTTCTCGAGCACGAGTTGCAGTTATAAATAAACGGAAATGTCTCTTTCCCAATGAACGAGCGTGTGCATGTGTGTATTTGTTTGCGTATCGCTGGAAGAACACAATTAATTCCTACTACCAACGGGTTTACATTTGGGAAAGAGGTTGCGCTGAGTGCCCATGCCACATGTGTCGTTACTTCAAGTTGTATCTGAAAAGTGTTCCTGTTGTTGTTCGCAGGGAGCAAATTAAATGCAATTCCCGAGAACTGAATTGAGGTCTACACATTGAAATAGAAACCTCATTCCAGAATTTAGTGTTTAGCGAGTGAGACATCAATTCGAGGCGGCACAGCATCCGTAATACCCAATCCAACCACCATCAGCCCACACGGTGGAAATTTCCATTTTGGCAAATAATTAGTTTTGTCATTGTCTGTCGTTTTGGAGCTCGGGCTGATTTTCTTTTGCCTGTCTCCTTGTACTGGCTGCTTGGCGTTGCTCCTTGATGCCTTGCCAAATGTTTGTTGTGTGCTCTTGGCGGTGGTAATGGTTTCTTGCCTGCTTGACGCTAATGTCTCGAAGGAACATGAACGCGCGATTTATAGCGATAGAAGGAGGATGCTGTGTGTGTGATGATGATGATGGTGGTGGTGGTGGCGTTGTTGGTTTCCTCTGTTTCGTGACATTTGGCGAAAGTTCGCGTGGCTTGTTAGTTTTCTCAAGCAAAAGAACAGAGCGGAAATTGGATTAGAACAAATGAAGATGATCTGAGAGCGGAGGGCACTGCCAAGTTTTTAGTTTTTCTTCCTGCGGCTTGGTGGTACACGAAGATTTAAAGATTTGGAGTGTAAGAAAAGGGATTTGGCTGGCGGTGAATGTGCAAAGTGATTATGTAATTTGTAAATGTAATTAGATTACGGCGAATAAATTTCTGGTAAGGATATACAAGGCGAGAACAAATCACGGCAAATGTTTTCATTTCGTTGATTAATTGTTTGCACAGTTGTTGGAAAGTAGGAACAGCTCTTTTTAATTTTGGTTTGCATAGGAAACTGATTTGCTCTACCAGAGGCGTTTGCGGCAAAAATCTTTCTGTTTTAGTTCAGACTTTTGTTATTACCAACTTCAGTTTTATTGGCAAGAGATAAGGCGTTTTTCTCATCCAAATATGTGGTAAATTTAGAAAATGAAAGAGAGACAGATGGTGAATAATAACAACAGTTACAATTTCAGCCAAAGCATTTGTTTGTACATATCACAATTATTTAATTAAAGAGGATTCGAGTCACTTTGTGGATTTTTAAATTTGGAATACCCTGACGTATGCAAGTACGTATTATTTAGAATATTTTTTGATCAAAAGATTCTCCTCTCTGACATCCAGCGCCATAAATCAGAAAAACTTCCAGTGTCTTACGAAACAAAATCTATCCTATCCAAGAATGTGAAAAGATCTTTCCAGAATCTTGAATAAAAGGGATAACCATTGACATACTCATGGACACCCGACTTAAGCAGTGCTTAAGAGCTCTCAGCTCAAACTGAAACTGAGTTCAGTATGTCAGGATGACTACAATCACGCAACTGTGACTCTGTGCATACACGGACTGTAAACAAAGCAGAAAGTAAAGGAAAATAAAGAATTTACGAAAATCTACTCCAATGACTCGACGTCTGGATATAAATATAGGCAGTGCGAATTCGAGAAAATAAGTTCGCAGCCGATTGAAAGTTATCAGCCAAATTGAGCAAGAGACTGAAAACCCTGTTTAGAATTTATTAAATTTTTCTCAAGTGTGAATTATTTCTTGTTAAGTAGTTAAAGAAATTGAAAGAAAATTTAAGAATGACGACTAAGGCTTGTCAATCGCTTGAGTCAGTGTCGTATGAAAAACTCACGAAGCGCATATGGTATAACCGTATCACCTACTCGTATCAAAAACATTGTTTGAGTGCATATGAAACGTCTGTTATACTCCTAGCACAACATATTTAAATATTTATCGGGCAACATCTTCCAAATAATTCAGTTTCCTTAGTGACAACTTTTCAGGGCATTATTTAAATATGCATCCCTCACTCCGATTCCATCACTAAAGCTTGTAAAATCCAGAGGACATAAATCTTTACCATTCTGGAAACAATTCTCTGCCCATTCCTTATGCGAATAAGTTCTCCAGTCCCTGGATGAATTTTAAGCCATTTACATGAATGCACTTTGTCCCGAGAATAATAATAACATCACGTACATGCTGCACACTCCATCCTAGTGTATCAGTGGCCCAATTTGGAGAAAATCAATTTCCAGCAAAATCCTTTTCCTCTCAAAGTGCATTGGTTTGGTGTGGTCAGACGGATAAACACACAAACCGACGACTGTAGCCCTTTAGCCGGTTAACAAATTCTCTTGAATCACAACCAAAAGTTGGGCCATGGCTTTGTGAGATCACTATACCAATGAGAGCTTCATCTGGCCGAGTCGGCAGTTCCAATTTTATTTTTTAATTTGTCTGCGAATAAATAAACAATCGAATCGAATTGAGCTGCACGCTAAATGCCCGCCAATTTTACTGGAAGGAGTGAAAATTGGCTCAGATTTTTTGTTTAAACGAGAAACCAAATTAAACGATTTTCCTTTTTTTTCCAACCGCTACGATTTAACTTGTTTTCGGTAGCCGTAAGGATAAGGGTAAGGACCCTCGAGGTTATATGCAATCGTTATTTACAGACGAAAGTTATGGACGCTGAATGGCCTCAGAATGCCTACGGATATTTGTTGAGGAAAGGCATAACCTTCGCTTGTGGTATTATTTATTTGCTCGTTTTGTTGGTTTGTTCGGACATGTAATACTCATTAAAGTCGGATATTTTGGGCTTTTATCGATGCGTGATGAGGATTATAGTCCTTCTTCTTTTTGTTTTTTTAATGAGAATTCGCTGTTACACTTAATGGGTTATTAAGTGTGTTTTTGTTTAATATAATTGGGTGCATGATTAAATGTGATTCATTGTATTTTTTCGAAAGTGGATGAATGCAAATAAAAGAATTTATTGGGCATAAAAGATTTCGTTTAATGGGGCGTATACGTAACATGTTCTCAGTAATTATTGGGTTAGGGTTTTGTTTGTTTTATTTAATGTGGCTCGTTAAGTTTTTCATAGACTAATTGAGTGGGTAGGTGGTTCTTATAAATAGCCATCCGGTAGGTGTAAATCAGTTCACTGCAATTGCTAATAAAATCGTATTTATCAGACAGCTTATTACACTATAAATATGTTGTGGGGTGTAATTGCTAGTAAACAGTAGATGTATGTGATTGACTTTCATGGGAGAAAGATATGGTGTCTTAATTACTTGAGAAGCCATTAATGGAATAAGGGAGAAAAATGAACACTGAAAATTCCTTGCACCCCTCTTGAGGCGACTTTCAATTGTTCTATTTTTTTTTATACAAAAATTTAGTTCATTGACGAGATTCACTTCCTGTTTGCGAAATAGAAAAAACTGAAATTTCTGGATAGTTTTTGAAACGAATCCACAAGGTTTTTGAAGCTCAACTTCGCTCAAAAAATAGCTTTGAAGTCGATAAGAGGATGGAGGATTGCTGCTCGGAATTCATTTGTCTTTGCCAGGGTTTTTTGTATGGAAAATTACCGGAAGCCAAACAAGTCGATACACGGAAAAAATTTTAAGATCAAATCAAGAAAAATGAGCACAGAATCACGATAAGTTTGCCTAGTTTTAGAGCTTAGCTCAGGATTTACTAATTCACGACTTTTTATTCGCAATTCTATAAATTGTATGAAGTGAAGATATTGACCCTCAAAAGTCGCGAATCGCTACTTTTTATTGTCAATGATGCGATCAAATGAGGAATACATATTGCAATAACCAATCGCAATTTGACACAAATAGTTATTAATTTGCTATTACTATGGATTGTGAATTGCAAAAATAATTCGTAAATTATAACTTTTGTGTTGTAAATTCGGATTTTCTCCCTTAACAAATTACAACAATTAAGTCCTGAATTGCAACTCAAAAGTGTTGATTTGCGAACAGAAGGGGTAGATTTACTACTTCAGTAGTTGCAATTTACAAATTCGTAATGGTAAATTGAATCTTTTTTTTATCAATTTGCATTTCACATTTTGCAATTAACGATCCTTTAGTAGTGATTTGAGGCATCACCGTATTAAATTGAAATTGTTTTATCGTGAAATTAGAAAACTTTATTCTCAATTTACAACTTATATCTTATGATTTACAAATCAAAATTCGTAGTTTAATTATTTAGGTTATTTTCGAATACATATTTAAAGTCACATTTTATAATTTGTTTCCTCCTGATATCCATGAAAAGCACACGGCGCCATATCGTCCGGAGATAACGGGATTTGTCTGGGGTGGTTTTTCGGTCTATGCTAAAATTTAAAATACAAACAAATTATTTAGAATAACTTGCCATTGATACGAACCTTTACAATCGTTTTCGATTACATATTTTAGAATCAATTCCAATTTGTACTTCTTTCTTATAGCGAGATGTACCTTCTGAAAAAAATACGAATTTATATACCTACTTCAGTTGTTTTTGTATTATTCAATATGTACAAGATATATTCCAAAATTCTTTACAATTTGTTGGTTAGTACACTCACTATCACTACGAATGAGTTATTCTTATAAATAACTTTGACCCGACAAGAACTGCTTTAAGCAAAGATTGAATACCGACTGTCTGACTCTAATGAAGCCAAATGCGCATGGTTGGAGCAGTCCATGCAGAAAATGAAAGGACTTAAAAGGATTTCTTTACATGGACCATGGACATGCTATGACGTTTCGTTTTTGTCGGCTGCCTGTGCGCACAAAAATTTCACACATCGGGTAGTTAATTCCATAGAAATTACAAAAAAATATTTTGTAATTCACGATTTCTCTACGTCATTTTACGTTTTCAATTTACGTGTGTTATATTATTATAAGATTTCATTGATTCATCACTCAGGGTTTGTAAATCAGCAAAAACTTTTTGCAATTTGCGATTGTGAAGTAGTGCTTGAGAAATTGACCCATTGAAGTGGTAAATTGCGCCAAACAATATCGCAAATCACTACAAATAAAAGAAGCTCGAATTAATACTTCTAATCGCAAAATTCAACAAGCAGAATCTTGTATTCTACGACGTTTTCAATGTCGAATTACTAATTTTTATATCAATCCAAGAAAAAATCGTTGTAATTTGCGACAAAGATATAATTCGTGAATTGCAACTCAAAATTTTGCAATTGGTGATTTTCAATTCTTTCCGTGTAGATCGGAATAGGACAACGTTATTATGAAACATTTCTCGATCAGCAGAAAAGTTAACCATAGCTACCTACTATTTGCTTCACTGTGGGGGTTCTAGTTCAATATCCAATCAAGTTAAACATCTTATATAATATTATTAATTAATAACAACTCTTCAACAAACACTTTCAATAATAGTTTCCTGCACACCTCGAGAAGTTTTCAAGTAAGTAAAAACTCGGTATAACTCACTTGATTAGAAAAAAAGCCAACAGCCCTCTCAAACCTAAGCACATCAACTAAACTACAAGAACGAATTGAATTTTAATGAATGTGGGAGAACTCAACAGTCTGTAGGAAGGTTATAAAAAAAAAACAAAATCCTCACTCGTGCACAGGAAGACCACTAACAAGTAGTACTTAGTGTTGTTAAGAGTCGAAGACTTTGGATACCTCCGTTAGTAACCGCATGCACATACTTTTTCTACTGGACAAATAAAACAGGAAAAGAACAAACTTTGGATAAAAATCACTTAAAATTTATTTCACTTCATTTCGTCCTTGCATGTGCCCACAGACAGGAAATGTGAGAGAAATAAAAAAAAATATAAAAATGAACAACACGAAACCCAAGAGCAAACTGAGGCTGAATACTTCAGAAAATGTGGTTGTGGTGCCAGTATGGTGCGAATGCATGTGTGCACAAATTGAAGAAAAACTCTTGGAAGTTTGATTTCTCTCCCCCACGGGGATAGCCCTTGATAGTTTGTTTTTCTATACTTAATGAGTGTGCTTTGTTTTGCCACTTGAAATGCTTTTTTAAAATTTATGGAATGCAATTGAAGGAAGAAGGGAATTTTTGCAAAACTACAGTATTTCCAGAGCAAAGTGTACTTGAAGCCCTTTTTTTTAGGACAGTTCTATGTACCAACGAATTACTAAGCTCGTCTGTAACTATTTTAGGAGATAATGGTACAAAAAGGGAGGATTACGGCATTGGGAAAATCGAGTAGGAACGGTGTGCATGAATGATGAAGTTTTCGAAGATGTATCCTCCTTCCGAATATGAAAATAGTTTTCTATTATTTTTAATTGCCCTGTCTTTCAATTAAACGGATATCCGTTATAGGCAGCTTAATTGAACTCTAATCCATTTTATTCCGGCAACTCATTTTAGTATCTCCTTCGTTCGTATTTAAAAAAAAAATAATAACGTAAGCAAAAAATGTGTACCAGGTTTTTTAGATTTTTTTAACTACTACTTTTCAGACTCTTTGCTATTATTTAATGAATTTTTCGACCAGAAAGGATAGTTATGTCATACACTTACGACTATTTGAATGACTATAAAACTGAAATGTTTTTAATGCAGTGGCTTTTGTCATATCACATTTTTCGATCCTACTATAGAGTGTTTCGCGAAGCCCATCCTTTCACAGATGGGCTATCTTTTTGGGTCAAATGTCAGAAAAAACAAGGCCGATTTATAATGGCCAGAGTAGTACTTTGTTAAAATATTGTTAAAAGCGCACAATTACCATTACCTTAGCTTCTCGTATTTTACCTTATACATTTGATAAACATCATTTTTCAATTATACAATGATTTTATTCTTTATTTTGCAATTTATTATAAA
This sequence comes from Cheilosia vulpina, assembly GCA_916610125.1. Classification (NCBI taxonomy): domain Eukaryota; kingdom Metazoa; phylum Arthropoda; class Insecta; order Diptera; family Syrphidae; genus Cheilosia; species Cheilosia vulpina. The sequence continues at coordinate 8,108,541 of OU744280.1, read as the reverse complement.
CTTTAGAGTATTTTTTAAAAATAATTATGCTACAGCCATATAAAATCTGTTTTATTTTCCTACAAGTTTTTTAGCTGTCACTTGCTTGTTCCTTCTTCTTATTTGAGACTGGCGTTGTCGCGAACTACACTATTGGGTGTCATTGGTTTTTGGAATGTCTTGTTGAATTAAAAAGAGTCTAAAGGAGGACTACTGATTTTTGCTGCAGGTATCTACAGTTTTTTATAAAAATTCAAAAATTTCGGTTAAATATCAGCATGCCTCAACCAACTAATTGTGCGTAACTGGAGGCAGCTAGCTAGGGACTGAGCTGGCTGGAGGGGCGTTTGGTTGAGGCCGTTTTCCACGTCCGACTGTAAGCGCCAGCAAAAGGAAAATAAGTAAATACCTGTATATATACGAAAAAACGAAAATGAATACATTTTCGGAATTTTTCAGCAACTAGAATTCTCTTTCTTTTACTTTTGTAACAAGTTATCAACCAAGTTGCAAAATAAAGGAATTTTTAAAAATTCTTATGTTGGAACTCATCAAAACTGTCAAAGAATCTAAGATCAACCAGAAATAGCTCCGACCAAAATCGAAAATTTATTTCTGAGTTTTAATGAGAGGTGACTTGTATGAGAACCTTAAAAAAGATAAAAATATATATACAACTTGATGGACAAAATCGTTAGATTCTCTGCCTACCTATTCCTATGTTTCACAAACTTAAAAAAATCGCCATTTCTAACACCAGTGCATAAATAGTACGGTGTAAACGATCTGGCAGAGACACCAATTCGATGTGCTATAACCGCCGGCCGCATGCGACCTTAAATGCTTTATTATCCCGTTTTTTTTTGTTTGTTTTTATTTGTCCCCATTCAAAATTATTAAAACACACAGAACAATCTCACAAAGCAATCTGCGAGACCATTGTATTTTGTTTTTGCTGACTACTTCCCTAGGGTTATGTTATGGCCAAACAGCCCATAGCCTTCGACTCGTGTAACCTATAAAAACCTTCCACCATTCACTGACTCGCTCGCTGTGAGTACCCCGAATATTTTATTTACAACTCCCTGGTGTCACAATTGTGCACTTTGTTTTTATTTTGTTGACAACAATCGCAAGAGCAACCTGCCCACCCACCCGTAGACAATATTCTCGCATTGATACTATCCGCTTAATATATGATGGCAAATTTACACACCCCCGTACCGTAGTCTAAAATAGCCGCAAGGCAATGACTTGTGTGTGTGCTGTGTTCTTAAAATGGGATATTGTGTTTCTCTGACAAGGTCTCCCGCATTCTCCCAACGTAGACGTTGTTTTGATTGTCCTTAACCAGCAGCGGTGTTATAGATCCGTAGCCCACTAAGCCGCCCATATTTCTATTTTCAAAATATGTATAGCTGCTTTCGGGTTTTTTGTTTTTCCACAATGCTGACATTCAGAGGAGACTTATTCAAATTATACAAATTGGATGGAGTATCGCCATATTATTCCTTGGATGCGTGTGCGTCCAGCATTTGAATCTCCTTATGAAATTTACAGAATTATTTGTTCAATCCCTTTTCTGAGGGATATCGGAATTACTTCCACTCCCTAAGGACACTGAAATGTCTGAACTGAACAGCTCCAGCTTATTAAAGCTGACTTTTCCGCAACACAATTTCGAACAATGCTCCTTGGATCTGTTATTTTTTATGCTCGTCAGTTTTTAATTAGCCAGAGGAGCACTTATCGACATCATCAAAATTGTTGCCAACCAGAGCTCTACCCCATTGGAGATTCCTAAGGGCGAAAGTTAGGTCAAGCGCACTTGCTTTAGTGAGTCTCTCTATTTCCGTTTTTTTTTTATTTTGTGGCTAATGGGAGCGAATGAAACCGAATGTAGTGGTGAGAAAGGGTTGAAATTGCACTTGATTGCGTTTTGCCTTCGCCGGCTGGGTGCCTCCTGTTCAACGGGAAGTGGTTTTTGTGCGGTGAAACACAAAGTACGTGTTTCTTTCAATTAAGAAAGTGAATGGCTGTCTGAATTCGAATTTAAGTGCTGTGCTTACATTCAAGTAAACAGACGTTAGGTTACACTTGCGGGGGAAACCATTGTTCACCGACAAAGGAGGCAGATTTCTAAATAGAAAGAAATCAAAGTGTTGCTTTTGTGGAGAGGTTTGGAAATATTAAAATAATTAAAGCGGCGGTAGCTATTGAGAATTTGTATCTTACCAGTTCCGCCCTTGGTCTGAATCATTGCGGAATCAGCGCTGCAATGTGTGTTCTATTTGTGATAGGAATTGCTTCTCTTTCTGCTTGCTCTAAGAGAGGCAAATATTGATTTTGTGTACATTTTCTTCGTCGATGTTTTAAATGTCTTGACGATGATGGGGAAGCCGAGGAAGTCTAACTTAAACAGATGAGTGGGCAATTTTAAAGACTTCTTTTATCATTAGGTTCCATTTAGCTCCGGGACTAGAGGTGCTTATAATATAACGACTATATAGGAATAAAGAGCGAGCTTTGTGTGACCCAGTCGTGCGTTTTCTCTTAACCCCTCCCTTTAGTTTCAATTCTTTTCCACATTTTTTTCAAATAACAATTTCCTGAAGACATTCCTGTCAGTTATTAGAGCTGTTTCAGAAGCATACGTCTGCTGATTGGTTGCTGAGATAGGAGATCCTTGAAAACACTTGATTTTTGACGGCGATATGTATACCGAATAGACAAACTTATTGCCTCGCGCCGTTTGATAGGGATCATCCGCCTTACTAATCCAGTCTTTAAATTACTCGTTACCAGCTGTGGAATAATCTAGCGTGTATACAGAGCGCTTTTGAAAGCCACAGAGTGCTTGGCATGTATCTGACAATTCAAAACTTTAAGTGGCTTACACGAAAGAATATCCTGAGTTTGATGCACACAAGTGCCAGTGACTTGTCTTACCTTTTACTTCGAGTACATACAGTTTGATGTCAGCACTTAGAGCCAGGAACTCATCAATTAGTTGAGCCCAGTTAAGTTTCTTCAATCTTGTACGCCCGAGCACCACCCACAAGTATACGTGCCAGTGTCACTCAATCAATTTCAATAGACTCTGATTCACTTTTCACTACAAAAACACATCGTGCAGATAGTTCTAATTCACGAGCTTATTCTAAGCCGATTAAACCCAATCGAATTGACTTACATTTCAACTAAACATCCATTCAAAATTAGCTCAATACAAATTTGTATGTATACGAGCCAATACGTGACACTATACTCAAATCCATAAGCCACCATTCAATAAACAGAGATAGTGACAATGACGATGAATGGCATACCATTCAGCAAGATTAAATGCCCTGCTTAATAACTCTCTCACACACACATACTGCATTGTGCTTTACACTACGGCTGAAGGGGGATATTATCAGAAATTGTTTAGCAATACCCCTCGCTGGATTAAATGAGCTTATTTTGATTTTCTATTGCACACTCAGTTTTCATCGCTTCGCAGTCACAGCAAGGCCACGCAAATGGAAATGGAAATGCCACTCCAATTCAATCCAGGCAATCAAGTCAAACAAATTTATTAATTCACCCTATCGATTAGCGGATGTGGGAGCAAAAGTTTTCTGCGAAAACCTCTATTGATTTGCTACTGAGCTGATCCATTTGCACAACAATGCAAATAATTCTCATTATTTTCATGAATTTTCCCCCTATCCCAGAACTGTGAACTATACAAAGCTCTGCGCCTGTACAATGGCAAAGCAATAAGCCGCAGAGATAATGCCAGGAATGCCAGCAAGAGTTCTTTAATCGGAATGGGGAGTACTATTATTATCTCTGTACAAACAAAAGGACCAAAATTAACTGGAGCAGCAGTAGTAGTTGTCGGATAGCAGTAGTAATTGCAAGGATATTACAACGTCATTATCTACATTCCTCTCAGCGTACAATCAACACAAAACAAATCGAATGATGGCAATTCGACTGACTACGAGGCAGAAAGCGACGAAGGAATCTACTATATCCTATGAATGAATCGGGGATTTGCAAAGCCTCCGTAATGGAAATCATTCCAATGCGATTAACATGGTGGATTGTTCTACTGCTTTTTGTGGGTTTCCTTAAAGGTTTTTTTTTTTTAAATGCGATTTTCTCCGAATATCTGTATGTCAGTAGGTTGGAATTTTTGCAAGGTAAGCACGACATGTAGGCTTAAAATATGTACCCACCGCTACTGTCGGAAAAAAGAAAACGTCCTGATACAGCAGAAAAATGAATTCTTTTTTAGCACGTTCTGTATCCTTTGGTTTTCCCTACGTGAGAGTGTTTTTAAATCAAAATTGATTTATTGAATTCTACCGGTGCGGCATTCGTGTTTGGGGGCTCGACCAACTAAGCGGTGGAATGATAAATTAAAATAAAGACAGGATACAAAAATACAGCGAGACACGAGGATAAAGGTAGCACATATCAGAGGATGGGCCAACAAAAACTTTTCAAAATAAATAAATACACGGTAGAACAAACCCCTGGGGCTCGTATGAGCGATTTACATTTGCTGTACAGTATGTTGGGGAAGAGGGGTGTCCTATAGAGTGCGTAGGTATTTTTGCCGTTGGAAATAAATTCAAATCAACGGATGCTTGTACATATCTTACGAACGTGTATGGTCTCTTGAACATCAAGATGCGATCTCCCAGTTTATGCATGATTGGAAAAAAATATTTTTTTTTTCGAAAATGGAAAACAAACACCGAGAGAATGTGGGATTCTACAGCGAAAGTTCAATATTGGAATGCCTATCTGTGCATAATAAAATTTGTACTTACTACTTACTTAAATAAAAAAGAATTCGACTAACACATGAAAAAAATAGTTAAACTCCTGACACTCCCACTTGCTAAAAACCTCGTGCTATTTATTTGGTTTTCGCAAAAAGCTTAGAAAATGTCCAATATCTCTTAGCAATTAGCGGACAAGGAATTGTTTGCCACACCCACTTTTTAAGGGCGTTTTTGAGTGAAATACTGTATCCACAATATTTATTGCTACCAAATGCATCTTAAAATGATAAGAATGTCCTTCTAATTTGGAGTATATGTTTTTCTCATAACCCAGATTTTCGCCAACAGGGATTGTAACCGGATTGAATTTTGTAAACGTGTTTACCATGTGGTACAAAATTCTATTCCATTCCTGCCACTCTTGTGCGACCCATCACATACAATCATTTGCCCTGAATAATAGTTCATGTATGGAATCCTTGGTGCACATACTGTGCAAGTGCAAATAATATTTATTCCCTCGCCCACAGTCGCATGAGCAATTTCTCCATAGAATTGCGGGGCCTAACACCGGCTCCCCCTCGTTGTTTACTTTCAATTTATTTTACCATTGTTTGCAATTTACCTGTGAAAAGGGTGCGGATATCCTTATCGCAATTCACCCCACACAGTCGACCTCTTTCGGGGGAAATATCGAAAATAAAAATGTCGCATGCAAAAATCGCTCAAATATTTTTTGACAAACTTTTACGATGTCCTTTTTGTTTTATTGTTTTCGTGTCATGTCCTATTGTCCCTTGATTGGTTCACCAAATATTTAAATGCACTGTTAGTGTTCACGAAGCGTGATCAGGATATATGTGTGCCATGCATTATTTTTGTTAGGATTACCTACATTTCCTTTTTGTTTGGGTAAGCATAAAGGTTTTGCGAGTGTACAGCATTTTGTCCAATCTATATATTTCTTTTTTTTTGAAATTTACACATCCCGCAGGAGGTGTATAGAAAAAAATTGCCACTGTAAAGGGGGTACAGCGAAATTGGTGTCGCCGCACAAACACGAATATTAGGGGAGGACCAATAATTTATTGGATCAATAAATTTTCATGTCATCGTCTCAGCGATTTTTCCTTAAGGACTGATTTAAAATTTAAATAAGCCATTGTGATGCAGGTTCCCTTCGGGTGGGATTATGAGGTTCTGTGCGATTCTGTGGGATGAGGAATTGGGTTACCCCAAGTCAAATGTCATTTGCGTAACTTTTTTTTTTCCTTCTCCTTTTATGTAAGGATAAGAAAAAAAAAAACTTTTTAAAGCACATTATCGAATGAGACAGAGATTAATGGGTACCACTTAAAAGTGATGATTGCAGATTAAGGTCGCAAATGGTAAGTAGTCCTTAACAATAGATACTCGCTGTCACTTTACGAATTTGGAGCAATTTGTCAGACAAATAGATTTTGTGTTTTTCCCAAGAAATTTTCGGAAAATTGTCGCATTTTTGAGGGACAATTTAAATTGGAATGAGTACGAATGGTTGACTTGAGTGTCGGAAAAGGTTTTTTCTCACAGTTTTTGATTTAAGTAATTGAAATCTAAACAGGAAAACGGTTAAAGGCTTGGTTCGAATTTGACCTATAGCAGCCATTTGTGTAAATGCAGCTGTTTTTTTTTTTTTAAATAGGAAGTCGTTTCTAAGGGAATTGTTAAATGCTTTCTTGCTTGCGACACTCAAATTCTCGTTCAGTAAACTAATGCCCTTACTTACCACTAAAATCCTCCTATAATAATAACCAGTTGGTCCTCTGTAAACAAATCTCTGTCAGATGAAAAATATCTTGTGACGTATTATGGCTTAGGAAACTCAAACTTTAAATAGGAGCAGCAATATATTTTGAGCTCTTACCTTTTTAATCAAGGGTTCCTCACAAAGGCTTTCTATTTTAACCTCAAAACGAATACATTAAATGGCTAGCTTCAATACAAGTCCTCAAATATTTCTTTGAAAAGGAGGCAGTCTATGGCGTTTTAACATCTACAGATTTGCTAAAAACATTTCATCAAATCCATTTGCTAGAAGGCACATTAACAATCCACTTACACGACGATCCATGCAGTGACACTGGAATCCCAACCAAATGAAATTAGTAGAATTTTAACCAGCAACTATATCATTCATACACATTGCCCCAGATAACACAGTTTTAGAAGATACAAGCCACCTGCATCTTTACCGAGACCATGGACAGCATCTTTAGAATTCAAACGACTCCTAGAGCCACCCAAACAGAAGACGACCAGCAAGTTTAAATTAAGAATAACAAAAATAACTTGATTAATGTCCTTCTGCTCTGCAGTCCTTCCCATGAGAGTTTTGTTGTTGTCTATGCGACAAAACAATGTCAACAGAGAAAAACAAAAAGAAAGACCGAACAAATAACCTTACAACTGACAAGGAAGCTAGGTCAACCACCCACATTCACAGTGCACCGAGGAATGGTTAAACAAAAGCAAAAATGGTTGAGAGAGAAACCTAGAATGAGAAAAAAAGAAAAACACAACAACCCAGAACGCAAAAGGACAATAACCGATTGCAGGGATGCTTCATTAAGAAGCCACCAGTGGGAGTATTGTGGGTTTGTCCTTATTTTTCTTGAAAAACTTTAATGTTCCGCAAATTCCGCGACATGACTTACATTATTTTCAACTCTAAAAAAAAAACAATATAAAGAACTCACAGGTTCTCCGGATTGTTAGAATGTAAGGTAGGATGAAAAGAAAATACGGAAATAAGGTTACGATATAATAAATGGAATTGTATTCCCATGTTGGTGGTTGGTGCGCTCGACGTGCAGCCAATCAGAGTAAGTAGTGCAACAGCAACTGTCTGCGGCAGAGAAATATGTTTCGCCCTCGTACATGGTTAATTTGGAATTTTTGTAAGTTTTCTGCTTCTCCATATTTTTGTCTTTCTGGATTCTAATATATCAATGGCATTCCGAACCGAAGCTCAAACAAATTGTTTATTTTATCTAAGTTTAAATTTGGTCTTGGCTCTGTTGACCAACAGATTTATTTCGTTTGCGTTTGCTGCGAAACATTGAATCAATAAAAGCAAGCAAAGACGCAGAAATATAGCTGTCGTTTGCAGTGATCAGCCGTGTTGAACTTGCCAGGTTGTGCGATTTGTAGTCTACTACCGCAACAAACTACACATTTGCGGGCGTTAGATTCGAACTATGCTACTATGGTAGACTCTACAAATGTTGCCTACTACGGTAGTATGCCACACTGCAACTCGTTCAGTTGTTCCTTTAAAAAAGGAACTACATGAAGTATGAAAACACATTCCTTCATTAAAAATAAAACGTCATTGTGGGCGCGTATTTTGCAGTATATTACTGCACACAGTTGGAGGCTTCCAACAGTTGTAAACTACAAAACCAAGTTCACTACTGTATACTACATGAATGCAGGCGAACTGCACAGTATAGTTGTGCCCAACGCATGCCTCAAATGCAATACTATACTACATACTACAAAGTACTCACCAACAATTAAGTTCGTCCAGATACACAACAGTAGTAATCTACAAAACGTAACAGTACTGTATACTACAGTTATTGAAAGCGTGTGTTTTGCAGTTCAATATTGTACTACAATAATGCATTTTGCAGTAGGTATACTACATGTAGTACCAGCACAAGTGTGCAAATAAATTCATACCCACAATCGTGTAGTATACAGTATGCTACTATTGAAATTGCATTTTGTGGTACAAGCATGCCAAATGTAGTGTATAGCAAACTGTATCTCTTAAGTTGACCATTTTGGGTTCAAAACCCTCACATCAAAATCTCGAAGATTCAAATTCCGGTGTCAGATTTTAACGAGACCCACAAACCTCCATAATCACATCTGTGCTGCTGCTTTCAACGACTGCCTTAATTGAAATTAAACTGGAGCACTGTGCCGTAATTGTATAAAACTGATACCCATGAGTGTACTCAATTGGCACAGAAAAAAAAATAGCAAAACCAAAAATACAGGGACACAGGTGGCCATCACACGACCCGCATTCCTACAACAACGACGACGTGAATATTTCGGAATGCACCACTAACATGCATCCGGTTCCGTACTCTGGTGGAATGTTTTCCATCGAAGACGACCAGCAGAATCACAAAATACACACACAAGCGATGAAATGCAAAAGGACAAAGCCAAAATGAGCACAGAGTGACACATCTTTGCACAAGCCCAGCTACGTATGGATGTAGAAAGTATTTAAGCAGATTGAATATAGAGCTGCTACCGCTAAGTGCAGCGTGCTTCGCTCCTCCCCCCAGCCCCAACACAGTGCAATGACTTATGTGGATACTCCAACAAAAACGCAAAAGCACATTCAAATGCATTCGCCTGATTCATCTCATCTTTACTATAGTTGTCTATGGATGGTACTTCCTGGTTGTTGCTCTAAGAAATTATTTATGCAGCATTTTGTCACAGAGACGAGAGAGCACTGGGAATGAACAACACTCAGGAGTCAGGACTCAGGTAGGTAGATTTCACTAAAAAGGACGACGTGTGCAAAGTAAGTATGATGTGAGTAGTGAGTCCTGTTCTTTTTTTTTTCTGGCAGCGGAATGCGGGAAAATATGTCCATTCACTGTTGATTGTCTGATGGAACCGGTAGTGTTTCAAACAGCAGTAAACAATTGACAGGAATGAATGTGTTTTATTTTTTGGTTTTTGTTCTCATTCGTGGAGTTTTTTGTTTTTTTTTTTTTTTGTTTATTCCTTGTTCTCCATCGAATTTTGTAGCCTAGCCGTGCTCTTGTGCTAATTAAAGGCATGAAAATAAAAATTTAATTGAAACAGATAAAGGTACATAGCACAGAGCGCATAAAAAAGGACTTGGCAATGGGATTACCGGCTACCAAGCGACGGCATACTTAATAACGTTGATTATGTCCTCACTAGTGAGGAGACTCTGAATGGGAGCACCTCGGCTCCTCTTTTTTGCTACATTTTCCTGATGAAATGAACATCTCAACGGTCGGTAATGCATTGTACCGGGAGTAGAAATGAATATGTATATATATTATGCTCAATGAGGTCATTGTTTGACGTGTTTGTTCTCGTAACCGAAGTGGGCGCGAATATGCAGGGTGTTTAATTGTTGCTCGGCCATTGTGTGAGATGGACGCCGGAAATGATAAGTGGATGGGGTGGAGAATTGCAAATAATAAGGACATTCCCTTGGCGCTTGATGCCTCTGCGAAAGTTATTAAAACGAAATCTGTTGAATGCGCCATGTAAGGAATTTTTTTTGTGATGATAATGAATTTGCACAAAACGGAATACTGTTAAAAAGGATTTTTATGCGGAAAATAATGGACTTTCCTTTGTAGTGTGCGCGCCCTTGTGCGGTTGCTATTGTCGTGGGAGTTATTATATTAAAAGTTATGTACCTATATACAAATTATTATGCAGTAAGAGTATTTATTTTTATTTTCTCTGTGACAGTTATGATATTTTTGATTGATATAGATTTTTTGTTTTTGGGAAGAAGCCAAAAAGGGCCTCTTAAAATGTGTCACGAAATTTAATGGAAATTGGTAGTCAATGACTAGCACAAATAAAAATTAAATTGCTTTTTGTCAACCGCAAGAGAAGGTGAATACTCGCTCATTTATCATCTAAGGTTAATAATCTTTTAGGCAGTTCAATTTAAAGTATGGATTGTGGAGGCACGGGTTTTTATTTAATTTTAAATAATTAACAAAAACTAAATTTATGAACTATTTGGTTGAAGACATCAGGGCATCAAGGCCGTGTGATGTCGCTGTTTTATATTTTATGTACATAAAAAAATAATTATTATATATCGTTAAATTTTTGATGGCGAGATGTGGCATCTAAAATATGTTTAAGGGTTATAACATTTGCAAGATTCAAAACTTCGGCATGCTGTTCGATGTGTTCAGGGTCATGAACAAGCGTGGAAATTGGGCAGGTAAACATAACATGCCGAATCGTAAGAAGCCTTCAACAATGTTGACATTCCTCTGGTGTATCTCTATTGTACAGATGCCTTATTGTGAAAAGTGTTATTTGCTAACCCGATCCGCAACAATCTTATGCAATATTCTCTGCTGGGCAAGGGTTTTTATTTCCATGCGCTTTTGATAAGGTCGGGGCCACGTTTACTCAACTGCTTTCTATTTATTGATTCTTCATCATTGTTTTCAGGACCTATAAACTTTTCAGACCTCGCTCTGGGCCCATTAATTGCAATACATATGATTAACGCGACACCGAATTACCAATCGCAGCATTCAGAGAAGTACCTACCTGTTTGATATTGAGTTATTTATTTGTTCTGGTGTTCCTTATAAGATCCTTACGACTCATCCCAATAATACTTCGAAAAAAACATTTATATAATTTGTGTAATTTTTCTTATTGAAAAAATAAATTTGATGATAGTAGGTACAGTGGGTTGTCAAATTAATGCGAACATTGTTAAATTTTATCAATTTTCATGCTTTTTCGTTTTTTTTTAGCTTTTGTTTTTGCGTGTTTTTTATTTGACAGCCGACTTGCTTAATGGTTATTTTTCATTGTCGGCGGATATTCAAAATAGTTTTATTCGAGAAAAAACCGGTTTGAAGTGCAATCAAAGGTGGAAGTAAAAAAATATTGTGCGCTTTTTTTGTGCACATTTTTTGAACTTCTTTTAATTAAAATGTAAGTAATGCACTTTATTTTGTTTTAAAAGCTTTTTATAAAAATACAAAAATCATTTTTTGATGATATTAGGCTTTTTTTTTTTTGGAACAGAATGAGCCGAGGAATCGATATCACTCCAAGAATTAAAAACGGAAATAAAAACGGAATTCGAATCATTCCAAAAGACAAGTAGCTCCTATTAAGGGTGTTGAAAAATCTGTTAATAATAGACTAAAACTAAATTTGGACCAAAATATTCCAATTACTCTCAACAAAACCATTACTGTCCCTACTTATTTGGCAACACACTGTGCATTCCAAAGAATAAATCCACTCCACTGAAAAGTGAAATTTTTATTTTTATAAGAACTTATAGCCTCTTGTTGATTTTTTTTTTTCAACAATGAATCAAGGGTATAACAACATAGGTCTTCAATACTAAAGCGATTCTGCGTTCGGGAATACAAATCGAATCCTTGTTTGACTGTTTTACTGATAGGTACAATCGAGCCTTTTGTTTAATATAAGTCTGTCAGGAATTGCTGTACTTCTGATTGGTTTATACTAATTTTTAAAATGTACGCGAGCGGTGATAAATACTATCGAGAAAAGAAAAAATATTCGGTTTCTCGCGCTCTTCTGAATAAGCATCCGAGTTAAAATTTCATTGAAAGTGACAACTTTTGCGCTTAGCCGCTCATGACTTTCAATTGTCTTCAATGTTGTTCGATTTCGCAAACATACGTGTTATATAAAACAAGAATCGTTTGTCCACTTCAAACGCACTTCAAATGGGTGCAGCTGAATCCTACATGCAAACACTCGAAACTTTGCAGAAAAACTGAGAGCATATTTAATTTTGCAGAGTGTCTCACCGCATTAATTAATAGGACAAAATTAGATTCACAAACTTTGTGAATTTAATTAGAACTAATCTCCATCAGCAGCAACCAGCAACCGCCATCTGAGAACAACATTGAGGTCAATGTTTAGCCAGATGAACTTTTCAAACCCCACACGACCGCGATGGTCATATTCAGCTGATGGTCGTGCCTCCTGAGGCATGACTGCCACCATGCCACCATACCACCATGCCACCATTGCAATGCGGTGCCTTATCGGTCAACAAAGTTGTCCTAAAACCGCGTCACCTAATGTGGTACTAATGTGCGGCATTCATCTTATCAGATGTTCGCATCATCACGTTTTCCGGCTTGTGCGGTACCCATTTCGAGTGAGTGTGGGATTGTGGTTTTCTATTTTTTGTCGGCTAACCTAGAACATAACGACCCATCATAAAGCGTGCTTTGAAATTAAAGTTTCATTGCAGCGCATCGGAGCTTAGCAATTTGGGAATGTCCTCAGGAGAATTTCATTTTTTTCTCGTTCATATCTGTCTGAGAGATTTGAATCAGAGTTAATGTAGGTCATAGTTTCTATACTACACTCCCACTATGATACATCCGTTTCGCAACTAAAACAATAAATTCTGGTGCATTTTTTTTTCGTTCGTCTTCATTGCAGCATTGCCACGCCGGCTGCCTATTGTGCGAGTACGGGTCCTTTGATGTTGGTTGGCTCTTTTGATTCATTCCTGTTCCTGTTCGCCCCATTTGTGTTCCGCATCACAGATGAAACGTGTTTTAGAAGTTTTTCATTCGTTTAGCTGGCGGAGTTTAGAACGCCGACATGCATGACGTTTCGCTATTCACTCATGACAATTGTAGCTGACATTGGACCATTCATAAATCGTTTTGAAAGAAACAACACACATTCAAGGACACAGAATGAGTTTCGGCAGCAACGTATGTAACTTGGGTTTGGGTTGTTGTTTTTTTGTTTTTACTCTCCCTATCTGGAGCATTTCACGGAGCATGAGTTCCATCAGCATCAGCATGGAATATGAATTTTATGGCAATGGATAAAGTAAAAAAATATTAAAACCATTTATTATTACATTGTAACACTCATACAGTGTACAGTGAGTAAATCAAATTTTCGGAATGCAGCTCGCGGTGGAAGGCGACGAGTTTTATGGTCTCTCATCTGGTCTCGGGGATGCGGAGCATTAATTTAAAAACATCCACAAAAAATGACGCAAAACTTTGACGTTTATTATTTCGTTTGGGGGGGAAATATTTTAGAAAACTATTTCCAGCGACGAGCGTGTGTGGAATGTTGATTTAGAACGTCGGTATAGAAATCTTAATTAAACTCTCGCGGATGGATGACTTCGCTGGAATAAATCCAGGTATTTTATTTAGCAACTTGTGTGATAAATTTTCTGCATTATTGGAATTTATTGAGGAGAGGACTTCATTGAGGGATTGATAGCAGTCCTGCGAAAGTGAGTTTAAAACGGACGTTTGTTTAATTGGAACTTCGTTTGTAGACTCTGGATTGAATAAATTTGGGCACAGGTTATATAAAATTAAAGGTATTCATATTGAAGATGGAAAAGTGTCTGGAAAAGATCATACTAACTCGTTTCATCTAGTTTAGGGCCGTCGATCAGGCGCGTTTGTCTCCTGCTTAATGGTGATGGAGAATAACTGCTGGAGACTGTTCTCTGATCATATCAAAAATTGTTTTCAGCTACGAGCCCGTGATATTGTGACAGTCTTCATTTAATATTTGGAGCACGAGTTTTTTTTTTTCAAATGTTTTACTTGCCGATGTGAAAAGAATTAAATCAGAGTTTTTTTCACCACTGCACCAAAAGAGTTGTTCTATCAATTTAAAAATAGGAAAATACCAGTCCTGCTGTATACCGTAGAAGGATGCTATTAACGTCGAACTGTACTGTAACATCGATTGGTTCAACACAAAAGATCCTACACTACGAAAAGCATACATCCAGAAAAAGAAAACACTACCTCGGAACTGTAACGAAAACGGTTAATGGTTAGTAGATTTTTTAAACCTAATTGCATAGTAATAAATATATGGATGTCAACTCATTATCCTTTCTATCGTCCTACGGGGATGTTTCTTGTAAGGTTAGAAAACTCAGTGTTTATTCCCATGTGTTCAATATTGCCATTATTGTTAATATTGATTACGTGACTTATACATTATTTTAGTTTATGGCCCATACGTTCATCATTATCAAACCTCTATGATCCATTCCACCAATTCCTCATTATACCATTCAATTCATTAATTTCTTCGCCTCACTTACTTTACATTTTTCATTCTCTTCTTGTACAGAGTCGCGTTCAGTCTAAGTCTTAACAATAAAATAATTTTAAACCGAATTTAATATCCTTTTTTTTTGTGCTGTCTAATACAAGGAATAATGATAAATTGTATCAATCGTTGCCATAATCGTTCCTAATAACCACATCAGCAAAAATGTTTGAAGTTTGTTAACAATTTGAAAAAAAAACAATTTTGAGCAGCAATTTTCTTATGTTTCATTATTTCTGCTGTAGCAGTTCTAATGCCGGTCGCACATTACGTGCGCTAGGCATTACATTCGAGTTCAACATTTTCAATTCTAAGAGGTTTTCGAAAATCCTTACCAACTGCGTCCGTCCATAGCCTTAGAAATGGTTGGAGATCATTGGTCAACATGCCTGTGTGGATGTAGCCCATAAGTATTTTTTTCAAACGCATTGTTCAACTTCTATAGCTTGTCGCTGGTGCCAGTTGTAATGAGTGCGAAGAAATGTGCTTGCGAGTACTAGTTGAAAATCAATCACGAATTGTCTTACGATTGTCTTACTACCAAGCTAGTGCCAGTACTGTAAAAAACTCGTTGGCCAACGCCACCCCAAGCGCAATTGTTCAACTCGAGCAACACATTTTTTGCCAAAATCACAAAATTTAGGGCCGTTAGCTCATTCATACGGCTCTTAATGATTTAAGTTCTACTTAAAATACTTATACCCTACTTTTTTTAGAGCATAAACTGTCACATAAGCGTTTATGTGGCACTTAATTCGCTATGAGTCGTATAAGCACACGGCCGTTATTGATCTGTTTGAGTGATGTAATTCAGTAACTGAATGAGTTGATTAACTGGTTGGATTTTGGATATATACATTGGTGCATTCAATCTTAGAGGAGTCTAAACATTTGGTAGCATCAAGTGCGCACTTAACGAACGACCGACAAAATTCTTTTACTATCGATCTAGAGGCATGTGATATAAAAAGCTACTAAGCCAGAATACTTTACATCAGAAAAACCCGTTTGAGGACATAGATAAACCTGAAACTCCATAGGCATTGTAACATCTTTTGTGATAGTTAAGTGTTCCACGCAACCAATGCTGCCTTTGTTTGAATCCAAACCAGCAAACTTAGCTCGAGTCACCTCCTTCGTCTTTCAACTGCTGGAATTGTCATCGTTGAAAGCGAGCAAAAAATGATTAAGGAAAGAGTGCCCCCAAACCATTTAATTACACCACAAAACTCATGTTTTTATGTATTCCGTCTTCGAAGCAAGTCTAAGGCATGGGTATAAAATATAAAGACTACTATACCAAAGGGCAATTTGAAATTTCCCAAATGCCAAAATTACAATGGCGAAGAGCGCCCGCCTCAAATAACATCTGAGACCTTTTCAACAATGTTATCGCAATGTGCTCCTCTACATGTTCGTCGTATATACACTCGAGAATGGTATTCATTCTATTCATTCATTTCTGTTTGTTGCCTGTGCTCTGCCCCCTTATGGATTATGAGCCATACGAAAACAAAGAATCCGAACAAAAGCAAAACCCCTTCCCCGATTCCGCAAGACGTTAAAAAAAAAACAAATGACGGGAGAACCATCCTCGCGAAGAAGAAATGCCAGAAACGTTCTTCTTTTCAATAAACCTGGCATAGGGACGACTGCGTAGGTATGAACTTCAAGCCAGCATCACTGAAATGCTTACACATTTCAACGGCGCTACCATCATGGACCGATTCAACTGCGGAAGACAAATGAAAATGAAATAAGGATCTGTGCCGGCTGAATGATGGTAAAGAGAATCATATCATCCACACCGCAAAAAAAGAAGAAGATGTAGTAAAACAAAATAAGAGAGTATCTATCGCAAACGGAATTGGTTTAGGGAAAAATATTTCCGAAATTGAATGAGATTCTTTTGGTAATTCTTTTAGTGGATTTAAAATCATTTTGATGAAACGAAGATACACATCCAGGCGCTCTTTTTTTTTGCCGGTGGTAGGTATCTTCCTTCGTTTCCTTGTTCTCTCTACCGTCGACGAACTGCTGCGGATGAGGGTTTCACCTGAGCGTACAAAAAAGAACAATTGTAACCCCATTTCGTGTGCAATTTTGGCCCGACAAAAAGGAAATCACATTTGGGTTGGATGACGTACTGAATTAAATATTTAATTGAGGGTAAAGCGTTTTTGATGAATTGGTTTCTG
This sequence comes from Cheilosia vulpina, assembly GCA_916610125.1. Taxonomy (NCBI): domain Eukaryota; kingdom Metazoa; phylum Arthropoda; class Insecta; order Diptera; family Syrphidae; genus Cheilosia; species Cheilosia vulpina. The sequence goes on along the minus strand of OU744280.1, from coordinate 8,091,656 downwards.
GAGCAATCTGCATGTAGCTGTTCGGGGGGAAAACTTCACAAAAAATGCTGGCTAAGATAAGGGTTTAAGATATTTAATGATTCTGAGAAATCATTTTGTGAATATTATATGCAATGACGTGGGATGAAGGTATATTTCCATGGGGAACCAACGATATGACTTTTGATGGGTAAAGGCGGGCATCAAGAATGTTGATTGGGCTTACTACATACTTTGATAAAGATACAAAAAAGTAGAGAGACCTTTGTTCGACATGATTAAAAGGAGTATATGGAATGAATGCATTAAGGAGAGAGAAAAGCGAGTTTTATTTTCCTGTTGTAAGTCAGAAGTTTGATGCATGTACTTACGATGCGCAGGGTGGAAACCTTCGTAAGCGGTATGAAAACGGCATTTTTCTAGTTAAGGTTAGGAAGTTCCGACTTCGCAGGCCATTTTGACATACGATAGCCACTATTTATGGGAGGGGAAATTGCCTGATGGATTAAGGTTCACCCAAAAGATGGAAACTCAACATTGTTTGTGCGAGCCTTAAAAATTTGCATCAGCAGCAGAGCATAGCGCGCAAGAAGAACACTTGTACAGAAGATTGAGAGAGAGTTCAAAGCAAATCTATGTTCGACCAATCGCGAAACCTGTAGACATACGACAGAATTTTGTTGACCACTGATAAGCAAAAGAAAGTCAAGCTCAATAACTAAATATGGAAGGACACTGACTGGAACTCTTACAGAATACTATTCGATACGTCTGCATTCAGTCGGCTTCATATATTGCATAACCGGTATAGACGTTTGAAAGACATATTCTGTCCCACAAAATCTACATGCGACTGCCCAGCCCCAAACCGAAACTGAAGGTCAGCTGCTTCTTTGACAAAACAGAAAATTTGGGAGATGGAGATGGAGATTAAAAAGGTTACTTAGATGCATATGGAAATCTGGCATATTCCGAAACAAACACAGATCCTTACGTGGACTCTTGATAACAATCTATCCTATACCCGGCACTAGCTAAACATGAATATCGAATTGGTTCAATTTATGAAAGCTCCTATACGCCCACCTTATAGATCAGGCTTTTTCAGCAAAACCTCGATCGAAAACGTAAACGTGTAAGTCCCTGTCGAGCTAAAAAAAAAGATTTTAGCTCAAGGTTGGTTGACTAAAACCACTAACCTTTCGCTGATATTAGTATTCGTTTGGAAAAACCATGAAGTCAACAAAACGAACAAGATACCCCCACCCAACCACACCAAAGAACAAATCTAGTAAACTATTTGAAAGAAAGCCATGCCGTCCCAAACTACTCAGTTCACATAAAACTGTGTTACTTATGGAACAAGGTGATCTTTTCTAAATTAAATTTTAAAACTATCCTCCGAGTAACTGACCTACTGTAAAGCCAATAAAAGGAAATGCAAAGCCATTCCATTATTGAGGCCAATCCCTTTAAATCGTCCAATAAATCCCTTCTAACCGCACAGTCAAACAGTCTAAGCTCCCCCCCTTCCTGTGTGGAATCCAATTTAACTCACCGTTCCTGCCACAGAATTCCATCAGCAAACTAACCATTGATTGTAAGATGGTTTAAGAAATCTCCATCTCGACGATTTTCGAAAGCAAAAACTTTATCTTCGTCGACCCTAACTGAAAGACGAAATTATGTCAACCCCCTTGTCATGAACTGAATAACTAACATAACAAAATAACCTCACTCAAAACAAGTCACGTCCCATGCCCATGTTAAGGGGAGTATCTAATGTGTGTAATATCACCTACGAAGCAGGAAAAAATAAATCCTTCGTCTGAAAAAAAAACCGGACACCAGAAACGAGGCGAAATCGGATAAGTCACGGCAATCTCCTGCTCACTTAATGCTTACCCGCAAACGGCAACTGGGTAGTGTTTCTCAGGTGGAAGAGCACCGGAATTTGGTATCGGTCGCACACTATCCGTTTTGCATGCCAACACATATACAGTATATATACGATCCGCCAGGTAAAAAGGACACACAGCTCCCAGAAGAGAAACGACATCCAAGAATATCACCGCAAAAAAAAAAGTGCTACCAACTCATCAGTGACCAAAGAGTGGACGACACGTATCGAACAAAAAAAAAGAAGTCCCATCACCATGGTAAAAAGTTCGGAATTTCATTACCAAGCTTCGTTTTGTTTTGTTGGTTGGTGACTTTTTTTTCCCAATGTGTGCCTGTGTATTCCTGTACTAAAGTTAGGATTTTGCGCTATTAAATGGAGACCTCACAACAAGAAGAACAGAATCCGTTTACAAATTCACCCGATGCTCTCTCTGGACAAACAAATCATTTACGTTCCTCCAGCATCCAGGTATTTGTGAAAGTTTCAGGACAATCGTTTTCCCTTGTGCTGTTCAGTTTTTGACTTGGAGACTTGGATATAGCGTGTGATTTTTTGTTCGTTTGTTTGAATCCCACTGTTGCAGTAATAGTTGATGTGAAATAGAAGGAATGAAGGGTGTGGACAATGGCTTTTTGGGTCCTCGACTGTGATGTTTTTTTTTTTATTTTTATTTTGGTAAGGCCACGGAAATCGGCAAACTCGTGGCACAAAAGACGAAGCTAATGAAAATTTAAGAACAATGGACAATTGGCGACCGGGAAGAGTGATTAAAAAAGTAGAATATGCCACTCCGCTGATGGCAGCTTAAAGGAGGGGCAGACTAAATAGATTTGCAAACCCTGTGGTGGATAGAGATGGAGGAAGGTATGTCGTTTTTATTATACCCTCCACAGGAAGGTATATTCATTTTGTCATTACATTTGGCAAAAAGTATATATATTCTGAATCAGGATCACATTCTGAATCGATTTAGCCATGTACGTCTGTCTGTCCGTCTGTCTGCACTATAGCGTCGAAAAGAATCCACCTAGGCAAGTGAAATTTTTTGAGAGGACTTACTGTAATCGTTGTCAGGTTTATATTAAAATTGGGCTATGTCCGTCAAATAGTTCTGGTGCCTCCCAAACAAAACCAATTTTACATGACTTGTATGCAGTGGAGGGTATCAAGTCTTCGGCCAGGCAGATGATAACACATTTACTTATTTTTTGATATGAGTGGTTATAGCTGTGTTTACCTTTTTTAATATGTTGCCTTTTCCAATGCGAGTAGCGAAAGCGAGAAATTTAAAGTGAGGCATAGTTGAAAAGATTTAGAACTTGGGTTTAGACAGTCCTGAATGATATATTTTATGAATCACAAAATGGTGTAAGGCGGAAATTATTTTAAACGTCTTTTTTAAAGGCGCTCCAGTGATATAGTGATATAAACAATCGAGTTATACAATTAGAATCCACGCACCTTGATATGAAAACCGATATTGTTTCTCTGACTTCCGAAGTAAACAAACTTAAAATGTCACTCTCCAATATTGCCACCGAAAGTTCAAACACTAAATCATTGCTTGCTGATAAAACGCTTGAACTATCAAACGTAAACAAACAATTTGATAACACCTCGGACGAGCTAAAACAATTAAAGCTCTTAATGAACTCCTACGAAAATCGTATTATCGCGAGTGATGCTTTTTTGTTTGGCATTCCGCACTTGCCAAACGAAAATCTAAAATCAATTTTTAACTTAATATGCAACACAATAAATATTAAACCACCATCACTTAATAACATTTACCGTATTCGCCCGAAACCCAATTCACACAACTCCGCGATAATAATTAAATTTAACTCCCCCTTTGATAAAAACTATGTCCTAACATCAATCGCGAGTTACCGAAAAAAAAAACAATAAACAACTTTGCCTTAGCGACATACACCTTGCTGTCGATAGTTCCTCCACCTCCGCGTCGTCTTCTACGATCCATATACGCGAAAGCTTATCGCAGCAAAACAGACTTTTATTTCAACGTGCACTTGAATTGAAAAAACGTAAACAACTCTCTTCTGTTTACACTGCACGCGGAGTGGTTTATGTCAAACGTCAATCGGACGATACAGCTGTGGTGGTTGACTGCATCGAGGGACTCGAAGACGTTACCAGATCAGCAGTTATGAATGCAAATTAGTGTTCTTCTTTTATTTAATTTTTATCATTTTTTACATTCTTTCTTTGTTATTATTTACTCTTTTTCTTCTTTTATATATTTTTTTTTTTTTCTTTTTTTTTCCTTTTATTTTTTCTTTCTTGCTGTAATAAAATGTTTCATAAGCAAGCATACAGTAGTCGTACTGAGACATTGCGTTCGACGGTTAGAGTTTTGAGCAGTCAGAAATGCGGTCTTCGAGTTTGTCATTTGAATGCGCAAAGTTTGCTACCGAAAATTGACGAGTTTCGCGATATATTTGTTGACTCGGACATTGATGTAGTATGTGTTAGTGAAACCTGGTTTAAAGACGATTTAAAAGACGAGGCCTGTCGCCTGGAGGGTTACCATCGACCATTTCGCTCAAATAGGAAAGATCGTATTGGGGGGGGAGTCGCATTATACATAAAAAATACAATAAAATGTCAACCAAGGTGTAAATCTGAAGATGGTAGTAGTATTGAGTATGTGTTTGTCGATCTAGTAGGCAGTGAAGATAAACTACTTATAGGTGCTATATATAGGCCAAATAAATACATTAACATGTCACCCTTGTTAACACTTCTGGAGGGTATCTCGTTGGTTTCCCCTAATATTTTGTTATGCGGTGACTTAAATTGCAATTTGCTTAATTCAAATCTCCTTACTCAAAGCATGCACACGTTTAACTTAAAACCAGTTAATACTTGCACCCCTACTCACTTTTCTAGTAGTGGCGCAACACTACTTGATGTTTTCTTCGTCAGCAATATGGGTAAAGTGGCTTTGTACGACCAGCTTTCTGCGCCAGCTTTTTCAAAGCACGATCTAATTTTCGTAACGTTAATGTTTAATGTTAATCATTTTGTCAAAAATATCAAATATCGCGATCTCCGCAATATTAATTTTATATCTTTAGTACAGCAAACAAGAAGTACAAACTGGGATAACACATATTATTTACAATCGTCAAATGAGCAGTTGCAGTTCATAACTGAAAACATTACTACCCTGTATAATGTACATGTGCCCTTAAAAACGAAGGTAGTAAAATCGTGCAATAAGCCATGGTTCACCCGAAACGTGCGTTTGTTAATGCAGCAACGCGATGAGGCTTATAATTGCTGGAAACGTTATCGGTTAAATGAATTCAAGCGAATGTATTGCTCACTTCGCAATAAAGTCGTAATGGAAATACGTAAGGTTAAATCTCAAATGTACTCAACCAGGCTAAGTACTTCTTTGAGTGGGCGTCAGTTGTGGAATAATTTAAAGAAGCTGGGCATTGGTAAGTCAAGATGCGACCGCGCTGAAGATATTGATGGCAATACATTAAACCAACAATTTGTATCTTTACCATCTCCGCCTCAATCGATTACTACTGAAGCTTCATTTTCGTGTGAGGTTAATTTGGATGATCCTGGCTTCGGTTTTCGGACGGTGAATAGTGCGGATGTTGTATAATGTGTGCTGTCTATAAAGTCAAATTCTGTTGGTTTGGATGAAATTCACCCGACATTTTTAAAAATGGTTTTGCCGGTTGTGTTGCCTCATATAACTTTTATGTTTAATACAATCTTGACAACCGGCGTGTATCCGGATCAATGGAAGTTGGCCAAAATTGTACCACTTCCCAAAAATGCAAAAGGTGATGAGTTCAGGCCTATTTCTATCTTACCCTTTTTGTCTAAAGTTTTTGAAAGGGTTCTACAAAAACAAATTACCGCTTATCTTACGTCTAATAATATGCTTACTCCGAAACAATCCGGATTTCGTGAAAAACACAGCTGCATCACGGCCTTGCTCAGTGTTACTGACGATGTAAGACTAGCGTTGGATAGGGATGAGGTAACTTTTCTGGTGTTGCTTGACTTTTCAAAGGCCTTCGACACAGTTAATCATGTTATCCTTTGTAAAAAGCTTATGCGGCAATTTAACTTTTCAGCTGGTGCTGCCAAATTACTTTATTCCTATTTAACTAATAGAAGACAGGCAGTTCAAGTTGGTGATACCTTATCAGATTTTCTCAATAATATTACCGGAGTTCCTCAAGGTTCCATACTTGGCCCTCTTTTATTTTCTATGTATGTTAATGAGCTCCCATCTATTGTCGAGACCTGCTCATCACATATGTATGCAGATGACGTTCAACTATATCTAAGCTGTCCTCTCGGACTCATCGAGCATGGCGTTTCTTGCGTCAACGAAGACTTAGAGAAAATTGTGCACTGGTCCAAAATAAATGGTCTTAATCTAAACCCAAAAAAGTCGAAATGTCTGATAATATCTCGAAATATTTTGGATCTCTCCTATTTTCCTGCGATAGTGTTAAACAGCGTCCCGATTGAGTATGTTGAAACTTCAAAAAATCTTGGAATGACATTTAACCGGCATCTAACTTGGGATAACCATATAAATACACTCGTCGGTAAAGTGTATGGTGCATTGCGCACCTTATGGGTAACTCAGTCGTTTACACCAATTCGAACGCGCTTATTACTCGCTAAGACCTTGGTAATACCTATACTAATTTACGGGTGTGAACTTTTTTGTAATTGCAGCTATGTGAGCAAAAGAAAATTGAATGTCGCGTTTAACATCACTGTACGATATGTCTTTGGGTTACGAAAATATGATAGGGTTTCTGGTTTTGCTAATCGTTTGCTCGGTATGCCCTTTGAAAATTATTGTCAATTTCGCACTGTCACATTATTATCCAATATTTTGCTAACAGAGCAACCTCAATACTGTTTCGAAAGAATTAGGATGGCATTTTCGCGAAGGTCTCGTCAATTAATTCAACCTCGTTTTTCATGTCTAACATCGGAACGTCAATTTTTTGTAAATGCTACGCGTCTGTGGAATTCTCTACCGCGTTACATTAAAGAAACTCAGAATACAGCAAGAATGAAAAGGGTATTAAAGGATCATTTCTCAGTAAATATGTAAATATGAATATGTATAACTTTTGAATTTAAGACTGAAGTTACAATTTGTTTCATTTTCTCTGCTCTATACTTAAAAATTGTAAAATTAGCTTAAGGCAAACTTATAAGATATTGTATCTTACTGTTTTTAAGCACTCACAAATAAATAAATAATAAATAAATAAATAAAAATTGTAGAGCTAAAAATAATAAACTCAGAGAGACAGTGCGGGTAAACCAAAAATAATGACAAACAAAGGGTTCCTGAACTCTTATGTCTCGTACAGTAACAAAATCGAAGAACGGTCGGTGGGAAGGTATTACTATCTCCCGCCGCTTGAACTAGTCACAGGTCTAGTCACAGGCAACGACTAACACCATACTTACTTAAAGTCGGTAGAACTAAAAACATATAGATGTACAGAACCGCAGAAGTATTTCTGACAGTATTGGGAAGGTCACTCATGAAGACTGAAATGTAAATAGCTGCGATAATATTTATTAAAGTCGCTGCAACAGCCTATGTTCGGTTAGACCTGCCATAATATAACTGCCATAAAAGTCCTAGATGGAAGATGAGGGCTCAATAAGTATAGAAATACATAGGTAAGTTTGACTTTCGGAGTGCGTAGAGGGTAAAAATTCAGAAAGATGATAAAGTTCTTAAAGGTGTCACAATCATAATCGAAAGTAGATGTCAAGGCTTCTGAAGTGAGAGGCGAAGATGATGGTCTTGAATTGATATTTCAGAAGATAAAAAATTTATATAAAGCTTTACCGGCGAACTTGTATCAGCAAATATGTTGAAAGTTACGTTCTTAGGCGACAAATTTTAATTACGGTTGTATGCTTTAAGGTAGATGCAGAAGCTTGTATAGTACTTCTCAACGATGGAGGCCTTAATCTCAGTTTGAGAGTCCTAGCTGTTCTTATTTGCCCAGTTTTGGTCCTATGATGAGTTTGCTTCCTGTTCGTTTTAGTTTCTTACCTACACAGCTCCATCTCGTTCGAGTTGAAAAAGTCCTCGCCTGAGTTTTGAAATAACAATTGGAGGGAATTGTGAACTCGGTAGAGATTCACCTTCCAAAACGCGAGTGAGATATTGTGAAATTTCTCCGTCGATAGCAAAATTCTCTTTGAAAAAGTTCTGCATCCAGAAGGCTTCGACATGTTGAAGAGCGTATTTGATCACCAAGATTGTGCAATCTGCGTTTTGCGACGATTTGTTACCTCTGCCTAATATTTAGAGCATAATTTTCATTCCGTAGGTGGTCCATTATTGGTTTGGAAATGTTTTATAAGCTTAGAAGCTCCTGCAGAAGGAATTGGTAGGGAAAGATCCTGTTTGAGTTATTCTTCGTGTTGCTGGTGGATGAGTCTTTAACAGCCTTTGAGACCTATTTTTGGATGCTTTGCTTGCATTTTTTTTCAGAGATATTGAAATCATTTACTCCTTGAGATCGGTCTTTTTGGAGAATGTGGTCAAAATTGTATTCCACCCCTTCGGTCACCCCTTCGGTCTTATTTGAAGGTAAATTGTTCAATTATTCACCGAAACGAGAACAATCGCCCTATATAACAATTCGCAGAAAATTCCAGCAAAAATGCACCGAATACTGTTAAAAAAATTGGTCATTACCCAAGAGGATACAAATGTTTTTAAAACAATTTCCAAAAACGCTCCTGCACACTCCGTGCTATAGAGAAGACATCATTATATGTGGATTCTGGTTTGAATGAAATTCTCCCCAGCCATATGGTAAGTGCTCTCCTCCCTTCTGTGCGTAAGTGCGTGCGGTTGGAAAATAATCCAAAACGATATCGTCTTCGGTTTTCTTTAATTCAATTAGCATTCTCGCAAAATGACGATGTGGGAAAAGTTATAGTCCCAAGGCAGTTGTTATGCGGGGATCACACAGAATACTCCCCAAATACGGTTACCCAAATAAATACATTCCAAATGAGGCTTTGATGCTAAGGCTATCATTTAGTCAAAATGTGTCATCTTTGCTGTCTTATTTGAGGAATCGACTATGGAAATGCTCGCATATGGAAATTTATGTCATCGACGTAGAATAAGATTCCATCGGCGCAGGATGTACGATTATATCCTGCCACCGAATAACAACAGCGTGTTGAAAAATGAAATACAGAAAAACAAACTACGTTTGTTCATTCAGAAGCACATTTTGTATAGTTGCGGTATGAGTCGTATATGGCACCACATGAAACCTAAGGATTTATTTATATTCCTTCGATGGGACGGCATTAGGGATGGGTACCCCTCAGTCTATAACCCATTTCTGAGAAGTGGATGAAGTAGAGCTGGCAAAAAAAAGAGAAGAGTACTCCCCACAGGACTAACACACAACGTGTGGTGGTTATGTTCACAATCATAATACAAATATCCTGCTATACTGACGATGTCCGGACGCCTGGCTGCGATGGAATGACTTTCGTACAGACTGAGGCTAGGAATAGGGTTGTGTGTCTCTGACTGGCATATCCTCAGTCCGCTCTGTGGCTTCGACCTGGTGTTGTGGTTATGCTTTATGAAAATTTCGTTTGCCATTTAAATAACGGCTTCATCGCATGCCAGACAGGAAGAACAAATCCTGTTTCGAGTTAAAATTCACTTTTTTCATTTTCGTTTGCCTTCCATTCATTGTCAGCCGGTGTTCGGTCAACAGTACGGCAGAGTATCAGTATGGTGTGATACCAAACGATAGCAGTTTTCAGCTCGGGGTCGGTATAAGGAGGATATACGAGGACAATACAAAAATAATAAATAAAAGGAGCAGAGAGAGGAAAACGAGAAAATGTCAGGATTTTCTCTTACTAATGTGGTGGTTTTTCACCAAGGGACTTTGGCTGCTTCCGCGAATATCCTGAAACATAACTTCTGGCGCAGCTGGGGTTTATGCATGCGACATAAAACTAAGCGTTCAGCGACAAAGTGACACTGCATGGCCGCCTATGAAGTGAGCCAGTCTCACGAAAGGAAGGACTTAGTTCTTAAATAATGCACCACGTAAATACCGCAATAATAAAGCATAAATATTTGACATTTCCATTATGCTTGGGAAGCCGTTTCATATAGCCAGGCATGTGCATAAAAAAAGTGGGCGTCAATGGCGATTAACTTACTGTAATTGCGATCCGTCATGCCCTGTACAGGACGTGCAATCCGCCGTGCACTCGCTTTGAATGCACTTATTCACTTACGCCTGTTTGTGCATAAACTGTTTGTTTGCGGACCACGGGGCGTATGAGTTACATTTTTTTGCATTCTATTCCCGAGTTATGGGAATTTTCACAAATGTCTGCAGTTGTGTACTACCGCGATAAAAAGCTGGTTACTGTTTAGACCGGAAGTGGGCGGTGGTGGTGTGGCTGCTCAAATCGAATACACATATACGAGTACTTGTATGTAAGCACAGCAATAGCGAACGACAGGTAATTGGAATTTTCTATGAAAAATGTATTATTCGTATTTGCACGGTTGCAATATATTTTATTTTTAATGCCGACCATATAGTTATAGTCGATCTAAAGGAAGTTAACGGGGAATTGTAGTGTTGCCGGCTGTTGGCTGAAACTGCTGTTGATTCATTTTTTGTGGTTGAGGTTACTAGTTTGGGGTTTGGGGGATAACACTATTATGTAGCGAGTGTTCGACATCATGGGTAAATTATTTAGTTTTGTGTGCGGCAGTAGAGCGCGATTGTATTTTTCATCCTGGAAATTGCGGTCCTTTATGGTTGAATTGTATCTTTGTGGCTTGATTGCAATTTTACCGAGGATTTCCTAATCAAAAATGCTGAGTACATTGTAATGCGTGTTGATAATGCAATTAGGATCTAATTACGTGGATAATAATTTGAATAGGTTCATAAGTCAATTAGAATATTCCGGATGTTATTAAAATGTAACGAGGCGGGTTTGGAGTAGATATATGCTTTTTGCAATTATACGCGAATTTTTTGTATGTAAATTGGTGATTTCTTTTTTAAGGTAGTTATTTATGTGGTTTATTATTTGTACGAATATGTTGCCCAAATAATTAGGGTATTAATAAGTTACAAGTAGAAAGCAAAATAACTTAGGAGTAGCTGCTATGAGTGACACATTTAATTTCAGGGTCCAAATGTTATCTATGAATTTGTATTTCTTGAGCAGAAGCGTCGGTTGAGTGCACCACTATTTTTTCTACTGTTGACGATTATACCAGTCAACAAAGGTGCAGGTGCACTAAACGCACCCACCCACATTGAAATTTCCCCAAAAGGGAAATTATGCCGAAACGTCAAATGTCAATTGTCAGATAATGTAAACAAAATCTTATAAAAAGAGCGTTGTCCTCTTAAATAAAACACAATCTTTTATAACGTTTGAAGCGGCTGTTGCTTTTTTAATTACGGAATTTTAAAGCGTTTTTTCTTGTGCGAAGCAGTATCGCAAACAGTAGCTAAATAACAGTTTCCTTTGTTCAACGCCCGAACATTTGATCCTATCGAGCCGGATTTTAGCTTTTTTTTGCGATTCTATATTACTCAACACTGTTTTATGCGATTTTTGTGGAATTCGCAATAATAATAATTTAATTAAAATTTGTGTGCTGTGTATTTGCCATCGTGGGATTTTACGATTTGATTGATTGTAAGCATTTTCATCATCGCCATTTGGAAAAACTGCAACTTGGACTTTGACTGCAACACGGACTTGGACTGCAATTGCGATCTGGTGGACGTTGGACTTTCATCTGGAAAATTAAAATTTCACAAGTAAGTGATTTTTATTTCACTTTGTGTGGCTTTTACGTATTCAAGTGTGGTAAAACCAAACATGAAACCTACAAAATTATGTCGAGTACTTACCCAACTCAAAAAGGACGTCGTAAATTACTCCAAAAAGGGTTCTAAACGTACGGCGAATTATTTGTCAGGCCGCTTGACTCTTTTAGAGCAAACGATGGAGTCGGCGTCTGAAATTTATGAAAAGTTCGTTAGTGCGCTGGAGGAAGATGAAGAGGACACGGAAATCGAGAATACTTTCGAAGAAGCCATTCCTGTTGCTCAGAATACCAAGTTGGGATGGATTTTGTTTGGCAGATCACCCATTGCTCCTCGATCTATCAGGGCTTTCTTCCAAACATCCGATGTCGACACACAACTTAGAAGATTCTGGGAGCTTGAAGAAACTCCATTCGCACACCACGAAACTGCTGAAGACACTGCTTGTGAAGTCGTTGGAAAGCTCAGGAATGCCAACATTCCCTATGACCAGCAGCACCCAATCATTTTGGAACCTAGACACCATCTCACACAGTTGATCTTTCGCGACTCTCATTTGAGATCACTGCATGGTGGAATCCAGCTGATGATAACCCTCATACGCCAAAAATATTGGGTTTTTCAGATCAAAAGAGCTATAAAGAAATTAATCAACAATTGTACTACATGTTACAGGTGTCGAAATCAAACGGCGCAGCAGCTAATGGGAGAGTTACCTAGGCCCCGAGTGACGGTATCAAGACCTTTTTCTCACACCGGCATTGATTATGTAGGTCCCATCAATATCCGAGCATGGAAAGGGCGCGGATCAAAATGTCACAAAGGATACATAGCAGTTTTTGTATGTTTGGCCACCAAAGCTATCCACCTGGAAGCTGTAAGTGACCTTACTACTCAAGCCTTTCTTGCGGCCTTCAGACGGTTCACTGCACGACGGGGAGTTTGCGGTCAAATATACAGCGACTGCGGTACCAACTTCGTGGGAGCAGATGCAGAACTGCGTCGGCATATGAAAAGCGCGATTCAAGATTGGAAGGAGATTGCAGAAGTAACAGCAGCAGAAGGAACGAAGTGGAATTTCATTCCCCCCGCTTCTCCGCACTTCGGGGGATTGTGGGAAGCAGGGGTGAAGAGTGTAAGGCACCACTTAAGACGGATTGTCGGGAGCGGTACACTCACGTTCGAGGAGCTCGCCACGCTTTTGCCGCAGATCGAAGCGTGTTTAAATTCGAGGCCTCTGTATCCTCCAACTGAAATCTCCGATGACTTCCAACCGCTAACTCCAGCACACTTCCTTATAGGAGAAACACTTTTCACCATACCAGAACCAGACATGTCCATAGGAAAACAAGGACATATCGACAGATGGAAGGCAGTGCAAGCGCATCTACAAACGTTCTGGAAGCAATGGCAAGCAGAATATTTAACTCGCCTGCAGCAACGCCCAAAATGGTTAAAGGTACAAACGCAGCTCAAAATAGGAGATCTTGTTCTTGTAAAAGACGAACGACTTCCCCCCGCTAAATGGAGTCTAGACAACTTATCACGCGTCGTGAAAATAAAAACGCAACAGGGAATTTTTAAACGACCCATTACTAAACTTTGTCCATTACCGATCAACGAACCACATACTTCAAAAAATACGATCCAAGAGCAGACCGATTAATTAAACTAATACAACACATTCTACACAGATAAACATACAAAACAATTATCAAAATTATTACAAAAATAATATTAAAAAAAAGAAAGGTATCTAATTGCTTCTCCCAACAGCACAAACACACAAATCCACAAACACACAATAAAATTTTAATAATAATAATATATAAAAATGATGAACATCTTAAAAATAATTTTTATCGGCAGAAGAAAACTTTTTCGCCCCACTGTCATCATACAAAACAATTCTACATACTCAAATCAAAATCTGAAATCACTCACAAATATTTCTCAACCTATTCAATGCAAGCACTACACACACACTTTAATACAGTCCACTCACTCGCTCTTACGCATTCATTCAACACAATTCAATTCTCACTCACTGAATCCCACTCTCAATGCACCCATTGCAAAAAAAAAAAATCCATTCATCGGCACTCACACACACATGCACATCATCGATGGACGCCGCCGAACAAATTTAAAACAAAATAACAAATAGGAAATAACACTGAAATTAATGAAATTTTAATGCAACTCACCTGGAATATACAATATCACACACCACTTTTAAAATTACACTTCACTGAATCATAATTTAATTTTAAATTCAATAATTATAAAACACGATTTAATGCGCGCACCACCGAAATAAAACCTACCAACAAACGCAACAAATAGCTTTCCAGCATTGCCACAGTTATCGTCTTCATCTTCTGCTACAACAACAATAGCATCAAGGAAGCTTTCATTGTCACCATCTCCACGCCAACAACAGCTGCATTGGATTTCGACTCGTGCTCGTCTTCGTCATCGCAGCAACAAGAACAACACGCAATGCACAAGCAGCACACAGTGTTTATGCTTGCAAATTGCAGAAGGTGTTTCAATGCAAATGCAAACAACTTTGCATGCGATCACACAAGAACGGGATCGTGTGTGAGCTTGTCCGCTGGAATTGTTATTGCTGTTTATATGTTCTCTAATAGTGCCGTCTGTTACTATTTTTGTTGTCGACGTCTTATAAATCATATGCAATAATCTTTTGTTTCTTTTCATGTACCCAAACACATGCATTGTATACACAATTTCAACAGCAGGCAGATCAGTGGCAGCAGTTTTAGTCAAAGGCATGATGGTAAGAGAAGGCATAAACAAGAAGAGGCGCATAGCAGAAGGCTAAGAACGTTGTTCATCGTTGGGGGAGAATGTTGACGATTATACCAGTCAACAAAGGTGCAGGTGCACTAAACGCACCCACCCACATTGAAATTTCCCCAAAAGGGAAATTATGCCGAAACGTCAAATGTCAATTGTCAAATAATGTAAACAAAATCTTATAAAAAGAGCGTTGTCCTCTTAAATAAAACTCAATCTTTTATAACGTTTGAAGCGGTTGTTGCTTATTTAATTACGGAATTTTAAAGCGTTTTTTCTTGTGCGAAGCAGTATCGCAAACAGTAGCTAAATATCAGTTTCCTTTGTTCAACGCCCGAACACTACAGAAAAAAACAATCTCTGCAACTAAGTTCGAAACGACATGGATCTAGGGTAACAACAAATTTTAAGGCACATACCTATTTACCATCCCAAGGCAACTATCAGTTTCGTTTTCTCTGAGATGCACTGATAGGGTTTATTGCAAACGTATTGAAGAACATTTCCTCGGGGGATATTTGCATCCCATTTCACAAGTTATGCAGAAGTGCTTGATCCTTTTCCTGAAATTTTCCATAACCAAATCGCAAAGTGGTAAAAAAGTAAGGTCCAATGGCCCCGCCGGACTATAAACCGCACCGAACAGTCACACGTTGAGGATGGAGAGGCTTCTCAACAATAACTCTTCGGTTTTCCGAGCCCCAGATGCAAAAATTTAGCTTGTTGACGTAGCCACCGAGGTGGAAATGGGCCTCATCAGTCAATTTTCGATGGAATTCCGGATCATTTTCATACATTTCAAGGACCCAATCAGCAAAGACACTTTTCATTTTTCATTTCATTTCATTTATTCATTTATTAAATGGATTGTACATTAAGATATGATCTTTTTTAGTACTTAGCAATTTACACATGAGTTATACTAATTCAAAATACTTAAAACTAATAACAATATTTATCTTAATCTAAATTTAAGATAGGATAGAGAGATAGAGTAAAAAACGAAAAAGAAAGGGAGTGGATAATGAGGGAAAGAATTTAAGTGGATAAGTTAGAGAAATGTTGAAGGATTGCACTTTTAAAATTGATTGGATTTGAAATATTCTTCAATCGAGAGGGCAAAGAGTTCCAAAGCCTTACAGTATGGATAAAAAATAAACGTGATGAGTTTAGGTAGTTGTAACGATAGGGAATGACGTTGATGGTTCTAGAGGAGCGAGTAAAATTAAGTCGGTTATACAAGTAAGACGGACTTTGAGTTTTAATAATTTTGTGCAAAAACATACAATTCCTGGCGTTGATATATTGTTCCAAAGTACAACCAAGCACTTTCTACGTACGCCATTGATGTAACGCACTGCGTCGTTAAAGGCAACTTGCAGTTTTCGCTGGGATGAAGAATCAAGATTGCTATAGACCACCTCAGCATATGTTATGAGGGGTAGGACTAGAGACAGTACCAACTTTCGTCTTGTTTCCTGAGGGGTAAAGTAAGCACCGATCCACAATTTGCGTAGACATCCATAGATACGACCCACGACCACGTTTGTGTGATTATAACCAGACAAATTTCGGTTGATAATATAGCCTAGACTAGTAACTGAGTCAACAGCTTTAATTTTGTTATTATTAAGGTAAACATCTGGAAGGAGGCAAAGGTCGAAATTATTTTTTGAAATGGGTATTATTTGAGATTTAGATGGATTTAGAAGCAGCCCATTAGCTACAGACCAGGTAGTAATATGTTTTAAGTCTTCATTGATGAGAACAACAAGTTTATTTAGGTTACCAGGAGGCATCGCTAAATGTAGTTGAACATCGTCAGCATAAAGGTGTACTGTTGTATGTTTACAGACTGTTGGAAGGTCATTAATAAATATGCAGAAGAGTATAGGACCTAATATTGAGCCTTGAGGAACTCCCTGCTTTATTTCTTTCAACAGTGAAAAACGTTCACCCGAATTGACCCTTTGCGATCTACCAGAGAGAAAACTACTGATCAATTTTACTGCTCTTTCGCTGAAACCAAAGTGATTCTTGAGCTTCCAACACAGAACTCTATGGTTCACTTTATCAAAAGCCTTAGAAAAGTCTAGCAAACACAGCAACGAAACATAACCCCTATCATACTCCTGCCTTAATTCCTCAAAAAGGTTAACCATAGCCGTAGCACAACTGTGGTTAGCTCTAAAACAAGATTGCTGATCATACAGC
Source organism: Cheilosia vulpina (assembly GCA_916610125.1). Classification (NCBI taxonomy): domain Eukaryota; kingdom Metazoa; phylum Arthropoda; class Insecta; order Diptera; family Syrphidae; genus Cheilosia; species Cheilosia vulpina. The sequence goes on along the minus strand of OU744280.1, from coordinate 8,074,838 downwards.
AATTTGTTCGGCGACAAGTGCTTCGTTATCTGCTTTGCCATAACCTTTTCAAAAACCTTTGATAGACAATGTAGGTAGGTAGACACGACGTTGTTGATGATCGGCCGGCTTGAGTTCTTGTGTTAACTGAACTTTATAAGTCTTAAGACCCAAGTCTTTATGCAAAATACGGTGTAATGACGTTTGTGGTATGCCCAATTCCAAAGAACGACAAGGAATGGACAAACCTGGGTTTTCTTCAACAGCAATATTCTCAGTTGTTCTTGAGCGACGTGCACGGGTTCTATTCTTCACATCACTAACTTGTCCCAACAGCTCGAATTATTCCACCAATTTCTGTATTGCGGTCCGACATGGTGCTTTACGACGACCAAAAAATGCTTTAGTTTTGCGAACTGTGACTGCAAGATTTTCACCAGTTTTGTAGTGAATTTTAATAATTTCAATGCGTTGTTGAAACGTGTTTCGTTCCATTTTTAGTAATGGCGTAGTTTCTACTTGTCAAATGTCAAAGAATAAAAGCTTCAAAAGTGACAGCTACCGAAATAGCGGGTCATTCACAATAACACCTCTCATTGGAAAGCCCTTTATAAAGATTCTGTTCACCTTTAAGAAGATTCTGTTCACCGGCGAGTTCTTCTAACAATTCCTCACTCAAATGAAAGATGTACCTATTATTTATGGCGCGGAGATTGTCGATGGAGGTATATCAGACAAAAAAAAAAGAAAAGATTTTTCTGAATAATGGAAGTGATACATATTTTATGCTAAATATTTGTCATAGGCTTGTATATTCCTATATTTCGATGTCAGGCATATTTCTCTTATAAGAGTACCAACTAAATGCGAAAAAAAAAACCAAGCACGTCTTAAAAAATGGAAGAGTTTGAACATGTTTCGTAATACTGTGGATATTCCAAATGTACTGCCTTTTAAATGCTTCTATTACTTCTAATCCTGATTTTAGTGATACGACAAACATTTTATTAGCTGTGTATCTCAATCCCCTTTCAATTTCAATGAATAGTTGAGCGTTTTACTGGCTATTTTTTTGCTTTCCACTTATTATTTGATATGATTAAAACTCTCCACTTTATCACTTTTATGTTTCCACTCAACCGCAAATATGGAACAAGACTACAAACTTTTGTTCTGATCACTCGAGATACATCACTGCTCTTGAAATAAAGTAAAAGCATGTAAAGTCGCTTTGCTAAAATAAAACCATATATACAATCATGTAATAAGTCATAGAATGCAACTTTCTGGTGTTTATTTCTTTTCAATTAAAAAAAAACAACAAACTTTTCGGCGTTTTTTTCTTTTCAAGACATCAAAAAGTTTTTTTTGGCGGGTTTTCTATCCCTTTTGTGCGTTTTCACAGTTTTCTGAAATAGAAGAAATGCCCAAAAGAGTTTTAGAAAAATGACAAAATTCGCGGCATTTGTGTCAGAAAATTTGGGTGGTTTTTCCTAGGAAAAAAATGCCACAACTTTGCTTGGAGGTTTTTGGGGTTTCTTTTCTATTTTAATTTGTTGGCGTTATTTCAGGGAGGCGAAACGGAAGTTGGTCGGCTTCCGTTGGAAGCCTCATACACCTGGTTACTAAGCTAACTTAATAGTTGACTAATTTGGTTTGCGTTGATTATTCCCTAACAGAATTGTTGAAACTCCTTTTGTATTCGTTTTATGTAACTAACTAATTAAATTTAGGGGAAAAAAAAACTGTTGCTCAATTGTTATTCAATAGGTTGAACAACCATGAGCAATAATTTTATCTAGTAGTAGAAATGCTTGCTGAACAATTTGCGGAGCAACCATCTTTAACTATTGTTCATTTCCGACGGATGTTATTAAGATCTAGAGTCGCATGACATCGCACCACTGATTGTAGTATTTTTGTGTTTGATTTCCCAGAAAAGTTTGTGAGCTTACACTATCAACCGTATCCACAACAAAAAATTTCTGATAAACTGTCAAGAGTATACATTTTGTGCGATTTTTCAACATTCTATCCACCAACTCTAATCCAATGCAAAGGTATTAAATTGTGAGCCCATGAATCAAACGCATACTGAATTTGCATAAGAAAACAAGTCGAACGCACATCTACGTGAGCATAAATGCGTCCAAGCTCTTGCAAGAACCAGAAAATAAATTTAAACTAACTACCGACATCAACTGCTTACAGAGAAGTGAGCGAACTGAACAAGCTGCATAAGTGGTATAAACACAGAACGGAATTGTCGACTTTATATTATCATTTTTATTTGATAGTTATTACCCTTATTCAAATGATGTGGTTCAATAATTTTTTGCATGTTAAGTTCCGTAACTTCCCTGACCATATAAAAGCACTCGCCAGGGCCGCTGCTAGGTATCAGTTACACGTCAATCGCAGTACAGTCGACAGATTACCATCATGAAGGTATATACCTCTCAACGACCTTAGCCTCTAAATCAAATTATCAATTGAATTTATTTTAGTGTGTCATTTTTGCCGTAGTCCTGCTTGCCATCGCCGCTGGAGCAAAGTCATCTGCCATCCCATGGCAAGCAGTTTCGAGCGCCGGTGGTGCTATTGCAGCTCCCGGATCAATTGCAGTTCAGGCCTCGGTTGCTAACGGTCCAGTTTCAGCGGTGGCCATTCAGACCATTCCACATATTATCCCTGCTCCAATTGCAGTTGCCGTCGCTCCAATTGCCGGCGGGGCAACATACGTCGCCAAGACCCGTGGTGTGGTTCATGTCGCCCCACTGGAGGGACATGTGCAGTCTGCCGCTTCACTCAACCTAAGTCCTGCTCCAGGAACTGTATAAAGGACGACCAATATTTTTCAGATGCAAAATTAACTCCTAAGCAGGTCCTTTTGAAGGGTTTTTGGTTTATTTTCAATTCCGCATAATAAGCGATACATCGCAATATTTGTGTTTTGCGTTTGAACATCTTTGGGGGCTCAGGTTATGGCTCAGTGATTCGATTACTGTTCGGGATGGGTACTATTCCTGTCACACAAACTGCATATGGCGGCCGATTTTCATTCCAGTCCTTTGCGAATGAGTTGCTTTGCCTATTCTGAAATCTCATTCGCCCAATCACTCTAATGAGCGCACTAATCAATTTGTCCTTCTTCTCCTATTGCAGATTGCCAATTCCTTTTCCATAGCACCGAAAATGAGAATCGAATGAAAATTACGAATTCATTGAGCATAAGTGACATGATACCCGACAACGGCCAGCCGGGGTGCCAGAGTTTGCTCTACGCCTGTCGCTCGTCGGACATTCACAGATAGTTATGGCATGGACGGAGCACAACCATCGATATCTGCAGCAGGAGCGCCACGCGTCCACCCAAATGTGGAGTAATCAATTCAACTACTATAACAGCTTGATATGCCATGGCCCCAATAAATCGTCAATTAGCCACAACAACCAAAAGTACCACCACTACCACCACCAGTACCAACAACAGAAACAACAACAGTACTCCGATACCACCCACAATACGAATAGAATCGTCACCATCACCGCCTAGAGCCAGTCCGAGGAGGACGTCCAATTTTAGTTTAAGCTCCTCAATCCTCGTCGTCATGTTGTACGCCGCCCTGTCGAGCGAGCTAATGGCCGACTGCCCGAATCTTTGCGAATGCAAATGGAAGAGCGGCAAGGAGTCCGTTGTGTGCCTTAATGCGAATCTCTCACATATCCCGCAACGCCTTGACGCCGGCACCCAGGTGCTGGATCTTACAGGCAACGACATCACCAGCATACCGCACGATACCTTCGCAAATGCAAATCTGCTCAACCTACAAAAGGTGTTCATGGCAAAGTGCCGCCTGCGGTCTATCGAGCGGTATGCGTTTCGCAAGCTCAACAATCTGGTCGAGTTGGACCTGAGCTACAATCAGCTGACAGCGGTGCCGTCGCAATCATTCGAATCCATACCCGAGCTGAGGGAGATCAAATTGACGGGCAATCCGATACACCGAGTCACGGCGGAGGCGTTCGTGAGGGTGCCACAGCTCGTAAGACTGGAACTGGGTGAGTGCAAGATTAATGTGGTGGAGTCGAGGGCATTTGCGGGCCTAGAGGCGACTCTCGAGTGGCTGAAGTTGGACGGCAATAAATTAAGTGAAATTCGGTCTAGCACTTTGACGGTGCTGAGTAACTTACACGGCCTGGAATTGGCCAGAAACCAGTGGAACTGTTCGTGTGCCCTGCGCCCCCTTAGGTCGTGGATGTTGCGCGAGAACATCCCGTATGGCATACCACCCATTTGTAGAGCGCCACCTCGACTGGCGGGCAAAACCTGGGACAAAATCGATTTGGACGACTTTGCATGTGTCCCCCAAATAATAGCGACAGACACCCAAGCGCACGGTGTCGAGGGGCGAAATGTCACCATGAGCTGCTATGTGGAGGGTGTTCCGGAACCCAATGTACGATGGATGGTTAAGAACAGGGTAAGTGTAGGAAACTTTGAGCAAGCCTCTAAATAACCCCATTGCGGTGCACCTCAGTGATTTACAAGACTTTCTCTTCACATCCACAGGTAATTGCAAATCTCTCTGGCGAATCATCCCCACGAACGTCTGCCACCACCCAGGGACGCAAGATGTACGTAGTAAATCTGCTGCGAAATGCCTCCAATCTGACAATTCTCACCGCCGACATGCAGGATGCTGGCATTTACACGTGTGCCGCGGAAAACAAAGCCGGAAAGGTGGAAGCAAGTGTCACCCTGGCAGTGTCACGTCGTCCGCCCGAGGCGCCTCTCGGTGTGAAAATCATTCTCGTGTGCATCCTTATTGCTCTGCTCTTTGTTGTCGGTTCATCGTTCGCTGCCATTTGTTTTTGCTCGTTGCGGAAGCGAAGGAAGATGCGTCTGTGGAATACGCCGGCGGCACGAACAGAGAGCTACGAGAAGATCGAAATGAGTGGCCGGGGTAATAATAAGGCGCATGACATGCGGACGTTCCGTTCATCGTTGCAGGCCGATGAGAATGGCTACTTGGGGCGGCACAATGAGAATGGTGGCATAGCACTTGTGAACACAGCCGAGGCAAGACGCAACGGCGAGTACCGGAACGTGCCGACTGATGATGATGGCACCGGATACGAGGATAGTGACAATAACGGTTGCACGAGCTTCAGCATACCAATGCAGGGTGGCTCAAGTAATCCGCATCGGTGGAAGGGGGCGACACTGAAGAGCAGTCCGCAGGAGGTTAGGCGGAAAAACTCATCGTCGGGCATAGACGCGGATGCGGATCTTCACATACCAAGGCTGATTGACATAAGGTGACTACCCAAAATTGATTTTTTTTTTTTTTAAGTTGTTGTGGCTGCACAGACTTTGTGTGGAAATTCAAGTAGACATTGTTACATTGTTGCATTTCGTGCATCAAACACTATTCAAATGAGTGCCAGGTAGGTTACGTAGGATTGCAGCTGACATAGGCTGGGGTAGTGGCACAGGAAGTGAGTCTCCTCGTCGCTGCACATCTACAAACACACTTCCACTAGATTTGATGTTGTCCTTTATTGCTAACCAGGTAGTCATATCACTTAAACCCTGTCCCTTTATATTTTCAGCTCCACGCCCGATTCGGCATCCAGCTCTATATCGAGTCAAGTTGATGCAGCGGCACGGCTCACCTCGGGCTACGCCTGGTCTGGCAAAAAGTCCTCGCCGCTCTCGCGACCAACAAATGTCGCAACGACATACATTGGTGACGACGTTAACTCCTCCGTATTCTGTTCGTCGCGTACCCCAGATGCCGACTTCTTCGACAGTACGTACCCCGACCTACTGGACATGTCCAAATACAGCACTAACATATCAAACACTCTGCCCACATCATCGATAGTAAGTACGACGAGTGCGATCAGCGGCGGACTCTGTACGCTACCACGAAAATTGAAAAACTCTGGAAAATACTTCAAAAACTCCTCCGACAGTCAGTCGCCGCTACTGGCCGACAACTCCAGCAAATACGGCAGTAGCACGCTAGGCGATGCCACCTACCTAGCCGACTTTGCCATGGGACGGCGGTTCTCTGCCGAATCCTGCTCCAACTACACTGGCGTACGAACCACCAGCCAACGATCGAACAGCTATCTGAATCTGGTACAAAGCTCCAAGGCTGCAGTGGGCATTGCGACCAGCACGCACCGCCGCAATCCCAGTTTGCCTTCATCGCCTGTACGCGAGGTGATCAACACCTCCCACCACCAGCGTTCGTTCAGTTCCGCAGCGACACCACTCCTAGACTTTAGCACTCTCACCAGTCGAGCGGGCGGCATTCCACCTCCACCACCTACAACCTCCACCGTCACTGCCTACGACTACCACGCTGCACAGCTCGAACGATTCCTCGAGGAATACCGCAATCTGCAGGATCAGCTGTGCAAAATGAAGGAGACATGTGACACCATTCGCAAAAAGGAAGCACCCCTCCGCGGGTCCATGGGCCATTCGGCGCAATTCGCCGACCCAGTTATGTACAACACCGCCATGAACAACAGCCAAATGGGTGGCGATTGCCAATCAGCCAGCAATCCCAAGGCGACGATGCTGAAAAATAAGGCCGTGCTACCGGGTCAGCCGCCCGAACCACCGCCATACTGGCTGCACCGAAACGCAATGCTGAAACGCCTCAACGACTCGCAAACGGACATCTTCAAGAGCTAACTTTCGGACGGTTAAGCCTAGTCTTGGGTAACTCTTTCTCTACTTCTCAGTGAAAACGGCAACTTTCTTAACACAGATTTATATTTATATATATATAGAGAGAAAAATAAACTGAATTTAGTATAAAGAACTATTAGAGAATATACAGAGATGAAAGTATCTGTATCTTAGCCTACTGTTCCTTGCTCCTCCTCCGGCGACAAGTGACGATGGCGTAAACGTTTAGTCTTTCTTCATATCTAAGTTCTATACATAAGAAGGTGAATAGGAAATTAAAACAAAAGCGATTTATACTGAATGCGGTACGGAGACGTTTAGACGAATAGAACAAAATGCTACGAGTATATCAAAGATCATAGTGTAACTATTGTAATATTAGGGAAACTTCAATTAAGCGTATTTAGTAAAACAAACAAATTGTAACGAAACAATTGAAATGAGAGGGATATTGAAATGTTTTTCGTTTGTACATTTTCGAACTATATCAAGGGTGGAAACGAGCGCTGATGGATAAAGGAAATTTTTAGTTCTAATTTGGGTTTAGTTTGTACATTTTCCCTATATAACTGTCCCTTACCGGTAATCGTATTTAAATACCATTTCATGGAAGGCTGTCAGACTATTTTATTTTATTTTCTATTGGCGTTGAAAATAAAATAAAATATTTGCATCTAAATTTTTGTTTAAATCGATTTATATAGAACAAACCCTAAATACTAATAAAATAAAACAAGTGAAACTATACAAAATCCGAAATTAAAACTGAGAGTATTTTTTCCCCATTGATTTGAGTACTTGAATGTTTTCGTAAAACTTTTATAACAAATGTGATATAACAAGAAACATAAGAGCAATTCCTTACTATAAGAAAAATGTAATCAGTTGCATATACCATCAGCTATCTCTTTGAACCATCCTCTCAAAATTAGCAACCATATATTTAAAATTTAAAACAAAGTTATAGTTTTGGTAAAGGAAAAATTAAAAAAGCAAATAACTTGTTGGTTGTGTAAGAAAAAAATAATTATGTAAGCTCGAAAACATAAACTGAAATATCTATCTCTCATAATGTAAAAAATAAAAATCTTACTATTGTATAAAATCCCATTTCAAATTTTCACTATTTAATAGAAAAAGAAAATAAAGATCATATAATAATAATGACAGAAAAAAAATTGTTTTGTTAATAATAAAATTGAAATAAGGATATTGGACGGAATTGTGTTTTATTTTTAAGGTGCCCTGGAAGTGAACGATATTGTCCGGAATTGCTAAGCTGATATGCAGGATGATTATGAGTTAAACCGCACCATCTACTGGCAAATTACATAATGGCGCATACGATAATTTTACATGAAAAATGCATGTGCACATGTGACGAACATTTTATCAGCTTCCTTTACTTCTAGTTATTTAAAGAAAATTTTTCGCTAGCAGGGAAGGTGGCGTGAATTTCGTAGGCGTACAAGAGGAACAGAGAAGATTACATTTGGAGTTTTCCAGTTGAAAGAAGAAGTAAAGAAATCACAGATAGCGACCTTCAACATCTAGTGGATTAAGAGCAGAGACAAATCATACTGAGACTCCCAACGCGGAACCCTTTTGCCCCCTCAATTTCTTTTTTTCCAAATTCGCCATTTTGTTTTCCTATCGATGTGTGACATGCAAACACATTCAAAAAATACAAATAAATGCTGCCAACCGGGGCAAACTGTGGGAAAATGTGATGGAGTTCGGGAATACCACATTTTTACCCGACTGCAGACAGAGAGGGTTATGTGTTTCGCGCGTATCCTATATACGTTCCATCGGGACACCCTGTGGCCTAAACGGCTTGACCGATTTTTAATAGTGAGGTGTCATTAGATTTGTATTCTTCCTTGGAGGGTCATAGGCTAAACAATTAAAAAATAAAAAAAATTAGTTTAAAAAACCAAAAAACCTGACTGACTGTAAAAAAAAAAATTATGAAGATATGAACAAGACACATTCAAGTATCTATACCTTACTATTTGGCAGTCGGAGGGTACTCAATACTCATATATTTTGTTATGAGCCTGGTTTAGGCCACGGAGGCATCTTTGATGCAAGTGAGAAGGGTGCGGCACGCTCGCGGTTGCTCGGCTCAGCTCGACGGATGGGGTATTTCTTACCCCCCCCCCCTCAAACACTTTTGTAATCGTGCCTTAATAGCAAATAAAAGAAAGAAAAATAGAAAAGAAAGTTACACTACATTACGTTGACCTCGGACGGACTGAAGGAAAGCGAAAATAGAGGGAGAAAAAGAAAAGTTCAAAGACTTTGACCTATGCCCTCGAGAGAAATCGGAAAGCTCAACGCGAAGCTAAACCTAACTAACCTAAACTATGCCTTAACTTATCTATCATATAAATTTAAGTCCTACCCTAAGCCTTATCTAACTTAAAACTTACCTACACCAAACATTACCCTAGACGCGACTTGTTCGCATAGTCTCTCGAAGACAAAGGTTCGTCAAAACCCAGAGACATGCCGGACTACGGTGGCAAAGGACGGCCTACCCTCCCTTTTGTGTCATAAACACATCCAAAAGTTACCATTCAGGCCGATGTTGCGAATGATAACCCCTAAATCTCCTTCCAGTCACTATCGACGACGAACAGGGAATCTCGTTAGTTCCAAGTCATGTTAAGTAGTCCTTTGTTGGAGTCACGCCCCGCCACTGTCAATCCACCCGAGGACGGCCTGTCCGGCCATCCACACACCCGTTGCGAAACTCTCCTAGCCCAACATCATCACGATCAAAATATAATATAAAAATTCATTTAATAAATGCAAAAAATTTCACCTAACTTTAAAAGTATTCTGCGCTTAATATTACCCTATAAAACTACTAATAATTCATAAATTCAAAATCAAAAAAAGGAATAACTTAAAACCTAAAACTTACGGTTTATCCAGATCCCCCGTTGTCCTGGTACCAGCACAAGACAGATCGCTGTTGAAAATTACCAAATATGGTTACCGCAAACAACAACAAAACACTAAGGGCAGAAACCTCCACTAACCTTAATACAATGCTCAAAAAACTACTCTAATAAGGTGATTTCAGATGGAAATCATGCAAAAATTCACAAAACTTAATTAAACTAAAACTAAATCGTTGATTTTTTTTTTTCTTTTTAATGCACTTTTTTTTTTTGGTGCACCTCCTCTGAATATTTCGTCGCCCACACTTGCCGGCGGAGTTGGGTGGTGTTATCTCGGAGCGCTGTCCCGTATTGGTAACCGCTTTTACGGTTGATGGCTGAGGTGGCGGAGCACCCCCTTTTGTATCCGCTCTTTAAGGGGCTATCCACACTTTGCTCGGTAGCGAAGATAATAAAAATGTATCCACGGTCAAAAAAAAAAATGGGATCCTCTGGATTTTAGTTTCTTGCCCGGGGATTCTTTGTTTGCGTGCACCGTATGCGGGTTATTAACTGTGCGGCTTAACCTTGGGTTAATTTGACCCTTACTTTCACCGCTGGACTGTTACCGCTAAGTGCCCGGTGTTACGGTTGGGCTTAATACGGACTTTACCACACGAATCCCGGAGCAAAGAATTGCGGAGAGACGCTACGATGCCAGAATCGGCCGTTGGGCACAAACTCGTCTAAATGGGAAGCACAATGTTAACGAAACCCCAAAATCTCTTTTCTTTTTTAAAATACCTTAACTATTAATTTGAACCTCTTGTCCGTGTCCCTTCTCTGGTCTGCGTATATTACGTTAGCTTCAGTTTCTCCCTTTTAAAATCACCAGAAAATCCTACATCAAAATTGCTAATAAATAAACTTCACTCATAAACTTATCAAAAAACTCACCCAAAACTCTAATGAAAATTTTTTTTTCCCACACTGTATTAGTCTACTGGTTAGTTTCTCTACCTGCTGAGGGCAATGACCTTTCCCGATCAGTTATTGATAGAAAAATGACTGAACAGTACTTTTAGCCTAGATGTCCCATATAAACTTTTTTTTCTCTCTTTTGCCACATTGCGTTTCTTTTGTTTACACTTTTCTATCCTCTATCATTGCATTTGGCTATATTTCCTACCTATTTCTGTTTCATCACTTATCTCTTTTTAACTCTCCACTCTTTAGACAAGTAAGGAAGGTATCTTAACTCCTTAGTCTGGTCAGTTCACAGTCGGTCGTTTAGGAAACTTACTTACCGACACTATCTAGCCAATTTTTAAAAATGGAAGTACCGCGACAATAATACAATAAAACTAACATACGAATAAGTAGATATGTGGATAAATAAATAGATATATATGACGAAACCAATAAATAAATATAATAAATAACAATACCTAACAAGTAAATAACAATTACTAACTCTATATTGCACCGCTTTTGATCAGTTCATGACTTTCGCTCAGATGGGTTGGTATCCTAATCATGAACGGTGACACATTTTGTTGACGAGACAACAGGTAAGGTGCGAGGGAGACACACATATCTACCCGATCTTATCGCAAATGTCAAATGCACCGTGCACATGCATTTAATTTGTCAATAAATGGTCGCCGCGATCATTTTTCCGTGTTTTAAAGTCATTTTCTTGTATTTCTCCGGGTATAAACATTTTTAATTACGAGGACCTAATGGGCTGCCGCAACAATTTGTTAGGCTGTGTAGGTATATAGTCTCCGATTGTCAATAAGTTAGGTATATGTATATGGGTCTTGTTCATATCTTCATAATTCTTTTTGTTTTTACATTCAGTCAGGTTTTTTTTGTTTTTTAAACGAACTTTTTTTTACATTACTGAATGCTATTGGTTAGTTATTCTTATTATATATTGTTTAAAGGCGATTAATTTTATTGATTTAGTTAATAAAACTATCTCAAGGAGATGTTCTATATTCTAGAAACTTATTAGGAAAAACATGATAAATCTGTGGTCGCAAGGCAAAACAGCTAAAGTCTGTTTTACTCATTGTTCAGGAGAGCATTTTAAAGTTTCTTTACTCCATTGACTCTAGTGACGTAAGCTGTTTTTTTTTTAAATTGTGGCCTCAGTTTTAAAGATATAAAGCTGAAAAAAAATTACGAAATAGATTTGAGTACGCTGAATCTAATGGCATCAAAATCTCAATTTCGTCTAAAGTCGACTTTAGCGGTTATAGTTTGTGACCACAGAAATAATGAAGAAAATTCGCTCAAAATGTTTTTATTTTCCCTCAACCAATCTACATTATAAATTTTTCATGAATATTTTAAGCAAATGGACACTTCTTTCGAAAAAAAAAATATCCACACGTAACATACAATATCAAGTTTAACGGATAAATTTTATGAACGCTGCTAGGAACTTTGCCCTAAGCGGAAGTGCGAGTGTGTTGGTGAGCCGGAATTTTTGAAGCTACATGAAATATTTTAAATTTTTCATGAATGTTTTAAGCAAATGTACACTTATTCCGTAACAAAAAAATATCCACACGTAACGAACAAATTCAAATTAAACGGATAACATTTTATGAACACTGCCAGCAACTTTGCCGAAAGCGGAAGTGCGAGTGTGTTAGTGAGCCGGAATTTTGGAAGTTACATGACATTTGTCAATACGAATTTCTATGTAACAATACTAGCGCACTTAGCATTTGCCTCCCCATAGAAATATTTCTTGTAGGGAAATCGGCCGAAGTTGGTGGTCTCAGTATGGCTTGTCTATGATTAAGAATGTTTGTCCTAGAGCTTAAATTCGATGTATATTTTGTAGGTAAGTAAGTATTGTTACAAAGAAATTCGTTGTAATAAATGTCAATGAACGCCAACAATTCAGTCTGGCCCGGGCTAACCAATTCGCAAATAAGAGTTACATTATTATTGCATACCAAGGCGGTTGATTTCGCTTGCTTATTGCGCCCGCCACCTATTATGGCAGACATCTCAGGCGATGTACCTCTACCTTTCCCAAACTTGTCTACTACCAAGTACTGGTTCGACTACTTTGACAGTTCGCTATTAAGGCCATCAGCAACTTGAGGTTGAAACAAGATTCTATCAAATAAACCTATAACGCGGTGACTATGTCATTCAGGCTGATTTCCGTTACCGCACTTTTACAAATAAAAAATAAATAAATATATAAACAAATCTCCGGTTAAACTCCCAAGAAATACAAAATTAAAGCATAACTTGTTTTGATTGTCCAAACTCTTGCGAAGACATAAAAAACCATCCAAGAGTGTAACTTCTTCGAAAGTCGGTTCAATTCAGTCATTGGGATAGACTCCAATTGTACCGAAAATTAAACTCATGCCTTACCACGGAAAGTAAGGAGAAGCTGTCCTTATTGACCCCAAATTATGTATTTCCGAAATCACACCTATATTTAAGTGAAGGCAGCCACTTTTGAGCTACATTCTTTTGCGAATTCAACATTGTGAAGGTACTGTTGCTCTGATTGTGTTTGTTTACATCTGTTGACCAAAGTGACAATTAACATTAGTACCTCTTCATGAACCCATCCACTGATCTCCTCTCCATCGCCTGTACTGCTCGAACCATTTATATACAAACCTCTGGCGTGTGCGAGTGGATTGCTAGAAATATTCAGAACCAAAACTACCACAGGACAGCAGAGCTGTGGGAGAGACAGAATAAAAAAATTAAAAACACTATATACATTTTTGGAAATGAAATTGCTGAGGATGAATTCCATTTGCATGACTAATGAGCGTGACCCCGAAGGGTGAGCGAATTGCTATACGTACTCGTACTTTTTGCTCGTTTTCCTGCAGATATATTTCAATGCTGTGCGATTTTAGTTTGGTCCTGACACGTCCTTTCAAAGAAGCAGCTCCATGACCCCAGAGCTTCGTTGGACGCGTCGCGTCGTCGGTCGCACACCCCTAATTGTGTGGGCGAGTAAATTTTCCAATGAATAAGAATCATTTCATTTGAATCGAATTTATTATCTACACACACAGATCCAAATCCCAGTGAATAGTATAACCGCAGGAAAATGCGGAGTTTCCGTTCTGTCTAGTTAGTTAGGTATACAGAGTTGGTTTTATATTTGTCATGCAACCTTTTAGGGTCTCCTCTATTTTTGTCCAATTGTCGGGGAAAATTTTGCAAGAAAATAAAAATTTAAAATAGGAAATTTAATTTGTTGCTTGCAGGCGGGTGAAGGAGCAGCGCCACACAAATTGGTGAGTATACGTGTTTGTGGGTTATGTTTTGGTTGGACAATGGGGACAGAATCACAATAGTTTGGCATTAAGCGGATTATCCTGCTATTGTTGGGCTGGGAGTTTTACTAATTTCCCTAAAAGAGGACGATTTTTTTTATGTTGGTGTGGCAATAAATCAGTATGGGAATATTTTTCTTTTTTTTGTGCAAGTATTTAAATTAATTGCAGATATTGTTGATTTGTTAACCCGATAGGAATTTTAAATGGAAAAGGGGCTTTATATCCGGATAGAGCCAATCGTGGTTTTAAATGTTTGAATCAATTTAAAAGGATTTTTTTTTAAATGCAACTGGATTCACAATCATCTGTGTGTGAACAGAAATGTGTGCGAGTGCTGTAAGTTGTTTGAAGCTTAGGTCAGGTTTGTATTTAACCAGATTAACAGGGTTGAGATTCGTAGTTAAGACGTGCATATCGAAAATGCTTCGAAAGACATCTCGTTGCGTTCGTCTAATGTGAAGGTTTTCAAAAAGTCGAGATAGATGCCAGGAAACTATATAGAGCAAATGCGGCTCCGAAATTATATTACAACATCCTAAACAGCGAAGGTCTCAACGGACGTCTTGAGGTAAGCCTTTCCCAGACTGTTCATCTTTGTTAGGGAGGAAATCCACAAGCGAGCTAGCTGTCACGTAAAATGTTGCAGAAATCGCATAACCGCTCGCTCATTTGTTTACGTAACTCTCTGTTCGCCATCACTTGACACTTGTCAAAAGTTCAAACAACCTTACCATGAACAGGAAAAGTTAACAAAATATTTAAAAAAATATGTGGTAAGTATTCTTGTAGGGAAGTCAATGTCTGGTGCTAATGTTTGCACCCTATTTAAGACTGACAATCAGCAAGGTCAACTCTTAAAGTTTTTGTCTGCAGCTACAGGAGTGACATCGTCTTCTGTAAAGGTATATCCAGTCACAAACATAAATGATACTATACTTACAAGCAAGTTGTAATCTATAAAAAAAACAACAGCACTCATTCAAATTTCATTCAATTTCACATAATCCTATCAATATTGCAAGGCTTTGTTTATTTAAGCATTTATTTCGGTTCATTGAGCAGTACTCCCCTGTCCGTGTACATGTACAGTGTACACCTCTCAGCCACAGACCAAAATGCATTTGAGTGGAAAATTTTCACTGATTAACCCAAAATGCAAAATAATATTCGCCCCGGTGATTCAATATTTAATGAAATTACGGTTGATATTTCAAATAAACAAAATTCACATGACCACATTCGTTGGCAGTTCTTGTGTTAAACGATGCAAACACAAAAACAATTGAGTATGACATAATTTGTTTTCCTCTTTCTTACTAAAATCTTTTCGGCATTATCCTTGCGACAAAACACCAGCAGGGCTGCAACAAATTTTTGCCGGGTGGTAAATTTTCGCATCCGGAAGTTTTCAACTACTCAAAATCTACCACCGCGCACTACCGCTCTTCCGCAACGACAACGATGCCGACGACAGAGCACTATCGCTTCAAGTGGTCCTATTCCTATACAGTAACAGCATTACAACGAGCCAAAAACGCAGAGTGGAGGAGGCATTACAGTCGCTATGATGATTATGACGACCTTGGCTCTGTCATTTATTTGTGTCCCCATTTTAGTATAGGATACATTTTTTTTTATGCTTCGTCACGCTATTTTTGCATATACCACCCGCGCACTCTTCAAACACAAATGGGCCTCCGGTCGAGGTTTTTCTTGCTTTGCGCACAATTTTCCACTACTTTGGCTTTTCATTCATTTTGCGTCTCCCTACCACCGCCATGGTAGTGATTTTTCACGCGGTCATGGGCCATAGCGATTTGTGTCGTTACTAATGATGGTGTATACGGTCAGGAGGACCTCATCTCTTGCGGAGCATCGTAGGCAACGAGAAATTGAATTTGATTTCCCTTTTTCAATTATGTATTTCCCGCTTTGTCAACGGGAGAAAGCCGAAAGGTTCTCCTTGTCCACTCCTTGTCGGGGAGACGGACAGAATTTTTAATTACGTCAAGTTGTTATTCTTGGAAATTATTATTGTTATTCCATTCAAGAGATAGCGATAGTATAAGTAGGTACACTTGGCGGTTGATTGTTAATGAAGAAACTTTTTGACTCCTAGTCTTTAGGGGAAGAACAAAAATGAGAACGTCTTTAGTCTTGTTTGATATTTTAGGCTTTTGTAGCCTATGGAGACTTTGGGGTGAAGGCGTGTGCTCATAATGTGCGGGTGTAAAAAATTAAGCACTGATGGGATGGACAAACATTTTTGGATTGTTCTCCAGAGTTGATTGCCTTTGTGTAGGCAGCCTTGTGTGTTGGGCGATTGCTGACAACTGTTGGTATATGGCTTGGTTTTGCCTCTATTTATTCAGATGAATGATATCTGCGAATCAATGATTCGGACTTTCTTCAGATCATAGTCCGAGGAGCTGAGATATTTAGTTATTCTACTTTCAACAGTAGGTATCTATTCATTTTTCACTGCAGTTCACACCGGCATCGTTATCAATTGAATGGGGTGAACGAAAGAACAACATTAACTAACCCACAAGTATTTCAAAACTTGTCGTTGGCTTAAAACGCCCCGATTTCAGGCAGTCTTGTAACAAACTGCGGACTTAAATTAAAGCAGTACTAAAGTAAGGCGGCTTCAACAAACAACATAACCTGAGTACACAGGAGCTGGACTTGTGGCGATTACTCTGCCTGATGACTGTAGACAAAGAGCGGTTAGGCAACTTTTCATACCTGGAGGGAATTGCTTGCAAAGTCAGTCACACTTTCTATTACTTGCCACCAAGTATATTCGGTTTAAAACTGACAATAAAATTTTAATTTTGCTTACATCGATCGATTCATTCATCCCCTACCCTCGTTTGCACCTACACCCGTTTTCAACCGCCCTATTCAGTCATAAATCGCAGCCACCTCTCAGTACGAAATTAATCCTCTATCATCGTACAATCCGACACAAAACTTGTGCACACGAAAGGGACACACAATATTGTGTAGCTATGAACTTTTCAGTGCACCCCTCATCGAAGAACGAATACGAAACCTATTCGAGAATGACACCTTCGCCAACCTTATACGAACAGCCCTCATGGGGGAGACGCGAGAAAAACTTAGTACAACCCTAACTTTTCCTTCACGGTAAACATTAATAAATTGTTTTTTTTTATTTTCACGATAAGGAAGCGCACATTGACGTTAATGGCAATTAAATTGAGCGCGCTCGCAGATGTATGGCATCTGGGTGAGGTACTTGGTACATCTTTTCATTGTTTCGCTGAACAAACGACATCGTTCTAGTGAAGCACGCTATGAAATAGCTAAATTATGAATTCCATCTTTTGCCGGTTTATCCGCGTACCTGAACCTGAAAAATGTTGGAGATGCTCTTCTAGATGAGAATTGGTATATTTGAAAGAGAATGTGCAACAGAATATCAAGTTATCAAGATGAGCAGGAGCAATACATATTTCAAGTGTCTAAGTGGAAAGGGAATTTTCGAACAAATGCCAGAAATTAAAATTAAAATTTTATCCTGCACTTGAGGTAAATCAGAAACTTTGTCTCACAGAGACTGTGTGAGGCGATAAGGAGCGCAGGAACAAGATGAGTATCTAGACATTGAGGCTGATAGTTAAGTCTAATGTTTGGTTGGATGCGAGAAGTATTTAATTTTATGTGCTAGGTAAGGCGAATGGTGTCGTTGATGAAGGTTGCTAAGGCTCTTGAAAGAAGCTGATATCTGAGTTCGGGAATATCCTTTTAGTATAAAATTAATGTAAACATTCTGCGAAGAAGTGGGAGAAAAAAGGGTTCTCTATGCGGGACGCATGTCTTGAGGCGGAGTATTAACCCAGATATTTGGTTCATTAAGGACTTGGTTGCTAGGGAGTTCTAACATTTGTTTGGAATATTAAATTGACATCATTTCCATCTAGCCAGTGCGATGGCTGCGCCTTTTGTCAAAAAGGATGGTTGTCCTAGCAAATTTTGCAAAAAAAGATTTTTTTTCTCCAAAAGGAGGGTGAAAGGTGGATCCACATAATTATCTAACGATGAGAAACATTTTTTAATTCAATTTTTATTAAGGAACTGAATACAAAATATACATTGTCTGTATCTTATTCTAAGTCCATTTCCTAAAATCCGTCTTTGTCAACTGTTTGTTCGTCGGTGTAAATTGTCGCATATCGGCACTTTTCTAGGTCATTTTGAAGCATTTGAATAACTTTCGGCGCAAACACGTTCTTCACGATGCTTTAACATTTTGTTTGCGAACACAAAGATTTTTCTAGACAGAAGATTTGTCGCACAGTCTGAGGACTGGAAGCTGTGATTGGCATTAATGACGTGGTAGGCCCATGGCCCAGCACAAGTACCTTCCATTGCAGCAATTGCGAAGTCGAATTCCGATGGCAAGTGCGAATCGATTGCACGGCAGCTATGTGATGGCGTTTGATGACCGCATCGCCACCTGAAGCGGTGGAAAATATACCTCTGCATTTCTCGCAGTACACATCGCTTTCAGTTTTTACTATTTTAGGGACGAATATTGTTTCATAAGTTTCGCATTAAATGTAGGTACACATATTTTTCGTCATTTTTGCAATCGAACAAAAAATAAAAAACACCAGTGAGACCAAGAATGAGCGCACGAAATGTATGACATGAACGAATGACGTCACGTGACCAGAACGAAAACAGAGAGAAAGGTAGTGTGTTCTGGCATGGTTTGTGTATTCATTTTCGCCGCGTTTTGCCAAGGCTCACTGCGGTTTTTACAGCGGCAGAGTTTGAATTGATTCTTCAGTGAAAAAAATCGTTTTGATAGGAAAGAAGGATAATTGGAGGGTAAAAGGAGGATTCAGAGCAAGAAAATAGGTTTTTTGAAATGTTTCGTTCAAAAACAGGATTATCCCCCCAAAAGAAGAAAAAAAATCTCTAATAAACTGGACACAAATAGTCAATAATTAAAACAAAAATATTTTTTAAAACAAACAGAACACACTTGTCGCTCTCAAATTTTAACTGTAAATTTTAATCATTAGTTTTTCATTTCAATATCTCTATTTTTTGTTGTATCTCTTGTAAGTAATTTTATTCTGTATCTTATGTACTTAGTTCTAAATTGTACCAATCACTTTATTTCAATAAATAAATAAAATAAAAGATGGGATGGTTCGGAATTAGGAGGTTTAAATTAGAAAGCTCCTAGTAATCAGGGATAAATTTACTTAAAAGTGTTTTTTTTCCTTTCTGGCAACTCAGACCTGAATTTCTCTGCACATATAGATACCGGGGAGTGGCATGCAATTACATTGAGAACCGCAATCAAATCCATCTAGTGGTTATCGAGATTAGCGCAAATATACTGTAACAAACAACAGCGCCACCTATCGGAACTCATTTAAAATACTTTCTAAACGATGTTAGCACGTTTAATACATTGTATATTCTTTCTTGTTTCTATGTTCGGAGAATACTCTTTTTGTTGTACAGAATGTGCCACGCCCCATTGTCTAATTTAGGCCATGTGTTGCAAAATACATCCAGCACGAATAAACGTCTTTTTACCAAATTTGGAGACCAAAAGCTGCATTAAGTGCCGTGATATAGCCCTTTAAATGAATTTAGGGCATGTGAGAGCCACGAATTGTTCTGCTATCCCGCCTACATTTCGCAAATCGATTCATAAAACAAATATAAACTTGAATAAAAAGTACCTTATGTATATGGCACCTTTAGTTTCCAATCTTAAGGTTCTAAAATCAAGTACAAACGACTTGCTGGCCTAAGTACAATTTATGCAAAATAATACCTGTCTATGCCATTTGCACATTTACAGTTTACAAACAATTTACAGAATGTAAAATTTTACGAGCGCCCTTAGACTAGCCTAAAATAAAAATCGTAAAATCGCGAACCATCCGAAAACATCGACATCTTTGTCGAATCACAAACCGCGTTATATTTCTACATTGGATTAAATAAAACCATTCAAAGGGTGCACAGCCTAACCAGGAATGATGAGGCTGAAAGCTTTTACGCTTTCGTCTGGAAAAACCACAACACATCGCGGCAATTAAATCTTTTATGTATTTTAATTAGCCTTGTGCTCTCCGAGGACCCCAAATTCTGGCTACTCTTACAGAATAATCGGTATTCATCGCACCTCATCATCTACAAACAGACACCTAACCCACCATCAACACAACAACCTATCACTATCAGTGTGGTGATGAAATTTAAATACACTGTTCGGCGGAATTTTGCTCAAAATGTTGGTGGGAAAAAAATCCATTAAGCCGAATTCTCGCTACCGCGGGAAGGTTAGATGCGGAGCCGCAAAACAAAACTTTTTTTACTGACCATTTTGGCAATTTAGCTCTTTTCAGCGATGGCAGTGGGGTCATAATCTCTGACATAAATTCTCATTAAATGTTCGCACAAGAGATGGATTGAATTAAAAGGGCCTTATTTTGTAATCATCCCTCCAGTCCCCAAAACAAACCCCCATGGTCGATTTTTCGGTTTCGGTTTTTCCCCTCCACTTCGATTGTTGAGCGTATGTGTATCGTTTGAAGCATCCAACACAAAAAGGGTGTGACAGAGCGTCGTGTGCATGTTTTGGCACCCCAACAGCCAACACCACCTTTCTTCATTCATTTGTCGGCCTGCTGCTTACTCTGCTACAGACATGAATTGTTTATTCATCATATTTGGCTTCGGGCTACAGAAGGCGAAGTGCTCTTGACTGGTGCATCATTAAAATGTTTTCAAAGAATGGGCTGTATTCTATATATAGAGGTCATATCCTTTTACTAAACACTATTATTCGTTTTACTTTGTTTGTCCTTTTGTTGGCTTTTATTGCGAAGGATTTGAGATTTTTGACTAAAAAGAGATTACGGGTTGACCTTTAGATTTGTAGATAAATTGTAATAGCAGTAGCGGTGCCGTTTAGATGGGAAGGCTGTTAAGACTAAAATTAAATTTCATATTCCCGAACAAATAATATCGATTGTCGAATTTTCAACAATCCATATATGCATATGTATTTTATTGTGTAGTTACAGTGGGTTGCCAAATTAATAGGGACCAGGACATTATTATTATTTTTGTGAATGTTCATGTTTCAGTGTTCTTTTGAGCTTTTGTTTTGGTTCTAAGTGAACACAGACTACGTGCTTAAAGGTTAATTTCCGTTGACGGCGGATATTCAAATCTTTTTTCGTTTTATTCGACAAAAAACAGGTTTTATTCTTAAAAGTGTTTTTTTTTTTTTTAAATTGTCTGTGGACATTTTTTTAACTTTTGTTTAAAACAAAGCTTTTCCAAAAAAAAACAATACAACAGAAAAGAATGGGTCGCGGAATGGATATCACTCCAAGGAAAAAAAACTGTACCTACCTATTAATTTATTCGAGTCATTCCCAAAGACAAGTAGCGCCTCTACGGCTGTTTCAAAATCTGTTGTTAACAGATTAAAATTTGAATCAAAATATTCCAACTACTCCTAATAATACCACGACTGTCCCTATTAATTTGAGAACGCACTGTACATAAATCGTTTGAAATTTGAAAGTTGAACCTCTTTATAGAACGAATGAAACTGCTTTTGAATTAAATAAATAAATAAATAATTGGCGCAACAGGTCCGTATGGACCCAAGCCTAGCTTCTCACAACCATTCGTCTTGTGTGAGTTTTTATTTTTGGGACGAATGGAAGGGATCTACAATTTTATGCCGAGTCCAAACGGCCAATTGAGAAGCTCTTTCATGACAGTTATACTCTCGGATGTTTGTCAGACGTTCGCGAGAGGTGGCGCAGTGAAAAAACCTTAAGTTGGAATTTGGGTTTTTCTCGGGATTCGAACCTGGGAGCCCTCGCTTAGTAGTCCAACACACTAACCACTAAGCCACTGCGCTGAATTAAATTGAGTTCAATGCAAAGTTACGACTTCATAGGTTTCCGGTTCGGCTTCTTGGTCGCTTTTTTCCGCGATAATGACTGATTCGAGTTGGTCCGGTCACATTTTCTCAATCAACCAAATCAGCGAAAGCATAATGTGGGCACTCGACAATCTTCGCTTCTGTCATTCGACCGAGTACATCCAGAAACGCGATTGTTCAAAAACATTTTGCTTAACCATGAAGCCCATGTTCGTTTTGAGCTTTTGTTTGAAAAATCGTGCGGTGATGTCATGGCGGTCGCACAAAGCTTGCCCGGGAAGTAAGAATCACCGTTCGGATATTTTTTGTTTCACTTCACATTCGAAATAGGTGCTAATAAAAAAAAATAAATAAATGGCGCAACAGGTCCGTAGGGACCCTAGGTAGCTTCTCACAACCATTCTTCTTCTGTGAACTTTTATTTTTGGGACGAATAGAAGGGGTCTACAATTTTATACAGAGTCCAAACGGCTAATTGAGAAACTCCTTCATGACAGTTATACTCTCGGATGTTTGTCAGACGTCCGTGAGAGGTGGCGCAGTGAAAAAAACATTAAGTTGGAATTTGGGTTTTCTGGGGATTCGAACCTGGGACCCCTCACTTAGTAGGCAACACACTAACCACTAAGCTTTAGAAGATTAAATATCAGTCGTTCCGACTTGTGATTTGTAAACACGGTGGCCATAATCTAAGTACTAAACAGACCGTCAGCTCAGCCAAGTTAAGAAAATTTGTTTTCCGTCTTACTATGTGGGAAAGTATGTGTGCCATGTTTAAGTAAATTAGCCGCACGCATATACTTCAAAATTTGCGGGGGAATCGGGTAGGTTCGCGGGATCTGACGGTCTATTTAATACTTAGTTTATGACGGTGGCTCAGTGGTTAGTATGCTGGACTTCCTTGGTCAATTTTTAAAAATGAGAGTATACAAATAAGGAACACAATTCACCTTTCCTTCTATCTACCTAGCGATATGCACCGTAGGGCCTACGCACATAGACGCCACATGCCATATCACATATTCTTTAATGCTTGCGATTTGCGCACACCACCCCAAAGCTGAGCAAGACCGGAACTATCGGTTCAACCATACCCATCCACGTGAATGAGACACTGCGAAGCAGCTTATTGTATTTGTTTTCTTTTTAAACTTCATTTCGGTAGTATAAAAGAGCATCCGAAATGTTGTTTAATCGAAATTCCTTCGACAAGCGACTCGGTAGGATCTTCGAAGGATCTTCGAATACCCTAAGACGATTTTCCTAGGAGGTACGTTGTAATTGCTGTCACGCTAGGGTTGATGGTTTAATTTACAGACAAGGGCTTTTTCTCCCAACCTGAACCCAACCCTGAATGTGTCAATTGTTAAATCTAAAAAGAAAGATATGTTCTGCGTGGATGTTTTTATTGTCAAGAATTAAACAAATATACAAATTATAATTGGGCTTGTGCAAACCGAGTCAAAAAACGCGTGAAAAAAAATGAATCAAAAAACGCGCCAAAAAAACGCGTCATAAAAAGCGCCAAAAACGCATCAAAAAACACGCGAAAAAACACGCATTCTCCTGTTTTTTTAAAGGTTTTTTCGGGAGTCTACGACGCGTTATTTTGCCGCGTATTTTCGCACTTTTTTTTGGCGTTTTTTTTCGCGCATTTTTTGAGACGTTTTTCGCACTTTTTGACGCTTTTTTTCGCGCGTTTTTTGACGCGATTTTTCGCGCTTTTTTTGATGCATATTTTCGCACGTTATTTGCGCCTGAGATTGAGAAATTCACTCAAATTGATTTTTTTAATACAAATTGATCAGTGATCACAAGGATGAAAATGGCATGTTTTTGAATATTTAACTTAAAATTTTAACGCCTAGCAAAGCAGGCGAGGGTCCGCTAGTGATCAATAAAACACGCTTACACATACAGATTTTGCTAAACTATATTTCATTATCACACAGAGTTTACAGAAGGTCCACAAGTTTACATAATTCATTCACAAAATCGGTTTTCAATTTGCCCACCAAAAACAAATAAAAAGGATATCGAAATATCCCACACCTAAACAGCATCCGCTGTCATTCTGCATTAATCCTCCATGGCAAATAAATTAAGTAACCATCTGACTACCGCAAAACCACACACATATACCCTCTGTTGACTGCCCGAAAAGTCAAACATGTCAGTCCCATTTGTGAGGGTTAATCCTCCAATGGATACTTTGGGTCCCAAACAGCCAGTAACAGCAGTGGCAGTACACAGCCACTATAAAGCTTTGCGGTTTGGCTGCCCCCAAAAAAGGTTATTACATCGTCGAACCCCAAATTATTTGTCATTGTCAACATACATAATATAAAAAAAAAACTCATACGAAAACCGAGATAGAAAAACACAGCAAATAAAATAATCAACTTGTCAGTTAAGAAAACCACCCGATGGTGCATAACCACCCTTGTTACACCCTCGTCGTGGTCGTGGCTACTGTTAATTCATTTCTCATGTGGTTTGTCCATCATGAACTTCGATTACAGCAAATCTATCCGCTCTTAGACTTGCAGCAAATATTTCTGAGAATCTGCCAAAGAGAAGTTGTACTACACGTAACCGTAACAATTTGTTTTTAGTTGTTAGCTGTCGTTTGTTTTTTTTTGTGCCTTTGACTATATTTTAAGGATATTGTTAAGTAAGTGCTTACTTCTTATAAGTGACTGTTCTAAACCGTTCTTTAGTGACACACTTCGCACAGTCTTTACCACAAGTTTGGCAGTCCCAGATCTGTACCGTAATCCTTTAAATTTTCTGCAGCCTTTTCATAGGTGCACAAGAGTCGCTAGTAATGGGTTTCAGGTCTTTTCGCCAACATTTAAAATACTAAACCGTCAATTTATGCCGTCATCTGTTATTTTTGCCACCGACATTTTGTAGATCGGTTTTTATATTTGGCCTACTTTAAACAATTTTCTTCTACCTATTTCGTATTTAATTGGTTGCGGATCAAATAATTCATTTTTTAGTCATAAATCCCTTCACATACTGTATCACAATCACCGTGTCACATCAGAGCCTTAGAAATTCAATAAAATTGTACTTACATGTCACAATTAGCCCTCGACAAGTGGAATGCATGTTAATAATAAAAAGCTCCCAGAGCACAACCCTCCGACAATAACCAAGTTTATCACAAGTTTTTCAACTTGGTATGCTATTTTTTTGGTTAAAAAAAAGAAGAAAGTTTAATCCAGGGCAAAAGTAATTGAAATTGATGACTGCGATATTGTTGTGTAAGAGAGAGAAGTTCTGGCATCCCGTTCATTAAAACGGATTTGCAGATGTGAGACCTTCGTTACTCGTCGGTTGACTTTTACTCGATATTAATGGACCCGATGCCGATGTCTACATCTCAATTACTTAAAATGTCAATCAGAGCTCGAATGTGTGTATTTGGTTCGAAAACGAATACATTACCCGTTTGTGATGTATTAACTGGCAATTGGACTGAATGACAGCATTGGCAGATAACGATCGGTGTAGCTTATTTCAATGATTGCCAATGTAGGAAAGGTTGCCGGTGAAGTTGGCAGCGTTGGATGGAAGTTTCTCTTGGGTTGCAGTCAGTGATAAAAAGCGGTTTTAAAAGAGTTTTGCAATTAGAGAAGGTTTTCGAAGGCGTTTTCAGTCAAAAATGCGGGATGAACTTTTATAGCCAAATAATTTAAACAGTCCATTGAGGTCGATATTGTTTGTAAAATTGTGAGAACCACATTTAATTTGGGCATCAACCGTGGAGGCCTTGGTTGTGGGATCCTAGGATGAGGGAACCAATAGAACGTTTGACTTAATTTTTAGGACCTTCTCCTTCAAAACCTCCAGATCTTTTCTATCCATCTCGTGTCTACAGAAAGTTTGGACAGCATGTCAGAAAGCAACATGGTTAAGTATGCGCTTCTACTCTAAAGACATACTTAATGCGAAGAAGAGAAAATACAATTTAAAGCTTAGTGACCTAAGCCGATAGAGGTACGGGAAAAGAGGCAAAATCATAAAGCAGAGTAAGACTCTGTTCGGACGTCAGAATTGCCACAAGATGTAACATTATTGGTTGGTGGTAGTTGTAAACAAATTTCAATGCGAAGGATGTACTCAGAAGAACTGATGCTAATGGGAATCTTATCCTTTAAATTAAATTAATTTCTTTAAATCGTTCAGTTCTGATTGAAGTCCCTCGTTCATATAACTTATTTCATTATTTCTTTGGTGCAGTCTAATCTATCTACTTTTTGAATTATCATCATTTAAAGTGATACACCCTGCAAAATGTTTTTTTTTACTGTCCCCATCTTGATGGAACTTCACTTACCTTACATTACAGGCACCATTGCTATTGCACCCGCTGCAATATCTACATATGCGCGAAACAGGAGCACCTCAATCGATGCCACAAATGACAATCTAATTGCAGCCCCACTTAGCTAAAGCAACTATAAAATTGCTCATGCCTTGCATTATTAATTGAAATATCAATCGAGAATGGCTCATGTGTGTACCGCAAAATATTGTCCAACGAAGGCGGTAATTTCAGTTGGAAATATAGGCCAAAGCGCTGCGCTGTTTGGCATGCTATTTAAAATTAAACTGATCCAGGACACACGCAAGGGTTAATTTTTAATTTAAAAGCCATTTCAACCAATTACGTAGTTAACGATCTCCATCCATGGCCATTTGATGGGTGGATCACCTCCGACAACGGATAATCCACTTGTCATATAGGCGTGCCATATACAGAGCCAAAGGAAGTCCGGCGTTTGCAATCGATTTGGCGATGTCACAACAAAATTGACCGCACACTTACATTCGGCGTGGAAATTCCGTATGTCAACATCCGTGTGCGTCCGATAAACAACATTTTGTGCGAGTGCTCTAAACTGGAACCGAAACTGGCCATACAACGAGACCGACAATTGCCTAATGGCAGTTAGCAAGGTGACCGTAAGGTGCTGCACACGACGTGCGAACACACACTCGAATTGTCCGGGAAACAGGCGACTGCTAATTTCAATTACTAGTTGGGCAGTCGATGTCCTTTGCTCGCACACGATACCTGTAGCTAACGAAATTCAGCTTCAACAGCGCGACTGTATAGTCTTTCACGTAATTGGACAGATTTTACGGCCCACAAATTTACACCTTTACCCATGGGAGCGAATGGGATCGGGTTCAACATCGGATACACTGTCCGGGTGATTATTCGACGTTACATATGCTCATGGTCGGGCAGAGTGGTGCGTGCGGATGTTCCTCACATAAACGCACAGGATACGTGCAACCGAAAGGGTAGCCAGCGACACTGCCCACATGGTACATGCCAGAAACAAACCAGCCGGTAGACAAATATCCGGTCCCCACATCATAGCTCACTCAGGGAATACACATTCGAAAATCGGGACAGAGTGTGCATAGGATATCTGGGAACGGAGATTGCTGTCGGTCTGCCTACCTGCCTGCCTGCCTGCATATATGGATTATACGATCATAAGCTTTATAGGTACTTAAATTGTTGCCAGAAGCAACAATTTTAGCCACCATCTCGTTGATGCCCACCTGGCCGGGTGGACACTGGACAGCGCAATGCCCAACTGAACTGCCTATGTATACAGCTCCGTCTATTGTCCTGGCATTTTAGGAGGGAATCATCATCAGTCGAGCAAATAACAAACAGATTATGGTGTGTCCCTTGTTGGGCCGACAACACTATAATACGAGATATCTTCCGGACAATATTCCGGAAGGGAGAATAGATGAATTAGGATTTATCGTAAATGATACGAGAGTTGGATACAATTACACAAGTGCTGCTCGGATGTGAGCTGGAATAATTTCCATCCGCTCGCTTGCTCTCTCTCTCTCTCTCTCACTCTCTGTCTCTTTCTCAAGGACAAAAGTGATTTGGGTCGAGAGCCCTTTATGGAATTGCTTTTCCTTTTTTACTTGTCAGGCAGCGGGTGTGCACTAGGGACAGAGTGGGACACAAATTTCTAATCGATTGTGAAAAGTGAATCGGAAGAAGGATGAAGGTACTTATCTCAAGTACTGTGTTTACGATATCCGGGACAGTAATATATACACGGGGAGTGGGACGCTGCGAGTTATACCAATTCAAGGCTGTTTGTTCGTTTAAAGAGGATTTTCCGGCTTTGCGATGGATATAAACAACATAAACAACATAAAGGAAGCGATTTGATGTTTGGGATTTTGCCGAATATTTCAAGCCCCTTTTTTCCATTGTATCGATGATTGATACCGAGAGGAGGAAGGTCTCATACAGAAACAATTGTTCAGTATATGTAAGGGATGCCTACACTAGTTCGTTTGAAAACTTAAGGTTCGAGTTTTAGAATTTATAGACTACCTATACTAGAACCCGGTGACTTGTACGGTAATATCTTGTTGAAGGGGTTGTATAGGTCGAAAGATTTCACTCAGACAGTAGGTCTTTTGGAACGAAAAGATTGAGAAAGTTATGCATACTTTTATGAGCCTAACGCGGAGAAAGCTTACTTGATCTGCTTTCGTAAAGAGTTGGGAACCTTCAAAATAACTTGCACTGTTTCGGTGTTCAAGGTTGGCTTTGGCATCATGCAAAGCTCTGACGAGATCCTTGATAGACTTTTCATTGTACATATAATGACGATCTATTTGAACCTGCTCTCCGATAGGCATTAATATTGAACTGAAAGGCTACGGTACAGGCGGATCTATGGGTCTCTTACAATATTCCTCTCGAGCCATATATCGGGTGAAAAAGTCGACCTCAACCGACTTGTGCCTCTCGAGTAGGGTTGGAGGCGAATGCGAGTAATTGCGCAGATTTTTGAAAGAGTGTAGCTCTGGAGTTTGCTTGTAGAATGTGAGGCCTACAGGTTTTGGTTCACTTCCATTTACGTCCTCCATCTAAGTCGATGACTTATTTACTACATTAGCTCTGTGGAGCTCGAAGTTTAAGATTAGACGGAGAATTGGTGTCAATCAACCAATCGATTCAAAATTGCTTGCTCCAGTTGAAACTATTTTTTTACTATGAAAATGTCGTCAATTCGATGGCATGTTTTATCATGGTAACAATTTAAACTTAAAGGACCTCGTTCTCTTATGCCTTGTTCATGATTGTGTCGATTGGGCCACAACGTTTACGTTTTAAATTTAGTAGTACCTCAAAACAATTTCTATCTGTCGCTGCCTTTCTTACTTCTTCTTTCTTTTTTAGCATAAATACTACCGCTCTTCTGTTCAATAGGGGTCCCGGGTCCAACTGCCTACAGGGACTTTCGCCTTGAATTTTCTTTAAAGCCAGTTATGCTTCTGCTGCCTTTCACCGACCCAATTTTCGGGCACACTTTATCTAGGTACAGTGGCCCTGATAGCTGGCCCTGATAGCAATTGCCATCCCATAGCCTTAGGTCGTCACCCTTTCAATACCAATTAACTATTCAAATCGAAAGTTATCAGCAATTTATCACACCCCTCTTAGCTTGTCGTGTAGCTCCCTTGATCCACACCAAATTACTATCACCCCTCAGCTTTTCATATGGCATCAAACCATTCGCTGGTTGACTTTAGTCATGAATTAATGAATGCAACCCCTTGAGCGTTTCCTTTGCAGGGATTCGTCGTACCCATTTATCATGTGCGCAAAAACTTTGTGCATCTTTTCATAGCTCATTACTTGCAATTGCAATTCCATTTTGCTTGGGACTGTGGGTGCGGGTGCGGGTGTGGGTACACAGTATGCGACAGAAAGACATCACCCCAAGTTAAATAAAAGACAACTTCACCCCATCATTATCAACAACACCAACATCATCATCATTAACCCCCGCCGCCTCTGGCGGGGTGGCGGCTGAAGTGCTTCTTAAGCACTTGCAATCCCAAATTGGTGTCAACTCATTTACTTTAGTCTACTTGGACCGTGACTGAGTGTTGTACTGGTGTAAATTTTTTTGTTTATCTCACTATCTTCCCCATCGGTCCATCTGTTCGGTCCATTCAGCAGCTGGACATGGCTGCACTCAGATCCACCCTGTCCTCATCCTTGTGCGACAAGACAATGCAAGCAAAATAAAAACGAAACGAATGGGCGATGAGATGGAACTGCAACAGTGGCTATGGCAACTTAAACGAACCCCCGGTTATATATAAATGTATACAACTTCGGAGCAATTCAAAACTCAATTAACTTTATACCCAAAGAGCATGTTTCTGGTCTTATCCGGTGCTGATGCTGCTGGTGTGATGCTACGGTGTCGGCCAAAAGCTTCACCCTGATGAATGGCTGCAGACGGTCCTATAGAGTTTTGTTTAGGGTGCCGGTCCGGCCAGCTCAGACAAACGTAGAGGTTTTATGTTTTCAATTTACTTTTAGTTATTGAGTTTGTACTGTGCTGCTGCCTTGCACACTTTCGAACACCAAAATACCCTCCAGTTGTTCGACTCTATGTTAATATCCTGCAGAATGGGTTCGCATTGAGGCAACATCACTTTCGGATCTTGAGTAGGGGCGGCAATTGTCGGCTGTAACTATGTAATTCGGAAATAAATTGTTTTGGTTTTCAAAAACTGTTGCAGAATATTGTCGAAATTGAAGTTTGCTCATGTGGGCAGGAACTTTTCACATACCTAACTTGGATGTATACTGCACATTATAATTTTAGCTTTTTGTTAATTTTTTTTGTTTTCAAATTGGACCAGATTGTGTAGATTCGATTAAAAGTTTTTGAATTCAATTTTGAAAAATTGGAAAGTTTTCTTGTTTTCCTCCTACGGATGTTTAGGTAAGAGTAAAAATTCGAAAGGTAGTGGGTAACCGGCTTTTTGGATAGGTAGAGTTTTATTCGCCATTTAAAGTCTTACAAAGTGACGGTCAAATTTGTGATATTATTGCTTTCGTGATACCAAAGTTTCACAAAAATTTTCCTTGGATTCTAATTTCATCGAAGACTTTCTGTCGAGATGAGAGAACCTGGAAATCCACTTAAATCTTCCTGCCTGTATCCAAAATCTGAGCAACAGACTTTACTTCTTCAATGTGGGGACACATGTAAAAATGATTGTGTTCGATCAGCGAAATCGGGCCATCTTTATATTTTTGAAAACAAGAGAGCCAAGTAAAGTCCCGCCATAAAAATGTCCAAGTCAGCGTTGCCACGCCGTCAAAATATTTCCCCCCAAAATAAATCTGAAAAACCAACAGATTTGGCTATTTTTCCCAAAAAAGACCCCAATTTTTTGTCATTATTTTGTTCGCATGCTTTTTGTGCTACTTAAAAGAAGGAGTTTCAAATTTGGAACGCGAAAATGTAAGTTTGGTTATCCGAATGGAAAAGTGTGCGCAAAACAAATGCAACGTATGTTGGATTTTGAAACCATCTGGCAAGAATTTAAACAGCCCTTATGCAACTTTGATGAAGTTGTTGTTTATAAAATTTTCAGATAAGGTTGGTCCTTAGGTCCGGAAAAATATTTAAGGTACAGAAAACTATAACTTTTTTTTTAATGAAAGTGGCATTGGCTTTTGTGAGGGACTTGTTTTTTAAACGAAAGTAGTCCAAAGATATTAGAACAAATAGTTTTCTTTGGTAAATATAGCTTTGGGCGATAGATCGATTAACAGAATTTAAAAAAACACTCATTTTAAAGTTACCAAAAAGCATATTAAAACCAAATACAAATAAGACAGAATTTAAAAAGAAAAAAAACAGATTTCCCCTCTTAAACAGTTTCTCCCCCGAGATTTTCCCCCGTTGACCAAAAAAATACCTAAATCTGGGAGGAAAACGCCCAACCTGGCAACCCTCTCTGAGCTTTAAGGCCAACAAATATTTTTGGGCCCATTTTTTAACTGACGAAATGCTGTCAAATGTCTTACTTCCAAATACTAGGTGACCAATTACATGATCTCACTCTTAGTAAGCTCGTCCAAGAGTTCCGGCTTCCCTATATTTGTCTTGGATCTGTGTTCTCGCAGAAATGCCGTCCGCTGTCAGCAATTTCTGCACACTTACCTAGTTAGTCAAGAAAATAGCTAATCGCTCAGTTTTCCGTTTCACCCTCAACCTGTAACCATAACCTTGTCCACTCTGCTCCAACCTTTTCCATGCTCAAACCAACATCGGATAAGTATTTCCATTTCCTTTTATTTCCGCGGGCGCAATAATGCTTATCTATGATTTGGTTTTGGGCAACAAAATCCACCTCCTTTCGTTTCACACGGCGAAAAGAAAAAAGGCGAAACCAAACCGATTTGTCCCATGGGAGTCCCTAAAATAAGCACAAAGCCAACGAATAAAGCGACTAAAAGAATCCTAAAGGACACAATGCACACAACGAAATAGCAAAATTATATAATCAAAAAAGGGTGTGCATAGGAAAAGAACAACCATCTACATATACGTACGCCCTGTGATACACCCTGCGTCTTATTTGGCCCCAACCGCGTGTAGCAAGCACACAAATGAGCATGAGTGTTTGCAATTGCCTATGGGCAAATCAATATTCGTTATTTGGAAACCTCATTGACTAGAAGTTCGCCAGCGCACAGAAGGCAAAACGATAACCAAGCAATTTCAATAAAAACTAAAGCAACTGCACCCTGATAGGGTTCGTCGGATTGAAGACGAAACTAAGTTTGGAGGGAAGGGGAAAGGACTGCAAGCACTCTATTCTGGGTATAGTCAAATTCAGTCATCGAATAAAGGATAAACTTGTTCGGTGTAATGAATACAAGATGATTTTAAGAGGATGTCATGGGATACAACAAGGAAGCTGTTTCTTGTTTCTTCATCTGTGGAAGCCTGGTAGGTAGTCCGGGCGCTGGTGATTGCGAAGCCTGTCACCGCTCAAGTGGCAACATAATAAAAACAATTTCTTCTCAGAGCGCGGAGATAGAGAACAAATGAAAACAGGGAGACAAAGTGTATGGAATGCCACAGACACGACCAGGAAGGATAAACGAAAAACAACAGCAGTAGCAGCAGCTTAACAACAAACACGCAGCTGGAGTGGCTGGTATAGTAGTCGCAACATGGTGAGAATGGAAATGTCTTTGAGATGGGAACGTCTTTCTTGAAGGATGTGAGTTGTTATACAGAAACGGATGAAGATGGAGTCAACGCAGGATTGATTTGAGTGTAATTTGCAATTGATTTTAGTTTACTTCCTTCTATTTGGAACATAGATTCCCTGAATTTGTCTTTTGAATACAAGGCTACAAGGATGATCAATGATGCTGCAAATATGCCAAACTATACGGTTGTCTCCTATTTTATTACTTTATCGTTTCAGTCGAAATTTACTTTGCTGACAGTTGTAGTCATGTTCAAAGTTATTTTAAGTAGACTTAGTTGCAGTTTATTTGTAGTTGCATTTGTATTTGAAGTTTAACATTTGTAGTAGCACATACGTTCTTTTCTTGTAGCGTCATATGCTTTGTAGCTCATGGTGTAGTTTGAGGTGTCACTTCCCCTACTTATTTGCAGTGCATCCAGTGTGCTGCATCGTGTGGTGTAGTTGTCGTTTCGCAGTTTTCTTTGTGGTCGGCTTGTTATTGCCTTGCTGTCTTGTAGTTGCAGTTCATATTTGAACTTTTGGTTAACATGGCTTTTGTGTTTTTCGTATCCGCTGCTGCAAATATAGTTTTTGTAGTCGGCCGTAGTAGCAGTAGTAGGTTTCTGAAGTTAAAATGTAGTTTTACGTTTTGTGGCCAAGTATTTGTTTGTCGCCTCTGTAGCTATACATATTTATAGCAATTTTATTCATATTTCTTCCTTGAAACGAAAACCAGTATTTCGTGAAGTCCATATCGAAGTTATGTTTGGATTTTGTGGCTTTTGCATTTATTTTTTTTGTGTTGGGTGACCACAGATCACTGTTAATTTTTTTGTTCAATCGCTATTTTATTTTTTTTTTGTAATAGCTATCGCAATTGCTAGAAGAAGTTGTTGTTGTTTTTCGTCTCGCAGTTATTTCTAATCAGTGTGTCGTTTTATTGTAGCCATCGTCACATTTGTTTCTTTTTTGTAGTAAAAGTAATAGCCTGTCCCAATTTTTGCTAGTTTCAGTAATACTACAAATTTTGAATGAAAAATTCACATTTGTGGAAAAGATATATGTAGGACTTGTCGATCTCCGATTGAAATCTTTAAAAATTGAGAAAGTTATATGTTGGGGAGTTAGACATCTTTTTTGCAAACAATAAATATGATTGATTGGTTGTGCGTCGCCTCGGCGTAGCACCCAGAATTTAACCAGAAATATGTTCCAACTTAGTCGCACTGCGCTAAAGTGGGCATTGTAGTTTCCCTTCTTTTGGCAAAATTTGTCAAAAGCCACCGCGCTTCATCTTGATATAGTTTTTATAGATGAACCGAAGAAATTCCAACAAACTGCACGAAATGAAAACTTACGTTAATTTCCGTAGTCGCAGTTCTACTCAACACAGTGCACACTGCACACAACACACATCCCTTTCAACATGCTCTCAACAAAAAGAAACAACAAACTTTATGACATGGAAAATTTAGTTCTCACTCGTCGTGAGTTTCTATCGTCATCACCATCACACTCAACGGCATCACACATTTGTTTTCCCCAAGTTATGGCTTTTATCCCCGCTTATAATATACACTGCACAAGTGCACATCGTCGCCGTATAAATGTCTATGTGTGTGGGTGGGTGTGTGGAAATTGCTCGTCATTGTCATGATCGTCCTTGCCATCATTCTACCCACTCGAAGTTGTGTTACAAATTTCCAACTTTATAAATTTCCTCACAAAAGGACCCAATCAGTTGCCACTTGAGCAAAACATACGTTCTCCCATCCGAGAGCGCAGTGTGGCGCGCTTTCGACACTCCAGTTGGAAACTTTCAAATGAGTTGGAATTATTCGCATCGTTTCGACTTGAAAAGCGGTCCGGTAGGGCCCTCTTCTAGCAACCCACGGGGCCAGAGAGTGTGCTTCGCATTTTCTAGTACTACTTCCGGAGAAAATAAAAACTTTTCTCATACTTTAGTCGGGGATTTTAGTTTTTGGTTGTTTTTTTTTTCTCCCTTTTCATATTATATACCCGCCCGTCCGCCATTTAGTGAATCAATTATGAAGAAGCAAAGAGAAGGTTAAAGGAGGCACACAAATCAAATTAATTTCCACTCTCGTTCATAGAGAGCCACGCCCACTTGAACTTTCAGTTCAACACGAAGCCAATCATAGAACTATTCAAATCTGTGATTATTATTCCAAATGATCCGTTTAGGGAGTTTTTTGTGCACCGGCAGTCGTTCGGTGTGCGAAAAGTTTTCATGATTTTTTTGTTGTTGCATATGCACAGGAGTTGGCAAGGAATTATCGGAGTTCAACAAAGGGACCTTAGCGCGGTGAAGTGGTGTAGTAATGGTGTGGCTGCAATTTCCACGAAGCCGGGGGAATTCTATTCAGAAGGGGTGGAGAACTTATGCTATTAGGTATGAATTTTAAATAGAACGACCGACGACGACGCCGTGATTTCTATTTGATAATAACTAGAAGGAGTCTATGCCGTCCAAAGTTATTCTATTTAGTTTAATGAAAGAGGTTGTCCTGCTGGTGATCCTTGGGAAGAAAAATTCTTTGATTGTTGGGGGACTAATGGATTGAGTTCTCAATATGCGTAGAAGGTGGGATAAAGGACGGTTGTATCGTCAAAAATATCAGTCTTGAAGAAGAAAATTAACCAAAGCATTGAGTTTCTAATTGATCTTTCGGCACAAAAGTGTCTAAAGTTCTTTTCTCGTTCATTGTCCTGTCTTTTTGAAAGTGGCTT
This sequence comes from Cheilosia vulpina, assembly GCA_916610125.1. NCBI lineage: Eukaryota > Metazoa > Arthropoda > Insecta > Diptera > Syrphidae > Cheilosia > Cheilosia vulpina. Next base: position 8,039,111 of record OU744280.1, on the reverse strand, counting down.
CATTATTAACAACCATAGTTTCAAGACTTTTTGAAAATATTGGAAAATGGCCGTTTTAGGATTACTTTCCAAATTTTGGACTCACACGAATTACAATCACGCAGCGAGAAGTCAACTCAAGTCAGCAGCACCACTTCATTTCTATACAAAAATGCCAACCAATTCCTAAGCCGATTGCGTTACAAACTAAAAATTCTCTTATCGCTGCTCCGAAGAGTTAAGTTCGAACTAAAACTTAATTGAATACTTCATTTCGATGCTGATTCTGATTCTCCAACCGCCCGGGGACAGGTTCTCGCCCAACCCCGAATCGGTAATATTTATGAGAAATTCCATTTGTCGAATGTATGGCTTTGACAATGCTCATGATTTAGTCGAAGCCCAACCACAACCCTCAACATATGCCGCGGGACAATTCCAAAGGAAACTCTACCAAGGAAAAGTCTTAAGACAAAAAGTGTATACTCGTATTATATATCATAAAGGAAAGTTCCACCCCACATATGACAACACCAACAGCAAAACAAATGCCCCCCAGGGCAGCACAAAAATAAAAAAAAATAAAAACATCCTTACACAGCCAGACCTAAGGAGATATACCACATTAGAGCGGTCGGTCTGCAAAGGAATTGTATCTCAGGCAGACGTCCACATTATCCGATTTTTTTTTTCTCTTAAACGTTTTCGTTTTCTCGTTCATTCTTTTTCCTGCCGAGTGATTTTCCTTCCATACCATTGCTTATTTTGCTCCTAAAGAAGTTGAAAAAACACACACCACGAGGAGGACGCTAAAAATGTGTGGTTGTGTGGTTTGGTGAGTCAACGATATCACTTGGAAATGTGTATGGTTTTTGGCAGGACATACGAATTCTCACCGCATACTTTATCTCCTCTTGACGTGAATCGAAAATGGAAGTGCCCTCCTGGAGATGATGGTAATGCCATTGGATGGAGGGAAGACAAAAAAAAAAAATATAAAAATGCGAGGAACTTACAAGAACTCTGCTTTGTAATTTAAGCTACATTTTTCATTCACAGATCTAAACTTCTGCTGAAGGCAATAATGTATAATGCATCCGCCAACCAAAAGGACTCCAGTGTTTGTTTGACACCACGAATAATCGCTTTGCATTCGCTTTGGACAGCTCTGAGGGTGATTTTGAGAACAAGGATAATTGTTTCTGTGCATACAAGCGATGATGACAGGTCGGTGCGGCTCCAGTGATTTACTGAAATTAGGAAACTCCCTTTGGTGGATTTATTTATGATCGGTAAAAGAATGGTTTGCATTTGGGCGGAAACTGCTTGCCAGCTATGAGTGGAATGTGGGACAGCTAAACCCCTCTATAGAAGAAGGCCGACTGACAGTTGCGTTACAGTCTGATGCCTGAATGTCCAGTTGGCACTTAAAATTTGGTGGAAAGAGGAAAAAAATTCCAGATTAGTGAAAGCCCATTGCAATGTAAGTCACAAAAGCCTTCAGCATGTAGATATAAGTCCCGAGTCCTCACGAGATTGTGAGATGTTTATGCCAAAAATAATAAGTCGAATATGACGATAAAGAGATGAAAGTCCTGAGCTTTTTCACGCCAGTTGAAGGCGTGGCAACGTTTAGAAAAAAACAATCTATCTACTTTAACCATGCTCTTATGCTTTCTTACGATGGATGCTGAAGATTTGGTGACAGCTTCGGTAGGTATATAGATGCATACCATACCCCCGTCGAAGTCTTCCTATAATCATGTTGGATGTAATATGCATACAGAAATTGTATTTGGGAGCAATTTTAAAGAGTTTGATTCCTCCATTTGGAGGTTCACATTAAAAGTAATGTGTTTCAACCTATCCTTAGACTCATTGAATCTACCGGCTGCATTCGGGGAATTATACGAGTTGTTATGTGGCTTTGAAGATGTATGTATATATCAAAAAGTGGGGTTGCAGAGCTGTTTTAAAACGCTGTCGGCTGCACAGACCACGCAGAGCATAACTAATGTTTTTTTGCGGCTTGCAAAACTGATCGCACACATTTTCATTTGGCAATGCAACTGTTTTTACATTGCATAAGCCCCTGCACACGCCAAAGTCAATATTAACTTTCCGAACATAAACTGTCCCTATGCTGAGAAAAAAATGCACACAAACCACCACAAAAAATTGTTTATTTTCATTGCATACCATACCAACCACCGAATAACAATTGCTTCACTATAGCTCGCCCATCAATGGGTATCTTCATTTTCATAGCACTTCACCGTTTACAAGAGTCTCTGTCCCTCCCTCTCTCTTTCGCGCGGTCGTATTTTGTACTCGTATTGCAAGGACCACTTTTGGTTTTGCTGCATAAATCAACAACGGAAGAGCTCGGGCATTCGGAATGCAAAGGTTGCGCGGGTGCCATTGCTGGCCCAAGTTTTAAATAAATTCATTGAGGAATGAATTTATTGGTTGCACTGTGTCCTTGGCATGGTTTGGCTTCCATATTACACGAATTTATTCATTTTTTAACAACCCAGAATTCGAATTGTCCTCCGTGCAGTTTCAGTTTCTCCTCAAATTTATCCTTCTGTTTAATTAAGGAAAAAACAAGTGAGAAATTGATTGTGCTCCAAATTATCCAAAGACTCTCAATCGAGGTCGTTGTCCCGTTGATAAAGGAAAAACTCTGAAAACACGTCGCATGTCGCTTTGAGTCAGCATCTGACCAACAAAGCCTAGAGGAGAATTTTAGTTGAAAGGAGGTGCCCTACCCGAACTTAAACTCCAAATCCAATCAAAGATTCTCTTTGAAGGGTGGCGGCATTAAATCAAGTTGAGCAAAGTGAACCAGCGCGAAGGGGACAGACAGGATGTCAATCATCTATATCATCGTTATAGCGCTGTGTTGATCCGAGAATCCGATGAATTCAAATTAACATTCCATCTGTGCTCTCTGGAGACAGGCGACAGTGCAAAGAGAATGCGGGCGATGTTTTTCTCCTAGTATCGGACCCCAAGGACAGAAAAAATGATTTATTGGTCATGAGCAGGGGTTTGTGCGGAATAAATTAGCTTGCGAATAGCTGTCGACAATGAAGTCGGGAAGGGGGTCTGACTGAGAGGTAAGGCTGAAATAAGTCGAGTATATGTGTACGGATGTTTTAATTAATTTATTTCAGAATAATTTTTGTCTATTTTAGATTGGGTAAATATTGAAATAAGGCGCGGCACCCACGCGATATTCTGAGAGCTCTACTCTATATGGTAGAATGTTGAAAGGTGTCTGCTGTAGAATACACCAACTCACCACACCAACCCTGTCTTACGAAATGCAAACGCAATTTATGATTTATGATCACTTTCAGGACTTGTTCAAGGCGAACGAAAGGTTCGGGAGTACATTCATTAATTTGAATCTGTTGCGAATAAGTCGGTTTTATTGGTCTCATCTGATATTCAGAAAGCTGTGTCTCCATCCTCTTAAACCGACCTCACAGACAGAAATATAAATGCAAGTGGAAACCCAGCGAGGTGAATTAAAACCCACACACAGATTAGACTTGAAACTAAAAGGGTAACAGACCCTTTGCACAGAGTTGCATCTCTTACAAGTTCCTTTTGAATTTACATCGCGATTCGAGCAGAGCAATCCTTTTTTATTTCCAACGCGACAGATAGGGGTCGTGTCCCGTTGCAAGCAACTTAAATATTTTATTCCTAGGTTGAAGAAGCAAAGATTCTCTGCTTTGACACTTTCCAGTGCAAAATTGACATCCCCATTAAGGACACCATCGCGAGCACGTGAAAGTCGGGCTACCCCGCATGCATGCAGCAAACAATAATGGGGTTTATTACACAATTTACCCGCTGCCATCCGTGAGAGTGAAGTGTCATTTGGGTCGCACCATCAATGTCATTCTACCCTTTTGCAAGTTATATAAGTATACTGCGACAGCGAAATAGGTTAGTAGCAACAGCGCTGCCAATATTGAGGGTAAAAGTAATTTTCAAAGAACAAGCAACTAAGGAAGTAGGCCATGCTAAACTGCGGCTGTGAATACAAAAAAAAAAGACGCCAAAGCCGACGCGCGTCTATTCGTAATGCTGTACGGATGCTAGCAATATTAAAGAAGTGGCTTTAGTGCACTTCGGGAAAAGAAGCACGCCTTCTTTCGCAGCTGTATGTGGCGAGGAAGTGGAGAGTAATTTATTAAAATGTATACCTTGAAGGGTATGACGTGATGCAATTTTGAAATGCTCTTCATATTGTTACGCTCCGAACACACACTCGCACTGGTAAGAAGAAGAAGAAGAAGAAGAAGAAGAAGAAGAAGAACACTGCGATTGCGATGATAGGTATAATAAAGATGATGATGATGACGCACTTGTCAGCGTCGGCCATTTGTTTGGCTGAAGAATAATAAAAAGGACTTAATTGCTGGAAAGGGGAAACTCTGACAAGGAAATCCATTTCACCATGCCTATTTGAATATGACAAAGAGGAATCCGTCTTTCAGGTGTATTGCCTAGGTATAGGTAGATGGGTGGTCTGCTAAAGGTACATATTTTGTATAACAGATAATATGAGAGTAAAGTTTTCTAAAAAAAAAAAATGTATAATTTATTTAATTAAAGTTGTGACTCAAAAAGTTGTCTAAAAAAATATACCAGGCTAATACGTAAAGACCGTCTAACGTCTATTTGAACTGAAATATTTTTTGATTAAGTAGTCATTACTGGTACGTAAAGAACAACTTGCTAAATTGGAACCCTCGAGCTGTACAGCGACAATCACCTGTTTAGAAAAACAACAACTTGCTAAATTAGAACCCACGATTAAAACCCAAGAGAACAAAAACTTGCTAAAAGAGAACCCACGAGCTGTACAGCGACAATAACCTGTTAAGAAAATCGGAATAAAGTCTAAACTTGATGGGCAGCAAGTCCGGCATAAAAACCCTGTGTATGTATACGCTCCTCGGACGAATCTCTTACCATCGATGGTATGGTGATATATAAATGGAATCCTTCAAGCTCAAAAACTAAATCCTGCTCTAATTTAAGCTTAAAAACCGGATCTACCTCTATTCCTAAGTTAAGTTCAGTAACTAGCTCTAGCTCTAAGATAACTAACTTCTATCAGAATAATAATTCTAACTATATTAGCCTCGCCTTAATCCCTCCTCTTGTTGACTTCTCTGATTCCAATGATAATACTCCTAGCTCTCATCCCCGTAACACAGTGTCTTTCGTAGATCCAATGCTACATTCCATTGACAAGATCACAAAAAAACCAGTGATACCAGACGTAAGAAACATGTTATCCCACAGTTCTACCCAAAAAATCCCTTTATCGCTCGCCAAAATATAAAAAATCCCACATTTATCCCACGAAATATTAAATTAAAAAAAAACATGTATTTCATTAAATTCAGTCCTTTCTATTATAAACAAATACAAGTGTTCTGCTTAGAACACAAAAAAGAATTGTTCGCAATTTCAAGTTAAAAACTGTATTATAAAAAAAACGCTTTTCCACCAGACCAAATAAAACACCGCTTGTAACAACGTTATAAAACAGAATATATTTATTACCAAAAAACAGTGCTTTTTATAGTTTGTTTATATACAAAAAAACTACATTTTGACAGGTGTCAGCTGTGATGGGACATTTTTGGTGGATGAGTGCGTTCCGCAGTTTTAGTGTTATATGCTGTCACGGATTTGTGGATTGTACAATCAACATTCTCCCCCACCGATGAGCGAAGATCATCAAAATTTTTCTCCCAGTTGTGTTTTGCCTCACTGTACCCTCGTCTATGCTGCTGCTCTGCTTGAAATCAAGTTCTCAATGTACATATTTATATGCTCATAGGTTTCAGTACATGAAAAGAGACAAGAAATTATTATATTTGTTTACATTGGGACGACAATACAACAAACAGAAAGGTAAACGGTTTGCTACTGGACAACGCTTATAACAAATCCTACACGAGATCCCGTTCTTGTTCTCTCGCATGTGATCTATTTTTTTTTTTGCATTGACCATGGTGACGAGACGATTGCTGTTGCTGATGAATCGATGAGCGATTGCTGTGTTCGCCTTTGCTTTGCCTGCAATGGTTGTTGTTGTTGTTGTGCGACGACGAAGACGATGTCGATGACGATGATGATGAAAACCAGTGTTCGGTATTTACTTCGTTTGGTGTTGTTCTTGTTGGTGGTTTTGGTGCGCGAATTAAATTGATTATTTTCGTTGTTTATGTTTTAAGTGGTTAATTTATAAATTATTTATATGAGTTGCAGTGTTGTGTGTTATAATTCAGGTGAGTAAATTAAATTGATAGCTCAAATATTATAAAATAGTTTTTAATTCATTGGGTTTTTTTGTTTTTTTGTTTTGCTCGTGCAAATGTTTATGTGTATATGTATTCGGGGCTTGCAATGATAGCGTGCAGTGTGTTTGATTCAATTTTGTTTTCCTTTTGTGTTGCGTGAGAGTTGACTTGGTGTCAATATTAATGCGATTCGATGTGTGTGTAGATTTATTTTGTGGTGTGTTGATCGATGAATGGGAATGCAGTGCTTGTGTATTTGGTTTGGATGGGATCTGATTTATTGCATGTGTGGGTGTTATTTGCAATTTTCAGAGTATAGTAGAGAGTGGACTGTCTTTAAAAGGGTGTGCTGTGAATGACTTGTGTGTGAATATCAAATGTGTGAGATATTGAGTGAGTTGATTTGAGTTATTTGAATTTATATTTGTTGTATTGGGTATGACGACAGTGGTGTGCATGAGTTTTCGTACTGAGTTTAATTTATTCTTCTTTCATATCTACTATGTATTATTATTATTATTATTATTTTTTTTTGTGTTTGACTATAGTTTTGTGTTGTGTTGATTTAAAAGGGTTGTTCGTTATATAAATTTTATTTAAATTATTTTTCGTTTGTTATGTGCGTGTGATGAGTTTTTGTTTCTTTTGTATTTTCTTCTTGTTCTGCATCGTTGATTGGAAGAAGACAGAGTTTAGTTATAGGACGTCTGAATTCTCCTTGTTGAGTCCTTACCTTAACAACCCGTACAATATTGTCTGCTCCGGGGTACGTTTCGACAACACGTCCTAGACTCCATTTTGCTGGGGGAAGCCGTTCATCCTTGATGAGCACCATATCTCCTTTCTTCAACTGAGGCTGCGGTTTAAGCCATTTCGGGCGTTGTTGTAAACGGCTTAGGTATTCTGTCTGCCATTGTTTCCAGAATACTTGCAAATGTGCCTGAATCGCTTTCCACCTATCGATTAAACCTTGTTTGCCTATTGTTGACAAGATGGCCCTTTTCGTTGTTTGTGGATGACTTGGTGGAGTGTAGCTGTAGAGAAAACAATCAGGATTAGGGAGCCAGTGAATTCCCAGCGTCTTGAGCTGGCTTGAACCTTCGGAAGGGAGAGCAAACTTATCCTCTCGATCTTGGGGAGGTACATCTCGTAAAAGCTCATCTGTATTGGACGCCCACTTCCGTAAGCTTAGCCCCGCTGCTTCGAGTGTTGTTTTTACCTCCCTCATTTTTCTTTCAGCTTCTTGTTTTGTGGCAGCTCCGGACAACAAATCATCCACGTACATGTCTTCCTGAATCATCTTAAACGCTCGAGGATATTGAGAACGTGAATTTTCGGCTAACCACTTCAGAGTACGTATGGCTAAATATGGAGCGGATGCTGTACCAAAGGTAACTGTTTTTAGTCGGTATGTCTTAAGCGCCTCACTTGGATCACTTCTCCAAAGAATCAGCTGATAAACAGAATCTTTGTCATTTACCCAGATTTGGCGGTACATTTTCTCTATATCGGCCGTAAATGTGTACTTGTATAGCCTCCATCTGAGAATGACATCGATTATGTTATTTTGTAGGGTCGGACCTACCATCAATCGGTCATTGAGAGAAGTCCCGTCAGAGGTTTTGAACGAAGCATCAAAAACAATCCTTAATTTGGTGGATGAACTGCTCTCTTTAATAACCGCATGGTGTGGCAGGAAATAATGAGGAGTACTCTCCAGATTGTGTTCGCTTTTTACTTCGCTCATGTGACCCAAACGTAAGTATTCCTCTATACATGTAGTATAATCATTTCTTAGCTGTTCGTTTTTTAATAGACGTCCTTCTAATTGTTTGAAACGTTGCACCGCACCTTCTCTTGATCTTCCCAGTAGGGGACGTACATTTCCTTTGAAAGGAAGGGCGACTTCACATCGTCCGTCTGCCAAGCGTTTGATATTTTGCAAAAAATGTTCCTCACACGCTAAATTTTCAGGAGTTTCTTGAATTGAAAATGGAGCTTCTTCCAACTCCCAGAATTTTCGCATGCTTACATCCAGAGTGCATGTTTGACGAAAATTATTTATTGTTTGACAAGAAAATGGTGCTCTACCAAAGAGAATCCACCCGAGTTTGGTGTTTTGCGCCAACGGTAAATTGGCATCATTTGGCCTGACCAAATCTGGCAAAAGAACATCGGCTAGTACGTCGCTTCCTAGCAGGAGATCAACTTTGGCTGGCACAAAAAAGGAAGGGTCGGCTAAGCTCAAGCCATCCAGGTGCTTCCATTCGATGGCTGGAAGGGTGCGGGTCGGAATATGCCCAGACAGCGACCTATACACGAGGGCTTGTGTAGCGATTTTAAAGGCTGAGTAATGAGACGAAATCGTTATGTCAACGACCTTTCTACATTGACCGCTGCTGACCATACCTAACCCGGACACCTCGACAAAAGTTGGTTTATGTTTGAGACGAAGTAATTGCACTGCTGACTCGGAGATGAAGGATGCCTCAGATCCTGAGTCTAGCAACGCCCGAAGCGAAATAACCTGTCCTGACGATCCGGTAACCTTTACAATAGCTGTGGCCAACATAACTTGTGTAGACGTACGTGGCATAGTGTGGTATGTACTAAGAGACCTGCTGGAGCAAGGTCGCTCTTCGTTTGTCGGTTGCATAGTCCGACGTTGATTTGCAGAAGATGGACCGGACTGCTCAGTATTGGGTGGCGTAAAACTCGGAGCATCGGGATTTATTGTTGAGGTGAGCGCATTTGTATTTTGTGAACGTGGTTGTTGTAACGAATTCTGATTATAGGTTACTGTGTTACAAGGATGAGACAGACGATTTGGTTGTGGACCATTTTGTGAAGAATTGTGCAAAAGGGAATGATGCGGTTGTTGGCAGTAATAACACCTACGGGTACTTGGACAATTTGCAGACACATGGCTGTAGGCTAAGCAATTCCTACACAGACCTAGTCTACCTATACTTTGACAGCGGTCATTAATGCTCATCTTTAGGAAACGGTTGCAGCGACGGATGGCATGTTGACCTTTGTTGCAAAGCTTACATACATGCTTTGACGAATCAGCTTGCGCATGGAAACTGTTGCGCTGAAGTCCCTTTTTGGGCGGTTCTGCCAATATTTTACCCTGCTGGTAGCTCACAGCCTCCAGTGTACGGAACCTTGATTCGAGAAACTGTTTAAATTCAGCAAAGGTCGGCAGTTCCTTTGTGTTGTCCTTGGAACCCAGTTTCTCCTCCCAAAGCTGCTGTGTTTTCGTGGGTAATTTCTGTAAAAGCACGTAAATCAACACCACATCCCAGTGTTCGACTGGCACTTTTAAATTGCTTAGGCTGTGAACTATTTCGGTAGACGTGTCTAACAATTCCTTTATCGCTTCAGATCGCTCCTGGGTTATTGAAGGCTGATTAAAAAGATTTTTCATTTGGGTGTTGACAAGAAACCGCTGATGGTCGTACCTATCTTGCAAAATAGCCCACGCCTTTGCATAATTTCCGTTGGAAATGGATAAATGTGATAAAATTTTATCTGCTTCACCGGAGACACTAGTCTTTAAGTAATGCATTTTCTGGATTTCAGACAACGATGCATTCTGATGGACAAGAGAAACAAATAGATCATGAAATCCTCGCCAAGATTCATATTTTCCTGAGAAACTGGGCACTGGAATATTGGTTAATTTAAAATTATCTACATTATGCGACTCTGCTTTGTTTAACTCCGCTTTTGTGACATCACTCAGGGTTTCTTTCGCCTTGACTTTGTCCAAGGCATCGAGAATATCGGCTCTGTACTCCAAATACGATTCGCGTAATTGTTCATAAATCTCATCCGCTTTAGAACAATCACCCTCATCATCCTGACTATCTACTAACTCTTCGTACGCTTTTTCACCTCCCTCCATTGTTTCTTTCAACATAAGCAAACGGCCCGACAAATAATTTGCAGTCCGAGTACTGGATCCCCTTTTGCCGAAATTTTCAATATCTTTTTCCAAGCGGGTAAGTACGCGAGCTAGCTTGTTTTTCTTCATAATTTAAAAATTCTATCTTATTTGCAGACACACAAGATATAATACAAGAAGTGATGTACTTACTTGCAAATTATTCGGATTTTCACAGTCGTAGTCACAAAGTCCAAAGTCCAGATCGGCTCCAGATGAACGCAATAATTGTTGGCGATGACGATTGAGGCCAAAAATGAGATCGGCTTGTCTTCCAGAGTATATGGTTTACGGGAGTGACGATTAAAGTTGAGTTGAATATTTTGCAGCAAAAATCACACACGAAAATTTAACTCAACAAATTAATATTGAAATGCGAGTATTTTTACGATGGGATCGGGGATAATCCGGTTTGAAGTGACCAAAATGTTCTGCTTAGAACACAAAAAAGAATTGTTCGCAATTTCAAGTTAAAAACTGTATTATAAAAAAAACGCTTTTCCACCAGACCAAATAAAACACCGCTTGTAACAACGTTATAAAACAGAATATATTTATTACCAAAAAACAGTGCTTTTTATAGTTTGTTTATATACAAAAAAACTACATTTTGACAGGTGTCAGCTGTGATGGGACATTTTTGGTGGATGAGTGCGTTCCGCAGTTTTAGTGTTATATGCTGTCACGGATTTGTGGATTGTACAATCAACAACAAGTTACATTATACATTAACTATGCAAGCTAACAAAAATAAATACATATTAAGATACGTTTGTATATAATACAAAAATAGAAATGTAGGTACATCTTATACATTTTTAAACGTTACAAAAAGGAACATAAATAATCGTTCGGCATAAAAATGAAAATCATATTCAACATAAAATAAGTACCTTGTGAATTATTTGAAAATGACTGGTGTGCAAAAAACGTTATCTCGGTTTCAAGTCTCATTATTCTTGATTTCTCATACAAAAATGACACAGATATGTCAATTTATGAAACCCTTTTTAGGGAAATAGAAAAAAGCAAATGAACGCATTCAGATATTTTGAATGACTTTTTTCTAAACATGAAAATATTTAATTTGATCGTAGGTTGACTATTTTTTTTATTCTTAATGAAATTAGCAATTAGGAACAGAAATTGACGAAAAAGGTTTGAATGAGGTTTGAAAAATCCCTTTGTCCCTTTTAGCTTTTTTTAAGCGAGAAAATCCCGCAAAAAGGGATAAATCCATCGATCTGTGATCACTGCAGCAAAAAACACTGCTGATTCTGGTGGTTTATTTTCTGCGCTCTAAAAGCACAATCTTTGCCTGAGAACTAGACAGGCACCCGGTGTGGGTACGCAATGGACTGATTATTGTCTTTCAGTGAAAGAAATTGCATTGAAGGCAATTCAAAAATGTCCGTCGGGTTGTTTTGTTATTACGCTGAATTTATATTATGACGATCTTAGGTGCTTCAGTGAAATTTGAAGAATAAACTATTTATGTAGTCAGATTGCTTAAATTGCATAAATCTTTTTGGCTTCCCTATTTTCCACGGAAAGGCTTTCGGTACATCGTAGTTCCCACTAGGAAAGTGAAATATCCCACAGTATAACAACACTACAAAACGTAGGTACGTAATGTTCTCCTATAGCGTACTCTCTTCTCTAATGACAACATTTAATAGAACCTCGCTTCGTACTAACAAATGCCATTATGTTCCCCAACTAATCAAATTAAATGGTTTTATATGTCAGTGAGAAAAAACAAAAAAAAAAAAAAAATACCCCAACATTATTAACACCATATAAAGCAGCGCCCAAAAAAATTTGCTATTCCCTCGGAGTTATTTTCAAATCCTTTAAAAGCCACCTAAGCAACCACAATAAATTTGAAGTTGCCACTCTTCTCTCACTCTTAAAGACACTACAAATGCAAATAGCTCAAGGATATGAAATATCCTCACAACAAAGCACCTGATCCACTGCCACGGCCGTGATACAACTATACCTAAATAAACGCAAAGACAATACATCACCATCGCAGCACCCGTCCTCAATGGGCATCGTGCCGCCGCGCTGCCATCCTTTCTATTTCGCATCATCATGCCGTGCACAAGAAACCATCCATTTGCCATCTCTTTAAGGTGAAGTTCAAAGAAGTGGAAAACAATATCCCCATAGAAAATGGATTTCCTCTCTTCACCAGAGGAGGCTACAACGTCTTCGTCGTATATGGTCCTGTGCCATAGCCATACTAAACATCTACACGATATAAGATAAAAGGAAGCCCGAAATAAAGGAAAAGTGGGCGCAACAAAAACAACTGAAAAAAAGGAAAATTTAAATGAATAAAAATTCTAAAGAGCCTCACAAAGATACCGCATGAAGTAGATAAATCTACTTGTATCAAGGTAAACTAGGTGCTCCGATTGCCTTGAATATATGCGTGTTTGAGAATTTTCTTGCTGAATAATTTTGTCTCTAAAGACATTTTTTGTGTCACACTGCGATAGTGCGATGGCTTGTGGAATGCGAACGCATGTCTCACTTTCAATCACCGAATGGAGTGTGTGATTTTGGGAATAGGTGCGTTGTCATTATGCAAATGCAAATATGTAGTACAATGTAGTATTATAGAAATTGAATTGTTTGGCAAGAGATTTGCTCTTTTCAATATGTTGATGTTGACACCAAATTGGTATATCGGGTCATGTACATTTTGTGAGGCATCTGTCGTTTTTCTGTTGAAAAAAATAACCAAGTGCCTTAAGCGTAGTAAATGAAAATGAAAAAAGTATGGGGTAGCTTATTTGGTTGCTAATAGAGGTGATAGTTTCTTCCCCCCCTTGCCAATATTTGCAGTTTACAAAATGTTCCGGCTAACGAAATGGGATGGAGAAATGGGGTTTCAATTGCATTTTGGAAGGTGTGTGTTTTTCTCAGCATATTTATTTTCACAGCTACCTACCAGAGATGTAACTGCGGCATCGTTAATTTGTCGCCTATCCAATGCAAAGACTGGTAGGGATCTCTAATTAGGATAACCTTGACTCGTTATGCAAGCAAGCCCTGCGAGACAGGATAGTGGCTCAGAATTATCGAGGTGGCATTAATCTTCTACTACCATATAACGCCTATCAGAACCATAATGAGCGCAGTTCTGGGTATATGAACAGCTTGGATAAATGGATAGGTAAAGTTCGCTCTTTTTGTGGCAGTCGTAAACTCTTATTTCTAGTACCATCTGCATCTGTGCTGCCTCTCCCCAACTCAATTGTCTGGAGCCGCTTTCTGGTCGTCTTATTCGTATATCCTGCTCTTCGTGAAATAGCAAGCCGAGTTTCTAGGCCCATCTGTTCTTTGTTCCCAAGCCAACCAAATCGCCAATCAGCTTTAACCCTATGCATAGAATAATCATCGCTTGGCTGTCGTCAAAGTTACAAACCAGTACCGTTGTACACATTAATGCAAAATGCACCCTCTTATGATCTCGGTCGTATTCACAACTTAATATTCCGCATGAAACAAACTCCATTAGGTACAAGGTGGCGCAAAAGTAATCCTCCTATCAGAAAATGCTATAAATTTTGCCACTAATGTCAGTTCTGGCCACTAATGTCAGTTCTGTTTTGACATTTGTGTAGTAAACACATGCGAAATACACGTTAATAAACAATGTTACGCTACACTGCTCCAGAACGCGGAATATTGGTGACTATTTATTTGAGCAATAATCGGTCGGTGACTTTGGCACAACGTGAATTTCGTCGCAGATTTCCTAGCCGTCCAACGCCTATTGGTGAAACACTGCGACGTTTAGCCGCTCGCCTCGAAGAGACTGGCACAACACGAGATGCTGCCAGGCGTGGCAGACCCCGGAGTAGCCGTTCTGCAGAGAATATTGCTGCTGTAGCCGAAGATGTCATGGAAGCGCCGTCGACATCGACCAGACGACGTGCCACGCAAATGGGTATCAGTCGACGGTCTTTACAGCGAATTTTGGTACAAGATTTGAAGATGTTTCCGTACAAAGTCCAGACGGTGCATCAGCTGTTAGCTGCTGACCGCCAATCGCGTCTAACATACGCTCAAGCCATCCTTAATCACCACCAAGAGGAAGATGATTTTTCATCAAAAATAATCATGAGTGATGAGGCCCATTTCCATCTTAGCGGGTACGTAAATAAGCAAAATTTACGCTTCTGGGGCACTGAAAATCCGCGTGTAACCCACGAAGAGCCATTACACCCGCTCAAAGTCACTGTATGGTGTGCTGTTTTCGCTGGAGGAGTCATCGGACCTTTTTTCTTCGAAGACGTCGCGGGCCAAACGGTTACTGTGAATGGTGAGCGCTTCAGAGAAATGATCAACGAGTTCTTTTTGGCGCAACTTGATGAATTGGGATTGGAAAACATGTGGTTCCAACAGGACGGTGCAACGGCACACACTACACGTGCCACAACCGATATGCTGAAGGATGCATTTCCCGGGCGCCTAATCTCCCGTTTTGGCGATTTGCACTGGCCAGCAAGATCGCCTGATTTGACGGCTCCAGACTTCTTTTGTGGGGCTTTTTGAAGTCGCGGGTTTATGTCAACAAGCCTCAGACTCTTGCAGCTCTTAAAGACAATATCCGTCAAGAATGTGAGGACCTATCACCGGAAGTTTTGGCCAAAGTGATGGAAAATGCCATAAAAAGGGCTCAAATGACAATCAACTGTGGCGGCGGCCATTTACATGACATCATATTCTCGACTTGATGTAAAAAAAATTAAAAGACCAAATAAAAATAATCCACAAGAAGAATCAAAGCTTTTCATTTTTTTTTTAAATTACAGTCAAAAAACATCGGAAGGTTATTTTTGCGCCACCTTGTATATCCTTTCAAACGCACATTCCAGTTAATCGTATACAGCTACATTAGACTTATCGCTTGTCATACCTTTGCAGCTGTCTACTCGCATTTTATGTATTTCATTTGAAGAGCATACCCAGAACCAATCCATCTTCGAAATATAACTTAACACACAGATAAACTATTATCCCTGAGCACCTATTAACTCTCTATTTTAGCGTCACATCCACTCCACATAATAAAAATAAAACCCATTCAATAAGATCGTCCAACTATATTCGCATATCATACGACAAATATATGCGCACAAATAAATCATGCATAAAATGTTTAATATGGAAAAAAGAATGCTGATACAGAGACTAAATGGGGCAGTAAAAATAACTCAATTTCCCCCTCACACGCTAGCTCTAAAGTCCACATTTGGAAAAAGGGCGGGTGCTGCCAAATCGGTCTAGTCTAGGACACTGTAAGTGAGCAGACAAATGTACGACGTTTTAAAAAAAGTAAAGCCATAAAGTTCAAGTGAATTCCCCCTCGAAAGCCAGCATATAGAGAACTGTTCCAAAACAGCAGCACAACTATAACCCATAAAAGGATTGAATATGATCAACTATAAACTAAATTTCACTACTATCGCCGCACCGAGTTTGGGATTGAATTTCGGGATGAAATAACGCAAAAATTCGCTCTAGGTATACGAAAAGAAAAGAATACACGATTCACTTTGAATATCCCTTCGGAATTGTGTATTACGGGTTAAATCCCCTCAATTCATACACAGATTTCCAACAATCGGTCATAAAAATAATCCGCCAATCCCACGACTAGGGAGGGGAATAGAAATATTTCAATAGGAACAGTGAGAGAAACTGGAAAGGAATCTGAAGGCATCCTTAAGCAATTTCACAAAATAACTTTAACACTCTTGCAAATATGTAGCAGTGAATAGGAGTGTCGCTTGTTGCTGGGGTTGCCATTGCCATCCCAAAAATCCAATCATATTGCTACACAAATTTTTGACTAAGGTACTTGATTTAAAAAAGGAAATGGAACAAAATGGTACACTCGTATCTACAACATGGAAAATTGATGACACATACGCTTTTTGAGCAGTCACGGTTCCCAATAACCAACATAATGCAGCAAGGTAGGCTGCAATATCAGCGTGACTGTTGTGCGACTAAAGTTTGCAATTTGGCACTGTTTCGATAACTGGTGGACTGTATATACTTTCTTGAGTTTTGCGCTTTCAATTTGAAAGATAATGATATAACTAATCATAATAAAAATAATTTCAAAAACATATTTCAAAAACTATAGTGTCTTATTTCTACTTGTCGGTTTTGAACAGGCAGTTTTTTTCGAAAGTCTGCAACAATTTTTTATTTTTTATTTGGCCCTCTTTTAGTTGGAAAATGCGCTTCGATAATTTTCTAACTGCTGTTATTTCCACACAAAAACATTTAAAATGTACCGCAGTTGCCTATCACAAGAGTATTATAGTGTTTAGCAGGCCAATGTTTGTTAAATATTGTATCGAAAATTGTAAAATTTCCAGAATGGCTTTGGAAATGACACTTTTCAGAATTCTGCAGCGGCAAACCTGGCTGCAATTGCCAGCCAGTAGCCACCTCAGAAAACTCGTGGTAATGATATACGGCCTTACTAATAATCAAACACTGATGTCGACGAAGAGCTGGTTGCCAGCATTGGTAAAAATGTACAGCATTAGTGCAACGGTACCAATAGAAAATTAGACCTCCAAATTTGCTAGTGCGACAACTTTCTTAGAATCTAGTACATTTTTTGTCATCGCAGAACTCAAATTTCATAATTTGTTTTCGTGAAAAACAAGGTCAATGTTTTATTTCAGAACGAGGATTTTATTCTAAGAAAGGGAATATATAAATCGCAAATTAATTTGCCCAACAGATATCTTTCAAAGGTCTTTTGAAGCTTGTTATAAGCAAAAAACAAAACACAAAATAGGAAATGCGCAAATATCAGCTGATCTGTCAAATATCATATGCAAATCAGTGATGCCCTCTCCTTTGATCGGACTCAATTTTTGATACTTTTTGTAGTACACTTTCCTTTGTTTTCTAATCCGTCACGATTGATTTTTGAGTGAATTTGTTAAGTTTAGAGCGCTCGCTAAGGGCCAGTAAGCTAGAATAAGATAAATGTTAGTTTTAAATTAGATTTAATCGTTTTTGTCTAGTATATAAGTATAAATAATGAACTAATAAAAATGAATTTAAAAGAAGTGAATTTGTGTCGGAGCACAGTTTGTTAGGCTGATTATGCAAATCGAAGCTTTTTGATCTAAAGATTGAATGGTGAGCAAGTGAATATTTTTGAAAAAAGAAATAATAGCCGGCTTTTTTGTTTTAGAATAAATGAAAAACTCACGTAGGAAGACAAAAGCGTTTTACGGACCTATCGCTTCCGTTTTTGAATTTCAATCTGCTTCGTTGCTTGGATTGTGCTTGAAAAATCTTCTAATGATCTTTTACAAATTGTATAGCTCATATTACTTAATTCGGGACACTTAGAAAGCGACAAAATGTTAAATTCATTCAGAAAAATATAAACCCGCGGACATTTTTCTACACGAAAACTGTCATGCGTACTCCTCTATGAATTCCCACTAAATAAAACAGAATTCTGTTTATCTTGAATTCGCACGTGCTATTCCTCTCGAAGTTCCTTAATTTATTATTTCGCAGGGATTTTGCTGAATGCTTACAATTCTTATATCAATACTTCCGCGAAATCAACCTTTTCACTGATTCATTAGAAATTCTCATTTTCTGAGAACAAACTCCATTTCCAAAGAAGGTTTGGTTGCAGAAAAATATCTACCTGAGCCGCCTAAGAGTTGTAGAAAAATGTAGGTATTCGGGTATGAGCTGTCCAATCTTAAGTGAAGCGGTATTTTATTCTCTTCTCGACGACGCTCCAGAAAGTCTTGGAAACATCCTAAACTTATATCAAATTTATTTTTTTACTACGTATGCACCCATAACTTGCAAACTATTAAAAAAGGAAAACCAATCAAAAAGCAAGCGCTAGCGGTTAAAAAAGATACCAAACATTTCATTTAATGAAAATATTCGAAACATATATTTAGAAATAAATCAAAAATGGAATATTTTTCAATTTTGTGCATGCATTTGTAAAAATTTGTCTTTGCTAAACTTAAAAACAACTTGCATTGTTGCATTCAAACGAATAAAGTCCGAAAACATTTACAATTTACTAAAATTAGTTTAAAATTGTGAAAATTCAGTCCGAACAAAAGTGTATTTAAATGCGCTCCTTTTACGAAAACCCATACCGCCATTTTTGGTGGTTGGGCAACACTCATCTTGAAAATTACATTTAGGGAGGATTTATTTAGCTAATGCCCGAGATAAAAATGGGTTTCTGAACATTAACATTTAACATTTACAGTTAGCGATATTCTGGCAACTATATTTGTTTATTGGTAAAGGGATTTTGGAAAGTTTTGAGTCTTTGCGCAAACTGCCAAACTATAGTTGATTATTGGTAAGGCCGATAGTTTACAAAAAAGGGTACCAAAAAAGCTTAAGAACGCCAAACAAATGCAGCTCGAAAGAAGTGTTGACTTAGAAGGATAGACGTAGAAAAGAAGATAATCTTTTGGCAAACATGCCTTCCGCCGACTCCCAGCTTATTCAAATTGATCATGTGTTTTGAATTTTCATTAAATACGTATCATCTCCACTTCATGATCGTAGGCTAGGGAGATGGCTAGACCACGCAGAAAACCCTTGTATTGATACCATACGCTCAAACCACACTGCTCTCCTGGTATTACGGTGCTATACCCTGACAGACATGTGGTTCATCTCGATACCGTGGTATCGAAACCATATCTGTTGCACAGGCGTTAAGTATCATCGTAAATCGGTGCATTACTTAGCAGCTCCACCTTAATTAGCTACGAATATTTTTATTACATCTTAAGCAAAAAAAAAAAAAAAACCTGGCAACTCTACCCATGTAGCCGCTGGCAAAAAGGGAATTTATTAAAATATTTTTCCTGCCATCTTTCCCCATTCGATATCAATAGACCCTTCCCCGAACGACGTCTATGCCAAAATTTGTGACAGATGAACCATAGTCCTTACACACTCGCTCCTTCCCTCCCGATGTCATCCGTTTGAAATCCTGAATTTTTGATTACGACCCAATAAAACGAAATCAATCGTTAAATCGGATAAATTTGTTATTCAAAATACAAATTCGCACAAACAGTCAAACCGTACCGTCATCGTCCTTTTGATATGGCTTGAATATTTCCGATACACTCGACACACACACACCCACACACAAATGCACAAATGCACACCGACGGAAGCAATAGAGGAAGTCATCGAGTAGATTTCACATTTGAAATTTGTATTTTGTGAGCAAAAATATGACAAATGGCCCTTTTGATGATCCTACTAGCCATCATATAAATTCCCCAGTATCACCAACAGGAGCAATACTACATATATAACTGTAGTGGGTATAGAACGAGCCGGGCAGATGCACACCGAGCAGATTTATTAATGGTCATGGATGGACCAACAACACTGTGGGTGGACAGTGGTTGGAATTAAATTCTGTTTTATCGTGATTTGTTCGACATGCACATAAATTTGGCCGGCAAGCCGAAGCCGCGTCCGGGGCAATATTACAGCAATAGAGTGCGAGGTGAAGAGATATCCTCGAAGCTCCAAGTCCTCGAGTATGGGTGTAACCACTCTCCGCTGATGCATTGGTCATCAGACAGATGAGTGAAATTGAATTTGTGTGTGTGTTGTCGAGTATTGTATGCCTGGTGCGGGCGGGTGGAATGAAGCACAAATTATGAGTTGAAAAGGAATTTATTACATTGGCGACGACGACGACGGACGACGGTGGTGTTCAGTGCGCTCACCTGCTTGCTTTATGAATCATTCCAATCATCCAGGACCTGGGATGGATGATCTGGCCATATAGATGCCGTTGCCTTGGTGCTGGTCTGCTGCCTGATGTCTGTTATCGATCGAAGGCGGCTAATTGTTGTTTATAATTGGCCTGAAGATATGATAACTGCTTCTGCTATTATTGGCGACAGTGTGTGTGTCTCTTTCCGGTTGCCATGTTATTCCCTTGGGTGGGTCGGCGGTGCAGACAACGTGGGATCGGTAAATGCAATTTGCATATTAACTGGAAGCAGGAAGCAGACAAGAAAGATGACAAATGCTCAGAGAGTGATAAAGCAAAATGGATGGATGGTGAATTTTGGTGTCCAACCCAGCGCCACCATTCCAATACCTACAGCCTTGTAATGGCATGTATTTCGGCGGCACTACCGATGGTCGATATATGGTAGGACTCGGTCTTCAGGGACTGATTAATTGCCAAGCTTGTAATTTACTTTATCACTACTGTTAAATACGAAGAAGATTGGGGGTTAATTAATTTTATTGCCATTTCTGATCGATGGGGCGTGGTGAATTAAATTATATTTTAAGGACTATTGCAATTTAAAACGATTACGCAAAGCGACCACTCTGATTGTGCTGAGGGGTTGGCGCCATATGTTCGGACTGCCTAATTGCGATATGGCAAGCGAAGGTTATAAATATTTTCTCATGGTCGGGTGGCGTTGTCGTTAGCGTTATTCCATTAAGCACTTTGGTTGGGGAGTTCTATAGCGCAAAAGACTACCTAGCTTAGTCATATGTATCTTCAATTCTATATAATACGTAATCGAAAGAGGCATAGTAAAAAGTAGTATCGGGCACGCTCTCTAAATATGCAATATACTCCTTTTTTTTTTTGTGTAGAAGTCAGAAACTCTGGATTTTCTAAAAATGTATCGTCTGCGGCAAGACAGTGTTTGAGACAACATGACTTCTAAAATTCGCCTTTCATTTGGTACGTTTTTCATAAAAATCGGCTTAGAAATAATGCCTTAAGTTATAAAGCTGGTTCTACAGTTAAGTGGCAACACCGCCAACGGACCAACTAAGTGCTGCCACTGATTTGCTGGGTGTTACTGGCCAACTTCTATGAAACACCTTTGTTCGATGAGGAATGGCGGCTGGGTTCTGCAGCCAAGGTTAGGCATATCGATGAAGGCTATAGAAGAAAAGTAGATCCGGTGAGAGGGGTGACTCGGAAGCTCTACGAATTAAATACTATAGAGTAACATGGAGGTGTGTCAAATCATTTGGTGGGATATCAGCTATGCTCTCCTGTTCAAAAACCCGCTCCTGATTTGTATAAAGGGGTTGTTGGTATCTTCTAAAACTTATTGCTGGGGAAAACGGTTTGGTAAGTCCCAATCTTAAACTCAACTTTTTCGCAACGTGAGTGGGTACCTATTCAATTTACTTTCGCATTGTAAATGTCTTCATTTGTCCATTGGCACACTTCCTACCCTGCACACACAATCGCTTGAAGGCACCCATAGGTACATATACTTCTCATCTGTGCTATATAAAGTTGCAAACATCTCCATCAATTTCATCGTGCCAGCACATAATTTCGCCAAAAA
The DNA here is from genome assembly GCA_916610125.1 of Cheilosia vulpina. Lineage (NCBI taxonomy): Eukaryota > Metazoa > Arthropoda > Insecta > Diptera > Syrphidae > Cheilosia > Cheilosia vulpina. The sequence goes on along the minus strand of OU744280.1, from coordinate 8,017,431 downwards.
CAAGTGTACCCTGGGCATGCAAACATCCACTTGGACTCATATTATTGCACTCGTCGTCCTCGCTCTCACAGCATTCGGCGATGGCCAACCAACAATACTGACAGCCGAAAACACTTCATTTAATTGATATTTTCCAGAAGGCACTCGGCAGCCAGTGGCAGCCGCAACAACAACTGCATCTGCATAATCCACTAAAATGTGTTGTTGACATTTAATGTCCACACACTTCCATTGCGCCCACAGAAATATCCTTTGCAATGAAAATTTAAATATTTCCCGCCCTTGCGCGTTGCCGCTGGCAAATATAATTTCTCACAAAAGGCTCTCATGATCATTGGCACCCCAGGGTTGCCTCTCTGAATTCGCGACGAAAAATAAATATTGCCCGGCGAGCGCGCGACAGACGGGTAACATGTACCGACTTGGCCAGCGCCTGCCTAATCGTAATGCAATGCACACACCACTAAGCAACCCCAAAGACCATACCCCTAATTGAATGCGCATTCAGGCCACAAAAATGTTGTTAAGGGTGTTGAGCTGATTTGAGTTACGCCACCAAATGTATTACCAACATCCAAATACCAAATTCTGTAGCGCCATAATATAACACCACCCACGACAGACCACAGTGTGTTCGGAACTTCCATGGCATCCTCCTAACAGAATGCTGATCGGACCACCGCCACTCCGGTCAGTGATAAAGGTCACTTCCTGTCGCATTGTTGCTCGTGACAGAGGACCAGCTGCGCACCGAACTGGTATGCAAATTTTTCTATAGGGCTGCGGACTGCGTTGACCAGGACATAGGAAGCCCAGCAAATATTATGTGGTGTCTGTCATTGTAAATGGACGCGCTATCAAAACAACTCACACAATAATTTTGTTTAAAAATTCCACTGAAATTAAAATCACTGATGGAAATTACGGTCAATGGGAATGTTACGCTTGATGGAGTTTATTACTGTGAGAGAATGGGTGGTCTAGGGTATTGACACGTTTGGAGATTGTTTTCATGGTTCTTTTGGTGTCCTCGTTCCGAGAGCGTGCGAGTTTGTGGGGTATAGTTCTGGGGAATTTTCTCTGTCTTGCTTTTGATAAAAATGTGCGCGATATTTTTCCGTTTCATGTTTTCTGTCAAAGTCTTAGATGAGAGGAACATTTTGAATGCGGTTAAGTATTTGGATAGGTAGATTTGGCTGTTAGACAAATGTCAAACATATCTGGGCCGTTGATAAGTACAATAGAACTATTTCTCTTAACTGATCGCGTTATGGTCAACCATTTGCTGGAAGAATGCTTCAAACGGCACAAAATAACAAAAGACTTCTCTGCCTGATTCGAAAAACGTGTCAACCACAAAACTGCAAACTAGGCTTACGATTACAGTCAAAAGTGTCCCTTGTCTTCGTGTTGAACGTTTCAACGATTTTGAACTACTTAAGCGCTTCTCACTTAAATTTCCATCCATCAGACAGCAATTAAAGCTGAAATGAACGCAGCTAATGATCTGGAAGTGATTCCCGCAAAAGAGCTGATGATTTGAGTTTATTGAAAAGGATGCCAATACCCAATTGGAATATATTTGCCGTTTTCCGTTGTGAACTTAACCAAGCGTTACTTCAATTGCCAATGATTAATGCGAATCTATTTACACAGAGCCCAAACAGGAATGTATGCATTGGCTAGATGATGGTCTGATGTCGGTCGAAACAGCTCCACCCCGCAGTCCTTCGAATAAATTATTCGTTTAAATAACTTCGACTGCGGTTAAACTTTTCAACTTCTTCACATCGAAACCGCATCCACCGACGCTGCCTCTAATGATCCACATCGCTTATAGCTCTCAGCTAGAGCTTGGCTTTGGCTCTAATGACACAAGTTACCAAGTTACAACTTTTGTGGTTTTTTGTGTTGCCCCATTTTACTTCATCCAGAGGGCGTAATTAAGAAAAAGGGTTTCCCACTTAATTTTTGCGTTTAATTAGGTTTTTTCCCTCACTTTGTCCTTTTGGTATTCACCAACGGATCTCCATCGAAACCACCTAATCAAGTGGTGGGCACTGTACATTGTCTCACATGTCCGTGTCAACTCATGACAAAAGCAATTTTCTTGCCTCATTTTGGTAGTGGTGTATTGTGTCGTGATGTACAGCGAAAATTTGAGCCATCAAATTGCTTGTCATCCACGCTTCGCAGGGTGTTGCCAATGACTGGCATAGTGTTGTGTGCGATGTGGTTCGCACCGCATACACTCTTGAGAGCGATTAAAAGTTGTTGGCTTTTATTTTGTTTTGTTTTTGGCAACTTCAGGGAATCCTTGAACTTTCCAATTTAGTTTTCGCTGTCACATCACGGGGCGTGTTGCATCTGATGGTGACACTTTGTTGTCATTCAGGAGTTGATGGTAATTAGTCAGTGGCTTATAGTTTGCATGTGGGTCGGGGAGGAGTTCTAGCAAATACTTTTCCGCTGTAGAAACGCTCTTACTCTTTTCAATATACTTTTGACAGCTGCTGTACCTAAAATACAATGTAAAAGGCAAATCCTATCTGCCATCAGTTATCGCCACCACCACCACCCCATTTGATCATGAATAAATCAAACCGACGTCGTTTATCTAATTGACAGGACAGAGTCCCAACTGTCATGTCGTTATGAATATTCAATTCATAAATGTCAATCGACGTGCCTGCGAGCAGGTTATTGCCAATCGCGAAATTCCTCGCTTTGACAACAAATCGATCTGCCTCTGCATCCCGGTTGTCATCATAATTTTACCGAATCGGGCGGAACCGCAATGCTTTGTCTGCAGGGCAGATGAATGGATTATGATTTAGTTGCAGCTCAAGCCTATGCCGTTGTGCAGAAGTCCTTGCTGATGGTGGTTCTCTGGTTGTTTTGTTATTGGTCCCTATATAGGAACCACATTTATATCCGTTGTACTGAGATTGTGGTGTTGGCCCTCAAAAAAATATGCAAATGATTTATTTCACTTCATGTGTTTGCATGTGGAAGTGTGGAAGTTGAAAAAGAAAGCGAGCGCAAACGAACAAAGAGACATATTCCCCTCGAGAGTTTGCGACAAAAGTTTGAGAGGAAGAAACATTGTGATGTGTGATTGCTGGCAGGTCTACTCTGATCAAAATTTGTGCATCAGGTGGATCGAAGGTTAAGTTGCGTGAGACTCCCAGGAGACACAGGCTTCAATTTGTGATTATTCGTTCCGATTTCAGTCAATAACAGGATTAGGACAACAATCGATTGATGTGCAATTGGTGGCTGCAATTGTTGATGCAAAAACTTACATTTCATATTTTGCTTGGCGGTTACATCTAGTAACAGTCCAACCTTCCATCACATAAGGCAACTAACTTGTTTAAAAATTATCTGAGACCTAGTTCTCCTTGCGAAGATGAAACTTTTTGGGTAGAAGCATATGGCAAGTTCCCATATCTTCAGTTAAAAAAACGAGCGAGCACGCCGTGTCCAAGAAGTGCCACCAATTACACAATTATGCGAGGTCACAAGCCCATGCGAGAGGGAAACTGATTAAACTTTGACATCGTCTACTAAGAACGGCGTTAGTTGGGTTTACTTCACTAGATCTATGGGTATGAAAAGTTCTGCAGGTGAACTTTATTTTAAATAGATTCCGAGTACCTATGTATAATGGGTGGACCATCTAGTGGTTTCTTTTTAAATCATAGGTTATTTTGACACTGACAGCTGTTTCCCGCTCGAAGTATTGACAGAATGTCAGTATTCTACCTCCGCGGAACGAAATGAGTCGCTTTACGCTTGAATAACGTTTGCGAAATATTGAGAACTTATTTCCAAAGTGAGTACTGTGTAGCCCAAGCAGTGAGTTTTTTTTAAAAGAAGTTTTGCCCGAAATGAAGCACCCACCGCGCCTGCTGTACACAAGCACGCGGCTACGTTAACAAACAAAATTGCCGCATCTGGGGTTCATAAAACCCGCACATTACGTGCGTCGAGAAGCCAATGCATCCACAGAGAGTGACAGTTTGGTGCGGATTGTGGAGTGGTGGCATCATTGGACCATTTTTCTTCGAAAATGAGGCTGGGAACACGTTTCGGTCAACGGTGGGCGTTACAGAGCCATGTAACGATTTTTCTTTTTACTGAAATTTAAGATATGGATTTGGAAGACGCGTATTGCCAATGCCACAATTGATCTTTTGCGCACCAAATTCCCAAATCGTGTTATAAGCCGTCTTGACATCACAATTGACCGTCTCGGAGCAGCGATTTGACCCCTTTGGACCCCTTTTTTTTCTATAGGGAACCGTGAAGGACCGATGTTATGCCAATAATCCGGAAACAAATTCAAGCACTTAAGGCCGATATCATCTAAGCAATCCGTGAGCTACAGCCCGAAACCATCAACACGGTCTTTGAAAATTGGAGTGACCGAAGGGCTACTGCGAAGCTAGCCGAGGCAGCCACTTGAACGTTGTGTTCCATAATTAATTTGAAAGTTTGCTCTTACCAATCAAGCCATAATACATGGAAGAAATTTAATTTTGTTCATTTCATTGCATTTTTAAAAAGAAACTTGCATTTGGCCCACCCTGTACAATACCATATAGAACGTGATAAGTTCGTGTGTGCAAGTATTCGGGATCAAAGAAACTCCTCAGCCGATAAACAAGTCTGATCCCTGTCACCTGATTTGGAAATGAGGTGTCACAATTAACCCCTCAATCATTGCAGTCGAAAGGACGTTAAACCCGTCTTCATCAATCTCCGAACTGAACTGAAAGAGTCCAGACATGCAAAGAATAAAACACAAATTCAACTCTTTCCTTGGAGCCGATTAATCAAACCCAATCAATCATTTGCTTACAGGGAAGTGATGTCTCAAGCTTTCTCTCCAGCTAAATTCACCCGCCAAGCACACTTACGATTAAATTGCTTTTTGCTGTTTATACATTTTTGGCGAAACTTTCTATACACACCGCCATGAAAAATCTGTTTAACTTGCAAACTTTCCACACATCGCATATGCAACCCTTACCTACAAAAGCAGCAAAAACATTTTCTTGATTTTGCTCGATATAAAAAATAAAATATACCCACATTCGGGTGCACAATTAAGCATTGCGTAGAAATCAAAACAAACCCAATTGTACTTGTATTAATGGCGAGTTTCGTGTGGGAACTATTCTCGCTGCGGGTGGGGGTGCATTACCCATTGCTCTCGGATCAGGGTCACAATGCTGCGATATCCTTGCATGATATTCACGGAATCTGCAATTCGATGGCATTTGCACTGAAGTTTTGATTTGTGTGACCCACATTCCGGCAACTTGAGCTAATAGCCCCGATTGGTGGAGTCCCTCGTTTTAATACCAAATCAATTTAACCCCCGCCCGCCGTTAACCTATTATACAGTCGGACCTTTAATAATGTATAATGTATATTCATCGAACCTTCATCAATTTTATGTCAAGGGATGGAAAGGAAATGTGGGCATTTAGTATTTTCGGCAATTATCCTCGAAATGATATCCTTGGCACGCCCCAGAATTTGCGTTTTTTTTTTCTTCGAATTTTCAAGAGCTTTTCCACCAACACAGCGAGAGAAGGGTGGGTGTTGTGTTTACTATCGTAAGAAACCAATTCACTGATTGAGGAAAACGCCAACGGGGGGCGTAATAAAGAAGACAAAGTCTCTAAGTACACACTGAGTCTTATTTATTGGCGGGGAATCGAAAACGATTTTTTCTTCTTTTTTTTTGCAATTTAACTGGCGATGAGATGGTTTGAATGTAGGAGTGTGCTGTTCCGTCAACTGGCAAAATGTGTGGGCAAGCTGTATATCGTACATTTGCGTCGCATCGTCAACATCCTCGAGTAGGAATTTATAATAGGGAACAATTTTGCGCTTCCTCGTCGTGTAAACACTGTGTTTACACAAAAATTACATGTTTTCTGGGGAGGGGCGGGGAAAAATAGAACAACAAACTATATGCCATCATCTGGCCCACTTTCGGAGGAGAAGATGATGGTAATTTAGAAAAAGGATATTCCTGCTTGTTACCACAAAACGGAGCACTTAAACTGGTAATCCGAGTGCTAAGAAGCATGTGTACACCGTTAAATAATTCACCCAGATGTATCCTTATACTTTGTTGTCCTAGTCATTCATCCATTTGCATTTATAGTGAACAGCATGCTTGCATAGAGCGGCAGCGATTAGAGTTAATAATTTAAAATACTCCTCCATATACAGAAGAGTGAACTACAGGAGTGCTGTGGGAATTTCTCCAGCAAAATGCAAACACGGGCTCCTTTCATTGCAACTTTTCAGGAATGCACACTCGGCGTTGAAGTGTTGCCTTGTTGATAGAGTTGACTCTGTCCTTGAATTGCAGTAAAGCTCGTTAAGGTCCAATGAAAGCGTGGGCATATTTGCAGCTTGATTAATTTCTTTGTGGTGAACTTTTCTGATCGGTTATGGTTGTACGTGGGTTAGACGAACTGCACGAGGAGTTGATAATTATATTTTTTTTTTCTCTAATTAGTTTTTCGAAAAAAAAAAAAAATGATATGGAAAGGAAATAATTGCTCAACTTTGCGTCTGCATAGCTGTGTAAAATCAATTCAATTGAACAAACATCTCCGCCCTGATTAGCAGGAAAATCAAAAATGTTCCTCTCCTTAGGCCTTTGGATACCAGTAGTAATTACCACCGCACACCGCCTTCACAAACTCCACAAGTTCCTTCACAACTTTCAACTTTTGAACATAAATCCATGTGAAGCCATAACTCTCGACTCTTTCCCAACCACACTAACAAGCAAATCTCCTTGCTGTGGTCTGTAGCACTTTGGAAACTTGTTCTTCTGCAGCACCACAAACGATTTACTCCTTTGCTATCCACAGCTACGTACCTACACCAACTCCAACTCGGCGCTGGTCTGATCTTTCGTGCCAACAAATGAAGAAAAATTGCCCCGCAGAAACGGGTAAACACAAAAAGAGTTGTGCAAAAAAAGAAAAACCTCAACCGACACGAAGGAGACCGATAATTGATAATTAATTGATTTTATGATTTATTGAATGGTGCTCCTCTTTTAAAGCGACCAACAAACGACCAGCAAATTAATGTAATAACTTTTAATTATTTAGTACACACTCTTGTGGTGCAGGACGGGTAAGGTATACCACAATTGCCACAAGCTATCCTGCGAAACAGTAGCTGGCAGTGTGTGAGGTCGTTAATGGGCAAGAAGCAGCTGATGTCTTGAAACAGCACAAATAGTCTTACGCACTACTGTGCGAACTTCTGGTATAGTAGTGGTAGTAGCAAGAACGTGTGGTCTAGAATGCTTTGTAATAGTTTGAGGGCAAAATGGTCAAGCAAAATAAAATGCACACAAAACACACGACCTAAAGATATGAATCAATCAAACAAAAAAGTAACCAAGTGATTTGGTAACCAAAAAATAAAAATAAAAATGCGGCCAGACGATTTTGCTATTTGGGCAAACTTACCCAAAGTATCATCCTGAATCAGGATCACATTAACCTTGAAAATGGGCTATGTCGGTCAAGTAGTTCTGGTACCTCCCATACAAAATCAATATTAGACCCATGCGTCTCTCTGTATGTTGAAAACACGATAGAGTCGAAAAGAATTCACGTAGGCAAGTGACATTTTTGAAGTGGACTTCCTTTTATTGTCGTCAGGTTGTTACTAAAAATGGGCTATGTCGGTCAAGTAGTTCGGGTACCTCCCATACAAAATCAATATTAGACCCATGCGTCTCTCTGTCTGTTGAAAACAGGATATCGTAAAAATAAATCGACCTAGGCAAGTGAAATTTTGTGAGAGGACTTACTTTTATCGTCGTCAGCTTTATATTAAATTCGGACTATGTCGGTCAAGTAGTTCTGGTACCTCCCATACAAAACCCGTTTTGCATGACTTGTATGCAGTGGAGGGTATCAAAGCATCGGCCAGGCCGATGATAACACTTTTAGTTGTTTTAAATGCTTTCCCATCCCATAACGACGCCACGAGACTCTGGTAGATATGTGCTACCTCTTCACTTAAATTGGAATAAATTGTGTAGTTTTGTAGTACTCTGGAAATATATGTCGTCAGAAAGTGAGCTCAAAATATTTGATTGTCCTGTAGCCAACAGAATTTTGTAAAATTGAGGTCTTCCTCTTCGTAGTTGTCAAGAGTTCTGTTATCAGATGTTAAGTGCATTGGTAGTTTGTCTAGCAGGGCGCGCTCATTTGTCGCATTCGGAGGATAATCTCCGGGGAAGATCTGCCATGGTAGTATCTGCAAAAAAGTCCTTTAACAAATCTTCCGTGCTCCAGCGGTTGTAGATTTGATGTAGCCTAGTCAAACTGATCATAATGTTTATATTTGGCTAAGTAAAATTATTGATACCGGACTGCATATTTTATCTCAGGCTTAAACTTTCTTTCAAGGAAGACGGGTTGGCTTAAATGTCTCTTTGTTATGAATATGTACAACTTTGAGGATGACCATCTTGCGATTCCATATATGATGTTCTGCCATGTTACTCCCGACTTGATTGTGACTTCAAAAAGGTGCATGGATTTTGTTAAGAATGAATGGATTGGTATGTACGATAAGGTTTCGTGCAACCCAAACTTATATATTTACTTTACTTATTTACTTAATTTTATCTGCTCAACTTTTCTTTATTATTCCGGATAACTCCGAGGTGTTTACTTGTTCGCTGCCCTTCAAGGTCGATTTACCCAATTGGTCCCATTCTTCCATGAATCGATCTTGTCAAATTAATATGAAGTTTTTAAACTGTCGCTGACACTATTTTGCTAAACATTTATACCTAATCAGTCATATACGGAATTTGTGACATCATTGTTTCATATTTGGGTCGGTACAAATATTTTACTCATTGTTCTTTGCAGAAACAGAGGGAGAGATTTTATCGCTGGCAAAGGCAAAAAGTCAAAAGCAAAGCTGTACCAAAACTAAACTGTTAAAAACTACGTTATTAAAAACGGATATAAAAAACGCAACTTTTCTTGACGACCTTATAATACAGAATAATCATTCTTTATTTTGGGTTTGACAATTCATGGTTTTTCTCATTTTTGACATTTCAGTATTTTGTAGGCATTGTTGTCACTCAGGCTGTGTTCAGCATGTTTGCAGTAAGTGTTTGGTCGGCTGCCTCCAGTACTTTACTTTGGAGACGTCGTAGTCTCCAACACTCATTGAATTTAATAGAAGACCATGAAGAACTTTTAAGGTTACCAATTATATTACTGTCGTTGATAGACATGCTTAACGCCACTGTCTGGCGCCTGTCAGAAGGGCAGCTTAAGAATTGTTTTCTGCTTATTTATATTTATTGCTATAATGACTAATTTCGGTATAAATTTGTACATGAACCACCATTCAATGATAAGTCTTTCAATGTTTCCTATAAAATTGATAGTGATAACGGAGTTTTATGCCTTCCATCAGATTTTTTTTACGAAACGATTTTAGATAATGCACGTACGTGTATGTGTTCGCAAACCGTTTACTACTGGCTTAAGAAAACAAAATTTATCTCAAGTATATAGTGTTTTTTTTTTTATTGAATTGGCAACATTTTACAATCGACAACGCTGATTGTAGTCAGAAGGGCTAATCATTTTTTTAGTGAATGGACTTAAGCGGGCAAATTGTGTAAAAGTGTCCGGAAACTAAAATAGTCCCAATTTTTGAAAAAAAAAAAAAAATCTTGTTTAGAGATGTCACTATTTGGCTACTTACACAACTAAAATTCTGTAGATGTGTAACTTAAAAACTCCGCATTGAGTATAATGTGTAATTTGGAGCAAAACAGGGAAGGAACGAAATTATTTACGGAAGTTCACATTTCATTTGGTCCACATTTCATAAAAACGGTTTTATAATAGCAAAGTTATTGGTACGACAAAAACTAGGGGGACTTCATAGTTCGTAGTTTTTGCCACATAGGTGTTATTTGCGCGTTCCTTGATCACTTCGTCTCGAATTTTTTTAAATCACGTTTGGATAACGCTGGAAATTCATAAAGAGTTGAATTTGCAATCGTTAAAACTAGTTTTGACGATGTTCCGTTCTCTTTTCTAAAATTTGCAGCAATCGCCCAAAATGCGTGCATAATTTGTTTCACGTAGCCGAAAATCGTTCCAATGCAATATGACAAGTCTTAAGAGTCAGATAAAAATATCTTCTTAAATTAGACGAAGAATATTTTACCAATTCACTTTGCAAAAAAAGAGGAAGCTGTGCGCTATTGCATTTCTGATGCCCAAACATGCTTCCATTTAAAAGGTATTTTTCAAATGATGCGTACCTTAGATATGTGTTCCAATGAGACTAAGAAAAAACATTTAGACAGACTTTACTTTTTTTTCTTATTTTATTAGAAAATATTGACAAGAGGGAAATGCAATCTTGTTTATAACTCTATGAACTCCTTCCGAAACTGGGCTGAATGCCCCGAAACTAACGGTCTGATTCACTCAATTTTTTTAATAGAAGAACAAGCAAGCAAAAGGGTATTGAAGGTGGTGACAAGTTGAAATCCAAGATGAACAAGCGCCTTACAGAGTACCTGGTGCTGGTTCCAAGTTAACCGAAGCGGCCGATTGCAGATGTCCTGGCAGGGGGGCAACATGAACAGCACCACGAGTCTTAGCGACATAGGTGCCGGCAGCACCCACAACTACTGGAGCAATAGCTGGAGCTACTGCAACTGCAGCCGGAATAGCACCGGGGACGGTAATGATGCCAGATGGACCTGAGACAGCTAGAAGTGGACCTGGAGCTCCCAATATTACAGATGACTGCGCTCCTAAGGCCAAAGCAAGCACAACTACGGCAACAACGACGAACTGTAGAAGAAGAAAAAATGGTTTTGACAAAATAAAGCAAATGTGACCTCGGGAACACTCACCTTCATGATGCTGATATTTTGGTATTCTTCGACTTTTTATGGTCTTGACTATGGTACGATAGAATCGATACTGATGCCTCCAAGGGGAACTGACAAGTACTTTTATAGTATGGGGCATGCCGCTATTGTCAGCGTTTCATAATTATTACCACTTAATGTAGGGAGTCAAGTGCGGAGGCTGCAATGCTGGTTGGAATGTCATGCTATTTTTGCAAATGCAAACGACTTGTTAATATTTATATATTTATTGGTATTCAATGTAATTAATTGCAGACACTTAATTGGGTATTTATGTACGTCTGGATGTGGTGCACAGTGGACAGCGAGTCGAAGAACAACAGCGCGCCATTCAATGTTTGGGTGGGTAAGGCGCGCCAACACTCCAGTAGCGGCAGGTTGTATTGCAATTCACAGCTGTGTTTGGCGAAATCAAGTGTAAGGTTGGAACGAGTTTCTTGCAATTTGATTTAGACTTGGACGGCTAAGGTCGGCGGTAGGTGGTATGGCGCCACTACGTTGTGCTCGCATTATGAAATTAGTTTTCAAGTTGCAGAATGGTATAGCTGGGATTGTTGGCATTGCACTTATGTACAGGTACGACAGAAATGACTGTAGACAGAAATGCATTTTGTAGAATTTACTTCCTCTGCATATGGGTTTAGAGAGATAGCAGCAATTGTCTCTTTGCAATTTACGAGTACGTTGCGATGTTTGAAAATTGTGACAAATGGTTTGGTTTTCCCACCGAATGCATTTAATTTCTTAATTAGCTGTTAGAACCCATAGACGGGCTGTAATTGTGTCATTATGGGTGTTTAAGGAAAATTAATTTATTACGATCCAAATGCCATTGGGTTGTCTAGAGAAATCGATTTGAAAAGCAAATTGGTCTAAATGGTCTCATTTATAAGAACCTCTTCCTTGAAAATGGACACTTCAAAGTCGATTTTTTTATTTATGTTACCACAACTCATTTAAACTATCAGCTCCGAAGCTAAATAAAATTAGAGACAATCTCATCAGAAGGGAACTGGTGAACTAGGAAACACGGTTTAAAATAATAAACAAAATCGTTTGAAAAGAACAGTTGGTAAGGCGCAAATATATATAAATTTACAGATATTTACTTTTACAACAAAGCAATCCGTTTTCACAACAAAAATGCTTCACGAGCCAAAAAAAAATAAATAAAATATTTTTTGTAACTCTCAGAACTTCTACGAAACAGATAACTACTGCCCCATCATGTATATTCTCCTCTCTAAATACAAAAAATCCCATACACTGCACTCGGTCGATCTTTCGTGATTTTCCAAACTTTTTGTTTGCTAAAAACCTTTCACAGACAACAATGAACAAAATAAACAAGTGTTATCATCGGCCTGGCCGATGCTTTGATACCCTCCACTGCATACAAGTTATGCAAAATATTAGGCATGTGAGGTAGTACGTAATTACATTGAACAGGTACCAGAACTACTTGACCGACATAGCCCAATTTTAATATCAACCTGACGACGATTAAAATAGGTCCTCTCAGAAAATTCCACTTGCCTATGTGGATTCTTTTGGACGCTTTCGTGTTTTCAACAGACAGAGAGGCACATGGGTCTAATATTGATTTTGTGTGGGAGGTACCCGGACTACTTGACCGACATAGCCCATTTGCAATACCAACCTGACGACGATAAAAAGAAGTCCTTTCAAATCATTTTATTCGCCTATGTCAATTCCTTTAGGTGCTATCGTGCTTTCAACAGACAGACAGACAGACGGACATGGCTAAATCAATTGAGAATGTGCTCCTGATTCAGAATATATACACTTTATTAGGTCTCCGGTGACTCCTTCTTGGCGTTAAAAATGTAATGACAAAGTGAATACACATACATACATATTCCTGTGGAGGATATAAAAATAGTCAAGCAAATCCGTCACGTCGTTAGTGGGTTACGTGGACACTCACGAACAGAATTTTATTTTTATAAATTAATTTATATTGTTGGGTGTCTTCAATTTACCTTAAATATGGCTTGTGGTTTATTTAAATATCAAGTTTCCTAAAATATTGGTGAATATCGTCATTTTTTTATGATTAGAATGGAGCGACTGCTGACGAAAGGGACTATGTTCCCATTTCGGGCTTTGCATGATGAGTATTGTGAAACGTTTTCAGAGACCGTGTTGAGCATTTTCTAGGCCCAACTATATTCTTGGGTATAATTTTGTTTCTGAAAAGTAAAGGCTCGCTCAAAAGCCTAATTACTGCACCAACCTGTAAAATGTTCTGGATATACTTGTCGCCTACACATCATCATTGCGAGATCAACTGTCACTCCCATTCAAAAGTATCTAGCCCTCTAAAATGTGTGGGTATAAAATATAGCCAAATTGTATTATGCTTAAGGGCGGCTTTCCTAAACATTCGCCTTTTATTCAGAATGTATAGCGCAAATGGAATAATTTCAAAACCTAACGCGCCACTGGGACTGATTTGAAGCTCTCATATGGGATGCTGGGGTGCAGGATACTCCGTTCCACACTACTATATGGAATAAAAAAAAAATACTCTAAAGACTAACTTTGTACTTTGTACACCGTGAAAACCAATGTAATATCCCTTTTTTGACTATTAATTAATGCAAGTGCTGGTTTTGAATGGCAACTATTTAATTTGTTGTACTTTATCCACAGGCCTGCAGAACGAATGGGTTCGGTAATTTCGCGGAATGAATTCAACATCCAGTTGATGCAGGTCACCACGAGCAATCGTGCACGAAAATATCGTTCATATTTAAAGAGCTTGCATTAATATTTCCATTTGAGTATGGAAATGTATAAATACGCAAACAGTTTCATTTTGTCATATTGAATGAAATCTATTTTAATAAGCTTACCAAGGGCGTGTTGTGAATTGAAATGCTCACACCGACTGCAGAATATGTTTGTCTGTGTAGTAGTAGTACCTTTGGCTTTAACCCAAGACCAAACATCTCAAGCGGAAAAAGAAGAAGTAAATCATTTGGCCTCCGTATTTTCTATGAAAAATACTGCTAAGTGATGTTGTTGAGTTTAAAAAAAAAAAAATAGCTAATGGATTCCTAACTTCCTGAAGGGTTATTTTTGTTTGTATTGTATTTAAGAAGAATGTTAATTTGTTTTCCACCGAAGTTATATATTTTTTTTTTTTGCTGGTCTATCGGAGCTACACCTGAAGGTTATGAGCAATAAAAGCGAATGGGATAAAGGATTTACAAAGAGGACTTCAAGTCGTTAGATTTCTTTAAAATTCCATCGACTAAAATTTAAGCAACGCAAGGATGAATGCGCAGAGTAAAAGGTTTCGTCCCCCAAGGCTGGCAAAGTGTTGAGGCCACTTCAAGTGTTCCTTTGTATGACTTTGTGTGGGAGAATCCATCAAATTTGGCCTCGTGATGAGTGCTCAAGGAAACTTTCACTTTGAAAGGACATAGTCCGAAGAGTGCTTGATATGTGGGTAAAGCGTCGTCGTCAGTGCGGGTAAATATTTTAAGTATTTTTTTAAGCACAAATTATTATAATCGTTTAGATGTTGTTGTTTTTTTTTTTAATTTCAAACGAAACTGCGTAACAACCACAGAGAAATGTAAATAAATAAGGCCTCCTTCAATGGTAAAGAAGTTTTCCAAGGTCATTCATACCACCCAAGAGAATATGTAATCGTTATCGCGTTCGCTAATCACTTTCATGCCAAAGATAAGTTGTTTAAAAGACGTAGCTGGTGTACGTTTTACGTTTTAAATTATTAGAGTAACAACGAAGTAGTTTAGAATTTTAATGATGTTTTGCTAAATAAGCGGCTTACCGAATTTTATTGATATTTTTTTTTTATTATTTACAATTGCGATGAAACTAGGAATAATTCAAAAAATTCCGTCTTCAGAGATGACGCAGTCAGTGGCGGATTTACCACTAGGGTCGTGAGGCTCGAGCCCAATTTTGTATGTTATTTTATCCTCAAAGAAAATTATCTAATTTTATTTTTTCTAGAAAAAAGAACTGTGTATTGAGAATTGCACCACAAACGAATTAGACTTTGACAACTTGATAAATGATTTTTTCCAATTAAAAGCACGAAAAGAACTGCATCCAATCATTCGTATTCTTTATTAAATTTTTAGATTGTAACTTGTAAAATTCTATATAATACAATATTTGAATTAAAGTGTAAATTATTCAACCATAGTACTTTTAAAACCATTTCTCACTCCCGGGGCGGCTTTACCCGATTACCCATCAGCCCTTTCAAATTATGATCCTTTTGGATAGAATAAAAAAAAAGTGGGGCGGGAAACACTGAGCGTGCTTCAAGGCGCCGAGAAGGTTAATCCGCCACAAGGTTTACGATGCAGTTTGAATTTTCCCGGAGATTGAACCAGAAACTACTCACCTAGTAGTTTAGCACACTAACGACTGAGTTACAGCGTCCACTAAAGTAAGGTAAAATCATGGTCCGAAGTGAGCCACTGGTTTTTTTTTTTTGTGGGAGGCCATGCTGAGATACTTGTGTGTGGTAACAAAAAAACGACGCCCTGTCTGTATTCGCTACCAAGTTGTTTCAGAAAGCGGTGAAAAATTACTTTGACATTTTGAATGGAGTTTGTAGCACATAATATGCAGATCACGTCGTGAGCCACATTACTTAGACATTTAACTTTTTTTAGAAGATGGGGTAGAGCAAAAAAAAGTTGGTTTGTATATTGTGGTGTATCAGGGACCCTTCAGCCCTCACCCGGTTTCTAACCCCGAGCCACTGTGATTTTAAGTTACGTGGGAAATTCTCACATGTGCCCATGTGCTGTAATTAGCACCTGGACCCGTTTGCGGCGTGATTAAAAAACCGATTTTTATATACACATACTTTCTTTGAAATGAATTTGAAAAAAAAGAACATATTTCCATTACGTATTCCAACTTCCTATAAAATTTAAAAGCCCTATTTGCGGTTCTTTTTCCCGAACTGTTCTATCTAATTTCAAATTCCGTCAGTATTTTGATTGCACAACCCTTAATCTATAGATTCATTATGAAAGAACGCGCTTGTTTAGTACTCATTGTGTTCTAATCGTAACGGTGATTCACAAATGACGATTAAAAAAATATCACTCGAGCGCCTTCCTACCAAATGCACATTTTTTAGATAATTAAGTTTACAACTAAACGATAAGCTATCTGCATTAATTCATAGAATTATGAAATTGCTATTGTTGGTTTTTCCTGCTAATAATTTAAAGCGGAGCTACGTGACGTCGCATGCCTTTATATACCCATAATTATGATAGTAGTTGGCCATATCACAGTTTGGTAAAACGACAGGCGGAATTTTCTAGAACGGTGATTCGAGAAGTTCAAACACTAAACTAAAAAATCGATTGGAACTTTGTACCAAAGGGTAAGCGCTGTAAAACGCCATTGTCATAGTCAATGACGAGTAGCCATAAGGAATGATTATGACGAATAGATACGAGTACCATGCGTCCATGGGTGATAATGATTGAAATATTGGTAGACATATTCGTACATGCCTACACTAAAAATGAGTAAAGCTACAATAACAGTCATTATTCTTGGCGAATTTTTGCATGCTGGCATCACAAAAATTCAGCCATTCGGTGGTCACTCGTGTGTCTTCGTGAGAGTGCGCTGCGTGACCAGATGCTTGACAGGTAGTGACAAATTTAAGACAGATATTTGCATCATAATGATGCCGATATGTCTAAATTTGACATGCAAAATGGCATGTGTAATCGTGGCTTAAGATCCACAACGAGTTGAACAATTTGTTTAATGCATTGTGTGGATTAGGTATGTTCATTTAAATTTTGTGCAAATCTAACAGTCATTTCGAGAACTTCCCCTTTAAATTAGCTATGTTAAACCGAGTTTTAAATGTTTTAAGCTTTTCCCAGTGCAATATATTAGGCCTCTGTTTTGTAACCTTCGAGCTCAGCAAAGTAAATAGGACTACGCTCTACTTGACACTTCGAGGGCTCACAGTAGTTGCTATAATTGCGTGCTGAAAATGCTACTTTACTTTGCATTGCTGAGATCGACGCTCAAAAAAACACGCCTATTGTATTAAAAGTTTAGGCATGCCAGTAAGTGATATCAATTTGAAACGTACCACTTAAACAAGATCCTTTTGGATATTTTTGAATATTTTTCTTAACTTTAGAACCTACCAACGCGGTGGAAGTTATTAACTTTCTCAAATTGGACATCATTCTTTATTTAAGTTCAAGTGGGCAAATTCGATTTCATATCCAGTATTTCACAAATAAAATACACGATACATGTAGCCTTCTTTGAAACGATTTAAATTTTAGTTTGATTTATTGTAGATAAATTGTGATTTTGAGCATACTCTTACAGCGAACTTAAAATGTACAAGAAACCAGCTGTTAGCTTTATTTAGTTATGTACCGTCAACCATTTCTCAAAAACAACAAACAAAATCGCTATTCGCACCCATACTACTATTCTCTTCATAAATTTTCGTTAAATTCTTTGAAGCCGCTTACGATAAAGCCGATTTTTCTTAAGAGCGTTACACTAGAAGTACCTTCCTATGAGTTTTTTTAGTTTTGATTGCGACGTAAAAATCTAATCAGTTTGTCCCATGACACAAATAATCAGATAACCCAACCCCACTATGATTTAAGTTTGTAAACGTGCTCCTGGGTTATTGTGCGATAAAATCATTCATACCGTCAATACTCAACATCCCGACAGAAGACTTTATGTTAACGTGTTTTATATAAATTTGTTGCCGATTTGAATACGGTGACCCAAAAATGGTGCATGTCCTGGATGGAGAGTGAAGGCATCGGTTGAGTTGGTGGAAATTTGGAGAAATATTAATATATAAAGTGATGGTGTACCTTTTCAAAAAGTTACTCATTCCGTAACTTTTCAGACGATTATCGTCGAAACGATAGACCTCCAAAATTAGCAAACAAATGCTAAAATTACAAGTTTGAGAGCTTAAATCAGTTCATTTTCCAAAAGTATAATGAAAGCTATGACGTTTGTCAAAAACATTCGAGCAGAATATGACTTATTTTGGTGATCAAAATTTCTAAAACGATATCGTTTAGTCGATCGTTGATATACGGAATCTGCCCCCAAAGTTGTTCAAATTATGAGCTCTTCACTTTTGAGTCTCTTCCGAAAATTTTTCTGAGGTTTTGAAAATACTTTGCACAGCTGTTTTCGAGTCGAGTTCGGTTGTCAGACAGCGTGGACCTTTGAACTCGTCAGGTGTGCCTTTTGTCTCCTCTCCATGGACCTATTGCGCCATACTAATAAAAAATTTAGTGTAGACTTTAAATTTACAGAAACTTACAATTGCGAAATTTGTATGGTAAATATAGCCAAAAAAAAATAGAGTTGAAGCTAAAAAATGTTTATTGGTAAGGCCCATTACATAGCAAACGTTGCAGAGAACTTTTCGGATCGGAAGATGTTGGTCACGTACTCTTTTTGCTGATGACTTGAATTTGTTCATCATTATGGGCCTTCCCAGGCAGAAGTTCGCGCGTTTGTAAGGCAGAATGAAGGTTGTGCTGAGATATAATAACCCACGAATCCAAAGTCTTATGGCTGCGAAGGACTGCCCAAACAGTTTAATTGCAAGATTTGGTGTGGGAAATGTTTCCTGAGAAATTCCTAAGTGATGACCGTTTTCAAACTGTCTACTTAATGAACTTAATATAAGCACTCGAGTCCCACTGAAACAGGAGGAAAGTTTTAAGTTCTCCGAAGTCTTATTTAATTTTGACGGCGATTTTAATTTTCAGGGCGGAACTTTCTGTAATCTAAGTCATTAAGTTTGGTTTATGAGATTTAAATACTGATTCAAATAATAAGACTGTGAATACGTGCCATCTGGGTAGACCTTTGGTTTATGGGGTCCATCATCCCTTTTCTGCTCTAGCTCCTAATGGAAAGCACTCGGTTTTGAGGGATCGAGAGCTAGGAAGGGTCCACTTGAGACTACTTGTTATGAAGGCCGGGGCTAGAAATGATGATGACCATATCGATAATCCAAAATTTCAAATTTTAAAAAATAAACTTTGCAATCATTAGAAATTAATTTAGGATGAGATTTGATGGTCGTCCGATGATGACCTTACCCTGCGAAAGAATGGTTGAAAGTTGAAACAAAAATGAGTCTAAGTTTCGTTTTTAATAGTAGTTTAGAAGGTGGACACATCCTAAACACTCAAGACAGACAACCTCCTTTTGTCGACGATTTACACCAGAGCATAGACCAACCAATTAGCTAAGACACTTCCTCTTCGACAGTAATTGTCCATCTCTGTTGCACCTTTTTGCACACCACAGACCACACTTGGCGGCCACTAATTTAATTAAGATGTCGTCGCTGCCACAAGTTAGAGCCCATGCCAGGAAACAAGACGTATTAAAAGAATCCACAACCATCAACGGATGTTTGCCAGAGAGTGGAAACAAAAAAACAAAAATACCGGAAAAAGTAGAAATCCTCAAACTCACTCAATAAACTAAACACAGCTAAGTATCCTATTGCATGTGAAGTAGATTAATGTCGGTCAGACATGCAGGGCCCCAGTAATACAGCATACTGCTACTGCACTCCACAGCTCAGGGCAAAGCTGTTGGCCCTCACTCGCCGCACATTTCCGTTTCGAATTGTGGCCGCTCTCAAAAGGATTCCTTCCACACACACAAATACAGCAAATATAGTAAATATCCATCTCAATAGTACGAGTACGAGATACGAGTACTCTCGTGAACCCTGCCACTACCTACTGACTGATACTGAAAAAGGAAATGAATGTGAGTGGAAGTGGAAGCAGTCGAAGTAGATCTTTCTGTCTGCTGCCAGGTCGAAGACCACTCTACGACCCCAAACAGTACTGGTAGTGGTACTCGTATGTCGAATCTGCCACCTACTCTATCTCTGTTGGGGAAGTTCATTTGCTATAGTCGGACAGAAAGGAAGAAGCTTTCATTGATTTCCAACTTATCATGATATTTGTATGGAGATTGGAGATTCATAATGCCCTCTTAATATCCGGCGCAGGGATAAAATCCTGACGCTGAATTATTTCATCCCGCCCGCAACGGTGCCATGTAAGAAGTTAATAAAGGTTCTGCTCTTTAATTATACGCCCAGTGAATTATGAAGTTTCGATGGGGTTTTCTTGTTTTTTTTTTTTTGTCGGTTGGCACTGACCAAGAGCGCCTCCCACTAAACAGCCAACTCATCTTGTGTTAATTTGAAGGGTGTTTATGCTCAATTATCCCGGCACCTCGATAAGCAGCTAAAGGACGATAGGGAGAGCTTGGCAAGGGAAACTTTTCACCATGGGGGCCGTTAATCGTTGCCAGTCGTTTCCTTTCCGTTTTTGTGTGCGCTCCGGTCTTGTCTTGGTCAACTAGGAAGGATGCAGAGAAATTAAAGAAAGCCACGAAAAGAAGCTGTAAATCCTTGTGGGTATTAGGGATTCCTTTTTCCGTAGTTTTATCACTTTCCTGTGCGCCCGCGTCCATTGTTTGTCACCCCCTCGGGATGTTTCTCCTCTTTTTTTTTCTTAGCTGTCCATTAATTTTATTTGTATGATGGAGGTGGATTACGCTCCCATCTTTGATGTAGTAATATGTTTCTTCTTCTGGTAGTGGAAAAGTTTTAATTTTTCTTATACGGTAAAGGATAAAACTTTTAAAACTGAAATTGTCCTTTTTACGCCAGACCAGGTAGGTAGAAGAAGTTGGTTGGCTCGCATTGAAATTTGTCGCGAATACGAATTTTCGTGTGTTCTTTGGTTAGACCGCTGAATGCTGAAAACTTTCTTTTAGTTTTTAGTCCTAACAGTGTGATGAAGGAGTTTTTGTTGTTATTCTTTTTTTGCGGTCGCTTTTTCAAAGTGTATAGTAAAACTTTAAATTGGGAGTACGCTAGTGTTTCTTTCTGTTATGGTGGTAGTACTTATGTATGGTTTCGCTTGGAAACAGGTAAGAAGGCGTCGAAGGAGATGCAATCCGGACATGATTGCAGTTTCATTTTACAAGACTCGCATAAGGGGGTAAAGAAGAGCATTGGGTTGCAGAGGCAGGTTCTTTTGTTCCGACTGCGAGGAAGTACAATATTCTTGAAACGTGTTTTGTGATGAACCTTCATTAGGTTGATGAAAACTTAAAGTTTCAGTTAAATTAATTGTATAGGATGTACTTCAAGGTCGGGAGCAGTACTCAGTTAATACTTGCCTTGAAAAGCAAAGAGTTGCGAGGCTGATTGTAAAATCAGAGACAACAAACAAATACAAGGTGGCGCAAAAGTAATCCTCCTATCAGAAAATGCTATAAATTTTGCGATTGGCCCCTAATGTCAGTTCTGTTTTGACATTTGTGTAGTAAACACATGCGAAATACACGTTAATAAACAATGTTACGCTACACTGCTCCAGAACGCGGAATATTGGTGACTATTTATTTGATCAATAATCGGTCGGTGACTTTGGCACAACGTGAATTTCGTCGCAGATTTCCTAGCTGTCCAACGCCTACTGGTGAAACACTGCGACGTTTAGCCGCTCGCCTCGAAGAGACTGGCACAACGTGAGACGTTGCCAAGAGTGGCGGGCCCCGGAGCACCCGTTGTGCCGAGAATAGCGCCTCTGTTGACGCCATTTTTTTTTTCGAGAACGCCGCTGGTCAAGCGACAACAGGTGCGCGCTATAGGGCCATATTTACCGATTTTTTTCTACCGCAATTGGACGATTTAGGACTGGAGGACATGTGGTTCCAACAGGACGGAGCTACGGCACACACTGCGCGAGCCACAACCGATATTCTGAAAGCGGTGTTCCCGGGTCGTTTTTGGCGATTTGCACAAGCCCGCAAGATCGCCTGATTTGACTGCTCCAGACTTCTTTTTGTGGGGCTTTTTGAAGTCGCGGGTTTATGTCAACAAGCCTCAGACTCTTGCAGCTCTTAAAGACAATATCCGTCAAGAATGTGAGGACCTATCGGTGGAAGTTTTGGCCAAAGTGATGGAAAATGCCATAAAAAGGGCTCAAATGACAATCAACTGTGGCGGCGGCCATTTACATGACATCATATTCTCGACTAGATGTAAAAAAAATTAAAAGGCCAAATAAAAATAATCCACAAGAAGAATCAAAGTTTTTCATTTTTTTTTAAATTACAGCCAAAAAACATCGGAAGGTTATTTTTGCGCCACCTTGTACAATTTCGCAAGGGATTTTAAATTAATAGCAATCTCACAGTCCCTCTGATCAGACTGACCTGATAAAGCCAACAGAAGAGGAACCGTTCTGTGATGATGAATCTATTTCAAGCTACCCATTTGCAAAACAAAAGGACCCTTAGTGCATATGCTGGGGTGCAAAAAAATGTTCTTAGTTTCGTAGATCCGTCTTCAAGTCGAAATGGTACAAATATATACCATGCAGATGCAATTTCTAAGAGTATACTAGCGTCGACCTTATAAATATGACGTAGCGTCACACTCTATTACAAAATCAAATTGAAACAAATAATTCTTGCTCATATAGAGCTGGACTTGCGTCAGATTTTCGTTTATGAGCTTTTCTCTCACACTGTCTAATAGTTACGCTAGAAACCAGTTGCAGTTTTATAACCTGCGGCGTGGTTCCGTAGCTTTTATCCCCTGACATTGAATACCAGCCGACGAGAACTCGTTTAGACTGTGATTAGCATAATGCATAGTTTGGGAACTCAAGAAGTCTGCATATTCGACCAGTTCATTGTACCGAGATTAGAATTACTATAAAAACTTCTGTCGCATTCACTGGAATGTATCAGTAGCGATTCCGTCGTAAACTAGCCAACAACTTCACAAGTCAAAAAACTCCAAATTAGCCATCAGCAACATGAAGGTATGAACCCTAATCCGTCTTGTCCTCCACACTGTGACATTTCAATTGCTTCCCCATTTTAGTTCGCAGTATTCACCGTAGTCGTGCTTGCTTTGCTATTCGGCGCCAACTCGTCAGTCATTCCGGTGGTTGCGGGTGGTGTAGGACCTCTACTTTCCGTGTCGGGACCGCTCGGCTCAGTTGTAGTTCCAGGTGGTTCAGTCGCCATTCAAGCAGCAGTCGTTCAGGGACTTCCCTCTAGTGTTGCCGTTCAAGTTCCAAATACCGTTGCTGTGCATACGGTCGCTCCAGCAGCTGTCGCTATCCCAGCTCCAGTTGTTGTCGCCGCTGAGGGAACTTATGTAGCTAAGACTCGTGGCGCCGTTCACGTTGCTCCTCTGCCAGGGCATGCGCTATCGGCAAGTTCAGTTAACCTGCAACCTGCTCCTGGAACTTTGTAAATGACTATTTGGAATGGAATTTGTTGCTGATTTTACTGATGTTGACCATCTTCGCTTGTATTGTTTAGTTAGTTAGGGTTATGCTGTAAGGGATTGCAGATTTGGAGATCCTCCTGTGAAATTCATGCATTCCGGTTCCGGTTCAGTCCTCTTGATAATTATATGGTACTAATTTTATTGTTTATATAATAAAAATACGCAAAAGAATTTTATGATCTTTCTTCTATCTATATCTTCGATATAATATAATTCCATCGGGGTGAAACTCGATGAAGTTTAACCTCGATACCCGATGGGCCGGTTTGAATGATTTTTTTTCTACGAGTATATTAGATAGAAAGAAAATTCCGGAAAATCAATTATGCCGGGTCCAGCTAGTTCCTTATAAAATCCAAGTTGCAGCAAAAAAAAAAAAAAAATACTCACTCTCTCGGTACACAAACACAATAGTACTATCAGTGTTGCCGAAAGTTTTCCCAAGGGAGTATTAAACTACTTTCAACACCGCCGTATTACTCCTTTCTCATTCGTACTCCTATTTTTTTAAAGACCTAAAATATCTTACACTTGCTGCAAAGTGTGTCGGCGCAGTGGCTTAGTGGTTAGTGACTTAGTGTGTTGGACTACTAAGCGAGGGGTCCCAGGTTCGAATCCCGAGAAAAACCCAAATTCCAACTTAAGGATTTTTTCACTGCGCCACCTCTCGCGAACGTCTGACAAACATCCGAGAGTATTACTGTCATGAAAGAGCTTCTCCATTGGCCGTTTGGACTCGGCATAAAATTGTAGATCCCTTCCATTCGTCCCAAAAATAAAAACTCGCACAAGACGAATGGTTGTGAGAAGCTAGGCTTGGGTCCATACGGACCTGTTGCGCCCATTTATTTATTTTTTGCTGCAAAGTGTAATTTCGAACTTACTATATTTAATTCACTTCAAATTTATTGCAAATTTCTTACTTACTTACTTAAGGTGGCGCTACAGTCCGGGGTGGACCTGGGCCTCAACCAACAAGCGTCTCCAGCCAGCACGATCTTTGGCCAGCTGTCTCCAGTTTCGCACGCTAAGTTGGTTAAGGACCCCTTCCACTTGCGCGCGCCACCTGAGTCGCGGTCTTCCTCTACTGCGCCGTCCCTCGGGTGTGGATTCGAAGATCTTCCGGGCCGGAGCATTGACGTCCATTCGCTCTACATGACCCAGCCACCTCAGTCGTTGGATCTTCACTCTTCTGGCCAGGTCGATGTCGCTGTATAGTTCGTCGTTGTATCTGCTCCTCCATTCACCCTCTATGCAGACGGGACCGAAAATTACTCGAAGAATTTTCCTCTCGAAGTAACCAAGTGTAGCCTCATCCGATTTTGATAGAGTCCATGCCTCTGCACCATAAAGTAGGACTGGGATGATCAAGGTCTTATAATTGGTCACTTTAGTTGTTCGAGAGAGGGCTTTGCTACTCAATTGCTTTCTTAGCCCAAAGAAACAGCGATTGGCAAGAGTTATTCTTCGCTTAATCTTAGCGCTGGTGTCATTTTCTGAAGTCATAGCGGAGCCTAGGTAGACAAAGTCCTTAACCACCTCAAAGTTATACCTGTCTATGGTGACATTTTGTCCAAGACGTCGCTGTTGGGTGTCCTTTCTTGATGACAGCATATTGCAAATTTGTTAGCACATTTATCTTCCAAACTCTCGTTAAATTCCCTCTTCCTAGTTTGTTTTTTGATTTTAGTTGGTTGCATACAATTTTCATCTTTCAGTTCGGTATTTATTTTATTGTTAACTGAGATTGTGGTTTGGTGGTTTTGCTTTTTTGTTTGAATTTTAATGTTTATGCAGTTCAATAAAATCTCTTCTGTTGCTGATAAAAAAAAGCCAAAAAGGTGGAATAATCACCTGAATTCGTTGCCGAAAGAACCGAGGATGTTGAGATTTCTGATACTGATGAAGTTGATATACCTACCACATCTGCAAAAAAAGCCAATATCGCACGCAAATGTTTCGTCAAGGATGGTTGAGTGATTTTGCCTTTCTTAAGAAAATCACAGTATATAGAAAGACATGAGAAATCAAAAATCTATCTGCCATAAGACAGATTTTTCATACCTAATTATGTTATGTTTTTTTTTAACTGATTTTGTTTTTTTTGTAATAAAGTTAAAAAAAATTTTAGTGTCCACATTTATTTTTGAAGACTAAAAAATGTCTGTACCTAGACCTGCTGCTATTTTTTTTTCCAAATAATCCCCTTTTTTGGCTGCAGTACTACCTCCGACAACACTAAGTACTATCAACTATAAGTTACTTAAAAATACAGTAGATACATGAAAAGAACGAGAGGAACCATTTGAAAGACTTTGGTTGGATCTGCATCTGTTCACTGATACCGACATCTCTTTCGGTAGCTGCTCAAGCATTCATTGCCTGTGTCAGTAAGTGAACCACCTACTCACTGCTTTTATGACGTATTCTGTGGCCTACGTAGGGGGCGCTCAGGAGCTTCGCAGCTAAAAACAACGCTAATGCTAGTAATCTATCGATTATAAATTTTATACACTTGTTCTTGCCTATTTTCGATTTAATACAAATTCCTCTTTGTTAAGCACTTTTAGTTTGATAACATCAATCGAAATGCCTTTTATTAGCTAGATAGCGATGATAAAAATGCTATACGGGGTATGTTAACCTAGAAATTTATAAACACCAATCCAGATACTAACCGAAGCTTCGTCTATCGGACTATTGCAGGAGAGATCGCATACCACGTGTTTATATAATATTGTTGTTTGGAAAGTTGGACATTTAGTTGAGCTGTTCGTCATTGCCAATTTTAGCATTTCACAAATAAACATTTGTTTTTCTTTCTAATCTTAAGTAGTAAATTGCGAATTGAAAACGCAAAGTGCAGATAGTACCTTACTGCGGGAGCTGCGGTGACTAGGCTAAGGTAAGACAATTCGCAACTTTAGAAGCCGTCACATTAGAAGATGAAATCAGTTTAGAAAATGTTAATCCTGCGATAACAGGGCGCTGACTTCTGAATGGTAGATAATCTAAATAGGAAAACCATGAACAGCATTAGATATTCTCTGTTTGTCCTTACTTCGTTTTTAAAATCTTTATCCAATCTTTCATCCATGGACGGTCTGGAATTCTGGATGCTACGAAAGCTGCTCAAAGGTTTTGAATCAGAAAGAGCGATGAATCCTAGAAGATAAAGGAGACATCCTCTTATAGTGTCAGCACTTATGGCAGTTACGTGTAGTTGCAAAATTTAATACATCAAGGCCCGGAAAATGATCCATTTTGCCACACATTGGATGTACGTATTAATCAATCATCACTCCACCATCCGTAATATGGTGGAAGAAAACTAAAGAAGAACTTCTGGTCCTATGTGTACTTTCCCTACATCTTCCACAGGGGAGTTCGTTGGGCTTGGGACATTCCAAAATATAATTTTGCAGCTCCGTACATTGACAATATAAACCCACTATCTAAATAAGACGCAATCTAAGCGGTAGCTCTGTGTGAGCCTGAAGATGTCCGGTAGACTAGCTTGGCCTCAAAAAAACTAGCACATTTAAAATGTCCAAAGAGACATTCGTATGGATATGAAATGGACAGAGATTTTTAAAAGTTCCAAGTTAATGGGCCAAATATAGCAGAGCTGAGATACACTATATACAAGGTGGCGCAAAAGTAATCCTCCTATCAGAAAATGCTATAAATTTTGCGATTGGCCCCTAATGTCAGTTCTGTTTTGACATTTGTGTAGTAAACACATGCGAAATACACGTTAATAAACAATGTTACGCTACACTGCTCCAGAACGCGGAATATTGGTGACTATTTATTTGATCAATAATCGGTCGGTGAATTTGGCACAACGTGAATTTCGTCGCAGATTTCCTAGCCGTCCAACGCCTACTGGTGAAACACTGCGACGTTTAGCCGCTCGCCTCGAAGAGACTGGCACAACACGAGACGTTGCCAAGAGTGGCGGGCCCCGGAGCACCCGTTGTGCCGAGAATAGCGCTTCTGTTGACGCGGCCATTTTTTTTTCGAGAACGCCGCTGGTCAAACGACAACAGTGAACGGTGCGCGCTATAGGGCCATATTTACCGATTTTTTTCTACCGCAATTGGACGATTTAGGACTGGAGGACATGTGGTTCCAACAGGACGGAGCTACGGCACACACTGCGCGAGCCACAACCGATATTCTGAAAGCGGTGTTCCCGGGTCGTTTTTGGCGATTTGCACTAGCCCGCAAGATCGCCTGATTTGACCGCTCCAGACTTCTTTTTGTGGGGCTTTTTGAAGTCGCGGGTTTATGTCAACGAGCCTCAGACTCTTGCAGCTCTTAAAGACAATATCCGTTAAGAATGTGAGGACCTATCGCCGGAAGTTTTGGCGAAAGTGATGGAAAATGCCATAAAAAGGGCTCAAATGACAATCAACTGTGGCGGCGGCCATTTACATGACATCGTATTCTCGACTTGATGTAAAAAAAATAAAAGACCAAATAAAAATAATCCACAAGAAGAATCAAAGTTTTTCATTTTTTTTTTAAATTACAGCCAAAAAACATCGGAAGGTTATTTTTGCGCCACCTTGTATTAACATCCAGGAGGTTAGGGGCGGAGGCAAATTATAAAGCCTTTCAGCAATAAATCAAGAGAATCCCTTAATCCCGAATATTTATAACTTTGGTCGCTGCTACCTTCTAAAGTTATAGAAATACAAAATATGCGTCATTTTAGAGACTTAACGTCGCCCTTTGCATGAAGAGAATATTCAATAGCGCTACAAATGTCTACTCTGTGAAGACGTGGTTAAGAGATACCCTATACGTCCTATATAACTACATAATCCTGATTCTGAACCTTCCCGGTCTGATAAACTGAATATGAGGTGAAAGGTGTTTTTTTTTTTTTAGCAAGAGGTCAGATCTTCAGTTGGTATATTAGATTTTATTTTCAACCCTTTTTGCGTCTATAAATTTAAAGCTTACAAAATTTACAAATGATTGTTAATAACGCATAGTTAACTTTTCATAAGATATCTGCCCAATTTATAGCTCCGTTTTCCACCGAAGAGATGTACAAAAAAGTAGATATTGGTATCAAAAACGCCCTTCAAAAGTAGGCGTGGCAGTAACATTGGTATTCACGGAAGCTTTGCAAAATGAAACCTGTCGGCGTATTTACTTGTGACATTTATTTTTCGTTTTTTATAGTAGATGTCGCAAAAATATTTTGGACAAATCTACCTCCAAAAAGTGGGAATTCCAAATGAGCTTTGTAGAATGGAAATTAGAAACGCAAAAACAAAAAAAAAAACTTGTCACGTCCATGTATAACCTAAGTAAACCATTTTGCATTCAAATTTTCATGACTTGCAGTGCGAAAATTGCTTTCAAATACCATTAAGGAAGCAATCTTAACAGAATCGGCTGACGGAGAAATTTTTTTATCCAACGCATTCCGATGACTGGCACCGGTACTGCTCGTTGCCCAGCACACTTAGTTTCATCCATCAATAAGGATTAAAGCATATGCCACATACAAGCAAGCTTTGTTCAACAAAAAACAGTAGCTATGGTCATTAAACGTATTTCATTTATTTGGCAAATTATATTGGTAGGTTTGATAAATCTAGGAACTTAGCTCAACACTAGTGCCCAGTACTACAACCATTTCGGGAAGAAAAAACCATGGAATCTTTATCGCAGTGAAAATGAAACACGAACAAGCCCTAAACAAAATGTTGGTCAAAATTTATTATACCGTTCACCCACGTCTGTGCTATTTTCTACTTCAGTATACCACATTAGTCATTTTGACTTCCTCTTTGCCATTATCCCTTCCTCTGTGCCTTTGTTTCATAATTTTAAATCTTCCTGCTTGCTTCTCCTGTGTGGTGCTGTGCTCTGTGTGTTGTGGCTTTGCTAACGGTTTATTAATTTAAATTTACATTAATAATCTCACTTAAAACGAACCGGCAAGCACCAGGAAAACAACCCAAATAATAACCATGGCATTAGTCAAGGTAATAACTACACCTCTTAAGATAATTACTGTGACACAGTGAAAGACAACATCATCCTGTGTGTATGTTTTGTCCTCAATTCTGTGGATCAGTTCTTCCGCTTGGGGGCTCACGAGGGCAGCATATACACGGAGAAAGGATGTAGAATAATAAACCAGAAATGTCCTTCTCTCGTTTTTTTTTCTCAATGGGGGTTTTGTTTGCATTTCGTTATGTCCGCTTATTTGCAAAAACCTGAATAATCCGTAGCACCGGATTCTGTAGGGATAATGGACGACGAAAATGCATTCCCATTTGTGTGTATGCACAGAGGAATCTAACACCTAAACTGGTAGGGACTACTGGGAACAAAACAAGGAGAATAAAATCGCTTGTTGCAGGAAAGTTCTTAATCGTGCTGTGACAAAACTTTATCCCTTTTTCTACGACTGGGTTACGCCATCATATTTTGTGCCGATGTGCGGGGGAATGGGTTATGGAAAAAGAGGGTGCCCTTTGACTGTGGTATGTGTTCTGGGGTGGGTGCTCCTAATTGTGTAGAAAGGCTTGGTTGATGCATGGTACCCTTTTAGATATTTTCTGCCAGGAGTGGCTCCGGCGATGCGGATAACTGAATCTGTACGCAGAATGAATGGTTCCAGCAAATGTTTAGTCATTATCCTTATTAATTGATACAAAAATCTCTTACGGACCTGTAACAGAGTAACAGTCTACTGTTCGTATATAGTTCTCACTGACAGTCTGTAGGACGCAGTTCTGGTCGGTCCTACTTAGTTTAAATTTAAACACTGTAATGCTTTGATGGAACTTCTTAATATAAGTAAATATGTTCATGTTCAGCGATGATGAAGCATCCTTCACTCAGACCCAGTATCTGCCTCCTGGTTCTGAGCATTTTTGGTACCGCACTTAACATATTCTAGTGGAAAATTAAGGTCGATGCATAGATAGCATGCAATCGATGTCGAGCGAAGTTCACTTTCTATACTGTTTGTAAAAACGCTTCAAAAACAATCTACACACATGTTATACAACTTAAGGGAGTTGTATTTGAATGTCGGTTACAAGTTGGCTTGAATGCTACCTAAAGGACAGATTTCCATGAAACTTTTTTGAAATGTTTCCTAGCTATACGTACGGTGGTCATTTGTTCAATCATATAAATGATGACTTTTATTTCAAGTGAAAATAACTATGCAGTTAAAAATGGTGAAAGCACATCAAAATTTGTAGATTTGATAAAACGAATTGACTTGGTCTTTCAAAATCAATCCAAATTACCATCTTCCAACTTTGTAATACTTGAGAGGGTATGTACTCGCAATTTCGCATATATCTCATGGTAGGAAGATGGTCCTTAGGGGAAAAAGACGACATTTAAGGCTGAAAACACACCGGATCAAATAAAACGTTTTTGATTCGATAGTCAAAAAAACGTTTTTTTATTAAAACACACACCAAGCGAAACAGAACATAACAAAACAAAACATTTTGTTTTCTTGTTTCGTTTGGTGTGCGTTGAAATAAAACAAAATGGAATTTTCAACTTCGGCTTTCAGTATTGTTCAACATGTGATCGGACTCAGACAATGAAGTTTTTTTTTTGCAAAAACAACATATCAGCTAACGACATCGAAACTGGTTTTCCTTTTTTTCTTTGGTTTTTATGTTTCGAAAGAAAGTAGGCAATTATCGTCAACGATACTGGTTCGACACAGTTTTGTTGCATTCGGTGTGTGTTGCTCGTACACAATGGCATATATTTTCGACAACCACCACCAAAACACTTCAAAACAAAAACGTGTGTTTTGTTTCATTTCCTTTATTGTCTGTTGTTTCATAAGAAACAATGTTCTCTTGTTTGACGAAACAAAAAAACACGTTTTGCTTTATCCGGTGTGTTTTCAGCCTTAGAAAAAGACGTCATTTTATTGATTTTTCTTAAGTAAAAAATCAGGATATAGCACTTTCCGCTCAAAAAGAGAGGTCACCGTAGCTATAGGCTATGTCGTTTACAGTACGGCCTACTTTTCGGGAGCGTTTTTGCCCGAAATGTATTTTTTCTCGCTCAGCTGCCTTTAACTTGCCATTACCCAAAGAGGTGTTATTCAATACCAAATTGGAAGAATACTTATGGGAGCCATACATTTTTTTTAAGCTACAAATCACCGTCATTCAGAAGCTGAGCTACAGATGAAAATTTAACATGATCAGACAGAATTTATGTCGTCTAATCAAAAATAAGTGCCGACAACGATTGTTCTCGATCCTTGATTCTGCTTTTAGGGAATGGGTGCATATCGAAAGCACTGCGTGTAGTTTTCTTTGTTGCAGCGAAGCGAACGAAAAGTCTATTGCTTATGCCTGTCAAATAGTTTTCCAAAAAAGCGGTGGCTTGTTCAGAGTTTTTGTTATCTAATTTATTGGACTGCATCATACAGAAAAATGGAAATATGTAGCTTTAATCCAGGGCACCTACATCGGCCTCATTGGAAAACTGCCGGGATGAGTTTAAATGGTAACGCAAAAATACAATATAAATATTTACGGAAATTAAAGGCGCAGACAAGAAGCTAAGCAAGATACGATAACAAGTAGTGCTAAAGGCCAATTCGGTTATATACGATATAGGTACTGTACTGAAGACGATTTTCTCAGCCATTGAGGTCTGAAGCCACTGAAGGACAATATCTACAGGCAGAACCATTGTGAGAGCAATTCCAGCAGTAGTTTGAGAATACATACATTTTATGGTTATTTCGAGATTTCACCCTGAAAAACTTACAGTAACACCCACCACGACTACATTCAAACTGCAGAGTACAGTGGAGCTACCCGAAAAGGCTTCGCAAAAAATTAATTTTCGAACAGAAGATGCCCACCAAAGGATGGTACCTACTCGTAGTTTACAATATCCCACTCACCGATGACCGATATTGGACTGAAAATTCATTAGTCTACATTTTCGCATTCTCAAGTCCATTTTCACCTTCGTGCGATTTTTTTCTTAAATGACCTTCAGGAGGGCACTCTGATCAAACCAATATCAATGTTGCACATACGCCCTTGTAACCAGCAGTAGTAGCAACTCTGCTCCTGGATAGATACCAAAACCTCCGAAAAATTTGCAAATTTTCGTAAACTTTTACCCACCACATCCGAGGACCACTGCATGTGGTTGAGCAACTTTACCCTCCTCCATCCGCCAGTGCTTGCACAACATTATTCATTCGGTCTATTCAACTAATGTATTCATTGTGAATAATTCGCCTTTTGCATTTCGGGAGTATTACATAAACAGCGGATGAGTAAGCTCGTTTTGAACGGTCAAGGATGAGTACCACAACACTTTGCATCAGCGAAATTCGCCAAAACAAAGTGGACTTATATTTATAGAGAGAACGGGTGACAGCAAGTTCCCCAGACAAATCAAAATCTTTTATTCAAGGACGTGTTCCGTCTTAGGACGGCACCTGCGTTTGCAATTCGCTTGAGTTGAATTAATCTCATTACAAATTGATTGCGACATATCAAATTATAATCAATCATATGTCTAACAGATCTACGCTTGAAAACACACAAACAAACCGACACACCTAAGTAGACTATACACGTCCTTTCCGTTATCCTGTGGCGAATTGTATTCTCTTGTCTGATAGAAAATTCAATTCTTTCTCATGTCGGCTCATATTGCAATGTGTCGGCATGGCGGATACAAGCAAAGAAGAATGAGAGTGAGTATCCTCACAGGCAGTAGGTCGTATAGTCTGTTTAACAATACAGCACACATCGACGTACACCGCTATGCCGGAGGGATAAAATCAGTGAAACAGCCGTCTACCTACTCACCCACCGGAAGCGTATGTCCCTCCTAAAGATGATTACGTTGATGAATGTTCTCCTCTTGGATGTTTATTTATAATACGCACAACATAAGGATACCATCTCCGTTTTAGAAGGATACAGGGTGGTGCCTGTACTTAAGCCATGTGCGATTTATATTATAATGCGTGTGTGCAGATTGGAGCACAACTCGTGGGGCATTAATGTTCATTTGTCTGATGTTTCCGTTTATTAATTTGGACTATTTTTAGATAATGGCATTTGTCCTTCTTCTTGTGCTCTAGGAATAGTGACACAAGCGCGTGCCATCTCTGTGGGGGGACAAATGACAGAAGAAAGGAGACCGGACGCGACAGACATGCTGTAGTAATCGATTTTGTTTGACTTCATTAGATTTCATGGCGCGTATGCCGACGCGTGGTGGGGTAGTAAATTGTGCGGATATAAGGGATGCAAACTTAAATCTCAATGAATTCCATTAAAGGGACCATCACAGCGAGGACAGAGTGACATCTAAGTGACATGTCCTTGTGGTGATAGATGATTTTCACCACAGAGCAGTGCGGCTTTTTGTTATGATTGAATAATCAAAATTGACACTTGACGAAGGTAATTAATTTGGAAGGGCTCGCTTTGTTTTACAAAGGAATGGACCTGTTATGGGTTACAGCGAAGGCTGGGCAGATTAAGACTGCCAATTTTAAAGGTGTAACAGGGATGACAAATTTTTGCTTTGTAAGCATTTATTTTGTTTTGTTGATTTAGTTTATATTATGACCTTAAAGGGTCTTGGGGAGCTGATATATGCACTCAGAAAACCACAGAGGTACGATAGCCCTACTAAATGCGCCACCTCTTTTTTATGTAGGTATACCAACTGCTAACCTCGTGGCTTCTATAACCAAAAGTAAGGTGTGATGCCTTCAGTGAATGGATACAGCACATTAAACAGAGCTGCGGGAACCAACAAAATATATTTGACAACATCCAAGTTAGCTATCAGACCCGCATACAGAGCTGTAAGAACCTCTTGAACGGTTGTCACAATCTCTCGAAGATTTGTGTTACAAATATACAGAGGAGACAGAGCCCCATGAAAGGCTGTTACAGCCTCTAAAAGATTTGTGGTACCCATAAACAGAGCTATTAGAACCTCATTGAGAGATTCTGACCCCAAAAAAAAGTATTCTAATATTTTACAGAAAGAGCCTACCTCGGTGGATCTTATAGCCTCCTAAAAGCTTTATAAGACCCTCAGATATACTTATCCTGTAAAATCATTTTAGAAATCTAAGAAGCCCATAGCCGCCATAGTCTCTAAAAACGCTGTTAATACCTACCCTCTTAGGTGCTATAGCATCAACAGGTATCTAGGGAATGTCAGGGATCTAAAAGAAATATTTTCCAATAAAATAAAAAAAGGAAAGTGAAAAAGTTTTATGAGTACCTATCTCTTTCCTCTATTTGAAAGTGCATTATAAACTTTAGAAGCTATGAAAATAAATAAAAAATCTTACCAGACGATCTTAAAAACACTTCTGAACGGCAGCATTTCTTCGATACTAATAACAGTAGAGAGGAAAGAAATAAGGGTTGCTCTCACCAACACGGAGCTTTCATAGCTGCAAGTCAGTTGTTACAAATAGAACAACTTTACCCTGAACTGAACCGTACAAGAAAGAGCTATCATAGCCGTATGGCAGTTGTTGTACCGTAACGACAGCTGCTTCACCTAAGCTGATAAAGGTTTGTTGTAAACAAGCGTAGCTTGCTTAGCGGGTAACTGGACTTTGGTATACGGTCTTCATACCCGGTTTAAATTTAGTTCCTTAACAACCGCGTCTTAAAGAGCTATGGCAACCCTTTATTGGCTACAATAGCCTCGATTTGGGGATGACATCCAGGATATGGGTAAGCTTGCTAAGTTATGGGTGTAGGAAACAGATTTTCGGGTTTGGTACCCATAGTTTTCTCAGTGTGGTAGGCACGCCGCAACAAGGTTTTGTCTTAAAGGAGGAGTTACATCTCTCATAATGTGAAGCCTTGCAGTGGCTGAGCTTTTAAACAAATATGCAAACTATTGCATTACCTTGTGACTTAGTTGTTATTCCACTGGTGAGTTTGAGAAAGTTCTAAGTTCTTCTATATATATAAAAATGGATCTTGGTTTGTTCGGATGCTTAAAACTCGAAAACGACTGGACCAAATTGGATACTTCCTTCTGCGGATTTGTTCGTAATTGCTCCGCGAAGGTTTAGGAAAAAAGATAAATTGAAAAATTCTCAACAGGTGGCGCTGTAGGCGGTCATTCCATTTGATAGCACAGTATATGTTCTTTGTGATTTGATAATTTGGGCTGTGTGGTCACGGAGGAGGGAGGGGGGGGGGGGCAATGAATTAACTAATGTACTGATAAAGAAGTTGTACCCTTTTGTAAATCAAGAAAGAAAAATAAAACAACATTTGAAAGAAAGTCAAATTAAT
Organism: Cheilosia vulpina; assembly: GCA_916610125.1. Classification (NCBI taxonomy): domain Eukaryota; kingdom Metazoa; phylum Arthropoda; class Insecta; order Diptera; family Syrphidae; genus Cheilosia; species Cheilosia vulpina. The sequence continues at coordinate 7,981,703 of OU744280.1, read as the reverse complement.
TTTAAATAAAATTTTTAAATTTACTATTATTATTATTGTTTTGTTAGATCGTTAAGTGTTTTGTTCTGTTTTTCCAGTTTTATTCAAAATTTCAATTGCACCCTTTTCGTTCGTTTGCTTTCTGTATTTTGGCTATTTCAAAGGTAAGTTAGTGATTTGTGAAAACTGCGTGCGATTTATAAAAAGTTATGATCATTTACAGTTCGATATTTGTTACGATGCCAAAAAGAGGTCATGGTAACATTGGTCGGCGTTCACAGAATGCATCACGACACCGAAATGTCGTAGCACGTCAAACGGAAAAGGAACGTGCTATTGAAAGGGAATCAGCACGAATCAGAATGATTCAAAATCGTGCGCGACAGTCAGAAGAGATCAACGAAGCTTACAATTGAGAAGAACAACGATTGAGAAGAAGAGAAGTTCGTGCTCGGCAAAGTGATGAAGCAAGGTCACAACGTGCGACTATTGAACGACAACGTTGGCAACAACAATTTATTCCGGGGAGCATTGAACGTGCAGCCTTTCGATATGACCCAAACATTCAATACAGTGCGCACGCATCACTTCAATTTGGTCAAATGTCTGTCGTTTGTCAGCATTGCAATGCAGTTAAATTTGAGAAAGAGCCGCCTGGATTGTGTTGCGTGGGCGGAAAGGTGAAATTGCCAGAGTTGCTTCCACCACCAGAGCCATTGCGCACGCTGCTTTATGGTGAATCTCCTAATTCGAACCATTTCTTGCAACACATCAAGATGTACAACGATTATTTTCAAATGACGTCTTTTGGTGGTGAAATTGTAAATGAACGAGATTACAATCCAACATTCAAGGTAATTTAACCACCATCAGCAATGAATGCTGATACACAAACATTAATACCACAAAATACACTAACACACCACACCCAAACCACGATACATCATGACATAACACAAACTAACACTTATCTTGCCAACAAAAGACAAAAACTAAATTATTTGCCTCCAACTATACAGATTCATGGGCAAATTTTTCATCTTGCTGGATCACTGTTGCCGCATCCAGATCAAGAACACAAATATCTCCATATATACTTTCTTGGAGATTCACATGATGAAGTAAATCGGCGTTGTGCTATCTTTAATACAACGAAAAGAGCAGAAGGTCAATAACCTGGAACAGCAATTGCTTGAGAAAAGCATAGAAATCATTAATGTTCCTATCGAAAACACTAACAACACACCAACAACAAACACGGAACTCGCTCTTAAAGTTTTTCGTAATGGACTGAACGTTGATGTCAGTGAGGGGGACATTGATTACTGTTACATGAGACAAATCAAACTTCGCTCACCACCAGTTGATGTTGCATCTTCTTCTAAATCAAGGGCATTGGCAGCGGTGAACAACACAAGAAACGTTTTGCACGTCAAATTTATCGCTCGGAGCATGAAGGAGAAAATAATGAGAGCCAAGAATGAAGCGAAAGGAAAATTAAAAACGACTGTCATCAGCGCTCATGCAGCAATTGGTAATATTTACATCAACGAAAGCCTGACATATAATTCTCGACAACTTTACAAAGCAGCAGCAGCAGTTAAGCATTCTATGAACTTTAAATTTTTGTGGACTAAAAATGGGATTGTTTATATGAGGAAAAAAGAGGGTGATATTTCTTTTAAAATTACTTGTACTTCTGATTTGAAGAAACTGACATAATGAGCGTAGTTAACTTAAATCTAAACAATCCCATTCTCCATTCCAATGTAAACAAAAATAATGTAAATAATGAAATGTATGCTCCATGTATTGAAGAATTTTTTTGCATCCATCAAAACATTCGAAGTATGAGAATGAATTTTGATAATTTTTTGGTGCACTTGCAGTCTCTTAACAAATTGCCCATTTTAATTATTCTAAGTGAGATTTGGGTGTATGAAAGTGAATTTGGCTCTTTTAATATAGATGGTTACATACCTTTTGGGAACTGCAATGAAAATTATTCTGCCGGCGGTATAGCCGTTTACATAAAAAGTGGTATTGTGCACGACTGTTTAAAAATCAAATTAAGAAGCGCGGATATGATAAAAGTAAATTTCTTTTCTCAAAATCTAAGCTATACTATGCTCTGTATTTATCGACTACATAATTGTCAAAAAAGCGTTTTTATTGATGAGTTGCATACCGTTCTAGATAATACAAAAGCTAAGAATCTAATAGTCTTAGGCGATATTAATATAGACATACTAAATGTTTCAGATTCGGATTGTGAAAATTATATGCTTCTTCTGGCTTCGTATGGTCTTAAAAGTTTAGTGAATGTACCAACTCGCATAACTGACTCTACAAATACCTGTATCGACCACATTTTTCTCCGCCTACATAAGGATAACAATTCTTTTTTCTTCAGTGAAGTGCATGACTATAAAATTACTGATCATCACTTATGTCTACTTAAATACCATGTGGGTATCGCATCTAGGAAAACTAACGTGAACAGGATAAAGACTCGAGTCGACTACCAAGATCTTTGTGAAAAACTCCGGTACGAATTTTGGGAACCAGTTTTTTCTGAGAATGATCCTTCTGTGTCATACGATAGTTTTATATTTATTTTATCAAGTCATATTAATAGTGCAACTTCCGTTGTAAATATTAGCCAGCGCAATACATTCTTAAAACCCTGGATGACATTGAGACTATTAAATCATATAAAACGTAAAAATGAGTTCGCAAAAAAATGTAAAAAACATCCAAGCAATACAAGTCTAAAAATTTATTACACTAAATTGTGCAAAAAAAGTAAGAGTTTGGTCGCACAAGCACGTGACACTTACTACGCCAATCGTTTAAGACAATCCAGAGGAGATTCTAAGAAAGAATGGGGTCTAGTAAATAGCATATTAGATAGGAAAAAAAAGTTAAATGATATTCCGCATATAGAGATCGAAAATTCAATGATATCGGATCCACTCTCAATTGCAAACCATTTTAATCACTTTTTTGTCGATGTCTCTGAGACTTTGGAACCTTTCGAGTCTCCTTCCAGTAGTTGCAACTGTAATATTGCATCGGGCTTAGCCGAAGAAGTAATGCAAAGTAATAGCTTCAGGTTTCATCAGATAACATCTTATGAAATTTTTAAATCAATCATGTCCTTGCAAAACAAAAACACATGCACCAGTGATGGTATTTCTGCCATACTATTGAAAAAAATTGCGTGGGAAATTGTCGATGTTTTATGTTATATCTTCAACCTCAGTGTTAACAGCGGTAAATTTCCCACGTCTCTAAAAAAGGCAGAAGTTATTCCGTTGTTTAAACGGGGGAATCGCAAATGTATAAGTGATTACAGACCGATTTCTCTACTTCCTACGATATCTAAAATTTTTGAAAAATTAATGAAATCAAGAATAATCTCGTTCTTAAACAAAAATAATTTTTTTTCGGTAGACCAATATGGTTTTAGGGCAGGTAGATCCACGGAAGACGCAATCTTAAAAGTCTGTTGCGATCTGTTTAATGGTATTAACAAAAGTCAGTCAACTATGGCTCTCTTCATTGACATGACCAAAGCATTTGACATGGTAGATCTGCAAATATTACTGGATAAGCTATATAGGGCTGGTTTTAGAGGTATGACTCATGAATGGTTAAGGTCATATTTGTTGGAAAGGGAACAAAGAGTTTTCGTAAATGGGTCTTACAGTCTATCACTCAATCTTAAAAATGGTGTACCACAAGGGTCCGTGCTAGGTCCCATAATGTTCCTTATCTACATTAACTCACTTTTCATTCAAAGCTTTCATGGCAATCGTAGTGCATTTGCAGATGACATTGCTTTCACGTACACTGACCCTTCGCTCCATGAATGCGTCTCAAAAGTTAGCTCAGATCTTCAATTACTTCGGGTCTGGTTTAATACCCACAAGCTTCTTATCAGTCAAAAAACAAAAATAATGAACTTCAAGCTATCACAAGATGTCTTAGAAAATTTCGAGTTCATTTTTCACTCAAGCATTTGTCAGAAATTTAGCTTACCACTACATACCTGTGGGAGGCATAACTTCAACGTAAACGGACAATGTACAACTAGTTGTTTCAAAGTTGAATTAGTTGATTCCTACAAATATCTCGGTGTTTTCATTGACAACAAACTTAACTGGAAGGTCCAAACTCAAAATTTAAAATCTTATATGGCGTTAGTAACACGTAAAATGTATCATTTAAAACCATACTGCTCGCAAAGAGTTCTTTCAATGTTCTATTACGGATTAGTTCATTCGAAACTCCAATATGGAATCGTTAGCTGGGGAGGTGCATACATGAATACTTTGAGACCACTATTGATTGCCCAAAAGCATATAATTCGAATTATGTGTGGAAAAAATCGTTATGCGGAAAGTTGGCCTCTTTTTATCAACTTGCGAATATTTCCACTGAGAAATCTCTACGTTTTTAAGGTACTGAAAGAGTTTTTTAAACGAAGCGGTAATGTTCCTTCTAGAAATTCTTCAATCTACAGCTTACGAGTTAATAACATGGCTTTATTTGACATTCCACGCGTACACAAATCCCATTTTATGAACTTTTACTTAGCTTCCTCGATTAGAATGTTTAATAAACTCCCTTTATACATACGATCAAAACAAAACTTTCACTCATTCTTGAAATCACTTAAAGACTATCTTTTTACTGTGAACCCTCTTAACCTGGAGATACTTATGAAGTAAAAACTTAATACAAAAAAGGCAATAAGATTCTTCACATACTTTAAATTCTTCTCAATATCGGTTCTTAACAGAAGATCAACTGATGGTACCCCACGTCAGTTATTCCTTTGTATGCAAATTGTTTTTTTATAAGCTATCATTCAACACTAACTGTTAAGTTAAGAATGATAATGAATTTATTATAGTCACTTTCTATTATTAAGCAGAATTACTATTGTAAACTAGTTTATAGTGATAATGAATAAATAAAAATAATAATAATAATAATAATAGTCCAGCAATTGCAGGAAATGTCACACGAACACAATGAGCTCATCAAACTGTTTACGACTTCGTTGGAACAGATGCGATCTGATGATCACAGCATTGTCATAAAAGCAGACAAACGCCCAGCAGGAACTCATGAACGACAATACAATGCACCTACAGTTAGTGAAATATCAATTGTTGTTATTGGTGAAAATTTCGCTGGAAGTGTGCGGCATAAATCTGGAAAAATCATGTTTTTCACACGGCCAGTTATATGTGGCATGTTCCCGAGTAGGGAAACCATCCTCACTCTTCATTTACGCTCCGGAGCAGAAAACAAAAAATGTAGTGTATCGTGCAGCTTTAAATTGAGTCATTAATATATTCTTTGTTTTAGATTTCAATAAATCTAATAGACTTTAAAGAAATTAATACTTGATTTTATTATATTTTCGCCAAATATTGGCCGGGACGAAGTCATCTGTTAAGTATCGCTAAATTTCGATCAAAGAAACAAATTTCAGGTGGAATCTTGAGTGCTTGAAATTAATTCAGTCAAAAAATATATTTTGGGCAAAACGAAGTTTGCCGGGTCAGCTAGTATTATACAAAAGGGCTTAAAATAGTTCGGTACTACTCTGCACGAAGAAAAACAACCAAGATCGGCAAGGCTCACATATCAACTCACCAAAGGGGTCACAGTATCCCTCAGTACTTCACGATCTTTTACACGTCCACCCACTTAAAAAACAATAAACAAAAACACAATCGACCACGCATTACAATACTACTTTTCCAGCAATAAATAAACAATAAAACCGATTCTTAGCAAATGGTTCGTTTATGTTTATTCTTATTTATTGGACACAGCTGCTTTACAACTTTATCATGGATTAGCTATCGCTAATTAACTCTTTCCGTAACCTACTTAAAACATACTCTTTGGTACTTACTGGATACGCAATCACAACATCGAAATAAATTACACACACTCTCGCACTAATGCTGACTCTTCGAAACTTTACGAATTATATTTGAATTGGACACAGATACATCGTGTTGATTTTCTGAATATCCTTGTCACTGAGACCGGTTCTTTGGCCAATAACCGCCTGCGGGTCGTGTGCCAAGATCGTTTTTTCGCCGTTTTTCGAGAACGCGACCGAACTGTAGTGCAAGACGCTCTTGTAGTCGTAGGAGATGCCAAAGTTCTCGGTCTTGGTTTGCTTGGCAAAGTTGTGCTCCATACCATGTTCGATGTTTTCAGTCAGAACAGTAATGAAGTCATCGCGGTCTGAAGCACTCTGCTGATGGTAGAAGCCAAGCCCGTGAAGGAATTCGTGAAGAATTGAGCCGAGCCTGAAGCATCCTTCGTTGAGAGGGAAGATTTGCAGATTCATGCTCTGTGCGGATTTTTGATAGCCAACTGCAGAGTGGCAGCCACTGGGATTGGCTGTGATGTTGATGTAGTACTCGTCGCTGTCGTCGGCTTCCTGGAAGCGAACGCATGTCTCATCCTCGATGATGCGAATTGCCTTTTCGATGTGTGCTCTGTGACCATGATCTGCAAAGGAAAATTTGCTTGTTGTGAGGACTGGTTTCTATACGTTCGCAGACATACCAAAGGCAGGGCTGATTTTGTAAATGACCAAGCGGTTTGGCCAACGCATTTCTCGCGCGATTAATCCGTTTCGCGATCGCAAGTCCGTTATTTGCTCCGCGTTAAGATCGATGTCGCCTTCAAAATATCCTGCAGTTTCCTCAGGATTTTCTGTGACTGATATCCTTGGATATCCATGTGAAAGTTCGATGACAACTAGGAACGCTAAGACGTAGCGGTATAGAACCATATTTGTGTGATAGTTGTGGCACTGTCAACGCGTTGATGCAAGACTGTTAGGTCTTCGGATAAGACTAACCGCTGGTGAAATGTTGTCGCATTTGATAAGCGAATAGTATGCCAAAATTCTCAAAATAAACGGCCGTCGATATGATAACATCAAATCTGTGATGCAACTACGCCACCGCTTGGTATTAGCGTACATACAGTCGAGATATGCTATCAGGTTTGTAAGCGGTGTAGTACAAAAAGATATAGTTTATCGCGGTAATTCACCGAGGATTAATTATTACCTTCATGGCTGCTATATAATGCCGGTCACAAAAGAAGTTTAACAAAGTTTGTGTATAGTTTCGGGCGCCGGCTTAATCAAGACGGTGATGAACACTATACCTTTTAGTCATGAACATTGGTTTTAGGATCTAACAAGCTTTTGTTTGAAAATGAATGGCACAAGCTGCACATCGATTTACCGACACCGATAAAAGAAAACCTGGTTTGAAACCGTAAACAAAACCGCCAACTATATTTCTTCATTTATTCTTTTCAATAATGATCCAGCTAGGAGCAAACCTCGGCTCAAAAAGGTGTAGAAGGTCATGCAAAAGGGTGTATCATCAAGCTCTCTCTTCTACGACATGTACTTCACTTTGCTTATTTTTTTGTGTAATTTTTATTGCTTGTGACATAATATTACATGCTCAAATTAACCTATGGAACTTCACCTTTCATTTGGCCGATATTTAAAACAAATCGATTTTGAAATAACGCCGTAATCGGTTGGACAAAAACCCGTGTAACCTATAAATATAAAGATGACGGTGGTGATGGTTTTTCATTAGCGACTTGACAATTTCAAACTTTCAGTGTGAACGCCCCCTTAAACCGATTACCGAACTTTCAATGTCAAAATACTCAGTAAATTCAACATGTTCATCATGGTGAAATGAACGCAGGAGCAACGTTTACAAATAATCAACATTAAGTCCCGAAATTCCGAGTCGTTGGTGGCAACTTAAAAAGCGTTAACGCAAATTTTCGGCCTCAATCCTCATCCCATTAGACAAGAAATTCATAGTGTAATGAAAAAATTTGAGTCAGAATATTCGCTGCTGATGTTGCCAGTGAGAATACGTTTTGCCCGAAGTGTGGAGATTATTGCTGCCGTAGAAGTGTCCGTCGCAAGCGTTCTCAAGAGTTGGGCCCCTCCCAGACCACATTATGGCGAATTTAGCTTAAGGATCTTGGCCTACACCCTTACAAGATCAATTTGACTTCGCTTGAACTAAAGCCACATGGTCATATGAAGCGTAGAACGTACGTTCTCGAATTGGACTCTGAACATGATGGAAGAAATTGAAGATTTTCATCTCGAGCAACGGATCCGTCCATTGGCCGCCGAGATCGTGTGATTTATCGCCTCTAGATTTTTTGTATGGGGCTACATTAAATAATTGGTCTATGCGAACAAACCGGCGACGTTAGAGGAGCTCAGTACCAAAATTGAACGAGAAATAGCGGCCGTGTCGGTCGAAGTGTGCGGCGCGAGTCATCGAAAAGGATCAACGTGTCGACCGCTGCATACGTTCCTGTGGTGAACATGTTGCCAAAACCAAACCAGCTAAAAAATCACCCTTTATAAACGAAGTCGAATTCCATTCATAAATGTTTTGATAGTAATTCAAAGCAATACATTTTTTTTTTTGAGATATCTGAAGTAGTTTGCATTTTATTTAAAAAAATAAATACCCTTTACTACTTGAACCTTAAGTGAGCTGAAGCACTTGTGAGACAGACACTCTGTCACAAATTTGTCACGACCACCATCTCTAAGGCTTTGATTTAAGGACCGAAATGTATTGGGTGCGTGGCTGATGATTGAGAGTTTGAAGGATTATGCTCGCGCAACCTCCTTATCGATGATGACTATAAATATATTGAAGTCAAAGAATGATACTGACCCTGGCCCACCCAACTTAAGGAAGGCTTACTTAGGAATCCATACCTTCTCAATGATCTGATTGATCTAGGCTATACCAGCACTAAAAATATACTTGGCATTATTTACGGAAGTAAACGGTTTACATGAGCAGATGGTAAAAGTACCCCCAACCGCCAGTGGTACGCACAATGGGCCGACTATCAACCTACGTGCTTCTCTCACCTAGCGCCATTTAACTTATGTAAAAAGTTGATTTTGATCTTTCAATAAAAGCTTTATTTTATTTTGCACACAACAGCCACAGACCCTCAAATAGGAATTGCACACTTGTACATAATGTTTAGCTTGTAAATATCCTTCGGACTGATGCGCAACCTCTGTCCAATTTCCGCTGTCGGATCCAGGGGTATAATTGTTTTTTGTCCATTCTTGGTGAACGCCGTCGAACTGTAGTGCATAACACTACCATAGTCATATACGATGCCAAAATCGTCCACAACGTCCGTGCTGTAAATGTTGAAATTACTCTCTTTGCCCTCCTGTATATTGTCGAACACGATTTCGACAAATTCATCTCGATCTGCTGCACTTTGCTGATGATAGAAGCCCAGCGAATGTAGGAATTCGTGGACAATTGTACCCAAACGGAAGCATCCTGTGTCCAATGGGTAAACTTGGAAATTAACCAATTGCGTATTATTTAGATAGCCCACGTTCGAGTAGCAGCCACCTACTAGTCCGGTTATGTTGATATATGCCCTTGCGGTATCGTCTGCTGGATAGAATCGAATGCAGCTTACCTCCTCGAGCATTTCCATACCACGGAGGATGTGGTTTCTGTGCGCTTCATCTGTAAGGAAACATATTTTGTGAGCAAGTCCTTTTTTTTATCAGAAAACTTACCAAAGTGATCTTCGGCGAATTTGTAGAAGACTTTCGACTCTGGCCAGCGGTAATTTGTGGCGATTAAGCCATTACGTGCTCCCAACTGAATATATATTCTTTGATCTGTTGAAAGGACAATGTCACCTTCGAATTTGTCACCCTGCTCTGGATCCGACTCAATTGGAGTGGGATAAGCAGTGGTCAAGCCAAGTAGGGCTGAGATGAGGGCGAATCCGGCGATTGACTTCATTTCGCTTCGGCTTGTGTTGGAAAACTACGCTCGCAAATTGACGTCGGAAACTTTACCGGGCGTCGGACAAAAGAAATTTTATCGGAACTTGTACCTATATAACCGAATGGCTGGCAAATTCCTTGTATGTATTTCGAAGACTAAGGGCCGGCTGCACCAGTCGCCTCTGCGGGCATTCGTCTTTTTCCTGTATATCATAAAGTGCCATTCAGATGAGTGCGTTGTCAAATGGCAGCTTGACTGCGCACTGAAAAATAGGATAACATTTATTTTATATGTTACAAGGATACGAGAATATGCAAAGACAAGGAAAGTCTTCATTCTCTTACTTGCCAGCTCGGTGTATTTGGCCCTAACGCGAACTAACTATATCTAATCAATCGGTTTTTGGTTTTAATCTATTGCTGACTTGACTTAAATTGCCGTGTTTACCCAACAGTACAAGTGGCCATTCAATTTGAGTTCATTATCTGCTTATGTTTTTGTTTCGCTCGGAATCTTATCGCACAGAACGATCTAGTTCGGTATAACTCGTGTGAATTTTATTTACAACAAGTTTTTGATAAGATAATAAAATGAAGAGTGGTCGCAAAGCGAAAGTTGCTGTGCAAAGCTACATCCGCCAATAGAGGCAATTAATCGATTTATGTTGGAGTTTGTCAGCCTTAAGGAAGTGTAAGGCGGCGCAGTGCCATGGGGATCTATTTAGAAAACTGTGCCAAGGTCTTCAGTATTTTTTTTCTTTTGGCCAACCTGATTTCGTATACGTCATCAAGTAGATCAATCAAATCAAGTCCAACAATCCTGGCTGCAATACAACAGAAGAAATACCATTATATTGTAGGACAATTGAATCGGAGTCAATATAATTCAGTTTATTTTTTTTACTCCAGATAAGCTTCCAGTCCTATAAATTCAAAGAAAATGTTACAGGAGCTGAAAAAAGTCGAAAACTCTCTCCACTGTTCGGATTCAGTAAAATAAAAGTACACCTTATGCTGGGAAAAGCCATGGAGCCTTTTAGAAAATCTAAAACCAAGGGATGACCAAATAATTTCAAAATTCTAGTGGGCATGATATCGAAAACCAAACTACAATCACGATAAAAGGGAAGCTGATCAGCTCAAAATATATTGACCAACGTCAGCCATGATTGGTATTAAAAAATAAGATCTTCTTCTTTTAATTCGTTTCGGAAGGTTGTCAAAAGTCCTCTGCTGGTAGTTTCAGCAACTTTATTATGAATCTACTAGCCTTAATATTTTTGACCTTTCTTACGCAATGGGTATTTTAGGTAGACGGTGTTTTAGTTCAGAAGTAGTCTATACTATCCAGCTGTTTCAAAAAAAAAAAAAACTTAAAGACATAGGTGCACCAAAATTAAACTTCGTCAAACCTTCAAACTTTTAGACCAAAAAAAGTTACCCTATAAGATCTTAGCGAATTCTTTGTTTACTTCAAAATATTTCACACACAAAAGACCAACTAGCCTCTCTAAATTTGAATCGGACACTTGTACATAATGTTTAGCTTGTAAATATCCTTCGGGCTGATGCGCAACCGTTGTCCAATCTCGGCTGTCGGATCGCGAGGTATAATTGTTTTCTTTCCATTCTTGCTGAATGCGGTGGAACCATAGTGCAAGACACTGCCATAGTCATATTCGATGCCAAAATCGTCAATAACTGTTGTGTCGTAAATTTCGAAATTATTCTCAGTTCCAGCCTGGATGTTCTCGAATACAATTTCGACAAAGTCATCCCGATCCGATGCACTTTGTTGATGGAAGAAACCCAATGAATGTAGGAACTCATGTACGATTGTACCCAAACGGAAGCATCCCGTGTCCAAGGGGTAAATTTGGAAGTTGACCGGTTGCACCTCATCCAAAAAGCCCACCTCTGAATAGCAGCCCTCTGGTAATCCGGTTATGTTGATATATCCTACTGTGCTGTCATTTGCTGGATAGAACCGTATACAGCTTATCTCCTCAAGCATTTCCATTCCACGGAGGATGTGGTTCTTGTGTGCTTCATCTATAAACGGAAGTTGTTTGTGGGTCTTTTCCAATTTTTTTTTTTTCTCTAGAACTTACCAAACTGGTCCTCGAAGAACTTGTAGTAGACTTTCCCTTCTGGCCAACGGTATTGGTCTGCAATTAGACCATTACGGGCTCCACTAAGAAGTTGTGCCTTTTGTTCCCTTGAAAGAACAATATCACCATCGAATTTGTCACCCTGTTCTGGGTCCCACTCGACTGAGGCAGGATAAGCAACTGTCAAGCCCAGTACGGCCATGAAGAGTGCAACTACGGCGATTGACTTCATTTCGCTTTGAATTGTGCCAGGAAACTGACACAAAAAATCCTAACTATAAATCTCAAACTATGTCAATGGTAGCGACAGGGATTTTATTGAAACCTATATCTAACCTTTGAGGGTAATAAATTTAAAGTTGAATTTAGAGCAGTATAAGTGTCGATTACACCAATATCTTCTAAGAGCCATTTCTGTTTTTTGTTCAGTTATATTGTGCTGAGCGGTTCTTCAAAATTAAGTACTGGGTGATTTTACTGCGTTTATTTTTACATTCTGTGCCATCTTGGAGAAACGGACCCTAAAACAAGTTGACTATCTAATCAATCAGACGATTTTTGTAATCTATTGAACTGTATTATCTAACAACAACTAGCCAATGGATTTAAGTCAATCGTCTAAAGGATTTAATCTACTGCGGTAGTAACTTATGTGAGCATTATTTACAATGGTTTCGGACTAGATTAGACCTTGAAATATAGTCGTGAAGAAAAAGTTGGGCCGCAAACTTTCCTGTTTACTGCAATAATTAATCGGAGAGTATTGTAGCCTTAACCCTGTGTATAACTAGTGAATGTCACGCACAATGTTATCAGGTTCCAGCCCGGAAAAGCACGAGCTCGGCCTTCGCCTTAGGCTGTTTTCCACTGCATTGTTCTGATTTCTGAGTATGCGTTTCGATTTAGAGTAAATCCAAATAAGGTACCATGGTGGAACCATTTTCTATGCTGGAACAGCGCCTCCAAATGTTGGTTCAGAGCCTGCAACATTTTCGGCTGCCCAAATATCTCACCATAGGTATCGCAAGGTAAACGTGTTGAATGGAAGTATTTACTAATCCAACTCCACAGCAAAGAACAGTCGCCCGAAGTTATGCAGCAAAATAGAGCGCCCAACACTACAGCGTGAAAGTCCCCGTCTACAACACAGCCGCACATGACTCGCAAGCTTGATGAAAGCCACTATCTTATTCAATAAGCTGATAAGACTATTGGTTTACTATGCCAACAGCTATGACAGTAAATTTTTATTTTGCAGCGAATTGTCTTTCCCTCGAGTGTCATTAGATCAGTCTTCGATAGATCGTTTATTACCTATGTAATTGTGAATCATGACATAACGAACATGAGTGGAACCACTCTCATTCAAAATTGAACTGACATTTTTAACAAATGGTCAGTCTTGGCCGAGTTATTGCAAACAATGGTCGCGTTCTACAACGCCTTGATATTTCTACTTGTGACCACTTTCTGCGGCGGATATCCGCAGAGGGGATTCACAAAGAATCCAGAGGAAACTGCGGGCTATTTTGAAGGAGATATCGTTCTCAGCGATGAACAAATTATGGAAAGGAATTCACGCAATGGTCTGATTTCGAGGACGAAGCGTTGGCCCGACCGTTTGGTTGTTTACAAAATCAGTCCCGATTTTGGTATGTCTTAAAAAAAAAATAACATTTTGACAAACTGTTTCTTTGCAGATTCTTTTCACAAAGAGCACATACTGAAGGCTATACAAATAATCGAAGCAAACTCCTGTGTGCGTTTTCAGGAGGCCAATAAGACGAGCCAGCACTACATCAACATCACAGCGTATCCCGATGGATGCTTCTCCACAATTGGCTATCAGAAATCAATTCAGAGGATGAATCTTGAAATGTTCCCACTCAACGAAGGCTGCTTCAGAATTGGATCGATTTTGCATGAATTTCTACACACGCTCGGCTTCTACCACCAGCAAAGCGCTTCGGACCGCGATCAGTATATAACTATTGTTAACGAGAACATCGAACCGGGCATGGAGTACAACTTTATCCGGCAGACAACGACGGAGAATTTCGGTATCGCCTACGACTACAAGAGCGTTCTTCATTACAGCTCTATGGCGTTTTCGAAAAACGGTGAAAAAACGATTATAACGCACGACTCAACAGCGTCTATTGGCCAGCGAACGGGCATGAGTGTTAAGGATATCGAGAAACTGAACGCGATGTATCTGTGTCCAATGCAGATTTGATCAACCGTTTTTCGGATATTGGTTTCCGGTCTCCGTGTTCTAATTGCGTTCTTAGTGACTTTGTATTTTGTTTTGCCATCGGCAATAAAACTGATATCTACTTCCTTATGATAAAGTTTGTCTGTTAATTATCCAAGTGAACATTTTTTCAGCGGAATGTGTTTGGCATAGCTATTTTTACCGTTCAGTTGTTGAAATTGTGTTTTTATTGTTTAAAGTGGTGGGAACAGTCGCCAATTGATTACATTTTACCGATTATAAAACTTGAAGTGCTGATTACTTTTAATAAGTGGGCTTTGTATTTCGAGGGTGCCCTTTGAAGCTAAGCCGGAGATTACAGCAAGATGGTGTGAAACTACGCCATTTAAATATACATAGAAGACATATGACAAACTCGAAATTGATCAATATTTCGAGCTGGAGTTTTTAAACGTTTACCAAAGTTTTAATAAGATTCCTTTTTTTACATTTACTTTTTTACAGTTAAAAATCAACAACAAAAAACACATAAATTTTTATTTCAAGATACTAAAATAACAAAAAAAAATCAATCTTTAAAAAACACAGAGATATAGATATTTTTTGAGGAACACAGATCAATTTTTTTTCATTACATTTTTGAAAACTAATTTGCAGAACTGGAACATTTTCCATTGAATTTTGCGACAAAAAAAATCGTTCACAATACAGAGGTTCACGGTTGGTGTAAGTGGCTGTGATTCCCGTTTTCTGACGAGGGAAAAGCACAAATAGCGCGTTGAAGGGAACCTGAACATAAAAAGGGGAGAAGGAAGTTCAATACAGAGGTTCACTGTACCGAACGTCTACTGTTTAACAGAAAACAATAATTTAGAGTAAAAATATAATGTGTGCGAAATAGGACTTCTTAATTGCATCTACATGCCAGCATTCAAATTTTGTGTATTATAAAAGGTAAATTCTTGTGAAGTTTTGTCATGTTTTTGTATGGCACGCTTTTATTTATTTTGATTTTATCATGATTTTCTGATGCAATTCGCTTTTAAGTCTGTGAAAGATTAACAATATTAATTTAATTTACATTCAGGGTATAGTTTTTAAAAAGGTTTAGAAGTTCGTTTTCCATACGTCCTGCAAATATCAAAGTAAGATGTAACCTCTCTTTCTTATGCCGAATTCACAATGTCGCGTTGACGCGCGCTTGCGTTGACAGATTATGTAGAAACAAAGCGTTCATATGCTGCCATACAAAATACAACTTCAGGCGTTGGATCGGCTTTAGGTCGTTAAGGTCAACGCAACGCCTGAGTAGACCTACTCTCTACTCTCACGCGCGTTTGACAACTTTAGAATATTGAATTGTTCGAATTGAATGTGCCGTTGATCGTTGGAGTAGCACAGAACCATTAATGTTCATCACATACACATGTTTTAAAAGGCTTCTTTAGGCGCGTTGGGCATTTTTAGGCGTTTTTATTTTTTAGTTCAGAGCTGAGCTCTGAAACACACTTGAGCACGTAGCTGCCATTTTTAATAAATGTATGTAAAAATTGAATATTTATTAATTTTTATTTATTAAATTGGTTATCCTTTAGTTCCAGAACAACAAAGTTCGTCCACCATTTCATTTATTTTGTTTTCCTGTTTTTTTTTCTGTCAAATGTGACTGTGAGTGTGTATTCAGCTTTTTACTCAGCACGCTCAGACAATTTATTCTGAGCTCATCGAGCGCGCTCAGATACAAATCTGAGCTCTGATGTATCTGAGCTAAAAAAGAAACACGAACTTTTTGTATAACAGTTCAGGTTGCGCTCTGATATTGCATAAAATCATTGAACTCGCGACACCAATGTTGCGTTACCAATGTTGAGACACCAGTGTTCGTGAAATTGGAACGGAAGTTGAGAGTCATTGTATATAGAGAAATGTTTATATATAACGATAGAGAAGATACTACCAACTACCAACTAATGAAACAGCGACACCTAGCAGATAACAGCCCTATCATACCTCAAAGAGAACAACAGACGCCATTAATGGTGTCACCGAAAACTTACCTTCCAACTATATCGTTTGGGTTGTAGTCTATGATATTTAATGTGGAAAATAAGTGTTACCATATTACAAGACATTTTGTGTTATTGTTTGGGGAACCATTTTGTGAAATTAGAGTAGGAGCTACAAACGCAGGTTATATTCACTTATGAATACTTACACACATGAATGGACGAATATCTTTGCGGAATTTGTTTTTTTTTATTCTCTAAAGTTAAAACAATAAGTTTTTTGAGAAAATAAATTGACTTTTACCTTCAGAGAATTTGAGAAAATAAAAGTAAAAAATTCTCGCGAATTTGAGAATTTGTAAGTGTCCATTTGCAGAGCTGAGATGTAGATGTCGATAAGTGCAGGGAATGGGTTGAACTCGCAGCACAAATGTTAGTAATGTTGCGACACCAGTGTCCGCGTTGCCAACCACTTTTGACGAAAAAATGCCTAACTTGAGAAAAAAGATGCCTTTTTCAATAATATAATGGGTAAAATATTTTTTTTAGTAAAGCTTAGAATCCTGCTCGCGCTAAATTTTAGCGTCCCTAGTCTCCACTTCGATTCTCCACGCCAAAGATAAGGGCTCGCTAAATAATTATTTCGTATTTTGGTTTTGCGTTTTTTTTTTATTTATCACACTAATGTTCTCTGCATTTTCCTCCGAAAAATCCGTAATAACCACAACACAAACTTTTTCCTCCTTTTTCTTCTGTCAAAATTTATCATCGATTTTCGCGAGCTAAATGAGTGGAGACTTGTCATCGGCCCATATATATGAAGTTAAGAATTTAGCGATAGACATTTTGATACTTAGCTTACAGTGGGACAATAAATAAAAAATTAAAAATAAATATAAAATAATAAAAAAAATCATTTTTCAAATTTGTTTCCAATTTCATTCCACTTACTGGAAGTGGAAGCAGGAAACAGATTCGATAGCTGCTTATTTTTTGTATATAAATATATGCTTAATCTTTGATTTATTGTTCCACTTTACCTAAAAATATTTATTTTTTTTTTTTATTATTTTATTGAAAAAGGCATCCTTTTTCTAAGTTAGGCATTTTTTCATTTAAAGTGGTAGGCAACGCTGCCGCAAGCTCAAAAAACCTAAGAGAATTTGCCTAAAGTACAAGCTGTTTTCCCTGTTAATGTGGGATCTGGGATGGGAAAGTGATTTAATTGCCATGTTAAAGTAATTTAAGAGAGAATTTTATTTTCAAAATTTGCTGGGCAATCGAGTTGGTGCGAGGGAGCTGATGGTTTCATAAGTTAAATTGGTATTCAGTTCAAAGAATACCAATTAATTGAACTTCACATTTCATGCATTTGTAAATTTACGTTTTAAGCAGTAGATTGTAATTTACGTATGTCAAATAATCCATCAGTCCACTCTATTATATTTCTGTAGTTTCTGTAGTAGTATATTTACCTCTTGCGGTTCACACACTCAACAATCTTAACAAATGAAGTGTCGAAAAAAAAGAGATTTTCGGGGTACTTATTTTTGCATTTTTACTTTCTTAAAATATTTACAATTGAATAGGTTGAATTTTACTACATTAAATTTCAACTACGCAGTTGTGTACAAACTATGATTAAGGTAAATAATTTCTTTCATTCATCATGTCCGTAGCGACGTACGCCGTAGCCCGTACGAACGACGCCACGAAAGAGAGTCGACGGCCGAAGAGAGTTACAGTCATTGGAAATCTAAGACAGAATTTTCTCGAAAATAAAACGTGAAGTGGATGAAGTAGGTTATCCAAATCCAACATCCAAGTTTAAATGCCGAACCAATTATTTATCAAGTTAGTGATAATAAAATTCATCATCGGCTTCGTATTTTACCAATGAATCTTAATGTGTAGGGCCAATTGGTTGGCTTGCAAGATAGAAAAGTGTTTGACCCGATTAATATAAATATTTTAATGAGTTGCTCGAAGTACTAATTCTACGCAGATGATGTCGCGTGTACCAACTAGTATGCATTATTTTTCATGTAGGTACAATTAAAAAATAATAAAAATTATAATTGAAAATGATTGTATAATTTTTGTAGTACATAGTTTCTTATAATAATGAATAAGAAAACACTTTATTTAAAAGAATTTCCTGCACATTAAAATATTTCCTGACGATTCAAAAAATACACACGTAGATAATTGTTCATGTTTTCACTTCTGTCGGCATTCCCGGAGTGCCATTATTTTTTTTTATCTATTTTGGAGAACCCTTTTTGAATTCTAGCACAAAAATTACAGCTGCAATAAAAAAGAGAGTAGACTTGATATCTATTTGTGTACATTAGTTAAAAAACCAAACCGAACTTTTAAGCTGTCATACTGTACTCTCTCAACGCGCATTCGCTTCAAAGCATCATTTCGTTTTACAAAATTGTTGCTCGCGTTCTTTGGCATTTAAAATCGTAAAGTTTGGATAAAGCGTGTCAAAGCGCGGAGCGCACGTACGCGTTCACCACGACATTGTGAATTCGGCATAAATATTAGAAGCCGTAAGCTATTTTTTAAAAAAATATAGAAGTCTCATAAAGAGCATTTTGAAAGGAAGTACGAGTGTTCGAAATTGAAAATAATTTCAAGTAGCTATATTACCTAAGTATTCCGCCAGATGTAAATCATTATTAACTCTCTTAAGCATCTATATATTTCGAATACTGGTGTTGAATGCTTCTTGCAGCCTACATCTATGTTCTCGGGAAACCGATCTTCCTCAAACAAGTTCACATCCATCGGAAGGTACAGAAATCAATAGTTTTGGAAGAAGCAGCCTTGATTCTTAAAAGCAAACACAGATGTATCAATGATAGAAGAACTGAAACAAGTTGGGACTTGCTATTCTGTAGCAGCAGGCTAAATGGACTTGACTAAGAGCTTATATAAGTTTTCGTTGGAGCAAGCTACTCTTATAGTCTTATTGTTCAAATTTTTTCAGATTTTCTGAAATATCTTAATTCTGTGGGTGGTTTTTGCAAGTATAAGCTGACGGGTTGTTTGTATCAGTTAATTGGGTACATCGTATCGACTCGAGCTTGCCTAGGTAGTACCAGAACGAGGGGACATTGTGAATTCTTTGTTCGTAATTTATTTTGTTTACGTTTTCAATAGTCATGATTTTTAAATCCGCAATATAAAAGGCAACAAAAAGAGTCTTTCATCTTCTAATGAGGTCGGATGTGATTGTGGGTTTTTTTTTAATGAGTTTTATTATTTTTTAATAGATTTATTTATAAAATTTCCTATTAACCATTGCTTGTCACGTTGTTTTTGTAAAGACTCATTTTCTTTTTATGTTTATGGTTCAAAACATAGGGGAAATAAATTTTTTTATTAAGTATCTACAAGCTAACCCGAAGCACTAAAATAAAAAAAAATAGTCATTACCGGACTTTTTCTTTAAGGGTTCTCTATCATTATTTTCATTTTACATTTCTTAGTTAATGAGAGAATATGCTGTCAAGACGCAACTGAAAGTTGGTAATATGGACATACACTAACACACATGCCCAGAGTATGCAACAGAAACATTCTGTTACTTGATAATATAATCTTCAAATAAAAACACAAAAATCTTAAATTAACCACATTTATTTCCTTATAATATACTTATACTCGCAATGACCGAAACGCACGTCTACCTTGATCAGCCAACTGCCAATGACTGTTCCTCTTTTCAAAGAGAGCGATCAAACACACGTCAACGACGTGTTGTTACAATTCGAAGTGCAGCAGATGTAAATAGTTGATCAACTTCTGATACATTAGCTGCGTCAACTTTCAACCAAACTGAATCCGTAAATTTCTTTAGGAAAAGTTAAGCTTACATGTCAGCAGGGTCGGGGAAATTTCGACAACTCAATCAGTATCCCATTGGTATATGTGGTTGACATTTTTGTACATCTGTAAGAAAAATGGTCACAATGGCTTAGCATAAGCTTATCATTCGACTGTCCACTTAGTTCACACTTTCGGTAGCCCAATTAACTACTAGAGCTAATCCTTTAAGAAGCCATAGACGAAATCCAACCTCAATGCATCGCATGATTTGTGGATAATTTATTGAATACCCCACAACTGGTCCCAGTGCCCGAACGGATCGTAAATCTTTCGCTTCACTTTTAAACATTTTCGCGGGCTTAACACGATTTTCTCAGCGGCACCCAGCGCGATGATTTAGAGGCCAAGTAATCACCGATAAATCAACACACGATGCTCTGAAACGGAGGATGAAATCTATCCCGTCATGAATTCCCGGAAAAGAAACTGCATATTGGCCAGTCGCGCAAGATACATTTACTAAAGTAGCGAAACAACCGCGCCTCCGTTCAGAAGCCATTCAAACAGCAACACCAGACCGGACCCCC
The DNA here is from genome assembly GCA_916610125.1 of Cheilosia vulpina. Lineage (NCBI taxonomy): Eukaryota > Metazoa > Arthropoda > Insecta > Diptera > Syrphidae > Cheilosia > Cheilosia vulpina. The sequence goes on along the minus strand of OU744280.1, from coordinate 7,961,079 downwards.
ATAATGACTTGACATAAATTTTTCTATAAAATTGCATACGAACGAGCACGAGGAGTTTTTCTTGCTCATTGCACCATAAATTTCAGAAATATTGCACCGAGCTCCCCTAGGCACCACCCATCTACCACTGCTCTCTCACTTGTAGTAGTGCACCAATGAAATTGGAAGATTTCTAGATACCCATTCATTGTTTCGCTCCTCGAACCTCGACCCGCACGTATTCCATTCATTTGTGGGAATATTTCTCCAAAGGGATCTACAGATGCAGATGCATCGAAGAGCGCCACTGAACAGGACAAAGATGCAAAACAAACCGACAACGACGACGACCGTCGAAAAAAGGATAAATAAATTTATTATCTGACATGTCAAAAAGAAAATGGCTGTTGGTTTTGTTAGGCTGGTGGTGGTGGTGGTTTGTCCGTCTGGACCGGCAACCGATTGTAAATTGAAAATCGCATCAAATGTCCGCAGAGTACACAAGAGTTTTGGGAAATTTTATTGGATTTCGGGGTTTAATTGAGTTTTTCGAATTGCTATAGGACGGCGCGCGGCTGCGATAGGGATAGCAATCTATTAGTGGGCAACACTACATATGACACAGCAGGCCATGCTGGGCTCTGAGGTTTCGAGTGTATGAGATCGGGCGGTGGATGACTTTTGCTCTTGGTCTGGGCACAAGTTTAAAGTTCCTCCCCTCATACTGGTACATATATGCACGGTATATCGGTACAAGCAACTTAGCAGTCCCGAAGGATTGGTGAATGCAGCCAAAACCAACAGCTCCACCACCATCAACAGCAGTTCGAGCTAATGACTATGACAATGGACTCGGAAAAGTCATAGATACAAGGATTTGGGTGGAGTCCTCCGTGATATCCATTTGACAGTTGGAGGTTGAAAGTTTAAATGGAGTTTGTAGTTTTGTGATTTATATGCGAGTGCTCGCTGTGACATTGGTGGCATGTTATGTGGTAAGTTGGTTGCGTTGCCGGAAATCCTACGACTCCTCCGCTGTTTTATTAATTAATAAATATTCAGATTTTGTCACTTATACTTTGTCGTCTAGTAGTAGCTGTACGAGGGCGCTGTACAGGATAAAGGGCGGGGGGTCCCATTTTGGAATACATTCCGCAGATAACAACGGAGAATTTATGTTTCTGATTGTTTTGGGGACAACTTGAGCGTTAATTTTGTTGCATGTGAGTGGTATTTTGAATATTTGATTACTTGTAGAATGGATACAACTGCTTTCAAAAACATATAAATACTGCGAGGGTTGAGTTGATGTTACGACTTTTATGTGGGTCTACGCATTGGCTCCCACCTCAGAGGTAATTGCGTAATGAACTAAAATGATGCCGCTCCTTGGGTGCGAAATAGTGCTATATGGACTGGTCAAAATGTGGTTCACGAAATCAGACCCAGTTTGTCACAACCATTTGTATGCGTGAGCTAATTTGTAGAGAAGACTGACTTGAGTAGCTCCTCGGATGTTACTCAAACATTCACGAGAGGTGGCAGTTGAAAAATACTCACTCAACAATACTGCAGATAATCGATTCCAGAACGTGATGTTCTTCAAAGTGAAGACCTATTCTTGGGTGGAATTCTACCAGCATCTTCCCGGCCTAAGTCACCACTGCATAATCAAAGCCCTCACAAATCGAGCATACAAAAGGAACGTCACTGAAGGTCTTAGGACAGGCCTTAATATAGCCTTAATCGATGCCATGGAAATGACAAAGAGTAGACCCATGAACGTTCTACTTAAAAGGGGTACCCTCGATATGCTAACCAATCAAGAGGTTCCACAACCACAGGTGCTAGAAATATTCGAATGGAACTAGGATGGAGAAAACTTTGGGGGAAGAATTTGAGCAAATTTGCAACACACATTTAAACTGATGAAATTACTTCTGTACGTCGCATGACTTCATATCAGAGACATTACTGAGACCACCAACTTCGGCTGATTTCCCGTTACTTGCCTACAAGCTATATTTTTATGGGGTGGCAAATGCTAAGTACGCTAGTATTGTTACATAGAAATTCTTATTGACAAATTTCACGTGACTTCAAAAATTCCGACTCACCAACACACTCGCACCTTGCATATGCCACTTCCGCTGTAGGCAAAGTTGCTGACAGTGTTCATAGAATTTTATCCGTTAAATTTGAAATGTTTTGTTACGTGTGGATAATATTTTTTTTTAGGAATAAGTGTTCATTTGCTTAAAATATTAATAAAAAATGAACAACGTAAATTGATTGAAGGAAAATAAAACATTTTGACCAAATTTTGTTCAGTTATCTAACATTAACACATGAAATCGAAGTTAAATATATTCAAAAGCAGAAAATACGCAACGATGTTTGTCCTAATAAGTTTCTAGTATATAGAACATCTCCATTAGATAGTTCTATTGACCAACAAAATCGAACTATTCGCCTTTTAACAATTTATAATAACTAACTGCAGTAATGAAAAAATGTGGTATTCCCGAACTCCAGCACATTTCCCCACGGTTACCGAGTTTGGCAGCATTTATTTTTGTATTTTTTGGCTGTTTTTGCATGTCACACGGATTCTAAGTTGACATAACACCGAAGGGAAAACAAAATGGCGAATTTAAAAATAAATTGAGGCGGCCAGCGGCAAGAGGATTGTGAGTTGGGGATCTCAGTATGATTTGTCTATGCTTCATATAACCAACCTGGCCTTAAAATGAAACTTCACATTTTTATCTAAAAATGGAAATAAAAGTTCTAACTTCAACTATTCTCCGAACAAAAAACGAAAGTATCTCTCTCGGCTTTATAAAGTGCTCATCCTAAGGGTACGTTTTTTGCCTTGCAAGTGAGTGGGATTGCAGAAGGAAATGTCCGACTGTTGTCCTTGAATACATTTCAAGCTCTATGTGGTTTTTGAAATAAATGTGTTTTAGACTATCGTATCCAAAAACTCATGGTATTATACAATTTTTTGACTGCCAAATAAGAGAGAGAGAGAGACTAGACTATTTTTTATTTCATAAAATGTATAAACTCAAACAAAAAAACATAATATCTTAGTCTTTAGCGGTTTGGCCGAAGGCCGTCTACCAGACTGACATTTTAAACATTTGTAACAATATGTATACCTATTTTTTATACCTAATTTAACAAAATAATTTAAAAATTTTCAGCAATTATACAGTTTCGATAACGTAGGGCAATAGTTGTATATCTATATAATGCGTCCCAACCTCTGTCGCCGTTGAATATGCTTATCATTTCATTCAACTCAAGTGTACGTACTCCAAAGATATTTAAACGAATTTCTGTTAGAATGGGGCATACTGCTACGAAGTGAAATACATCCTATATATGGAACACAGTATAGGAAGTTCTGGGCGATGTGGAATGTAATTAAGAGGTAAAAGTTCCCCCCTTATTCTAAAGATAGTGGTTATCATATCGATGGATGCGCCATCCAAGAAATAAGTTTTGTCCCGTGGATAGTAGCTCAGTCTGCTATAGTATGACCTGTGTTGAGATGCCAGTGCTGCACTTTCAAATTGGTCATATAATCTTTGACCTGTTTTCTTCAGTAGGGTATTAAACCTAATCTTAAGAGATACTAACTGCTCATTGTGCGCAACAGATAGATTGTACTCGCAAGCAGAGGCCAGCCTTTCCCACTCTTGCACGCAAATTCCCTTGGTCGATATCATGTGCGATAAAACTATTTTTGGTAATCTGTGATCACTCATTGCCATAACTCTTATCACATAATCCAGGTGGAGTTTGAGTGTGTCCAAGAACAGGGGGGCTATACCTGTCTCCAAATGGAGCATGTAGATAGGCGAACTGCTCGGCAGTCTGAGTGTCCTTCTTATGAAATAACGAAGAAACTTTTCTACCTCTTCATATGGTCGGTATCCCCATACTTGCGCTCCATAAAGAACGATGGAAGATGCAGTTGCGCGGAATATTTTCTGCTTCGCGCTGTGCGATATGTTTTTATTGTTGATGCATCTTCCCCAAACTGCACCGACTGCACGCTTTGCTTCCGCTAATTTCGATGTTAAGTGCCTCTTCATGTTTAGGTTTGATGCAATCAAAACACCTAAGTATTTATATTCGCGCACAACTTCAATTGGCTCACCCTGATACGTCCATTTTTCCCTTTGACAGTACCTCCCACCGCCATTCCTGAAAATCATCATCTTCGACTTTGCTAGGTTAAGAGACAAGTTCCAGGTTTTGCAATAGATTTCTAGTTTGTTTATCATCAGCTGCGCACCTTCTATAGTATCTGCTAGGAGAGCCATATCATCCGCAAATAACAGCGCAGGAATGCGTGTTCCGCTTATCTCCATTCCTCCTTTAATAGCGTCTATTATGTCGTTAATATATAAGATGAACAGCAACGTGCTAAGAATACATCCCTGTTTTACACCCATAGTCGTTCGGAACTCCTCAGATAAGTGATTCCCATCGAGGATGAACGCCGTATTACTGTCATACATAGCCCTCAAAACGTTAATGACTTTAGTTGAAAGTCCAATTTTGTACAGTTTGTAAAAGAGGGCTTCACGTGGTATGGTATCAAATGCTGCTCTGAAATCTACGAAAAATACATATAGTTTTTTGCGCCTCTTTTTGTAGGTCTCAGCTATATTCACAAGTGAAAATATTTGGTCAATAGTTGAATATTTAGATCTAAAACCTGCTTGAAATTCATGCAGTATTTTTTCGTTTTCAACCCAAGTTGTCAGCCTATTGAAAAGAACAGCTGCAAATAGCTTGACTGCCAAATAATGTTGACAAACATGAGTTACCCCTGTCAATATGGAATAGTGTCCAAAAGTGATATCCCAATTGAATGATGCGGATAAGGTCGACAAAGAGGAACTCAGTGCCAAAACAGCCTAAGCCACATTTTCAAAAAAATTCAACTGATTGCACCGTTTGAATTAAAATTTTTAAATTTATAACATGCAAAAATGGCCTATGGCGTAGTCGGAACTGTATTGCTGATATTGCGGAAAACTTTTTCTTCCCTATATGAAATTCGAAAAAGCTTCGAAGCCAAAATGGCCTACGCCACTTAGGCTAAAAAGCATTCGGGGAAATTCAAATATATGTTGGTTAGGCCGTTATGGCATCTGAGCAAAAATAGACATGCATAATTTTGTCTGTGCAAAATAAAGCTTTTTGACAATGCAGGCATATCATTTCATGTTTAATGTTCTACAGCGAAAGGTGACTTTTGTATTCTCGTTGTTATTTATTAATTTGGTATTATTTTGAAGGTTTCATTTAGAGTCAGTGTTACAGTGAATATTTGTTAATTTCGTTAATACTTTTAAAGAGGTACGTTTTTAAACTTCGTTAGTTATATCCATGCATATATTTTAATTGAAATATTTATCAATTAGCAAACACAAGTAGAGCATGTCGGAGTCAGACTATTTGTTAGATTTTGAGAATTCCGGGTCGGAGTATGTGCCTTCATCATCATCATCTAGTTCAGTGGGAAATTCCTTCCCTGGGCCGTCTGGCGGCCATATGGAAACAGAACATTCCAAAAGAAAAATAGAAGTTGAAAAGGGAAATTTATTGAAAAAAGCTACCAGGAAACGAATTCTTAACAAATCGAAATGGAAAAAAAATGTAAGTAAACTTCAAAGAGCTACTGGTAAAGCGTACACGAATGTGAGGGGAGTTGTTAAAGCAGCTAAAATTTTAAATGCATCAGAATGCACATGTCCGTTGAAATGCCATAGAAAATTTAATTACAACGATCTGACAAGAATTTTTGAAAAGTTTTATGAAATTGGAAATCATGACTTACAAAACGCGTATATATGCGCACAAGTATCAGTAACAGAAAAAAAGAGAAGCTACAAAAAATCTGCTGGCAGTAGTCGTAGATTCAATACAAGAGGCTACAAGTTTCCAAATGAACAAAATATTGATACTCATGTGTGCAAAAGCTTCTTTAAACAAATACTTCAAATTTCTGATGGTCGAATAACACGCGCACTTAATTATAAAATGCCCGGAAGTGAAACAACTACACCTAAAGTGGACCAAAGGGGAAGACACCCACCTCATAACAAAACCGACGTTAGGTCTACACAACTTGTTAAAGATTTTATTAACAAATTACCCAGATATAAATCCCATTATTCCAGAAATAAAAATATTCAAAGAGAATTTTTGGCTCCAACGTTAAATATTACAATTTTGTACAAACTTTACCATGAAACAGTGGAGCCCGATAAAGCTGTTTCCAAGTTCGTTTTTACGAAGATATTTTCCGAAAACTTCAACTTGCATTTTCGAGCTCCTATTTCCGATAGCTGCAAAAAATGTGACTTATTTAAAGTGAAGATAGAAGCCGCAAGTGATGCATCTGAAAAGCAGCGGCTCTCAAGTGAACGAGATTTGCATCACCGAAAAGCCGAGTCAGCTAGAAATGGGATGAAAGTAGACTCTCAATTAAACAAAAACGAGTATGCAGTTATAGCCTTCGACCTTATGAAAACTCTTCCAACACCGGTAATCTCCACAGGAGTAGCTTATTATAAAAGACAGCTTTGGACATATTGTTTGGGCATCCACGATTTAATAACAAGAAAATCTTTTATGTATACATGGAATGAAGGAATTGCGTCACGCGGTCCACAAGAAATTGGATCTTGCATTATGCATTATATAAAAACGAATGTCAAGTGCAACAAATTGATCATGTATAGTGATCAATGCGGAGGACAAAATCGGAATATAAGAATGAGCACAATTTGTAATTACATTGTCAATAACTCTTCTTTCAAAGTTAATGTGATTGACCATAAATTTTTGGTATCTGGCCACTCATTTCTGCCTTGCGATCAAGATTTTGGTCTTATAGAAAAGGAAAAACGATTCTATAGGGACATTTTTATTCCTGACGATTGGGACCGTGTTATCTTAAGTGCAAAAAAAAAGGAACCGTTTAACCTTGTTAAAATGTCCGCAGAAAATATTAAAAGCATTACTTCCTTAGAGAAATTAATCACGAATAGAAAAATGTCGGTGGATAAGAAATCTAAAATTGAGTGGTTGAAGATTCAATGGCTCCGATTTGAAAACAAAAAACCTTTTATTATCCAATTTAAATACTCAAACAATGAAGATGTTTTATTCCAAGAAGTGGATATTTCGAAGAGAAATACTAATAAAAAAATGGATATTGAATTGGAGTCACTGTATCCCGAGGGTAGATCCATAGATGCGGCGAAATTCAAAGATTTGCAAGAGCTAAAAGAATTCATCCCGCCGATATACCAAGAATTCTACAATACTTTGAAAACGAATTTGAGGGCTGTGGAAGAGGACATTGAAGAGGAGGAGGATGATTAAAGTTTTTTTTAATTAATACGATTTTAGTAAGTTACTAAACACAAATTAACAAAGATAAGTAATTAATATGAACATCTATTTTCTTATTACAGACTAAACGGCCTATGGACGATTTGTTAACAGATTTCGATTTTCAGTGAATTCCAAAATGGCTTAAGCCACACTTTTTTTTTTGTTTTATAACTTAATCTACTTTTTTCTTATTAGTTATATACACTGTATTAGTTCAAACTAAAAAAAATACTATTTCGACTTATTTACGAACAATAAAAAAAAAAAACTGTGTTTCAAATTTCTTATTTTTTTCAAACCCACTTTACGCAGTTCGAACATTTTGCGCTTAGGCCGTTTTGGCGCTGAGTGCCTCGTGCCTGCAGTATTATGGTGTATACAATATTTGTCAGAGAGTGAATGGGAAATATTAAAGTGATTGAACGCTACGACCTTGCCACTTTTCAATATGAGAAACGTCGTATAAGCTTTTTGACTGCATTCAAACAAGAGGCGCAATTTTTCCTTTATCGTATAAAATGGTATTTCTATCCAAACGTAAGCAGATTAACTCTGGGGGTATTGGCTCTGAAAGACTTGATTTCACAATCGGCCTGTCGTATCCAAAACTCATCACTGGCTCGCTCTCAATGAACCGGCAAAGTCTTATCTCCTCTTGCAATAGATAAGATTATTCCCAAAAATAGAAACACATCGCTCGGTAAATAAAATATTTGTTTAACAGCAATGCAATGTCACTTGCTCACACAGTTGTACATAATTCTAATCTTTTGACTATCACGAACGCTAATTCTCAATCGCTGCCCAATGGTCACGGTCTTATCCTTTGGTACAATGGTTGGCTTGCCATTTTTTGAAAACGCAGTTGCTGGGTAGTGCATCACGCTGTTATAGTCATAGGGAACACCGAAATTTGTCACAAAACTGTTTGGGTACTTTTGGAAGTTGTGCTCCTTTCCGCTTTGGATGTTTTCCGACTTGACCTCCACGTAAGTATCACGGTCGAATGAGTTTTGTTGGTGAAAAAATCCCAACGCATGGATAAGCTCGTGTATTATGGATCCCTGTTGAAAGCATCCGGAGCCAACGGGAGCAAGCAGAAGATTGATGTCTTGTGCTCTACCCTGCCGGCCAACATAGGAATTGCAACCACTGCCGTTGTCAGTAATGTTGATGAAGGCCGTCGAAGTAGCGTTCGCTAATCGAAAACGAATGCAAGTCTTTTCTTCGATGGTGTTCATTGCCAGACGTATGTATGCACTGTGAAGTGAGTCTGTCGGAATAAAATAAATAAAGAGATTATTTTTATTGGAAGAGGATCTTAGCTCACCAAAGCATGAGCTGATCTTGTAGTAGACGATGCCCTGCTGCCATTTGAAGTTTGTAGACAAGAGGCCATTCCGCATAAAGGCGGGGCGACGCATGTGCTCTTGCGTTGGATTCAACTTCATGTCGCCTTCAAAATAATCGTCTTGCAGCTCTGGATGTAGTCTACTCACCACCGACCCACAACTTGAGTGTGACGTGACGAAGAGAATGACACAGATGTACTTCCCAAAAGACATGACTGCGGTAACTGATACCCTACTGGTGGGACTTGCCTGATATTTATACGGAGGTGCGAGTAAATACTTCATAATTGGCTCAATATTTTCAACTGGCTTATCAGATGCAATCAAGCACGCTTGATATCGCTTATGCATATCCAACAGTTGACAAATTTTGAAGCTTTTGCAATCTCCCATGCTTACAGGAATAAAGAACTCGATAGAAGTATACTTAACGAAGAACAATCTTTTCATGCAAATAAAGATGACCCTATATATTCTTGTCTAAACAAAAAAGTATTTATGTTATCTACAGGGAGAACAATTCCAGCTCCAGATGACACATATTGCGAAATCGGTCTCATTAAAAACTTCTGTCACAATCAAGGCCATCGGCAATTCCGAGAGAACAAAATTCCATCCGAACAATTTTTGTTCCCTGGAAAATATTCCTCCTATCGCGAATCTCCATAGTAATTTATTTCCCCCGGAATTCTTTGAAAATATCTTCGCATGCATTTAATGTTGTCAATTGTGATTTATTAAATTGTCATTTAAGCTCATATTTGGGAATATTTTGGAAGTCAGAAGTCCTTTCCAAAATTCTAACAATTTTTGAAACAAAATTGTGTTCCGCCGACAAAATATCATTAAAGTTTTACGAGTGTACATTGGTACATTTTGTAAAAAGGACTTTTAACAATATACTTGCTTGATTCAAATTTGTTGCTGTCGGTTGTTTGAAGTATACCAATCCAATGCCAAATATATTTTCGCGGTTCAAATTAACCAAATTAAAACAAACAAAAACAAACGCAAAAGACTTCAAACTCCCATAGAAACTGGTTACGATTTTATTTTTCAACCTACAAATTTACGAAGGAAATATTCCGGGGGGAATCCCATCAAATTCCGTGGGGAATTTTTGTTCAAGATACCAATTTATTCCGGGGGGATTTTCTCCCCTTTTTCGAAATTCATTGCCGATACCGGGATCATCGTAATTTTTTTTTTTAAATTAGGACTTAGTGGAAGGTAAATGTCCGTGGGTTATAATCGATCAAGACTGAGGTTTTTAGCTCAGATTTTGGTTGAACCAATAATCCAATTGATGGCTTAGCGAATATATGACGTTTTAGTTTTCCATCTTGTGTGTTGAATGTACTTTGTTTTATTCCCATCAATTCGAAAGCAGAAAGTCCCGAAAAAATAAATATTGTGGTAAAAAACGCTATCAAAAAGTGGACGACCTACCCTATAGCCTCAGGGAGTCTCAAGACATATTAAAAAAAAATGTTTCGCCAAACTTCGTCCACTATGTTTAACGCCAACTCGTAACAGGCATAAGACCACCTGCAATTGTGTTAAATGTAAGAATAAACATCACAACCAAAGTTAACAGCACCACATATTCAAACCCCCATAGCACTGTAGCGCACACGCCTGGACATAACGCATTTAAATAAATCACGCATCCACTCTCACCGGCCAAATTGAAAAATATTCACTAATAAATCTCCAAATACAATCCATATATCGCGAAATACTTAATTCATATCATTATCCATTATCCGCACTTCATGATACAAGCGGTCTGTTTAAATTCGCGTTCTCATTAAGCGCAGCCCGATTGGCAACATCTATCCCACCCCCGGCGATGGCGGTATTGCTCCCTTAAGCAATTACAAACACTCCGGATGGAGCCGGTATGATATTGTCGGTGTTGCCCCAGATCGGTGTCAGGGTAAACCGCATTTTAATTGAAAATAAAATGTTATTACAATTTTATTTACTTAACCTCACTCGCTCTTCCAGTTGTTCATGCATGCGACTGAACACACATCACGGGTCCCAAAGTGGGCAATTACATTGCAATTGGGGCCAGCCAGACCAAAGGGAATAATGCCTTCGTGCCGCCCCAAAGGACAAGGGTTCTGTTCTGTTCTGCTTCTGAGCATTAATCATTTTCCGTAATGGTGATCGAAATTCTGATGAAAAAACAACAACAAATAAATCAAAATTAACACAGCGACCGCTAGTACTTGGAATTAAGTCGATAACGAGCATAAATCAGTCGCACCCACTGAAATGAAGATAGGTATCTTCAGTTTAAACCAATTTTTAAGACCACCAGATAAGGGTCGCAGATTTCACCCAATGATTTAACGATTTAGACCTAGTGCTCACCTTTTAAATGGCAATGAAATCACCTGGTAATTTCACGGCCCCCCATCTGTGGTAATCATATTCCACAGAATGTGCCACAAATTTCCCTCATAATGGTATAGATACCCCTCATCATATTGATCCTACCGATTCCGTTCAACCACTTAAAGGGGCAACCCTAAACCCAAGATGTAATCGCAACGAGAACACCACTTGAAGCTGTAACAAATCAATCCCTTCCATTTGCAGTGACGCCCACCATCCATTACTTCTACAGCGGTACTATATCGGAGCGGCATTGAATTCGAAACCCGAAACACAGAAGAAGGACGATGATGGCGACGAAGACGAAGAGGCAATGCCGTCGTGAACGACAAGGCATCTTAACCCAAATTGAGACATCTATTCAGAAAGCAATTTGCAAAATGAAGTAGTCCCTTGCCAGCATGAATCAAGAGGCCAGGTGCGGAACCACCTTCTCACACTTGCACCTCGTACTTCGTGTCGACCTGAATTCCGAATTACTGTATGTAAATAAAATGTAAAGAGCAACTACCCGGCAACACCATCCACCATCATCACCCCGACCCCAGTCGGCGTCGTCATCAACGTTGGTCGCCATCTCTGGGCACAAATAGGGACTAAGCACTATTTTCGTAAGCAATCTGGGGAGAAAACGTACTTCCATCCAAGAGCAATGGATGGCAGCGTGTATCCTTCAACATTCTCCGCACAAAACATTTTCCTACCAACCTATTTCAACTCTCTTTTTCTATCCAATTGAGTGATCCGGTGATTAAGTAGTGTACGGGTACACCGATTCACTTCGAGGCTCATCCTAGCGTATCGAGTGAGAATATCCTCAAGGACGAGTTGGTCACAACAACGGAATGGTATGCCTTTCGATGAAGAAGAAGTCGATGCATTTCTCTCGGCATGAATGAATGCAAGCACTCTACTGACATCTTCTCATTGAGCCAACAAACAAGCACTATTACCATTAAATCGATGCAGAGCGAAGGTCCTTTTGTGCACGAGAATTTCGCAATAAATTCGAATCGTAATGGAATTTCATTACTGCCCCATCCATCCGTTTTGAATAAACGGGAAAACATCTTAAAGATCATCCTCATCATCTGCCTCACGGAATCCCATTAGATGACAATTTGTATTATGGACACGTTTTAAGTGTTAACCGTCGTAAAGGATTAGAGGCGAACTTCATTATTTTAACTGTCGTGGGATTTTTATTTTTATCTTCTTTGCGACACTGTCACTGTCTCGAATTTAATGAATGATAAGCCGCTCCTTGGTGTGTTTGTGTTCGTGTTGCGGGATATCTATGGTATGGTACTTCTGTGGAATGTCTTCTAATCCGTATTAATTATGAAAAACGATTTTACTTATTCCTGGAAAGGCGGAGGCAAGGCGACACGACAATGAAGAAATTTGGTTTAAAGATTGACAACGAACTTGATAGTGCTCACACTGAAAGTTTGGGTTGCGTGCCTCCATTCAGGAAGGGATAATAGCAGTTAGAACTTTCTGGAGAAGGAAGCGAGTTGATCGTCTTTAAGGATTATAGTGGAGTAGGTGAGGTGCAGGAAGCGAGCGCTTAGATTTGTGGGTGAATGCGAGAGCCTCTGGGATGGAAATGTATACTGCTTTTGGTGTAGAGTTGGAATGGATGTGATTCGGGATGAAGAGCGACAGTGGCTGCAGTGAAGGGGGAGGCATACATTTTATCGATGAATTTTATTGCCATAGAAATCTAGAACCCCTTTGCAATTTTTGAACGCCAATTATAGTCAAACATGTAAGTTGCTTAAGGACAACTTTTACTTTACTATCCATTCTGCAACTGCTCCTGTTTTTTTGTATAATCTGCCCTGCTACTGAGCTAGTCTACTTTCACAATGCCAGTTCTAGCATATCACAGCTCCGTTACAGCTTTTGCTGCTGCATCATTCATTTGCTATCGCTCGGCTAGTACTGTGCTTCATTCTTGTAACTGCTGTGCTACCACTGCAAAACTTCTCCGTTACTCTTCTTCTTTTCCTTTCTGCTGTTCTATGTTCCATTATAGAATTTCTGTACAACGCTGTTGCTTGCCTCAGTGATATTCTACTCCTAGTCCACGACTGTTCTGCTAACAATTAAATACTTTGTCGTCAGCTCTGTAACTGTTCTGTTGTTGCTCTGCTATTGTCCTGTTTTAGTTCAGGAACTTCTAAAACCCTCTTATGAAACTTTCCTGTACCACTCATCGACTTCTCCTTGTCCTAGTACTACTCTGCGGCTGGTCACTTTACGACTCAATTTATAATAGTCTTCTGCAATTCTGTATGTGATCTGTAATTGCTCTGCTACTTCTCTGGTTAAACTTTGGAAGTGTTTTGTGTGCTTATAGCAATACTTGACATGATAAAAAAATATGTAAAAAGGATTTTCGAAGAAGACAGTGGAAACTGGAATATTAGTTGAATCGAATACTGAACCAAACAGGCCCCCACCAGTCGAATACACAAGCCCACTCGAATCATCGTTCAATCTCTGACACTCTGACACTAATGCCATCCAAAAATCTACTACTTAGTTCAGCTTCCAGATGTAAAAGGAAACTAGATTACCCTGGCACTGTGAAGTACTACTTGTATTTCCCCTTAATAATATGACCTACAATCCATCGCCCTCTCTGTAGATACCCATATCATCCTTTACAAATTGTTCGAATAAAAGTAACCGCTCATACTGCTAACTGCCTACAGCTCAATTACCCCCCCAGATAACATGAGAAAATATAGTTCCAACATTCCGATTAAAATCTGAAACATTCTTTCATCACCCCAGTGCAATCATCATCATCCTTGTCGGCTCCGACTGTTTGCTTTGCCCTCAAAAGACCATGTAATAGCGGAGGGAAAGTGGAAAAAAAAAACTTTCCACCGTCCATCGCAACCAACCAACCAACTATTATCACCATCATTTCTGTCGTCATCATCATAGTTTTCCATTGCAAGAGTGTGGCTTTGCCTGACGCGACACCACCATCATACTGTGGGGAAATTTAATTCCTAACACCTAAAGCTGTCGTTACACAAATTACACCGAGATAGCTGTAGGATAATAAAATTAGAGCAACAAAAAATTGAAATGTTGAACTGCTCCAAATGCAATAACGAAAAGGACACGACGACAAGTTAGTATATACGCTGCCATCGTCCCTTTGCCGAAATGAGCATTTTCAATTGGATTCCTCCCCGGCGTCACTTTTAATTCAATAAAAATTCTGTAATTGCATGCTTCAATTTCAATTTTACAACGACCGTCGACGACAAGGATCACTACGACTGAGCGACGATGAAATGGAAATATGCCCCAAAGGACGAATTCGAATGTTTAGTGGCAAACACCTCATAGCTAGGTGTAACCGTAGATAGTAAGAGTACGGCCCGTTGCACAGGATGGCTATCTTGATCTGGATGTTAACTATCCGTACAGTATAAGCTACAACCGTTAGTTGGTCCTCTACCTGGACGAGGCAAAACTTGGTGTATATGCATTTTTTTTTGTGCGCACAGCAATTTTGTCATTTCTTTTTCGAATGAATCAAGCGCGCTCATCCCTGCGTGCTAGTGAAGGATGTCTTTCAGTCCTTGGACTGGACTCTTCAATATCTCTTCCCCTTCGCTTTAATTGAATCGCAAGAAGTAATTAGCAATTGGAATTGCATAAGAAAAATTCATTACAGCTCCAGAAGTTGGGTGTTCTCTTTTGAAACTCTCTTCTGTTTGTTATCCCTGCTCGTCCTTGTAATAGGACAATCATACTTTTTTTGATTATATGTCCATAATAGGACTTCAACTTTAACACTAATCGGAATTTGTTTTTTATTCTTTCTGTCTGGTGGAACAAGTTTTCCAATAAAAAGCAATGGCACGAGGACGTAATTTTTTGTTTCACGTTTCCTCGAGAAAGGGTGATGTGTAGGTAAAAAGCGGAGATTTTCATTCAAAGATATTTCCATTTCGAACATGATTTTTAAGCAGACTGAAGGAGGTGGAGAAGTGCTGCACTTCAGAGTTAAGTGACCGGAATTAATGCGGCCAAAGGATAACAGAAACTTTTTCGAGAACATTT
Source organism: Cheilosia vulpina (assembly GCA_916610125.1). Classification (NCBI taxonomy): domain Eukaryota; kingdom Metazoa; phylum Arthropoda; class Insecta; order Diptera; family Syrphidae; genus Cheilosia; species Cheilosia vulpina. The sequence continues at coordinate 7,945,819 of OU744280.1, read as the reverse complement.
CAATAATCATTATTGGAAAAGTTCCATTTAGCTGAGCAAATAGAAATAGCTCCAGTCGGACTTTTGTATATGGAATATGCACTTTGTTTTCTATGATCCAGTTCAGAGGCTAATCGTGATGTAGATTAGTTTGTAAGCGACGGCTTCCTTGGCAGAAATTATTGAGTGACTGGAGTGTTGAATACTCGGGCATAAACTTCAGTTTTTTAAAGCACTCAATCACAGCCTCGCTGTCGTCTGGGTGGCTTTACATTTTCACCAGTAAAGTGCCATCTCAAGTGAAAATACACAAGGCTCCTCCTAAAATCGTTCATTCAACATGGTGTGATTGAAAAGTTGAAAAGTTATGTCGCCTAACAGATGCACATTTATACATTGTCCAGGGGTTGTAAATAAGCTTTTGGTAACTACACCAGCTGAATCAGGTATATTGACACCAGTTGTGTAACCTTTGTTTTGTTAATCTTGTGGTCAGTTTTTGAACACCAGACGGAATAAATTGAGAATCACCAATTGCAAAATTTTGAGTTGCAATTTACGAATTATATATTTCTCGCAAATCACAGCGATTGAAAATGGCGTAGAATGAAAAATTCTGTTTCACGATTAGAAGTCATAAATCGAGCTTCATTTATTTGTAGTGTTTACCACTTTCAATTATTATTTCAATTATTTTCAATTATTTATTTTATTTAAAAGGTATGTACATTAAGATATGATCTTTTATAGTACTTAGAGTTCTCACTTAGGAAATTTGAATAGTCTTAAAGCTAATTTACATTAAGTAACTTAATATAAGGGGTGAAAGAAAGGAGGAGAAAAAAAAAATATCAAGTTCAGATTTAGTGGGATGAGTTGGAAAAATGAAGAAGGATTGCACTTTTAAAATTGATAGGGTTTGAAATGTTTTTGATTCTAGAGGGTAGGGAGTTCCAAAGTCTAACAGTATGAATGAAAAATAAACGTGAAGAGTGAAGGTAATTACAACGAGAGGGAATAAGGTTTATAGTTCTAGAGGAGCGAGTGAAATTAAGTCTGTCATACAAGTAAGACGGACATTGAGTACTTATAATTTTGTGTAAAAATATACAGTTCCTGGCGTTGATGTATTCCTGCACAGTACAACCAATCAAACCCCTGGCGAGCACAGAAACATGATCGTATCTACGAATGCCGTGAATATAACGCACTGCATCGTTAAAGGCAACTTGCAGTTTACGCTGGGATAAGGAGTCAAGACTGCTGTAGACTACCTCAGCATATGTTATGAGAGGTAAGACTAAGGTCAGTACCAGCTTTCGTCTTGTTTCCTGTGGAGTGAAATAGGCACTGATCCACAATTTGCGAAGGCACCCGTAAATACGACCAATGACTACGTTGGTGTGATTATAGCCCGATAAATTTCGGTTTATTATATAGCCAAGACTAGCGACTGACTCTACAGCTTCAATTTTATTGTTATTTAGAAGTATGTCAGGTAGGAGACATAGATCAAAAGTATTTTTGGAAATTGGAATTACTTGCGATTTTGATGGATTTAGCAGTAACCCATTTGCTACTGACCAAGTGTGAATATTTCTTAAATCCTCGTTAAGAATAAGAACGAGGTCACTGAGGTTGCTGAAAGGCTTCGCTAAGTGCAATTGGACATCATCTGCATATAGGTGTACTGAAGCATATTTACAAACTGATGGAAGGTCATTTATGAACATGCAGAATAGTATCGGTCCTAATATTGAGCCTTGGGGAACTCCCTGCTTAATTTCTTTTAAGGTGGAAAATCGTCCACCAGAAATCACCCTTTGTGATCTGCCAGACAAAAAACAAATCATCAATTTGACTGCTCTTTCACTAAAACCGAAGTTATTCTTGAGCTTCCAACACAGGATTTTATGATTAACACTATCGAAGGCTTTTGAGAAATCCAGCAAGCAAAGCAACGAAACAAAACCCCTATCATAATCTTGCCTTAACTCTTCAAGCAAATTAACCATAGCTGTAGAACAGTTGTGATTAGCTCGAAAACCGGATTGCTGAGCATACAACAACTTATTCTGTGATAAGTGCTTCGTTATCTGCCTTGCCATAACCTTCTCAAAAACCTTAGACAGACAAGGAAGAATGCTAACCGGTCTAAAATCAGCAGGAGAAGATGGGTTCGTTTTCTTTGCTATTGGCAGAACTCTTGCAATTTTCCATAACTGAGGAAAAGTTGATGTTGTTATGCACCAGTTAATTACATGAGTAAGGTGAGAGATTATTTGAGGTAGAATCAGTTTGATGAAACGTATTGGAAGGCCATCCTCACCGATGGAATTAGACTTTATAGTTGTTACGCATTGAGCGATTTCCACTTCGGTGGCTACCACAAAATCATCGAGCATCGGTACAGAGCTTACAAAGTCTTCCGTTCGAATAACAGCAGTACAACTAGTAGTGGGATCAACACCCAGAAATAAGTTGTTTAGTACATCCGGATCAAGAGCACATTTAGCGTCACTGCCGCTGGAGATGCCAATTTTTCGAAGGTTACTCCAAAGTTTCTTCGCAGGCAGGGAAGTATTTAGTTTGGAGGCATAATAGTTTGTTTTTGATGTACGCAGGACCGAGGTTGAATAATTACGCGCCACTTTGAATGCAGACCAATTAACATCAGATGGTCTATGCTTCCATTTGCTGTATAATCTGTTCCTAGATTTAATAGCACTAACTACCTCCGAGGTAAACCATGGACAAGCTTTGTTTTGAATTCTGACCGTTTTGATTGGAACATATTCATCATACAACTTAACTAGTATGGACTGAAGCATCCTTACTTTTTCATTTGGGTCAGCAGATAACCGGCATTGTTCCCAGGGAGCCGTGAGAGTTGCGATTTGAAGGAGATTGGCATCTATGGAATTGATTTTATATTTAATTTAATAGGTCAATTTCTGATTTACCAACACTGAATAATGAATCAATGAAATCTAATAATAACTTAACACAATGTAAGACGATTTTCCTAGGACGTTCGTTGTAATTACTGTTACACTGCGATTGATGGTTTGGTGGACCGAAAAGGACTTTTTCTCAGTCTTCCTAAAAACTATCAATAACAGTGCTGGTTCTTTTGCTAAGTTTCGTATTTTTTTAATAAAAATAAAATATAAATGTACATATTTAAAAAAAAAATCCCAAGAGGAGTCAAAATTAAAAATAAAACAAGTTAAAAAAAGAAAATGTTCTCTACATCTCTGCTTTACAAAAGCAGCGCTTTTTAACATTTTCCAAACATTTTTTTATTGTTTGAAGGATTTTCTAAGGCAGAATTTTGTAAAAGAACTTTGACCTATTATGAATGTTTCAATCGTTAAATCCAATAAAGGGAAAGATAAGTTATGCGTGGAGAGAAAAAACGCGCGAATAAAAGCGTCAAAAACACGCCCGAAAAAAAGTGTCAAAACAAATTGATAAAAATCGCGTCAAAAACGTCTGAAACGATCAAAAAACGTGTCCGAAATATTCTTTTAACTTAATTTTAATTTTAATTTACGGGCCCACTGAGGCTGGGGAGTGAACTGGTTAATGTGTTATGGAAATTATGATCTGGCGCGGCAACGAGAGTAAATTCTGCCGAATTTTAATTCATGAAATTAAAAAATTTCAGTTTCAACCAGGAAATAAACCTGAGACTATGACATTCATTCAAATTGACTTTTTTAAGACGAATTGATCAGTGATCACAAAGACGAAAATGGTATGTTTTTGAATAAGACATCCGTATCAACTATTATCAAAATTTATTTAACTTAAAATTTGAACGCCTAGCGAAGCAAGCGAGGGTCCGCTAGTGGATTATAAAGCATTTTCGAATATATCTTCTAAGTACCTATTGCAAAATAACAAAAACTATGTATAAATCTTTATTTTATCAGTATATACATCTCGCTATTAAAAAAGAAGTATAAATTGGAATGGATTTAAAAATAAGTAATCGAAAAGGATTTTTAAGGTTCATATCAATGGCACGTTTTGTAAATAATTTGTTTGTATTTTAAATTTCAGTATAGACAGAGATACAGCCCCAGACAAATCCCGTTGTTTCCGGACGATATGATGTCGTATGAAAAAAGAAATTATAAAATTTGTATATTCAAAAATAACATAAATAATAAAACTATGAATTTTGGTTTGTAAATCACAAGATATAAGTTTTAAATTGAGAAGAAAAAAAATGCTACTTTCATATGCGATGATAAAGCGCTATGCAGTATGTTCCAATCAATTACAGTGTCAACTTTCATGGGTTGAGCCTTCAAAAATTGAGTTCATTAGAAAAGTAATCAGTTAACTGGGTTACATCTAAGGGCTTCGATCAGTCTTTACTAATTCAAGCTTAGGCCTCCCTTTCAACGGATTAGGCGAGCTAGAACGCTGAAAAATAGTCCAAACGTATATAATTTCATTTCGAGGTCTTCACGACTGACTGACGTCTTTAAGGATACTAACCTTGTAATCAAGTTAATAGAAATACCTCACACATTGAGTTGAACAACGACTGGCTCTGATGGAAGGTTCAATGACAACAGCCAAGTGATTGATGACACTTTGTTTCAGTATAAAAAATACTGCAAAATCCGACAGGATATGCCACCGACAGGCAAGTGCAAATTTGGCTCTATTCCACGGAAAGTTTCCCAGTCGTTTTTATTAAGCGATATCAATTGGCCACGAATTTAGCTTGATCTGACCTTTTCTGGTAAAAAAATCGTGGCTATGCTTCGAGCCTTTTGGAGACGAAAAGACTCGACACCGATCGCCTGAATAGTTACATTATTTGGCCTCCTGAACTAGTTGCCAAACATCTTTGTATCTACTAAAGCTCCTCCCCGAACTATTGGCAAAAATACAATTAAACTTCGATTTTCAACTTAGGATTACGCACTTTCAATGCAAACACCGTCCTCATCCATCCCTAGAGGCATAGCATCTATGAACTGCGTGCAATGGCCCTCATCAATCTTTGCAGGAAAGCAAACACAGTCCCACTCCTGTAACGACCTTGTTCTGCTCTGCGAGTATTTACTTCCACCGTTTCCAATGTCGTTCATTTATAAGCCCTCTGTGGAATATTTTTTTTTTAACTCACGGATACCGTTGATACGAAATCGACATCCATGCGCACTATATAACGTTTTGCCAATAATAATTCTTTCATTTTTCTAACTTGTATAGGTCTAGGCTTTCATTCCTTTATTTACCCTCAGCAGGACGGTGGGGAAGAGTTTACTTCGTTTTTGTTCCCTTCTGTGGTCTGCACTTTCCCTCTGACAGTGTGTTTGGCCAACGGGGAACGAATGTACATATTGGCGCAAACAATATTTCACCGCAAGTATCATAAATCTCGGGTAGAATCAATATTTTCCCCAACTGAAGGTAGTTTGGATGCGAAGTCAGTGTCCTTGTCAGAGTTACTGTTGAAATTGCGAGTGGCGCATCGTTTTGACCAAACTTTAACCCCATGCTAATCCCTTAGCCGTTTGCCATACAATTTATATACGAGGATGGTTGATCTGGTGCGGGAGGAATTACCTGATGTGGTACGGCAAAGGATATGGGTTTGCGTCGGAACAGCTAGTATTGAACTTATTTATGGCAGTGAATCGAAGAGATTACGGAGAATGTGCGGTGGGTGAGGTTCCCTTTTTTCATTTCGCTTAAAGCCGCCAAGGCTTTCAGCTGAATTACCTCGAAAGCGAATGTTGCCAAGGAGTTGCCTTTTTCATTATTCCCGACCTGTGGTGTGGCATCGGAGGGTGGCATCGAAACCTTTAGTGAGATGGAAATCAAAAGTAGAAAAGAATACATCCTGAGAGTGAAATAAACAGGGTATTGGAATGTAAGGACTGTAGAGATACTAGACTCCAAGGAAGATTAATGTGAATAGACGCCTATGGCTGGGAGGAAAGTAACGATGTTTAAAAGGTCCATAAGGATGTAAAAGATTATTATGTAAGAATGACCGTTTTATGTCAGTTTATCGGGTTAAATTAATGAGAGCTGTTTGTATTTTTATTTTTTATGTTGAAAAAGATGCCGTATTAAATTTTAAACAGCATTTTTCGCAATGTTCTGATTTGATGAAGATGAATGGTTGGGAGGTTATCCTGGACTATTGAAAAAATGAGCCTTAGTTGGTCTACTTTGGATTTATTAGTTCAACAGAACAATTTTACAATGAACTTGGAACAAATATTCGGAGACTTTCCTAGGGTTCGCTTTAAAATGAATAATATGTGACACAACTTTTCTTTGATGAGGAAATCACGATCTTGGTGATGAAATATATCATCTGTACAGCTTAATTTAAGGATACAAATCACTTCAGATAAATGCTTGAAAGAGAAATGGACTCCATCAACAGTGACTTGAAAAAAAAAAAAAATAGCGTTCGATGGTAAATTTTGTACTCTCTTGCATTTCATTGGAATGCGAAATTTTCGTAAAATTCCAAAAACTCTCACACACACTCACAATCTGCTTAAGCACCTCTGCACGACCCCTGATCTTCAAAAATCTATATTTTTCAAGTATTTCATTGCAGCAATTGATACGAGCCAACCATGCCGCTAATCAACTCCTGCTGCCAACCCCTTTTCGAATCAATCAAGCCAATTGCCACCTACAAGTCAATTTATCGCTGAAAATTAATAATCCCAGTCTTTCGAAAAGGCTTAAGGCACAGCATCTCCAAAATTTATTACCTGTAATTGAATGTCCATAAAATTAACATCCTTCCTCGGACAAACCATTATAGATTATGTGTGTCACTAATTCCCGTTCCACTCCCCGATAACAAATCTTCGCCTACAGATGGTTAACGCTTACACACATCGTGTGCAATCGCACGGTTTACGATTATGTCACCGAGCCTAGAAGGCGCAAATATTATTTAAGCCGACAGAATGAAAAAAAAAAAGCATTCGTTTCTCCTCGGGTGTCCTGTCAATAATTCAAAACTTGGCGATGTGTTTATAAACTTTAGGCCATTAAGTCGCAAACAAAAGATGACTACAAGGCCTGCTGGGCTGCCTACTGTGCTGTGGATTTATGTTGGCCATTGAGAAGTGTGTAAGGGGCTTTATGATTAAGCTAAAAGGGTGAAACTGGTGTTGGTCCCTTTTGGGCCATATATTTTGGCAAATCGAATAAATCCAAACGGATGAACTGAGGCAAGGGAACGGAAAAGAATAAAAAACAAATATTTCGAAACTTTTTCGTGCACCATAATTCTTTATTGAATTTGTTTGCCTTCATATCAGAGATAGAGATGTGGTGTGAGGAGCGCGGGGCGACCTGAGCTCTGAGCGAATGACAAAGAACCATAGGGGTCCTGAGAGTCATTGCCTTTTGTATTTATTTTGAAATATGTTTTCATGACTTCATCGTTTTTCTGTATTATTTTTTTGTTAGCCGTAGTTGAAGTTGGACATATCCTGTATTGTACAGTCTGTGGCCAACAACAGGCGGCTAGCGATCAACAGTTGTTTAGTGATTTATCGCTCACAGAGGGTGGTCGATGAACGTACTTTATCTGTATTGGTTGATAATATATTAATGTGTGGAAACGGCAGCAGGATAGTTCGACAGTGTGTTGCAAAAGTATTCAAACGAAAATTGAAAGTATAGGTACTAGATATGTACTTGAGTGCAGACCGTTGACTGTATTGGTGAATTGGCACGATGTGATATTTGATGGACTTCAATTGGCCACGAATTTTGCTTGATCTAACCTTTTCTGGTAAAAATCGTGGCTATGCTTCGAACCTTTTGGAAATAGGTTAGTTATATAGATAGGTATAGGTTAGGTACTAGATATGTACTTGAGTGCAGACCGTTGACTGTATAAAGTTATCGTCTGAATTCTGAACATTTGAGGCGAATTGGCGCGATATGATATTGGACAGACCCAATGAAGAAATTATTTCGACAAGCTCGTACATAATGAGCGATGTCTTCAAAATGAATAGAGAAAAAAAAATTAGGATACAAGTACAAATGAAATTTGTGGGCATAAGTGCCTGGACAGAAGATTTTATTAATCAAAATCAAAGACCAACAATCTCTGAAAAATACTACACCCAAGTCCACAATTCAACTGAGTTCTGCCCGACTTAACCTCACCCACCTCTGTATAAAAACTGTAAAAAGGAGCACACACCTTCCACTACCAAATAGTCCCCGAGTCAAAAGTATTTATGCATTCAATGTTGTGAATTGGAATCGGTTCGTTGCCTTTTCACCCACACCGTTGGTATTGCTTCCGCACTAAAGGTAACAGATGGCAGTTGTGCTGCATCCCTAGACGATTTGGTTTCGATAAATTAATCGAGCGACCGCCCTGTGCTTTATTTCCATCCGCATCCTTACTTTATTTCAACATAATTTATGACCAAAGGTAATGGCCAAATTGAGTTCTATTCAGGATCAGGATAGCGTGTGTTCCTGTCATGTTGCCTTTTTGTGTTAACCAGTTGCAATCGCATCATCGTGCTTGTTATCGATGTTGGTGCGGCGAAATTAATGCAATTCATTCCATTGAACAAGATAATCGTTTCAAGGCAACAAGCTATGGATTCATTACAGACAGGTCGGCTCGTTTATCCACACACGTACGTACACAAACACCGAGAGCAATGTAAATATTGTGTTGTCATCGAATATAATGCCAGTATATCTGCACCAAGCTGACCTTATTCCGTTTAGTCTTCTTGCCAACGATAGGTGACTGAAATATAGTAAGACACGATTATTCTCACATCTTAGATCAAACAATAACAACAAGAGGAGCATGAGCGCACTGAACAATGCACACACAACATGCTATCGATGCGATAGAGGACGACGTGTCGTCCTTTCGATATGAGAGAGTGCCCCGTATAAAGGATGCCGTGTCGTGCAATTGATGCTTGAATTGCCTTCTGGATACACCTGACTGTACTCGGGCTCACATCAGAATCAATAAAACGAGGCCCATTCAAGTGGCACTAAATTGGGTCCGCCTAAATGAGCGTGTATGTGTGCCTGTATGTTTGAGTGCATGTCCTCCATCACTTGGATCAATATAGTGTGTCCTTTCAATATGTTAATAGAGGCAACAACACAGCAGCTGGATCGAATAGCAGATTTCCTGATGGATTATTTCCGGAGTCCTTTGTCATGATTATTTTACAAACCAAATAAACACACACACATACACTGTCAGCCATAACCTGGCACTGCGACGGATAGACACAAAATTCAATTATTCATACAATTTGCATAATTTCAAGATTCTGTTCAGATATCCTGTCAATCAGAGAGCAGTAGAAGAGCGGATTAATTTTACATTGTTTATGGATTGCGTATTCAGGGGGAATTTTGTAAATATTATGAATATGATGCCGATGTCGATGTGAATGTGAATGCGAAGGCTTCGCTTATCCTCCGGATGTGATGGCGATCTCTGGTGTCAGTCAGTAGATGATGTCGGCTTCGTCCAGTAGGACAAATTTTGTTTTATTTTGTTTTCAATTTTAATGAAATATCCTTCGTTCTGTGTGTATACAAATGAATGCTGGACATTGAGTAAATATATGACAATCGATTAAAAATGTAATGCACACCATAATGCCACCCATGTGCGCCTGGCCTATGTCCACATACCAACTGATGTGGATCGGTTCGTGATTGCATCGAGTTTCTATAATTTAAGTAAATGGAATTAAGTGGCCAAATGGGTAAACACTATCTCGTGCGTAATCGATGTGGGCGGCATGGGCACGGGCAGGCCATGCCATCAGGATGCATTGAATAAATATTGTAAATATGAAAATATTTCTTGTTTCCTTTGGTAAATTGATGATGTTGTGATTGTGAACAGATGAAGACCTCCTCGTGTCGGGGTGATTACTACAGGCACAGTTGACATTATTCAATTCACAAATAAAGCTGTCGTTTGGAAATCGAGTTGAATTCGATAGAACATTAATATTGATGGAGCTCCGACGAAGAGGATGCCATGCTGTAAGTCACAAGAGGGAAGTTATGCAGAGGCGTCTCGTAGTAACATGAATGGATAGGAGGGAAATTTTTGCTTTGACTGCTGTGCGATGTGAATTTTTGAAGACGAATAGATATGTATCTTCCTTGGCTGTAAATGGAATCTGTACGTATCTTGTTGTAGGTCTTATAAGATTTAGTATGACATAAACCATAATAGGAAATACGTAGGTACCTATCATCATGTGTAATTTTTCCTGTCATATTTTCACATATGGAAAAACTGCAGCAAAAAGTCGCATAGTCATTAAAATTAAAGGGTGTATGCCTCTCCCTATATGTTGACTAAGAGGTGTTTTTTTTTTTGAAGAAATACTTCTTTAGGCACGCTTGACTTGGAGGGTAAGCTGGTGAATGCGTCACAAAATCGTTACGGAAATTGCGAGCGGAAGTTGAGAGGGAGGTATAAGTTAGTGAGATAAAAACAGAGAGAGTTAAGTTTCGTTTCGAATATTTCTGTAGAGGCAAGAGAGATAGATGCGAGCACACATTTTCGTTCTCTCTTTCTCTCAGTCAGTTACGTTTCATTATCTAAGACACATCATACAGTGAAGCTGTGATACCAGATCGGGGGATCTATCACTTTTTGCGGGATTTTCTCACTAATAATAAGCTAAAAGGGACAACGGGATTTTTCAGACCTCATAGTACAAAAAGAAAGGGATTTTACTTTTTGGTCAAATTTTGTTCCTTATTGCTCATTTTATTAAGAATAAAAAAATTATTCAACCTACGATCAAATTAAATGTTTTCATGTTTAGAAAAAAGTCATTCAAAATATCTAAACACTTTCATTTTCTTTTTTTTATTTCCCTAAACTGATTCATAAAATGACATATATGTCTGTGAATGAATCAAGAGTATTTTTTTAAATAATAAATTTATTTATTTTGTAAACATAAAAGGGATATTTTGAGTATAACCGTGGGATAACTTGCCTCTAAAGTCTGGTATCACTGCAGTGCAGGTCTATTGTCTGTATCACACTGTAGGAGCAACAGAGGCAGGTGCTAGCACACAGTTTCTTTTCATTCTCTCATAGCCAGTTACGTTTCATATATCTAAGACACGCCTATCGCAAGGTTGCCACTTTGGAATTTTTTTACCAAATAGGATAATTGTTTTTGCTTATTGAGTTTTGGTAATTTTTATCTGGTTATTGTAAGTTTTTGAGCAGATATACCAAGAATGCGAACTCGATATCACCTCATTTAAATGCTACCTTACTGCTTCTGAGTGAACGCATTGCATTATTTGCATATGCTTCATCACCAACCATATAAAACTGTTTTATTCGCTATTCAAAAAATTACAGAATGCACTCATTTTCTTCTTTTGACAGATGGTGAACTTCGAAATAGTTTCTGTTCCTGTTTATAACAATATTGAGATATGGATATTTTAATTAATCATATTATTTATATACATAAATGAAACTCTAATTTGTTAAGGGTTTGTTATAAGAAAATAGGAAAATGATCTCCCATGTCTTCTAGCAGCTGGTAATTTTGTGCAAAATCAAATAAAATTATTTGATTTTTTTTTTTAAGTGGCAACCGTGGCCTATTGTCTGTATCATACTGTATGAGCAAGAGAGAGCCTAACGCGCGCCCATTTTCTTGCTCTCTTCCTCTGACAGCCAGTAAATTATTGAAGAAAATTGATATAAATATTAGTATGTATAAACTAAACATGTATATGTAGATGGAGCTAAAGAAGTTTTACTTCAGTCGTGTGGTCTAAAGCACACTCGTTTTTTAAATATTCCTGCTCCTTTTATAGATTGGCTATAACTTTAAAGAAACAGGACAACAAATTTTAAAAGTTCGACACTTATGTAACATGGTGGTTGCAAAAAAGTTGCTGCAACAGATCTGTAAGGAACGTACCCCTAAATTCTCACAACCATTCGTTTCGTATGAGTTTTACATTTTTGTGATGAAAGAATGTGATCTACAATTTTTTCCCGAGTCCAAACGGCTAATTGAGAAGCTCTTGCATGAGAGACAGACGTTCGCGAGAGGTGGCGGATTCGAAAATAAAAAACATTAGGAAGTAATTTGAGTTTTTGTCGGTGCTCGAACATGGGAACCCTCGCTTAGTCCAATACACTAACTACAAAGCCACTGCGCCTACAACACGTTGGCAGATAACTTAAAATAATAAAAAAATATTTATTCTGGAACGTTTTTCCAAATGGCCCGCTTTTAGAGGGATCAACATTTTAATGTGTGGCAACGGTCCGCGGTTGTCGAATGTATTTTTAGGCTTAAACGACTCATTACATAACATTAGAGTGATCTATGGATGACTAGAGTTTTTGTCGTGAAATGTTACTTCAAAAATTCAAAGTGTTTTTCAAAAACACCAGTTTCGTAATTTAGTTTTTTTTTTTAATCTTCAACTCCTTCAATCACAGGAAGCTGATTGAAACTTAAAATTTCAATACCCGCTTCTATCCTAAATTAATTCATTGCTATTTGCGGATACACATCCGAACCGGCTTCAAATTTAAATGCGTTAAACTGTAAATCAATGCACTTCCACTTCACAGCCATTCAATTCAATCCTCGTTCATTGAATGACACTAGCATCCCCTTTTGAACTTATTCCACAAGAAAGAAAGAAAAAGCTAAATCAACAAGTATACACTGCAGCGCTCTAAACACTTACCAACGTTTAGCTTTTCATTGTAGAGAATTCCAATGCGACCACAGATGGTTTCACCTCCTGCATCCCTGCAAGACCACATGTATAAACAATTGCGCAACAACAACAACAACAACAACAAAAAAAAACACATAAACAAACAGAACTATAAAAACAAAACAAAAACCACCCTCAAATGTTTAAATTGGCCGGGGTGATGGAAAAGCTGGATTGGCACACAACACCGCACCGTATGCGATATACGTCGCACAAACGACTTTTTGACCCGGTTTCTGTGCATCGGACGCTTTGTGCTCCTGTTCTTCTGTTATGCACGTCTCTGTGTTGTACTGGCACTGTGTTGTGTGTGCCATGAGATTGAAAAATTCATAAATAGACTCGGGGGTGTAGGGTGCCGTTTGCCCGAGAAGCTGAAAAATGTCCTTCGGATGCGTAGGTATATGAATTTTCATTCTTTATCAACAGACGTTCTTAACATCAGAAAGGAAGATACAATTGACTAGCAGCGCAGCGGCAGAGCTTTATACTTATTCTAATTAATTGGCCAGATCATGTGGCAGATGGCAAAAGAGTTCTCGTTTGTAAGTGCCTGACTTGGCGCGCGTAGTCGCAACGTCTCTCAATCATTAGAGTGGAAAAGTGGAATGCATGCGCATGATCTCATGCATGAGTGTGATATTGTAAAGCAGTGGGCGCCTTTGAACTTTAGTTGGAAACCGTTCCGTTCTGCATCGTTAGAATAGGGTTGTGCACGGTGGAATGGCTGCATGCCTATAAAATCTGGTACAAGGTGAATGTCGGGAAACATTATTTTTAAAGATTATTTTAATATGTCAGTACAGATTGCTGAAACGAAATTCAAAAAATTGTGGTGGTGGGTCCTTTTTAAAGTACGAACCGAGTTTATCCGTGTTTGGAAAGCAGCAAAACTGGTTTACCATCCAAGAATGGTTTCGTCCCAAAACTCGGTTCCAATAACACAAACTTCATATCCTTAATAGTTGAACTAACTTTCCAGGACGAAATAGTAATACGAAGCAATGTCCCCTTCGGAACGAAGTACATTATAATAATTATAATCTCGGTAAACACTTGACCATCGTGTGTGGTGGCGAAGTAAGTCTACATGTCACCCGAACGGGGAGGGTTCTTTCCCCAGGTGTAAATAACACGCAATCAGATTGTGTTGGAGGGAAAGATGAAAGGCTTACTTCTAATGCTATAAATATCCGTGGCCAAAAATTTGTTTCGTGTGTACAAGTAAGTAAGTCCTTTTTGAATCTGCGGTTGCCATTCGACTTTATCATCAGAAAAGGCGTCATCTGTTAAAAGGCGTCGTAATAAAAATATGTTCAAACTGGAGGCAGCCAATTTTGAGAATCTTATCGTTTTATTTTTTTCTTACAAAATGTCACATTTCAAAAATAAAACTTACAAAAAAAGAATTGTCGAACAGAGCTAGCCCTATGGACTCTTTTCTTTGGCAAAAAATGTTGCTGTGCAAAAAGACCTAAAACATAATATATTTGTTAGCCCTAAAGGTGGTCAGTATTTAAAAATAGTGTTGTCTAAGTTATTGCAATGGAAAATTGCGTTTTCGACGCAACCTTGTGGTATCGTCATCAATCATCATAGTATTCATTGTTCCATCTATTCTGTACCTACAAGGGTTGCGACTTGCGAGTGTGGGATGCTACGTTGTTGAAGTCATACAATTTGACAGAATGCGATGAAAAACAAGCCAGAGGGACATCTACCGGAAATACAAACTAACATTGTTTAATAATCGGCTACAAAAATCGATATACCTGTCGCTTTTAGCACATTTTTCGTTTTAAAAGTTCAAGCGTAGCCGAGACAAGAACCATCCTAATTCAAGGAATGATAACAGTTCAGCTTCTGCGCATTTAATTATAGATAAAAGAACTCGTGAGCTTAAAATGAATTTTATTTAAAGTACACTAGGGTATCGAGATGCAGGTTACGTGCAGAGTTACTTTTAAATCAATGTGCCAAGTTGGTTTGTGCCATATGACATTTTGCAATTCAATTCAATTTAATTTATTTGCAATAATCTTAGCACAGAAAGATACAGTATCTTCTAAAATTGTGCAAGCTTCAATAATGTATATATTATGTGTTACTGTTTGGAAAAAAACAAGAGAGAACAAGAAAACTAAGCTATAAATCTGTGGGCACAAGGCAAAACCGCCGCAAAATCGACTTTAGGCGAAATTGAGATTTTGATGCCATTAGATTCAACGTATCCAAATCTATTTTGTAATTTCTTGTAGCTTTATATTTAAAGTAGCCACAATTTCAAAAAAACAACAGCTTAAGTCACTAGAGTCAAAAGAGTAAAAAAAAACTTTAAACTGCTCTCCTGAACAATGAGTAAAACAGACTTAAGAGGTTTTGCCTTGTGACCACAATTCAATTGTAAAACCTCATTTATATTAACTACTTCGCAAGTTCTTAAAGTTGCTAGCTATCATTAGAACTCCGAAAAAGGCGCACTGATATGTTTGAAACTATATAGCCAAGCTAAGAACCTGCTACCACTCCTGCTCATATAATTAACAAATTTGATTAACATAAGCTTGTGGAGCTAGAGATTTAAATTTGGCAACGTTCCCATTTATCAAAATGATGTGCTCGAAATTTGATCAGAAAATTATACCTAAGGGTTTTTAATTAACTTAAGAATGAGGCTCAACTGTAAACCGCCCTCAAATAAAACTTTTAGAACTAAGTTGCCCGCTTATAACGATGAAGTCAAACATCCAAACAGTTTTAGGCTAATAAGGTTTAACCCTAGAAAGATAATCTACGTCCGCGAGACGTATGGCGCGGAAACATTGTATTGTTCATATTAAACTTTATTTGCACTCATTAATTTATTTATTTCGATATTACCTACATAATTAAATAAAATACTAATATATGATCAAAATTACCAACATGGGTTTCATTAAACACACTAATTAAGTGTCATACGTCCCTCAGACGTATGATTATCGTTTACGCTATTTATTATATGATTATCTTTCTAGGGTTAAGAAAGTCGTAGATGTTGAACAAAACCTTTGAATTCCCAAATAGTTTATGAATTCATATTCTTTGTAAACTATATAAATATAAATAAATAAATAAAACCTTTTAAAATTAACCAAAAATATGTGTGACGGATGCGGGCGGAAATGTAGCTGCTTCCTTCAAAACAAAATTAGGCGCAGATTTTTTTTTCAAATTCCAATTACTGCAGAAAAGACCTTTCAAATTCGATTCCAAGTAAGATTACAGCCATTTTTGAATGCAATTCTCGAACTGCTTAAAACCGATTCGAAGTTCACATGCACTACGAAAGCTCCCCCACTTCTATGCCCACATACACTCCGATGTCCGACTCCAGCCGTTTATGTCATTGACAAAAAAAATCCTTTCCTTATCATATTGTCGTTCAGTTGTCATTTTATTTGTTGGTATCTCACCATAGAAGAAAAAATCCAGCTCTACAAAAAAAAAAACTTTCAACCCCTACTAACCACCCGCAAAGTATGTGTACACACATAATGGCAGCCATTAAAGCTTCGCTCTGCCATTTTCCAACCCCCATTCGGAGCATGCGTCGACTTCATTCCAAAAGCGTCCCCAAAAATTCAATTCCCCTTAACAGATACATCCGCACTCACTCATTCACCCAGCACAGAACTTTTTCCACATTTCGAAATCGATTTTCAAGAAAAACTTCACAGATTCGCCTTTGCTTTGCGACCAAAACGCGAGTGAATTCTCTCATCTCTGCGTGTGTTGTTCTGCCCAAGTGAAAACTAATACCAAATTTTCACCAACAAAATTAGTTAGCTGTCTCAACAGAAAGTTATTTAAATTAAGTGAGAATTTAAATCAATCTCCGAGCAATGGAAAAAGTATCGTAGTGTAATTTTTGGGGAAAACGAAGAAAAAATATTTTTATTTATTTTTTTTCACCCACAAAGTGAGTCGCAGTGGTGTTGTTTGGAACGAAGAGAAAAAATTCAGTCCTTCAAATATTGATTATTTCTTTCGCAAAATCGTTTGTTACATGTATTTACCTTTTTTTTTAAATATAGAATTCCGTGTTCAATTGAGTAAAATTGTTGGTAAAAAATAGTTAATCGTAACATATAAAAACCCCCCCACAGCAAATAAAAGAAAAAGCTCTACGAAAATGTCGGTTCGAGCAAATAACTAAAAATCAACCACCACGACACGAGCCATCGCAGGATAATTCGCAGATACATTTTTATGAATTGATCGCACGAAAAGTATCGAAGAAAAATATAAAAACTGGATAAAAAAGCGAACGCTTAAGACTAATTATAACGAAATCTGCAAACGCAACGGAACTGCGAATTCCACTTGAGTTTTTCAATCCTTAGGTAAGCAAGGACATTTTATTTTATTTTTCTGAAATTTTTCCACATAGGTATATTATTGCAGCCAAAGGATCTAGATGCGTATCCGCAGAAATATATTTCCCTGGTGATAAATCTGTTTTTGAATGGATATTTTGGTTGGAATAGATCAATAGAGGAATTTCCTTGAAAAGAAAAGACAATTTTTCTATTTTACTTCCAACCCCCATATAACCTTTAAAGTGTACTTTCGTAGTGATGTAGAGTAAGAAGAAGCAACTGAAGGAGGTCGAAGATGAAAATGACAGAAAGAGAACGACTGGGGGAGCACGAGGGAGGGAGATGGGTGGATACGAAAAGGGCTTCCACGGAGGGATGGGGCTTTTTTTTACTCATGGTTGTGCGAAGGGACAAAGCTTTTCGCAAATACCTACACACGTCGATTGATTGAATGATTTTTTTATTTTTTTATGTTTTGCGAATTGGAAAACAATTGCCAACAGAATTTGAATTTGCTGCACGTAAGAAGGGGGTTCGTGATTCGTTGTGGATGCAAGGAACATTTAGTCGGAATGGACTAATTTGTTTTAAATAAATGGCAGCAGCACTATGGTATCTACTTCAGAAACTCAAAAATTCTATTTATAAAGTCGGTGCAGTGAAGAAATATTATCATTTTAATTGTGTAGTTGTTTTATAACTTCAAGTTGATATAGAGCTTCGATAAGGGAAAACTGCTGAGAAAACACGTTTCTGTGGGTATACTGTAATTGCTAGACAAGTCGCTTTCCTTAAACTTTTTCGAACCAGCATGTGATAAAATCTGAACTGTCCTTAACAAGAATGCCATCCCACCCAAATTGGGTGAAAGGACTAGTTTCAGTAATGTCCCTAACAAAAAGGGTCAGGAAAATTCTTTCTTACGTTTTTTCGGTCCATATTAGATTCACTCAGAACGTGGATAGAGTCAGCTATTGTCTGCCAAACTGTAGATAGGGATATTCCCAATACATGCAATGTGCCGCTAAAGTAATGTTGCAAAAAAAACAACAATTTTTCGTACTTTGTTTTGTATAAATTGTTGTTTTGTTCCAGGATTGTGATTAAAGGAGAGTCCATTAAAATATTCTATTTCTAATATGAAATGAACGCAAAACTGTAAAACTATGGATGACGGATGACATGAATCTATAATAGTAAAATAAAATGTATCGTGTGTACGACTGCATGGAAAGGTGGAAAAGTTTCTCCAAAATAGGGTCAAGTAGTGTAATAGACATATTTCTTACGATTTATGTTGATTTTGAAAGAAATGTTTTACCAAACGGCAAGTACTTACATAAGTACATAGTGTAATCGGACACTAAACACTATTATTAAGAGCGTAGTGCAAATGCAAATTATTTAAATTTCAATCTGACAGTGCTCTCGTTTTTGACAAGTCAATACTTGTCGGTCTTCCTGCTGGGGGACTGTCTATTATTTTTACTGTTTTAACGATTATTGGTCTATATTTTATAAATGCAATTTTATTGCTCTGTTTCGTTTTGACACTTACAGTGTTACCACACCTCACTTTAGAAAATGTGGGAGAGAAGAAGTCGGAAAGGTTCACATTTTTATATAATTTTATAAATACTCCAAAGAATCGAACAGAATTCCTTGAAAATTCTCCAATTATAATCATAATGTATATTCATAGTATAAGAATCGTACCTATTGCCTGAGCTACAACTACAAATACAATACTACTTCAATTTGACAATTGGTTCCCTAGTTTCTTCTTACACGAATAAGGAAACTGTGAAATTTGTTTGGAAATTATAAAACCAGCCTTGCCTACCCATTTCTCTGTATCAAAAGGAAATGGCAATTTATATGCTTCTGCTATTTCTAAAACTATTTTTCGAACACCTGGAATCGGTTTTAAATATCGAGCGTATGCTCAATATGTTCCTTCTCTTTGTGGGTATTGAAACTATTTTCAATCGTTCCAGATTCCAGTCTCTTTTCAATTGTGCCCTTTTAAGTCTTCAAATAATAGTAGTTCTTTTTCGGGTATATTTGTAAAACCAAAATACAATTGCTACATGCTTCTATTTGTGGATTACAATATTCTTTGACGGTGGAGTTACAGTGGAGGTCGTACAAATGAAACTAATGAGATGTAAAGCAATCCAACATTTTATAGGATTTGACCTTTTAGTATCAAATACTATAGTTTGATCTCACAGCAACACATGGAAATTTGTACGTTGGACTTTACGCAATCTTCAAAATTTGTCATCTTTAAATAGCAAAAGTCTGGTGCTTTTTTTTCTTTGTAGTTAGGTTTTATAGGTTTTATTTTTAAACGATGAATTGGTTACTTACAATCCACCGACCCTTTAAAGCCACATTATTTTCTTGTCCGGTTGGTGTTACGTTGTCCGGGCTCGACTGTACGTAAAATAAAAGGCAACTTCTTCTACTCAATTTAAATCAAACAGAATCGGATACACTTTCAATGGCAGATAGGTACACGTGGTATACTTTGGTTCCCTTTTTTGGCTCTAAAGAGCCATCTGCTAGTTATCCCTGGGATCCCAATTATTTCTATACCTATAAAATTTGTGAAAATGTTTAAAAGAGCTTTTTTGCTTTCGTCTCAGTGATTTGCAAGTAGCCAAAAAGAAATTATAGCTTCTTTCCAGCTAAGAGCGAAAAAGAGCACGCGAATATAAACTCGGCTATAAAAAAGTGATCTTATTTGAAAATCTCAAAAACTGGAAATTTTTACAAGCTTCTTTAAAAAGTTGAGCAATATTTTCGAGTTTGTGCGTTCAAAGAAAAAACAAATTGTGAAATAGGTACATACTTCTTTCCGAACCACATTCAAATCATCTTCAAACAAATTCAGTGATTAATTTCATGTCAATAACTGTACGCAGTAGAATGACCAATTTAGGAGAAATTTATCAAGTCTTAGATAAATTTCGTAATGAGTCACATTTTAAACCAGACGATGTGCCCCTACTATTAACCAATTACAAATGTTGTATTTTGCTCTTGCAATCTTTACAGAAAATCCATCTACCAGTTAAAAAGAAAAATGTTTCTAATTTGTGAAAAGCAGGAAGGAACTCATAGGGGAATGCTAAATACCGCTCGAACAAATCAACTCACGCGCTATCACAACGTAAAATTATGTAACCGTACAGTGATTCATAATCAAGGGGTGCATTTTTCAAAATTATTTGCACAATACGATTTTGGTGATTTCGAGTCTGTTTATCTGTACTCGTGTTTAGTGGTTCCACGCCCACACAAAAGTCACAAAATCGATTATATCTGGACTTTCAGGAGTATGTTACTAGAAGTCTTTGCAAAAAGGGGAAATATGGCAAACCTCACAACCAACTCAGTTCTAATTTTTGAATTATTGAAATGGATAAGGAAAATTTGGAAGTCCCGTGATTGCAAAGAAGCAGGAGGGCACATTCTTCACCGACCCCAAGTTGATGCTACCAAATTAAACTAACCTAAATGCTAGCTCTGTTATAACAATATCTCCTTTATCTCCATTGTAAGGCGAGTGTGTTCTTAAAAAGTTGTCATCTTCCAAATTATAACCCGCATCATATACACCCTATGAATTATAAATGACCACAAAAACAGAAAACTGTCGTCTTACGAGCACCCATCCCACTTGCAGTGATGTAAAGGATCGAACACACAAAAAGAGAAGAACAACAAGAAAATCACTACCAGCGGGCGGCGTGTGATTATAGACGGCAGGATAAAATAAAAAGCTTACTCACAAAACGAGAAAAAAATTGAATAAAAAAAAAGTCACCTTCATTGTGGTTGATTTCATTTGCTGAGGCTGAGGCGTTGTATTTATTTTTAGTTTTGCTAGTTGAAATTCATAGAGAGAAGGTTACATACAGGCAGCTTGTGTCCTTCATTTTGTGAGTGGTTGGTATACCTTCACTGCACACACCATTTGGTTAGAGAAGTCGTAAAATTGTTGTAAGGGTACCGCCATTAACTATTCGGACTGTCATTGGAAGTAAGAGGCATTTTCTATTAGTGGATCGTTTGCCCTCTGGGCCCAACAATTTATTTTAATTTGTATATTTATTGCTGTGATATTAGTTCGCAGGTACTAAATGAGAGCGTGTACTTGTCAGTTTGTCCTGAGTTACGACAAAGTTGGGAAGAGAAAAGCTCCTTTTTTTAATGCCACGCATTTGCAAGCTAAAATAGGAAAACACTCACGATGCTGCAGCGTCTAATGGACCATTATGCAAACATCAGCGTTCAAGTGCGTCAATCCACTCAACTGTAAGCTGGAGAAACTTTAATGTAGACACGCGAGTTTATGGCAGTCACTTTCGATAGTGGTGTTTTACGAGACGACTTTTATCTGAAGGGCGCAATTGAAGTGAATATTTTAAAATGGCAGACAGCATATTTCTAAGTAATTGCAAGGCAAAAGCGCCATTTCTGGGCATCGAAGATAGTTTGAGTTATGGCAGAAATATCCTCTTGGCTAGTCTTTGCTGGAGTCTAACTGTGGGAAAAGGTTACCTATATAGTTTTTGGGTGAATCTAATTCTAATTTAGGACATTAAATACACTTTTTTCAGCAGACATATAAGCAGAATATTATCCATAACTTTCCATTGATCATCGGCACATAAATCACCTGAATGGCAAAGTTTTACCAGCAACCCATTTGGGGAACGATGTACATAATCTAAAAGTCCTCTTATGCATAAATTCTCTCCAAAACTAAGAAACACCAACGAATAAAGCAACTTAAATAGTGTACATCAATGCATATTCCCGTCAGGGAAAAGCAGCTCCACAAATTGGTATAGAAAAATATTTGTTAACGGGCTGTTCGGAAAACTTGTATCCAAATCGACACAACAATTATCAGCGAGGGAAAAAATCCACCGACAGTTAAATGTTGAGGGAATGACCGAGTGAAAAATTGTTCCAAGCCATTAATATCATTGCGTCATTGACATACTTATTGTGCTCGTGGAATGCGAAATTGGGAAGAATAAGCGACGCGGACATTGGAAGTCTACTGCGGTAAGTGGTAAAAATCTATCGCCAATTTAAAGCAAAATCTGCTCGCTCGAAATTGGTAATCGCAGCACCTACTATTTTACTAGGGCCAAGTGAAAGTCATATTTTAAAATATCCAATACCCTTCGAAGACCAATTGCGAATTTTCTATAAGTACAAATACAATCATCATAATTAAATTTTCCTATAAACAAAAATTGTATGATCGCAAGTCGTTCAAAATAACCAATCTGTCACACTTCCAGTAAAATGTCAAATTTACGATTTTGTTAAACCTATATTGATCTTAATCGCTTGGCAAGTAGTTTGACACAAAACTTTTAGACAGTTTGTGAGAGGTTATACATATTTGAAACTCTAATGGCATCAAACAGTGTTTTATAATAAATCACACCTTAACAGTGATGGAAGCCACCACTGCTGGTTTCATATTAAATGAAAAATAAAGTTAATAAAAACAAAAACCTTCAAATATAGCCTTTGGATTTTTCTTGCGAGCTGTCTTCAAAGGTATTATGCCGATGGTCCAACAACGACTATTTAATTAATTTACTTACGCACTGAAAGTCAACCTTTTCTTTCTAAAGTGTGCTTAAACATTTGCCAGTTGCGAAATGCATTTGAAAGTAGATAAATTATAAAACAATCATTATTTCACATTTTGTCCAAAAATTGTATATGTCTCTCGAGTGTATTCTTAAAACCAATTAAACTTCAGGTTGATTTTAGACTCGGCGGACCAACATTCTGGCTAATTTTTTGTAACGATAAAAGTGTTTTATCAATCAGAATTTAAACCGTATTTTTCGAGAAAAAGAAATTTCAAATACTAAACCAAAAAATGAAAATAAGCATTTTTCTAATCATTATATTAATAAGTGAATACAAAAGTTTCGGTACACCTTTTAAGTATTTATTATGAAATGAGGAAAATAAAACTTATATCACTCGAAAGGTAATGTGCCATAGATGTGCACAAACCAAAAATCGTGAGTATATGTCACCATTAAGGCTGTTAAAATTAAGTTATGAATTCCCCATACAAAACAGGTAATTGAAAGGATTTTGGCGACATTCAATTTGTCGCCGACATGGTAATTATGTCGTCTTAAAATATAAATCACCTTAAATTAGAACCTCTTTCCAATAGTGCAGCTCATTTACGTATTTGTTCGATATCTAGATGTCGCTCTTTTCGTTAATAAAAAAAATATAAATAACGAAAATAATTGTGATACGTTTTTTAGTATTACATTTTACATACTTATAAAAGGAATGGTCGATTTACGACCACAAGCGATACCAGTAAAACTTAATATTATTAATATTAACACTAAGAAAAGCAAAAAATAATGCAGTATAAAATTCTATTTTTGTTTTTAGTTTGCTGTCCAAGCAGCTGTTTTTGTGATCTGTCAGAATATTCTCCAAATCTCCGGGTCTTGCTCAGAAACCACTCCTAACAGAATTGAAATATGTCACTCCAAAATATACATTTGCAGCTGTCAAGCAAAGGTGCCACAATTCAAAATTCAAAGAGAAATTATTTTAACTCATCATTGTGGTTATAGACAGGTACCGAACATTTAAATCTAAACTAGAGTTCGCCCAGTGTTAGAAATTCTACCATTTTGATAACCTGGTTTATACGCAAAACATTGGAAAACTAATTAAACACAGAATTGCATCTCTGTACAATTTTCCAAACAAAAAAAGTCAAGCCAATACGTTGGGTTAGCGCAGTGGCTTAGTGGTTAGTGTGTTGGACTACTAAGCGAGGGGTCCCAGGTTCGAATCCCGAGAAAAACCCAAATTCCAACTTAAGGTTTTTTTTCGCTGCGCCACCTCTCGCGAACGTCTGACAAACATCCGAGAGTATAACTGTCATGAAAGAGCTTCTCAATTGGCCGTTTGGACTCGGCATAAAATTGTAGATCCCTTCCATTCGTCCCAAAAATAAAAAACTCACACAAGACGAATGGTTGTGAGAAGCTAGGCTTGGGTCCATACGGACCTGTTGCGCCAATTATTTATTTTTTTTAATACGTTGGGTATAAAATGGTGAAAGTGGCTGTTAACTTTTTAAATTTTTCAATTTTAATTTTTTTTTTTTTTGAACCTAGCGAAATTTGATTAAAACTGCGTATTCTGACGTACAAAATATTAAGTGTGAAGTGTGAAGGTTAAAAATTAGTAAGGCCCACCTAGTTTATGAGTTTATGTAACTTTCCTGAAACATTGATGGGACTTTTTTCATAATGAACATATCAGAATGCAACTTGTTTCTTTTTTAAGGTCCAAACAAAATGACTGTGTTTCACCACTGCTCACAAGCCAAGTGTTTGTTCTTCGTCTTTCTGGAAGTATACTTTAGCTGCGAATACTCACCTCTTCCTTCTGGCAAAACGAAGCAAACATTAGCCAGGATTATGCCTCCTGTGAAAATGAGTTGTCGATGTAGGTGTTGTGTCGCCGCAGATGATGGCGCTTATATAATAGTAGTATATTGTGTTTCTGAAAACTACACTTGTTGTTACTTGCAGCAGTATTGCTCTGTAGATCTGTTAAGGGTCACTATTGGACGAGGTGTACCTGCATTCTCTAAGATCTCTTAAAATTAATTGAAAAAAAAAAAATGGTTGTCTTGTCTTTCGCAAAAGTAGTAAAAGCACCTTCTAAGCATGACTTTCATTAGAGCAAAATTGCTTGTAATTTTTGAAGATGTAACATTTCTGCCTCGAAGCTTCTTGTACAATGTGGCCTACAAAAATAATCTTAAGCGATAAGCCATTGCATGAAGTGAAATATATCAACATACTAAACCAAAATACTGTTTTAGCCGCATGCCATCTCCATGAATCGGAACCTTACCAGTGTTTCTATTAGCATCTCGAAAGATACTCGTACTCGTAATAGTATATGAAATGTTGCGTTGGATAACAAATTATGTGGAACACACCCGACAAGGACACGTTTAAATTTCGGGTCGAAAATTGTGATAGCAACCGCGAGGTGCAAAACTTCAGAATTTTCTTTCGAAAGGTATTTTTTGTCATAAAGGTGTTCTTGAATAATAACGATGTATTCAATTGATGATCTTATGCGCCCAGTTTTGTCTCCTTATAGTCAACTATTTTAGTATTTCCTTAAATGGCATTTCAATTCACAGCATTTATCAATGAACCGCACTTCATCGTAAAAATTAAGTTACCCAAATGACCACCAAGCTCAAGGCTGGCACATATTAACCCTTCAATAGCAGATAAGATGACCTCATTTATCATTATCATCCAATAAAACTCCTGACAGCTTTATTAACCCACCTATACTACCCCTTATCCATATAAACGACGGCCAGAAACTCTATACTTAATAGCGGCTGTTACTAATACTTGCATTGGCCGCAAAGCCCATACAAAGGAACAACTGCAACAATTTATTTCTGCATCCCACTACGGTGCAATCAAAGTAGTCGAATGGAAAATTCTCCGCATTATTTGACAAACCCATGTTCCGCACGTATTGGCATCGCTTTACCACTGCTATAAAGAGATTGTGTAACTCTTGGATTGTGTTCAAATATACGGTGTGTCCTCTTGCTCTGCTTCATTTTATTCGAGTGGTTTTGGTTAAATCGATTTTTTTTCTCTCTCCATGATGATTTCATGCAAAAACTAAAGGAATTAATAATTTATTTGTTACACAATTTGTGCTTGCAACTCATTATAGTACAAAAAGGCAAAATAATATCCTTATTCACTTTGCTGGTTATTTTTTAATACCCAAATGAAAGCTTCCACAGTTATGTATTTCCTTTTTGGTATCCCCTATTTGGAGCTTTTCCACTACTGGCATACAAACACACATAAAAGGAATCAACGTACTTGTTCTTCGGCATTATTGAGTTGGGGTGCTCTTTTTTCCTCCGCTCTACACCAATTCCAAGAATTGATTATTTTATTACAATAATTCCATTCGCCTGCTAAACATGCTGTATGTGTAAGTGAATAAGGATATATTTTTGCTTAGCCCTGCCAACTATATGGAGACTACTTGTCTGAAGAGCCCAAGGAAGCTCTGAATGAAATATGGACTAAAGCAATGGCAACTCATGGCGACATTTGGATTGCTTTACTCAAACACGCACTGAATATAAGAAAAAAAGTTCTAGCACACACACATGCCTATTTGAACGGAGGAAATTTGGTTTCCTCTGTGTCGCTCGCTGCGATGCTTAGTGTGTTGACGGAATTTCCTTGGACCGTTTTTATTTGGATTTTCCAAAATTGTTTTATCGCTGATTGAGTTTGTTTTTCGTGTTTACTTCTTCGACGCCTTCGTGTATGGAGTCCTTTGATAAAGGAAGTCGTGCTTTTGCCCCCGGAGAAAATTTAAGTTATAAAAACTAAATTCAATACCTATAATGAAAAAATAACCAACTTTTGCTTGTATGTCACTAATTGTTATGTCCTAACCAGTTTCAGTACAGCAGGTACTGATTCATGCAGTGTTATCCTTTTTGGAAGATAGTGTGGACTTAGTGAAGTGAATTTTCTTAGCATATCAACTGTGAATGAAGCGTTTATTTCCCCAGAGCTGGACCGTGTTCCACCTACGACGTATATGAACTCCCCCATCGAGTTTTGTTAATATGTACGAAGCAATGTTTGTTTTTATTTGTTGATACGGGGAAAAAGTATTACGAGGAAACCTGCAGACTTTTTTAAATACGTATATAAATAGGTTTGTGTGTAATTGTGTATAAAGTGTAAAATTGAAGAGGTTTACTGATTTATTTATTCGCTTTTGAGAGGTGTGTTTCATTAAGTCAGAGGTGATTCTCGAATCTGTGTGGGTTTCAGTACCATATTAATTTCCCTGGAGCTCTTTTTTATAATTACGTGGGACTATGTTGTAAAGGACTTGGTATACGATGAATTTAATATTTTCAAAGTGCACAGAGAAGCAGAGCAAATTATTGTCCCGCTGGTTCTGGTTTTATGAGGATATGCTGGATAGTCCAGTTTGTTGAATTTGCCTTTTTTATGGAAAAAAACTCTTTTAAAGATCATCCCTTCTCTTGGATCGCATTGAGTTTGCCTTTTGCCATTTCTGGAGTGTGACAAAGACACAGGAGACTAAACAAGAGGCGAGATTCAAATTAACCCCCAAAAGTGCCATGTTTGAGATATTTTTTTTTTCAAAAATGAGACCGGAATTCGCTTTCAAATAATGGACCATTATGAAATAAACCGGACAATAAGTTGTTACATCAGGATGTGTCAAGACCCCTAAAACGACCAATGTATTTCTCTACACAAAAATTTAAAATTATTTAGGACAACTTAGAATTGCTGTGTAAACACATTTAACAGATGTATCCGGGTCGATGATTCCTTTTTTGCTTTCAGTACCAAAATATGTCCAGAAGTTCATTTAGTGGTCTCGACCAATTTGGATTTAATTTGATTGAAGGACAATTGTCTTGTATTTGGCTTTTTGTAAAGGTCCCTGAGGAAAGCAGTCCCCTTAGTCTGGAAAAGCAAATGAACTAACAAGTTTCATTGCTCAGCAATTATTTGACCAAAAAAGCCGTAATAAGAGACAATTATCCTTCAATCATTTAATTACTAAAAGTTTCCCGTATGTACATAAAACTAATTTTTTTCTAAAACACAACTATCTTCTTTTTGAAAGAAATATTTTGGAAACTTATTCCTGTCAATTTCTATTCGAAGCAAACCCCATCAGGTAGTTTTTCATCATTGCTGACTCACCTCGATTTTTCAACTATAGTTTTGGTTTTAGAATGCTACTCAAGGAGTTCTTTGCACTTGTCCCCCTAAGAAACTGAAAACGTCATACTCGCTATTTAACTTGTTAATCAATTAGCTTGACTATAATTCATGCGAAATAAGGTACGCAGTAAACTAA
Source organism: Cheilosia vulpina (assembly GCA_916610125.1). Lineage (NCBI taxonomy): Eukaryota > Metazoa > Arthropoda > Insecta > Diptera > Syrphidae > Cheilosia > Cheilosia vulpina. The sequence continues at coordinate 7,917,653 of OU744280.1, read as the reverse complement.
ATTTACAATTTACTCGCAGACAATTTTCATTATAAAACGGATTAGTTCTGCCAAAGGTCCTCAGTCCCCATTGTGAGCTATCCCACTGCACAGATATACATAATTTTAAGCCGATTAAACAAATGCAATTTTACAATTCCAGTTAGTGCACGAAGAACTCCTTTCATCTTCATGGTGGTCCTTTTTTTTGTAAGTTTGTTCGACGCAACTTAAATGCACCTAGAGTAGAGTAACTCTCATAAAAATTTTCGAACCGAGAAAGTGTGTGGTTTTGCTTTAAAATTTAAATTCATCTCCATAATTCCCATCCGATGATGCCTGACTATGGAGGAATATTCAAAATCGCATAGATGTAGGCCCTTTAGTCCTTTTTTGTGTGTCAGCTAGGCCTTTTGAACGAAACTAGGCCGGCGATGAACAACGCCTTTTATTCAGTACTCGTCCATTATAAATGTATCCATGCAAATCGACAGTAGACAGAGAGATATTTAGATGCATGTGTGTAGTTGGACGACCCGAACGAGTTGTAAAGAATTTCCCCGAGCAGAACCAGTAAGAGACACCCTTAACTCCAGTCACCCCGCTGGCAGTGGTTGAGAAGCATCGAATGTAGCTTACGCAAAAAAAAATTACACAGCAAGACTGCGGTTACGGAGGGGTGCTTCGGGGGATGTTTTGCATTTCCCCACGTCGAACTCTTCTCTGACGTAGTTCATCGAAAAACGCCATTTGATGTAGTTGTGGTAATTATGAATTTGAATAAAAGCGTTTAAAGGATGTGGGGCTCTGTGTTGAAGTAGATCTTGATGCTTACCAAGTGCTGGAGCTTTACATTTCACTTTGCGCCTGGTTGTTTTTTTTTTTTTTTGATTGAGCACCCTTCCCGCTGTGCAGTTTATTTTTAGGGTCAAAAAGGGGGTGTAGAAGAGCTGCTGTCATGCGATGCCAAATAGACAAGGGTGAGAGAGAAAAAATTGAAAGCTGGTTTTTGTTTGCGATCGTGCATGCGGCCATTTCCACACTAACCCCTAATTCAAATACCTTGCGTTAATCTGCTAACAAATGCACACCTGGTATAAGTTATATTCCATCAATGCGCGGAGCAAAACTACTTTAATGATGCTGGAATTAAAGTCACGTAGAAATGTATCCCACAGAACTGGGGGTATACCCTAGATTATTTGAATATAGGTGGTATTGACGTCAAGCTTCAAGTCTCTGTGGGGGTGTACGTACAACAACTGTGTGTTTCTAGCAATGCGGGGGAACAAATCTGTATCCAGGGCCCCAGCTGTAATAACTGCTGACATTCTGAAACAAATGGTTAGCTCATTGTGACTGAAAAGTGATGATGAAATTTCTCGGAAATTTGGTTCTTATTTATTTATTTCGTGGATGTGTGTGTACATATAATGCCGATGTGGGTGTACATATAATCTAAATAAATAAATAAATGCAAATGGTGCAAGCTTTAGAGTTGTATTTATGTAGTCTGCCGGAAGCAACATAAGGAATGCTAATTATTAGCATGACTGGAGTATTTTAGGATTTTTTTTTTATTCTAAAACCAAAAACATTTGGGACTATTAGGTTTATGAATGTCATTTCTGACAGTTCTCTCACATTATAGTTCTCAGCGTTAGTTAAACAATTCTGAAAAGCAGACTTACATCGGATGCGTGTTTAATGACGGAGTTCAATTTTGGCTCCTTGGGTTTGATTGCAAAGTTCACATAGAGACTTTTGAGATTAGTGGATGATGTTGCCAGGAATATTGCTCAATTTGGTATTTGAAAGGCGTTGAATTTATCTTTGAAAAGTTTACAATTTGAAAAATCGAAAAGAAATCGTTCGAAACTCGAAACACCCTGTTATCAAATTTATTGCTGGGCATAAGAGAAATTTAGTCAGAACACACTCTCCAATTAAAAGCCGGTTACATGGTGTATATATACAGCTATATATGTATTTTAAATGAGCAGTGGTAAAAATCGCATCAACATTTCTTCATTGGCTTGAGACCTAAACCTATATACACGTATCGCTCACCTTTTATTATGCAATAGAATTGATGTGTTTGGAAGAGAAGCGGCATCCATAAATATGTTATAGATACTCACTTTAAGTTGTCAGTTTGAACTCCTATACCAATATCTTATTGATCGGTTTGCCAATTTCACTTAGCTTTATAATCCGACTGGCAATTAAGGGAATAAATAAAAATAATATAAATGTGACCTCCACAATAGTCCTTGGAAAGATATAATTTGCATCATTTTCGTTCCCTTTAAATACGGGTAATTACCTAAAGGCATTTGTCACGCTTAAAGCCGAACTTGAGTGGCATGTGGCTACCCAATGGTAAAGGGTGCTATCCAAATTTTTTTTCCCAGTCCATCAGCTTTTAAAAGGACCAATCTGTACTACAAATTTCAATTACACTTACCAACACTTCCTTGGCTTCGTCTTTCTCTTTTCGCATCTCGTGTACCACAATCTGTGTCTACATTGCGTCACTGTTACAGAAATAGAATATATTTCGTCTAATTTCCCCATTGCCATACCCTGTCCAATAATTATGTACGTTATGTGGTTTTCTTGTCGCCGAAATTCTTAGTCTTTTTCGCTTAAAATGGTACCCATTTTAAGTATTCTATTTATTTTCGCTTTTGTATTTTTCCATAACGAGTTTCATTCGAAAGGGTATCGCATCCTTAGTTTATGACGTCAAGGTATACAAACAAATTTATCCTGCGGCTCTGTCGCCGTGTGATAGCATTCCCCCACTGGACTTAGGATTTTAAGAGCAAATTTATGGCATACCTTTTTAGCCTTGTGATATTTATATTCAAAGAAGTTAATTTTTGATATCCCAAATATGTGAGCATGACCTATGACTGGAACTCTACAGAGTTCATAGTTCACTTATTTATGATAGTTTAGAAATTAAGATAACAATGATCTTAAAATCGAATGCATGGCATTTAATTTTCTGGAATTAAATTCAATGAAGGAAATAAAGACACAATTTTATTTTTTCGAAGAAAGGGAGATAACTTGCGTTTCAAGCGAGAATGTGAAATTATCTCTTTAATCGGCCTCGGTGGAGTTCACACCATATGCCAAAGGCTAGTACGGACATGTTCCGAAGCGAAAAATCCCATACAAAAATTATACAACGAAATCATGAACGAAAAATTTCGCACTTCTTTTCGTTTTGCAGTACGCAGCTGCTGCGAAATGATGGCGAAAAAGTGGGTAGTTGTAGTAGATTACTTGGACAATTCTTCGCTCTCTTTTCGCTCACGTTAATTGTCCGGGACATTATTTGCTTGCGAAAATTTGACATTTGTACTGCAGTGTTACAAGGTTTTGTAAGAGGTATGAGGGAAAATTTCAAAAATCTTGGAACCAAAAATACCCAAACACAAATACAAAGATCAAAAGTGCACATTTTTTTCAATTCTTCAGGCACAATTATTCTGATTACATTATTTTTAAAGGTGACAATATTAAATTAAAAAAAAAAACAACACAACACACACTCATAATTGAGAGACTTTTTTCATTTTTCAATGTTAAAACTATTTATGGGTTGGTATAAATGTGTGAAAATCAATTATTGCAATCAATATCCAGTGTTTTTTGCGGGCAACTCAATACGCAAAAGAACCAGTAAAATTCGGATTCAATTCGATTTGTCAGCAGAAATCTAAAATACGGTCAAAAAGTACATAATTCTTTAGAAAGTCTTATTTATACGAAAAGATTACGGGTCCGGATTAAGGGTCCGCCAAATAACTTTTTTTTTTGAAAATGCTATAAAAAAAAACTACTGAATATTTTCTCAAATTTCTTTTTTTATTTTAAAGTATAATCCTTCCGGTGAATAATGGAAAATAATTTCTTCAAATGGCTGCCTCGGCTGGCCATGCAGTAGCCTACACGATCGGTCCAATTTTTAAGCACATTATCGATTGTGTGCAGCTGTATTTCACCAATGACTTCACGAATATTGTCCTTTAAAGCGTCAATTGTCTCTGGCATGCCGGCGTAACACTTATCTTTTACGCCACCCCACAAATAATAGTCCAACCGTGTCAAATCGCAGCTCCGCGGTGGTCAAACGACATCAGCCCTGCGGCTGATAATGCGATCTTCAAAAACAGGGCGCAAAACATCGAGAGCTTCGGCTCTGTGGCACGTAGCGCCGTCCTGTTGAAACCAAATGTTGCCAATATCCTCCTCTTCAATTTTTGTTAACAAAAATTCGTTCAACATGGCCCGATAACGATCGCCATTTTCGAAGAAAAATGGCCCAATTATGCCTCTGGACCAAAATTTAAATTTTCTCGGTTGTACGCACTTGTTTTGGCTTTTCACGCTTTGGTTTATCGATGAGGATGCCAGTTTCTTTCACTTTTTTCACAAGATAACGAACATACGGAGCTGACGGTGCTTCTCTTCTTCCAAAATCCATACGCAATTTTCGCACACATCCTGCAACATTACCATGATTTTCAAAGTAATGTCGCAATATTTCCCAGCGTTGTTCAAGCGTATACACAACCATATTCGTTCAATGGAAGGATAAAACTAATTATCTGTCAAATCATACATGAGCTAAGTGTTACCATTCGCGAAATAAGCACTAGTTGAAAAAAAAAAGTTAGATGGCGGACCCTTTATTTATTTAATAAATTCCTAAGGAGCCTACAAATCGCCAAACTGAATAGTGCAAATTAAGATAAATCCCAAATGAACATTTTAAGAAGCCAGTGAAAAGTTCGGGTAGCCAAAATCAGATATAAATAACCAGTGCTGGTAACACTTCTACTTGTGTATCAGCTGATAGAACTCTCCACACATTATTTTCCGCTGTCTTTTCGCAAACGTTTCGGAACAGTTCCGTACTAGCCTTAAGTATGTACTCCCACATACCTTACCAATAGAGAAAATAAATAAATATAGATTACTTAAAAGTAATACCGAACGGAAAGAAAATCACATTTCAAATACTCGAAGAACCGCAAACAAAAATTGATCGATCACTGGCACACCGGCATTTTCTGACCGAAAAGACATGATCCTATCGCATATGAAGATTTAGCCACACAAATGTTGTAACTTCAAAAAGAAAAAAATCAAAATTTTCTAATGTTCCTTCTTAAATTATTCTTTACATTTCCTATTCATATTTATTTGAAAAAAATTGTGTGCCACCAGACCTAAACTCGATTTCATTTCATTTCATTCATTTCATTTTTCATTTATTTCATAAACTGGTTTGTACATTAAGATATAATCTTTTTTAGTACTTAGTGTGGTGTAAAAAAACAGAAAATGATTACATTAAATAAGAATTTATTTTTTATTTATTAGAAATTCAGAAACAACCCATATTCTATAGGTTACCGGCTTTGGCACAGTACTAGACCGAATTTTGTCCAAATTGAAACCAAAAAATCAGTTCATATGAAAAGAAATAATTCAACAGTGTGCTCAGTGTGTGGAGGAAGAGAACTAGGTTTTTTGTAAACCTACTTGAAATACATTAAATCGCTATTTGGGCAGAAGGACATTTTCTTTTAATTTTTTTAAATCGATACCAAATCTCTGCAAAATGTTCCTAAAGATTGAGTGGTGTTAGATGTTTATGATTATAGAATTTAACCTAAAGTTCCCATTAAACCATTTAATCTTTCAGATCAGAAATGGTCACAACAACAACGTACCTTTCGCGTGTTACTGTACTTGGCTGCAAAAAATAGCAGTGGCTTCCTTCACTCATAGCTAAAGTATCACAAGGCTCTTTAGAGGTTGCTTCTTTTTAATAATTTATAGCCGTTTGCATGCACCCAAAATATACGAATTCGCACATATCTTTTCCATGGTAATCACGACATTACCTCGCTCCGATATTCATGAGTGGTTTGACTTAACTCTATGATCAACTCGTGTAACTTTGAAGATTGATAGCTTAAAGCATGCAAACCGTGTACAATCGCAGTTATGGGCCATAGCAAATTTATTTTTATCCTAAATAAACAAAGTTAGCCGCATTCGATCAAAGTTCAAGGTCTAAATTAAATTCGGCCAATAACTCGTCCACATCAAGAACGTTATTACCTTCGTGTCAACCCCCACTTCAGGTACTTATACAGACGACTGTTTATGACAACCAGCCATTAACTGGTAATTATCAGACTCTAAACGTTATTCTTTCCTTTTTAAATTTTCAATATTCTTCCCTGAGTACTTTTCCCAAGATTTATCTCCGCACAATGAACGGGTTACTGCCATCGGATTTCAACAAAAGTTTATTTCAATTTCATAGTTTGCATAATGCTATTTAATCTGCACACACGAGTGTGCCCGTAAATATGGGAATATTTGTGGGTATGTCCTTCACCCATCAGGCTTAATTACTGTGAAATTTCTCCTGTTCCATACCTATAAATAGAATCTAAACAACGAAGCATTTTATTACGTGGAATAAATCTAAACCATTATATACATAATCCGGTTATTCAGAGAGGGTTCTGTATGATATATTATATACGCGGGGGCTTAGTTGCATTGTGCGGGATAGTGACAAGCAGCAAAACTTTCGTAGTTCCGGTATCCTTCGAAGGGCATCCATATTATTCACCGCACAGACAGTGGCAGTCAGTTGGTAACCGCAAACAAATTTTCCTTTCTTGGTGGCCTATTTTTCCACTACAACCTAGCGCCAAGTGTGGTGTGGTACGTCAGATAGGCGGTATCGATTGTAATTTAATCTAAAAGTCAACAGGAGGTATGGTGCTTTGAAGGGTGTAAACATACTGGCGGAGTGATAAAAACAAAATTGGAAAAAAGGAGCTGGGAAAAATAAAGCACTCCAGAACATATTGGCATTCCATGGCATAGACAAATGCGCCTGAGGATAATTGATTTGATGTACTTGCCAATTAATTTCAATGAAACCCAATCAACTGAAAGTGAGTCAATTAGTAAGAGGGTGCTTTTTTCAATCTGCACATCTAAAGGATGGCTATAGGTTGGAAGTACCATTGGGTGGGCTTAGTAGATTTTGAGTACGAATTCTTCACTCTACTGCTGACTCAGATGATATACCCCATACGCCATACCTGAATTTCGTATATGAATTTTGCATATGCAGACGTCAAAGAGATTCTGATGGTTGCCACGGTGTTAAGTTAGTTTAGGGTTAGGTTAATATAAGGTTTTTTTAAAAATTTAGCGAAGCAGAGTTCGGACAATGCACTGCCGCTCATGGCTGCAATACAAACAACTTCTTTCCGAAGTTTGATCAAAGAAAATATATGATGACTGGACAGAAGACATTTGACAGGAGACAGAAGACAGAAAGCAAAAGACAGAATACAGAAGACCGGGCAGGGGACAGAAGACAGAAAACAAGAGACAAAGGACAGCACGAGAAGAGAACACGTAAAGCTATATACAATAGCTGCCATTTTATTAAAACACGTATCAAATTCGTCCCCTTTGCACCTCTTTTTGCCCGATTAATAAGGAGACAATCATGACTCAATCTCCATAGCATAATCGTATCTCCATCGCCCACGCACACGCAAAATTTAGGTCAATTTAAATGCTTCCCCGAATGTTGAACGTGCAGAGTTCTCAATGGACTACGCGATAACTTTAATAATTAGGCGTGTCCTTATTCATGCACACTGCATAACGTTCAGTCCGTGAGCAATCGTGGTTGCTCTCCTGCCTGCTGCCTGCGTTGGAAAACTGGAGGTCACATTAATCCTTCATTCGAGTCGGATGAACATTTTTGTAGGTATTCTTTTTCGAAACTTTAAGAGAGAGAAAAAACTGCTACGCAGAATATTGTACTTATAAATAGGTGGCACCCTGATGACTATCGTTTAATAAAAGACGCAGACATAACCGCACAACACCATCGTAATTGTCTTAATTATGTCAGTCTTGTACTTTGTGCCTATAACTATACCGTTTTCTGAAATTATATTCTCTGCTCCATTGCTAACCCTCTTCGTTGTGCTTAATCATGGTCCTGTCATTCCTGTGTTCAAAAATCGATTGCTGGCACGGATCCCGTTCCGAGATGTACACATAGAGGCACTCGTAGACGCTGGCATGGCCTAGTTGCACATGTTCTCTTCCTTAGTATCTATGAGAGAATATTCTGTTCATGGAGGTGGAAATTTATTGCAACCGGAAGAAGGATAAACGAGGGGTTAGATATGCTTTTTGTTTCACTTTAAGAATATGGGCTAGCTGTGGTGTTGCCAGGCCTTCTTTTGTTTTAGAACAAATGATGAACTGATGAAATGGATGACACAATTTCAGAATAGTTTCTTATTTAACGTTGAGTCGGAGTTGGCTACTCAAGCGTTAATGGGCCACCAGGGAGAGGTAATGTCATCGAATGGATACCTACATGATGCGGAATCAATTGTAGAAATTGTTTTTACCATGGATAATGAAGTTACAAACAGAATCGGACACTGTCACTCGTCGTCCTTGTATGTATCAAGGATCATCAAAACAAGTATACCTAATGCAATCTTCCATAGACTACGCAGTTTTTTGACGGTTCTATTGTTAAATTGACAAAGATTTCAACTATCTGATATATCAATGGTACATCGCATAGTTGAGTTCGCAGTATTATATCAATTTGGTACACTTAGATCTTGATTTGAAAAGCTTTGCGTAGCAGGGTACATGACAGTATAGAACACGAGCACAGCTTCCACGTTCCCCAACTGGCCAAAACATCTAGCATCGTGATATGTTCAAGTAAGTGTTGCTCACGTTCAGGTGAAATCTCACCAAAGACAAAACGTTCGTCCACAAAATGTTCGCCCGACTCCGTACTTTATACAGGGTGGGCCAGATACAAATTTCTTTTTAAAACCGCAATAAAATGAACAAAATTATTTTTTTTCTAGGTATTGTTGGCTTTATTAGTAAGATCAAATATTCCATTTAATTATGGAACACAAGGTCGCTCAAGTGACTGCCTCGCCTGGCTTCGCAGTAGCGCTTCTGTCACTCCAATTTACCAAGACCTTGTTGATGGTTTCGGGCTGTAGCTCACGGATTGCTTGGATGATATCGGCCTTAAGTGCTTGAATTGTTTCCGGATTATTGGCATAACATCGGTCCTTCACGGTTCCCCATAGAAAAAAAAGTCCAAAGGGGTCAATTGACATCGCCTTGATGGCTAATAATATGATTTGGGAATTTGGTGCGCAATAGATCGATTGTGACATTGGCTGTGGGCATGGCGCGCCATTCTGCACGAACCAGAGGTCGTCTAAGTCCATGTCTTCAATTTCAGTAAAAAAAAAAAGTTGTTTAAAATGGCTCCGCAACGCCAACCGTTGACCAAAACGTTGTTCCCAGCCTCATTTTCGAAGAAAAAATGGTTTAATGATGCCACCAAACTGTCATTCTCTGTCTGTTCGCACCGTACGACAACGGGGACCATGAGTGTTGTCCACTAGCATACCAGTCTCACGAACTTTTTGCACAAACTTGCGTACAGCAAGCGCGGTGGGTGCTTCATGTCGGCCAAAACTTCTTTTCAAAAAACGCACTGTCTGAGCAACACAGCACTCACTTTGGAAATAAGTTTTCAATATTTCGCAACGTTGTGCAAACGTAAAGCGAATCATTACCGCGGAGGTGTGATACTGAGCGTGAAACAGCTGTCAGGGTAAACAAATTGATGATTTAAAAACAAACCACTAGATGGCCCACCCTTTATAAATCGGTACAAACATCGAAGAATATATGGCGGGGTTACAAGTACACGAGTACTTTCACTTCTATTTAAGAAACACCATTTATTACCTCTTTGGGCGATAATCTTATGGAATTAGTGAATCCCAGACTGACAGCCATTTTTATTAGGTAAATAGTCGGACATAATAAACGTTTCTGCGTCTCCCCTCAGCACCTACCCAAAACTTAAGACATTCCCCCTTTTCAATTGATTTTAAATGCAATTAACCGCGTTGTACACCTAATGGGTTTTGTCATCACCACCCTCAGTCTCTATGTAGTGTCTAGTCACACAACACATAAAAGCTCCATCACGCACACACACAAATGAGACAGAGATCCATGCCAAACAACAAAAAGTGTTAAGATACACACACTCGATAAGATAGAATACAATGCGACTCGACTTACACTCACTCTGAGTGTATTCATTGCTGAATGAAGAAAATTACCGCACAGTGAGGTCACTGATATCCGCACGGCAATCGAGAGAACTTTGTTTGTTTTTCATCCTTTGTCCGAGTGGGTGAACGGGCGACTTTTTTGTATGGTTAACTGCCGCGTGAAATCATTTATATGTATGGCAATGGTACGGCATTCATCTTTCATCTGATCAAAGTGTGAAAGGAAGACTGATGCCCTACACGTTACATGGTAAACTGTGGTAAACTTAATGGGTCGTGGCAGAGCATACGTACGCATCCTTTAAGTGTGGTTAAGTTTTCCGCACCAGGCGATGACATCGTAAGTAAACATAAATATAGTCGGCTCAAAGTCATTATATTTGTTACAGATATGAAGAAGCCATTGGTTTGGTACAAGTTATGATTTTCCCATAAATTATACATAATTTAAGGTTTTTTTTTTAAATTCCTAAGCTGACTTTGCATATTTTTTGGTTGATGATTTTTGAAAGTCGCAAACAATCACTAATCCGGACTTAACCTTTTTTTATGGATCTGAGAAATCTTTGATGTTACAAGTAAAGTTCAAACATAAATTTGCGAAGCCAAGCAGTGCACATGGAAGGTAGTTTAGCGTTGTCAAAAAGACCTATATAAGCTAGTCAAAACTACTCCATAAAAATACAAGAATTTTCTGGTTGCCTTATTCTTCGCAGCGTTGGTCGCTTTTCTGTTTCCCGAAAAAAATTCTGTCGCTTCTTATAAAAAAAGGTTTCAAGTCTAATACATTGCTGCACACTCCCTTCCATTTTAGAATACAAAATGCCTCCAAACAGTCCAGTCGATGAGACTGCGGATCACTTCGGCGAGGAGCTCAAAATGGAAGTAACAACGCCCGCGAGTAGCTTTAGGGAACGGAAAACGACTCTGGCACCGAGAATAACAACAGCACTAGCTGCTGATGGTAAGTTTTGTTTTTAATTTTCAATCACAGTTTTTACTTAATTATTTAAAAACAAATGAAAAAAATAAACACAGAAGTGGAAACACCAACGACGACTGCACCCTTCGAGGAGGAGATCGAAAAAGTCGGAGAAAAGACCGTTAAAATCGCAGACAAAATCGCAGAAGAATTCGCAGAGCAAACCGGCCTACCACCATGGGGTGCGGTGGCGGTCATTATCGCCATATGCCTTGTCGTCCTTGGACTATGTTTCTTCTGCGTGCGCAGATTCCTTAAGAAACGACGGACCAAAGATGGTAAGGGTAAGAAGGGGGTCGATATGAAATCGGTCCAATTGCTAGGCTCGGCGTACAAAGAGAAAGTAAGTATCAAGCCGTCATTATTATCTTAGTAGTTATTGGGTTCTGGTATGTCATAGGTTCAGCCTGATATGGAGGAATTGACCGAGAATGCTGAGGAGCAAGACGACGGCGAGAGCAAGCAGAGTGAACAAAAATTAGGCAGATTAAATTTCAAGGTAAGTTGAGCTCGCAAACTGTCGGTTTGATCGGTTGTGAGCGATGGAATGAAAGACGATGCAGACCCACAACAGAACACTGTCAACTTTTTTTTGTGTAGCTACAAAATTTTGTATAGAATAGGTTGCAGCGATGATGGTACAAAGTATGCGGTCAAGTATTTCGTGGTGTATCAACTCATTTATTCGATCACATTCACTTATCATCGAAGTCATTTGTCCGCCCTGTTCGGGTTTCCTTATCGTTATTTTTATGAATTATATTTAAGGTCCGCATGCTAGACTGCTTCCATTACATACTTTGGGAAATTGAAACAGACCTATATTTTACTGGCTTTACTTTTACTTAGGTGTTGACAATTAAAATGTTCATATTTAACATTTTAAAATGGAAAATCCTTTACCCCCAATAAATAGCTCTAAAATTGATTTGGGTCATATTTTCACTAAAGATCTTAAACGGAGAGTGCAGCTACTACTACTACTTTAAAAAAAAAACTATTGCAACTGGCGTTGAAATTTCCTCTCATTTATAAACATCCATTCCTTACCGCGCTTTGCAGTGTATTTTCATTACCCAGCCACAAGGCTTTCACATCAAACGCAGCTGCTCAAATATTTTACATAAAATTTGCAACCGTCTACCTGGTTAAAGCATAATACTACATACAAAAATAATTGCCCAGAGAAGATTACTTTGAACTTTGAAAAATCCTTTCCCGAAACCTTCAAGGAGAAGTCGTTTTCCGTTTTCCATTAAAAAAAAACTCATACACTTTTGAGTTTGGCAAATACATATTTTGTTCCACCCTCGAATTGACTATGAAAGGGATCATACGATACCCACCCGAAGTGACCTTTTATTGTTTTAAATTCTGCAAAAAGAGGAATTACTTTCCTCATTATTAATGGCTTTGCCAGAAGATTTACGAGCTTTCGAACTCTTAATTCCACTTAAAGGAAAAAATATCAATGCAAATCCTCACATGGGAAGTTGTTCCCGAACTTTGGAAATGGGAAGGCTGTCCGATGAAGATGAGAGAAAAAAAAAACACCACTCACATAACTCACCATCATTCAACACACATTCACTGAGAAAACTTCAAAGCAACGAAAACTAATCCAACCATTAATCTTTCAACAGCTTGAATACGACTTTAATTCAAACAGCTTAGCAGTAACAATAATACAGGCTGAGGATCTGCCTGCCCTGGACATGGGTGGCACATCAGATCCCTACGTCAAGTGTTACCTGCTGCCGGATAAAAAGAAGAAATTCGAAACGAAAGTCCATCGTAAGACCTTGAGTCCTGTCTTCAATGAGACGTTTACATTTAAGGTGGGTGCACATGAAAAACGTTCATGTAACAAACAAGTTAGCTATCCTTATTTTCAGAGTTTACCATATGCCGATGCCATGAACAAGACCCTAGTATTCGCGATCTTCGATTTCGATCGATTCTCCAAACACGACCAAATTGGCGAGGTCAAGGTGCCCCTATGTACCATTGATTTGGCTCAAACCATCGAGGAATGGCGTGATCTGGTCAGCGTGGAAGGCGAAGGTGGACAGGTATGTAACTCTCAAACACGACTAGGTTATTTTTGTAAATTTTGTTTTTAGTTTTTGTTTGAATTTTTATAACAATTTATTGTAAGAAAATTAAGGTATATATATTGTTTTTCGAAACACAATTGTAAATGCGAAAATCTTTTCGAATAACAACAGAGAAAATTAACGAAAGATAGAACTTAATCCACACCCAGTTCAAAAAGCTGAAAATCGAAAACTTTTTTTATTTGTACAAAAACAAATTCAACACAATTTAATTTTTAACAAAACACACAGTGAATTTATTAAGATAGATATATTTCTCTTTTATGTAAGAATTGAAATTGAAACAAAACAAAAAGTATCTATTTTATATTTACAGAGTTTTAATTTTTATTTTTATAAATGTGGGAGGGTGTTTTTTTCTACAGAGACTTACTGAAGAATATTTCCTATTTTTCTTTTTCCCCCTCACTTTGTTTCGACCCTTCGTAGAAGGTAAATACAAGAATATTACACAACAACTACTACTACTACTACTTAACTTCTTCTGATAAAATAAAAACAAGGTCAGAGATTTTCATTTCATTTTCATTTTTTTTATAATACTACCTACTAATCTGAAAAAAAAAATACTTAACATTAATATTTATGTTACCAGCAGAGCATTTTATTGTAACAGAAATTGTTTAATATTGGATAAAATTTAATTTTACATATAAAAAGCTGATTGATTGGATGATGCTATTAAGAAAGTATTTGAGTTTTAAATTGGAGTTTATTTTATTTTGTTTTCGAAATTTTTTTGCAGACAAACTTAGATATTTAGCGATCATTATTCGGCTGTTTTGTATCCTTAACTGCACCGTTTTCTTTGATTTAAGTTTCTGTGATTATTACATGTATGCGGCGAGTTTTAGATTAAAGTGCGGGCCAATATAAATATAACTGGCTTTATTTTAGATGAATAAAGTAAATGTCCCTTGTCAGAATTGTCGGTTGAAATTAACTTTGTTAATGTGTCTCTCAAGTTTTAAAGTTTTTTGACGAATGGTTACGAAGAGTCGATAATTTGGTATGATGCCGCTGAATGGCTTGCAACCTTGTAGTTTCTCGTTGGATTGTTTCTGACAAGCATCTTCAATACTAAAACAAAGAACTAGCCTCTTAAAAAATACTTTTATGGATAGTGCTACAGTTCGGGATATAAACCATGGCATCAGTCAACATGCCGCTTCAATTAACTTGATTCTTACCGAATTAGCTCAAATCGAGGAATCCATGTTCCTGAGATTTTTTTCTACTTCTGAGCACCTCCTTAGAGAAGATCTTGCTGCTTTGTGCTTCATGCTCCTATTTTTTTCATAAAATCATACTGATATCGCTGAACAGCGTAGTAGTAGAATCGCCAGCTCCAAAACCTTTCAAATTAAGCGGGACCGAAAATTGTTTGTAAACTTGTCTTCTGGAAGCGCTTTAGATATCTTTTGAAAGTTTCCATGCTCTTGATCATTACAACAGGAGTACAGGACTATGATTTTATTTCACTTGCTGTTTAGAGTAAATTTTTGCGGCCTTTGCAATATGTAAAAACAAAATTGTGAATTACGATGAATGCCAATTCATGTTTGGCAGACGCTCTTAAAAAGATACAAACAGTGCTCCCATTTTTGAGATATACATGTACATAGCAAGCTTAAACTTTGATGGCACGCCACAGGTATCCAATAAAACTTTCGCAATACCTTCATTCGGAACCTAGTGCCTGCTCAGTCTCTTGTGAAGTAAATACGCTCTACGAACCATCTCAAGGAAGATTGGTCTGCACTTTAAAGCCTAGCGTAGGACTTATGTACAATCACTCACCATGCAATTTCTACACAAAACTAAGACGATAGTTTGTTTTCCTTTTAAGTTACCTTTTATACTATATATAGAACGTTTTTTACGCATCATTCTACTGGCCTTTGGATCGATTGAGTTTTTGTCACACGGATTTGTTCAGAAAACAGATTTTTTTCTTCCCTTGACTTTTATGTTTATTTTTTTTAGAAGTTGCACACAAATTTCTTATGCTCTGCTAGAAGTGAAATGATCGCTAAACAGTTTTTTCTTTCCTTTTTTTTTTTTGTATAAAACAAAATTTGCATTCTTTTGAAATATTTCAATTCCAATTCGATTCACTTAAGTAAATCAGCTAATTCTCTAAAAAAGAACATAACATATTACATGTTTTAATTTCATTGGGAAACAATTTTTTTATGATTTTTTTATCAAAAAAAAATGTAAACACATGTGTTTAATTTGAGTTATATGTATAGTTAATCCCTTTTGTAGACAGTAACATGTTTCACAACGCAACACAGTAAATCAGACCCCGAATAACAAATGTCAGTTTTAAAAATAAAAAAATTTTAAATCAAGAAAAAACACAACTATTCAACAAAAAAACACAGTGTCTCTCTATCTCTTTCGTTCTCTCTCACTACAATACTTAAATGTTAAACTAGTTTTTTTCGACAATAATTATTCGTTTTCTATTGTGTTCTTAAGTTGTCCCCAACCTCTCTCCGCCCACTATGTCAGTCATTTTTAACTTCTGCTGTGCTTACGCCTGTGAATGGTTGTGTCTTCCAAAAATTAAAAAAAAACTAATTGAAAAATCTATCAAAAAGAATATGAAAAAAATTCGCATTTTGTCTAAACAAAAAAAAAACACTAATTGTAAACAATTATAAAAATCAAAATTCCCAAAAAACAACATGCATGCTTCGCTTACAAATAAACATTTTTACTTACTCGTAAAACCATTTTCTTTTTCTCGAAAACATTATATAACATTTATATATTTATCCTCTTTCAAATCATTATTCTTCAATTTATGTATCAGAAAAAAAAAACAATTATAATTAATTTTATATAAAATTTTAATCTATTAATTTATTTTTTTTAATATTTAATTTTTTTTATCGCTAACGAAACAAATTATCAATCAATCCATACCTATTGCCAAAATTACCAATCAAAATTCTATCTCGCAAACTAAATCATCCACGTAAGTATAAAAATTAAAAAAGAAAAAAAAATTGAAAACAATTATTCGTATTCATATTGTGTTTGTGTAACGAAATTGTGTCTTGTTTTGAGTTGTTATAATTTTGTTTTGTTAGGAATTGGTGTAATTTTCACGTTTGACATTGTTGATGTTGTTATTTATTGGAAACTATATTTCAACTGTGATTGAGTATCTGTTCTGCTGCTAAATTTCGGTCATCTGCTTTTGTCTTGTTTTTTATGTTGCAAATTTATTGTTGTTTTATTTTATGGGCTTGGTTAATTTTAGCTAAAAGGTGTACTACATTGGGCACTTGGGAAGTGTAAATTTATCGCCAATCACTTGTAATTTCTTATTAAGCCCAATTGGGAGTTCTTATCTATCGGTAAATTGTTTCACCAAAAAGAAACCCCTTGGAAACTGAGTTGGAAATTGAATATGAAGTGGCATTTCAATTTAAAATTGGAAGCAATTCTAAAAAAAAAAGCCAGCTATACGCACTTAAACGTTCTTATTTAACTATCGGCATATAACTTACCTACTTAGCCACAGTCTAGAATACAACTGGCACTCAAACCACCCCACCTCCAGTTGTGCGCAACAAGTAAAACGAGAACGACTTTAACTAGTTCATGTCACTAACGCCAGACATTATTAGAAGTGTCTATAATTAGAGCTATCTTAACCAATTTCTTAAATTTAAATCCCTCAAAATAAATTTTTGTAATGTGGCCTTCTACACAAGTCAGTGGCTGTTTAAGATATTAGTGCTTTGATATACTTTTGCAATATCAATTAAACCAATTTTTATAAAATACAAACCAAATGAAGGTTAGTTTTCGTTGTTGAATTTCCGCATATACTGTTGTGTCCCTCATAAAGCAAAAGAAAATAAAGAGAATCTTAAATACCTTTTCCCAGAATGCGGTCAAATATCGCACTGGGTTTTCGTTTCTTTTTTTGTATTAAAATAAATTGCGGAACCCTAAGTGAAATACTGCAGTTATCAGCAATAAGTTTACGAAGCTGAAATCAACAATGCCCCTATATTATTCGTATTTTTAAATATGTAGTAAGAATGAAACTACGAAATATATTTGTAATAACTGTAATGTTACACAGAGCTTCGATAAAACGGAATCATATTTATTACATAACTCAAAGTAAACTTTTAGAATATGTTAAGTTGTTTTATTTTAATGTACATTATACTAGATTTAGTTTTATTGTTATAAATCTTTGGACAGGTTTAACCAAAATTTTAAAATTTACTCAGTTTTTACATTTTTACACATTTGGCCAGAAGCGGAAACCAGCCAAGGGTTTAGAATTAAAAATAATGTTAATAAAAGTGGTTGCAAGTAAAATTGGTTAGGTTAAAAAAAGATATATAAATGTAAACTGAGAGCTCATAATGCATGTAGAAGACAAGCCTCCTGCGATACAAATATTTTTGTCTATATGGTATCGTTTATAAACATTTTTGACTGAACAATTTTATTCGTGGAAAATTATTTATTCGATAAACTCGAACCAAAAATATTGGGGCAAACTTAAATTAAAATTGTGTGCGCAGTAAAACAAAATATGGATTTATTTAACAAATTATCTACCTATGTAATAACATGCAAGCATTATACTGATTTCTAATAGGAAACGAATGTACTTCCCAATTAAATATTTAATAATGGGAAAATAACTTTCGACATATTCTTTGTCTAAGACAATGCTATATGATTAAACGAGTCTAAACTGCGATCGAATATTATTATGTGTTTGTTTTTCTGACAGCTATAAGTTCGCTTTAAAAATTCGCAATTCATATTTGTTTGATTCGTCGTTACTTACGCAATTAGCCTCCATTTTAAATACACACTGTATTTATTATGTATCTAACTATGTAATTTATATCATATATCGTGGCAAAATACACAAATTTACTGATATTTCAAGGATTAGAAGTAGTGTACGTATTGACCGACTCCAGATTAAGAAAGTACTAACTGTATCAGATCTATTTGCAACCGCTTTTATAACATAATACCCCAACGAGAAAAGAAAACTTTTAAACAGCTTTTTACTCTTTGCCCTAATTATATAAAAATTTCGTACTTTTTGCTAAATACTCATATGTAATTAACTTAACATTATGAATGCTAATTAGAGCTTTTATAAGAACTTTTTTAAAATCATAAAATCACAAAATCATAATCTATTTGTTTTTAGTTAATAATAGTACATACTCTACACACTAATATCAATCTAAATGGATCTTGACAAACGGAAAGTAACAAAATGTTATAACAAACTGCTATAGTGTTTTGTTTATTTTTTGTTTTGTTTCTTACACATTTAATGGGATGTTTTAATTTATTTTAAAATTGGTCAACACTAGAAAAAGAAACAATTTACAATTATAATGGAGCTGGTTTGAGCTGGGTGTTAAACGTTGAACAAAAGGTAAAACAGTGATACATGATTTTTTTTTTGTCATTTCTGTTCCACGAAGAAACTGATGGTGATTCTAAGAAGATGACATAGTAGCGTCTACCCTCCGAGATGAAACGATTTTTTATTTGTTTTATTTATTTTTATTCAAATCGAAGCTCTAATACGTACAGTACAAGTGCGAAGGTCCTATGTTGTTATGTTGTAATTTATATTTTTATTTTAAAGTTATACTAAGTTTTTGCGTTAATGATCGATGTTTACTTGCAAAAAAATGTAGTAAATGTGTAATGAAGTACATAATATATATTTGATTGGTTTTTGTTAAATTTGGCATTGGTTACTTATTTAATACAAATGACAGCTTACATTTTATTTTATTTTTATTATGAGCACATGCTGGCGTATACTTACTATTTTGAGTTGTTGGTCTTAATTCGAATACTGAGAGGAAGAGCAAATAAAACAGGAGTTACGTCATACCAGTTGAGGTTAAGATTTATAGCTTTCGGCGTGTCGATACAAACGCCATTGCTTCTTCGTGATTATTGATTTAGTGCGAACTTTAACTGTTCCACTGGGCATCACGCAAAGGTTTGATTCGAAATTAACCATAGCACTTATAAGTGAGTTGGCGTTTTGGATTTTAAATGGCAAATCGATAAATTAAGGGAAAATAGCTAGGCATGGAAAAGTATTTCCTTCTTACCTCTATCTGCACCTAATATTTGACATAAATTATTAAGTGTCTTGTTTATGGCTCTCTTTGTTGGATTTGTAGCATTTCACCAGTCTCATAAAAGCGTTGGCATTAGTAGTCAACTACTAGTAAGAAAAACAGTTTTCATTTGGAGTACTTAGATCGAAAGTGAGACGTTGCGCATATTAGTTACAAGTTACTTGTTAAAGGATGCACTGCACTGTGTATTGGAACATGGGTAAACAAAGAAGAGGGGTGCGTATATTTCCAAATCACATACAGGTGGTCAGTCTGTTCTGATTAAATGAATGTTTAAATAAATCAGTTTTCATTTAGTTTTGAGAGAGGTTGCAGCAATTTTTGAATACATGGTTAAGATAAATCGTTGAAATTAAAACAATTTGTTTCAAGAAACCTGGACAAATATCTTCATATGTCCAAAACCGATTTAAGTCCATTCCACAAATCTCCTATTTTACGGAGCCCATGTTTTATGCTTTCATAACCAACAGTGGTTTAATGAAAACTTGCAAATCTTTATTATCGAAGATTTTTAATTATATTAAATTATACGCCACAGTGTTTGTTAAACTTTATTTTTTACACCAAAAACAAGCAAACAATTTTTTTATGTTAACTTAACTTTATTTGCATTTGGAACAAACTTGGTTTAAACAAAATAACAGCTTTTTTAGAAGCCTTATACCAACAAATACATTCAGTACTATTTATGCAATGAAAACGTATTCGATGTTGATACATATTGTTGTCCTTGTTCTAACCTCTCCTACTTTGGTGCACTTCAACTAGGATGATCCTACATCCCACCAACAAAAAAAAAAAATACAAAAGTGCTAAACCCTTAAACGGTGCAACTTACCCATAACAAAAACAAAAATATTCTTCCCTTACATTCAATGTTGTGAACTTCAGACTGTTGTCATATAAGCCAATATGTATACAAACAATTTGTTATTGGAGTAGCTAAATAATTGTTATGTAGTAATAAATGTGCAACAATAAATATTAAAATAAAATTTAAAAAAAAATCTACACGCATAAATAAAATCAAACTAATTCACGTTTTCTCTGTACAACATTCTATTAAATAGGAAAAGCTTGGCGATATCTGCTTCTCTCTTCGCTATGTACCGACTGCTGGAAAACTTACTGTCGTCATTCTGGAGGCTAAGAACTTGAAAAAGATGGACGTTGGTGGATTGTCTGGTAAAAATTTTAGTTTCCAAATCGACTTGAAAATCATCGATCCACAGTTAATCAATTTCAATTCACTACTCCATCTAGTGGATTGGATATTTTCAAGTCGATTCAAAATAAGTGTTCTTTTTCCCATATAAGCATTACATTAACATTTCTTTTAAAACACAAGCAAATAAAAATATATACATATTTAAGTATGATTATAATCGTTTTTGGCACAAGAAACAATTTTTTCTCAGCCAATTGTGAAACTTTCAAACCCAAGAAAAGTCTTGTACAAGAATCTTTTTTTTTTTGTGATATTTTCATATGAGCAACACTGGACAGAATATCGTGTCTTGTCCTTGATGTAAAATAATACAATAACACTTCATTTTGTGACTCTATACTCTATATGCTTGCATTTTGTTTTTTTTTCCTAATAAATAACAAATATCTTGCTATGATCTATATTTTTGTACAATTTTTGTGTTTTCTTCTTCATTAATCGCTGAATACATTTTTGCATTGTATATGTCCGTTGTGAATACATACCTCAATATACTCACAATGTCCGTCTTTTTCATCTGATTTAAGTGTGGACTCAAGGCCCTGTCGCATAATTGTAATTAATAAAATAAAGAACAACAAGAGTGTTGCCTATGAAAATATCAACCAAAGCTCTTCTAAGCTTTTACAAACAAACTCTAAATTTTGTTTAGTTTTTCAGCATTTATGTACTTATGATTTTCTCCTAAGTTTTTCTCATTGAGTTCACTTAATGTTTTACAGTTTTCAGTTTGTTCTTGTAGAGTAAATGATAATTTCGTTCATTCTTAACTGAATATTCAAAGTAAACCTGTTGCAGTTGATGGGGTTCTCATGGCGGAATTTATTTATTTCAATTTTAACGACTATCCTCCTATGGAGATTTTTATTGGGTATTATTTGCCTTTCTAAGAATTACTAAGCAGCGACGGCTACATATTGTAAGGATAGTACTGGAACAACATCGTCTATCTTCATTTTATTAATAATGCCGATTTCGTTTGAAAAGTGGAAGGCCGAATAATTGATTTAAAGCTACATATATGCATCTGTAATAATTTCAGTTTGTAGTTTTTTTTTCAGAAATGTTACAAAATAAACACATGTGAAGATTAAAAATATTACAGGCATAGCTTCCATACTTTTTTATTATTTTTGCCAAAAATATGTTGTTTTCACATCAAGTTTTCAGCAACTTATTTGCAACAAAGCTCCAGCTATTGCTCTCCTGAGTCCGCAATGGGAACCTCAAGTACACAAATTTGTTATAAATTTTGTATTTCCTTTTAATTTGTTTTATTTTCAATTTTTTATTTATTTATTTAATTTTCCTTAGAAAAAAGAAACAAATTTTAAAAATTAGACAGTAGCATAACGTAATTTGAACTAACTTACAATTTGAAATTTAGCGTAAAAATAAAAACTATTTAAAGTAAATGAGTAAACAAACAGACCAAAAAAAAAAAAAACTAATGGTAACAACAAAATTTTGCAGACAAAAAAAAAACGTAAAAAATCGACAAAATCCATATTGTGTTTTCTTTTTTTCTATTTTATAGATCCATATGTGAAAATTGCTATCATGCAAAATGGAAAACGTTTGAAAAAGAAGAAGACAAGTATCAAAAAATGCACCCTCAACCCTTACTACAATGAGTCGTTCTCATTTGAAGTTCCATTTGAACAAATACAAGTATGCGAGAATGTATTATACTATCCTATAACTAAATATTACTGTTTAATTTAAAAAAAAAACGTTATATTTGTAATAAATTACAAGAAAACAAAAAATACCAGAAACAAAAACCCTCAAACAATCTCCTATTAAAACTACAACTGTTACAACTACTACTATCCATACTACAGATACAAGATAAACTTTTCTATAAAAAAAAAAACTAAATACAAAACTCCAGACCAAAGATAAACACCCCCCTCTCAGCAGATATTCAAATATCTGGACACTTTCCTCTGCTAACCACCTCTCAGCATAAATGTTTTTGTGTTGTAAATTTGTTGTAATCAATTGAGCCAAGCAGAGCCGTTGCACACTGTTTAATAATCAAAAAATAAATATACCTATTATGAGTTTAACTTGTAAATAAATTTAAACAGTTTCTGTATTCTCGAATACTACATAAATGTGTTTCGATGTTGTCCTAATACACTAAAGTGCGCCCTATGGATTTTTTGTTGCCCACTCCCTCTTAATGCCCTGTGAATGCAAACGGCTCGTAGATATGTTTTTTTTATACATACATATATTATTTTAATTTTGTTTTGCAAAAACTATTGAAAATTGATTTAATTTAATTTTTAATTTTCGTTATCGATGTTAAAAGTTTATTTTTTCACGAAAACCTGTTTTCGCTATTAGCTTTGTTATAAGGTGAGTGTGTATTGTGATATAATCTATGATGTTTCAAGAGTTCGTTTGACTTAATATGAAAATTTAACGATCTGAATGAACAGATTGTTATGGGACTTTTTGTAAAAACTGGTTTAATACAACAGTTGAAAATATAAAACGCGAATTGTAAGATTTAAACAGCAGGACATCTTCTAATTTGTTCCTAACCAATACATAAATTAATACTGTAGAGGAAAATCTGCTTTTACTGTTTGACAAAAAAATATATAACAAATGTTAAAGAAGCTTCTTTTAAAATGCGTCTTAGGAATTAAAACTGTGTCGCCACACCTTTCACCAAAATATCTTATTTTCCTAACTGCTTTTAACTCATATTCGAAAAAAAAATAATAATAATAATTAATGGATCCAACACTTCCCGAAATATTTTTAACTCGGCTTTCAGCTTTATCTAGATGCTGCTACCGTTGATATAAACTTAAAAAGTGTTACCAACCTCATTGGTAAACAAAAATATTAAAAAGGCTTGTTTTTTTTCTTAACGAAACAACTTTGTATGCAACTTTAAAAAAAAAATAAACGCGATGCCAACTCAATTGATAGTAGATAGATCCAAACGAACTCTTGAACAAAGTGCAATTGCCTTATAAAAAAAAATGCAATATACACCTTCCTGTTTAACAAAAACCTCTTTACAAAAACTAAAAGCTGCCTTGTTTTACGTAAATTAGTATAATCGATGTTAATTTGAAAATGTAGACGTTCAATGTGATATTATCTATTATTTGAACAAAGCCTATTGTTTATCTTCTGTTTTGCTTCTAAAAAAAAAAACGATAAAACTATAACATAATAATTAGCAAATAAGAAGACTATTTTCTCAACAAAAATGTTGCTCACCAAGTAGGAAACACACAGCAATGAAATGTTTTTTTTTTTCTAGTTTTCTAGTTAAATGGCCCACTTCAATGCCTTTTCAGTTTTGAATGCTCTTCAAAAGCGAATTGACAAATTAAAAAACACTCACTATGGTGTCATCTCTCTGTCTCTATCTATCTATCTCTTTCCCTGTACAATCATAATAACACACTCTTACCTATATCTGTATCTTTCTGAAATAATAAAACTCTCAGCATCGCCCTACTAAAAGTCAAACTTGTTAACTAACCGTTACGGCGTCAAAATTAGCACCGGGTTCATTATTTTGACACTGTCTTCTGATTTGGATACAACCGTATAGATACACATATTAAAATCGTTTAAGAAGGATTTCGATATATCTTACTCGTATGTGTGCTATACCCTGGACGTCGACCATATGTATATCGAAATGAAATCAAATCGCATTTTTAAGCTACAACATTTTTTGTGAATCCCTATAATGACATCCCTAGAATCCTATTCAGCAAACCGAATCAGATCCCACCCAAAAAAAAATACAGTAAAACTTACATTGAAAACCTACACTCGCATCCTCTTCCAGAGTAGGATGAGTGCTCATTACAATTTTTTTTTGTTAAGTAAAGGCGATGACACCAACGGAATCACCATAAACAGCATAATATTAAAACTCCAATTACCAAGAAAACAGAATACAAAATTTTATTTAAAACAAAAATAATAATAACTATAAATATTATAATAATAGGATTGAATATTATACATTTTCGTCTACCAGTATTTAATGAACAATTGCTGTTCATTATGTGTTCATCCTGTCATCTCCGTACAACGTCACTCAAACATCATCAGTATCATAAATCTTTTCCTCACAAAGAGAAACATTTTTAATCATCTTTCATTACATTCGCTATATACACAAATGAATTTATATAAAAAAAAAGTGGCTTTCAAATAATATTTTTAGTATTTTGTAAATAGCAAGTACTAAATATGCACTCGTAGTCATGCCCTGCAAGTACCCCATAAACACTGACGTTCTATACCGCGCTGCATGCAAAAGTGACCCGACGAAGAAGTCCAGAAATGTTCACCGAACTTTGTCTACTCAGTTTGTAGTTGTTTTTAATCAAAATTGTATATGTTTAATTGAAGAAAACAAATTTCGTATACAAGAAATGTATTTCACACTGATTACATCCCTGGAAATTCAGTTACACCTCTCATTCTTTTACCGATTAATCTTCTTGTGGCTTAAGCCGTATTCCAACCTATTTTAAAAGGATAAGAGACTTTAAATTTTATTAGATATTAGTTCGATAGGGCTATAAAATAAACTACACTGGAAAATGTATGTCAGAGATGTACTGAGGCTGTGCTGAAAAATGTCCACATTTACTGCATGCGTAACAAATTTATTTTTTCTTTTTTTAGAAAACTCAGTAGGAAATGTATGTATGCATTTTCAATAGTGCGGCTATAAAATCGCAAACAATAACGTGCTGCTTAGTAAACAATATTTCAAGTGAACACTTCTGTCCGTCTTTGTTTTTTATAACGACACTCCTCCACTTCACCCGATCCCAAAAAATAAAAACCATAAGACATATTTTAGCCCCGTAGCAACGTAACATAATATTTTGAAAAATAACGTAGTAAACTAAAAACGTAAATGTTTTACAATATTATTTATTATAAAGTTTAAACAAAGCAATTGTGTTATGTGTATTGCTTTTCTGTGTTGCCTATACAAGCATATTCCTTCAAAAAAATATATATATACACACACGAACTGCGATCGTCGAACGATGATCGTTGTGTTTATATTCCAGTTTATTTTTATTTCATTTTAAATGTTTGATTTGTGAAGAAAATAAATTTCTTCCATTTGTTAGTTGTTTAACTGTTTATTAATTTATCACTTAATTACGCTAAATTAGAAAATTCAACTTGTCGTCACTGTTGTGGATTACGATCGTATTGGTACATCTGAGCCAATTGGACGATGCATTCTTGGATGCGCTGCTACCGGCACTGAATTACGGCATTGGTCTGATATGTTGGCATCACCGCGACGACCAATTGCACAATGGCATACCCTGAAGGATCCAGAGGAGACCGATGCTCAACTGGCTGCAATGAAATAAACAGCTAACGAACAATAATATAACAAACCAAATAGCAAATGATGAGACATAAAATTTAAAAATTTAAAACTTATTGAGAATAATTATATAAAGAAATGAAGACATCAAAGGAACAGGTAGATTAAATAATTTGTGTTGTGAGTGGGTGTTGTCATTTATTTAATATTGGTTATTTTTGCGTTCGTTTGTAGTGCATTGTTTCTAGTTGATAGACATGATTCAGGCGAATGTCTTTATTAACAGAAGTTGCCTACATCTACTTTGATAAAATAGTTGAATATTTTTTTAGTTTTTCTATTTACGTAAAGTTGTGTCCCAAAGGCATATAAAATTGTGTAAAGTATGGGAAGTTCGGGGAGCTTCAGAATTCTCAAATCAAAAAGTGCTGCATATTCATTTGTATCTGCTCAAATGTTGATAAACACTTACGAATATGTTTAAAATAATATCTCTGGTAGAACAGTATCTGCTTCATGCGGACCAGTCTCGGAGTTGCATAAAAGCTCCACACTGTACTGCAAACAGGACGCCTTTGCAGCCAAGCACTACGGTCTCGAATTTGAGCACGAAGCATTTCGCTCTGAAGGCGGACACATTACTACTGAGCCACGGTCACCCGCAGCTTAGTTTCAATGTACAACTTTTAGCAAGAACATGAAACTTTAATGGCTAAAATACTGTGCTATTGATCCATTCGATCGACTAAAAGGACCTTTCACTTTAACCTCTCAAGATGAGCTGAAGTATGTTTTTGATTTCAGAAATGCAGTTCAAAAGATAAAAAAGTGTCAGATGTTGTTTTAATAGCAGAAAATGATCTGACTCACAAGTAAGCCTGCTAAAAAAAAGACCTTCTAAAAGTAATATCCTTTAGACAGTTTTTGTTCTAAAAGCCTTTGAAGAAAATACGTTCTTTGCGATAAAACACTGAAATAAAAGCCACTTATTAGTTATTCTTATTTTGTTCAAAAGACATTCGCTTGAAATAAAAATATAATCACCTAACTTTACCCTCAATCAGTATTGATAATAATACATCCTGTTAAGTTCCGCCAGATACACACATAGATAAAAAAGAAAGCAACAACAGAATCTCATACGGGCTGAACATCATCTCAATAGGCAACAATCAACAACAACAAAAAATCATCATTCCAACTAATCTATCAACAAAATCACAAAGCGAAGTGTTTCCTCACCCCTTCAGCCCGCGGTATGAATGGAATGGAATGAAACTTCATGCTAAATCACCTCCCACATGGAAATCCTAACATCTAATTTAAGTAAGGACATTAAAATAAATATATTTAAAACTATGTATATTTATTATTATTGTATTTTCAATATGACAAAAAGAAACTTAGTTCAATATACAAACAAAATAAAATGCAAAATGTTTTAGATTTGCTACAAAAGAACAACAAACTCCCCAAAACTTTAACTCTTTACCAACAAAAATACGAAAATGAAAAAAAAAAACTTCACAAATTAAAACAAAAAAGATCGACAAACATGTTTGCAGTTATTATTATTAATTACGACTATTTATTATTGAAACAAGAAAACAAAAACCTATTATTATCATTATCTCTCTATTTATGAAAAAAGAAAAAGTTCAGAGTTGTTTAAAAATTTAACAAAAGTCGTAAGCAAAATAACAAAAAACAAAAAACAAAACATCAAAACATAATAAAACAAAACTTCATTGCATTAAATTCGCAAATTGATTTCACCAAAACAAAGAGATTTTTCCATTGTGAAATTAGTTTTAATTTACAATAATAATGTTAAATTTAAATTATATTCAAAACAAACAAAGGTAAAATATTACAAACTAATAATAATAAAAAAAAATAAATTGTTATTGTAAATTTTATTAATAATTGTGTAAGTATATATTAACAAGACAAATTTCAAGTGTAAAAAAATAGAGCAAAAGATAAATATTATATAAAGTTTAACTTTATTCGTGATTAAATTGAACATATGCATATATCATTTTTATTTAGTTTCTCATTTGTTTCTCATTACTTATTTAAATATTGTTAAATATGTTACCAAATAACAGTATCAGTGATTAAAATAATTCTCTTCAAAACGTCTTCGTCTTGGTATTGTTGTATTTTGTTCTCGTTAAATTCGAAGATCTTAAAAAACAAAGGAACAAAAAAATATTCAGACTTTAGAAAAACTTGTATATGCTTTAAGAAATACTAAAACGACTTGTAGAAATATTTTACTATGGTGATTTTCAACTTTGATGGCTGCGGGAAATGGTGTACTTGAATGATTATAGGTTTCATTGGCTTACATATTATGAGTAGGAAATAGTACGGGTACAAGGAGAGTACGTACAAATTCTACACACGTGTTGCTTTTTTTCATAAAACGAAAACTCTAATAAGTGTTTAAACATTTAAAAGAATATGCCGCAGTTGGTTTGGTTATGACGTCAAATTAATTTATAAATTATTGTTTTAAATAAGCGAAACCTTGGACCTGAAGGTGATTTAAGAAAGCTTCAGTTTTGAGTTGATGCTTAAACTTTTCTGAGTTTAAGGCGGAACTAGAAGAGCTACGCACAAGTATAATATGTTTTGGAACAATCTGGAGTTTCCAATAAAATTATGTCTAAGGATCCCTTTTTGGTGCTTCTTACTAGTCCTGGAGACTATCCCCTCAAATTGGGGACCTTTTATAATTGGTCACTTTGAATTTTTTTTCGATTTAAAGTTTCTGTGTCAAAAGTTAAAAAAAACAATGATCGAATCGGTCATTACAACACTCAAGATGTGGTTTTGAAAATACCATGAAATATATTGCTCCGCTAATCATGTACAGAAACCTTTGTTTGAGGAACTTATTTCTTAGTTTAAAGAACTGTGACTCGTAGCCAGTTAAAGCAAGGTTCAGAGCTCTCTGTAATAGGCCCATAACTGATTTTCTTAGAACTTCACTTGTCAGTATTATTACTTTGCTGCGTTTTATGATAGTCTCTCCCAGTTGTCCCTTAGCGTTTTAGTATTTTTTTTCACTACAACGAAATATGAATCGTATTTGGATTGCAACAACATCTTGAGCACTTTCCATTTGAAAGTAGTTATAGTCTCACTAAAGCATGCCGCTGTTCAGATCCGAATATTTATGCAATGTCTTCATTATTGGTAGATGTCAGAAAATGTGACATGTTGAAGTAAACAAAGTTTTAGAACCACATTTCTTTTAAATAAATCTGCCTATATAGGAATGAGAAAAAAAGGACAGAGAAAGGTGTTCCACATTTGACTTTTACGACCTACAAAAGTATCTCTGATCTGGATAAGCTCGTGGGCATTCCTAGGCTGATGCTTTTTTCCGTTTAGAAACAAAAACTCGCACCAAAGTGTGTTTCAAATACAGCTGTCAAAGGCACTTTCACGCTGGCTGATCAAAAGGGCTGTATTCTGATCACCCCGGTATGGTCCACTCAAAACCTCATCACAAGAAGCCTTAGTTCCTCCCATAAACCTCAATAAAAAATAATTTAATATAATAGAAACTAAGTTATATGACAAAACAAAACAAAGTATGCGTTCCTACCATCCAACTTGGAAAATCGCCAGAATCTTAAGTTTCCCCGAATATGATTTTTTACTTTAATCAAAAACAAAATAAAATAATTTTATATATGTATTAAAAAATATATACATAAAGAAGAAATATTAAGAACAATAATAGCTATTACTTATTTATAAACAAAAAAAAAGAAACAAAAATATTATATAAAGGAAAAGAACCTACTTTAGAAAAATTACAAAATAAATTATTATATTAAAAAACACAAAAAAAATCGACATATATATACATTAAATAAATTAGATGTTTTTGTCCTGTATAAATACTACTTCTAAATTATATTTAAAACACAAATAAACAAATCGTATATGAAAAAATATATATATGAAAGGAAAATGAATGTAAAATATATTTCAAACAGATGAGATTACCGTGTTTAATAAATGTAAAAACAAAATAAGCAAATAACAATAAAAAGTATATATATATACCATAAATAAACTATACAATTAATGATAATATTGGATTTTCTTTTGTATCGTTTTGTAATTTGGTTAAATGATTTCCTTTTAGTGATAGTCTTCCTTTCATGAGAAGAAGATCCGTTACCGGTTTTGTTATGGCGACGCAGCTTTGTTTTAAATTCTTTTCTTTTAACGAACCGTCAGTAAACAAAATCCTACCTAATAATAAGAATTTAAGTAGAACAACAAAAAGAATATGAAAATACGTTATTCAATAAGAAAATTCGATCCGAAACTACTTATATACAAAATAGAAAATAAAAAACAAAAACAGATGATATATATAATTTTTAAAACAATTTATGAAAAGTAACAAAAATAAATTAATAGGAAAATCAATAAATTAAAGAAAATGATTTATTTAAACAAATTTTAAAGGAGATTCTAAAACAGAGAAAATTAAAATTAAAACAAATTAACGCTAACGACCAAAGAAATAAACCAATTTTTTTTCGTTCCGATTTGTTTTATTACTCTAGTGTCATATCATAAAAAAAATACGTTTGTATAGGTAGGTAATGTAGCAAAAAAACAAAAAGAAGCATAAAATCAATGTGAAGAATACGCCCTTAACTATGAGTTGTCAACTGTATTTTTAGTCCACAGAGAAAGGTAATAAAAAGGCAACACGCCTTTTAGTTTGAGGATGATCATCAGTAATTGCTAACAACGATGTATTATAATACTTGTTTTATTTTCAATTCATAATTTGTTTAAAACTTCTATTGAAAGGCAGTCAGAATTATATATAGGTAGAGACTTAGAGAAAATGTCACCAAATAGAGAATTAACCGCAGCACTTAGATTGTTCACAAAATCCCAACCACACCACACACACACTCACACTCCGGAAGGTGAACTTTTTTCATAAAACAAGAAATGAAAATTATATAGTGAATTTATAAACATAACCAAACCCACGGATTAAAAAATATAGTATACAAAAGAAACATATATATAGCAAATAATTTTTAGCAGAGCAGGAAAGTACGTCCTTATAGACAAATTGAAGGAACGGGTCAAGTAAAATATTTTATATAAGAAGAGATAAAAAAAAAACAGTAATAATTTTACGCAGATATTGGTTTTCTTTAAAAATATGTAAATTATAAAAAAATAGAAAACACTGTCAGATGGAAAATGCACAAAAACCGTAACTATAAGTACAGTACATATTCGCGAGTAGTTAGACAACCTTTTTATGGCATGTGAAACACCCGCACGAAAAATGAATGTAAAGGACAAACATATATTATTATTATAAACAAAAACAAATAGCGTTTCAATGGATATGGTTAAAGTTAGTAAATGGCTAAACAAAGTATTATTATTATTCTATTTAAGTTTTCGTTGGTCTATTTTGCGTTAACATTTTTAAATAAAAAGAAAAACAAAAACTCTCGAGACTTTATCCCTCAAGAAGGTTAATCGAATGATTTTCTCAAAAAGAAATTATACATGAAAAAAGAACAATGCAAACCAAATAGAATGGAAATCTGACTCACTACAAAAAGATGTATTATTATTGAAAATATATATATATATATGAAATTGTATTATAATTTCTATTCGAACAACAAAATAATTTTGTTATTTATGGTGTCGGGAGTTAAAAGTATAAATGAATTCGAATTATTAGTAAACAAGATATATATATATATGACAAACTAATATTGTACGAAGAAAATATACCAAAAAAAAATACAGTGAATATATTTAATAACCTGTAATAATGGCAAAAGAAAAAACTGATGATAAATAATTGAAATTAAATATACATATATATTATTTAATAATAATACAACTGCAAATAAAACAGGAATAAATAATAAAAGCCATTCAAGAAAAACTGAATACAAAAAATAAGATTGAACAAAATGAAAACATTATTATAAATAAAAGAAGTAAATCTCTGTTATCGATTTGAATGCGTTTTATTAATTCTTATAAGAGTATTTATGGGAAAACTTCCAAGAAATGGTTTGTAAAGGGTTTTTCAATAAGAGCTCTACAAAAGTTTTTTTTTAAATAAAACAAAAACTCGATTTCTTTTGCATGGCCACCACGGGCACGCTTGCAGAAGTCCAGACGCTGAACCCAATTTTCGACGGTTTTCAAGCAAAAATTGGCCGATACTGCTGCAATTTCACGTTCGTCGCTGGCTTGTTGGCATAGACCATAGACTTGACGTAGCCCCACAGGAAATAGTCTAACGGCGTCAAATTGCACGACCGAGGCGGCCAAGCTACTGGACCATTTCGTGAGATAACACGTTCTCCAAACTTGGTTTCCAATAAATTGATTGTGACATTCGCTTTAACCGTAATTTTTTCGGGATGCAATGATGACTCATGGAGTACGTGTGGATTGCTGCCTGACCAATACCGCATATTTTGTTTATTGACGAAGCCATTCAGCCAGAAATGAGCCTCATCGCTGAAGATGATTTTTCGATGAAAATCCGAATCATTTTCAAGTTGTTGCTCAGCCCAATTCACGAACATACGACGCTTCTGGTGGTCAAGCGGCTTCAGTTCTTGCGTCAATTTAATCTTGTAAGGATGTAGGCCAAGATCTTTTCGGAAAATTCGCCACAACGACGTCACAGAGATGACCAACGCTTGAGAACGACGTGTGAGAGACACATTTGGGCTTTCATCAACTGAAGCCTCAGCGGCAGCAATATTCTCGGTACTACGGGCACTTCTTTGTCTCACTGGCACGGGAACATTTTGTACTGTGCCTGTGGATTCAAAATTTCCACTAGACGCTCAATCGTTGATCTGCTAGGACGATTATTTATTTATTTTTTATTTATTTATTTATTTCAGAATCGCTTACTAAGTAAGACAAGAGTCTTGTAAATTTTTGAAAGCCTTTAAATTAATTTAAGAATTTGAATTTAATTTAATTATTATGCTATTACCATCATTATAAACTATTAAAAAGAAATCGAAACTTAAAAAGAGAGAACAAATAATAAAAAATTAATAAATAGGTAGATATTATCAATGATTTGCCAAATAGTTGAAAAGTAAACATTTAAATCTTCTTGTGCTCTTTACACTTCTCAAACTTATGGGCAGGGAGTTCGAGAGGCGAATAACATGAACGAAAAATTGACGCTCAGTAATAAGAAAATTGTATCGAGGTAGTATAAGGGCAAAAGACCTTGTTGAATGAGGTTCAGTTCAGTTTACCGTGTAAATAATCAGGCTGTTTTGTTTGAATGATTTCATCTAGATAGCTAAGTGAGCGAAAATTCAATAAGTTGTCTAGACTACAACCAGAAATGCGAGCAGCAAAAGTGGAAACGTGGTCATAGCGACGTAGATTATAGACATAACGGGCAATGTTGTTGTATGCGACGTTTAATTTGCGGTTAGTGGCAGAGTCCAAGTTGCAAAAAAGTTCACATCCATATAACATAATGGGTAGTAGAAGCGTTTTGGCGAGAAGAAGTTTGGTTTTTGTGGGGATGTATCTTCGCGTGACTTGGAGAACACGGAGGCTACCATATACTTTACGAATTGCTTTAATTAGGTGGTCGTTCCATGTGAGGGTACGATTGAAAACCATTCCAAGGTTTCTGGCGCTGCTGACATATTCGATTCCTTCGTTTTCAAGATTCAGTGGTCTTAAGACTGATAAATCAAAGATTTTGCGATAGATGGGGAGGGCTGTTGATTTGACAGGGTTTAGGCACAGATGATTTCTCTTAGACCAACGAGAAATGGAAAAAAGGTCCTCATTCATTAATGCAACGGCATCATTCTTTTCCCCAAACGGTCGACTTATCAGAAGCTGCACATCATCAGCGTAAAGATGGATAAGACAATGTTTAACAACTTTTGGAAGCTCATTTATGTAAAGTGTGAAGAGAATTGGGCCAAAAATTGATCCCGGTGGCACTCCATTCAAAACATTGAGAAAGATCGATGATTGACCATTTGCCACCACACGTTGTTGCCTTCCGCTAAGGTACGAGAGAATCAACTTACATGACTCTATAGAAAACCCAAAGAAATTACGCAGTTTTTTACATAAAATTGAATGGTTAACAGTGTCAAGAGCCTTTGAAAAATCTAAAAGCGTTAGAAGTGTAATATGATTCTCGTCCATTGCGGTTCTTATTTCGTCAGTAACAAAAAGTAGGGCAGATTTGCAGCTGCGCTTAGGCCTAAAACCAGACTGACAGGTAGTTAACAGGTTGTTAGTCGATAGATATGTTTGTATCTGCTTCATAATGGTTTTTTCAAACACCTTTGATAGAAACGGGAGGATGGCAATTGGTCGGAACTCCGTATCGATACCCGTTTGCTTTTTAGGAACGGGAATAATTTTAGCCTTCTTCCATTCTGAAGGAAACTCGGATGTAGTTAAGATACAATTGAATATATAAGTTATAAAGGGCAGTATATGAGGAAGCAATAACTTGACGAACTTAGGTTCCATTAGATCGAGGCCGGTAGCATTCGACTTGATAGATAATATTGCCTTAACTATGTCTTCTTCTTGTATTCTTATAAAGCTTAACGAACAGTTGACACCTGTTGATTCCTCTTCAATAGGGGAATCAATAGGTGTAACAACGTCAGAGGATTGAGGCGTGTAGGTGAACTTTTTGTTGAGAGCATCACAGTGGATGTTATCAACAGACTTCGTAGATTGCTTCCCAATGCCGATTTCTCGCAGGTTTTTCCATAACTTTTTTCCAGAAACTAGTGGACCAACTTTGTGTTCATAGTAAAGCCTTTTTGTTCTTCTGATCAATACGACGACTTGATTGCGAAGTCTGCAATAAGATTTGTGGAAGTACTCCAATTTGAACAGCCTCCATTGACTGTAAGCGGTATCTCGTTTCAACATTAGAGCAGAGATGTCGCCATTCAGCCAAGGTGGAGACGTATGCCTGATGAGACGGGTTTTTAAAGGAACATGAATTTCAAAAAGTTGATTGACGTTATGCCGTAAAAAACCAATTTGTTCATTTACATTAAACATGTGGTATATTGAGTTCCAGTCTATGCAATTAAGGTCGCGTACTAGTTCGGATGTGTTTAAATTTTTATAGTCTCGATATTGGAAAATTTGTTGATCAACCCGACAAGCCATATCCAAACTTACAAAAATTAAATCATGCTTGGAGAAACCAGGTGCCAAAAGCTGTGTGTAAAGCCTTACCCTGCCAACATCGCTAGCAAGATAAAGGTCTAATAGTGAGCTAGACTCTTTAGTAAAGTGGGTAGGGGTGGAGTGGTTAACGGGGCTCAGATTGAGTGCCTTGAATGGACTTAGAAAGCTTGCAGCTAAATGTTTATCCAAGATATTACAGTTAAAATCACCACATAGTTAGGCGTAAGGGTAACAACAAGAAATCGACTCCAAGGTCGTAACCAAAGGTAACGTGCTGATGTGATTATATGGTCTGTAGACTGATCCAACCAGGATATTTTCCATGTTACATATGATACTCACAAAGACATATTCCAAAGGACAATCGTCATCGGATTTACATATCAACCTACAACTAATCCCCTCACGCACATAAAGAGCGGCGCCACCACCAGAAGTAAATTTTCTATCGGCTCGAAAAAGCTTGAAACCTTTCAAACTATAGAAATCGTCACATATGTCTGGCTGAAACAAGGTTTCAGACACAGAAACTATGTCTATCTTAGACTCCACGAACAGGTATCTAAACTCCCCTAATTTATTGGTCAGACTTTGCGCGTTTAAATAACATATCTTTAATCCATTATTTTGAGCCTGTAAAATTCGAATCATATTGTACAAATGTACTGCCAGTGAACCCCCTGATGTCGTTAGCTGCGCTTGCACTTGCATGCATTATAGTTGTGTACAAGGCAGAAGTATGAGAAGTAATTCGAGGCGACGGAAAAAATCATGAGAAAAATAATATTTGAAAGGAAAATTTGGCAAAAAATTTTTACATTAAAGAGAATTTTGGGATAAGGTAAAGTAGAAGAATGAAATAGAATAGTAAAATAAAGAATATTAATTAGAGAGAATAAGAAATATAAAAGAACGGAAAAAGGAATATAAAAAAGGCTGTACAATAAAAACATTACAAAACAATTTGTTGTGTTGGTCATTGCTTACGGCAAAATTAGGTTGACGTCACTACGGCAGCTTCTAAACCTTCAACGTTGTACACAGCGAAGCTTTCTCCTACAGCTGTTAGTTTGATGAAAACAGAACCATGTTTTGTGAACGCACTGAACAGTTGGTGGTTGTTCCTCATGCGAATAGCATGGTGGAGAAGAGTACGAGTTTTTTTGGATAAGCTTTCATTCAGAAAACAAGAACTATCGGATTCTATACCCAGGTCGCGCAGTGAGAGTTGTTGGCGTTGTTGTTGCTTTCGATAGACAGTGATGCCCTTTAGTATTGAGTTCCACTCTTGCACACTAATAAATTTTAGTATTACAGGTGGCGGAACTGGACTCTTACTGTTTCGAGAGCGTGAGCGAAAAATATTCGCCAGTGTGGGAGGTTTGCATTTGGCTTTTAAACACAGACGATGAAAAAGCATGGTTAGATTTTCCTCTGGCAAACACGGTACCCCAAACAAGACAGCGTCCGCTGCAATATCTTTTTTTTCCGATTCATCAATATGTTGCTGCAATGACAAAAGCTTAGAATTGAGTTCACGCACATCAGCTGAGTTTCCTTCGATGATATCCACTCTCCTCACAACGTCTGCAATCGCGGTGTTTGCAATGACCAACTTGCTGTCAAAGGTGGAAACGTCAACAGAGTTAGTTTCAATGCATTGAACACGTTTTATAATTTCTGTGATTGTGTTGTTCACTTCGTTAAACTTCTGAGACCAATGTTGTTCAGATTGCTCTAGTCTTTCGAGGAGTTCACAGCGAATTTTGGAGAGCTCGTTCGTAATGCGATCAATGATCATGTCAGCATGTTTATTTAAGCGCTCTTCAAGTGTAGCGAGCGTGAGATATGATTCGCCATCTCCGCTGAATTTATTCACTTTTAGGGCCGTTATTCCTGGAGTATTGATACGCGTTGTTGGTGGTGTGGAAAGTTGTATTTGTGACTGTGCTGTTTTAAGTTTATTCTGTTTTGGAGCAGTTGTTGCTGGAGAATTGATGTTTGTTGGTGGTGGTGCTGATAGAGGTGCTTGTTGCTGTGTTTTGGAACGTGTTGACATTGTATTTGTAGAGGAGAGATATGCAATAATTGATTCGGTTGGATTTTATTTAGAAATTTTAATCACTAAATTCTTAATTACTCGCTGGTATATGTGGCGTTATTTTTAAATTTGTGGTTAGCTATTAACGTTTGTTGATTCAGATTCGCGCACTTAAGTGTTATGTTAGCGAAATACTGTTTAAAAGAATGCCGAATACGGACGGTTTAAATTTTGCGTCTATTCTCTGTGATACATATTATAACCAGAGACAAATGATACTGAGACCCCCAACTCACAATCCTCTTGCCGCTGGCCACCTCAGTTTTTTCAAATTCGCCATTTTGTTTTCCTATCGGTGTTGTGTCAATTAGAATCCGTGTGAGCATCAACAAAAAAAAGCAAACCAACAAAAATGTGGTGAATTGAATCTCAGTTGGACGTAGCGCTCTTAACGTTGAGGCCACTGACTCCGAATTTCGGTAGTAAATTTCAACAATTTCGACTCGTTGTTGGCTCGTATATCTTTCCATCATGAAATGGCAAACCTTACTGAAGAAAAATGTCATAAGAGAAATTCGGCATCGTTTGCTGTCCCTGTCGCTTTACTTTTGTAGCGTCCCTGTTGAAAAAGCCTTTATTTAGGATTTGCACGAGAGTGATGACCGATTTGCTGTTAAAGCTCATTTATAACATTCTTTGTGGAAAAAATGGTGAGTAACTGAAAATA
The DNA here is from genome assembly GCA_916610125.1 of Cheilosia vulpina. Taxonomy (NCBI): domain Eukaryota; kingdom Metazoa; phylum Arthropoda; class Insecta; order Diptera; family Syrphidae; genus Cheilosia; species Cheilosia vulpina. Next base: position 7,879,572 of record OU744280.1, on the reverse strand, counting down.
TAAATAGATAATTGGTTTTTCAACGGGTCGATGTTAAAATGGAATAAAACAAGCTGTAAATTTTTTATTTTAAAGGCCAATATATAACCTTGTGCAATATCGCTCAAATGTTCCTACGATGACAAGGATCTGAGTGGTCCTGTTGCTCAATCGTACAACTTGATATGGTGATTGAAAACTAAATAATAAATTAATAAACACCGGATTAGGGAGACGCCACCAAAATAACATGCCAACGCCACCACAGGCTGCCAACGTCGACCAATATTAATCTCATTCATACTACAGTTCCGCAGTTTATTGCGTTCTGAATGAGTTAAGAAAATCTGGACTTGGTTTCAAATCAAACCCCCTTCATATATCTATCTGCGACAACCAGGAATACAAACTGAGACTTATAAATAATTATAATCGTTGGCAAACCGCGGATAATACGCTTAACTTATCTATAACTCAATAGCCTTGTTTTTTTGAGCTTCGTTCTCAGCAAAGCAAAGTAAAGTAGGATTTTCCGCACGCAATTACAACAACTACACTCTACTTGACACTTCGAGACTCGCAGTAGTTATTGTAAATTGTGTGCTGAAAATCCTACTTCACTTTGCTTTGCTGAGAACGAAGCTCAAAAAAACAGGCCTAATTTCAAATTCAAAATGATCACTGTGCTATACTGCTGTCATCTAGTACCCCATAGAATAAACTAAGATTGGAAGATATGTTCGAGTCTCGTTTCAATCTGTGGAATCTATTTTCTATATTGACATCTGAATTAAAATATATATATTTTTTTTTATTTACATCCACACAATTTATGAAAAAGACCGGACTTGAAAAAGAAGAAAACAGTTTTCCAAAAAAAAAATAATTTTCACTGCATCACGCCCATTACAATACAAATGTCTGAGGTTCGTTCGAAAGTAATCCAATTGTACAAACAGGTAAATTTTTCTAGATATTTTCTGCCGCACATCCTTGAAAAAGCTAATACATCATTCACAGCTCCAATATCTCGGCCGTGAATATCCTGGGGGTGCGGAGAAATTCCGTCAACAGTGCCATGAGGCATTTTTGAAAAATAAAGATGTACAGGATCCTAAGCAGATAATGGCACTTGTCGCCAAAGGCCGTTATGTTGTAAAGGAACTCGAAGCTCTATATTCCTTGAAGAAGTACCGGGCTATGAAGCAGCGCTACGAAAAAAATTAATGGATAACTTGCATTTGTTGCGAATGCATTTAGATAGATGCACCAGAGCGCAGAACCAGTGGCCAATTTATCGCTTCAAAGTTCATTGAATTTAATTTTATTTTTATTTTTTTTTTTTCTCTGTTTTTATACGTTTTACATAATGTATGTTTTGCTTTTGTGCGTCGTAGACTTCGAATAATAAAAATATAATTATTCTTAGAATGTAAACAAATTTAGCTTTGATTGAGAACGATGACGATTGCATTGGTGTGCGTAGGGACAATTCAAGTGTGAGGTTTTCATTGCGGGAGGCTGATGTTGATGGGGATGTAACATGTAAGTATTATTACAGTCTCGAGTTATCATTTATAAGAGTGATTGACTTGCTCAGCTAGATTACGAGGTCATTGAGTGCATCACAATAAGGAATTCCAGTAATGATTGTGCTATATTCACTCCATGAGCTGGAAAAATGTCTGTACGGCTGGTTTTGTGTAGTTTAGGCAGATTTTCAAGATTCACAAGCAAAAGGAAAGAGCACTTGACAATGAAATTGTATAAGACCGTAGATTCTATTGTCATAATGTAGTAATGGCCTGTTTACACGCGATAAAAGAAGCTCCGAAAAACACATGGTGAAGTTTCACATCTCTGGAGAGCTTCGGCAAAAGGCTGTATGTTGTTTTCGCCTCCATATTTGCTTACAACCGACGAGGTTAGAATACATTTTGCCATTTAAATAATCTCGATTCATTTTATTAGATGCCTTATTTTATCTGATGAATTTTAAAGCCATGTTTGTGTTAGGCAGTCTTCTTGGACTCACAAATAACATGAAAGGAACTAAGGGCAAAACAAAATCAATTTTCTTCAAATAGCAAATGCTTCAAATAATTTATTCTTATGCCTTAAACTAAGAAAGTGCTTATCTTCTAACTTATAGACTACAAACGTTATCTAATTCTTTACAATTTCCAGAAACTATCACATAGAGAACACACCATCCAAACAATATTTTAAGATAAACAGAGTTCTCTTTCACCGTCGATATCACCTGCCCACCGATGTCGCCTAACCAAATTCAAATCCCAGCACCTGCTCCACACCATAATCAAACAATCGAAAGTCATCCAGGTAAATCTCATACAGCCTGCGTATAGCACCGATGGGCAATGGATCGAAATATTGCCGCAAATGACTTCTCGTATCCGACGATTTGTGACCCGTGGGAAACGTAAGATTCTTGTCACCGGTTAAGTACAGCGCCAACGCCGAGTCATCCAATAGGGTTTCGTGCTTACCTAAAACGAAAAAGTCGTGTTACAACCAAAAATAGAAGAAAGTTATCAGAATACGCTTACCAATGACATTGTACTTCATTGCGCAAGGAGCACACAGCTTGGCAATAGGTTCCCAGTGCTCATTGAACGACTGATTGAATAGGCTCACCTCGGGAGTCAGCAGATACTGCACAAACTCTCCGAATGTTACATCATCACCGTTTTCAAGTGATTCATTTGTTGGATTCACCCGAAAACTCTTCACAATTTGTCTGCCTACTCGCGTTTGAAAGTATTTCGCACTGGGGGTGGTGCCTTCCAATTTATTGCGATAGGCAGAGAGCAGCCTTTCGAAGGGATGTCGCACTAAAACGAAACGTGTGTACTCGGACAGAACGGTTTGACGTTCTTCGTCACTAAGAGAGCTGAGTTTCTGGAACATGGTAGGGGAATGTGCTAGTGAAGCTGGAATTTGTAGAGGATCAGTGCCATTCTGCCAGTTGCCAGTGAGTATCATAAGAACACGTTTCCAGTTCGTACAGGCTACCTGGAAATGAAATAAGATTTATTATAGATCGAGGTAATAGAAATCAACAATAAATAGAAAAGCAATACAAATGAACTAAACACACTCAATGAATCATTTGGGAGGCGAGATTCACAGCAAATTTATTTGCGTGAATCCATACATTTTTTTCGGGTTTTGTTTACTCCAGAGGCGATATTTCAAGTTTTTCGTTCGGTTTCCTATGAATGTTTAGTTTTGAAATGCGAATAGAGCAAATCTTTGTTCTGCTCAGCGGGAGTTTCCAATGCAAGAGAAGGTGACTCATCAGATAAGAATGTTGATAGGATAAGATGAATAGCTTTGTGCTCAACATCTGGATGCTGACAACATGGAAAAGGTCGGGTTGACCATTCGGACATCGGAGGTGAATCGATTTGCATAGTAGCCCAGTGGTTAATTTGATGAACTACTGATGAAAAACATAAATTACATTTTAAAGTTTTTTTTTCACTCTTGGAGCAGATGTGTTTAGATATGCGCCTTTTATAAAAAACTTGCCCACTTACAATAGTAAGTCCGAGTGGTAATTTTATCGCACTCTCAGTTATTATCGGTATTCATTCGACTATCGTCATATTCAGTCAATCAAATTTAAAGAGGTTACCGATCAGGGAAATATTTTAATCAAAACTACATACCCCGCAGGTTGGGGTGTGAATTTCCCACGATAGGCATAAGCTCACCGATTCGTTACCTACTTGCCTAAAAGTTTCCCAATTTGAATTGATAAATCTCGAGTATTTGTCTAACTTAATTTGGAATCTAGCAAGACCCAAAAGTGTCACATGGAAACAAATGATGAAAGGAGAAGCCGACAGTGTGACATCAATCAATCTCGATGGACGTTGCTAATTTGAGGTATCGAGTTGTGGGATAGTGTTTAAAAGCGCACATGGACACGTACAGATTGTTTATGGATGAAGTCACTATAAGCTAACATTTTCGTTGAACGGGTAAACATTTTTTTTCGAAACTATGCGAACGGAGAATTTTGCTTTTGTTTATGGTAATTTAAAACGACCTGAAGTTTGGCGGTTGCAAATGTTTTTTCTTTTCATAGAAACTGCACAGCGGATGATTATCGATTAGGAATTGATGGATTGTGTACAGAAAGACACGTGCAATGTATTTAATTGCTTTTACGTGTATGGGGTTTGCTTTGGCATGAATCAGTTGGTTAGTTAATCGGAATATCTTCACAGAGTAATTCACCCCAAGTTTGGATAGTAGCTACATGTACACGTACATGTGGTCTGTTATGTGTTATTCGATTGGGCACTCTCAGAACACTTTTTCTGCTCTAGGTCACTTTTTATGTTCGTTTGGTACGAAAAAAATCAATCTTTTTCGGATTTCAGAGCACTTTTGCGAATCTTTTTTTTGCAACACAAGTGCGTTTGAGTTTGACAGCTAGTGGAGTTTGTTTACGTTTTCGTGAAATTTTTCAACTGAAAAGAAAAGCGGCTGGATCTATTTTTGTTAATTATTTATGTACGAATGTTTAAAAATCCATCTGGGTGCGAATTTAGAAATTTTAAATATAACATTATACCAGTGAATGCAAAACGCTTAAAAAAGTGTCAAGGCTACACACATTCCAATCACACGAATATCAACAAAGAAAAAGGGCAAGCGACGTTTTTATGTTCGACATAAGACACACGAAATCTAAAATCTAAGAGCGGATCTAAATAAGCCCAATAGACTACCACATTAGTAGTTTGTAAATACAAGTGAATGCAGTGATGTATTGTATTGTAAGGAATAGGCCCAGTACACTGCGACCAGAAGAGATCTGTCACGGCGGTGTTGCCGTGACAAAAAGCAATTGAATGTAACCCAACTATTTCGAAATAAACCTGCTACGAAAGCAAAATAAAAACAATTTTCTAATTTTAACTCGAGAGTTTTTTAAACGGCCACTAAATACAAATTTCACTTTTCTGTCAGCGCCTCTGCAAAGTGCTATTTAAAACTCGAAGAGCTGGTTTCTTTACTAGATGTTGCGTAAAATTATCGATTGGGGTATTTCTAAATAAAGCACACATAGTTTTCAGTTCACGCATAACAAATGCCACGAAGTACTAGAGCTTTTCCGAAAACATCGAATGTTTATCAATGTGCAAATTAAGCAGGTACAATGGATTTCGAAGCATTCACCTGGAAGCGCAATTTAAAATTTCTACAGCGACTGGAGTTCCTGTTACGCAATGCTCAGCCCTTCCTACGAACGGCACCAACGCAAGCCAAAAAAGCCTCGTTAAATACTTTTACAAATGTTCTGTCCTGCAAGTTTTATCAGCAGTTAAAAACGCTTCATAAACACCAAAGTAGCTTGTAACAGAGCGCGAGCGAGGTACCTGAAGACCTATGTAGATCTGTTTCACCAACTCTAACGTTGTTAACAAGTCTGTCAGGAAGGGCGGACTAACAAGAGACTGCTTGTCAGCAGCAAGAATAAATAAGAGCACCTTAAGGTCATACAGTTGCCAACTGCACTAAAGTGTAAATTTCTCAAACAGCAAGTTGTAACATCAAACAAACCACAGCCATAGCATATCATAGAAGCACTACTAGTACGCTTGATTAGGTTTATTGACAATATAGATTGCAGAGCTGATAAGTAGAAGCAGTGGCGCGATATCGATTAAAAACTAGCTCACTGTGCTATTCATCAAAGATATAAGTTAAATTGTATTAGAAATTAAGGGGTGGCGATCCCAATTGTACAAGCCACTACCCAACCCAGTTGCATTCTGTTGATCGACATAGTTCAGAAACCCCCTCACGATCATCCCTTTTTTTACTCATGTGACAGCATTCCCGCTTGGCCATTTCATCATTCAAACATTCCCAATTTCCATTAGTCACAGCACAATAACAATAAAAACCTAGTGACATGGCACACTCTTCCAAAGAAACGATAGGGTAGTGCCTTTATGTACTCATTCTACACACGACCCCACATCTTTGAACATTACACATGGAACATTCCACATGAAACATTCCACATATTTGTTATCAAAATCACCGAGTCGATTTCTTTTTTTGGGCTATTTCCGTTTCCACGAATCCAAACCACCAAACACATCATGTTCCATTCAATTTTTAACAGACTTTGCTCTCATCAATTACATTTCTACAGCGGAAAGTCAACATACGAGTACTTTCTCCATCCTTTATCGTCTGCGTCTTCGTAGAAACCAAAAGTGCATCACTTGTCGTCATCATCGTTAAAGAACAGCCACCCGGTTGGCGGTTGCACTTGAAACACACGGCACTTTCACAAAAGCCTTTCAATTAAGACGACACCGCATTCAGACACACTGACCACGGAAACTTGTCATACCAGTAGAGGCGGAACGACAATCTCCAACGCCTCTAGCTATATGTAATGCAAATGAGGTCGGCAAAGATCATTCGATCTAGCACGTGTTACAATCACCACTCAGACTCACGTCATATAAATTACGCATACGTACTGTATATATTCTATATCTCTTGTTATAGTTGTTGCTTTTGCGCGGTTGGTACTATCGTTCGCCCAGCTATCCGTATTTGCGATCCATCATTGACATTTCAACTTCAAACAATTTGCTCACCTTTTATATTTATGTAACCATGGTCTCATAAACGGCAAACACGCATATGTGACGCGAACGCGCACCATAGGTTCACTCACTATACTTGGCACTTGGCATCTGGTAAGCGGTGATAGCCGGTAAATAATAATAATTAAAAGTCGTTCTAGCACTTTTATGGTGGGACCGATGATTGACATGCATTACCTGGCGGAGAAGGAGCAAAGGTTGACTAACTAGGCGATTGCTGGGCTTGAGTTAAAAAAATCGCCAGTAATTTAAAGGGTAAACACCTGTGGCAAATATAAATAAGCGCTCGATACAACGATTACGTTATCGATGTGTACGAGTATTTCTTCTTCCTGATACCGACATGTATCATCGTATGGGCTACTTCAAATGATGCGGGAGTAGGTAGGTACCCACTCAATACTCGGTTAACTTAATAGTTTCCGTGGAAATTTGAATTTAGATAATCGCCTTCGATTTTGCGCAATCCCATTCGATAGATAAATTCACATGTTGGTGTAAGCGATATTGTTTGCTTAGCAGGTAGGTATTTTTTCTTGAAAAATTATTCAATTTCGAATTTTGCAACTACATGCAACTGGAATCTAATCATGACAGTAGATTAGTGCACGGTAGATAATTGCTTTGCCCTCTTTATAGCTGGTGATATGTTCATGCATGCTATTGTGAGACAAGGCTTGTGTAAGGTTTTCACCTTAATAATGTTCTTATTCAGAAGCACATCTAAAATAGACAATTCACTGAGAGGGGATAAAATGATTTGGAATCTGGCTGCGTCTGTGAACGAGCTATACCTTAAAGCACGAGACGATTCAGTCGCAGTAGCCTTTCAGGGTCACTCGTAATTGTAGTAATAGTGAACAGAAATATATCGGTCAGTAGGAATCCATAAATCAATAAATTTTAAACGATAAAATCGAACAAAGCAAAATTTCATAAAAGTGGTGTTTCTTCATGTAAGCAATTTTTCAAAATTGTGTGCCAATGTCCGTGAACGAACTAAAGGGTGTCCCATAAAACACGTAAAATGTATTTTTGACAGATTTTTAATTAGAAAGCTCAAATTTTGTATTGATTCATAGAGTATACAGATCGGAAATATGTATGGAATAGCACATGGGATAAATGGCCGCCACGGCTTTGTTGGCAAGTACGTACTCTTTTATTGAAATTTTCTACGACTGTTTCGGATATATGTGTCAGTACAAATCCCAATTTCCTCTTTCAAGGCGTTGGTGATCGTGGGCTTGTTTGTGTAGACCTTTGACTTGAAAAAATCCCAAAGAAAAAAGTCCAATGGCGTTAAATCGCAAGATTTGGATGGTTAATTCTGTTCGCAAAAACGGCCGATTACACGATTAGGAAATGAGATTACACGATTAGGAAATGAGTCGTTTCCTAATCGTGTAATGTAGCAATTGAATTGTTTCTCTGGCTGTACGGCATGTGGCACCGTCTTGTTGAAACCACATGCTGGTCACTTCCATGTTTTGTAATTTAGGCACTAAAAACTGGGTTATGTTCTCGAAATGCCCAATTCTTGTATACGGTGCCGATTGATGAAGATCACTAATTGATTCAGTCTCCCTGAATTTTTCAATTATTCTCTTTGTAGTTGATGGTTTTAAATCAATACAACGGCCATATTTTGTACGAAAATTGCGGACTGTACTTGACAAACCTTCATTACCTATTTTTAAAATATTGCTCAACAATGAAAATGCGTTGTTCTTTCGTATAGAGCTCCATTTTTACTAACCCCGAACTGTCAGCTGTCACATTGTTATCTTTTTTTTTCCGTTGGCATCACTGTACTATTAAATTGCGCAAAATTAAAATTTTGCGTGAATTATGAGACACCCTTTATACATACCAAATTATAATGACAAATTTACACACGAAACTAGTTCCGTCACGTAAGCTGTCAGAGGTTTACGACGAACAGTTCAGCAAACCGCATCTTTCGGGCCAATATGTTTCCAACTGATGATTAGCTTCCTTCCTTCACTGAACTTTATCGTACTTCTAACAAACTTTCGTATCAGAGCACAGGAAACATTTCAGCGACAGAAGTGTCAGTGGTTTGGCCATATATTTCACAAAGACGGCACTGCATTTGTTGATGTGCTTTCCCGCAACGAATCGAACGAAAGACAACCAATCGAGGGGAACACATGGTGCAGTCACGGTAATTATGAAAAAAACTAAGACATATTGCTAGAAACGATAGACGACGCGTATAAGTGGTAGAGCCACAAGGGTTAGACAGAACAATCAAGGATGTTGACCAATAGTAATATTGTCGCCATTCCAGACACTTGCTTTTTAAAAAGATCCACTCGGCTTCAGGAACCACGTATCTGTTTTTAATTTACTGAAAAAAAATTGTTTCAAAATTTTAATTACCGCAAAATGTCGCCGGGCGCAACAACTGTCCGTGACTTTTTTATTTCACATAGGGGATACGAATATCTTGCATCCAGTAATAGTGCGATCCCGTCCCAAACGAATAATGTGATACAATTTTTAAGGTTTCCAATTGATCTTCACAACTCAAATACAAACTGCACGCAAGTGCATAAGATCAAATTAATTACACTCTTATAAACGACGATCACTTTCAGACAACGTATAATGCGCATTATCCCTCAATGATAGGGAACGCCTGCCTCAAACGTCTTGTATTACAAGATTACAGCTCACCCTCACAGTGCATGCATAGTTTGTACACAATCAAGAACATGAACGACAACGTGCAACACTAAACAATGCGCTCCCTCAGTTCAGCGCACTGCAAATCCTGTATCCACAGCCGAGTGGGGGAAAACCAAATACGATACACGAAACCTCTGAAGATTTTAACGAGGCATAAATTAAGCATCAGCAGAGGTTCGCCTGGCTTGCTAATAAACAAAAAGTCGCCACAGACTCAGCAAAAAACAAAAAAAAAAAAAACAATTTCCAATGAAAACGCAAACCATATGTGCTCATTGGCGGCCGCACAAGGCCCAGGCGTAGGCATAAGCATGGCGTACTTTGCTCCTCTAGCGAAAATGGAGCAAGAAAAGAGAAATGAAAGACAAACGAAAGCGACGACGAAAAAGAACTCGAATAATTAAAACTTCACCTTAAAAGATTTACGTAGTATATACGATCGGCGAACGGAACTACTCCAACTCACAAGACAAATTACAAAATTTAAATTATTCACCTTTGGCACGTAGCAGTACATAAATTTGTGTTCCGGATCTACAATCATATGATCCATTTGCTCCTCGGTGAGATCGTCGATTGACTGCGTGCTGTAGTCCATGGTTTCGCACATTTTCTGCAGATATTCCTGGCGTTGTATATTCACCGTTTGTGTCAATTCCAGGCCATGCTTGGTGATCTTTACATTATTGTTGTCTCCATCTTCGAAGCACAACACTACGGAGGCGGAAAAGAGCGCCACCACCAGGATTACTGTACAGGTAATCCTTTTGCGTAAGATCATCGTTCCGAAACGAATCGTGTGTCAGGTAATCGTAATTGGATGTGGATCGAGAGAAGTGCTAAATACGCGGTTAACATTGGATAGGCGGGTGTACGGGCGCGCGGTGCTAGCTACGTTGCCTCCGACGACCAAAGTAATTCTCACGCTTAACGAATCGTAGAACCGACTTGTGACCGATACCGAAGTCACTCAACAACTGACGACCGTTTGCGTCGGGTAGTGGATTCGTAGCTGGTTGCTCGCCTGTGTGATGTGTGTCTTGCGCTTTAGTAAGGGCATACGCTCTCCAGAGGAAACGCCATGACGGATTACTACGGTGGGGTCGTTCTGCACGTGTTGATGCAGCCGCTACCAGTTCACCACTTCGCTGTGGAGGTGTGTCTGTTGAGCTTTTCTTAACTGTTTCTTTGCCGCGACGATCAGATGATTTCGACTTATGCTGCGCTCTAAGAGGACTGCGTTGCTGAACCAAATTCGCTGTGCGTTCTATGGCTCTCTTGAGGTTGGCAATTGTCGGACTTTGTTGCGATAGCTGCAAAGAGAGAGCGAGTGAAAAAGAGTGATTAGAAAACGTGCGGAAATATGAAACTATCTTGTTATGCTCATGGGGAGCACCTAAAATCTTCGATGGGGCGACCTTGAACTTGAGATTTAGTGCCGGCCGTAACTAGGCAAATCATACAGGTGGCATTGGCACAGAAAATGAACAATTTGTAGATAATTGTAATCGAAGAGAAATATCCATGTCATTAGGTTATTCCTCAATAAAAACAAAAAACATGTCAATGATGTCTGAGCGATTGGTAGGTTCTTCATAATCCCACTGCATCCGGTGGGATAGTCAAAACGTATTTTATTATAATATATATAATCGGGGATACTAATAAAATTTTCCATACAAAATCGCATATTGTGACTTACAAAATATACAAGCTGAAGGTTAAAAATGATTTTTGGTAAGGCTCACTATTTTTTTTGGGCGAGTCTTAGTGAATTGGTAGTACATAGAGCGTTATAGGAAATTCTTATCAGCACCATGTTGACTGATAGTGAACACATAAACCTGGCATTCAAAGTCCGGAAATGTGCGTTGTGTAAACACACCGCTCCACTTATGATAACTTATGATCTGAGAGAAGCTTGCGTAGAAAAATTAGACAACTAACGTGAATGTCGCTAAACATTTGTAAAAAAAATATCATTTTCTCATTTCGATCAAAAGAAACAACCAACAAAATTTATAAATCTATCTGCAAAAATCCCGACCGAGGTCGTGCGTTTGCTGGCATGACTTCAAGAAAACTCAAAGAAAAAAAGTCAAACTAACTAGATCGCATGATCTGGGCGCCAATTCTAGTCACCAATATGGGAAATTAAACGACCACGAAATGACTCACGCAGTGATTGGAACGTTTCCAATAATGTTTGACATTATCTTCTTACAACCAATTATCATCCACATTTATATCTTGCAAAACAATCTGATGATCATTGCGCAATAGCATGAACCATTAATGAATTTACAAAGTGGTCCGACAATTTCTCCAACCCAAAATGCGGAGCAAACATGTGAATACAATTGTTCCTCAACGATCAGTTGTGTTTTTATAAACCCCAAAATTCGACAAATTCAACGAACTTTAGCTGTCAACATTCAATAAATTTAAAATAATATTTTCAAAAATACAATGGCGAGTTTTTAAAAACTTAAATGTCAACTGTCGCGCAGTCTATAATTATTGCATTGGCAGCACTTTAGCTCACAAATTGCGTAAAATTAAAATCTTGAGTGAATTTTCGAATACCCTTTCACTGAATAAACACTTAAGTGAGAATTACATCAAGCAAAATATACACTTGAGAGCAGAAAAGCTCAGAATTGCTAAATCTGACATTGTTACGTCACCAATTGGAATGTCTTAGGTAGAAAAAGTGTTACCAAATCGAACTTTTAGTTTCAGTAACATAATTTGTATGGCTTTAGTAAATTATTTATTAATTTTGACCATCACAAAACAAGCAAACTGTTGAACTCAAAAAAATTGAGCGAAACTCTCTCAGAGAACTGAAAATATACTCCAATCCAAAGTACGTGGACGTGAATAGACTTCGAGCTACTTTGAGCCACTTACTTCTTTTACATCTAATCCATAACACAAGAAATATGTAACTTACCTTTTTGCGAGATATAAAACGTTCTGGGAGAACATTCCACCAACGCCGAGTTTTCTTATTTTCACAGATATTATTTTTGTGCGCAATTGATTTTTAAGACGGATTTCGGATCTGTTGCTTGTCAACTTTGGGCATTTGATATAGGGACGTTCAAGTACCTAGTTTAATAAGTCTGACAGGTGTCTGACTAGATGTATCTTGGTTTTGATTGGCTAAAATCGGTCATTTGAGCATCTGTTTCAAATGACGTTTGAAGCCGACGAATTAAGTTAAGAAATTCGTGCCTAGGTAGTAAGTTGACAGTTCGCATATGACGTAGTGACGTTCCCGACAAGTCTAGTTTTTGCGTTTAGGTTACGTCTCATCTAGATTCTTGAATATGCCCATATTTAGAAGTACTCTCGTTTGAAATTCGCTGAGCTGTTTCGACCCAAAATTAACAAAATAACGAGTAACGAGTAGTTACTCTTCAAATACTCTGCTCGTTACTCGTTATTTTGTAATTTTTTTTCTTTTTCTTTAATTTTTTATGAGACTTTGTGCGATTGGGATCGATTCATAGCGATTGCGTTCCATTTAAACTTTAAAGCGTACTCGAATGAACCTAATTTTATACTCGCCCGATTCAAATAAAGTTGTGAATATGGAAAGAAATCAATGAATTTTGAATGGGCGACATGCTTTGTCTGAAATTCAATCGCTTAACTAGAATCAGAATCACCCATCTATAATCCAAGCGGTTTATATATTTGTATTATTGAGAAGAAATTAAATAATTCAACCAATTTAATAAGGTACACAATTTGGATCAAATACATACATGCAAATTGACCCATTTTGCTTGATTGTGCAAATTATTTGAGACTACAAATCAATCAATCAGTGAACCGCTTTACAAAGGGGACACAAAAAATAAATAAATCAACGGCAAGCTAATTGAGAATGAAAGCGAGAGGAATACTCCCTTTGATGTGAGCTTAATTCGCATGGGAGACTTTGGGAACTGTTCGGTTCGTCGTGGGCATATACCACTGAACTAAGCTAAACTTATTTAATGTGATAATTTTCTAAATTATTGTGTGAGAAGCCAACGTTTTAATGTCCCATCTTTGTGTGAGTTGCATTTGAAATCTTCTTTTTTCGCTTTTAAAGGTCAATGACATTTTTTTTTGTTGGTTTAATTGTTGTTTCCGATGGATAGGATTTATATGCTCAAGACTTAATAAGAAAGAGCAGAAAGAAATAAATTTAAGTAGAAAATACATTAAAAACGAACGAACGCGTGTAGGTTTACGAGGTTTTGTCAAAACTGTTTGACTTGCTGAAAGGTATAACTTAATTGTGTTCGGGTACATGTACAACTTGTTACACAATGTTTGTCAGTGCTTCTTTTGGGGAAGTTGGCTTTTTTATTTTACAAGCAAGACTTATCGGAAGCATTGATATCAGACAGCTTGGATCGGAGATACTGAAAGACGCTTATCTACCTCACTTAATTTCTCACCAGAAACAGGTGATTCAATTACTATTTAAAAAAAAATGGGGAAAAACAACGAGCCCAGCAATAGAATGTCAGTACACACATTTTTCGAATGCATAATTAGACTAAGAACGGTAAATATGCTCATGGGAATGTCGCCTAGAGGGGAAACTTGGAACGAGCACATTTAAAGTAAAGGAAATTATGAAGAGGATAGAACACCGGCAATAATTTAAAGGATTTGAACCAATAGAGGCTTAAAAGTGGCACCACCCTGAAGTCTTAGTGCCGGTTCAACTAAAGATGGAGAGAGTTAAGATGGTTGGAGTCCGGCGCATTGGGGGAGCTCGTCCACCACTGACAGTGTATGGTATGAAGCATTGCCTCTTCTAAAACTAAAAAAATAATAAAAAATAATAATAGAAAAAGAGCATACTATCCATTAATATTATGCACTGATGATTAGGTTACAATTAGGTTGCAATTAGTAACGCAACCATTTGTGATGAAGTGGTATTTGGCGAAAACTTCTAAGCTACTGTATTTAATAAATACATCCATACCACAATAATGTTAGTAGTGTAGATCAAAACAGCTAACCGAGGTGTTGTAGTTGGAAACAGCTTGAATTCCAACCGATGTGATTTGCTATCAAAAGAAAGCTCTATATAAGTTCATAGCAAAAATTTATTAGCGACCATTTTATCGAGAAACGTTGTAACGTAACCCCAATTCATACTTGTGTTTGAACAATAAGGTCTAAATGCTGATAATGCAGTTTGAAAAGTCCGTTGACAAAATCAAGTGGGCACCATAAAAAAATTGCACATCAGTTGATTAAACATATAGAAGCGAATAGGTATCCACTATTTGTTGTTTCGTTTTTTTTTTGTTACACTCACTTTAGGGTTTTCAACTGACTAAGACGGCAAACAGAAAAATTGTGCGTCAGCTCAAGTTCGTTTCCATTGAACTTATGTAATAACCTTTAATTTTGACCTTTGAGAATTCTATTTCACATCCCCACCACAGAAATGTCGCCTCAATTAGCCATATAAAGGCACGAATCGGTCCCGAGGCGATAATTGCGAACAGGATGCGATTATTTGTTTTTTTACACTGTCAGGGTATAGCTTTCCTTGCGATAAGACTTGATTAGCGAGGCAAATGTTTGTTTATATGTTACCATACAAGATGTGTAACTTAGGAGTAATACAAATAGAATATGAGGGGAAAGGTCAGCCGACTCTGATTATGTTATCTGTCGAAACATGATTCTGTTTGCGATTCAGCGCTTTGGTATGTTCTAATTACGCATGTAGCTTGCTACCATCAATGTTGAAGTGCTGTTTATTCAGATTCTTGTTTATAAACAATAAAAGAAAAATAGTTGCCGCGTCAAGTAAGACGTGACATTGATGCTTCAATTAAATAGACAGTGATTGCTAACAAAGAGAAAAATCAAGCAAATTGATTGCTATCCGTTGGGTTTTGTTAGCGTTTGTATAAAAACCGATGGCAAACATGTGCATAGTTTTATAGAAGCAAAAATTAAAAACAATAAACATGTTTTTTTTTGCAGACAAATATTCACGAGATGGTGGATAAGAAAAAACGAGTTGTAATAACAATTAACTTGTCTCACACACATGAATTGGCGAAAATCACATGTAGCATTTGTGGTGAGAAATTTATTTATTTTGTTTTACAATTTTACTGACAAAATAACAGCTAAGTAGCTAAACAAAAAGGGAAAGGTAAGTGGTAATCGCTCATAGTACTCACCGTATGCAGCTTTAACTTTGCGAAAGTGCAGTGCTGTGAACGCTCATTGGTTATAATATATCAGGCAATAGCTCACATTTTTGTCAGTGAATGACTAACAGAACTGCGTTTAATTTTAATAACAAAATGGCAAGAACTTTACTCTGTATAACACTGCAAATAATTTGAGCTTGCAATTCGACTAAAAGAAGGCAAACCCACCAAAGGCGGAC
Organism: Cheilosia vulpina; assembly: GCA_916610125.1. Taxonomy (NCBI): domain Eukaryota; kingdom Metazoa; phylum Arthropoda; class Insecta; order Diptera; family Syrphidae; genus Cheilosia; species Cheilosia vulpina. The sequence goes on along the minus strand of OU744280.1, from coordinate 7,863,777 downwards.
CAAAGGCATTTCTCAATAATTAATGAAAAGGTAATCGCTATTTAACAGATCTATACGCAGTAAGGTGATCCTAACTTTGCGGGAATACGATAAAATTATTCTGCCGCTATAATGACTACTTTGCTGGCGGTTGTAGTGAGCATTTCGGCATTTGCTACCTTGCAACATATTAAACTTCTTGTGGCACCAGGAGAGTGACCAACGCCACAAGAATTATACATTCGTTTTTCGAGCAAACATGATGTGGAAAATCAACTACACAGTAGAGACATTGCACTTATACGGTAACAGATCAAAAAATGCTTCCAAAAGACACGGAACGGACACGGACCCTTCAAAAGAAACAACTGAGTTCGTTAAAAATTGTTTAAACAAAGTTTGAGGATCTTGTATAATTTATAGTATATACATAAAACTTTCCCTACTGTGGATTGTATGTTTGAATCTATAAACTACCAACTATTCAAATAAACTTAACTAATCGCACCATATTTACACGTACAAATCGCACAAACACCAGAAACTTTATCAAAGAAATCAATTCAAGCAGAGATAACGATTTGTAAAGTTGTTTTGCTAATAATACAATAAACACCATAAAATAAAAAATAACCATAAAAAACACAGCTGGGATTATTGACAAAAGAAATGGGATCGCACTTCTTCCAAACAGGTAAAAATTTCAACTTACCACAACTTTCAGTGTGGAGAGTCCATCACGTTTCACGTAAATAATTGTCGCAAGTCCTCGAGCAATTGCAATCTGTTGGCATCAACAAACGAAATAAAATAAATAATTAATTAATGTCCACTAACTCGTCCACGACAACGTAATGAATGATGCAAGAGTGGTCTTTGGGCAATTCGCCGTAGTAGCAAGAAGCCGAAACAATAACACTTACTGCTGTGGTTCTTCGTTTTCTGTTCCCCTCTTCAATTAGCACACTCAAAGTGTTACGCGGCCCCTGAGCACCGCAATCTCACACTTAGCGGTTAATTATTTTCAAAAAGTTTACTGACCCAGAGACATGGACTTTTTTTTTCCTCAACTAGCTATCGATTGAGAGGAATGTTTTTTCTAACCCACTGTACCCGACAGTGTGTCTCTTTCGATTTACAATGTTAAGGCTGTCGCGCGTTTATGTCAAAGAAACCAGAAACGATTTAGTAATTGGATTTAGTTTCGCTTTTGTTCTTACTAAGTACTGACCAGTGCCCACTCCAGATTAGCGCACACTCACCTCGCATTGAAGCTCTTCAAGTGTACAATCCGATGGAAGATTCGAGAGATGTTCGTCTGATGAAATAATTTTCCGAAGGATATCATCGGTGGCACGACACAATGCTTCATGGTCGGAAGGTTTGCGGTTGCGTTTGGATTTCTCTTTCCTTCTGGTTTTTGGATTATTTTTGGACGAATGTCGCCGCCGATGATGATGATCTGATGAGGAACCGGTTTTTCTAGAGCCCATAATTCAGAGAAAAACTGTAAACTTGCAACTGACCCGAGATGAGATTCAGAAACTTGTTTTTGGGTAAAGATAATTTGCACAAGCAGTAAAATCAGGGATAGTTTAAAATATATTTTAGAATCAAATCACAAAAGCAAAAACAAACAGACTGGCAAGAATGACAGTTTACAGCTGACCAAATGCGATCCAAAATATACACTGAACTAAAATAATGGAGAAAGTGATGCCAAACCAAACCATTTTTGTGGAAGATAAAAAAATTGGTTTGACTTACCTTTGTGAAACCTAAAACGTGATGCGAGAATTTTGTTTAAATTGCAACTTATGTCGTTTTCCATTGGGTCCACAAGATACCTTTTTAAGATCTCAGATTTTACCCGGCTCATGGATCATGTACCGAAGTTGATCTGCTTTTGTAAATGAATTAGTGCGTTATTTGACAGCAATATCAGCTGTTCAAATTGTTTTAGTTTTTGGAAAATCAACCATGGTTATCGACTTCAAAAATGTTTACCCTGTTGTAGATACAAATGGAGTAGTTCCGGTGATTCGTTGTTTCCAGATGATGAGGAAGACAATGAAGATAATAATTCCTCCAAAATTATATCTATGGCTATTTATGTATTTCTTTATTTTGGTTTTCACGAAACTTTGCGCATTTGTTTTAAAACAAACTTCTTAAAATGACGTAAAACAGCTATGCAAATTATATTAGGCCTGTTTTTTTTTAGCTTCGTTCTCAGCCAAGCAAAGTAAAGTAGGATTTTAAGCACGCAATTACAACAACTACGCTCTACTTGACACTTCGAGACTCGCAGTAGTTATTGTAATTTGTGTGCTGAAAATATTACTTTACTTTGCTTTGCTGAGAACGAAGCTAAAAAAACACTCCTATTGGTATTTTTGGCATGTGTAAATCTGAAAAAAATATCGAGATCTGCAAAAAGTGATCAGAATAAAAAAAAAAAGATTTTTTTGCCCAATGGAACATGAAAAGTGATTAACATAAAAAAAAATATAGATTTTTTGTTCCAATGGAAAACCACATTAGTTTTTGTTTGTAGGCGTGATTTTATTTAAGCTTCGATCTCAGCAAAGCAAATTAAAGTAAGATTTTCAGCACGCGATTACAGCAACTAATGTGAGTCTCGAAGTGGCAAATAGAGTGTAGTTGTTATAATTATGTACTGAAAATCCTACTTTACTTTGCTTTACAGAGATCCAAGCTCAAAAAAAACACTCCTAATGTGTGGATAACTAATATTTTTTGCCCTTTCAGTACTACACTATTCACTATAAAATTACCTGTCAAAATATGCAGTGAACATTTGTATCATCATTATATTAATACGTGAACATCAAAAGTTTCCGTACACTTTTTAAGTATTTATTATGAAATGAAGAAAATGAAACGTATATCATTCGAAAGGTGCTGGTATATGTATATAAAAAAAAAATAAAGAAAATAATTGTGTCAAGTTTTTAGTATTACATTTTACATACTTATAAAAGGAATGGTCGATTTTCAACCACAAGCGAAACTAGTATCAAATATTACGCAAAACAGAATTAAACAAGAGAAGAAAAAATATTTTTGAAACTTGCTTCAGTTAAGAAAAGTGAAGTTGAATTTAACAGCTTAACTTATACTTGGCACTTTCGAAACTCACAAACAAAATTAAACTGTTTTTGTAATTCAATTTGTGTTCTGCTTGACAGTTCTTTGAGTTTTTAGAGGTAAATAACTTTGACTGTGACAGGTATATGAACCATGAGCGTATAGTGGCTACAAAATTATAAACGGAATGGCAGCTGATAAGGGAATAGTAAAATTAAAAATTGTTTCACCTTTTTAAAGAAGCCAGGATCTAAAAATATAAGAATATGAAATAACTCGCTCATTAAGAAGCTAGAAGATAGTTTACGACAAAAATTGCCCGTGAAAATGATACAAAAATCCGTTTAAACCGCATTTTATGAAACAAAATATCGATCACAAATGGCTGTCAAAGCTTTTTATATAGGTGACCTTCAGGAAATCCTTCTATTATATATACCAACCTTTAAGTAAAAATCATTCCTTTCGTTCCGCTATGGTAGCTAAAACTTTATTTATTTATTTTTTTGTGTATTCATAATTTATGTTTTAATATGTAACATTATCATTAATAGATAAACTCTAAGTTTATGCATAATTGTTTTTAATTCACGTATTTATATGTTAATTGCATGTCAATTTCAATACAATTTACTTGGACTTTGGAAACCAAAACACTTGATGTTGTCTGTGTATTTGAATTTATATTTATATTGTGATTCTAAATTTAATATTCAATGTAATTATCCCTATATGCAATATTTACATTATTTTCAAGGATACCTAGGCTACTTTCTATTCATACTAAAATAAAAAATATATAATGTGCATCAATAAGGAGTCCTTGGCAGGGTGAACAGTGTTACATCAGTGCCTTGGAGCCTTTTTAACTGCATAACGATAAAATAAAAATAAATTTATATCCTCTTCTTCTCGTGTATTATACTGCAGCATAAATAAACTCCACAGTGGTATCTTAAATCTAACTCCTCGAAGGACAACGAACATATAGTTGGTATATTAAATCCAAGTAGCTAAGGGTTGGTTGTTTTAGGACAAACCCTCAGGTTCTTGCATCCAATAAGTGAACTGCATTCGTTTCCCCCCCTTTCTCCTTACACTATGTTTCTCGCTCTATTTCTATCGAAATGTCCTGCCAAATCCAAAATGAGAACGAATCGTAAAACACACAGCTCCAATCCAATCGCAGTGCAGAAGGTATACAATGCTGAACACTCAGGCGTATGTGGACTCTTGCGCTTCAAGTCATCGCCACATATACGTGTGAGTCCTCAGCACCGTAGTTGTATTGCTAGGGTGGATGCGATGCATTTCAGTGCGCACTGTATTGCTGTTGAGAGGTTGGTCAGGCCCCGATAACAGCCAATGAAGTTGGCAGGAGATTTGGATAAATTCATTGGCAAATGAATGCCTTGTGTTCTTTGTGGAGTCCTTTGGCTGCAGAGTACCTAGAAAGACAAAGAAAAAACAACAAAAATATGGTAAATTAATTTGCACGAAGTGGTTGTGTATTTGAATTTAGATAAGGAAATAGAAAATCTTACATATCTAAGGAGTAAATAAAGAAACAGCAATTTATAACGCATTTTGTAAGACTGTTTTAATCAAAAAAAAAATAAAAAAAAAAAAATGTCAGATGAGTTAAAAGTAACTGAATTTTCAATTATTATATTACAACTTCAAACTCATTGCAGCGAATTTTGTGTTTCGTGAAAGAGTGTTTTACAAACGCCAAAATAAATTCGGAAATGATTTAAAAATTTGATAATAATCGACTATTTATTTTAGTCTTTCATCTGGATTTGCACTTTCCGCCTTTGTTAGTCGACCTTCCTTATTAGATCCCAGAGCGTATTTTTTCTTTACAGTATTTTAAAAGTCTGAAGTAATCGGATGCACTCGTCGAGCTGTCAGTTGTCTCTTTGTAACTTTTGATATAAAGTTGGCTCTAGTAGTAGAAGTAAATGATAGCAAAACAAAATATAATTAACTCTTTTAGCATTTGCGAATTTGAAGGCAGTTGAGGAGTTATCGTTGCTGTGAAACAAAACGAAGTAGGTTTTAGAAAAAAAATAGGGAAATGCAAGTAGTCGTGCAGATTATGATTGGTCAGATAAGTGGACGGAATGAAGAATGCGCAAATTTCTACACATTAAGCTGAATCAAGTTTTACAAGTATCTTAATTTTCATCCACGTTTGACATAAGATTAAGAAAAATTCCTATTGTGGTTTACCCCTAAGCCGTCCACTATAGCTCCGTCGTTAGAAGTCACTTTATTGTTTGACAGCATTTCAATAAAGACGTCATATAAATGTTCCGATTGTTTTAACAAAAAATGCAATATTCATCGTCCAGATTCGGCTGGCAAATTTATTTATTGCACCCATATGCAATCTATTCGCAGGCATTTGTTTAGCCTGCTCTAAATCCATTAAAGTCCGAGGGTTATGCAATAAAATCGAAAACTCATTTCATTTGTAGTTTGCTGTAGGTTGGATAGTGTTCCTATACACAATGTGTACACCAAACAAAAACAACACCAACGAAAACAATTTTTAAAAGATACACCATCCCAATCCCAGACTGTGCAATACCTTGTCTTGTCTTCTGTATAGATTCGGAGGTAGCTATAGCTACATATACATTCCTCGATACCCGACCGCGTCTAAAAGAAAATATACTAATGCATATAACTCAGTGTCTGTCCGCTGTGTTTTAATTATAAATTGGTAAATACACTAAACAATTTACATACGACTATATATACATCCATCGGTTGCATACATACACATATATTGGGTTAATGATGCATAAACACACGGCATCTCTACGGGTACATAGAAAATAACGTAAATTACGAAAATAAACCTCCAACCGCGTCTTTCTCTCAGCGGCCTGGGCTAAATGAAAACGTCTCTCGAATATTCTTGATGCCGAATTTACGACTAGAGATGACTTTCTTCTTTTGTTGATGTAAGCAGGGCTATAGGAGATACATATTTTTGTCGCTTCTGAAAATGAAAATAAAAAATTATAATCGGGATAGGTTTACGATGTCCCCGCACTTGCGAGGGAAACGCCGGAGATAGTGGTTGTTGTTTTTTTCAAGACTGCTCCTTAGGGACACATGATCAGTTCAATCAGACTGCGAACAGATTATACAGTTTTCAATTTTCTTTTCGCCGTTTTGTAAGTTAAACAATTAGAGATGGCAAAAAGTTACATCACCACGATGTCTAATTAGATCTCGAGGAGATGTTTTTTTGATGGCAGAAAAAAATCTTATTTTAGAATTGACGCAGACTGTGCACGGGTAAAAAGCTTTTGTTTGAAATTTTAAATCGACATTTTAAGTGATAAATACGTCGTCAATTTTAAGCAAAATAAAAACACAAATCATTTATATTATGTGTATATACCCAGAGGGAAGATCCTTGGGATGCTCTTGAGCAAGTCAAACACAACACATTCAACTTAACCTGTTTGGTTAAGTTTTCTATTTTAAGTTATAATGGATACGGATACGTATGTAAATTAGAGTGGGACTATTTTACGGCTTTACCAAACTTAAAATTACTGTCACATAAAAATCGTTGGTAAGTTTCCGACAACAGCTAGCGAAGTTGGAGTTTTTGGCGCTCAAAAAAACATCAACCTTGAGCAATATCTACAACGAGCAATTTAGACGGGAAATGACATTCAGAATGTTCAATTCCATATATAGTAGACTCAAAAGATTTTTAAATTTAATGAATTTTTGGTTTCCCTTAAAAAATAATACAAAAAATAGAACAACAATGTAAAGCAAAAATCTCTATCAATATCCGCTTTAAACTAGAGCTAAGAGAAAAATGGACGGTATCCCAATCAAAGCTTATCCCCTGTCTTCTTTAGATCTCCCTAGCATGCAAATAAAAACGAATGCAAGCGAACGCAACATTGCGTGGTATAAAATTCACGATTTTGGAACATTTTTCACGTCAAATCTCTCAAGCAGTTATATTATGGCATAGTCCCGGATTAACTGCCAGCGACACGTTAAGCTCTATGTGATCACAATTTAGAGCTTGTGATAGAGCTCTAGACGCAATAATTTCATCTTCAGACATGTGTAATTATTGTGTTTAGTGTCATCCTCATCATACATCACATTTAAAGTGGTGTGTTCCAGTTTTTGCGGCTTAAAAATAAAAAAATTAAGGCGCAACCCGTACTCGATCAGGTCAAAACTGGTTTTAGAATGTTTTAATCTCCTCGAGGATCTGGCCAAGGACAACATCGTCACCGTTGCCTGGATACCGGGTCATGAAGGATTTGAGGAAAATGAACGAGCGGATTGCCTGGCGAGAAAAGGCGCATCACGCCTGCCCATTGGTCCTGAGCCCTACTTCGGGTTACCTTTGAGTTACGTACACTCAAAATTCAGGAAATGGGAAGATGACCACCTTGCCGAATACTGGACGGAATGCAAAGGACAAAGGCAGGCAAAAAGATTCATAAGCCCAGCTCGTAGTAAGACAAAAAAGTTACTTGAGCTAAGCAAAGAAGATCTAAGGATACTAACGGGTTATCTTACTGGTCACTGGCCATTGAGATACCATCTCAAAAAAATGGGACTTTCCGACGATGACTCCTGTCGACTCTGCGGAGAAGAGGAATGAACAACGGAACACATACTCTGCGAATGCCGTGCTGTGGCCAGGGGCAGAGTGATCCATATGCAAAGGGCGTATTTAAGTCCTGCAGACATAGGAAACATGGAACCAAGAAGGATACTGAGGTTTATAAATAACTCCCTGGGTTAAATAAAAGAGGCCAACACAATAGATCTCTTCTGGTCGCAGTGTACAGGGCCTATTCCTTACAATACAATACAAAGCGCAACCCAGTAATTTACAACTTTAGAGGAGTCAAATGTAAATTCATGGCTTTTAAGCGACTTTTCATTGAAAAGCGATGTATAACTGTGAGCCCAAAATAATGCAGGCACATACACATACGTCTCGGCGCATTGGCTTAGTGGTTAGTGTGTTAGACTACTAAGCGAGACGTCCTGGGTCGAATCCCAAAAAAAAAAACAAATTCCGACTTAGGGTCTTTTTAAACTTCCCAACTCTTGCGAACGCCTGACAAACATCCGAGAGTATAACTGTCATGAAAGAGCTTCTCAATTGGCCGTTTGGACTCGGCTTAAAATTGTAGATCCCTTCCATTCGTCGAAAAAATAAAAAAACTCACATTAGACGAATGGTTGTGGGAAGCTAGGGTTATGGTCCCAACGGACCTGTTGCGACAACTATTTGTTTTATTTATTTATTTTTACATACACGCGTTTAGAATAGCATGCAATTTTCAAATGCAAATGATATTAGTTTAAAAAAACGTTAGCCACGTTCAAATTCAATCTGCGATAATAATAGGTAATCATTTTTAGTGTCCAGGCTAAACTTTTCGAACTCACAATCGCATTATTTTCCATACAAAAGAAAAAGAAATTCTAACTGAGATTCGATCTAGTCTTGTTCCCTATCAACTGTCTATTTTATGACTGTGACCGATCTCATGCCACGGAAAATGTTTTGCGTCAGATTGGATCAATAGAAGAAACGGTCAAAAAGCTTTCTCCAATCTGTTGTTAAAATACAAGACCAAACAAAAAAATATTGTTTAGGAGTGTTTTATAATGTTCATGAGAGTACACTTTTCTGTGGCGTACATTTTCGATCAACATTGTTCAGGCGAAAAGAACTCGAACTAAAATGCTGACCTGTGTATCGTTCAGAGTTACAAAAACCTGACCGGCTTATATGGTCGATGAATAAATTCGTTGTATTTGAATGGGCTAAATATAATGTGCCTTAAATTTTTGTTTAGAAAGCCAATACCATTCTTCATTGATCGTCACCTCGACAGTTACTCTCTATTCGATCGAAAGTTTAACAGCGTTTAGGTACATTTACAAAAACGCCGCACTTATGCAAAGCATATATCAAAAACACTCAATAAACTTAAAATTTGACTTGATTCGTCAGAAAAATGAACACTAAATGTAAATTTGAATCGGTATTGACTAAACGTTGCCTGCTTGCAAACATTATTCCAATCGAATTCAACATAAAAAAAATGTTTATTTTCATAGGCCCTGCCAATAAAATTTCTACCCCATTCACTTCTGAGCCAAAATAAATTAGCAGCCTCTAGCCAATAATTTGTTCTTTTCTCCGAGTCAATGTACCCACTTGACCTTCAACTGATAGAAATTCCCATCAAATGTGATGACAATAAGTGCCAGATGGCCACCACCTGTTCAAGTGTTCCGTATAAGCCTCTTTTTGGGCAAGGAATCAACTGGCATCGACACCCAATCAGCTGTCCAAATCAACCGCACCTGTACTGAGTGCGTTCATTGGCCATACATCCATTGATAGATTGTGCGATGAGTGCTGACTCTAACCACAAGGATATGCCAAGAATTTTTACGAATGCAGCCAGAAAGGCACACGCCTTTTAACATAAAACAAGTGGGTGACGAACAAGCACTTTGATCGCTTACGCATCGCGTGCCGTACCGAATTTAAATCAGGAAAGTGGCCAAAAAGCAATCGCTGTGCCTGTAGTGGTGTAGTGATGGCTTCCAGTGACTTGTGCCAAAATTCTGAGAGTATGTGTATTTTTTTTTATTTTCATACAACCGAATTCTTTTGGCCAAGATCTTGGCAAATCTTTCATTCACATGAGTTGAGGGAGAATAAACGATTTATTGTGGTGTGTCCACAATCTTAGAAGGTTGCTGATCCAAGTGAAGGAGCAGCGGAGTCACAGTCAGCCAAAAATTCAGTCCCTTTGCATACAGATGGGTGAGGGAAATCGTATTCACGCGGCAGTCAGACAAGTAGGCGCTTCCACATTTTTTTTTTCTGTTTCCATTTGTTTGACTTTCTTGGCCCAATCCACTGTTGGCTCTTGTCTACGATGCATTGCGTCAAATATGTGCGCGCTGGTAGTGCTGTTAGTTCTTGGCTCTGGTCGAGGACTACTTTATGCCGGCAACATACAAATCACAAGTGAGTGTGTGTTGTGTATCCCTGATGTTGTTTCAATAATAAAATATACTTCACGTTGTGACATCCTTTCTGGAGGGAAAAATTTATATCCTCATATGCGGAACAGTGCAGATTGCTGTTTCCGCTCACATGTCGCTCTCCGTGGGGGGCGTACTTAAAGGGATATGAATCAACGAATATTATGTTTTTGCTTAGGGTGGTCATTACTCACTGTCTGGTAGAAGTTTAGTAATGCGCTTTGATAAGTTATCAACGGAAAGTTTAAATTGCAATAACAATAGGTGAACGGCTCCATTAAAAGGCGACTTGCGGTAAAGAACTCCCGTTTTAAGGTTTTGGAAACTACTCGATACAGCTGGACTCTGATCAGTTTAGACTTTTGTTGTTGCATGGGTGACAAAACTAGAATAAAGTGGAGATCAGCAGTTTCTTGCAGCAGCTCTGTCCCAGCTTTGATGGTTGTAACAAAAGAAATGTCAGTAAATAACCATTAACAAATTGTACAAATCGTATCAAGTCTCATCTCATAAACAGGAGTTGTAAGACATTGTGCAGAAAATGCCAGACAGATACGTCTGTTAGCGGCAGAGGTTAATTCCCAAAACACATGTGCAGAATTCACTGCGCAGCAGAATACACATGGTTATATGGATATAGGCACATGTATATTCTGCAATCACCGCAGCACTGCAACATGTCCCTATTTCTAAATTCGCTGCAAAATTCAAGCGTACCATAACGCAAAAGAAAATAAATTGAAATTTCAAGAATTTGGCATCATCGGCTTTTGACACATCAGCTGTTTAGACAGTGAATGTCAGTAGCCATATTAACCGATGCAATGCATTTCAAATAATTTTCTGCACATCTGTTTTACTTACGCACTGCATTCTGAGCTGCGTCCAGAATTTCTGCACATGTGTTTTGGGCATAATGCGGAATAGGATGCTGAGTTCACCATATCCTGTTCTTCATATAGTGCATGCTACGTTCGAAGTCATAAGTGTTGCCGAGGTATATAGCCAATTGTGACTAGTAGCATAAAACAAAAAAAGACCAAATCGATGGATGGAGAAATGAAGGTAAGAGCTACTTTGCAAAACTGACAAGCGCTTTGGCAAACGCTTCGTTTTCGATTCCTCGAATCACAGGAAATCTTGTCTTCATCAGTATTTGGCGATATTATTCGACATAATTTCTTTTCTGTGGGGTGGCGACTACTTTCACCTACTAAGAAGAAGCACCAAACAAATGTTTACAACAACTTTCTGGTGGACACCCAGAAAAGGGCAGAGACTACTTTGAAGTAGGTGGAACTACGCTGAATTCAAAAATGACCAAAGTTGAAAACTAACAATCAATAAATAACCTGAGTCAGGTCATCTGGTCAGCGCCAAAACGACATCTGAAATAGTAACTGCAACCTCAAAATAACACCTTATCATCCACTGAGCACTTGTTTCGTCTGGCCAACATTCCTAATTATTACCACATGGTCTGCGATTTATAGCACAGCAATTAATTACACTAATAGGTGCCATATGCTTTATTGCCATCTGCGTCGACATGGTTATGCCATAACTTACGTAACCAAGCACACTCTCTAGCTAGCTCCGGTGCTTGAACCAGATGCAATGCACACCATATCTACACTGGAATGGTTCCAACTTCAATCCTCGACCTTCCTCAACGCAAAACTGTTCCAAAAAAATGTTGTTTCTTTAATTAACAAAAACAAGCGAAGCACGCCCCCTATTTGCTTATTCGTTTGTATTGGCCTCAGATAAATCTGAAAATTAAATAACGCACACTTATTGGCAGCACTCCATGGGCGATAAATTATGCACTCACAAACCGAAGCTGAAAGACCGGTGCTTCTGTGTTGCGCTGTGCGTAAGGAAATCCATAAACAAAAACGTATTTCTCCAAAATGTTTACACTGTACCGAGTACCGGCGATAGTGAGTCTCCTGGCACACGCACAACGCGTTTGTTGTTCCTGCCAAGTAGGACGCATACGGATGGCTCCAAAGTGGTTCCGACCTCATCGCCGCTGCACGTCATGTCCTCAACCGGATGTGATATCTAAAAATGGTCCCAAAAATTAACCAGAAAAAATGCTTAATCAGCTCCAATGGTCCGTCGTCCGTCTTGACTTTGATGAAGAAAGCCGTGGGTAACGGGGGGAGGGAGGAGGAAAATTCTGATCAGGTTCCAAGTCCCCTTAAGTGTGTGCGTATATATGCATGTTGGCAGTATAATAATGAGTTCTTGGCAGAAGCTAGTGTAAACAAATCACTACGCGTCGTGCCGGTGGAGGGAGTTCTTTTGCTATCGAGCCAAAAAGTTTAAATCTGCATACAAGCCCCCAATCCCTGACAGGTTGCTGAAAGTTGAAAGTCTGCCGCAGGGGAATTCTTGGAGCCGTGACGAAGGGTGGCTGGCGGTGTTGATGGCAGCGTTTCATTCACCACCCATAGCAGCAGCAGATCTCCGTTTTGGCAGTTGGCTCGCAGTTTTATTGCTTTTGGAGCGTGAACCGTGGGAAAATGCTCACCTCGAGACGTGTGCGTTATAATTTGGGATTTATACTTTTTGTCAGTATTTGCTTGGCCGTGAATCGGGAATGACGTCTAAGAGGAAGTATCACGATGAATGGTTTTCGGGTGAGTGAGTATGAATGTTCTTGGCAGCAGGTAGCACGGATAAGAATTTGGCAGGTTCACAGAGCTATGCTGTTGATATAGTTTCTTTGATTCATATCTGAGTGATATGATTGATTGTGTAAAGGGACTTGATGGTGGCAACTTGATGATTGATTAAATGGTTCTTTGATAATGCAAGCTAAGTGACGTGAATATGCGAATTTAGGTGACTTTGAGGTTGTATGCAATCGTAAACAGGTTACCGAGGATGTTACTCATACTTGGCATATTGTATAGTGATCAACTGAAAAGATTTTCTCTTTTTTTATCAACTTAGGTTCCCTTCTATGTATAAAAGCGCCAAAGCCACGCAACGCCATTCCTTAAACAAAAAACGCCGAGAATACTGTATAACTCGACTGGACTACCATTTGCATAACAGTGACAACCTGATGACTTTTCACAAAAGTGTGCCCAATAATTTCGCCCAAATTGCTACCAGAACACAAACGATTACTGCAGTAATAAATATCTCTGTCCAAAACTTATTGCCGCAAACTTATGGATCTGAAAGGAGCTCTCTCTGTTAGCCGCTTCTTCCGTAATGTTATGCAATTATGATTCATCCGCACGCCCCCCATCTCTGCTGTTGCAAACACGACAAACGAAAATCAAAATTTATACTTTTACGGTATTTTTGCAGCCCACTCAAAAGCACAAAAGAAAAAAAATCACGCTTCCCGTCTGTACCATAAAAATCTGCCACAAAATTATGACTCGAAAAGAAAAACGTTTTAAGAAGCACCAATGTCCAGTGTCTCGCGCTGTTAAGGACACTCGCTCTACCGACATAGAACACCCGCCAGTGCTCCCCCAATGTTAATGTAATGATTTATTTACATATTTTTCCACTAAAGACGAGCGAGGATATTTTTGCCCAAAAGCTAAGTCGAAACTTTTACCAATGCCAAATAAATTTCTCTTTTTAAAAAAATTCGGTGTTTGCTTTGATCGCCTATGCACTTTGGCTTCCAATTAATTATTATGACTGTCGCCTACAATCTTCATTTTTTTTTTGTTGCTCGTCCTTGTGTTTTTTACTTTGAGGGAAACAAACAACTAGAACTACACTGCAAGCGCAATTAAGGATTACACTGAGATTAATTTCTTGGCAGCGCATTTGTAACTGCAAAATGAAATAGACTCGTTGGAACAATTTACGACCCATTAAAGCAATTAACAATTAAGAAGTAGAGAGCAGTCGTAATTAACAGAGAAAACAATTCGCGTAAAGGACTTAAAAGGATTTGCTTGAAAATACGTTTTTTTTTCTTCCAGAAACTGACCTGTATACTCCTGCACCGGAAGTGAGAAAACAAATCGTTGACATTCCCTGAATTCCAACTCGGAAGTTGGACTGATCCGAAACTATTTAGAGGAAGCTATGTCCTTTTTTTAACGGTGACATTGATCGCCTGTTTCGGAAATTCGCAAATTCCGTTTTGTGTGCTGGCCTTATAGTCGCAATTCCAAAGAAAACAAAAACTTTTCCACTATTTATAAGGACACTATGCTTAAACCTCCAACACGACCGTGAAGGGAGAGTGCGAAAAAAAAAGAGAATTCCTCGTCGAACATTTTTCTTGACTGCCGTCGTATGTTTTGTCCTTTCTCCTTTGCACAGGAATGAAAACTTTTTTATGCCCAGGAATACTGGACAACCCATTAACTGTTATGTTCACACTTCCTGTGCGGAAGGACCCGGCTTTGTTTATTTATTATTCGTGATTTTGTATTAAATCGAATTCGATTCCTATTGAGATGGAAATAAATCTCAAAGGACGCGAAAGGCTGAAGCAATTAATTAAACTGCAGTCAGGACAATGAATTGAATTTTTTTAAAGACTTTCGACAGACCTCTGGCCTTAAAATAAAACCCCTTTTTCGCATGGCGTCCAATAAATATTGTTCGTCCTGTGCCACAATGTTTGTTATTTCCTAGTGTAATGTCTTTGCCTGTATGTTTTGGATACTTCCTTTACTTCGGTTTGGTTCTTCTCGGTTGGATGCAAGTCTGTGATTTGATTTACTTTGCTGGTATTTTGGAATATGCGTGTGTGTTTATTGTTGGGGGGCGCATTATCTATATTTGTGTGGAATCCTGGGCGAGCCCTTTGTTTGTTTACGCATCAGTGAACACTTGGGAAGGAATGTTTAAAGCTTTGGGAAGTAAAGAGTTCGATTTGGTTAAAAAGTTGCGATAGGTCAGCAGTAATAAATTCAGAAATAAGACAATGCAAAAGATCCGATGTCTTAGAATGACTCAGATACTTTTAAAGTGAATTGTTTCAGTCCAAAATCTTAGCCTGCCAAAAAAATCATTCGTGGACTAATAATAATTCTCACTGTTCATGCAAAACTTTACGAACTTACAATCACTTCTTTTCAAATATAAAGGTATCGCTTGTGACCTATCATATTTTTTAGGCGAATATTATACTAGAGAAAGAATTAAACGAAACTCACCTTCAGTAGAATTCCGCCACAGATCGCAGAAAATGTTTTTAATGCAATACGGATAGTTAAACCTTTCAGAAAAAATCAGCATACAAAATTCCTCTTTAATAGCAATTGTGCTTTACTTTTGAAATCAGCCAGAAATCCAAGTTTAGTGTATAACTGAGATTTAAGGATTGTCAGAATAATTAATGGAAACAAATAATGCAAATTAAACTTCGAAATCTTGACAGAAAGTCAGTCGAAAGAGTCGCTTTACACTTGAACAACGTTGGGAAATATTGAAAACTTATTTCCAAATTGAGTGCTGTCAGCTGTGTAGCCTAAACAGAACTTTTTTTGGCCGGAATGGAGCACCCACCGCGCCTGCTGTACGCAAGTTTGTGAAAAAATTTCGTGAGACTGGTATGCTAGTGGGCAACACTCATGGTCCCCGTTGTCGTACGGTTCGCACAGATAGAGAGTAACAGTTTGGTGCGGATTATGGAGTGGTGGCATAATTGTTCCATTTTTCTTCGAAAATTAGGCTGGGAACAACGTTTCGGTCAACGGTGGGCGTTACAGAGCTATGTTAACCGACGTTTTTGTACTGAAATTGAAGACATGTACTTGAACGACCTCTGGTTCATGCAGGATGGCGCGCCATGCCCACAACCCATGCCGAAATCGATCTTTTGCGCATCGAATTCCCAAATCGTGTTATCAGCCGTCTTGGCGATGTCAATTGGCCACCTCGGAGCTGCGATTTGACCCCTTTGGACTTTTTTTGTGGGGAATCGTGAAGGACCGATGTTATGCCAATAATCCGGAAACGATTTAAGCACTTAAGCCCAATAGTATCCAAGCAATCAGTGAGCTACAGCCCGAAACCATCAACAAGGTCTTGGAAAATTGGAGTGACAGTAGCACTACTGCGAAGCCAGCCAAGGCAGCAACTTGAACGACATTATGTTCCATAATTAATGGGAATATTTGCTCCTACTAATCCAGCCATAATACATCGAAAACATTTAATTTTTTTTTTCATTTTATTGCATTTTTAAAAAGAAACTTGTATTTGGCCCACTCTGTATAGGAAAAATAACGTCTGCCTTAAAAGTTAAGGTCAGTGCAAAAAAGCGTAGTGAAATACGAATGGTTCTTCATTCGTCAGCATCGAACACTTTTAAAGCACAAACGAGCGAACGTCTACGAAACTCCTGATTTTTGGCTTGTATACTCGTCAATAGAATATATGTATAACGCAAAATTATAAAAAAAAACTATTTTCATTTTATTGCAGATAGTGCCAACCAAAATAAAATTTGAAACAATAAACATTTATCACGAAATATTTTTTGCATTTTAGAAGTAGGTTACTAAACCCTAAGTAGAGTTTTAAAATTACAACAAAAAAATGTATTGTGTCCATTTCATCTTGTTTATTTACCATATCTAGTTTCGGTAATACGTTGTGTATAAGATTTAAATACTACAATTTTAATTTTACTAATTTATGGACTAAATATGCAGTGTAGCCTAATTGAATGTATACGATGACTTTCTCCTTTTCTAAATATAGGTGCTCATTTAAATAAACAAATTTTCTAGTTAAATTGCACACCTAATTATTTCCCTATACTGCTTAAAGCACACTTTCTCTCTCATGAGTATTCTAAGATAATACGTTATAATGCAGCTGTAAATTTAAGACGCTATTAGTTAAAATTACGATGGTAAACCCGGTCGCTATAAAATGCATAAGAGGACAGTGGTGCCAACATTTTTCTACGAAATTGAGCAAACACTATTGTTTAATGTGTTTTTTTGAGGGCACAATCACTTCGAATGAAATTATTATTTATTCTATCAAACTATGTACATGCACATCACTATATTAAATATTCAATTCCTTTAAGTGATTGATGAATTTATTTTAACTGTAAATTTACCCTCTTTCCCCCAACGAAGTAAAATCGTTTATTTTGCGAATTGAATTTGGTTCGTTAAATTGTTCTTTGAATAACAAATAAGTGTAACTTCAGCTCTATTTGTGAATAATTTCTTTCAAACGCTAAACTGTCCTTAACAAACGAATATACTTCCATTTATAGTACTTTTATTTAAAACAAATAACTTTTTATTAAAAGAAAAAACAAAACTTACTTTGAGTTGAAGAAATTGATGGAGCCTCCAAAATCTGTTCACTGCTTAGGATTTTATTCGTCAGCATTGTTTTGAGAGTTTTCGTTTGATCTCCTATTTGTTTAAATATTTATCACTAATGTATCCTTGTTCTAGTTCTTACTACGAGTTAATTATTGTTCACTTTAATATGAGCAGCAACTTTAACACTAATTTTCTTTTTGATTATTATATTTAATTTGATTTTTAAGTTTAACTAATCGTTTTGTTGAATATTATTATTTAAATTTTAAATATTAATCACTACTATTATTTAGAGTTTAATTTTTTCGTTTTCAAAGTGAATTCGCGAACGAAAACATAAAATCCATTTGTATGAAGCAAGGCTGCTGGTGGACGTTGGTCCTTGCTGGACTTTTGAATTAGATGTGGACACACGGTGACAGTTATTCTTACCAAATGAAACAATGGACGCATTTCTTGGATACGTATCCACTCCAATTGGCCTCATTCCTCGATGTCAAGAAATTTGCTGCCTTTTTTGTAGAGTATTCGACATGTTTTTTTTTTTTTTTTGGGTATTAGCCAGTTGGCCAACGCAACAAACGCTGCACGCTCCTTGGGTGGTGGTGGTGATGATTGTTGCTTCTGCTGATGACGAGAGAATTCGGGTTTCCAATTGGTAATTACGTTGACACTTTAGCTGGATGATGGAAGAAGCCAAGCTGTATGATCGAGACGGACGTGAGTCAATGGTAAGAGTCAATCGAAATCCCAAATTATTCCACCATCAACCTGTTGACTGGTGATGAAAGAAGCCAAGAAAAATATAAAAATCCCAGTTGGCTCTGCACTGTTGGCCATCAACATCTCGGCTTTGCCCACCAGAATCTCCAAGAATCATTCTCGCTGTCATCATATGGTGGACCAATGAACGAGAGATATCTTCTTCCTTTAATCTGCAGATTCTTTCGACGAAGGTAGTGGTGGTGGAGGGAGTTATTCTTGGACAAGACTATTGTCGTTTATGCTGGTGGTGCTGCTGCGGATGGTGATGATGATGAGTTTCTGAATCGGTGGCCAAGACACCGTCCAAAAAAATATGTCTTTTTTTCTTCCGACGAGTAGCCCGAGTAGTCATCTATGAAGAATTTTTGTCGGATGGCCGGATGGTTTGTTGGCTGGCCTGATCCGTTTGAGAATTTTGATGTTTTTTTTCTTGATTTTTTTTTGTTGGATGTCGGGCGTAATTTTTCTTGGATGCGTCTCAATCGTGCCCGAAGGCACGATTGGTGGCACCGCACGTTGCCAGCCTGTGCCAGAAGCGGCACAACACTGCACTGGCAAACAATTCGCAAACAACTGGCTCCACTCCAAGATTCGACACGAATCGGTCGCCTTGGTCGCGTCGTTGCTCGGTGGCAGTAATATACCAGCAGCAGTAGTGGATATTTTTCGGGGGATGTCGCTCTTGTACACTTTTGTCGTCTTGGTCGTTGGAATCACCATCATAGAGCGAGGCACAACAACATCACGCGTTGTAATAGTCTTCTCTTCCATGGGTGAATCTATCTATGTGGCTCTATGACCAGTGTCTGTCTGTGTATGTTGGCCCCGAAAATAGCACACGAGCTGCGGCTGTATTGGTTTTGTAGCCAACACTAGTGGTGATGGTGGTGGTGCGCCAACAAAACACCTTCGACCTAGAGGAGGGACGTGAGTTGGCGGATGCATGCATTTTTTTACATTTCTTTTATTCTTTCATCGAAGTTTTCCCTTTTTCAATGTTATTGTTATTGTTTTCCCCGAAACGTTATCTCGTGCACTGTGTGGGAGTATGGATGTGATTCGAGTCTGTATGGCAACTGATGGGGATACACCGTAAAGAGCAGCGCGTGTCTCTTAAAAACTTTATGAGATTTGTAAAAATTAATTACTAAATAGTGGACGTAAATGCACATAACCAAACTTGTCGTATAAATAAATGGCTGACAAAGTGATGGCCATTTGGTTTTAAATCTAATTAAAGCAGAGAGTAAAACCGATGAAACCATTAGGAAGGTAGACTGGCAGAGTTCTATTAATAAGCTCGTTTATGTGGGCGGTTTTACTTCCTTTGTTGTTGTTTTGTTAACAGAAACTAAAAGTTGTTTGCTTTGTTGTTAATTGAAGGATTCAAAAATCCGCAAAGGACTGCATCAAAAATGCTCGCTATTTTTGCTTCTTGGTGACTGTAAAAATTAAATGGACACTTCCCCAAACATCAGGGCCGGTCTAACCCGTTTTGGTGCTTTTTATTTTTTATACAATAATAGTATTCTTTTATGCCAATTAATTTAGGACACGAATGACCCTATTTGTCTAAATGGCATACATTTTGTTAGCAGAATTAGAGTCTTTGGGTATTTGCTCGTACACCAATTAGGCTGTTTAAATCTGGCATCAAACAGAGGCAGTGCAGCCAAGATTAAAGTTGAGACACTGTCTCTGATAATTTACAATCAATGACGAAAGATCGAGAGCTATGTAAAGGCATCACTTATGCATCCTATGCTCTGGTGACATTTCATATAATGATGACAGAAATCACAACCCGCGATACTAATAATCATTGTTCAGGCTAAATTTTTCGAACTCACTATGGCGAATTTTTCCATATAAAATTGCATATTATGACCTACAAAATATTTAGTGTGGAGGTTAAAAATAATTATTAGTAAGGCCCAACAACTCTACCTTTATATATGAACTATAAATAAATCCCCACATATTTTATGAAAAATCCAAGTTGCAAGCAACTATTTTTGCAGTGTATACCCTCTGCACAAATACATCGGACTGCACTTGCCACTTGTGTATGGGTGAAGCATGGTACTTTCTCTCCAGTGAATCCAAATGCGCGAGAGTACCGAATCATTTGAATTCGATCAAAGGATTCACCCTCTCAGTATTTAAGTGCATTTCTCAAAATCAAAAATTCAAATCATCAGCAATTTGCCGAAAATGTATGCGTTCCCAATCAAAACAAATTACAAAGCACGTAACGCAACCCACGTGCTTTATGTGCAAAAATCCGCAAAGGACTGCATCAAAAATTGCAAACATATATAGAACACGTCTAGTTGTGGTGGTCATGTCCTGCCAAAAGATGTAAGCCCCCCGTGACTCGAAAAAAAAACCTACAAACAAAAGTCGACCCGTCTAAGAAGCAGTGTTTACTCGTATCTTGATTTTCTGTTTTCTTTTTGAACTCCTCTGTCATCAGTAGGTTTTGGCTAGCGAAGTCAAATCTTTTGGACATCATCTCTTCCTTTCGGCATACAATCGGACGTTCTTCTCCGTCGGGACAAATTACCCATACTCTTTGACATAAGGTCACCACTCTAACCACTTACCACTACTACCACTAAAGCACCACGAGCAGCACAACAACGATATCCTTTTGCTCTCCAGCAATGTTCGTTTTGGAGCCACATCGGTGTGGCGCATGTTTCATGGTTCGCGGTGCACGTTGTTTTTCATTGATGACGCTGATGATGGGGGAGGGTTGCAGATGTATAGTAGCGTGCCCGGCACGTGGTTTTCCAAAAAATACTTCTGGAGCAGCTGGTGGTTGTGTTGTTCGATTACGGTGGATATCCTCGTTGGTATGCTATTTTTTCGTACTCTCCTGTATGCATCCCTAAACGATGAAGTTATTTCTAATTCAATGGGTCTATTTAGTGGATAGGATAGGTATAGACTACAGACTAATGCAGAGCAGATTGGGTGAGCTGGTAGAGGAGAATTTTGAATTATGTGGCTTATGCTCCGGCTGGATGAGGATTATGGGTTGTAGAGGTTCGGAAGCAATAGGTTGTAATCATTTCCCTGATATATAGCAACCGCATACATTGCAAGCGGTGTAATGTTCGGCATATTAGAGGTAGAAACTGGGTAGACATGGTGTCGCGGCGTTCACATTTAGAATTTGTTTAAATAGTGTAACCTACATGTAAGCTATTCAGTGACGTAGCGTCTATTGTCTGAACTTACTATAAAATATATTGAATTTGTTTTTTTTTAATTTAGAGACAGATGCCTTAATTTTAATTTTAATAAAACTAGGCCTGTTTTGAGTAGTATTCAAAAAAAAATATTTAATCTGAAAAAGGGTGGAATATTTTCTCTGAACGCATCAAAACAATTGTTCGGGAACGGCTTGAAAAAACAGAAACAATCAAACGTTTATCTTTCAAGACGGGAGCACGCGGACGTCAGATTTGTTTGCTCCACCAGACAGATTAATCTAACTCCTGTGAAAGGTAAAAGAGACAGGGTTTTTGACAGCAAGTCCGATTGAACCAAAAATCGACAAAAGCTGGGAGGAGAATGCGGACATTTTGATACAGCTCTATCTGAATGAGGCATGGAATGGGAAAGAAAAGACGACAGTCTCGGATTAGGGACCTAAAAATATATAGGGTGCTAATTTGAATGAAATGTGCCGTGAGCGATTAAGAACGCTTAATAAGTGAGTGTAAAAAAACATTGTGCTACTCTTTTTATATAATTATAAGGCTTTATAAAGTTTTACTGCTACCGCCTATCTTTTAAGGCTGTGACCATTTCTTCATAAAACTTTTCGCTCTCCTTCACCCTGTTTTTTTACGAAATCTTGAGTACGGGAACACAATTCAGTCGAATTTTATAAAATTCCATAAAAATGTTAAAAGGTTTCGTAATATTTATACAGTCGGTAAATTGATCTAGGTCGTTGATGTAATTTTTTTAAATTTGCAAAATCTTTGAACCCTTTTGAATAAAATATTAAAAATATGAAGAGTTGCAACATTTTACAAACTTTAAATATCCACATCATTTGATTGCAAATATCCTTGGTTACTATTACTTTTCTTTTCTCCAAAACTACACGCGAGATTCACTAAACTCCAACTCGATCCCCTTCGACCATCCATGACGAGCACTTAAATATGCCAAGCAGACCTCCCTCCTTACCACACATGCATGTAGGTATACTCGTAGGTATAGCTATCATCCACTTCCCTGCAGAAAAAACACTCGAAATATCCATTCCGCATTCAGATAAGCTCACAGCCAGCACACTCGACGATATAAAAACATTTCAGCGATGGAGAGCACCAGTATATGAATGACAAAAAGTACCAATTTAAGGCCAAAGGACATTCCTTGATGCTCTCCTCAATTCGTTCCAAAACAATTTGCTTTTGTTGCCAAAAACTGGCAACGGAAAGAATTGTATTCCAAAAGTGTATTAATTTTCTTCAAGACAAACGGCAGTATTTAAAGCCACCCTTAAAGTTCTTCACAGATCTAATTTCTGCAGAACCCTGACTCTAACACAGACATTGCATTCGGTGTTCTACTTTTTTGTCTGTCGGTAGCCTGCTCGTCCTCTATGCGGGCAAAACTTAATGACCTGAAAACTTGTCGATAGCACAGACGTATGGTTGTGCATCTTACAATGAATGCAGAGTGTAATCCTTGCCTTTTATATGTGGGCGTCCCTGGATTAGGAAATCACAAATTATCACCTTTTTCCGTGACTCCTTGAATGTGCACCTCCGCCTTGTGCTAGTCAATTTTGGTTAGTGAACTCCTGGTGAACTTCTTGTACTGTGATGCTAATCTGTTGTTTAGAAATATGTAAATTTCTGGAAAAATCCTTTTCGATAATTAAGATAACTGAATTGTCTCCGAAGGAGGATTTCTTCTTCGGAAACAGGAAAGGATTGTCATCTATGAGGTGTGCAGCAAAGACAGGGATTACACAACAAGAGAGAAGTAGATGGAATGGGTACTGTCTTATAGGAATTATATGTAAATTTCAATTTAGGAAAAAGCACATGAATGAGCCCTTAAAATTCTTGCATTGTCTACCATTTAGGGTCCTTCATGTACGGTATGTTTCGGCATTTTATTCAAGGAAATATTGTCCAACATTTTATGAGCACTTGATTGGACTGTAAGAAATAGGATTTTTGCAAGGATGTGCAAATATCAGTGTCGCCAGGAGAGTTTTATATCAGTTCCTTACTTGATTGAAGTTGGCGCCATTGACGGTATAAGTTCATCGAGGACTTTTCTGCAGTTTGCTGTTCGGAAGAGAAGAAAGAACCATTGAATTCCGCATACCTGATTTTTTTTCTTAGAGTCCACATTTTATGAACGTTTTAAAGTGTATTGAAGAAAATAGCATGAAATTGGTGGCTCTATATAATATGGAAAGGTTAAGGGTCAAATTTCGAATGTGCTTCTACAAGTCATCTTCTATTATTAGAAATACAAGGATCAAAAGCAATTGACTTTACAAATTACTTTTTTACATTAATTTTTCGTCAAAAAAGCTAAGATTAACCAATGAAACACAATTTTCATTTACAAAATGCCTTAAAAAGAACCACAAACAACGTGCCTCAATTAAAAATAAAAACAAATTCATGGTTCACTGTAAAAGAAATTTTTAAATGCAACTGATGACCGAAATATTGTTCTGAAAAGTGTGTATCTATTTTTGCTTCAAAGATATATTTTTATAATAAAAGTTTGAAGTGTTCCAAAATTTGTATTAAATCATTTTGTTGCTTTCTAGACACGATGACATTTTAACACGTGTTTGAAAAAAAAATACAAATTACAAAGCCTAATTTTAAGTTCAATTATCGGGACTGGAAACTCTCTTTTAAAAGAAAACATTCCCACGAACCCTCAGCATTACTTTATTCGAAATTCCAACAAAACATTTGACAGTTATAAAACAATATTTTCAGCTTATACTCACCAATCAATCAACGTGTGGAAATTCGCCATCGTTTCAAGAGTTCAAAATTTAATCTTACCAATAACCGACACAACAAAGCCAACCATACTTGTTGCTTCCATCCATCGAAGTATATCTAAATACATAAATTACCCAGATATCTACTTTGGGACACAGTCTGCGGCAGCTAATTCCAAAGCTATTCCATGTTAGACACAATATCAGCACTTTTCCACAAACTACCCAAAAAAACACCCATACAGCGACAATAAAATCGCAATCACATGTAAATTACGATTGAAGTAATGTCCTCGGTCTGCTCTGTGATCTCTATTCGGTTATGCCTCAGGTTATAAGCCATAAAAAATGACTAAGTACACCTGCAAAGCAAAACAACAACAAACAAATAGAAAATAAACAAAACCTAAACTGCAATGACAAACAGAAAAGTCCCTATGTATCCTGGGAGCACTCCATATCCAGCTGAACCAATAAAAGCAATGCCACAACCGATTTCTTGCTTATGATTGTCAACATTGAGGATGCGGTTGAAAGTATTTTTAGGTTGTTTTGGGTCATTTTGGGACATTTTGGGGTCGTTTTGCTTGGCCGGGTTATATCACTGTTCCGTGTGTCATGAGATGATAAATGTAATTGGGGTGACTGCCTACTCTTTTTTTAGCTTTGCCTGGACGAAATTTTCAGATAGATTCACTTGAAAACATTAGATGATATTTTTTTTTATTTTTTTTCCAAGAACTCAATTAGAGATTGTACGGCATCTGTTGAGGCTGAAAGATTATTGTACATGCAACACCAGAGTGCATCAGTTCCGGGCAATTTCGAATTTTTATTTATAGACCTTGCGCTTGCCATGCGAATATATGTGTGCATCTTTGTGGTGCGTCTTATAGTGTCGTCCCCAAGTCATGGGCTAGAGAAAATGCCGTGTTTTCTAATTTCACATCTGCCCGTAGACATGAAGCGAATAAACTATTAGATAGCGACATACAAATGTCGCAGCAAATGCATTTGACAAAGTGGCGCGCAAAAAAACGACGGGCAAAAAAAACCCAAATACGAATATGTACTCGTACGTAGGTATGCTAAAATAACAGTGCGACGAATTTGAGTTTTTTTTTTCCAGCAGCAGACGAAAACAGTAGGGTCGGAAAGTTAATACACTGAAAATAATGTGGTCTAGGCAACGACTAGTTCTGTTAAATTGCAAGTCTTATTTTTAATTTTGTTTTCTTGTAACTTTTATTGATTTATAGAAAAGCAGCCGCTTCGAAATTCGTTCACCGTCGGGTTATGTTTGGAATTCCATGCGATACATGTATCAAATAAAATGGTTGACATAATTCTGTGGTCGCAAGGCAAATCCGCTAAAGTCTTTTTTACTCATTGTTCAGGAGAGCAATTTAAAGTATTTTTTTACTCCATTGATTCTAGTGACTTAAGCTGTTGTTTTTCATTTTTGAAATTGTGGCCACTTTTTTAAAGATAAAGCTGAAAAAAATTACAAAATAGATTTGAGTACACTGAATATAATGGCATCAAAATCTCAATTTCGTCTTAAGTCGACTTAAGCTATTATGGTTTGTGCCCACAGAATTATCTATAAAACAATAGCCGCCGATTCTAAAAGACTCATGCGAAACAAAACTATCCACACATCTAGCGAAAGTGCGTTGCAATGGGAAAACGACAATATGCAATTATGGGTGTTTGGGTCTGGTAAGGAAGAATATGCGAAATACCCACCGCACTTTGTTCGAAGTTTGAATGAGTTTTCGGCAGTTTATTTTGAAAAGATGGTCGGTTTAAAAAAGATTACAAAGATAGCCTTATGTCCCTTTATATTGTTCAAGTAAAATGCAACATTCATTTAAGAGAACGCGATAGCTTATTGTATCATTTTTGAGGTATAAATAGCTAATCAGAAATAACAGCAGACATTTTTTGCTTGCCATTATAAACAATTAGTTTTATTGATTGCCAATCATCGTTTCGGGTTGCAGCCTGCCTCTGAGCTGTGAAATTAATTTCGCACAGTTTAAAAGCTAGAAATGTATGAATAAGCATTTCCAGCGTTCATAATATACACACTTTCCAGCCCCACTGTCACCCGTGCTCAAGCGAAAAACTTGTGTGTTAAATATAAAACTCATACAACACATCAGTACAGTGAGCGTCTAATATGATCGTCTACACCTGCTTGGAAAATGTCATCTAATGCGACTGACATCATGCACTGCACGTAGACGAAAGTGCACTCAACGGATTGTCTTCGGTTGGCTGTTAGTTTCGCTATCTGACTGTTCGATTTGGTTTTGGCCCGATCTACCTTAATAGACTTTCACAATGCAAACACTCACACACACATTGTGTTCCCATTTGTGAATTACGGACGAGCGCACTTGGAATTCATAATTCAAATGCTGGACTCTCCGCACCGCTCGCAAAAAGTCAACTCTATTGGTTTCTGGCATTCTTTCGCAAGACTTTTTGATTTTTCCACAAAAACACTGTCTACCACGACTCTTTACAAGTAGTGTATCTAGCGATGATAAGAATCTAAAATGTTTTGTTTATAGAAAAGCCGTTTGGTCATAAATCGTCCGAGACGCGTACTCTAACGTGCATTTGGTTGTTCGATAAATTCATCTTAAAAGGACACGTCATTGTGGAGAAAGAGAGCGAGTAGTGTTGCCGAAATTATTTCTTTGAAGAAATAACTCCGAGACTTATAAATCACTGAGGAGAAAGCCATTCAGATATGATTGCACGATAGTTGGGGCGAATAAGTCATGTGAAGAAAGCGTATAGACACAGCGACTTCGTATGGGGGCTCCTTTTGCAGTACCATTGCAATATATTATCCTTTAGTTCAATTGACCAAATTTTAAAAAAAATGTCACCTCCGAAATTGGCATACGATCAAAGTGTCCACCCATCTTACAATGATGACCTCGTTTCCATTGAAATCCATCTAAGCGGACGATGAAACTTAAGTGAAAGACTGTAAAAATATGAATACGTCCACAATATCCTGGAAATTGTAGGCGACAAAAATACTCAAATGGCTGCCGCAAAACCCACACATAAAGTTGAGCGAAATAGCAAAATTCCATTGTGCACAAAGGGAGAGTGTCCTCGCCGCCAAAATGCCAACCGCAACGACATGAAAAGGATATCTGTTGTCTCGCAAGTGCATTGCTGGGTCGTAGTCGGTCGATTGGCCTTTTTTCCATTTCATCTCGTTCAGCCAGAAACGAGCTAACCACATAAAATATTCATCCCATCCTGGTTGTCTAAGGAAAAAATCATAGATTTATGAATGAATGAGGGGCGGGCAGGACACTCCTATGCGGCATATTTTATCCTCTTACATACGTTAAACGATGTCGTAATTAAGTGGAAAAGATGCATTAGTGGCAAGTGGCAGGAGTGGGTCGGTCTGGATCTGGAATCAGTGAGCTTGCCTCTGCCGCTTATGGCAGCCGATAATCATTTTTGCGCTTAGATATTATGAATTATTTCTATTAGCGAGGCTGAATAGGATCTTCTGTTGAAAGCTTAACTTTGGAGGTCAAATAAGTTTAGGGCATGCATATTCGCAGAGCTGGTGTTTGCTGGGGTTTGTTTCCAATTCATACGACTAGCAGATCTCACATGTTTGCGGCAGTTGTGCTTTGTAGACAAGGGCTGTTTGGGCTCGTTTTTGTTTACCAAATTTAAAACGAGATCAATTTAGTGTATCCATGTATAGTGAGAACCTCTAGAGTGAGTCTCTCTACATGGAAATCCATTTGTGGTGGAAATCCATATGCTACTACAATTTTTACACATCAAATGACATAAAGTGACAGCCCTTAGCAATGGCCTACCATTCTACTACCTTAAAGCTCTTCATTTACCGTACTCCAGAATCCCTACAATATTTTAAACCGTTCAATTTGCACACCAATGCAGTCTTCTTGTATACTGGCTTTTAGAAATATTCACCCGAATTCCCAAAAAATCGTGGATAAATTAAAACATGAACCGTATCAATTCAAAGTTTGGTATTTTAATTCAGATTTGTAACAATTAGGGAAAAAAATGGACCGAGTCATTCGCGCACAAATTAGCAACTCACTCTATGGTTGGTCTGTTAACAATGGAATACTGTATATATGTATGTGTAAGTGTAATTAATAAATACATAATTGTGTTAAAGAGAATATGAAAGAGAGTAGGTACAGAAAGATTTTCGACATCCTCCCGCCAGCAAGATTTATGGTTATTTAGCTATCTCCAAGGGGTACAGGAGTTGTATCGGTCTTCTTAATATGGATCCACTAGCCAAACGTATTTCGCAGGCTCGAATTCTGCCGTCTCTGCCAGGAAAGCATTTCTCGATTACCGCAAGATGCCAAAGCGTTCTAGGCAGCGATGAATCTTCCAGTAGCACAATATCTCCAACTCGTACACTCGAACTCAATGGATTTTGGACGTGATGTAAAGATCTCAATTGCAGAAGGTATTCTTTATACCACCGCCTCTTGAAAATAGCCAAAAAACGTAGCCGCTCCTTCCATTGTTTTCGCAGTTCTTTCCCTGACGGTTGCTCGCATGCTGATTTGGCGGAGTTTCCGTTTGCACCCAAAAGGAAATGTGCCGGGGTAAGGGGAGCAAGATCTAACGGGTCATCTCCAGCGTAAGTTAGCGGCCGCAAGTTGACGACTCCTTCGGCTTCTGTCAATAGAGTTTGAAACTGATCAATGCTTAAAGTAGCCTTACCAATGGCAGCTCGCAAGGCGGACTTTACCACCGCAATCAACCGTTCCCAAAATCCACCCCACCATGGGGCGCGTTCTACGATAAATTTCCACTTGATATGGGAATTGCTTAAGAACCCAAGAAATCGTTCGTCCGTCCACATACCATTAATTTTTTGGAGCTCAGATGACGCCTTTTTGAAAGTAGTAGCGTTGTCGGAGTAGATAATACAAGGAACTCCTCGCCTCGCTATAAATCGTCTTACAGCAAGTAGACAGGATTCGGTCGTTAGGTCTGTGGTGCTCTCTAGGTGTACAGCACGAACAGCAGCACATGTGAATAGTAAAATGTAGATCTTCTTGCGTTGTTTGCCAAGGTCGGTAACATATAAAGGACCGGCGAAGTCCATTCCCGTTACCTCAAACGGTCTAGATGCGAGGATTCGATCTCTGGGAAGAGGTGCAAACACCTGAGTAGCTGGAGCGCCACGAAGGACTTTGCATATATAACATTTCTTGATGACATTTTTTATTAATTGGCGACCTTTTACGATCCAGTATAAAGAGCGTAACCGTGAAAGAGTCGATGATGTGCCGCCATGAAATACTTTTTCATGAGCATCGATTACGATCAGCTCGGTGACATGAGATGACTTTGGTAGTATTATTGGGTGCGCCTCGTTAACGTTAACTACCACAAATTGAAGTCTACCTCCAACCCGGAGGAAATTATCACCATCGTCTAGAAAGGGAGAAAGCGTTTTTAAATTCGATTTCAAAGGTATACCTTTATTCTTTCGAAGAGCCGCAATTTCTTCAGGATAATATTGGCTTTGCACTCTATGAATCCAATACTTCTCCGCACGAATAACCTCTTCAGCTGATAAATATTTTGAAAACTGACGTTTGCGCAAGATATCAACCGCTCTCAAGCAGTACGCTGTTACACGCAAAAGACGCTTCCAGTCACTGAACCTCTTAGAGTCGAGAATAGGTGAAGTGTCGTCTTCGAGATCGCCAACTTGATCCTCCTCAGTAGAAGCAGACAAAGCACACAGTGAAGCAGCCATCGTTTTGTTTGTCGAAGTCCAGCCAACATCCCCTTGAAGTAGCCAAGTCGGTCCGTTAAACCATGTCGATGAATTCACTAGCGAGGCAGCACTGATCCCGCGGGTAAGAAGATCTGCCGGATTGTCTGCACCAGGACAGTGCCTCCAGGACGAAACATCTGTTAGCGTTCTGATCTCTCTAACACGACTTTCGATGTACGGCTTCCAACGCTTCTGTAATCCCTGAATCCAAAAGAGAGCAATCTGCGAGTCAGACCAGAGGAACGCTGAGGTGAATTGTGTATGAAGATTATTACGAAGATATGCCAGTAGACGTGCGCCAATCAGGGCTGCGGTTAACTCCAACTTGGGCACGGTCAACTCATTCTGATTATCGCTTTTCAGAGGTGCCACCCTATTTTTGGCACAAATAAGTCGCACCGAAACTTGTCCGCTACTATCGACGGTCCTAGCATAAGCAACAGCTCCAAAGGCGAATTGACTCGCATCCGCAAAGATATGCACTTCGGCCGATCCATTGGTTGTTAAAAAATGGCGAGGTATCGCAATTTCGTTGAGTTCTTTTATCTCCTTGCAATAGGCAGTCCAAACGTCTTGTAAATCCGCAGGTAAATTTACATCCCATTCCAGTTTTCGTCGCCAAATATTTTGAAAGAGTATTTTTAAACGTACGGTCCAGGGGGCAAGAATACCAAACGGATCAAATACCTTAGCCATCACTTTTAATATGCCTCGTTTTGTTGACTGCAGAGATTCGGACTTAAGTAATTGTATAACTGGATCCAAATCCACTTCCAATTCGTCTGTTGCAACTACCCAGCGTAGACCAAGAACTTTCTGAGTGTTGGGCAATCGATCTTCCATTAAAAAGTTTTGTCGAACGCTTTCGCTGTTGGAGTTCCACTTTCGCAGCGTCATGGAGGCACCTTTCAAAACAAGGTTCGCTTCTTGAAAGATTTTCTTCGCAATTTCTTCGTCGTCGACACTAACCACGAAATCGTCCATATAAAAGGCTTTCATTAGCCTCTCACATGTCCGCGGAAATTTTTCCTTGGCTTCTTCAATAATTTTCAGCAACGTTGCAGCAAGAAGAAAGGGACTGCTTGTGACACCAAAAGTAAGACGCGTCATTCGATAAATTTGCACAGCAGGTAGGTTCCTTTCATCGTTGACTTTAGTCGAGAACCAAAAAAATCGATGACTGTCTCTGTCCGATTCATTTAATAATATTTGCAAAAATGCCTTCTCGATGTCAGCAACCAGCCCAATTTTACCAGTGCGAAAATTCAACAAAATAATCAGAAGTTCAGGCAGTAGATTCGGTCCTACCTCTAAGCAATCGTTTAAAGAAGAATGGTTAGGCGCATGTGCCGAAGCATCAAACACAATGCGTAATTTTGTCGTCTCCTTGTCTTCTCGGTATACTGGGCGGTGAGGTAAATAATAAGTACGTTTTTCGTTCACGGTCGCGTTAGGAGCAATTTCCGCTACACCAGAAGACAGCATTTCATCCATAGCTGCACTATATTCGTTGATTCTCCCAGCTGAGCACAGTTTTCGGACAAGGGACTGCATTCGAACTAATGCGCTCGGTCGATTGTCATGTAAACTAGTTGACGTATTTTTCCAAGGAAGTGACACTTCGTAGCGATTTCCGTTCCTGCGAATATGAAATGATAAATCGCTACTCACCGCTTTATCGCTCTCTGGAGATATACCCATGATGTCAAGGCTCCAAAATCTCTGCACATCCTCACAAGCACAGACGTGAAGCGATGTTGCGTAACTCGAACTAGAAGATTTCGATTGTACTGCTAATGGGCCCTGAAGAGTCCATCCCAATATAGTCTCCACTGCAACTAACTTGTCTGAAATTCGTCTATTATTACCCGTCGCAAACTGCTAGTATGTGTCGGCTCCAATCAGAATACTTATTCCTTCTTCAAGTTGTTGCCCATTAATTCTAGCATCGGCCAATTGAAAATCACGAAGGGGACCAGTCGTATCGTTAGTTGGCATTGAAAGCACATCAAAACATATCTCTGGTACCTCTACTGCGTCAATAACTACTGCTTGATCATCATGCTGACTACGTAGCATCAGAAGAACTTTGTTGCACATTTTACTCGGTCTTGGCTTGTCACTTCCAAAGGGTATCACACTAAGGTTATTTACCCCGATTATTGGCAAATTGAGCCGCCGGGCCAATGATGACCTTACAAATGATAACTGACTGCCGCCATCCATGACAACTCGAACATACACGGGCACGGGGGAATGTTCACTGCAAGCAAATGCACAAGCGGTTTGCAAATATACATTAGTCCGCTGCATCGAATCTGCTGCATACAAGTTTAATGAAGACTGTGTGGTGGATGCTTGGCTTGAAATCCCTACAGAATTTTCGCTCCGATTGTCTGTCGAAGAAGAAGAATCTATTTTATTTTTTAGGAATAGCGGGTCGCACATACTTGTTGCGTGCCTTTCATGGCAAGTTTTGCATTTGATTGCGACTCTGCACGTTCTAGAATTATGTCCAAATTTACAGCAACGATAACATCTTCCTCCAGTTTTCAAAATTAATTTCTTGTCCGGGATGCTTAAAGCACAACAACAATCCTTGGTATCGTGAGTTTTTGACTTGCAGAATAGACAGATATCTTTCTTCTCCGATGTAAACAATCCAACGGCCGTTTTGACAGTTCTCTGATTCAGCACATTTGCGCGGGTTGTATGTGTGTGTGAGTTTGTGGTCGATTTCGCCTCATTCGCCTTTTCCAGCGACTCGACTTCTCTCTTGAGAAATTTTAGTAAACACTTGACTTGCCTGTCCCCAATTATATTTACAGATGAATGTTCCGAGACTGATGCAATACTAGCGTCTTCATCTGCATAGTCCCTGGAAGAATCATTGTTTTCTGCTGAATCTCCGTAATATCGATGAAAGTCAACGCGTAATTCGTTGGGAAGACATCTCAACAAAACTCCTTTCAGCATAACAAAATAGTTTGACGACGGAATTCCTAATGCTGCGAGAGAACGAGTGGAGGCAAGAACAGACGTATATAGCCGTCTCAAACCGCTGACATCTACCTTAGAGCATACGGGCTGAATCGAGAGTAATCGTTGCATGGTGTAATCAACTATTTTTTCGTTGTTACCGTACTCCTCTTTTAACATTGCTATAGCGGCGTTATAATTTTCTTCTGTGGGAGTGAGACCAACTAATGTTTCCCTTGCCCTGCCCGTCAGGACAGTCTCTAAGTAATTAAATTTATCGATTGTGCTCAAAGAGGAATTTTCATGTACGAGTGCTCGATACTGTTCCCAAAACGGGACCCACTCTTTGAAATCACCCGAGAATTTCTTCGGTTGTAGTTTTTGCAATTTAACTGCACTATGAGCGAACTGGCGATTTGATGGAGTTTCTGCCGGAGTATTATGCAAAGTATTTTCTGCCTCGTTGATATTTTCTTCTACTAAAGTTAACTTGCCTTGGTGCTGGCGAACTTTAGCCAACCGATGTTTTAGGCGCGTAATAACTGCGATTGCTTTGTCGTCGTACTCCGCCACCAGATCAGCTTCCCGTGCCATGTCGACCTCTTTTATTAAATATGTTACCTCTTGGTTTGCTTTTCGTAAGCATTCATGCGCGGCCGTAAGACGATCTAATGAAACCTCGAGCTCTTCTTCGATAACTTCTAGGTTATCCCGATTTTCGCTTATTTTCGACTCTTCCGACTTTAAATATTCAGTCGCGCTATTAACTAATTTGGTCACTTGACCTCGATAAGACGCTCGACTCGCCAACTCCATAATCCGATATTTAAAATACACGTTTCCACGTATACGTTCGTTAAGTTCCCGGGTTTCGGCACCAGATTTTAGAAATATTCACCCGAATTCCCAAAAAATCGTGGATAAATTAAAACATGAACCGTATCAATTCAAAGTTTGGTATTTTAATTCAGATTTGTAACAATTAGGGAAAAAAATGGACCGAGTCATTCGCGCACAAATTAGCAACTCACTCTATGGTTGGTCTGTTAACAATGGAATACTGTATATATGTATGTGTAAGTGTAATTAATAAATACATAATTGTGTTAAAGAGAATATGAAAGAGAGTAGGTACAGAAAGATTTTCGACACTGGCTTTTTCTTCCTATTCTATAGTACGGTGCGGACAAAGGACTAGGGGTGGTGCGGTGCTATTTAGAGTTAAAGGTCAAAACAGAGCTTTACGTTACTCATTGCAAACAAGTTAGCATTGGAAATATATTGTCCAACCATATTCCAAAAGCACACTTTTCTTGGAGTGAAATTCAATTCCCTCAAGGTTATCGCGAAATGGGAATAGCATGTAACACTCCAACTTTTATTCGAATATAATTTCTGGATTGTCCACCCGTTAGCAAATAATCTTGCTTTACTTTTCATTAAAAAAAAAACTATATCCTCACCAACGGACTATATTCATCGCCCTTGCTAATTGTAAACAAACTCGCCAAGTGAATGCCCTTGCTGAAAATTAGCACATAGAAAAAAAAAGGACCCCGCAAAGCTTAACAAATGAATTTTCATTTGCAGTGTCTTTCTAGAGTGTAGGAGGTCCTTGAAAAATCGCATCCCTACCCGTATGCATAGATTTTTCACAAATTTTTGTCGGGCGGAAAGGATTTCGAATTTCTGCAATTTCTGGTGCCAAAAATCAGGATAAATTACCACAAATAC
The DNA here is from genome assembly GCA_916610125.1 of Cheilosia vulpina. Classification (NCBI taxonomy): domain Eukaryota; kingdom Metazoa; phylum Arthropoda; class Insecta; order Diptera; family Syrphidae; genus Cheilosia; species Cheilosia vulpina. The sequence continues at coordinate 7,828,985 of OU744280.1, read as the reverse complement.
CGGAATCACCGCACTAATATAGATAATCGTCTTCCAGCTGCAAATGAATTGGTATACGGATGCCATATGAGATATCGGTGTGTCGGTGGGAATCCTATTCAATTAATTACTTTGCCCCCTCCACGCCATTGAGGATGTGGAATTTTAACTTAAAGCTGTTTTTCAACTTCTAGTGCAGAGTTAGTTGAAAGCGTATCTCTTATTATTGCTGCAGGGAATTAGGTCGAAAATTTATCTTTCAGCTTTAACCTAACATCGCAAACAACCCTACAGTATAACAAGGACATATAAATCCCTCCAATTAATGTACATTTGCCTTTTGGGCACATAACTTATCCCATAACAGCAGAAATGTAATAAAGACAACATTGTCTGTTGCCTTCACGTTTCGGTATATTGGCAGAGTGAGTGCATCACAAAGAGTGCCAACAAAACAATACAACCCGAATCCAGCCCACACACCCGTCTGCAATTGGGGAAACCAAAAATCAAAGGCGGAAAAATCGCGCGACCATTCTCAGGGTAAACATTAAAATATTGCAAAATAATACCGCATCCTTCTTGGATATGCTTTTTTTTTGTTGTTGTCTTTATTATTATTACATTTTTTGACAGAGAATTCTACGGGCGCGCACACAAGGACGAACTATAAAAATGACACATGCCCCTTTGAATACGAATTACTTGAAATAAGACAATCGTTTTGAGCCTATATGAGAATCGAGAGAGTCCTTCAACACACACTCATAGATGCGGTGGGGTGACGGAAAGAAAACCGGAAACGAGGCAATTCACTTGATGAGACGTAGTTTGGCGAACAAATAGCGTACACCACGACCGACGATGTTGACGATGCTGATGGGTCTGGTTAATGCAGAGAAGAAACTGCGGAAAAAAGGATATAAGGCCGCGACTTTTAGTATGAGTTGGCAAGTCAAACAAAAAATGCTTGACTTTATTTGATTTCCGGTCTGATTTGGGTTTGAATGTGGGAGCTGGAGCCATTTTTTTCTGGCAAGACTTACAACACTTTCTAAATGGCCCATGAAGTTAACACCGTGGAGTGCCGCGATAAAAGTTAGAATCGGTATGAACGGGTCGTTTTTTTTTTATAAGGATTCGGTATGTTTGGATGTTAATTTGGGATAATGTTGCTTGCAATAAGGAATCTAATTATTGTGGGACGTGTGGTTTTACCTTATTATGCAAAATATACTGTTGCGGTTATAAGGACTTTTGTGGTGTAGCCAAATGCATTGGAAATGGTACTGTCACTTTAATTATTGTTTTTATGACTGTCAAAAAAAAATGCTCAATATCTTCAATTAAACGCCAAGTCTTGGTTCACTTTGAACTGGGTTTAAGCGCGGATTGTACCTTGCTGTAAATTATTAAAAAGGCTTATGAGATAATATTTATCAAAATCGTTTGGGTGAACTTAATATAAGCTTGACCTACAGTAACTTTTCATGTTTTGCTACCTGTTTCTTTTTGAATCAACTTTTAAATGATTTTCATTCACATCTCGATTTTCGTCAATATAAAGTTTGACATGCCGATAGTTCACAAAAGAAGAGTGATCTGTCTAAATTTAGTCGCATAAATAACATTTATATGCGTGCCAAAGCAGGATAATGCTGTTTTGTTATTAATTTAAGAACGTATTTGATATGTATGGCATAACACATTACCGGGAACGCAGTTCAATTTCATCAGTTGTCAAATCATTAAAAGTCATTGCTGTCAAAAGTGACAACTCGCCATGGACATCTGTTCTTGACTTATCGTGTCGCTGCTGGGTTCACATTTCTATAACCTATTCCTTTTCCTAATAATTAAGATATTAAGTAAATAATATGTACTACATATCTCACAGTTGCAATCAATAGTAAACCTGAATTAAATAATATAAAAGTTATATTAATGGTTCGCGTTTTATATAATCTTGAAATACATCAGTATTAACAAAATCCTGCCTAAAAGTTACTAAAAAGCAGCAGTTACCTACAATTTTTGAATGTTGTCTTACGTTTGCCAGCTCAGTTGTGCGAATTTGGCAACAAAGCCGTGTGTCTATTACGTAAAACCATTCTGAGCTTATTGTCTGACACTACTTGATAAGAAAACTGTCAAAATATTATCTCTCTAGATAATAAAATAAGGCCGTTGGGTAGTTTTTTGACGGTTATGAGTCATTTTGTATTGAGGAGGAATAATGAATTTCAATATGTACGTATATCAAAAGCGTACGATTTATTAGAGAAATGTCAAAAAATCAGCAAAATATTATGGTTGCAAAACGACTTGACGTAGCAAAAGCAATGACACTTTCTATAGTAAGCAAATTACATAGAGTTTGACATGACACTATATAGAACGCATATAATTATTGAAAGAAGGTGCGGCCTTAGTACGAAAGATACTAAAAACGAAAGTGTCATAATTTATCCATTTCCGTCAAAAAAAAATTCTACATTTTAATTTGACTTGAAATGAACACATTTTACTGTAGATTATATTTTTGTCAGTCACTGTGTATCTATTTTATTACTTTTGTAAAGCAATATCTGAGTTTGTCTTTCCTTGTCTTTTTAAAATGGTTCACAAAAACATTGTAAGAACCAGTCGTCTTAAGTCGACTCTAGTTTTGTCTGGACTAGATTTCCCCAGACCGTAGAAACAAGAGTGATCGGCAAATTAATTTTTACTACGTCAAGCAAACAATCTAAATGTCGCAAAATCCTTGACCAACTTTTAACTGAAGAAAACTATTCACGTGATCAACCAAGGCCAGTAAAAAATCAAACGCAATTGCCTGCTGTCGGGTCAGACTTAGTGAACTAGAGTTTTCAACGTTCCCCTTTTTGTGTAACAGCTGTCAGCTGAAATAATGAAATTGTGAGTGAAATGTGTGCAATTGACGGCCTCTTCTGTATCACTACAATAACCCCATTGCAGGCATACTCTTAGGCGCTGGCATACGTTTTAACTCGGTAATTATCTTCAAATCGCTAAGGAAATTCTAACACACTGTCATCACTTCGACATTGTCTCTACTACTTTCAATATGAATAAGAAGATATTTTATATAATTTTTCACTTCTGGTAGCATCATTTGGCAATCGCATTCTCCACCGCTAAGTAAAGATCAAACTCTTATCTTTTAATATACGTTTGAACTTCTCGTGGCGTCTTCGTGATCAAAATCACCAATTTCAGAACATAGTAAAAATAAAAGTCATCTTTTTTAGCAACTGCAGGCAATATTTATCAACACACATTAAATTAGTGGCTATTTGTATTCCAAAGTCGTGTTCATTGCGCTGGCCAGTGTGAGAATTTGTCGCCTCCAACCGAAGTAGTCTGCTTCGGCCAGTTAGTGATCGGTATGTGCCTTCGAATAAAACTACTAGTGTTCAATTGTGAAAGATACTCGTATTAGTAGGAATATTTTTATTATTTTGAAAGTTTCTTTTTTTTTACTCTGCACAATGAATGGTTGGGTGATGTTTCTTGTTGTTGTGGGTCTGTACGCACTACTGTGCTTTTTGTATGAAACTCTACTGTCGGGAGTGCTGATCCTTCGGTCCGTCGCCGAGGAGTTTTTGAATCCTGCGAAGAAATTGGATTTGATTAAAAAATACGGATCGTGGGCGGGTATGTTAAAAAATGATCTCTCTAGCAGATCTTTGTGAACGACACGGTCCTTTTTAGTTGTAACAGGCTCAACAGATGGCATTGGTAAGGCTTACGCCAGGGAACTGGCTAAGAAGGGCATCAATATTGTGCTAATAGCACGCTCCAGGGAGAAACTAATTAATTGCGCTGAAGATATTGGTAAGTCCATTGCCTGGATTATGCGTAGTTAGCCCTACATCGCTGCCATTGCAGAAAGTGAATATGGAGTGCAGGTCAAGTGGATAGAAGCGGATTTTTCTATGGGTGCCCCTATTTATGAGCACATCGAAAAGGAGCTCGAGGATATTCCGGTTGGCATAATGGGTGAGTTTGGGAAAAGTTACCAAGTGTACCTATTTTGTGGATATGTAATTTGTTTTGAATTTTAGTTAACAATGTCGGTTGTACATATGGACGAGTCGATAGAATGGCCGAATTTCCCGATAAGGTCCTATGGAATGTCATGAACACAAATGTTGGCGCTGTGACGATTATGTGCCGCATGATGATCAATAAAATGAAGGCCAGTGGAAGGGGTGCCATAGTAAATGTGTCCTCGGGTACTGAGTCGCAACCAGCGCCATATGGTGCCATATATGCCGCCTCTAAGGTCAGTGGGGTTATTTAAACACCTATATTTGTTTGCATTTGTATTTAGCTTTTAATATGAGAGGTACTTGCTAATACTAAACTAATGTCTACAGTTGATAATCGCTGATAACCAAGGGAACACGTTTGTTTTCGTATATACCTACGAATGCATTGCGGTGTTGATTACGCGAAAACTTGCGTTTGCAACAGTAGGTATACTTGATTTGTCAAGTAAACATTTTGTTACGTAGAACATAAATATTTTGACGTCTTAGACAGCTATTGCTTAAAAATAAAATTTTTGTAGAGACTTCTCTCGGGAAAGGTTAACCTAGCATCCATAGCCGCATGTCGAAAAATATTTGTTCTAGCAGTTATCAAGTGTACGGATAGTAATTTTGGTTGTCTGCCGTTCATATTCCGCTTTTTGTCTCTATGGGATTACAAAACTGGTTGACGTTCCCATTCAAGTATGCGCAATGTCTCTCTTGGTTAGATTCAAAGACTTGAAGACTCAAATTTACTAGTACAGCCCAAAAGTGAAACACAACTCAGGAATTTTGTCAGATTAAAAAACAGGAAATTTTCTCATTTGGAGTTTAATCAACGAAAACTGAAAATAATATGAGGAAACAACCTTTTCTTATCGTATACATATATAAATAGGCGAGGGCAAATAGTTAAGAACCATTTTCACTACCTACCTTAAGCACAACATATTCTCTAGATTTTTTTTTTTGTTGGGAAGATTGCAATGCTGCATGTAGTTTGTTTTTCAATATTAAGCATAAAAGTCAGGTTACTAAAAGGTCATTCATTTTTCAGCTTCGAAAGTTAAAGCTAAATAAAATACACACAGCGATTCATATTTGATAAAAATTTTATTTCATTGCAAAGTTTTGATGGTAAAGATTAAGTGAGAAAAACAATATCAATCAAATGGCCGCCTCGGGAAAATTCGCAGCATGCGAATCTTTTGAGGTCATTTTTAACCACTTTTTCGCACATTTCAGACGGTATCTCGACCATAACTTGAGTAATGTTGGTTTTTAATGCGTCTAGAGTTCGGGGATTATTCGCGTGAACACGGTCTTTTGCATAATCTCACAGAAAAAAATCGAACGGTGTGAAATCGCATTATCTTGGTGGCCAAAACGTGAAATTACGCAACCAGGCAACTTCTTACTCAATAAAGCCATAAATTGTCGTGTTGTTTGGCTTATTGTCCCGTCTTGTAGTAAGTTTTAAAAATTTGAACGGCTTATTCGATTAATAAGCGATCCATTATCGTAAATGGCAAACATTTAACACTTCAAACGACAGGTGTCAAATGCCAGCGCTACCAACTTGAAACGACTGGTCGAACTCTTGTATTCCAAATTCCAGCCATTTAGCCTGCGGCTACTGTAAACACACGAATGACATAAGTTTTTGATAAACAATCGAGAATTCCAACAGGGTTCAGTATTCCATTAAGCACTCGATAAACTCTCGAACAGCCCTATATATCATACACTTTGTTATCGACTGTAACTTTTTGTTGTCAAATTCAGATGTGATTAAATTATTTGCAAAATTAAACACTTGTGTTGAAACAAAACATAGTTGGAAAAAAAAACTACAGGAACGCTTTGAACTACAAAATGTTCAAACATGCTTATTTCTTCATCGAATCGGGTAACTTTTGTACTTTACTACCACCAATAGATGGCTTTGCTCCCTAAGATGCACATTAGACAATAGACACCACCCCCGGGTGTTGCTTGCACTCATACGTTCCTATAAGTTGAAAAACTTTATTTCATTTTATGACATGTATCTATTCCTTTAACCATCTACTCGAAGCCTAAATTGTTTATTCTACATACAGTTTTGCTATGCAAAGTACATATTTCGCTGAAACTGAAACCAACGCGACGATCATTCCTCCTTCCAACTGATACAATATTATTCAATAATCACGCATACCATAAATCCTCAAAAGCCAATGTCCAAAATGTACTCAATTACATATCAATGTTCTACTTGAAGGCCTACATCAAGAGTCTAACACATTCGCTACAACACGAAGTTTCGGACTACAACATTACCATCCAGCTATTGTCGCCCTTCTTCATCGTGACAAAAATTAATTCCTACTCAACGATGATTATGCGGGGTGGCCTGTCGATACCAACAGCTGAAACCTACGCTCGATGGGCTGTATTCACCTTGGGCAGAACCAAACAATCGACGGGCTATTTCTGGCATGCTGTTCAGGTAAGTGCTAATTGTTAACGAACAAATTGCGAATATTACTTAAAAATAATTTGTTTGCATTTCATTTCAGTATACAATAACAAACGCTCTTCCCTACAGAGGACGTAACATGCTTGCTACCAGTGTGGCCGAGGCACTGCGAAAAAACCAAACAAATAGTCAACTAATGACGAATTAGCAGTTAGCCTGGCTTTAGCTTTAGTATCTGTTAGTATGATTATAATCATGTACTTTTGTATAAATAAATAAGTTAAGCTTTCATATAACTTAAAAATGGCTTTTGTTGGTTTGTGTACTGGATGGCGGCTGTACGAGTAGCTTTATAATTTAAGTCTCCAAAAAGCTTTTTGGTCTCCATAGCATAGTGTTTGGGTTTGGTTATTGATTTCCTTCAATATCCGCTATGTAGGTACCTTCACATTGTTAATAGTGACATTTTTCTGACATTGTCTTACCGGTATTGTTTCTAAATGGATAAAAGACTAGGCTCGTGTTATTTAACGCAATTTTTAATTTTAGAAATTGATAAGAGTTGCGGGAAAATGAATCAGTTTTAGCACAAAGGCACTGAACAGATTTTGATGTGAGAAAGACGCAACATATTTGTGAATTTATCGATTGTTCGTCTCATATTCAGTGCCTGTAAAAGGACTAAAATCTAGTGATAGAAACAGTTTGACTTAGCAGAAAGATAGCAAGGTCTATGGGTTTTACACGTCGCATCTAAATCTAGCACAAAGTTGAAAGCCAAGTTTGTTTAAATATAGTTTGACATTCGTTTGACATATTCTTAACTCATGGTGCTCAATATTGTGCTCGAAAATATGTCATGGTCATGGTCAATGAAAACAAAGTTATCGAATTGTTGACAATTCCTGGTTACCTGACTTTTTACTAAAATAATTGGTGCAATTGCCAATACAAGTGGTCAAAAGTAATAATGCATCTAGAAGTGATAACATTTTTAATGATTCTTAATATATCTACGTCTTCGACTTCTATAAGTCGCACTGCCAGATGAATGAAAATCGAGAAGACAATTTCGGAGTAAATATGTATTTATAAGTGACAGATGGCTGTCAAATCTGACTATTACTTGATATCCTTCGTTTTTTTTTTGTTGTGAATGAGATAACTGATACAAATTTGACTGAAGATCGGTTGTTATGGGGTTGACCCATATGTATAAGTTGTCAATTAGGTTACATAAAGGTGGCACACGTATAAGCATGCGATCAAGTTAAGTTCATGTCATGTCCCATGATATCGATCAAGTCTTAAATATGCTGGTCATGTACTTGCCATAGGTAGATATGATAAGATTCAAGAATTATAACTTTTTTTGACATGATAATACAGCAATACTGACTTGTAACCATTTGACCACGCCATCTAATTGCGCCTAATTTGTTGCTCTGATTCATTTAGATATACAAGCTTCCGGATCAAGGCTTAAAATTAGCAAATCGAAATAATCTTTGCTTACATTTCTTATTACAGCATCCAAAATTATTTCATTAATATGTCACGATTGGCTTGCCCAAACACATTAAGATAACCAGAGTTGTTATGATGCTATTAAGTGAAAGTGGTCAGCTGCACAAGACAAAACAATCCAAACTTGTATTCAAATGTTGTCCGGTTTGCTGCACTTCGATAGTGCATGGAAAATATCAAAATATGAACATCACTTCAGCTTATCTGTCAAATAGAATGCATAAGTCACATAAAACACACCAAAATCGTTATCAAATGCGTAAGTACAACACATGCGGTTTGTAGATTGTAGTGACTTAGTGTACATAGGTTTATCGCGCTCCTCGCAAGTAAACGTCTACTGTTCGTAAAAGTTCACACTCACATATAGAGACACAGTACAAGCAACTATACTGTCTTAGAGGCCTATGCAAGTTTTTGACGCTGATTTGGACACTAGCGAATTTCCACCAGCGAAGCTTGTGTCAGTCGATTGTCGACGATCTTTGTTTGCAGAAGGAAGCAAAACCAGTGTGTAAGATCGGTTCGTTTTGTCGTGCGCGAGTGCAAGTGTATAAAATTCGTTTTTACAAAAAAAAACGCATACCATTTGTGCCATAATACTACGATTTGTGATAAAAAATCAAATAGTATGATAACAGCACTCTAAATGTTCGTGTTGATTCGTTAAATAATTTTAGTTTGTTTTATAAAAATTCCATACAAAATGTATGAAATCCTCACGAGTATTCGCGATATAAACATTTTCTTCGGCTACTTCAGTGCTTTGATCTATTTTCTTGGTGTTTACGCGTTGGCCTGCTATCTCTTTGATAATCTAAAGTCGGTAGTGTCCATAGTTAGATCAGTTTTGGAACCATACTTTCAGCCGGAATCGAACAAGTCGCTAAATGAAAAATATGGCAAATGGGCGGGTGAGTACAATTTTTTTTTTTTAGAATTTGTAATTGAATAGAGGTAATTTGTATGCAAGTGTGATAATGCAGGTAATGAAGGACAATCGTTTTTTTAATCATTTGCTGTGCTATAGTGACTGTGACAAAAATGTTAATGGACTATAAGCAAATAAAGTGTTGAAATTTGAAAATTATGAACAAGTAAAAAATAGAGGGAATGATTGATCAATGTTCTGCAAGAATAATCTTTTGTTCATTTGGTGTTTGCAAATGTGTCTGCAATCTGTGCCTATTGATAGAGAGGTAGTTTAGAAAAGGTGTTTGGACTTTGTCAATGTAGATAAGATGGGAACCATATAAAGGATGTCCTATAATTCACGCAAAATGTAATTTTGATAGAAAATACAGATTTTTAATTAGAAAGCTTTAATTTTTTATTGATTCATAGAATATACAGATTGGGATTATGTATGGAATATAGCACATCGGATAAATGGCTGCCACGGTTTTGCTGGCAAGTACGTACTCGTTTATTGAAATTGTCTACGTCCGTTTCGCATAAATATGGCTGCATTTCATGAATAGGTACACCTCCCAATTCCCTCTTTCAAGGAGTTGGTGCTCGTGGGCTTGTTTGCATTGGCTTCAAGAAACCCCCAAGAAAAAAGTCCAATTGAGTTAAATCGCAAGATCTGGATTCTGATCTGAAAAACGGCTGATTACACGATTAGGAAATGACTCATGCAGTAATTGAATTGTTTCTCTGACTGTATGGCATGTGGCACCGTCTTATTGAAACCACATGTTGGAGACATCCAGATCATGACAATCATGTCACGATAACGAGAATTCGCTGTAGAGAGCAGTATGTATAAAAGGTTGGTAGAAGTTCGCTGCATGTTATTTATAAAGACAAACCACTGATGTGAAATAAAGTGAAAAGCAATTGAAAACGACTAATATTCACCAAGGCGCATAAACACGTTTGGTAAAGCCAGGCAGGACTACCAGAAATTCCTATTTTTTGCAATTCTACCGAGTGCCCTAATCAAGATTTGCGACAGGAGTGTTGGACATTTTGTAGAATCAGTGTCAATGGTCACCGTTGCTCAAGGATTAAGTTTTTGGAAGTCCACATTAAATTTGTTTACTTCATTTCATGATTTGATTTCAAAATCAAAATTTGGATATAGGTACCTAGCCAAAATAAAATAAAAAAAATATTCGGCTTCTACAAAACTTCGGTCCCATTTCTAAAAAAAACCGCTCGTTTTCGAAAAAAAAAATTATTGAAAATTTGCATTTCCGGCAACATAACCTGTCGTAATATAATGACATATTCAGTTTCTTGCTTATCTTCTGTAGCAAAACTTACTACACCTCTACTCTTAGACGGGACACACTTCTAGGCCACAACTAGATAGCTTGATGTGTAGCCAACTGCCCTCAGTTGAACAAGTCGCAATTACCTTACGTTAAGTTCACTGAAGTGTCCTAATCATAATCACATATTTACCATCGACCTTGACCCAAAATTTACCCATCTCTTGCAACTTTGTGTGCAGATTTTATCTGTTTACAATTATACACAACGATTTCCCATTCCCCAAGAACAGCAAGAAAAGCATTATTAATTGCCATAATAACATGCGCAACTTCATTTCTCATTCTCAGTGTACCACAGGCACCAACTACTGTAAACAAAACAGAATGAGCATCGACCTTGAGCATAAATGCAAAGATTGGTAGATAACCGCTAATAAAACGAAAAAACGACCGTCTCCATTTATTCGCACCTCAACTACTACCGGCATTCAGTTACTAGAGCGACGCACGCAGCAATTAAAAGTGAATATTTTCACTTTTCAACAAGATGCAGCTTTTGCCGGTTACTAGTCCACCTAATGTCAGTTAATTGGCATCAAGTTGCCCAACTGCAACAAAACTTGGGTAAACAAGAAAAACATCGAAAGCATAAGCATGAAGAGCAACCGCCAAATGGATTTGTGAATTTTTGTTTTGTATCTTCTTACTTTGCTGCCAGTTTATCGCGTCCGATTACAACATTTTGTGTGTTCTTGTACTTGTTTTTTTTTTCGGAAATCTAGTCAAACAGCTGTACGTCGAAGTCTGCGGAGCAATAACTTGTGGTTGCATCAGAGATCAGAGTCAACAGGCAAGTATTGCTTGCACTTTTTGATATATCTACCTTGAATGTGAACCGAATTGCAATTTCAATTGGCATTGATTGATGTTAGGAAGAACTAAATGGGTTGCAATTTTGTTATTAAGTCGAATTTAAATTGAATTTTCGCAAACGCCCTTGTTCTTCCAATTTGCATACTCATTCCCTTGATTGTTTTAGGAGGGACATAAATTAATCATCAGAAATTTCGCCATGGAGGTGTTAGGCATGAGCATTTATTTTCTTTATGGTTGAACATCAATATTTGTATAATGAAATTAGGTCAACTTAAATTTGATATATCCTCATAGTAATGGCTCGCTTTTTTGATCACCTGATCCCGCACTTGCACACTATCGCCACCATATTAACCCACACACCCGATGATGCAAAACTTCATATTCGGAAAAAACTGAAAAGCAAATTTGTAATTGTGAAATTTATAATATTCGTGATCCTCAAAAGATAGGTCCCCTATGCAGGATTCAATATCACTGAAAAACACAACAAAAGCCTGCACTTCACAAATGCAATGTTGTGTGACTTTTAAGCCGCATTGTATATCAATAGGCCAATTCCATAAACCACAAAAAAAAAACATTTTCCTCTGCAACTGCATTTCAACAAAAACGGCCTTCAGATCGCAATGCAGATCGTTTTTATCCCTTTCAAAAAAGTTTTGCGATTAGTATCAATATCAAATAGTTGCCACCAATGGATACCCTACAAAAATTATTTCCACAACTATTACAACACACTCATTCACCTTAATGAAGCTAATTCCTTACATCCACATGGACCGACTCACGAACTCAACGATTACATCTACACCTCGCAGCAAAAAGCAAACCCAAATGACCCACATTCTGTGGCAGCACAGTGCTTCTTAACATTTTGGCATTTTGCCGCATTTTAGCCACTTGGGGTTACATCACTGCACAGCTGTGTGTTGTGCATTGCGCATTCGCATTCAATTGACTGCGTCCTGCTGGATGCAGAAAAAAGTTCAGCATGGAAGAAGAAAACGCGCCAAAGATATCGCGAATATCTGGTTTGGAGTTTGGCTAACCACAACCAGTTTGGCTGCAAAAATTATGCAAGAAGTCATCAGACGATGGTTTTACTTACCTCGGGGTCTTTAATGTATCTGTTTGTATGGCGTATTGTTGTAATGCTGATGCAGCACATACGACTAGTCAACAGTAAGTGGCAAACGGAAGTGTTGACCAATGGCGTCGGCCTATGTTTGGATTGCCTCTTAATAGATCTTTATGGAAGCTAACATGCTAAATGGCTTTGTCTAATGATCGCCACGGTGTAGCTCGTGAGAATTTTCGTTGATATATTATAAATTTGTTTACACAGATACACGAGGGTGACGATTTACAAGTAGGAAATAAAACACTTTGATTGCACGGTGCAGCAGTGAATGGCTTTCCAGTATTGAAGGGGTGGTCGTAAATGACTTTGAGGGTTTTAATTCATGTAATGACCATAAGATGTCGTTTAAATATTGACACAGTATCCGACTAAAACACATGGTGTCTCCTAATACTCCTAGCTGGGGTAAACATTTTCATTTGGTTTTGTATGGTTTCAACAATTGATACCTGATTCTGTATATTTTTCGTGGAAAAAGAATTTTTTAATATAGTAAATTTTTTTTATTTAATATTGCAGTAATTACTGGGTCGACGGATGGCATTGGAAAAGAGTACGCCAAAGAGTTGGCCAAGAAAGGAATTAATATTGTGCTCATATCGAGAACAGAGAAGAAATTGGTTGATTTGGCGCAGGAAATTGGTAATTGCTAACCAATTTAATTCTAAGGGTAAATTTTGTTGTAATTCTTTTCTTTTTTGCAGAATCGGAATACAAAGTAAAAACTAAATGGATTGTTGCTGACTTCTCAAAAGGCCGACCAGTCTATGAGCATATTCGTATGGAGTTGGACGGTATTCCTGTTGGCATTTTGGGTGCGTTGGGGAATAATTTTCAGAGCAGAGCACGATAATATATTTAACTTCGACCACTTACGCAAAGTAGATCATTTGTGATTGTTCGAATTAAGGCCCCAAACTATGGATGCTGATGGGGGGGCAAATGTAATTAATATTATTTAATGACGATCAACGCTTTATATTCGTACCTGTTAATTTTCTGTATCACAAGTGACAGGCAGTTTTGCAGCGCTAGTTGCGTAAGCCTGACAGCTGCCTGACAGTTGATGTGTTTGGATGGATTTGTGTGACGTTTGTAAAGATGTAGCCAACAGATCAAGGCAAGTCACGCGTGACTGAGTATAGGCATTTGGCATTTCAATTGACTGTCTGACGTCTTTAAAATAGATTTCGTGTTAACTAAAATCTAATTCAAATATTTGCTCAATACCTACATTCAGAAACACCAAAGCAAGGCGAGAAGTGTTGACTATATCTAAATGTCAGTTCTCAGAAAACATGACAACCTTCCTCTGCCCCTGCCTTCTATACACCACTTTAAATAACATCAATGAGGACAACATCATGTACCCGATTACAATGTCAGTTATTTGATGGGAAATGGAACGAGCCGACTGTTTGACATCCTTTGAAATATGTCAAGTACTTGACGTTTGTCATCAAAATTGTGCATTGATTTACAACATAAAATAGGTCTGTTCCCTAACGATAATGCATTTGAACGAATCAGTTAATCTTCGTTCTCTTACGCAAAAGCTAAGTAGAATGGAACAAAGTTTGACTAACTTTGGATAGTGTGTACCTAACTCTAATTGGGAATCAATTTCAGAACTGAATAACAATGCTGGTCTTCTTATGCTCATTTTTGGAACCCACATTTAAGAAGTTGTAATAAAGTAAATTCGCACAAATGGTTGAATACCAGTCCTAACGACCGTGTTTTCGTGACCATACGAAAGCTAATGATCTAAAAAATCCACTTAATTTCGACACGTTAACCATTAATAAAACCTTTGAAAACTTCAAGATCAAACTTTAACGACAACAATGATTTGTTAAAAAAAAAATACTCGCGACCTTGCCTTTCGCATCGTAATCTCCTTATCTATAACAAAAGACTTTTGCAAATTGTTTTAATATAATTAAGTGGAGACCAATTTATTAGCAATCACCACTTCCTCTCCCAAGTAGTTTGCACTGTAGTGCCATCAAATGATCACATTGATGTCATCAAAATGTCATCGAATCCATCTCAACGGCCTCTGCAAATATCTTGCTATAACATTCACAAATTTACGCCACTGTGAAACGATTTACCCTAATTACAGTCTATTACTCATATAAGCCATAATCTAGTGCAACGCGTTTCGGTCCATTACTCCCAATGACAGCCTCCACGCTGCTAGTGCGGATTACGTCAAGAGACCTTAATGTGTAGTATCTGCACTCCGATCAACCTTGTCTTTGACTTACTTTGCCAAACGGTTTCATTGGTGAACTATTTCGTTTTTCGTTTTTCTTTGTGTTTTCTCTGTTTTTTGTTCCTATTCTGCAATTGTTCGTGTTTAATTTTTGTTTTTTTAATTGGTCATTACTTAGTTACGCATATTGTTACACCAATTGTACCATGAAAAATAGCGATTATGTAAATGTGTAGTGTATCCATGTATTTAAATTCTTCTTTCAATTACAGTTAACAATGTGGGAAAAATGTACGATTATCCGGATGAGTTGGCTAAAATACCTGAAGACGATCTATGGGATATTATCAATATCAATATCGGGGCTGCAACGATGATGTGTCGCATGCTGATCGATCACATGAAAAAGAACGGAAAGGGTGCCATTGTGAATATCTCGTCCGGAAGTGAATTGCAATCACTGCCTTATATGGCCGTTTATGCTGCATCCAAGGTTGATTATTTTTCTGCCACCACTTTTATATACTCGTGTTAATTCGTTTTCGTTTCAGAGTTATATTAAAAAGTTCACACTAGCTCTGCGTGAAGAGTTGAATGAATTTGGCATCACTGTTCAGTGCGTTACGCCACTATTTTTGGTCACAAAAATGAATCAATTCTCAAAGCAAGTTATGAGTGGTGGACTGTTTATTCCCGATGTGAAAAGCTACACTAGATTTGCAGTGTTTACACTGGGAAAGACCAGTGAAACCACTGGATATTGGGCTCATGGATTACAAGTAAGCTTGAAATAAATAGTTTCTTCAGTTGATAACTATTTTTCTTTTTTAGTATGCCATATCTAAGCTTGTGTCCGAGTGGGTACGTACAAAAATCGGTCATAAGGTGACAGGCCGATTACGAGCGGAATATCTGAGTTCGTTGGATAGCAAGGCAGCCAAAGACTGATGACTTTATTACCAAACGATGGTTTTAGAATTAAGTGAAAAATAGTATTACAGGATGTAATATATTTCATAACACTACTCTTGAGTGTAGGTTTTTGAAAATATTTTGCAGGAAAACAACACTTAAATTAAAAAAAAAAATTAAGAATTTAAGTCATAATGCTGTGTAGTTTTATTAACTTTTTTTCTCATCCTTTTACCAAATAGTACGATATCGATAAATAATACAAGACCAAAATAAACGGGGGGTATTCTTTGACAGGAAAAACAAGACTAGATCCAAGGTGTCCTATAAATGTTTACAAGGTTCGCTAAGACTTGAGCGCCCAATTTACAAAATTGATTTCAGGCTTCCTTCTGCATTTTGTCCCTCTCGCTTTATAACAAAACTTACTGCGACAGTGCTTTTCGATTTACTAACTTTACCAGGTGCGTCAGGTGTTGTACGACTTTTAGAACTAAACTGACATAATCCTCTTTCAACTTGACGAAGGCACTCTAAACTGTTACTGAAGAGTTGCCCAAGAAGAAAACGAAGAAACAGTTTAATAAAGTCAATGCTTCCAATTTTACCTACATTGAAAGTCCTTGAATTTTAGGAATCATGTCATGACACTGATATTTTTTTTTTAAATTGACCAGCTAATAAACTAAAAGATTAGGTAAAACAGAATTGCTTTGCAATATTGTATAGCAGATACCTACAAATATCTAAAACCAAATGCTTAAATTACGTTTTATCTTTTTCTTAAAAGTGGGTGTGTATATTGTTTTAAAACAACGCAATTAACGCATATGTAAATACTTTTCATGATGATACTAATAACAAACAATTCCCGCTGTCGAATGGTGGCACGGAAAATAAATATTTTGAGCTTGTACTTTGTTTTGATTGAAAAAAAAAGAAGAGTTTTCGACATAATAGAATACGTTTTGTACATTCAAATAATTATTTTCAATTGGCATACGTATTTGGATACGTAATGAAATATGGGTTTGCTAAACCGATTCATCCTGTCGATGTGGTAATGTAAAGTGCACTTTAAACGAAAAATAAAACGGCGAAGGTTGGTGTGGGGTTCTAAGACTTTGGCAATACTTTTAGATCTTCAAGTAGCAAGATATAGTACAGTGGAATTGCCAATTCAGTTGGACCTCTATAGGAAGAATAATCTTTACCCATTCTCCGGATAATATAAGTCTAACCGTTCGGATAACCGTTTTACGACGCCATCGTCACGGTTCAAAAATGCAGCTAAAAGTTAGAAGAAATTAAACTAAATTCAATTTTTGTCGAGCTATGCGATTGACTTTTTACTTAGAAAAAAAAACACTTATATTGGTCCCTTAATTTGCAAAGTGCGACACTCCCACAATAATACGTCGTGCTTACATTAAATTTGATTCATTTCGTATATAGCCTTTTAATGTTTTTATCTTAATCTCCGGATGAAAACGTGCCACCTTTTGGTTCGTAAATTCTTTAGATGAGCGAGACTAAAAATATGTCCCCAATAAATTAAATTTAAACATGTTTTTTATTTATTCATTTCGTTCATATATTAAGAACAAATATAATAATAATAAAGTGGGCAGACTTTCATATTCTATAAAAAAATCTGTTAGCATTCTTCCGCAGAAGATGCTTCCACACGTTTCTCCAAAACCGAGAAAGAAAATCATACATTTCCGTCAGCAGACTTGGTAGGTCGGTAAGTCATATCAATATTAATTGCGTAAATTGCTAAGAAAAAGTGTGATATACTTTTTTTTTAATTTTGCTTGTTATCTAGGTGTTTATGTCTTTGGATATACGTAGTCGCAACCTAGTTAAGCATTTAAAAGAAAAATACAAGGTGAAACGAAATTGATTATGAGTGTATTCCGCCATTTGTAGATGAACAGAATGGGACTACAGCAAAATTATGACACTTCCGTATTGTGTGCTAAATATTTTTTTTTATTTCTTAATAGTAGTACAAATTATTGTTTGTTCTTTTAGCTTTTAAGAAACAAAATTGTTGTTTTTGTGTTTTGTTTAAGGAGTTTAAAGATTGTAATTCCTTTTCATGGGTGCTGCAAGTGACTGCTGAAGTTAACACTTTTCAGGGGAGTTCGTACGGACAATATTGTTTGTTTTTTTTTTTTTTTCAAAGTAAATTATCAATTCTTCGGAGATTTATTTAAAACTTTACGGTACCTATCTGAGAACTGAACCTCTTAATTGGTAGCGGTTTTCTTGTCATTAGAAAATATTAAAGTGAGAGCCAAAAGAACGCCGAATATTAATAAATCAAATAATCTCGCGAGAGTATTTGACGTCAAAAGATACAGTAAATTAATAACACCAGCAAACACATATGTAAGAAAACATGAAACGCACAAAGTGGGAAGATGTTGATAAATTAAGATGGCGAGCTATATTGGTCTTCGTAATTGGCGGCGCCAAATTTTTTGTTTCGTAGGTAGTCAGAGACTAAGAAATTCAACTGTTTTTATATCCCTACCAGAAAATCTTAAATTATATTTATGTGATCCATGTTTTTGGTCTCAAAATGTTGAAGACTCATTTGATCTGCTTTCAGAATACTCGGCCAAGTCAAACTCTAAATCACCAGCAAAGCTATGAATAACTATTACATACTAGGACTAGATAGCACAGAGATAAGCTAATCTAAAATCAAACTCAATTCCTTCACTTAGAATGGACGTGTAATTTTTTGACTAGCTAAGCTTTCAATATGGATAACTTTTAACTGACTTTTTAGACAGTTGACAATTTTGCTTGACAGATAATCATGAATTGGCTAACCACCAAAACAATCCTAGCAAACGACTAGCAGGCGACTGCAGCTTCATTAGTTTCCCTGAAGGAAGAATGACTTGGGCTCGAGCACATCGATCGAATGGACAGTAGAAAATCTTCATTTTTGAAAAAAAAAACCAAAACTTTGGCTGAATTCCAAAACGTCAAGAAAATGCGCATTATGTTATGTTCTGAATGCTTTTACAAAATATATTATTTTACTTCCGACTCCGGCGATTAATCCATTTTATTTGGCGGTTCAAACTGAAATGTCAAATGTCATTTGCATCACAATCATTCACGATGCTCTGTTTGCTTTTATTTGCGCATTTGATGCTTTCACAATGGGTTTTGGAAAAATATGCATTGCATCATAGTAATCAGCTTGCGTTTTGGAACGCTTATTTAAGCAGAAGTACTGCGTTTTGGAATTCAGTCTTTTTTTCAGTGAACAGAGCTTAGGATATACCATAGCACGGTATGAATATATCTTGGACGCCATTGGTATGAGAGTGAATTGCGAATGAGCGATTATTCATAGATTTCGTTCACAGAAAGGCTTTTCTTTTATTTTTGGATTAATTTGTACCATTTTCAAAGTCCACCAATTCTGTAAGCGCAAGAGATATGTTATTATCGAAACAGGTAACTCTAAAGGAATATTGTATTATAATCCTGGAGACTGGAATGCAAACTACAAATGTTCTCTGTAAGATTTATTTCAGAACATATACCCAGGAATTTATAAAATAATGCCTCTAAAACTATATCTTAAATCACACTGGAATGATTTAAGAGCAAGCAATAATTTAATTCAAAAAATTAAAAAATCCACTCTATACATTTATGTACGTTTTCTGAAAAAAATATTATATGGAAACTGAAAATGTTTTAAGAGCGGCCGCTTAGTTAAAAATAAATTCCCAACAGTATCTAAAAATCAATTGTTGATCTCTCCTTTTCAAAGTAAATGGAAAACTAAATTTATGCGTTTTTTTTTTTTAATTTTCAGCCGTTTTCTTTTTAGCACTATACAGACTTTTTGACATTTTTTTAATTATTTTTTTTGGCCAGCAAGTAGCGCTTTTTTTTGTATTTTTATATTAATTTTGAGATTTCCTGCGAATTTTAATTTTGTTATTGTATTCCTGGTCTACATTAGTCCATTGTCACGGGCTTTTAAAAATTCGGCACTGGTACGCGTACGTGCCTATCTGTGTGTGCACTTTTCTTGAAAAAAAAATCTTCACTACGAAGAAATGGAGAAACGAAATTATTTAGTAAATTGGAAAACAAATTTTCAGTTTTGAACTAGGTCTCACATAGTTCGGTACTTGCTTCAATCGTTACAACTCGCTCAAATATTCAAAAAAATAAAAGGTTAGCAAGAAGAATTAGAAATGTTTTGAAAAAAAATAGTTTTAGCAAATGTGATAGTATTAAGCTTTATAAGTTAACTATGTACCCCCAAAAAGATCTTATAATTAGTGAAATGCAAATAGTTACGTAGCTGATGGATAATAATATTTATGTGAATAAAATCCAGAGCACGTTGAAGGTGGACAGATGAATTCTCGTTCTTTTATATGAAACACTTTTCAAAAATCCATAATTTTATTTGATGATTGTGGTCCGGTAGATGCTCATATGTTATTTTGTGGTTTTATTTTATCGCGGGTGGAAAATCATTTGGCGCCATTCCAAAAAAAAAGTCTCATTTAACAGGGAAAGAAATCATTTGCATTCTCTCGTGAGACATGCTGGAATGGTGTTGTGAAAAATTACAACAACTGGGATGGGCAAATTCAAAATAACTTTGAATACTTTTCAAGGTCATTGAAAATTTAAGCAAATGTTCCTATTCTAAGGGGGGAAATTATTTCCCTTGAGTTTTTGTTTGTGTGTATATTTTAAGTTCATCTTACAAATAATGTCGGCAAAACAGTAGGTAAAAAAATAAAATCTTTCCAGAAATATTTTGAAAAATTCGAAACAAATTAGACACGTGTTATTTACAGTCCCAACCTCTCCATAAATAGACGGGATATTGAAAATGACGAAGATGATGGTTGTACCAGCGCTTAAGCAATTTAGCAAAGTTTTAAGAAAGATGTAGAAATTGCCAGCATTGATTCATAAATAATAGCAGGACGCATCTTATATTTGAGGTCGATTTTCTATGTCTGTTCACTGTAATTTGTCAGTTCTAAAAAATTGAGTATAAAAAGTAATAATTTTTAAGTGACGAAATTATATTACAATGGGTTGCTAAGTAGATTCTCTTTGGCGAAAAATTTCAAGTCATGTAAAAAAATTGGGACCCCAGGTTACCTATTAGCTGGGGGACCTGCATTTGTTCCAAATGTGATTGTATTTCTTATCTTATGAAATGATATATAAAACCATTTGGGCGAATATCGAAAAAGTCGAGTTGGAAATGGACATCACCCAAGTTCACCAACCTCAGACCAAAAATAAAAACTGTTCAGTACCGATGTAACAAATATACCCGAAATTGATGTTATCAGTTTCGCGGAATCACCCTTAATACGCTCCAACAATAGGGGGCGAGCATGTGCAAGAAAACAAAAACTAACAGACCAATTTTTCTTTTTTCATAAGTAGTAACGCAGCTCGTGTCAGCAGTCAGCATGAAAGCAACACTATGACTTTGATGGATGTGTCCACGATCTAAATGTCACAAAATAGAATGACATTGTACTTGTAGTTTTTCTACACCAACAAGTTCTCTTATTATTAAAACTAAAGACCTACATTTCGTTTTCTTAAAAATTAAACATCACCAGCTGACAGTTCTCCTAAGTTTTAAGTAGTCACTAAAATTCGTAAAGAACTTCCATGATTTATTATTTTGTATTTTTTTTAAAAATAAAATATATCTACGTATAGGTATGTATTTTTTTAAAAATAATATTCTTAGAACTGTCGCAACACTAAATTTTAAGTACTTCACATTGGCAGAGACAGTTGCAGATGTCACATTTTTGAATGGTGTCAACATTAACTTTACAATCAAGATATATTTTTGCTTTGTATTCAAAAATAGAAACCTACTTTGAAGATTTTTTGTAAATGATTTTAAAGATATTTTTCAAAATGTTAAATGTTTTCTTAAATATATTTTCATTTCAGAACAACATGAGTGAGGTTCAAAGCTTAATGTCAACATTCGTCGTCCTTGCTGTACTTTTAGTATTCCTCTGGACTATCTACGCTGCGTTTAGCAACTAAGCAAGCAATCTAATAATGATTTATTTTTACATACATTAATACTTAGGATAAGGATAATGCTATTAAATGTAAGTACGTTTTTTTTAAAATATAGCCAGTTGTTTGTTGTGTTTATTTAAACTCTAGTTTGCCCGTATGCAAGCTGTCAACAGAAATCGAACAAAATAAAACGAGGGCATTTGTATCAATTAGCACTGCATTTGTTTGTATTTGAAATGTACTAGATTTTGTTATTTGTTATTATGGGGCTCTTAACAATTAAGTGAGTGGTACTGTCTTGGATTTTTGGCACGAAATCTGTTTGTAATCAAATCGTAAAGCATATAGAGTTTTGTTTTCGTACTTTGGGAATGAGAGCGGAACATTATGCTCTTAAGTTTAGACGGTCTAAACGACGAATCGCTCTTTCCAGCATTAAAACCTTTGAATTTGTTTAAAAACAAGTAATAAATACTAATTGTCACTTGCCTCAATAGAAGAATATATATGACAAAGCATTTTGTTTACGATTGTGTTTATTATATTGATGCGACTACTATAGCACTATAGGCGAATAATTCCCATACGACTTCTTAAAAGGAAAATGTCATAATTTTTTATTTTATTTTTTCTGGATGACTGCATTCATTGGATTTGTTATTTTTGACAGATTTGAAGAAAAGTCATACCTATGCCTTCGAAATATTTCTAGGAATAGGGATATATGGAGGGAGGTGGTAAAGAACTATTTCCTATCGAGTACAATATTTCCAGAATTTATTGAACATTCAAATTTAAGTGGTAGCATTCTTCTGTACAGTAGGAAGCGTGTAGGTCTATTCATTGATAGTATGTTGTACTTAACGATTTGACGAGTAGTCAAATAACTTTATCTATCCTCTTGTTTCATTTAAACTATATTCCTTATATATCTACTTTGGACATTCGGCGTACTCTTATATATGGTCCAGTTTTTTTCGTAGCAAAAAAACAAACTTCTATTGGTAGCTAGACTTAAAAAAAAAAGAACTCATCTGAAATTGCGTCGACTGATTTGCATGCGCTACTGATCTCAAACATTTAAGCGGCAGCGACACGCTTTACGTTCAGTTTTTTTTTACAATCACTTTCGGTTTGCAAAAATAATCAATCAATATCAAATATTTCTTTCAAATGTATATCTACTGGTTTTGTTCCAGTGAATTATAACAAAAAATTACTAAATAAGAAAGATTAAGCTAAAAACACAATTTAATTACATAAACAGTGCCTTCAAACGAAAAATCAATTCTTAACAATACTTGTCAGAATTAACAATCCCATACCAGGTATCGTAATCGAACTTTGATGGTGGTAAATATTAGTAAATATTAAAAACATATTTTTTTTACCACAAAAGCATAAATTATTAAATAAACATATTAAATTTTTGAATAAATTTATATGTACTACCACCGACCTCTGGGCATTCTTTTTAGCAATAATTTGCTATGCCAGACATGATTAATCGTGCGGATTCTATTTATATCCTGGAGCAGCCCCGAATTTTTTCGAAAAAGAAAAAGAACGAATTTGATAAAAAAAAAAAAAAAATAGGCACCGATCCATGTGAGATCAAAACAGACCAACAAAAGAAACTCATTTAAAAATACATAGTATGTATTAACAAAAGAACACACTAGAAATACATATATGTCTTACGTCGGACCGGCTGGAGTGGAAAACTCATCCAAAATTAAACTCAAAAGAAACCAACGCAAGGGGTATTGTGGGTGAAAGCAGTCGTAGAAAATAGCAAATAAAAAAGAAAACACAGATTTTGATATCGACGAAACAAAAAAATGCCTGTGGAGAAAATTGTGGAAGCAACTCCCAGTTATTTCCAAGCGTTCGGTTCGAACAGTATCCCTCGATCGGTTTAGTCGCAGGACAATTGTATCCCTTAAAACCGTCTCGTCTGACTGCAATTCAGTTTGTGTTGGTGTAAACTTTTTCTGTGCAAAAACTTAAAACAAAACAAAAACCGTCATCATGAATGAGATGAGAAGTTTGATGTCCACTTTCATTATCCTTGTATTCCTATTGGGATTACTATATGCTTTCTACATATCAGTAGCCAATTAGACTTCCATGTTTTTGTTTTGTAATTCCTTAAAAATTAAATGCAATTTTAATTTTAAAGAATATACAAATATTCCATCAATATTTATCATGTATTACTAAGAAGGATGTAGTTTAAAGCAGTCATATCAGTTTAATATCATCAAATTCAAGGTGAGTGAAACATTTTTTTTTGTAAAAAAATAAAAAAAAAACAATTTTGTTTAAGGCGTTTATAGTGCTGATGTTGAGTAAACAAACAATTGTTTATACCAGTCATAAATCGTTTAACTGAGGCCTTTTCTTTTTTGCCTATAAATAAAACAGTTGCCAATGATATAGATCACGTAGACAGCTGCCAATAAGTTAATGGGGAAATGGCGCTGTCTGTACAATATTATTTTGACAGCACTTTGACACCCTGTTTAGTGAATCCATTGTTGTTACTGACCATAGGTGTAGGTGGAACTTGTAAATGATAATGGTGGTAGTGACATGTTTTCAGGTTGAAAGTTAGCCGTTGAACTTCTTCATAGTATTATTCTGATGTGAACCAAAAATGTAAGTGACGGGCATATTTAGCCGATTATAGGAAGAATTTGGTTCATCAGTTTACTTTATTCGGTTGTTTTTTTTTAACTATAAAAAATGATTCTCCAATTCAATCCCTAATTCAAGTGTCATTATTTTCTTAACGCAAAAATGGATACTATTGGTCACATTAATCTATGTCCTTTTCACAAAGCTTTCCGCTAAACTGCACTAATCTTGCAACAGGGTTGTCACAGTGTCATCGGCACTAAATTAGTTTTAAATCCAAAAGCCCGCCTTTACCAAATTGGCTGACATAGGTCGCAATGCGTTCTTCTTTATTGACTTTAATGGTGTGAGCTTTTAAATTAACCGATAAGCAACAGTAGGAATCAACTAGACCCATTTTGGAACAAAAAAATCATAGACAATTTATATTCTTACCCCCGTATTAACCAACAAATATGCACAAGAAGTAAGTAACAAAGTAGGTGTCAGATAGCATACAATAATTTGACGTAACTGCTGAGTAAAAAGTTGACAACTTTTACGCAGTGTTTTTTAATACAGGGTTAAGTATCTACATTCGTTTCATTTACTATTGTGTCAGCTTTTTCCTTAAGTCGGTAACAACGATATAAGTCAACAAAATACGCTTTGTTTGTATGTTTACGTCATCCAAAATCTAAGCATTCATTGGACCATATTTTAACCTGCTGACTTGATTAATAATGAATGATGCGTTAAAAAATGGTTCTTACCAATAGGCCAAAAATATTACGTTCTTTATAGCATTTCGCTGTATCTAAATTCTCTACTAAAATGCATTATATAATTTAATGGCGCCATCCTTATTTTATATTCTGTAATATATTAAAAAATATAAGTTAATGACTAGCCGAGAAGAAAATCGCAGGCGTATACGTAACATTTTTGTTGAAAATTTCGTTTTGTTCTCCAAAGTTATGGAATCAAAAAAAAATAGAAAATATTAAACCACAATTCCATTCAAACATTTATAGCTATACACCTCGATGTTATTTCTGTAGATTTATAATTGTAGATACAATTTTTTTATGGGATTGGCAAAAGAGCAAAAAATATTCCTGCAATAAAGCTGACTTTTTTATTGCTTGATATAAAAATATAATCATATTTCTGTTAGTGCCCCGGATTTAATTTTTATTTTTTATTCTTCGTTGATTATTAAATATAGATAATTGGAGGAAATAAGATTTTAAATTTGTAAATGCTATATTGATGGTTATGTACATGAAAATGTGTGAGGAAATTGAATGAATTTAGAAAGCAAAGAATAGCGTCGAATAGTTCTTATTGAGTAACTCTGACCATCAGCAAAGGAATTTTATTATTTGTTTGATACGTTTGACACTGACAGTATTATTATGAGGGTGAATATTGTCTCGAGAAGCGAGTATACATTTATGTACATTGGGATAGTACAACACTAAATAAGCCACGCCACTCTCCAGTATTTAAATCATTTATCAATTTTAATGATGCGCCAGTTTTACAAGTCAATATTGGTAAATTCTTAAAGAGACAGTTATCTAGGGTGCACACTGAGTTCGTTGTAGGGCTCGCCCACTCCACTCAATTTTTTTCATTCGTTGATTGGGTGTCTATCTGACAGAAGTCACTGTTTTTGGCACTGGTACGTGAAGAACTATTTCAACTTTTATAGCAATCTGTCGTTAAAGTGGCAAAATTATAATTTATTTGGTTTGGTTTCCAGTTAATTTGAATAAATAGGCAACTGGTGTAACGATGCACACGAGTTAAGTATTCTTAACAGCTTCTATTGTGTAAAATTTTCAATTACTAAAATTGAAGAGGCTTTTATTTTATGCACAAGCAATAGCAGTTAATATAAAAGCAAAGGCTTTCAGGCTCAACACACAGAAAAATACACTCCTGAATCCACCTACCACCTTTCTTCAAACATTTGAGGAGTGCACGCAAATGAACGCACCTTCGGATTGAATTTTTTTGCATACCTATTTCCCAGAGCCAAATTTTTTTCCAAGTTAGATCGGCTATTATACGCATTTATCATTCTTTTACATCGGACGCATAGCCCCGTTATCAAACAAAACTGGACAGGCTGAATAAAAACCTGTGCCCATCTATTTTAGCAGCCTACCATTTGACGTAAACAATTCAGATTCTACTTCCAATAATAATTTTTTACGGTGAACAATAATAATTTATTTGTAAACGAATATCATAGCTGTATTTTGAACAACACCATTATTTCATCAACAGACTCCTTCAAATGATTTCGATTTGTAGTTCTGACAGTACTTATAATCGCTTTTAATATATAAATGTAACGAACTGGCTATGGCGATATTTCCCATTAAAATTTGCTTCAATAAATTTAATGAGAGCATTTCACATGAATTCCTTAGTCTGTGGTTTGAAAATAATATTTATTCGTTTTCAAAAGCCGCATCAAAGTGAATGAAATGCGTCTAATGTCAATAAGTTGTCCAGCTTGGACTAAATTAACCCAGCGCCTGATCTTTCCTTTGATAATATCTAAACGTCAACACACATTTCGCCCGCCAGCTGTGTGTAATCTCAACAATTATCTGCATATACGTAAACAAAAGAATCAACAAACCTACACAGCTGTACACAATTTATCGATCAATTACGAAGAAATAAATTTACCCAAACAAACCACATGAACACAATTAGTCAAGTAGATTTAATTTACCAGCAATTTATTGCAATCGCTTACGACTGAAATCCTTTCAAACCCGTCCATTAAATCAGTAACAGTTGGGGCCCACCTCCCACCGTCCTCGATTTACACGGAATTTTCCAAAACAAAAAGAAAAAAAGGAAACCTGTGCCAAAAATTCCGAAAGCGAAAGGCAATCTGTATAAATTCTAAAAATATCAACTATATGCACACAAGAACATATATTAAATAAACTTTAATTTTAAATTGATTTTCTTTTTGTATTTACAGATGACGTAAGTGCGGATGTGGCGCCATGTAGAGAATCGAGCGGAAATGCAAATTTCAACAAGGAAAATAATTTTGAAATTGAATCCCATCTTCGGATGAGACGATGGCAAAATCAACAACTGGTAATTCGTTAGTGGTTGAATCAATTAGACATTACTAAATATGTTTTCCTTATTTTATTGCAGCTCTTGCATGAGAATGCTCGCTCTGCACGACTGTGTGTAGAATCCTTGCGGGCGAATAACATCTTGACGTCAACACGAAAGAAAAAAATACCATCTGCTGTATTGATATTAAAATCGTTTTCATTTCTCTTTTGATTTTTTGTTACAAAAAGGTGCACCTGCTGTTTTTAATTTTTTATTTTTTATTTTTTTTAGTTTTTTGTTTCTCAAACAATTTATTTTTAACAATCCATTGTTTCTCGGGAGTGATGGAAGGGTAATTGTATTTATTTATTGTCTACCTTATGAACATTTACAATTTTATATGTAAAATATATGAGCTGATAAAGTCATTCTCTTGATTATATAAGAAAAATAAAAAAAATTACACAAAAAAAAATATTTATATTGTTTTTTGTATGTTATAAGGCATTTCTTAGCATTAGGGGTAGCTTTCGGTAGTTATAAGTAGGCACTATTAGCATCAACTTTAGCTTTATCGGATTCGGCATTAGCCCCAGTTTCACAGAATTTGTTTCGTTTTAATTTGCATATACGGAAATAAAAATGATAAGTCCACCAACAGCTGCAGAATAAATCAATGAGAGCGATTTCTCTCACTAGAAATTTCAAAATATGTCCAATAACTGAAAAGCGCTGTTAGTTGTTTCTGATTGCGCTTGTTTTTGCATACATTTTAAGCTAGCTTCTAAAGAAAAACAAACAACTCCGCCAAACTCCCACATCTCCATTTATTTCAGAATTCATTTGCTTACTAAAAACAGAAAGATGTTCCTTGAATGGCTACAATGTCTCTCACAAGTAAGTTCTATAGACAGATGGATGTGAGTGGGTGGAACATTGATACCCGACTGGACTTAGGCTTTGGAAAGAAACCATCAGGTTTGAAATTTATTCAAAATAAATTTTGTCTGAATTTACCGCATCTAATTGGGCGCATTTCTGCTGTGTACGCGCAAAAGTATACAATGGATAAATGATCAGCAAATGAATTCAGTGATATTAACTTTGCCTACTTTTGGAGGTGATGTTTATTTCGCAATGGCACCTACTAATTTCTTGGAGACTACCGACACGAGAGGAAAACAGGGGCCCTACTCCGCATCTCGTTTCGAAAATAACACTCTTCGAAAATGAACATTTTGTACTACAGGGACCCCAGGGGCCCTACTCTCTATTTCGTTCCGAAAGTCAATCCGATTCGAAATTGCTTTCCGTATTTGGCCCCTGTTTTCCTTTCGTGTCGTTAGTCTCCCAGTGTTGCCGGATGTTTCAGTAAATAAACTTATCAGCAATTTTTTGATTTATTTCAGCTTCCACTTAGTTTTTCTTCTTCTCATTTGCCACCGACTTTGTTGGATACTAATCTATTTTCTGTCAACGGATCAAGTCTCAACGCACACGACCAGGCCGACAATTGTCTTCTAAGTTTGGATTCACTGTGCTTATTTAAAAAATCGACTGCATAAATAAATTGATCAAGTCAACAGCCAACTTTGTATTACACCTTCATGTCCTTTCACTGGGTCTCATATCCCGAATTTCTGACAAACGTTCAAGAGCATAGTTCTGCGAAAACTTCTAAATGCAGCTGTCCGAAATCAACATAAAATTGTATTTACCTTCCATTCGTTAGAAAAAAAAACTCACACAAACTAAATGAAAACGAACAGAAAAAAACCGCCGATTTGTAATTTAAATTTTTATTTTGATCTTATTATTTTTTAACTAAAAATATCATTGTAACTTGGTTATGTTGGGAAAAGGCTCATGGTTGATCTTTTTCTTCAGCGTTGCGTTCTCCGACCTCAAGTGAATCGCCGTCGTCATCTCGATACGTTCTCTTATTAAACAAAAACGCTTCAAACAATGATTTATTAAAGAGTGTGAAAATCTAAATATGAAAGTATTTATAAAATCCACAAAACAAATAGAGCACATGTTAAATAATTCAATGCGCGACCCCCACAATCGGTCAAACAATCGAACATAATAAAGAAAACAAAACAAAATAAAATACGACACATCAGCTAAGAAGCTACACAAAAGTTTTATAAGAGCAAAAAATGTAATCCATATTTAATAAGGCTGCTATAACAATATTGCTTGCGCTATTGGTGCTTTTTGTTTTTGTTTTTAAAAATTTGTATCTCGGGCGTTGATTGTTGTACTCGAACTTCAGACAACGTTGTGTACGAGATTGAGAAGCAAGGAAATTTCACTGATTTTTACTGCCGGTCGTGTGTAATTGTTTTCACTGTTTTGATATTGTTGTTGTTGGTGTTCTGCCTCCATTGATGATTTGTTGTTTAGGAATTCTATATAAATTGATTCTTAACAAAATAACTCGGATGTTTGAATAATCCCCGTCGTCTAAGAGAGGGCACGCCGCAGTGGAGCGTGCCTAATCTTCGCCATCAGAGTACCACGAGAGCCGTTCCTCATAGAATTTTATCACCAGCTGGGGACATTTGACATTTGCTATGGGAGCTGGCACAAGTTCAGCCTGATCGACGCCCTTGAATTGAATGAGGAAGGTTAGCGTTCCCGTTACGTCGGATGCGCCGAGAATCTTCTCGGGATCGAGGCCTCGTTCGAAACCGTTTTTCTCGGGTTTAACGGCACCGATCGAATCATTTGACGGCGAATCGTTGTCAGTTTCGGATTTGGAAGAATCTCGTCGGCCTTTTTTTTTGCTGTTGCTTGTTGTGTTGTTTGTAGCTGTACTATTGTTGGAGTCTTGATTGTGATCGTCGGTCTTTTTTCGCTTGGCCGATGTTGTTGTTACCGTACTGTTATTTGTTTTCTCCTTCGAACTAACCGTCTCGTCGGACTTGCGTTTAGTTCCTGGTTTGGCCGACGCTGGCTTTGCCTTTTCTGGTTTTGTGCTCTAAAACGAAAAATGGAAATTCTATCAAATTACAGCATTACTCAATAGGGGTTTTGGTGTTAAAGGGCATTTGCTTTGGAGGTATTTTTTTTCACATAACAAGAATAAAAAAACGGCTAGCATTTGAACAGAAATAGCAAGGGACTAGGTACAGACATAAAATAAATGTTAATTCCAATTACACAGGTGCGTTTATCTAAGGTGGCCCTGTTCATATGTTTGATAACGACTGTACAGTAGGAAAATAATGATGAACAACTCTTGTGGTGGCAGTTTCTTTGGGAATATATAGTTCACTATTACCAATAAACAATCTTGTTCTCAGTAACTTAAAATAAATAAATTGAGGCAATAATTGCAGTTGAACTTAATTTCTAGTTGAAACGAGCAGATATTTTTCCATCGCCATCTATCACTATCGATATAAGGCAAAAAGGATCAATCAAATGATTTTATTATGAAGGCATTCGATCCTTGTTCCGTTTAATAAGCGAATAAAATGTACGCTTTCCACAAAGATATGTCGCTTAATCAGAGAAATGAACATTCATCACCGACCACCGAGACGTGTTTGTAGAGATATCACAATTTGTCACCCCACAATAATTACTTTTAAATAATGTGACATTTGCCTCTATTTATGTTAATTAATACAAAATGTCACTAACTATTCTCAAAATTTTTATCTGCAATATTTATTATTAGTTTTGAAGATTATAAATTGTAACATGAGGATAATGAAATAAATAAATAATACACAACAACCCAGCTGTTCATTTCCATCGGTAGCCAACTTATGAAAAATAAAATGACAATATAAACTTCGAAATCTGTAAGATTATTATATCTTATAACTGTAGCCGTGCCCCAGAGTCCCTAACGTGTCCCTAACGACGTGCGAATAGCTTCAGCCTTTTCCAGAAGGCATTTGGAGTAAGGTTTCCGCACTCGTTATTTGATTTTAAAGATCTGACGTTTAGTTACAAAACCCCGAGTGGGAAAATTGCACTAATTGAATTATTTACGTTATCCCGAAATGCAGTCCTTTCTGCTTGTACTATTAGTGTTTTCGGATAAATAAACAGTAATTATGACTTAACCAAGCAATGACGCTTTTAAATATGATTTTATAAATAATTTCTTCACCTTTTTATTGTATCAAAATATAAACACTATTTTAGCCGCCATAATACAGTGAGACCTATTCCCGCCAAAACAACGTCGCACCAATAGAAACGGCGCCCATATAAGATTTCCAAATAAAATCATTGCCCAATGCATACACACACTCGCACAGTTACAAAAACAATTTCTTAAATTATTCCACTAAAAAATGTCGCAAAAGTACAGAAAATGTTTTGTATGTCTTGTTTTAAACTTACCTCCGATGTTTCTTCGTGCTTCTTACGATCGGCCTCGTATGCCTCAATCAAATCCTTACAATCAAGGTTCTCCATCGGTTCCCATGTATTATCCTCATCCGGATAACCTTTCCATTTTAGAAAATACTCAATCTAACAAGGCAGACAAGAAAAAGATATTGCTACTACTGACCACGAAGACAAAACACACAATTTCCCACAATTCCAACCCACCTTTCCTTTACGCGTCCTCCGGTCTACGACCTTCTCAACGGCATACTCCTCCTCCGAAGATTCATCGTCGGTAGCGCCCGCCGCTTTCTTGTGTCCATCTTCTTCTGCTGACTTTGTTTCAGTCGAGCCCTTCTTCGACCTCATTTTGCTTTTCGACGAAATCTTGATTTTTCGGAAACAAATTTGCAAAAAAAAAAATTACTTTTTGCCGATCAAAAAGCAACGGCGGCGTCTCAATTTGCGATGTCAAAATTTCACTTTTTGTACTCTGCTTTCACGTTCCGCCGGTTGTCGATAGACTTTACTGCGTCAAATATTGCTTTGTTCGAATACGAAGTGAGATTTGTAATTAAATTAAAATAATGCTGTGTTGTTTCTTTTAATTTTTGGGTGGTAAGTGTGCCCGCTTTGCTTACGATAAAAAAATATTATGCATTGCTTAGTAATTTGAAATGCACAAGCACATTCCGTTTGCAATTCGAGTGTTCGGTGGCTGGCTAAAATCACGGTGATGTATTTCGGTAAGAGAAAATGGCGTCAGGCTTTCGTTCGGAAAAAGCTGTGCACAAAAGTTATCGATAAAATGTGGATTGTGGAATGGATGGTATTAAAGCCAAAATTTTGCCGATAGATATATTCAGCAGAAAAGTTTTTGGCTGAAAGGTAAAATTATTACCTGTGACAACTTCGAAATGGAAAATGTAGAAAAAATATTTTATAGAAGTCAGATGATCGGGAGCAGTGCAGCACTATTCAGATAATAGATATTATATAAATGGGAAATAAATATATGCATGCATAATATTCCTAACTTTCTAAAACTATTTATCAAATATATCTGTTTTCAGCAGTTACCAAAATTGTTCTTTGGTATTAAACAAAAACGTACACTTTGAATGTAACCATTTTTTTGGAAAATTTGTTCCGTTTTCTTTTTTGATTTTGTATAATTGCAACGGCGTAGTAAGAGTCATATAACATTCTTTTAAAAATGATTTCAACAACTTGTGGCTGAATGTAGTCACTATCGCTCTATCGACGTTTTAAATATCCAATAACCTATCGAAATTTCGATACCATGTTTTTTGACAGTAAATGAAGGTATACAGTGATAGATGAAGATATTTTTTAAAAATATATCAATATCAGGCATCCTTAGATTTGGAATAAATAATAGGTATACTTATGCGAGACTGAATAGTCAAGATAATTTTTAATATTTACCCCAGTATTATTTAATAAAGGTGCAGAAGTTACCAGCAGCCGTCAATTGGGATACACGAAATTAACCCAGTGTAACCAGTTGATAACTTAAAATCCACCTTTATTAAAAGACTAGAAATCGATCGAACCAGACTTATGTACGAGGAATGTAGTAACTTTTGTTCAATATTTAAATATTAATATTAAAACAGCCTCATGGTTTAAAATGCATTATTGCGATTATTTTGTAATGTTTAAATTATTATTGTGTTCTGATTACCAGTAATATAGGTGATCGCCCACCAAGCTATTAACGCTTTTTTACGCAGTAAACACCAACGCACTGCTTTTAGTGCTTAATAATGTGGTTATCTACGATTTGCAGACACGCCATAATTTGGATCTTTGCAATAACGCATGCCACACGGTTGTATTTCAAAATATTTTGATACGAAAAGGCTTCCCAATGCCTGTCACTCAAAGGTAAAATCCAAAAACAGCTCAGGTGCTGACTAAACTAATCCATCAGCGACCAATTGCCTTCTCTTGTCCGTGTGTGTGTTTTTATTAAAAACTATATTTGTTTAGAAATATTCTTAAAGTACTAAACAAACTTAGGCTACCGATAACACAAGCTCCCCTCCCCTTATATCGTTCAAATTTCGCTTATATAGTATTTCTTTTCTGTTTTGTTGGTTGATTTAATATTTCGCGCGCTGCTGCTAGTTTTTAAGAAACCCGGAGAAAAGTTTAGTAGCTTATGGAATTATCCGGAATCGTTTTAGAAACAAAAATAGGTTATTTTTTTGATTTTGTTGTTTGCGAAGAGAGTTCATCATCACTTTAAACGTTCCCCAGATCAAGGCGGATTTTTCTACGACGCATCAGATAGTGCATCTGTAAGGACAAAAGAATAATGAGAATAGTGACCTTTCATCGTAATCGATGGACTTACATCATGCTCACGTTCCCTGGCGCGTTTTTCTTCGTATAGTTTAATAAGATTTGGACACAATTCATTGAGAACATCTTCGCTTTCCCATTGTAAGCCGGGTTTGTCCACCCATCTAAACAGATATTCAATCTGAAATTAAATTAAAATGCGTACGAAAATGAGTACATACAAAACTTAAGCCATGCGTAACATTTAGATAGGAAACTATTGGATTTTGAGAAACATTGAGGTGACATTCATACAGAACGCAAGGTTAAGCTTGAAGCAGCTATTGGTGTGTGGTGGAGGTCATATTTTAGGAATGAATCGTAGATCGATCAGTGTTATCCTATTCGCATTCCGACATTCAGATGTAGAAGAAAACATCTTCTTAATTTTGACATAACATTTTGGAAAACAACTGTGCTCAGTCGAGATAAAAATGGACTCAAAAGTTAGAGTTCAACAGAGTCAACTTCGCGAATTTTCGATGTCTGCCAACCGAAGAAACATCGTTACAACGTCCAAAAGGAATTTGGTAAAAAACACACCTTTTATGTTAGTACTGGCAATTAGCACAGCCACTATGCCAAGCAAATCAATAACCCATCAGCAGTGAAACACAAATTGTTATCTAATTGACTTTTCATTGCTTACCTTTCCCATTTGCGATAACTTCCCAAGAATTTTCTCTACTCCACCTTCGGGCTGCGGATCTTGTGCTTCCACTTCTGCCGCGAGGTATTTCGCGCTGGTTTCATCACTTAATGTATCATCGTCCTCATCGTGAGGCGAGGCAAAGGACAATGGTATTCGTATTTTTTTACTTCTACCACCCTCATTCAGGGTGTCCTCATCATCTTCATCCTCATCATCGTCCCCATCGTCTTCATCGTCGTCGTCAGAGCACACCTTGCCCTGACTATACTTAAACCGCACTTTCTTTGTGATTTTCTTTGATTTCTTTTTTTCCGATGAAGAACTAGAGGATTTCTTCGATGGTGATTCATAAGTTATTGTCCTATCTGAATCATAACCATCACTATCGTTTTTGTTAACATCGTCTAACGTCACCGCTGCTGCCGCATCATCAACACCATCAGCCACCAGTTGTATTTTACTCGCATCATCGACTTTTTCTAAACTATTTTCATCGGCTAGTGTGGTATCTTTGAGATCGTCTGAGATCTGTCTGACTTTCGATTCAAAGCCTCGAGAGTCGTCTTTGCCGCTGCTACTCGTATTTTCATCGACCAGGTCTTCTTTGTCTTTGACAATAACTAAATCGGCGTCAAAGGTATTGTTGTCTGTGAACGACTGCTGCGACAACGGCGGTGGTGATGGTGATGCTGGTGAATCTTTGGGGTCAGACATAATTCCTCCAGGTTCGGTGGTGGGCTCCTCGGTAGCATTGTCTTCTCTCACTGTTTGTTTATTAATAAATTGATTTGTGGAATAAATGAATTTTTGTTAAAATTAACTTTTTTTTTACCTGCTGCATCCGGCTGTTTTGATGAAATGTCATCGTCGGCGACCACGCATTTTTTCTGCAACGACTGATCGAGGGTATCACTACCGGAGTCATCACCCTTGTGATCCATTGTGCATTCGTTTTAATTACTTTATACTAAATTTAACTAAAAGGAATTACAAAAAAAATGGAATTGGAAAAAATATTTTAATATTCTGTTTATTTTTGTTGACTTTTGTTTGAAATTCCACCATCTGTCAAAGATGAGTTCCATTTGCTGCGGCTATGTTCACACAGTACACTGTGTGGAACACTTGACTTTGTGTACGTAGTAGATTTTTACATCTTTTGGTACAGAACCTATATTAAAAATAAAGAAGAAACCGCATCAAACTGCCAACCAATTTAATGTGGTTGTCAATTGTGGTAAAATGTCTACATTCGGCATTTTGTCACTAATGCCAATACACTTTCATTTCTAGAAAAAAAGATGAAAACATGTACCATTCCAAGATATGTGATTGCCCATGGCTTATAGTGCTATTTAATAATAAAACAGATAAATCCTGTTTAATATAGAGTGCGTGGAAAATGAGATTTATATAAATAGGAATTGCAATCAACTACAAGGCTTTGTTGCCCTTAATTATTTTTGTACATACAACAAAATAAAGTGCACATTATTCCACAAGATGGGGCATACCTTTGTTTTTGATGATTACCAATATTATCAATACCGAAAACTAAATTCACACATCGAAAGACTTAAATCAATTAAATTGTGTGCATTTGTCCTAACGGTCTACTATTACATAACAGATTATTACTAATTGTACTAGATGCGAAAAGTTGTTAATTGAACACGCTCGTTTATTTGACTTGAGCCGATTTTCAAAATTTCAAATTTCAAATATTAACGTGGCATTTTCGTATGCATCGCATACGCATTTAATTTCTTTATTAAATGTTGATTTAAATCCTGAAATCTGTCTAAAATAAATTAAGTGTTAGGATTTAGGAACAGGGCGTAGCAGTTATCAATAAATATATAGTAAAATACTTTACAATCTCAAAAAAGATAGTATGCCTTGAGTTGCCCACAAATAATGATACCAACTCAACGCATGCTTCAATTGAAAGACTTTAATTCAATCAAACCAAAACCGAGAAAAAATTGTCAAAGGCCGGAATTTTACAATAAATAAAAAAGAGACGGCATGGACGTTAAATTCCCAATCCCAGAAGATAAACAAACATCCAACTCCACAAATGGAGAATTACCCGAATGTAAAATTAAACGAAATTACTCCTGCAACCAATGCTCGTATTCCACACAAAACCCACGATCCCATCTCGAACATCTACGAGATATCCATGGTGAGAAAATTTTCATAAACAAGTGCTGTCTTTGCTTGTACGCTTCGCGACACTATCAAAAACTTGTGCGCCACATGAAAATGGTTCATGGATCTATCGAAGGAATTGGAAAACAATCGAAAAGACGGCCATATTCCGAAATAAGTACATGGTTAGAGCAGGCAAGAAAAATACCGTCTCCAATACTGCCACCGTTACCGCCATTACCTGAACCCGTCGAAACCACTATCAACATGAATAATCTCTCAAATGATCTAGAGTTATCACGAAACACGCTGAAAAGTATTTCTGCTTTGTACTTTGCGCAGGGCCATGTCGATCAGATCATGACACAAATGGAGCAATCTGATGCAATGCACTTCCCGTCAACATCAAACTCGCTATTTGATGACCGGAAGACCTCAGATATCGGCGACGATAGCCTAATGTGTAATTGTGGTTTCTCTTCGAAGTGTATTTCGCAATCTCTCATCCATCGGAGATCCTGCAGTTTTTCAAATGGAATGCCATCACTAAATCGACATCGATGTCAAAACTGCGACCAGTGGTGCAAAACAAGGGTAGATCTGTTGCACCATCAATGCAGTTATTTGGATGAGGTAACCATAAATTTCAGTAGCGAATCAACACGATGTCAGCACTGTCGGCTGTGGTGCATGTCGTATGCGGATTTAGTTAATCATTTGCAGAACTGTGTGAAAGCTGCTGGTGTACAAAAACAAGACTCACCTTTGGATATGCACACAAAGCAAGATATTAACAAGACCTGCAACATTTTGAATGAAGAAGAAAAGCAGGAGACTCGTAGTGAGTGTATTGGGGGTACTCGCTATTTTGCAATTGAAACTGCTATAGGTTATGGCAAGGTGAGTTTTAAAATAATCCCGAAGGCTCTTATAACCATTTTAAACAAACTTAACTGTTTGTAGGTAATCAAAAAAATGACAGCTGGCGAAGAAGTTCCAAACGAATCCCTTAAAAAAGTCTTCAAATGTCCTCGGTGCCCATTTTGGGCAACTACTGCATCCCGATATCATATTCACGTTGTCGGACATCTTAATAAAAAGCCTTTCAAGTGTTCGCTATGCGCGTATCGTTCCAACTGGCGTTGGGATATCACGAAACACATCCGCATTAGGACAATTCGGTCTAGTTGTCATAAAAATGCGCGAGTGGTAATGAATAGTGAAGCGGGGCGTGTAGACTATGCAAAGTACAACCGTTACAGTAGTTTGATAAAAATAATCGACGAGCATGCTGCAGCCAAACTTACTAAAGCTTGCGAGGTAATAGAAAAACAGGTGGGCT
Organism: Cheilosia vulpina; assembly: GCA_916610125.1. Classification (NCBI taxonomy): domain Eukaryota; kingdom Metazoa; phylum Arthropoda; class Insecta; order Diptera; family Syrphidae; genus Cheilosia; species Cheilosia vulpina. The sequence continues at coordinate 7,790,918 of OU744280.1, read as the reverse complement.
CACATCTAGTTCTGCCCAATGATACGTTGCGGGGTGCAAACATTGCTACACCAGTAAACCACCTTGAAGCTGTAGCAAGGCACAAGTGTAGCACTTTCCACTTAGCTGAGCACAACGGTGCTGAAAAAGAAATGGATTTGAAGTCACATCTATCTGCTACAAGGTAAACTGGTGACAATAGCCCTTTTTCGAAATAAAATGAGTTTCTACTTATAGACAATCGAAAGGCAGCTCAGCCTTATCTCAAGAGACAACCAAAAGCATGAACACTCAGCTGAGCTATTCATTAAATTCGAGGGAAGACAATCAAACTGTCCAGAGTTCGAAGGCGATTTACGCCAATCAATCCCATGAACGAAAATCGGAGGTCAACAACAATACCCTTCCGAACGGTCTTATTCAGCAGGAAATACTGTCTAAGGGAATTGTTGAGCCAATGCAATCGGGAAAAGATGCTTCCCAAAAGGAGGGCGATATTGAAACTTCTTTGAATTGCACCCCTACTACTGCAGCAAGTGCCATTGTTACAACTGAGAAAGTACCGCCACCCTTTCGCTGCGGTCACTGCCACCAAGTATCAAACTGGAAGCATGTCATTCAGGTAAAAAACCGTAACTAGGACTCGTCGTATTACGTACGATATCCTGACACGTCGGTGGACGGAAATGCCTTCAAAATTGTATTTAGTACTAAACAAACACTTTCTCATTCTACAGCGACATTGCCGCTTGAAGCACTCTGGCTACCTACGAATTGAGTCTTTCGATCGCAACAGTGATCGATGCAAGCCCGTCTACCGTCCTTTCGAGATTTACAGTAACAGAAATCCAAATTGCTTACCGGCTTCATCAGTCAATGAACTGAGCGACGGCAAACATGACAATCATTCTCAAGATTCGTTTCATTCATCCTCTGATCAAGAATCGAAGGTAAACAACCTTGAAATATCGCGAAGAAAATCAGTAAGCAAGCACTTCCGATGCCCATCGTGCCCCTACGTATCAAACACCCGAAATCAATTGAATCTGCATCTAAGTACGCACAATACAACGACAGTTACTCATTCAGATCCCTTTGAGAATAACAAATCACCTACAGAAAATAGAACGCTAAATGATACCGTCAGTCCACTACAAAAATGTCCACACTGTCCTTTTCAAAGTGCCCATGTTAAATCGTTCCAGCACCATTTAAAATACCATATTTGCGATTCAAATAGCAAACACAGTTGCGAACATTGTGATTTTAGTTCAACTTCCGAGGACATCATCGCCGAGCACGCAAAAATCCATTTTGCTGGGACTGACAAAAAAACATTAGTGACCTCCTTTACGTCCTATGACAACCTTGATCTGATTGTCACTGGAGGCAATGGAACGGACGATCCGGATAGACCCAAAAGCACAGTAATTGACTTCAAAAGTGATAGCAATACGGAAAAAGAGAAATTGTCATCGCCAAGTGAGAAAACTATTTTGGTTAATCCCAAAACTGGCCAAGTTATCAAGAGAGGTCAATGAATTAAAATTTGTTTATGTAATTCATTTCTCTGTAAGATGTTATTTTATTGTTCTTTTCGCTGGCTTACTTCTGCTCCTCTATTTCATTAAAAAAAAAACTAGTTTTGTATTTTATTTGCGGGGATTTAATAGCAGTTTTGAGTGAAAACTTGTGCAAATGCATTTTTGAACCCGTGATTTCTATGCCAAGCAAAGATGGTCCTAGAAAAATCAACTCAACGTTATGCAATTCACAAGAGAAGAACCACATCGAACATAGCGGCGCCGACAAAAAAAATAGTTTGTATTCTAAAGGAATCGCAATTCGTTTCCCCCAGGATGAGACCTCGTTCTTTGGCTATTTCACCAGAGATTTCCAGGCGATACGCGTACAATGGTGAACGTTAATAAGAAAATTGTTCGTTAATGACCAACAAATTATTCCGGGTTGTGCCAACGAATTAGGCCTGGGCAAAAAGACACGAACGACAAATGTAGTAACTACAAACGACAAGTAGAGTGTACGGCAATGATACGGACCGGACATTTTCTCTATTCAAAGATTTCATAGCCCAAATTAAAATCTCTCTAAACAAAAACTACTGGAATGTGTCTGTTTGTCCAGAAAGACGTTTCAATTGGAAAAATGAAACATCAAACGATTCCTATTAATTCACTTTATTGCAACATTAATTTAATTTACATAAATTTGTTTGGTTTTTTGTTTTGTTTTTAAATATGTTTATACATTTTTGTTTTGTAATTACATTTCTATGTAATTATTCCTTCTTTCATATTTAGCATACAAAATGGTTAAATTGTACACGCTTTGTTTCTTGTATCTATATGCGCGCATATGTTTAGTTTTTTTTTTATCGATTTATTTTTCATATTCAACAAATATTTGGCATTTAATGCTTTGGTAAAAATATCTAATTTATTTATACGTTAATATATTGTTTTTGTTTTCTTTTTTTATCAAAATGAAATGAGATATTCCCTTACATTGTTGTTTCATTCACTTATAGGCTATTTTGTTACTTTTTTTTTTTAACTTTATTTAATAAAATTTGTTTCTTTTGTTTTTCTTTTTAGTTTTTGTTTAAAAATAGTTTAAATGTATATATTCGAATGTCTGTAGAATTATGTATGTATGTTGTATATATATTTTTGTTTTTGTATAATATATATATATATATTTAATTTGTTTAAATTTTTGTATATAAATTAGGTTTTTTTAGTTTGATTTTAAACTCACGGTTTACGATTTGTTTTTATTGTTTGACAATTTACTAGCTAAAAAAATATGCGTATTGGTTTTTGTTATATTCTATTTAAATTTAGAACCGTTCTTTTGTTTTGTTGTAAATTTTCAATTTAATGTTTTTCTTTTCTTCTGTTTTTAGTTAAATCTAACTTGTTAATAATTATCTAAACGAAATTTATTTTCTAAGGATAAGGAGATACGCTTTTTTGCTTGTATTTTTATAATATGAACAGTAAAACCCTATACAAATAAACAAAATGCTGCACCAAATACCTAAAGTAACAATTAACAGAACGCTTAAAATAGACTATGTATGTGGAGAAATCTGCACTATGATGGAAGTTTTTATTTGTAGAAAGAGAAAGAAATAACCCGAAGGGTTTGTGCAACCGAATTTAAGTTCATTTGTTTTGCGTGGAACACAATAGCAAATGTACAGCAGGTGGTTTTATAGAAATTGCCTTAAGATTTTCATTTAGAGGTGCAATGGAAAGGCATTGAGCATCGCAGTTAACTAGGGAGGCACGAGAAAATGATGGTTGAATGGAAAACTGGGTGGAACTGATAGAGAACGTCAGCAGCATTAAATTCGTTTATGAAGATAATCATAATGGCGCCCACAAAAAGACCGCAGTGTTGTACACGCAATTGATGTGCTTACAAAATTTGACTACAGAACATTAGTGCGCCGCGAGTAAATATTAAACCGATTTATTATTTGCAGTAGACGGGCGACTGAGTGTGCAGAAGATCGCCCCTATCAAAGCTATGAGAAAACCGATTTAGTAAAAGTTCTCAGCATACTAGGTTCCTGTGTTTGTGTACGGTTTACAGATGTGGAGAAAAATGTAATAAAGATCTATCTATTTTTGCTGAGGCGATTGCAAAACACCCTACTGTATCGGAAAGTGCTCCAAACATGTTACCAGATAAATTGAAATCATCTTTATACATAGCAACGATGGATATTAGATCCGAATTTCCGTAAAAAAAGGATTCTTGAAGAAAAAACGTCATAGCAAACAGTATGGTAAAACAGGTGCTATCGGGGATTTGAAGCGTTGTCCCGCTGTAAATTTTCCGAGCAACATTTTTCTTTCTCTCTTTTTAATAACACTCGCCCTTTATACTATTTTTGCGAAGGAATCAATTCGCCTGACTTGGAAAAGGTTCGCAGAGGGAGGTAAACTTGGTCGAACTGAAGAATGACCCGGCCACTGGTGATCTAGTTTATAATTGCTCCTACTTGAAATGGGTGACAAACGATTGTATTAATTTCTCTATTCAAAGGCTGCTGACACAATAACATCTGACTAGTCGACTACTGCTCTCTAAGCTATTCATTTTTGGATTCGACTAATGTGCTAACAAAAAACACTAAAAGTCCATAAGAACGCACCACCCTGCTCTCACACAAAAACACAAAATTAAGCGTTTTCTTCTCAAAAAGCAAACTTTTTATATATCATGAAAAAATTGGTCCTTCGAGCCGCAACATATCTGCGTATGTTTTTTTTTTTTGTTTCGAAATGCTATTGGTGTTAACTTAAATCCTAATATTCAACTAACAACTTATAAACTAATTAAGAAACAAAAATACGAATAGACATAACCTACAATTTGGTGCCTTTTCTCCTGATTAGTAACAAAGTGACGGAAACAAATATTAAAAAAGATTATAATAAAAATAATAATTATTTCCTAAATGGTTAATATGGATAATAACAAATAATATATAGAATAAAATATTCTGTGAATTTTCTCTTTCATAACAATTAACAAATAAACAAAACGAAAATAATAATAGTATGTACGTGTATACGCTTAAATTAATATGTTAGTCACATTTGTTTCGTAATTTTCCATGTTAAATACATTGTTTATATTTAATTTATCTAAATTTGTTTACGTTTCGTATTTAGTTTATATAAATATGGCCCCGCTATTCCACAAAGTGTAAGGTATGTATATACTTTTTTCTTTTCATATATAAGTTGTATTTACTATAGACGTTTTTGTTTTACTACATTTTGCGTGTAGAAAAGAACATTTATTAACGAAAACTTTTAAATATAATTAAAATGTTTATTCAACAAAGAATATGAAGAACAACTAAAATAAAACAAAAAACATAACATCATGATCAGAGGTTCGAAGAGACCTCTTGTATCATTTCTTAAAATCTATTTTAACGCACAAAAACAATTCAGTGTTAAAAAAAAAATATTTATAACAAAACACTAATTCCTCCTGATGACCTGACCAGTTTTGGGATTCACTAAAATAGTTTTATGGCTTGACGGTGGTGGTAATGGTGGTGGTGGCGGTGGCGATGATTTCTCATCCCCATTAAGTGCACTCGAACGGCTACTGCGGCGAAGATCCGGAGCAGTGGTGTCTTTGTTTGTATTTTCAGCGCTTCTCGAATCACAGTTAAAGCTGATAGGTTTGGGGGCTTCGCCCTTTTTCGCTGCCTCATCGTCGGTGACGATTAACTCTAGGTTGTCATAAGACGTGAAGAAGGCGACGGATTTTCGACTCTCCATCGCCTCGAAATGGACGCTTACATGCTCGGCCAGATTGGCCTCGGTGCTTGTGCTAAAGTCGCAATGTTCGCAGGTGTGCTTATCAGGCTGGTTGGACACGCAAATGTGATGCTGTTGGTGCTGCTTGAACGTGTCACCACAGGCAGACTGGAACGGACAATGGGCGCACTTCTCCGGTTCTCCAGTTTCACTGATCGAGCTTGAGCTAGGTGACGCCGACAAAACGGGTGAGGGCGATTCCTTAACCGAGCCTGTTTCAAGCTGTTTCTTCAGCAGCGAGCCATCGCCATCAAAGGAAGACTGATCCCTGACGGTGTCTTCAGCCACAACCCAAACACTTGCACCCGTTTTGGCTAGGGTGATTTGTTGCATTTTCCGAGCGGGATACTCTGTATCTTCCTTAGCACTTTTTGCAATTTGCTCTGTCTTTTCTTGGTGCGCGATGGTGTGAACAAATGAGTGCGAGAGCAGAATAGCCTCCTGTCTCGTCGAGTAATCACAAGCTTCGCACTTAAAGTCCAAGCTCGCGCCATGCGCCTTCAAATGCAGTTGCAACTCCTTAAGGCTGTTCACAAACCTCGACGGGCACTTGGGACAGTACGAGATGACTTTTGCCGTCACTTCGTCATCGTCACTGTCCAGAGATTGCTTAGAACGAAGGTCAATGGCTGCAGGTGGGTCATGTATAAACTGTCCGCCGCTCTCGTGCATCGCCTTCACATGGTTGCTCAAATGCTGCTTCTTGGTGCAAACATACGAGCACAGATTGCACTCATATTGTGTGGGCTTGTGCAGGGATATGTGGTAGTTCATTTGCGATTTACTCTCCGAGATATACGGACACGAAGGACACTTTTGTTGTTTGCACTTGTTCGAGGGTGAGTTGTTGTACGAAGATGTATTCGAATCGACCGGTATTCGAGCGACTTCAATGTGATTCAGCAAGAGTTCGTATCTGTACTTTTGTTCAGGTTTAGTCGACGAATCACCCTGTGAATGGCTGTCGTCCTTGCTAAGTACATTGCTGCTATTGTTTTGTTGATGTTGCTGATGGGTGCCTTTAATGCCGCCCAAAATGTAATTATCGGCTGATGGACCCAATACATGCATTGATTGGCCGTTGCCACTGAGACCGAGAGGCCGATAAACAGGTGCATCGCTGTTACGATCGAGAGTCTCGATACGAATGTCGCCAGCGTGTTTTAAACGGCAATGACGCTGTAAAATTATACAAAACATTAGTTTAAGGAGTTGAGTCAAAGTTGCAAAGGCTTATGCTTAACGAAAGTTAGAAGAAAGTTGGAAGGAAATGTGTTAGGATTGGCGTTCATTTCGTTACCTGCCAAAATGTGTGGCTTGAAATTGAGCGCACATTCTGCCGCATGGACGTCTATATTCAAGCAAACTTATTTACCGGATAACGAAATGAACGAGAGAAAGGTAGACAAATCTAGGACCCTTTCCACAAACATTTAAAATGAACTTAAAACAAATAGAATGAGCTTGCGTTGCAACAAATAAAAGCAAATTGAATGAAGGACAAGATATTTTTTTTTCCGTCGATGAATAACAAAGCTATAACCGTTTAAACCGCTTAAAATGATTGCATTACTGTTTCCAACATTAAATGAAAGTTTTTTTTTCTTATACCAGAAATCTACAACATTTAACATAAAATATATGAAGAACCATGAACCAGAAACCACCCACACCGACCGATATAAATGTGAATGTCAAAGCAAAATGTAAATGAATGCAAAATACGCAATGAAGGTATAATCTTTACTCACACGGACCAAGTAGACATATGTATGGGTTTTGAAATAAAAAATAAAATGTTTTACTATAGGTATTTGAACTGATCTCTCATTTGGGACAATGCACGAAGTTAACTATTCGAAATAAAGAAACGGGTACACAACAGGGTCTGCTTAAGCTTGGACGGACGGAGGAATACACGCAGCTAACTCAGCTGACTCAGCGATTAAATATTTAAAAATGTTCAAAAATAAATATAAATATGCATATATTTAGGGACTTGATAATTTGTGTAAAAATTGTGTATAAGGTTGTACTGTATCTATTTTGTCAGTGCATCTGAATTAGAGGGACGGGTTTTCGCGTACAAGTTTTAAGTTTTAATAGAATGAGCTGAAATATTTGAATTGACTCAGTATTCAGCGTGAGACAATGTTAATCCATGAAAATAATATTTTTAAATTGGTCGCATTATTTTCACACGAAATCCACTTCAAAAGTAGAAACAAACTCGACTAAAATCTCCGTCAGATATGTGAAGTAATGGTACCAAAAACTGCGGTACGAAGGCTAATTATGGCATGAATTTGAACAGAAAGTGGCTAGAAGAAGCCAATAGAAGGATTTGAGTCACAAGACATAGCTCACATTGGGTCGTTTCGGGTAGCGAAGTATTTAGTTAAAGCGTCTGAAAAGTTTATCCTGATCATGTAGCTCGTAAGATGATTTAAGGATAAATGATGATAGTGAGTCCCAAGAGAGAGAGTCATCATCGCGAAATATTAAGAAGCATCAAAACTTGCTAGCTTTTAACCACTTGTAAGTTGTAGGTACTGCTGCCAGTAGACAGACCTAAAATGTGGATGTCAGTGCATTTATTATGCGAAAGCTGTACTTAATTGCGAAATGCTATACGCGATATACGACATTAATCTCACTGCCAATGACAGTGATCTCTGTGAGTCTGAAACAACTTTTGCCTTACGTCACCCTCTTCAGACCCACTGACTTGAATAGAAAATCATAAATCTAGAAATTCATCATCTAATGTTAGTATATTGTGTTATAATGTCCATTTTAGTGTGCATTTCTTATACCAAAATACCTGAATGACATGCTTCCAATTTGATACTTGATGGCAATGACCACAACGAAAGGGTGATGGTTCTCTCCTTTCGTTGCTATCGTTACTAAAGTTAGAACTTGTTGTTACACCCAATACCACCGTAGTAGAATTACTAGCACCACCCATGAATGATGAAGTACCACCCGCAGTGGCAGTAGCATTTGCTGTAGGAGGAGTATTAGATGGAGTTGGTGCACCATTGGCCATAGAAATACTAGCTATAACCATCGCAGGCGGAGGTGATGTTACACCACCACACGCCGACGCAGAACCACCAACAACAATTGAAGAACTTGCCTCATCAGCCATCTCACCGTGCTCAATGGTGGTGCCAGCAGCTTGTATAGCTGCCAACGCTTTGGGTGAGATAGCCTGCTGTAGAGCACTGGCTCCTGGCGACAGAATGGAATGTTGATTGTTACTACTCGGTGATTTCTGTTGATCCTGCAATAGTTGTTTCTGTGAAAGGCACATGGCGGCGGCCAAAACCTTGTTCATGTTGTAAAGGTTCGTCGAGTTGACAGCCACCTGTAAGGGCGTACTGTGATTGGACTTGGATGGCGACGGGAAGCACATAAGTGAGTCTTGATAGTGGACTTTGACATGAGCCAGTACTGCATCACGATTGGCATGCCTAAAAAACAACACAAAAACAAATTATGTCAAAACAGGTCTCCGACGAGCTTCAAAGCTTACCTAAAGTGACACTTGCGGCACTTGTAGAATGTCTTCTTTTCGAGGCCGTCTTGTTTGACATCGGTAATGAGGTCATCACTGGGCTTGATCAGAGGTGGCGGACTGCGTTTGACTCCCGCCGCTGCAGCCGCGACAACTGCTTGCTCCTGCTGTTCCTTCTGCTGGGCAATGGCCGCATTCACCACCGACGCCAAGAAGGGCAGACGCATGAAACCGTTTGTATCAACACCCGAGTCGGGGGTGTCGTTCTTTTGCATCTGATGGTCACGCGATGAATCACCGTCCTGAGAGTGATTGCTCTTCAGACCATTGGGCAATCCAGACTCCGATGCCGCTTTATTAAAGTTGTTTAGGAAGGCCAGAGATGCCACCTGATTGGGTGTCATTTCTCCGGATTTCATCAACTTCGGGTCGCCGTCCTCGTCGGTGACCTTCATCAAAGTGATGTACTTGTTGTACTTAGTGTAGTTGCGACGGCCCGTCTCATCATTCATTAGCACCCGGGCGTTCTTGTGATTCGGATCGCGGATGGTCTTTAGCCGAATGTGCTTTGTGATGTCCCAACGCCAATTGGAACGATAGGAACACAGCGAACACTCAAAGGGCTTCTTGTTCAGATGGCCAACGATGTGCACATGGAAACGAGATGCCGTCGATGCCCAGAACGAGCAGTGCGGGCATTTGTAGACTTTTTTCAGCGACGAATTGGCGGCTTCCTCCTCGGGTGTCATCTTTTTGGTTACCTATAAATATTGAAAGTTTCAAATTTCATTGGAAATGCTCGGTGCGAGGTTATTGGCACAGGTATGGGGATTGTGGTATGCTGCAGATGGAGATGGAGTTCTAAACGCGGTACTATGTAAACATAAGCTCATCTGCATCCATTTCATTTCATTTTGCAAAGTTTCGTTCGAATTTTTCACTCTCTCGTTTGCTTTCTTTTTAACAATTTTCTGGAATCGAATTCCGTTGTATTTTTAGGTCGCAAAATGAATTAGCGAGAGAAGACTTGAAACCCTCTGAATATTGAGCCGAATGAAGTGAACAGTTAAATATTTGGGGTAATTGACAAGCAACGCTTTATTTAGTCATACGTGAAACGTCATGGGAAATAGGGGTGGTTATTTTGTTCGACCGTTTATGCGATATTGCAGCTTACAAAATACGTTAGCAGCTAGAGAATGTTTGATGTCACTTGTTATTCAAATCGATTTAAGGTTATCTAGACCTCATCTTGTCGTGTGGCATTCTGCACACAAAAACGACCCATTGTTTAAAACATGCCCCCATCTGTCGGATACTTTCTAGCTATTGTTTAATAATACAAGCAATACAATGAAAAAAACCCAAAGATGCCAGTTGATAAAATAAAATATAAAAGCAAAATTAAATTCATTTTTTCTCGAACAAAGTCCACTCACCTCACCATAACCCGGTGCCGTTTCCACTCCGTAATAGCTGTTGTCCTCGTTCTTTCCACCATTGCTGCTGCCACCAGAACCGCTGCCATTGCCACCGCTACCACTTCCCCCACCGCCCAGCAGCATCACACTCTTCGCATCCAGATTACCATTAACATCGCTTTTGCTGCTGCTGCCATTACCATTAGCACCATCTGCATTGCCACTACCACTGCCACCCATGCCCGGCATCTTATTCCACACAAACACTCGATTCTCCATCGGATGCTTGCTCATGTCCTCTGACCCAGCGCCGTCGTCGTCGTGTTCCTGTCGCCCACTACTACCACCCGACATTGACATCGAGTCAAAGGAGTCATTCTGACAACGCCCGGCGTCCGAACAGTTCTTCAGATGATTCAGCAGATCCGCACTGGACTTGCACCGATGACGACAGTACTGACATCGCGTTGAGCCACTACAGTTCACTGTGAGGTTAATTGGCGATATGCTGGAATGTTTCTCCTCGTCCGAATAACTACACGATTTCCTATGAATGATGGACTCGGACAGGCACTTGGACACGTGGCCACAGTTACAGGTGAGATTCTCATTGCGGGCGGACTCGTCGGCGAACGACTTCTTCAGTTCGTCGAAAAACGACGAATTGGGCGCTTTTCGTTTACTCGCCGCCGAATGATTGGACGAGGGCGACAGCTGGGCCGCATCGGCTTTGTCCATCTGCATAATGATCTCGGGTATTTGATTTTCAGCAAAGTACAGGGCGGCGATGTCTTTTAAGGAGTTCCTCGACGAGGCGAGGTCCTTGGAAAGGTTTAGCGCGTTGCTGGCCGATTGGATGGGAATTAGATTTGGCACTGGTCGGACTGATTTCTTCTGATGCTGGCTGCCTGCATCAGAACCGCCTCCTTTTTGGGACAAGTCCGTTGGCTGTTCTTCCTCATCATCATCATCGTCGGGCAGCTCGTATTTGCACTTCTTGCCGTAGTTCTCGTCAAAGTCGTCGATGTTGTTGTTGTTATTGTTGAACTGATCATCGGGATCACCAGGATCGCTGAGATAATCGTCTGAGATATCTGTGCCGCCGACCTTATTGCGGCGCCGGGCCAGACTCATGCCAGCGGCGTGGCCCACAGGTGGTACATGATGATTCATTTCATGAACCGTCAGGCTCTGCTTGATGTCGGCGGTGAAGTCACACGCCGCACATTTGAAGGGTCCGGCGCCGCCATGGTTCTTCATGTGCCGATCGAGGTTCCACTTGTACGGTGTCCGAAAGTCGCACGTTACACACTTGATCATCGGCATGGAGTGGTACTTGACGTGCTTGCTGAAGCGGGCCTTTATGTGCGTCACATACGTGCACTTGTCGCATCGGAAGAATTTCGTCCTGCAATGCTCCTCCTGCTCGTGGTCCACCAACTGCGCCCGGTAAAGCGTAGTGAAATCACAAAGGCTGCATTTCAAAAGGCGGTTCTGTGGCGCATCGTCCAGCGCCATCGACGGTGACTCCACTGTTGGCATCGGAAATTGCAGCAATGCCTGTTGTTGCTGTTGCTGCTTCTGCTGTTGGTACTCCTGTTGCTCCAACTGCTGCTGTATCTGCTGTTGTACCTGTTTCTGTTGCTGTTCCAGCTGCTGCTGTAGTTGGTGCTGCAAATTGGACGGCAGCATCATACCATTCTCAACATTTTCATTCTTTCGCTTGCGTACCGCATCGCGGTTTATATTACGCTTTCTCGATTGACCATGATTGCCGGCGATTCCCTCTGTGGAACCATGAACCATCTTCATGTGACGCACGAGCTTCTGGTAGTGACGCGACGCATACAAGCACAGCTTGCACTTGTTAATGACGATTTTTTCGCCATGGACATCGCGCAGATGTGTCAGGTGATAGCGGGGATTTTGGGTGAAATACGTGCAATAGCTGCAGGAGTAGTTCCTTTTGATTTTGCACTGCGGCAGACCTTCGTCTTTTAAATGTTCCGCTGTGCTTTGCGCGTCACTGTCACGCATGTGATGCGACTGCTGCTGACTCTGGAAGGCGGCCGGTGAGGGGTTGTTTACCACATTTCCGGTTTCTTGGTCGAGATAGATTTGGTTGCCACTAACTACACTGCGTACGATGAGGGTGTCACCCGAACGCTGGACCATGGATGGGACGTCCATGTCCTGTGGGAGTTCTGTTCGTTTTCGCTTCAGGGGAGATGCGTCTGCGAATCAGTATGATTCAACTATCTGAAAAAAAAAAAAATAAAAATAAAACAAAATGAGAAATGTGAGACAAAAAAGAGCGGACCTCCTTTCCGGAGAATGTTTTCAATAGAAATAATAAATAAAATAGTTTCTTCGAAATTGGCGAAGACTGTTTTTGAAAATCTCCAGCCGAGTAGCTTTGATTGGTAGAAACAAAGTTAATTTCCTGAAGAAGGTCTCGCAGTTTGCACTATCCAGTTATTGAGGTAGGTAATTAAACGACTCAATTAGTGGATTAGTACAATAATCCAGGTGAAGAGGACTTATGAAGACTGATGAGCGGTCTAATTGTAAAGAGTTTCAGCTTGAAATAGGCCAACAAAGTGATGTGGTTTGTTTTACGATTTGGCAACACTTTTCCCATCGAAAACCAATTTGACGGCTGACAGATGATGTATGATCATTTTGGCTTGCAATTTACTCCTGACTTGAGTAAAATAATGTTCGGCCTTTCGCCGCTTGTAAGTAATTTATTTAAATGATCAGTAATAGCCACTATTGCTCGAACCATGAGCCACGAACTAAAAATCAAACACTCTAGCCACTGTCTACCCAGCTTTCAATGTAACATACCCACATTTTAAAACAATGAGAAATATGTACCAACGCAATAAAAAATAAAGCCTCCCAAATCACCCCTTAAAGGACTCCACTAATTCACTTAAACGTTTCCTCGTTGTCCCCAAATGTAAACATAATAACTTTACGTTCTGTTACAATTTATTAAACCCCACGTCTGTTTCTGGCGACAAACTTTACTGCCAATTTGATGACCTTTCTACCATGCCCTGAGCAACAGAGAAGAACGCCATTAAGATGGAGGGTAAAACCGTTAAGAACGCAAAAGAATAATATAAAAACATCAAAACGCATTACTCCCAGATGGATGACCTAGAAAGTTCATTACCCGCGTGAATAGACATAGCTTACTCCTTGGAACGCTGCTCTTCATTCACATTCACACATATAGCGTAGATATGTACAGGAGGAGAGTTTAGTGTTTTCAAGGACGCGACGCACACAGATAGCCAAAATCAAAGGTTATGTAGGTATACGCAACCCTATGTGAACGAAAATTTTAGCTGATTGCCTGACTTCGATGTTCGTCTTTTTTTCAGATGCTCACATATGTTCGCAAAGTCGCGCGATTTCGGCTGATGGTGGAGTTCTCTCGAGGGACACTTTCCGAGTTGAAGCCACACAAATTTAACACATCACTGGGACTCCCAGGACACCGAATGGTATACGAGTAGTGGAAAATTTAATGTTCCTTAAATTACATAAATAACATATCCTAGGCGTGGAGTGGAGTTTGTTTGTTATTCAACAGTCAATTTGGACGTTAGGCTGCCCCCCATTCTCAAGTGCAATTGCACTAATGGTAATAAAAGGACGAGTTACAAAACAAATTTATCGAAAACTAACTTCCAAGGAATAGCCTAAATAGGAGACATCAAATTAAATATTCAACTGTGCATATAGCAAGGTACAAAAACAGTGAAGTAGTTTTGTTCTGCATTTATTTATTTCACACCGATAGCTAGAGGTTGGTTAACAATACACCACCACCTTACCTTACATCAGCAAGGACTCATTGAGGAGAGCACACAATAATTAAGTAACTTCGTAGATGAACAAGTGGTGCCGGAGGATGGGTGCCACCTGGTGTGTGAAACTGATAGCAACAACAGAAACAACGGTTATACTGGGTGAAAAAGGAAGCCAAGAAAATGAGGATTACAAGAAAGCTTTCGTCACACTCAACTGAGCGATTTAAGTGAAAAACTACGACCTCTTCGAAGCCAACGAAATAACTGTTTGGTAGATGCTTGCATCCAGTTGCTCTTCATTAGTGGTGTTGAAGTTGAAGGTAACCAACCATCCATGCAGAGATTTCCTTACAGAGCCCGCGGTTGGAGGGAGAAATGTTTTACCAAACATATGTTAGCTGAGCAGAAGGGTTGAAAGGGTTAACGACAAACTGTCGAAATAAAAACAATCACGTTGTCTCAAAAAATGATGATGTGCTATTTAGAGCGTGCAGTTGTCGCTCACCCTCACACTGATTTGTAGCGGAGGATGTTGTTCTGTCTGTGCTCTTTTGATTGGGTGTGTGTGTGTGAACAGAGTTGCCAAGTTATAGAGAGATCAAATTAATCAGCATTTGGCGGTACAAATTGATATGATAAAAATGGGTATTCGGGTTTGAATTAAGAAATCTTACTTCAGTGAAATTAGGGAAAATTCCTCTGAAGAGTACTAGTAGTTGTGATTGAATTGGACCAAAAATGCAGTAGTAGATCAGAAATGTCTATAAAACTCGGCGGTTTATCGTTATCGACGAAACCTTTAAATATATACTGCAGAGACCCCAAAGTTTGTAAAGTGAGTTTGTTGCTGAATTGTATCTTAATAACATGGCAACACTACTCGCACAGGCCTTTTCTCTGTTTCTTATTCAAAAGACAAAAAATGCCTCATGCCTCATATAAAACATTCTCAAAGCTTAAAGCTTGTAAAGTTCAACTTCTCTCACTCGGAGCTCTGACTACTGACTCAATTACGATTTTGCGGGTAATAAAAATGGTTGTGCACGGTTCTCTCTCATGAGTGACTTATGGAAAGCCGAAAATAGAGTTTTAATCATTTCCCTTTGGGGAACCATTTTCATGCCACAAATTGCGCCAAGGATTTCAACCACCTAAAAAAAAGAAAAGCCCTCCATTGTCATTACCATCCCGCAAAGAATTTCATTTTCAGCAACCCCTATTTTAATGCTCGCATTCATGTCTATTATGCATTTTTTTTTTGCTTTTGAATTTGATTTCTCTGTATTTGCCTGCATCCGTTGCCATTCCATATTGATGGGCATGTTGCTCGTAGAAGACTTACCAACTCGATGAATTTAATCGCTTCGATGGTTCTCTTCCATCCCGAAAGGGGACTCAACAACTTCAGTTGAGAATACAATTATGATGTCATTGATGGTTGATTAGCAGCGCACTGTACCCGATTCAGAGAAGAACAGGACAGTTACGAAAAAGGAACGAAGGAAGGCTGTACCTACACCACAAGAGCTGTCATGGGGGAGTGCAAGATGGTATTACCTACGCTGGAAGCTGAAAATAGCAGAAATATGACATCGCACTGCGGGTGCTTGCTCCTTCTTCTTGCTGTGGACATGCAGAATAGGATGGGGAGGGGTTGTGTAAGCTTGCTGGTTGGGTGGTATTTACCAGGGTACATATTTGCCAAGTTAAGAATTCCTAAGGGAACCAACAACTGGATTAGATTGTTCAGCCCGTCACGCTATTGTTTAGATGGGGGGGGGACAGGTTTTCTAGGAAAAAAAAATTGTCTGGCAGTAATGGTTTGGGATTTTGTTGCTTTAAGAGTTTTACATGACAGATGCAGAGGTGTCAAGGGAGAAAATGTATCTACAAAAAATTCGAATTCGACGGCAATTTATATAGACAACTGATCTATAATTTTCTTTATTTCGTATTCAAAACTGGTGCCAGTAACAAAACGCGACGAGCCTTACAAGTGCCTGTTAAATTCAGGATTAGCATTGTACCACTGTAAATTCGTGCTTCCGAAATTTTAGATATTGTAGTTTTGCGTTACAAGTCACTGAGCTACAATTCCAGTTACGGAACTGTAAGGTCATCTCAGCAATGTTGTACAATCAGTCTAATAATTTCAACCACCAAAAGAAAACATTTAAACGACAAAGTCGGTATCAAAACCATAAACCAAATCCAACGATTGCCAATTAATATGTACACCATACAATTCGGCAGTTTCACAGTAACGTTACTGCCAGAAATAGAGAGCAATATCTACCTCTGAAATCAACCTCATCAATCAGCTACTGCAACTTGACAATGAAAGATCACCCGAAACGCGTGATTCCATCGACTTTTCAAAAGCTGTATCTACCAGCATCACCTTGCTCCAGTTTGCCAAAACGTTTACATCCTCCATTTACATCGCTGATGCGGAGTCCCACCATCACCATCTATAGCCACAAGGAATCCATCACCGATGTCATTGAAACAACTCAGGATGGCGATCAGGATGTCCTTGGATACGCACATTCCATATACACATACGATTGCGCACAAGCCCGCGTCATCGGTGCGAATCAGCGGCAACCAGTCCATCGATCAACCAAACGAGATCACACACACGGTAGCCGCCAGCCAAGATCCAAGTTACAACTGGTATACGATTGATCGTGACCATTTTAAGCGAAGAGCCGATTCTGACATTGGCTTAGATTCTCAAAGATATCCACAAGCGCAGTGCATAAGGACGTCACACGACTATGGCGGTGTACACGTAACAAGTGTGTGCATTTAAAGACCCAATTACCAAGACCGATTGAACAGTGTCTATTTATTTGTTGTACGTCCACCGGCCCACCCCCTCGGCGGAGTAACGCATATTGCGCGTTCCGAATCGGAACAGAAATAGATAGAATTGCGCGCGCACGTCGTAGTGTCAGCATGCATACGTAAATGGCTGTCGCAGTGTCGTCTACTATGGTAGTCAGTATATCTGTAACATGGGCTTCAGAGACCTGGTTGAGTCACCATACTGTCAAGCTTCAAGACAGTGGGGACAGCGGCTGTTTCAGGCATATTCAAAGTCATCCAAATGGAGCGTCAAGTGCAACCACTATTCCTTGTGCATAAGCGTGGTTATGTTTCTCTTTTCGGTTGACATTAAGACAAGGTTCTGAGGTTGCTCGTGTTGCGCGCAATGATGCTTGGATTTCAATTAATAATTCTTCACGATAAGATAATAATTGTAGTGAGCAGGCATGAGCATGGTTTCCGATACGAATTCACTGGCATGCGGTGGTACATAAAACACCTGGGCTTTGTTCTTAGCATTGTAGCTTGGACAGGTGCGGGGCGGTTACACACCAGAGAGGGAGAGAGCAAGGTCGTCACGATCTGATTTTTATCCAAAGCAATACAGTTTTTTTTTTTTCTGTGCAGTGCTGCTGCTGCGCAGCGCACAAATCGCACGAGATTTGTTATTTTGGTTTTCTCCATCAGTGGAGATGCGGTTTGATCTTGGACTACGGCGACTTGGCACGATTTTTCAGAAAGCGCAATTGAGATCAAGTGCAAGATTTGGCTTGGGTGACCTAGATTCGCGCAGATCTAGGGGGGAGCTGATCGATTGTACGTGGAATTGATTAGGGCGATTTTTGTTGTTTGTTTATATTGGACTATTTGTGTGTAATTTGACGGAATGGAATTTCAAATTAAAAGTGGCTAAAGAAGCAAAATGTGTTATTGCAGAATATCGATCGAAATCGAAATACGCAGCAAGTGCTTGATAAAAAGACGACTCTTCAGGCAAACAAAACGGAATAGCTTTCGGAAGAGAATACCTGAAACCTGGAATTGTTCATGTTTCTGTTCTATGCATGTGATAAGGCACAGCGTTTGAATAAAATCAATGCAGTGGAGTTCGAAGTCCTTCCTTTCAACTGATCATGATGAGCTGTTTGAATTGCAGCTTCATATTCGTAAAAATGCGACAAGCTAGTAAATTCCGATGAATTCTTAATTTATCGTTTAAATTGGCTCCATCTGTTCTCAGTTTTGTGTGAGGACTTTATTAATTTCCCAAGCCCAAATTCAATAGGTACATAATTACGGGATTTTGTCACCCCCTTCGTGACGTAAAATGAAGCCCCACTGTGGTTGCCACAATTTGACAGTCCCCAAAATAAAATAATACTTTACATATTTCTATTATAGTAAAGCTACTCACCAATTGACTGCACGTCATAGAAGAGTCTGAAACGAAAAATAAAAAAACCATAAGTCCATCAAAAATCCATTACCACGAGCATCATCAACACTAACATTGAAATCGCGCCCACTCAACAACATTCATCCAACCAGTATCCAGACCAAAGACAAAATAAATATCCATAACAATAAAACTAATAAAAAAAAAAAAACTAAACAACAACTGAAACAAGTTCTATTAAACTTCAATAAACCAAAAGAAAATCATTCACTGCGAGCGACGAGTGTGTGACAGCACAGCAACAACACGAGACCGCCGGCGAAATTGCCCTGACACCGTCGAAGGTGTCTCATACAAAAAAAAAAAAAAAAACGAAAAAAAGACAACCAACAACAGCCCCTCGCTCATAAAGCCGCACATAATTAATTGCATAAATGAATTGCATTTGGCATAAGATCACATCCAAGTCCGCCATAAAATTAAAATGAAGTTGTGCGCACACTCACTCACTCCGTCAAGTGCAACACTCGTTTAGACCACATTAACCAGCCGATCATTGGAGAGGGGGGGACGAACTGCAAATAACTTGCACCATCACTGCCAGCAATATCGAGCCGACCGACGACAACGACGACGACCAGCAACCGATGACGTGACGACTTTAAACTCTGACTTTGTCCAAGGAATCGCGCATCCTTGACCTGGTTCTTAAGTCAACAGAGTGGGTACACCGTTCACGAGTGTGTATGCGCGCCAGTCAGATCTGCGCTGCTGTTGCAGCTTGCAGCTGTCAGCAGCAATTTTCTTTTTTTATGCCACTTTATTCGCGTTGTGCGGATTGGGGAAGGAGGTCTTGCCTGCTTGTAGTTAGTTGTCGGCGGGTCAGGTATTACGTGAGTGCATAAAGTGGTTTAGTAGGTAACGACCACGATGCACGGTGGTACGCATTCGCAGCAGACACACTGAGCCATCTTTCACTGAATCTGGTTGCACTACAGCTTAAGGCGGTAGCACAGTGGTCTCGCGGGAGTCTCTTTATCTTATATCTCTATTGACGTGTTAGGAGGAGATTTATGGCTAGCAAGCGTGCATGCCGTTTATAGATGCGGCAGAGAGAAAGAGAGACATGCGGCCAGTCGTTACGCTTGACGATAGCGGTAATGATTAACCTTGCCTGGCATCGAGCTCGAAATTAATACCAAATGAAGTTGTGCGGCGGTGTCGGTGCAATCAAATTGAATTGCAAGCGAATATTGTTTTCCAATTTTCATTGGCAGCTGCTGCTTCTGTTGGCCATCCGATCGAAGGTCGAGGTGACAATTTATAATGAAATTATTAATTGGTTAGGGTGGCCTCCTGGGTGTAGTAATGTCAAACTGGTGGCGGCGCCCACCAAAGCGGAGGGTGTGTGTATAGTCGGTAGTGTCTCTTTTGAATATGTGTGGTGTATTTCTTGGTGGCATCCACACCTTTTAGGGGTGAAAATCAATATACATTGTATATTGTTACGAAGGGGAAGTTAAAACCTGATGAGCTAGTGCGTAAAGTGATGGCATTTCGAAAATGAGATGTTTAATTGGAATATTCACAGTGGGATACCACAGGGAGCCGGATTGGGTACTGCCATTTTTAAAAGAATTTGAAAATTTCCAAAAAAACACTGCCATCTGGAATGGATTACTTGGATGGTAATTTTATGGGTTTAAGTTGGGCGTCACTTAAAATACTTTCAGTGGTACATCCTACATTTGGCTAAGGATATTTTGGGACTTCCATAAATTTTTAAGTGAATTTCCGATGAAGATTTAAAAAGTCTCAGAAGTACGAGTATGCACAGGAGCTGCGGTGAGGCATGTCTTTCGCCATATGGCACATGAACGCACATGCGAGCTTTTGAATCGAAATGCATTCTTAGGAGGTAAAAGAGAGCCTGTTAAGGAAAAGCCAGAAATACATTCTTTTCCCTAAAGATAATTGTTCAGCACAATTGACTGGATTGGAGGTAAAAGAGAGCCTGTTAAGGAAAAGACAGAAATACATTCTTTTCCCTAAAGATAATAGTTCAGCACAATTGACTCACGACCAGTGTTGCCACTAAAAAATAATGAATCCGGTCAAATCTGACCGAATGACCGATTTTTATTTTCTTAAATTCGGTCAAAAGATAAAATAAGAGTTTTTGACCAGAAGTCCGGTCAAAAATGGAATATAGTAATTTTAACTAAAAATTGAAAACAAAAATGATATTACATTATATGCATATTTTTTTTTATTTTTCTAAACTAAGCTTATAAAACAACAAAAAAACTTTGAAAAGCTTTGCATCAAAACGTTTTGCGGAAACTCAACGCTTTTGAATTTGGTAAAACGAAAACCGAAATTGCAAAATATTCTAAATGGTCGTCACTTCAGCCTTGTACACCCCCAGTCACACTTGGTGGCAGCATTCAAATGAAACTGCCGCGAGGAGCCCCTGTATTCTAGGATTATTCACAATAAATTGGTTTTTGTATGAAATTGTGAGTGTGTTCGTTAAGTATGACCAGATATTATTCAAATTATAGAAATCTGACCTTTATGTCTAGTAATACATAGAACAATATTATCTTTCAGATCAAAAAAAGGCTTTTTCGGTTAAAGAATTCTTTCGTTCGGTTAAAAATCTAGTCTAACCGGATTTCGAAATTTTTTTCCGGTCAGAGGGAAGAGATTTTAATCAGATATGACCGGAATCCGGTGAGAATGGCAGCACTGCTCACGATCTTACATCGAGCCGATCAGGGTTGGCTAAATCTTACCGATCACGCATAAGCTTTTGTATGGATGGGTAGGTGTCTTGGCTTAACTAGAACGGGTTTACATCTAATGAAGTGTGATACTTCTTGAAGTGGCATGAACAATAAATAAGGACAACTGCGGTATCATTCAGCCTCTTCTCAATTCACATCTCGATGAGGATTTTCAAAAATAAGTGACCGCAATAAAATCAGTAACCAATCAATATCTGCACAAATATAAATACAAGCACAAATATAAATGTAAAAGCTGTTAAAGCTTATTATGTAAGCTCTCCCGAAATCAAAGCGTGTGGCCATAGGCCACCGTCCTTAAGTGAAGGTTGTTATTCACCCTTCTCCAATTACCAATTCAAACAAAAAAATATTCTTTCTATTTATGCGAAGGGCAAATCGAATGTTACCGCACCACACCAAAGGGAACCGTCTGCCATAGGAGAATGTAAGAAGTGTAGACTCTTTAAAATGCCAAAGAAAAAAAGTCCCAATCTATATAGAAAGTTGATCTAGATGACCTTTCCATCAACAACTACCACAAAAGTTATACACGGGAACCTAAATAAGCAAACCCTTCACCAAAATCTCATATCTGAAGAACTCTTTTGCAGGTACATTGTCTGTGCATCGAATATCCTTTAATGAACTGCATTCACTGCATTCACCATTAAAGGCCAATTCATGGTTGAAGATGACAAGACAGACGTTGGCAGAATTTCATACTCAAGTGCATTCAGGTGCATATAGATAGAGATACGTACATATGCGCAGAAGAAAAAAGAAGAAGAAAGAAACAAGATGCTAAATCGAAGGTAAACGCGATGTTGATTTTAGCAAGCGAAAGAATCCCACAAAGCACAAGGGAAGGGATGAAGGCGAATGCCAGAAGAAACTCTGGCTCATTATCGTCGGCATCAGCATAACATCATCAAGCGATGGTTTGTCTTGAAGCGTCCTCATTTCTTCCGGTGCCTCACAAAAGCCAAGGATGATTATCCAAAGAAATGGATACAAAGCGGGCACAACCACAGACGAGAATATATTATGCGCAAGAGTATTCGGGATGAATTTTCACGGATCTCGTTTGCAGATTGAGGATGTTATCTACGGCAGTAGAAAGGAGTAAGGTGAGGTTTTTTTTCTGAAACGTGATTAAAAACTAAGGGCGCCTAACACCCTACAATGGGACACACCTGCTGTTTAATTTGATTTAGTTAAAGTAAGTCTTTGAATATCAATTGGGATAGAGGTGCATCTATTTGTTACAGGATGCGGATTGAACAAGAGGGTAATATTTTCGATTTAATCAATTCGCCCTTTTGTGTCGTATTCTCGCTTGTGGGACGGCAGTTGGAAGACCAAAAATTGGGAGGATTAAGCGGTGAATACATTACACCCATACCCACAATCAGAGAAAGCCCAGACAACACATTCGTGGGCGAAATATGTATTTACGAGACAACTGAACCACGTTCTACAGACTTTCATTGATTCTTCATTTACAACCGAATTTGATGTGTCAAATCCAAATGAAATGTGATGTTCGATAATAAAATTCTTGAGCACGGCTGTTGCAGTGTCCACAAATATAACTGTTGGTAGACGCGATGGCTGATCCTAAAGTTTTGTTAACTCATTACGACCTACAAACATATTTGAACCTCTGCGTTAAAAAACGAATTCGTGTACCCGCGCTTCTTCTGTTCCGACTCCGTTTTCCATAATTGGTTCTCAGTAAATGAAGACTGCAAATAGCAATAGTACGTATTGTACAGCAAACGAAAATACTAAGACACAGCCAGAGAACGGTCTTACACATAATTGAATATTTCAATCACTAGGGCGTATACGTAATATTTTTTTTTTCTTCAAAATTTCACAGCTGTTTTTTATTTTTACATACGCATGCATAAAGCGGCTATTGAGCACAATATCAATTGGAATGCAGCAGCAAAGCTGTATTTCCATAATTTGTTTGCATAAGAATCCCCGTTGCTCCCCTTCGAGTTGATAAGAGTTGCAAGTGGCAGCGTCAACTTCAAGTTGATCAGTACAGGTGCAAACTTGTACATACATTGCAACACTGATTGATTATGTCGCCACAAATTTATTTTCAAACCAAATCAATCAAGTACTTTTTGAAGCACGTGCACGAAGCACTCATCCTCATTTTGTACGTTCACACGTTGCACACCCTTAAAGCCACGTTCATTAGCTTCCTAACCAATCTCCATACTTCCTTTAATTTCCGACAGAGGCCTCCCCAACAGCATTAAATTCCGCACATCGCGATTGTGGCAACCAACCACAATGTGCTGTTTTTCTCTTTTGGAATAAATCCAATTCAGAACAAAAAGATTGGTTTCCATGTCATGGCTACTTAAAAGTTATTAGGCCATTTATTGTCTATCGTCCTTTTTGTTTTTTTGTTTTTTTCCTTCTTTTTTTTTCCAAATGGAAGGACATTTATCCGTATATCATTGCTTGGTAATTTTAATAAAGAGCGCCCCCGTGTTAAAGCTACTCGCCACTCAGACTCTCTGGACTCTACACATGTACTCGTATTTTGTGCAAGTGGAAATTAGTGTTGCTGTTGATGCACCTCAATAAAGAACACACTCACAGGCATGCATTTATAACAATGCCGAAGGACAAACGAATATACCATCTTCCATCCATATTACCAGAGCAACAACAGTGTATTTGTGTAACCTTGGTGTGTAACTTGTATTGGCATATGGATGGATGGGACAACATCAAACAGAAGTGGTATACTTTTTTTTATCAGATATTCCTAAGTCATCATCATTTCCTTGAAGGATTTAAGATATCAAATTCGAACGCGCACATGTACATGTGTGTGTTGGATTTTCTTTTAGTCACAGTTTCATCCGAAGCTGAGAAGAATCCGAAGAATGAAGAATGAGATTGATGGTAGTAGGACTTGCTGTGTCCTTGTTAGGTAATTATACTTACCTCGGCTTCTTCTTGGATGGTGATTCTCTTCGGTTTTTTTGTTTCTCATCTGTTTTCAATTTGTCAGTGCCACCCCTTTGTGTGTGTGCTTTGTTCTTGGGGCTTTTTTCACGTATTAGCCGCATTCGTTTTCCCTTGGCACATGATTTTGCCGGATGATACACGGTACAGAATGGAAAAGGGGGGCAAGTTTGGATTCTGCAACACGGGCGGCTTGGGATGATTGCGAACTGTGATCGAATATTTAAAGGGCGCTATTTTTTGGTTTGTTTTGAGCAAGTTAAAATTATTTTTTTACGTATTTTGCAGCATTTTAAGGTACAAAAGAGCGCCACAAAAAAAAAACTTTACAGAGTCCACATCAACTGGGTGCAACTGGCGCCCTTTGCACCTTGTTACCTGAACACACTACTCACACAATTCGCACCTGAATTTTGTTATTTGACACGAATCTTCTTTATCTGCTTATGATTGTGTTTGCAGGGAGTGCATGTACTTGCATTCTCTGTAACATCTAAGAAACCCGTCTCGCTAGAGGGTGTTAAAGCAACTTCAAAGGAAAAAACGTCTCGAATGCCTTCCAGCGGAACAGAAGTGTGAAACGTCTTTACTCATGCGGTCAATATTAACTCAATCTTCAGTATGTAAGTGACACAACATTGCCGACATATTTCAAGGACGCCTTAAGTCTCATAGCTACACAGACATCCCTCGCCCCATAGAAGGAGCCACCAATTCGCCCCATTTATTGCTTACGATGTTATAAGTTATCTAAATTACCTTGAAATGACAAGCGCAACCAATTGCTTGTCATTCCCACAACCGTACAAAGTGGTATCCTTCATAAACCATATATCATCAGACACCTGATTGTCATCCTGCACATGTTACTCTTCGCCTCCTGCGTCCCGGTTGTATGTCCGCCGCCCTAGACGTTGCTGAAAGCAAAGGACATCTTCAAAACCCAATCTTAGAACTTTGGCATCAATTCTTCAGCAAAGAATACCGGCATCGCTGCCAATATGGGTGAGTGGGTGGTTGGTAAATGAAACTGTTTCGTCCACCCTCACACTCTGCACGTGTAGTTTTGGTTCCGAAAAAGAACAAGCTATTGGAACTAATCCCGATGGCATGTGTGTGCACACACATTAAAGCCACCCGTCCCATGATGTGAAAGAGCTTTTTGTCTCCTACTTAGCCAACAAAACACCCCCACTACTTAGCCATTTGAGGAGACCAACCAACTCTAGCCATGTTTTTATATAGGTACATACATTTTTTTTTTTTAAGCCAGCACACCACTCTACTTGTGTGTGTGTTTGCTTTTTTTCCTGTATGAAGGTGCTACACAGCTGTTGTTGCTGTTATTACCAAACCACAGATAGACCATATCAGAGGAAGGACATTGCATTGAAATGGAGAGGAGGGATTGCCATGACGGCAGCAGGAAAGGATCTGAAGAGAGATGATGCTGATATGTAAAACAACGACATGAGGAGAGAATTCCACAAAGCAGAAGGTCATGCAGACGTTTGACTCCACTTGAAGTGTGCATGATTTTGTCATCGTAAAAAAGAATAAGGTGATGAATATATGTGCAGGAGGGGAGTAGTGGGGGTGGGAGTGTGCAAGTACGAGGATTTTGTCTTATCCCAGTGCATCCTTGTGCTGGATTTTAATATTGTTTTCATGTCAAACCACTGTTTCTCTATTGGTGTGTATGCGTTGTTTCCAACTACTGTGGTTACTGGTAGTTAAACTAGTTAACAGTATGTTCGGGAAGAGAGGGATTACTTTGGTGTTGCAAGTGCAGCAACAGCAACAACTTGGAACATAGGTGTTGAAGGTTTGTGCTACGAAAAGGGTGATAAACGCCCTGGAAAAATTCTGAATAAGATGTCAAATGTGTTAAATATTACAGTCATTTATTATATATTTATGTCGGTTATTAGTGTGAGCGGAGAGAAGGAAGAAAGTGGTTCATGAAAGGATATATGTTTAACTGAAGGCAAATGAAATAAGCGATGTTTCTCTGAAGTGAAACTACTTATGGCTCACTAGGGAAAGATGCGAGCGTAACGAAAAGTGAAACGCTGTTATGTAAGATTTTATTCGACCCTTTGATAATGGGTCGGTTGGGATCATCGCATCAGTTGATCAGATATTTGACCGATGTCAAGTTCTTTAAGCATTTCAGTTGATCGGAGAAACTTTGGTTGTCAGAAGTTGAGGAATTAGCACCAGAAATGTTAAATTCGTTATTACGATTTGTTTTTGATTTCCAAAGGCGTTGCCGAGGATGGGTGTATTGTTTTGAAACTATCAGAAATAGGGCACACGCCGCCTTGCTTCTGCATTCAGCTCGGATCGTACTGAGATTTCGCCTTCGATTTTTATTTTCTTTCTTTTGTTTTTTTTTTTCTCGCGCATTTAATAAATTTTCACTCAATGTTTCTATTTATATTTACTTCGCTCGCTATTAAATTTAATGTAATTTTAATGTATATTTTCTTGAGTTTTAATGTTTTATAAAAGACTATTGTTCTTATTTGTACTTTACCAAATAAATTAAACTTGACTGCAGAACAGCAGAATGATTTAGATTTATCTTATCTAAGGCATTACAAGCGCGGAGAAATCTTAACTTGTGAGACAACTAAGCAATAAAGGCTATATCGACAGAGCACTGCAATTAAAATAGATAACATGTGGGGACACAGGCTTAGTACGGATATAAACATCAGTACAGCACTCTTTACGACTCTTTAAACTCATGTAGGAGAGTATATCCATACCTAATCTACTTTGAAGCTGTTGTAATAAAGTTGTAGAGGCCTCCGTTGCAAACTCTAATTCTAACTCAGTCGATACGGCAAGACCAAGGTGTAACAAGTTGATGTTATATTTCAAGCAACAACTGTTCAGATTTCAACTAAATTCCAATTAAAGCATCAATTTCGAGGTTGAGAACGATGGATACTCATTCTGAACAAAGCATACAATCTAAAAGGCCAGTGAACTAACCATCGTTTGCTCAAAGCGTAAGTTCGCCGACAAACCTAATTAAAAATTAAATTCTTCTTGTACCAATTTCCATTAGTCAAATTAATATTAATGCACCCCATGAGGACGCTGCTCGAAGGTCAAATACATAAGAACACGACCTTACGCCTGTCCCCTGGCAAGACTACCATACAGTCCAAGGCGTTGCGACATTATCCCTTACGGTATCGACGAAATAAACAAAATATTGATGAAATCCAAACTGAAAGAGGAAAGTCTCTCTGAGTGATTTTCGAAACACATAAAATAATCAAAAATTAGGACAAACACACACCAGCCGCCCGTCCCTACCTTAATTCATTTTGCGGCGACGACGACGATAACGCACCATTTCAACACACGCATACACACCTCTTTCCGGCGCAGTGTACTCCGTCCGAGAACATCCGCTGATCTAATCCTCTCGTATCCAATAAACACTTTTTTTTTTCTGTTGTATTATTTTTCGAAAATAGCTTCCACACTTTCATTAACTCCACATTACACAAAGCTATACAACGACGATGACGACAACATCATTGGTCGGTAATACCTTGGCCCAAATTGACTCATAGACCGACAGCACTCGCGTAACCACAAAACTGTCGCACTCTTGTAAAAACAGATACAAATAACATCACCAGCATGGCCGCCGCACTTTGGTAAACATCTTAAAACGAGAGAAAAAGCAACAACGTCGCTTCACAACGATTTCGGCCAGAACATGGCTTCTTGCCAAAAAAAAAAAAAAAAAACGTAAAAAACACAACCCACCGCCACCACAACACTAAAGCAAACGAATATACTCTGCCTTCAGAAATGACAATATAACCATGATGGTCTAAGCGACCGACCAGTACATCCAGTACGAATAGAGTACTATTGAGCGCCGCGAGTATTTCAAACTGGTGCAGCCATAAGGACGGGCCAAAACGACTCGAATGTGTGTGGTAATGTGATACCGGCTTGTTTGCCCCCGAACCGAACCGTCACCTTTTCACTTTCTTCCGAGATACAGTACGGTAGATAGTTTTTCTTTTTCTTTTCGTTTGGTCCGCTAATATAGTTGGAGTCCCCAAGAAGACGGTTAACACGTCTATATGTGACACCTTAAAGTGCTTGACTGGCGGCAGTAGACTGACGTCGGACGTCGCAAACACAAAGGCTTCGATAAAAGATGATGATTCTGATGTCGTTGTTCAGTGCTACTCGTGATGGATTTTGGCCCAAAGCCAGCTGAACGAAAAATTGGACACAACCCGAATACGGTTCCCTTTGCGTTAAAGTCTTCTCCGTTCCACGATATTGTGTTAAAAATGAAAGAAAACAACAACAACAAGAAGAGTCTACCACACCAGAGAACTTCTGAGCCACTACTGGTGTATATCACTCACCTCTCGTGTGGCTGAAGCATGTCGCTGGCACTGGCTGCCGCGAAGGAAAGCTCTCTTTGTCGTTTAACTTGTCCAAGACTTTTCTTCTCTGGTAGCTGGCTGGTGCTGTGCTGTTGCTTTGTTGTTGTTGTTGTTGTTGGTGGTGGTTTCTGCACCCCCAAATGGTTCATCTAATAATAGAATCCAAAGAGAGTGATTCTCGACGGAGACAGAGCAAGGAGAGCACATGCGCCCTGGCCGATGTTGTGCATGTGACAACCAGCAGCAGCAGCAGCGGCAACGAACCAACCATCATCCAAAAGAATGGTGATGGCTCGTCGATGGGCGGCGTTGGGACATCATGAGGGGAGCGGAACCTGAAGACTTGTAGAATTCAAGTCTAAATATAAGACCCACATTGGTTCATGTGGCGGTAACAAAATTTCCTTTTTCCTATAGACCTAAGTTCTTGTTGAATTTTTTTTTTATTGAATTTATCGATGAGGTGGATGAAAAGTGTTTTCCCGTGGCACTTTCACATGTGTGCGGAAAATAAAGGTCGATTCGGAATCCTGCTTTCGTCTCGTCATCAGAGGATTTATGACGAGGGAATGCGAGAGCTTTTAAGGTGCTGCTTCTGGGTTTTGTTTGTGGATTTTCCAGAATGATTTAAGTGCGTCTGATGACTTCACCACGGGATATCAAATTTAATTTAGCTCGGGTGAATGCGTTCGTCTTTGATGCGGTCTGTTTGTGTTAAGGGCAGCGCTTGTCAACTATATTCGTTTTCTATACATTCCGTATAGGTAGGTGGCAGAACTCACAACTGCAATAGAGTGGGAGAAGTGCGTTTAGTGCTTTCATTATCTACAGCAACTAATCATTGTTGAAGTATATATGTAAGCCCTAGGGTTTCGGGTGTCAAATTTGTGATGTTATCAAGGAACAACAAGCGAACAAGATTCGTAATTTTGTATTACATACTGTTGGCGGAAACAATGGTGTAAGCTGTAAGCAAAATGTTTGATTTATGTGCCACAACTTTGCATGGAACAAAGAATTTTGAGCAAGCTCCAAGTAAACGAATTAAATGAGGATTGTATATACGAGCACTTGTTACGAACTTGAAGTGAAGCCCTCCGGAAGATTCGAAAGACTACGATCGACATTCATTTCGAAATCATTGGGAGCACAATAATTTTTTCCCAATCAAATGATTGGAGTCATAGGAAAAAATCATTTCCAATCATTTGAATTCTTTTTTCATTCATCACCAGTCATTTCAAATCATTAGCAATCACTTGCGTTCGATTTTATCAGGTGCAATCATTTTGAATTGTTATAACAAATACAAATGGTTGCAGTTGATAAGAAATAATGCAAATGATTGGTAACAATTGACAAAAGAATGCAAGCAAATGGTGATGATTGAAAAAGCATGAAAATGTTTGGAAAAAAAATGCAAATGATTGAAAAATACTGAAAAAGAATGCAAATGGTTGGTGACGATTAGTAAATAAAATGTGCAAATGATTGGAAATAATTGGAAATTAGTGATGGCGATTGTAAACCGAGTGCAAAAAGCGTCCAAATGTTTGGTTATGATAGGAAATAATTGTATTGTCATGAAATAAATGGTTTGGTTGGTGAAAAATGATTTCAAAACGGCTACTGACTGAAATGTTTTGAGAATTACATTAAACAAAAGTTTGTGAAATAAATCCTAAATTCGTGTATGCTAATAGGCGATGGCAAATAGTTAAGAACCACTTTTACTACCTTAACACAACATATTCGGTTGGTTTTTTGTTGGAAGTTTGTGCAGAGATGCAGTTCTGTTTGTGATTTGTTTTCCAATAAACTGTGTATAAACCATAATGATAGAACTTTACCAATGGGCGAACTATAGTATCAAATTAATGATTGACAATCAAAGAATGCATTTCTTCTGTACGAAGTGATTGATGTCAGCGACATGTGGTGTCAACTAGACGCAGCTACTTGTCACACAACAAAAATATGGTTCTACTTCAGAGAAACTTCTCGCCTAAGAAATATTTATTGCAAAAGGCTAGTTTTGTTCAATATAACAACCATGAAGTGCCTTAGTGGTTAGTGTGTTTGACTACTAAGCGAGGGGTCCCAGGTTCGAATCCCGAAAAAAACCAAAATTCCCACTTAGGGTTTTTTTTTACTGCGCCCCCTCCCGCGAAATTCTGACAAACATCCGGGAGTATAACTGTAATGAAAGAGCTTCTCAATTGGCCGTTTGGACTCGGCATAAAATTGTAGATCCCTTCCATTCGTCAAAAAAAAAAAAAACAAAAGACGAATGGTTGTGAGAAGCTAGGCCTACCCTACGGATCTGTTATTTATTTATTTATTATAAAAACCATGCACCCTTTATTTGTATGTTGTTACAACTTTGTGCGGTAGCAGGCAGTTTTTCTGTTGATCCATTACTAACCATCACCATTATTTGCCTCCAAGAATTGTACAGCGTACACCCTTTTAGTGACTCAATTGAAATAGAAAAAAAAACGCCAAAGAACACAACTAAATTCAGTAAATACAGTCAAAAACACAGAACGAAATCCATCTTCGACTTTGTGAAAATTCGCATACTGGCTGCGCCAAAAAAGCGAATCGTTTCTTCGCACCAGGGCTCGTTACCCCCTCAGGCCTCACCCACTCCTTTCGCCATAACACAGCGATTGTCTGCATTTCGATTTTCTCATGAATTTTATAGATGGAATCTCTTCTTTTCTTGTTTGCTTTGTGTGTGTATGCTTGGTTAATCTGTATGACCAGCCGAACGCAGCAGACCAACTACTGGTCCGCTCGGAAAAAAAAATCTATTTCTGGACCAGTACTGGGGTGATCTACTTTATTGCTTGCCTCTCGATGTAGGTACGTCCACTACGTAGATTTTCCTCCTCTCCTTGTCTGAGTTTTCACTCGTTTTCTGTCCGTCCGTGCGACGATGAACAAACATTTCTTTACCTCCAACAATGAGAACACACCGGGCGGTTGTAGTTCGAAATAATAATTTCTTCAAAGGCGTGCGCGCATATATACTTTTGGAGGACAGCAAAAAGTGCTCGTGCGATGCGACCAACACCGATGGTCCTTTTGTTTTCGCATGAACAACACACCACGGTGGCAGAATGCAGCTTTTGTTTATTTATTTGATTTACAGTCGTCGAGAAGTTTTACCCCCGGCATTTGATTGATTTGGGTATTGTGAGTGCCATTTTTTGGTGTAGGAGTTACAATTGAAATCCGACAGTAAAAACTTTTGTTGGACTTTATTTGAAAGGGGAACTTGAACCGGCAATAGTTTCTATTTTGTCTTTTGGTGCATTGGCGGTTTGCACGCCTAAATTGAGTGTTGTTACTCTCAAAGTTGCTGTGAAAGTAAGCTATTTATGACTGCATTTAGCTTTTAAATAATTCTCAGAGTCTCCTTATGTTTTCGACAAGTTATCGATAAGTGTCTCCCATGTTTATCACCGTGCTTTTACGAGCGGTAAGCAAAGGATTTCGTATATGGTACAGTACATAGTACATCACATTCGAGGATGGATATATCAAACCATCCTTGAATGTGGTGTGATGTCCCTCAAAGACCTCCAAATCACAAAATTAAAGCCCTTACCAGCACGACGAATGATCCCAGCGACACCCATTTCAAAGAAATAGCTTCGACCTCTTCCAGGCGCACACAAGCACTCGAATTATTCTCCTCTGCAATATAATTCTATTAGTTTAGATTAATAGAACCATCTACATTGTGCAGGCGCTCTTTTCCCTTGTCGACTTTATTGAAAATTACCACCAGACGCACAATGGCACGGAAATATTACTTAACTGTCGGACGAAACCAGGGCAAACGACAACGACACCGCGAAGATACGACAGCCACAAAGAAAACAGCAAAACCTCCAAATGGCTAACATTATGGTGTACAGGCACACCAGCCAACCAGCTAGAGGGCCACCGCGTAAAAATCGGTGAACGAAAATAAAACTCACATCTCTTTATCCCGCATAAACTGTGACGAGGAGCGTGTGTATATCTTGGAAGACTGAGACCATATTGTGCGTGCTACGTAAAGTATGTACCACAATAGCGTTGGAGCAATAAATTTCATTAGAGGTGGTCATGGCTATACCAACAACAACAGTGAATCCCATTTATTTGTTCAGTTCTCCCGAGGAAGAGCCGCAGAGCTCAAGAAATCGTTTTCATTTAAAGACTTGGAAGTGTGTGTGTCTGATGGATTTCATTCTGAAATTCAGGCCGATGGATGTCGAAATTAGGGTGTGGACAGTGGTGTAGACCGATTCCAGATCTCTAATCTATGTGTGTAGCTCGTGCGGTTCACCATCAGTCACTTTGTGGAATGGTGACACGCGGGTTTGGTCGTGTCACCCTTATGGATACGGAGTGTGCGAAATGTGTGATGAAGCGAAACCAGAAACCATCAAAGGCTTAGAGAAAGAAAACATCGTTTAGCCAGAATGTGAATATGGTAGAGGGGCCAATCCTCAAATTCACCCGTGGAGCGAGTTGGTTTTGTCTGTAAGTATCAGTCCAGCTGTTGAATGTCGGTAGTGTGCTCTCATGTTATGGTCCAACGAGATTATTTAACAACACGATGGACAATTGAAGAGCCCAGAGAACGGCGACGACGACGACGACAACGACGATGATGATGTTGACGATGACAATTGCGATAAAGAGTTCAATTGTCATTAGGCTACGTACACGAATAGAACTCGGTGATGGTAAAGTAGGAAGCCAATTTAAAATAGAAGAGGTCAATGATGTGGTCGACAATGTATAAACAAAAACTCATAGATACTCGTCGATGATAAACTGTACGATGGGTGAGTTGGCCTTTGGAACTGAAGAACAGATATTTTAATGATTTGGCGCTGATTCTGTTATTTTGGAGAAAGACAACAGATACCAAGGCAAGAACAAGTCCAAAAGGTTAACTGCGCAATATAATGGTGCAATGCACTTGGAAGATTTCATCATGTATTCAGTATTCTACGTGGAACCGGAACACATCACTATCGCATGAAAGAAATTAAGCTGACCACAGAAGATGAGTACACAAGAGCGCATTGATCAAATTTGTGGCCAGAATTGACGAAGGTTATCGCCTACGCAATTATCAGAGGATTCAATTTTCGCTGTTAAATGATTCTTAATACAAGTGGAAATTGGCGCGTATTTTTTCATGAAAGTAAACGCGCTCGCACGGTTTCAGTTCATATGTAAGCTTTTCTATCAAATTTTGAGCGAACTTAGGTTGACTTAACCGGGGAATATTTATAGGAATGTCAAAAGTAACTACTGAAGGGTATGCGATCAGTATTCTGCGAGTTAATGGTTGTAGTTCTGATGTTGTTGCAGAACCTGTTACTGGTCGAATGCTGTCAAGTAAGTACAGCAAGTGTTTTGGTTTTATGCTAAATAAAGGGTTTTCCAATAAGAGGTGTTATTTTGGTATTCAAAGAAAAATGCAATTTTTTGAGATAAATGATCGGATGTTTATTTCATAATAAAGAGGAAGGTGTTAACAAACCTGGCAACACGATCAACTCCGAAAGACCGAAACGAGACTTGGCATAACCAGGGCAACGAACTGTTAAAACAGCTCATAAAATAAAATTACATGTTTGCTTTTAACCCTTTGAAGGTCAACTCAAAAACCGAAAATTTTAGTCTTTTCCTCTGTTCTTAATAGTTTTTGAAATAATTCATAAGAAATAAAATTTATTAAACAATGAATTCTAAAATGTTGGTCTTTTATTGATGGAAAGATACTCCATCAACAGAAGGTATGCCGTTAATAATAAAAAACAACATCTTCCAAATGGCCACCACGAGCACGCATACAGGACCATATCCTTTTCATGAAATTTTCCATAACCAAATCGCAAAGTGGCTGCCCTATGTCCTCGATAGCCTCACGAATTTTATCTTTGAGGTCTTGAATAGACGCTGGGCTGTTGGCGTAGACCTTATCTTTCACGTGGCCCTAAAGGAAGAAACCACAAGGTGTTAAATCACAAGAAACTTTTCCCGTAAAAGATCAATGGTTTCGTTGCTTGTGTTTTCTCACCATTTTTGTAGTGAATTTTATTAATTTCAATGCGTTGTTGAAGCGTGTATCGTTCCATTTTTAGTAATGGCGTAGTTTCTACTTGTCAAATGTCAAAGAATAAAAACTTCAAAAGTGAGAGCTACCGAAATAGCGGGTCATTCACAATAACACCTCTCATTGGAAAACCCTTTACATTATACGTGGGACCAACATTCAAGCCTTAGTCCAACCTGTGAATAGAAGAAAACCAATTTTTGTTTCCCCCAAACTTACTGTAAACTTCTTCATTTTGAATATTCTGTACTTTAAAGCGCCAGGCATTTATGTAAATTACCAAAACTGAGAAGTCATGTAAAATAAAACAAAATAAGAAAACAAAAAGAATAAGAAAATAACAGAATGACTCCTATTTCGACATAGAAATGGATCAAATTATGAGCTAGAAAAATGTATGACAGCATTTTACGTTACATCACTAATTGCTAAAAAGAGGTTTAAAGCGGAGCTATCCTTCAATTGCAACAAGTGATCGATTGTGCAACGACGCAAGACTGTTTAAGTGACCTTCGAAATGGCCAGCACTTTCTGCTCCAAAACTATATTGATTGCTTCTGAAACTACCTACAAAAAAATTTGTTGCTAATTCGCTGCAGGCTCCGCAAAATTGCCCATTTAGCTCAGGTTCCACCTGCGTTTTATTTTGTACAATTCATAACAAGAGAACATCTTTAAAGACCTCAAAAAAGTTACAATTTGGCACATTTTTCAAGAGGTAGGCACATTTTCTTGCTGTTTTGTCACTTTTTTTAGTTGGAAAACG
The DNA here is from genome assembly GCA_916610125.1 of Cheilosia vulpina. Taxonomy (NCBI): domain Eukaryota; kingdom Metazoa; phylum Arthropoda; class Insecta; order Diptera; family Syrphidae; genus Cheilosia; species Cheilosia vulpina. The sequence continues at coordinate 7,755,444 of OU744280.1, read as the reverse complement.
TGCTTAATTTTTTTTCAAATGTTGTTATTTGCCGATAATTTGTTAAACAACCAATACTTGTTAAATATCGTTCAAAAATGTTAAATAAGCTGATCTGCTTCAGAAATTTTACTCTTTTTCTCAATGGTCCTTTTTCTTGTGACTTTTCAGAATTCTGCAACGGTCACACTGGCGCGAAAAGCGAGGCACAAACATTTGACATAAAATTGTTAATGACAATCCACGCTTGGGCAGAAAAATAAATTATTTGTGACCATGGAAACGGACCGACCGACAAGAATGTTTTTGGTTTGGCATATAATATTTTTTGACGTAACAAGTTACACGGTAAAAAGCTGGAAAATTAGGAAAGCATACACACTTGAGGGTATTCAAAAGTGTTTTGCCAATAAATGTTTATAAGTCTCCTCTTTCTATCCAAACCCTTTAAGTACATTCGAAATATTGGCGTTAGCTGCGAACGTAGTGAAAATAAAAATATGTACTTCGATTGCCACTATTCCCAAGCGCATCCTAAATTAGGTAATCTTCGAAGCCACCATCTGACGCAAAAGACTGCCCTCAGTTCTTATGAGATCTAGCAGTTCAAAATGATCTCCACTATCAAAAGAATTTATTTTTCCATGATTCCTCTGCACTATTACATCATATACATAAATTTACGGCATCCATCTTGGTTAACTAGTATTGATGAAGATATTCCGTGTTAACATCGAATTTCCTCTCTCCAACTTGTGTGATGTTGCGACTGCTCAATAATGATGATCCCCCTATATTTTATTTGTATCAGTAGTCCACCACAATAATTATACAATTAAGCGATCTAAAGAAATAGACCGCGAGTACAGTCGTGTGTTGTAAGCATTTGCATGTGTAAGTGTGCCCATCTATCATGCTAGAGTGTGACATTGAGATGCTTTTAATCGTCAACACTATTTCCATTCCATCCGAGCAAGTTGAATGCTAATTTATTCTCCTTTTTAATTGCACTTCTCCAATGCTATGCCCTCTCATGTGTTTCGATGATGAGTGCTTCTAGTGCTAAATCTATATCGAAATATAATTCCACACTTTCATCACGATCTCGATTTCCGGGCGTGGCAGCAACACTTCCACTTTGTAAGTAAATGTAAGTATGTATGAGATGGATGTACGAACAAACACAAGTAGTTGTCATCGGGTGGAATGCGCTAAGATGCAGATGCACGTGTAATAAACTAAACCAGTATGTATGGCTTCCTTTGGCTGTTTTGGACGTTTTAGACATTTCTGGAGTATATACGAGCAATTGAACGAGCCGCACAATGGCGGCGACAATGCGACGCTGATCAAGCAAATCAATATCGACTGTAGGAGTAGTAGCCATGACAAATGTGTTACGTATACGACCTATTGACTTTGGGCGATCGAGCGGCAACACAAAAGACGAAGATACTAGCTATAAAATTCTGGTATAAAATCTACATGTACCGTCATTATGTGAACAAGATAGGATCTGACTAGAAATCGTTTTTGCGGCAGAGGAGTGGAACATTATCTGCTTGGTACGGTGGCTTACATTCTGGATGATTAAATTTCGGATTAGAGCTCCATTGCGTAACTTGTGGGAAAATGTGGATAGGTGGTGCTCAAAGTGCGAGCCTATTCTGCAAACAAATGTCACCTAAATTTTGAGTTTGGTCATTTAACACGGGTCAAATGCAGGACACGTCGATATGACAGCAGTGGATGGGGTACTTGAACAATGGAAGAAAACAACCAAAATAAAGGTAACCCAAAAAAAAAAACGTGCATGACTGGATCACACGAAACTTTTTCTTTCATTTCGAGTTTAACCTCCGAAGTGTTGGTACATTTAAAGATACTAAAGTTCGTCCTGCAAAGACGCTCGAAATTTTACAAGAGAGTTCTTTGAACAACACTATATTGGACATTTAAAACTGAACAGGAAGAATATGCAACATGAAAGAAAAATGGCTTCAGAGAAAGTTGATACAGAAATCGGGTCTTGGGCGAATGCCAGAGTAGCGCGTCATCGACATTTAAGTGAAACCCACTAGTCAATGCAGATGTTATCGATCTCAACGCAGTTACGAGGTCCACGAAATAATGGTCTCAAGCTTGTATTGCATATTCATCAGCGAATCAGTTTCCCCCGGGTACAAGTGTAAACTTCAACCTAAACAAAATTTAAACTACTTGCCCTTGGTAAAGATCACTGACAGTTTAATCTTCCACCTAAGCCTCCTAAATTTGGCAATGACAGGGCAGGTGCAGAGGAACAGGTCGATGTTATCACCTCTTTATCTCTGTAAAAATCAGGTAGATACTAACTGGACGAATTTGTAACACTTTTTAAAGCCTCTTATAGTAGTTCCTGTCGTGAAATACATACCAAATGCATTTTGATTTGACGGATATAAACGAAAAGCACGGCTTAAAAACAAACTCAATTAATTTGAATCCCTTAGGCTGTAATTTCACAATTCAAACAACATCGCAACGCCACCGCCAGCTTCCCTAAGTTAATCCAATTCCATCAAACGGTATACAGTGGCTGTCATTTTGCAGATAATTCATCCGGCCATGTCATTTAACATCCCCCGAAAAAAAATAAAATCATTTGACCATCAAACCATCTCTGTTACTCATCCCAGGTCATCATCATCATCATCATCATCGTCAACATCATCACCACCATGCACACGAGCTTCACATCAAGTGTAGTCTTACATCCCACATGCGAGTATATGGGGGCAGCACATTTCGTATACAATATCGAATCACGTCCGGTGCCGTGAGTTGTTGGCTTATAAAAACCAAACCGTGCATGGAAACGGACGTCTGCAAATTCTGATCATGCCGTGACAAAGATTAAATGGAATTATCTTCAGCATTTTTCTTGCGTTCGTTTGTTCTGATTACTGTTTTCAGATACATGTAGTCAACAGATGCAGATTAAGTTCAAGTGTTTTGCTGTACGTATCTGATTAAGTGTTGCAGCACGTTTGGCGACAAAAGTCACAACAATACAATTCAATCTGTATCTACCAGAGACCTGGGTTATGTGATATATTCGTTTCTTTGTCTTAAAGCTGATTAGTGAGGCAAAGTGGTGTCCAATGTCCGCCAGAAGGTGGATGGAGCAGCTATCGGTAGATGACAGGTATGCAGATGCAGAATAGATCGCTTGGCAGACGTTTAAAATTAGATTTTTCACATGATCTCAAATTTTGAGTGTTGTACTCTACGGTTCTATGCTTATTTATGGATGCAGTGGAAGTTACATGATATTTACAATATGCAAGTGAAAGACCGTCGCTTTTCTCAGAGGTATAACGTGAAGAGGCATCCGAAACTGATCTCACAAATTCATAGACAGGTTTTAGTGGCAGAAACATTAGGGGTTTGGGAACACCTTGTACTGCGGCAAATGAATCATGTTTTGGATTTCATTTTCCGAATTGAAAACAGTCTGAAAAGTGCATATAGCACGGCAATAATTGGAGTATGTCCGTGTGGCGTATTCTTACATAAACAATTCCGCCACTAGTGATTTCAATGCTATTTCACGCTGTGCATTACGTCACAATATAAGTTCGCATATTTCCCAAAAAAAAATATACTCAGAATTAATCATATCATACTATCAAAATAGCACTATAAATTTTGTAGGAACTTTAAAATCCATTACCTATTATATTCTATCGAATTATTATTTTTCATTCCGCATTTTCAAAATACGAAGCGTTTATCAAAACCTATCAGATCATTATAAGTACGAATTACAATTGATCTCTAAAGTAAAACAATTTGCAATAAGCTGCACGGATATATGGTTTTACTTCATCATTTATATGATTTGGCAGCACAGTAACGTTGAAAATCTTTTAAAAAATCTTCGAAAAATCGATTAAAATTGTTTGATGCTACCTTGGAAAACATTCACGATTCAGAAACACTAAAAATTTGACAACTTTCGGCAAAACGTTCGAAAACACAATCAAAAAGTATTTTAATTTGTCGGATCCTTGAGTAAAATAATCAAAATCGAAACTGGAGAGGATCCAACTTGTCCACAAATCAAGTATTTTATTTTATTTATATTTATAAGAGTAAAGTTTGAAGACTTTCGAATATGCATGTTCGAAAATTCGATTCAAAACAATCTGGTGCGGCCTTAACGAAAATAAACCGAATAGAAACTAAATAGTTCCATGCAAGTAAAACATGTTTTTAACACCACCATACATTTTGTCAACTTCCAAAAACTTTCAAAAATACTATCAAAATTTTTTTTTAAACGATCCCCAACTTAAGATTTTTTTATGATTGCACAGTTGACAAGTTTTCGAAAAATCAGCTTCAAAATATCCTCAGCCTCACTTCAAATGTCTCTACTATAGAGCGTCTTAGAAGAAGAAAATATTGAATATTTAAAAAGGTTCTCTTAGGACAAACGAAAGACTGCTCCCTATCATAACGCGCTACGTGTCTACCACGACCTTTTCATCGATTGACGTGCCTTCATCAACGTCACGCTGCACACATCACTTTCTTTGAGCACATTTACCGCTCGCATCGAGGCATAAAATCTCAATTTCGTTTATTCTTTCACAAATAAATTATTAAGCTGCCTCTGTTGTTGTTCTTTTGAAAAGTGATAGTGAAAATGAAAACCACAGTCTAATAGCACCACTTAGTGCTATTAGACGACGACGACGTACGTCCACGGATACGTAAATATAACTCGAAGAGTGATCATTTTTAAGGAATACCAATGAAGATGTTATGGGTATCTGCTGTGGTGGTGGCTAACAGAAGTGTTTCTGTTCTCAACACAAATACTGCGCATATATGAAGTACAAAACAGCGTTTAATGTCATATCGTTTATTGTGTTTGTGTTATTGTTATGGAATATAGCCAAAGAAATAACCTTGAGTGGCGAGTTTTGTTTTATTGGATTCGCTTCTTTAGTGAGACAGTAAATAACGATGTGGTTTTTTGGTCAGCAGAATAATAGGTGCAGACAGATTGATATGGCATGAGGAGGGCGGCCGAAGGGGACGATGGAGGATTCTAGGGAAACAGCCAAAATGTATAGAATGAAGACCGCAATGGGGATTTTGTATATCTTTTGGGTAATTATTTTCTGTTCTAATGTAGGTTTTTTCTTGTTAATAAAACAGGCAGATGGATTAAACTGAGACTAATTGAAAATTAATCTCACTGAAGATCTGTTTTGCCTGTTTGCTTCTATATCTGCAATTAAAAGAACATAAATCAAGACGGGTATACCGACGTCCACTAGGAATACAGATGTAATGCCAAGGTCAGTGGGTTGGATTAATATGGATGGAGTGATATTCTTGCGAATTATATAGGCGTTGTTGTAGGGTATCCGAAGATCATCTCCAACTCGAAATCAAATTGCACCAAGTATAGAATTTGCTTGCGTACACCTACTTTTGATCAAATTGTTTGTCTGTTTATAAGTGGATTTGCATTTGTTAAGGTTTCACGTTAAAGGTGCCCGGTGGAACTCTCAGATATAAAACATGGCTTAATTAAGAACCATTAACTTTTCATTTCCTCGCAATCGGCCAATTTACTCAAAACATATTCGAATTTTCTCACAGTGGGCATATTTTATTGGTAATCACCCTGTAGTACCATTCATCTTTTACATCTTCGATGGTATATGCAATTTTAAAAACATTATTAATTTGACTTTAACAGCCAACAACAGTCTTAAATATAACCAGCACTCTGCCCAATTTAGTTCTCAGTATAAACTAACTCTAACTGTATAAAATGTTTGTTCTTATCTCTAAGCCAAAGAGAGACCTCCATTTGCAAAGCTTTTACAGCAGCACAACTTACCCGTAAAAACAATCGTACATTTCCCACTCACAGTCACAACCGAACGATTTCAAAGTCAAACGTTTGAATTTATCTCTTTAGGTCAAGATAAGATTAAACTATACTATACCACGAGTAGCAACAACCAAATGCGTGTTGTCTATACGAAATACTCCACTTTAAAGTAAACACTATAGCGAGCTAGCTTCTCGCACATTCCTCTCGTCCATTCTTGGGTATCTCGTGTGTAGGGAAAAATAAAATATTTATACAATACGTAACACTGAAACCAAAATCTATTGCTCAGTTATATCTGGTCATTCAAACGCAAAAGCATCTTCCACACATTTTAGACGTTTCGGCAAATTCTATACTCGTTCTTTATCTTCTCGGCATATTGTTTACATCGAGAAAGATGCGCATTTTTGAATATTTGAACGCGCATTTGAACAAAACAATAATTTTCTGACCCTTGGTTCGAGGTTCTTTCAATACTGGCACTTTTCTGTTGTGTGTTCTTCTCCCTTGACATTGTTTTTAATTGTTTTGTCATTTAGACAAGGGGTACAGTGTCCCGCTTAAATCTGACTGCGATAAGCTTCTTCTAAGAGTATCTACATACTTCTAAAAGACGACATAATGAACGGGTATTAGCTATGTGAAGCTACTGAGTGGGTCTTAGAATGAAGCGTTTGATGTACGCGTTTGGGGTTATGTGTGCACTTCTGCTTGAGGAGATTTGAATTATCGTTATGAAGATGTGATTTGTTGGTAAATTGATTTATTTATGGTTACACGACGGAATGATGATTGCTCGTAATGAATGACGTGTGCCCGGAGGTCTGGCAGTAAGGCTGCGTGTGGTATCCACAAATTGTTATAGGTTTGCCACATCTCTGCATCGCAAAGCAACAAGTCCAATGCTTAACTTATATTCACTAGTAAGAATTGCACATATTTTGCAGGTGTAGAGTTAGGCTCGTGTCGCCTGCTGTGGTAGGTCTCATGAGCTCATAGCAGAAAGCTGCTGCTACTATTTAATGTGTATTGCGACAAGTGTGACACATTTCTGAAATACAGAGCTACAACTCGATTACTGAGAATACTTGAAAGAAGGTACATTTTTTTACAGCTGTTGTTGTAAAAGACTGCTGAAGGTCTTAAGTTTATTGCGATAATACTTTTGAGCAGAAAGCTACAACTACTTGTAGTACGGCGTGCGTTTCACAGGTGTAGCAAACTTAAATAACTCAAAGCTCCAATTCAATTAAGTGTTTCATTTATAGTTACATGGTATTTTTGTTGCTCCTATCGTCTGACGAATGATCAATACAAAAATGTAGTAAAACATATGAATTATTACAATGCTAATGCCGAGCCTATATCAACTTCTTAAAATTGTAAATATACAAGGTTTTCATACTTAGAAATCAGAATAGAAATCTACAACCACTTGTAGTACATGTGTATACCACAAATGAAGAATATTTTTTTAATTGTAAGTGTAATACATGGCTACACACATCCAATGCTGAGCCTCCATTTTCTTGTAAGAAATTCAGTTATTTCACAGGTTTTTCTAGATTTGTAGTCCGTTGTTGTGATGCAGTTTTGTAGTTTAGTGCGATGTGGTGATGTGCTCATAAAACTTCTTGTAGTACCCATGAATAACTTCACATTTATTATTTTCCTGATTTCGTGGTCTTGTATACATTTTAGAACATTGAGGCGATGAATTTTTGGGCGGAAAATATAACAGAAGCTACAAAACATTTTCTGTTGCTTCTGAACACGATTCGTTTATTCGTCAATTTGCAAATGGTCCGTTGATGAAGCAAGGCGTACGTTTTTGCGTTTGTTGTAAGTTCTCACATTTTATTCACCATTAGCACAATTATACGTTTGCTTGCAGAGATGACGATGCCGCACCCAGACAGTGAAAAAGTTAAGGACGTTCGATGGAAGATTTGTTTACCGAACATTTCGTTCTATAGCTCGCTCATGTGGATATGTAGCCATCGATATTGGCTTTGAAAATCAACAGAGTATGCTGTGAATAATAAAGCTTCCAAGATCACAACCAAATATTTTTATATTTAGCTTTAGAACGGCTTTCTATGGCAAAGCATTGCGTACACAAGTCTGGCAACAATATTTAGTTTGAATTGACCATTCGAACATCAGAATTGCGACATCCAAACACGTCACTCGAACTGGCTGCTGATTCACAATTTCTTCCTCAACTGATGGCTATCCATTACCAATTAAGAAAACATTTAAATTCACTTAAAAATTTGCATTCCTTTTAATTGCACCGAAATAAAATAAGACACACACACAAAATTCTTTCTGTCCATGTCTGTCAACCGAAAAAAAGTTTAATTTATTGCAAGCCACTTTTTGCTGTGTATTTCGTCAAGCGGCGAAAACCATTGCGCCGCAGCAAGTTGTCTCATATAAATTCCATAATCTAAAAGAAATTCAGCTTATCTGCAATTTTGAATAATTACTTTATCTCCATTTTGAGCAAATTATCGCTCATTCCTCTGGCTATATAGAGATGGCGGCGAGACTGATCGCATTTTATGCTCACATGGCAATGACACTGAGCTGCAAATGACGCGCGACAACTTATGACTAAGACCTTACCACCAAGCAGTGGACAGTAGCCTTATTTTTGAGTGATTAATCTGTGCATGCGGTGGGCGGATAATTATGACCCCCCTTTGTCTTAAGGCCGCACAAAAGGTGTCTCTGTTCAAAAATTAATATTCCATAAAGAAACTTCGGATGGCACCGATTCGCACACTTGTCTCAGTGGGTAATTAAAAATGAAACAAAGCCAACTACCGCCCTGACCCTCGAGATGACAAAAAAATGCATTAGCACGACACCGCGCTGTCACAAATAGCTCATACTTCAGGTTGAAGTATAACATCATTATAATGAGTTCGGTATCTGGAACCGAAACAAGCCCAGATGACATCATGACAGAAGGAACAAAAAAATCGCTAAAATTGTATTTAACGAGAATGAAATGTATTTGGCCGATAGAGCCCATTGTCACCGATTTGTCCAGCTTGTGCACTCCACCTCACCCTATATAGATAGATTGTCGTAAAACATCCACAAACACAGGGGCACAAAGATAAAATTAACTTTTTTTGACAAAAGAACGACGTACAGCACACCACAGAGTGGCTTTTCAGCTTTTCAGTTCAGCCACCACCCACCAACACACATTCCTATCGCGCAACCACACAGAGATACTTCGTAAATTAGCTGACTTGTTGTCCATCCGTCCATTCGTCTGATGACGATTTAACTGCAACCTTGAGAGTGAAGAATACAGAATACATTTTTCATTTGTTAAGCACTTCTAACATTCTATAGATACAAAAGTATCTATAGAGTTGGTTTTTTTTTCTGTTTTTTTTTTTTTTTTTTGTTTGGCGAGAGTACCAATCCATCCACATATGCATTCAATCAGCGGCGCCTTTTATTTTGCTTTTGTAATTCACACACTACACGTACTGAACACTCTCTGCCCCCAAAGTCATTAGAAACGAGGATGAGAAGAAGAAGCAGCAGCAGCAGCAGCCACAGTAGATGGCCACCAAACTTGGTGTGGCATATGTGCCTTTGTGTATCTTTTTAGTGCATTGTTTGATTTTGTGGAGCTTTTCCAGCTTCGCGAATGTGAGAAACAAATACTAATCAATGATCCACACGCGCATTATGCAATCTCTGATGGATGGACTGGTGCTGTACTGTGCATTGCTCACCCGCCGACCGACCGCCAAATGACTTATAAGTGCAATGCGCATCTGGGGTAAATTTAGAGCGGTCGCAAAATTTCTTCCATGTTCTCTGGCTTCGTTTAATAATTTTGCATTCTTGTGCAGTTACGAGCGAGTATGTCTCGACTCGGCGGAGGCAACCATAGCCATTGGATATATAGATAAGAAGCAGGCATTATTATTTGCAGATTGTAGCGAAAATACACATTCGCTGGCACGCCGCGCCGGTCGCCACTTTGTACCTATTGACCTAAATTTGCCTTCCAAACTAGAGTACAGTGAATGTACACAGCACACTAACAGAGACGAACGCGATCGCATAATATGTAGTTGAGAAAAGCAGATGTGGCTGAGAAAAGTTTGCAAAGTGATTAGAAAATTGAAGGGAAAACTGGGCGGATCTCGCCAGTTGTGGTTAGTTTTTGGTTTTAGAACTTTGTTTTGAGGGGCTTTGCGTTACAGCGTTTATCAGTATTTGTTTTATATGGCACTTCAATAGACTCAATTTAGATTTATGAATCTCATCAAGCGATGACCGAGAAGTTCCGTTTTCAGGCTCAACCTGTATGGTGTAGGTAGCTTACAATGCACCGTCGGCGTCGTGCCGGATTGTCCTAACATCACGATTGACGAAATGTTGTCGTAATCTTCTTAAGAGCGATTTTAATATTAGGGGCCCTATGTTGGGCGCCATTTTTTCCACAGACTTGATATTTGTTTAGCGATTATCTAGTTTTCAATCGATCGAACGTCACTGATTTTTGCTGTATATTAAATATCCCATTTGGTCCATACATAACTTAGTGCTATTCGATTAAGCAACCATTTTTGACTGATTCTGTAATTTCACTTCATCCCTATTTTAAAGACTTAGTTAGAAATTTTAAATCAAGACTAAGCTTCCATACATTCAACAACAAATAAAAATATATTGTAAAGAGATTTTTGACTTACCATTTTAATGATTTTAGTTCTCATTGACACATTTGATGTTCTCTTTTGACACATTTGAGATTTATAGGATTCTGAGTTTAAAAAGTTGAAATCTGCAAGAAAATAAGACGAGGAATAAAATGTTTAGCTGAAACGTCTCATTGAAGAAAAAGAATAAAATACTTTTGACATATGATGTTTATTCAAAATTTCATGAATATAACTACTATAAGTGTCAATTTTTTGTCAAGTCGGAGAGCAAGTTGAGGCGACGTCAGTTAAAGGAGTAAACAAAATCCCAGACAACAACCAGATATTACATACATATATATTTCACATACCGCTGCAATGTCATGTTACAGAAAATTGTTGAGATAGGATATTTCGACGAACATCGGCCTGGAATGTCCGTACATCTTACAAAGACGGAAAGAGATACGACTGGCCATTTTATTTGAGAACGTAGTTCTTATTTCCGAAATTTAACAGATACTTCCCAAACTTTAGAGCATACTCGCCACAACATCTTCATGCTACAAGAAGCCGATGTAACAACGTCCCTAACCTTGACAAGCTGTAGCAGTCCGCGCCATGTTACACAAAACCCACCCCAAATATAAATCCATCTGTCAGCTTTCTAAGAATATGTTTTTTTTTTTTCCACCGAAAACGAGACAAAACCCCATAAAAAGAAAAATTAAATAAACGACTCGTACTGCAGCCAACATTGAGGCGAATCACAAGACTACACGAAGATGAATTCCATCAAAGATATTGTTGAGAGGACTACTTCCTTCCTGTGGCCATTTCAAAGAACATACACACAAGACAATACAATGAAAAGTCCAAGGGCATAACCATCCATCCGTCTGTATATCCAACGCCCACCACACCTACCATCGTCGTCATCCGTCAAGTAGCCGATATCTCATCAAATTGTTTAAGCCAACCACTTTCTGAGATGGTGTTCGGCCTTGCTTTTGGCGAAACTTGGCAAGTATCCTTAAAAATTCTTCTTCTGTTGAAAAAATGAAAATATCTGAAGTGATTTACTATCAAACGGCAGCACCTACTCCTCTTGTGTTTATAATGCCGGGTTAGACAGCAACCCTGGATGTATAGTTGCAGTCCCCCAACCGACAAAACGAATAAAAAAAAATGTAAAGCATTTCGAAAGTGAAAGATACTCAAATGCTGCAAGTTATACAAACAACCAGGATGGCGTCAATCGGAGTATGACCTCTATATTTCGCTTTGACATCATGGAGAAGGAGATACATCTATCTCTGACCTAGTCGCGTCAAATTTGACCAAAGACTATGTACGCGCAGTGTATTTTGAAATTTAAAGACCGACTGCGTGCGTTTTTGACAAAGGAAAAAAGGCATTTTGAATATTTTATGCTTGTGGCTCCCGATTCTGATGTGCATCTCTAACGAATTCCTTTTGGCAGGAGGAGAGCACAACACGACTACGGTTAGGGTATGTGCCAGTGTCAACGATTTGTTTAGCGTTGACTCTTGGCTGTTGGTGCGCGCCTCAAACGACACAACGCATTCATGGCTTAAACATTATACGTCAAGGTGGCTTTGGCGGCGGCGTGTCAAATTGCATGCGCTTGTCCTGAAAGAAAGGAATGTTTAACAGCCAACGAATTAAACAAAAACAAAAATACTAATGTTAAGTGAGAGAGCATAAAAACGACGAACGATACAACCGAATATTATACAACAGTTCTACACCAAAGGGCAATTTGAATATTTAAATGTGCCCGGGGAGACCGATTGTGTGGTGGTGTTGCTGCGGTGACAACGACGTCGATGATGGTGGTGGTGGTGGTGGTAGTGGTGGGTTGTTTTGGCTCTTTGCGCGCTTGTCCCGCTTTTATGGGACGCCTATTTGTAGGGGCTTTTCTCTGTACTGTGCTCTGTATCGTGTTTCGGTTATCGGTTTATTTTCGGGGCGCCTTTGCTAAATGAGACCAAGAACCGATTGTTGATTCAATGAGTGATGTGCATAGTTTGCTTGTAGTTGACCTAATGACCTCGGAATTTATATTCTCTTTCTGTCTTCTTTTTTTTTGTGAGTTTTGGACGAGAATATAAATGTGTATAAATTAATAAATTTCGGTCGAAGGGTTCAAAGAGTTATTAGGCCTGTCGAATGACAAAGAAGACAAGATGAGAGAAGTATAAGAACTTATCGACGTTTAGATTAAAAGGAAGATTACAGCCGATTTAGGGCTTTGTAGTGCCAGCTTTAAAAATGGAATTTTTTTATGTCTACTTGATAATCTCATTTTTCACTTACCAAGCAAAACTCAAAACTGCTGCGGCTGAGGTCTGTGTTCGAATAAATGACAGAGAAGGTTCACGCATTTGATAAAATTGTTCTAACTTGTGCTTAAATTTGGTAATAAAATTAAATTTTTGATATAGTTATTTGCAATGCAGTGGCAACTCTCCAGTGGGCCTTCGTCAAAGCTTTAAAGTGTTGCCACTTTTTATGTTCAACACTTTTTAAAGTATTTATTGCGATTGGGCACAACTCATCTACAGAAACCACTTCAATACTCATAACAACTTCATTAAGTTGTTCTTATTGTTCTAAATTGTGCCGTTTTAGCTGTGGATACTCGTATCATTTTCCAGAACGAGTAAAAGAAATAAAAGTCAGGCCGAATTGATCGGTATTTAGAATTAAAAAAGAGTCATACCTCTACTATTCCATATCAATAACACCAACTAGACCATTCAATATCATTACTTACCTCTGACTCATTCCACATATAATGCATGGTACATCATAGAATATCAATTATTACATCATAACTCAATTTCCACATAATTCTCTGGTCGATGTAAAATTATCCACAAATTACAATAAAAACCACCGCCACCTGGCGCATGCATCATTGCCAAATGTCATTAAAAATAAACCAACACCCTAAGCACTCACGTTGACGTTCATAGTGTCAACCACAAGACCAAGCAACTACGTATTTAATATACATATGCTATATAGTAAAAGCGAACCACTAAAGTGTACATTAAATTGTTTTCTAATAAAAAATTCAATCTAGAAACCATAAAAACCACAAAAAAGTTCAGCGGTGTCATTACCAAAAGACTTGACAGTGCGCGCCAAATGACAGACTGCCTATATAGTTATAACAGTGCGACAATCTGACACTGGTTAGCTGTCATTAGGCGCGTTCGTTGTAGTTCGACGCTTTACCAGCAGCAAGTTCAAGTGCCAATTTCTCAAGGTGCAAGGAAAAATCGTCTTGAGAATAATTATTATTATATTCGATTGTGAGTTGTGTGGAACGTAACGTCGTCACAAGTTTGTGTACGAATGTACTTCATGCAAACAGCAAATGTATTATTGGCAACCTTGCGCATGGTTAATGAAGAACAACACTCTATAAAACAAATGACAGATATTCGTAGTGGTTAAGGAGGAGTGTGGAAAAGTACCCTGGGCATTGTGGATTGAATAACTTTAAGCCCTGACCAATACTTTTTTTTTTGCTACAAACCTAAAATGCGAATCGCGCAGTTTAAAATGAAATCAATTGCGTTGTAAATATGAATTGCGAATTGTTCCTTCTTCCGACAGGCAGTGATTGCATTTGCTCATTGAAAACGGAATATGAATCAGCCTTGAGCATTAGTAATTTATTTCTATTAAGCTATGGGACTAATTTTAAAATCAAAGCATACACACCAGCGTTGCCACAAAGAAAAAAATATTGAGGGGCAGGAAAACTTAAAAAAAAAAAAATTAAAAAAGCTATAAGACAACACTAAAGTGGCAGGCACAAGACAAAAAAATACGAAATCAAATTATTATGACGGGAAAAAACGGAAATGAAACGTAAGTCAGAATGAATGAATTCAGCGTCGCTTTCAATATGTGCACTTGTTTATGGAGGAAACACATTCCTAATTTTTGTGATGAAATAAGAAATTGTGCATTTTAGAAAATTTTGTTTAAGAAATGCAAAAAATAAGATATGTGGGCCATTTCTTGTTGGCCCCGGGCAAGGGCCAAAATAAAAAACAGAGCACCAAATGGCCCGATCGGACTCGCGGATACACACCCCATTACCACGTGGAGAATATTGTACCTGCAATGTGACTGTACTTTGAAAGTGGTGCCAAACAACAGGAAAGTTACTAAGTTTTCGAGAGCGGAAAAACCAAGGAGAAAGAAACAATAATATGACGCGACGCCTTCATCTTTAAGCTCGCATAATCCACGCCCGTGAATTTCCACATCGTTCCAGGGGAATTTCGCAATGGATTCACCTTCGTTTTCGCAGTTTTTGTTTTTCACGTGGATTTTGGCGATTCGCAGCAATTTTTTCCACAGCTATTCGACGTGACATTTAAAATATCACAAATAACGTGTTGGTGCCGCATAGGATTCTCAGGTGAACTCGTCCACGAACGAAATAGTCTTCCGCGAAAGTTTAAGCGAACGAATTGACAAACGCCTGTTATGTATTCCAGGCAACTGGGAACTATCGGAAACCAATCAGTCTTAAATTGACAAAACGTATGCGGTCTGGATTATCTGGGGTCGCAACTGACTGGATTATAGTGTAAATTAGATCAAGTATTTGGAACAGGACTGTAAATTTGATAGTTGGATATACCTGCGGACCTGATTGTGACTTCTCTACTACTATGATGAATGTAAGTTGGGAGCCCAGTATTAGAAAAAACAGGAAATATAAGGCGTTTAAAGAAAATTGAGAGCCTTCCTTTAATGGGCTTATATAGCTTGCAATAGTCCCTTTTATGTATTATTGACAAGGTGATTCAAAGCTTTGTAAAATCTCTTGTGGATAGAGCAGAGTAAAGTTTTCCTTGGGCGACCCATGCCTTCCTCGATCTGCACCAGTTCCATACTGTGGTTTCATTGAAATGCGGCCTGGAGCACGTACCTACAACTGGCGCAGCGTAAGCCTACTTTCAACCTCAGTGTAAAGAATACGGACTGTTGGAAAGATCAACAAAATGTTTACTCAAACCTCCTGGCTTTCTTCGAGACCTCTTTTAACATCTTTTCGCTCCAATTGCCATTATTGTCTCGTGTTAAATTGACAACACCACCACGTTGCTTCTGTTAGTGCGATCGTCACCATCATCACCATCACACATCAGCGAGTGTTTAAACATTGTTGGCCCAATTAGGATCACCTGTGTCATCGCAACATCCATAGCTGGTGAACTCAATAAAACAATTTTTGTTTTGTCTCTGTTCAATTCTTTACTTTTGTTTTCATTTCATGGTCTTTTCCGAAAACAGGGAGAGTCTTGTTTTCAGCCTCATTGTTGTTTCTTCTCTTGTTAACTTTAAATTAAATGTCGACTGTGTGTACCTGTCTGTCTTAAAAGGTGATAATGGCAACGACAATAAAACATTTTATTGTTAAGAGACAACAAATTTTCACTTTTGACTCTTGACTCTGCCTTGCAGATGTTCAAGTGCATTGCAGACCAAAACGACAGACGCCAAAAAAAGGGCGGAAGCTTAAAGTGAAAATGTTTCAAGACCCTCTGTACACACAATTGAAATTTCATTTCGCTTTTTGTCGGCTGAATTGTTTTACTTTTATTTCTGTCATCACAATTGGTAATGAATAGCATCGGGCGGATCGTGAGTATAAAAACAAAATCGTTTTGTTTATATTACCGCAACAAGCGTCGTAAAAGAACTATTACTATACCTCGAAGGATCTTCGGTGGTTCTTCAACAGTTCGTGGTGGGGCCTTTAAAAAAACAAAGAAATGTACATGTGGGCGAGGAAGATAGCAGAATATAAAATCCGTTCGGCACTTAAATCCAAGGTGGGGAATTCATCCGAGAAAATGACAACAAACGGACGCGAGGAGACGCGCTTGCTCCTACGTTTTTGGGGTCACCACCATCAATGGTAGCTTAACATAATTCCATTTTATCCGAACCAACTGGGAGTGGTTTGACATAGTGTGCAGCACTGTCACAATGGCGGTGGTCGTTGATTTTTTTTTTTTTTTGGGAATGATGACAACGATGACGAAGACGACAACAGAGATGATGATGACAAAAGTCGTGACAGTGTAATTGAATTATTATGATTTTCTTCTTTATTTGCTTGGTACTTTTTGTAAGAGATGAATGAGGGCAGAAATCATCATAACCATTCATACAGCACCCAAAAACCATCATCACTATTATGGCGCGTCGCAAAAATCCTGCGAGCTGCCACGATGAAGATGATGATGATTATGACGGACGTGTACACCGAGCCTATGTGGCTTAATTTCGGTTCCCTATTGTGTGTTTGTGTGTTTGTGCGTAGAGCTGCGGATGTAGAAAGCTAAATGACAGCTTGGTGGTGGCACTTTTACTTTCTCTCAAACGTTCAGGAATTTTTAATTCAATTCTAGGGTTTCATTGTTTCTTTTTTTTTCTATTGGAGATTTAAAGAAAATACGACGGGATTATGACTACTGTCCAGAGACAGAAAGCTGGGTGGGGAATTTTATTTGCTTTGTTTCTCTTCTGCTAGGGGATGAGGTATGGCAGGCGGAAAGACCTTGAAGGGATTTGTGCCGTTTCATTTGACCGTAAGCTAACTGATGCTGGGTGAGAGATTGTATGATAGATATGACAAAGGTGCTTTGGGAATGATTTTAAAGCGGTTGAGGGTGGACTCCAACGGTCATTTGACTTAAGGAAATAACGAATTGGTCCTTGTATATAAAGGCAGGTAACATTGAATGATATTTGGAATTATTATTCATTAGACCTATTCAAAGGTCAGTACCAAAGAATAATCTGTTACAGCAAACCGTATTTTGAACAATTCTACAATCCGGTGAAGAAGGAACACTTCCTTAGCTTTGGGAAAGAAATTTCAACGCATGCAATTGTAACTTACGTTCCACAAAACTACTGACTGCGCGTACTATTGCCTGGGAATTGACAAAAATGTCAAACGCGCAAACAAATGAGCAAAATGTCAAACCAAAATATGTATATTAAAAAAAAAACAGTTAAAAATTACCTTTTTTGCAAACGTAAAATTATTAAAAATTTGCTAAGAAAATTGGAAAAAAATGAGAAAAAAATACATTTCCACTCTTCTCATTTTTTCGTAAATTTCTACTTGCCGAGTTTCGACTTACTGAAAAATGAAAACTGACGACTATGCGACAGCTCAAAGGTTTGACAAGCAAAACTCTTTTTATTTTCGTCTTCAACGATGTCAGAGGAAGAAGTTGTAATTGAATGTTCTCCTAGAATATATCAGCGCATTCAAAATGTTAAGTTTAATAGGTATTTAGCTTATAAAAAACTCAATTACAACTTATTTTGTAGATGCTGCATTTTACGATAATGTCAAAATGACATTTCTTAAACTTTTTGTAAGAAAACCGGTCAGGTACTTCTCTTAAAATTGAGAGATTTCTCTATCGATTTTTGATATTTGACGTTTTTCATTTATCTATGCTGACAGTACACGAACGAACCTATTGTGGTAACTACAAGCAAACAAAATACAAAACCAACTTGGACAAGTTACACATTACAGAGTGCGTTCTACGTTTTTTGTCGATTTTGTTTAGATGTCCATTTGCTATGAATGTCGTTTGATGGTTTAGATTTGACATTCGTGGAATAAGGTCGATGATAACTTTCTGTCGGAATTTAAACGCCACAATACTCGTAACGCGGTGAAGCTCTTTAATAATAAACTTCTATCGACCACTTTTCACGACTGTCAAGCTTAAAGTCACACAATATAGACCTGAAAATAAACCGCACTCGCAAACTGTCATTAAAAAGAGTTAAATATTTCTTCTTTTTTTTTTCTTAATACAGTGAAGGCTCAGAGACGGTGACAGAGAGATATTGTCCATCTAAGGGAATAACAAGTTTATTGTTAATTTGCAGTTCCCTTGAGATATGTTTCCAGAAACCGAGTTAAATAAATAAATAAATAGTTGGCACAACAAGCCCGTAGCGACCCTAGGCCCAGCTTCTCACAACAATTCGTCTTGTAAGAGTTTTTAATTTTCAGGTCGAATGCAAGGGATCTACAATTTAATCCCGAGTCCAAACGGCCAATTGAGAAGCTTGAAAAGACGTTCAGGAGTGGAAAAAAAAACCTTATGTAGGAATTTGGGTTTTTTCGGGGTCCAGAAACCGAGTTCCAAAGTATAAAACTGCGGCAGCCAAAGAGGTTGTTTAGAAGTCATATACTTGTCGTTAAACACCTAACCTTCGAAATTCGATATTATCGAAGGTTGCTGATAAAGCTCGTATTTACAAGAAAAATAAATGGAAAGGAGTGCCGACAATACTACACGGCCGCAGTTGCGATTGTAAGTGATGTCCCGAATTTGTATATTTCAGGAATTCGCATCTCTGCTCTATGACTGTGGCGATTTGCGCCTTCACAGAAAGTTTTGACAATAGAAATGAAACCCGAGACCAAAACTGCGACCCAACTTCATGCCGGTGCACAAAAACCTATTGTTGTTCTTCTTCCTATTTCGGTCCCTTTTTTTCAAACATCTGTATAAATCGCTTCCAATCGATAAAGCCTACAATGGAATCTGCATTATATCCTCTCAAAAATGCGACCGCTACATTCCCATAAGTACGAACATGATTTATTCACACTACATCGATGTCCATCACGAGGTGCGGTGTTTTTCTCGCTTATTAATAAAAATGTTATAATTTATTTGACCATGAAAAATTGCATGCATATAGCACTTGGCGGGCCTTAAACGCAACCAACAAACGACCACCACCACCAAGTGTCACCCATCTCCAGCTAAAATGTCCTCACGCCCACCCAATACCCCCCTCGCTGCCACACTGTGCTGTGTAAAAAATAACAAGTGAATTACAATAATATCTCCACTCATATGATGTTAATTAAAATATGCGCCAACAGCAGCCATGCATATGATATGATAATAGTAATAGTATCTACGAGTACAATGCCATTAACAGGAGACTCACCCACTGGACACCCCCGGCCACCCTCTGTCACTCGCTACATCGGCTAAACATTTTTCGTGTCTCACCGCCGTCGATATGCAGCGGCAACAGTTTGTTGTGTGCAAACAGACGAGCGTGTAATTGATATTCATAGCGAGTTGAATATACATATGGCTCAGGCCTGTCATATGAAATAGGTATCCGCGAACCGCGAGCTCTTCAAGTCCATGTAGTACGAGGAGCAGAATGTTTGCTGTGTTGTCGCATTTCGTAACAACAACCTAAATTCGTTTCTTTTCGTGTGTTCCGGAGATGATGATCTACTGCACACAGTATCTATACATCTTTTCGTTTGAAGATGCGGCTTCCTGTTCTCGTTTCGTACTATTTTTGGGGGAAAATTTTCACCCGGAATTTGGGTTTTATTTTCTTTTGTCAGTGAACGCTGTTTGTGTTTTGGGTGTCACAGATGATTGTGACACACTATTTGCCAAAGTATTGTCTTGCAATGGCCATGAATCATCTGGAGCAAGTTTGTTGAAACAAGTGTTTTGGCAATGATCTCAGACTTACGGCGAATTTACAGGAATTGTATCTATTGCCTGCCTTCGTTGTACATTTGACACAAAACCTAGAACGTCCGCAAGTGGATATTCATTGGGAAGAGGTATCCGGTTCTCAGAGAACAAAGAAAATGTCTGAAGATCGCGTGATTGTTTTTTCTGTTTGAGTCGATGCAGATTTGTCAATTTTGACCCGAAGGTGTTCGAAGTTTCGCTACCCAACTTCATTCAATATCGTTGGCAAATATAATGACCCATTAACCATGTCAAAGTTGTCTTGTAGACCGCAAAAAGAGAGCTTTCAATTTCAATTCATTTACCACAAAAAAAAGTTCAGAGACGAAGATGTGACAACAGAACTAGAGACCAACATTGACATGTACATAGGTATACCCATTTAACTAGATCAGAGCTATTTTCCAGCTATTGCTAGGTCTCTGAGTGAATAGGTCATCCTATAAAGAAACTTGATGACTGCACAGTAGGCGAACACAATGTTTACCATACAGCAATTGTTTTCAATTTAATTTTTTAAGAAAATTGCTCTCCTCCGAAAACCTAAAATGCATATACCCCAACCTTATGTGTTCGTTTGTTTTTCATTACGACGTTAAAACCTCCCTCGCATGATCAAATTTGAAGCAGCACATCTTTTACGTTAATACCCACACTAATCCTCCTCGTGTCGCGAACATTAAAAACCAGAATCTCTGATGTTCACTGCTTGTTGCAGCTTTTTTTTTACTATCCACTCCTTGCGGTGTATACTACAGAAAGACGTCGTTCTTGTTCGTCTCGTTATATACTCATCTGTAAATCAAATTTACGAGACATTAATGCGAACATTTTTTATTGACCGATTTCGTAATGGCAATTATTTTCCGCAATGAATTTTCTGTTTTTGATGACCCTACTGGGTGTCAATCGGAATCCTTTTTTTATTGTTTCTTACAAGCGACGATAATAAACCGTATATACTTGTGCACTTGAACTTGAATACACTTTCATCTTGATGACATTGATATAATGGTTCATTTTGTTGGGTATGTAAAATGGAGGAATCCTGTCAGCGGTTGATCATTAGTGTGCATCTGATTTCTCAGTAGGAAGAACTGATTCTTGACGTGGGGAAATTTTCTGAAATTATTACTCCTGCATGTAAAGCGCCAAGTTTTGGAAAGGATTTCGACTCGCTTTTAGTTCGCGAAGAGTTCCTCAAAAACATAAATTCAATTTGCCGCGAAATAGTCTAAGAATACATGGCGATATAGGTTTCGTAAGAAATAATTGACGTCGAAGTGAAGGAGGAATCGCCGGCGATTTACCAAAGAACTTAATGCGAATATGAACACGCTTAATATTTTACAAGCAAGTGTAAGCACTTTTTAGTATCTTCATATCCACGTAGCTATTTGCTCAGTGCAAAAGTGAAACAATAATGTAAACGATATAAGCTTAATTTGAAAGAATCGTCAAGAAAAGTGCAGCCAAGTTTACTTAAGAATTCCCTTTGTTCTTATTGTTCCTCGCCAAATAAAAATTGAATTGAACTTAAAATAGAAAGCCGAAAATGCGCGCAGTTTGTGGCTCTGTGCTGAATAACATGCTGAATTACATTAAAGGTACTTTTGAGATTTTGTAAGCCATGGATCGCGATGACAGATCCGTGTTTAATACTAAATCTCGTGATCTATTTTTGCGAATCTAGCCGAATCTAGCTAAGTCTCGTACAAGTTCGCAAATATCGTCAGTGGGAACAGTTATTAGATCAAAGACTAAGTCGTTCAAATGAACTGTCATTAAGGTACGATTACACGGCCATTTTTTGAACAAAATTCATCACATTTGGTCTGGCATTTTCCTAGCTGAAAATGTTATCCCAAAAATGGCGATCACACACAATGACATTTAAATGACAGGTTTTGACGTCAAAGCGCCATTTAAATCACGCAAACAAATGGTCGTGTAATCGTAGCTTTAAGGGCACTTGAATTAAGACCAAATTTTTACACAATTTTCATTTCAAGCATTTAGATTATTGGTTTTCCATGACAGTAATCAAATTAGACGTCATATCTCTCGACCAAATGTTGTACTATGTATATAAGCGCACATGCTAATGAATCAGCTGATCTGTCAAACTCAAAGAGAACACTGTTTGACGTGATAGCTTTGTTTTGTTATATATTTTTGTTTGCTTTGTGTAAATATTCGAGCTACAATTGGTTGACTTAATTACTCAAGAACGTGACAAATGCGTTGCGAATTTCCTTTTATTTTTTTTAATTTCAAATAGTGTAAAATTCTTAAAGTTATGTATAGCAACACAATCGACAGGTAAAACCGCATGTGGTAAAGGCACGTTCGAGAATTTTTATCACCCAACTTGTGCGAAACAATAAAAAATAAAATACAAAACAATTTCAGTTTAATAATTTAATCTTCTGCTTTTGCTTATCGAATTGTGCATTTCTATGAAATCGAGCTTTAGGTACACAATTTATTAGTCCATTCCGTACCTTTATGCACACGCTTCATGAGTCATTTGCGAGACCTTTACATATTTTGGGTGCACTTCTACGTGTGGGCTTTGGAGGTGAGATCATAAGGTCTGGACATGTATTTTTTTTTGACTAATTATAAATTCCAGACAGTTTTGGAGTGTCCGTAGTAATCAAAGAGTGACTCACGGAATTCGATTACATTTTGGGAGATCGAAGATCTCAATGGTCAGTGGAAAAGATTTTGTTTCTTTTTAAAATGGGTGCGCTACCATTCGTTTTCTACGAAGTGATGTGACATTGACATATGGGGACAAAACAATGGTTTTCATAAACCAACGAACGTGATCGTTGATGAGTTGTTTGTTTTAACGTTGGCAGGATTGTTTTATACAAATGATTTGAGCAAGTCAGAGAGTAGTTACTTACTCAGCGGTGGGTTTCCCTTCTTTATGGGGAACACACAAATGCAACTGTTTGTGGAAAGATAATCTTCCTTCCAATTAGGGAGCGCAGCAAGAAACTGTCAGTCTGCCCAATAGAATTCATAGATTCAAGAATTCATAAGGTTGGTTCTTACACTAAAAAATGTCCAAGATGTTTCAAGTTTCAACACAGTGAACTCGAATCTTGGAATAGCGCTTTTCATTGGCCGCAAAGTAACACGAGGAAGATATATGTAAGGCCAATTTCCGCTGCACAACAATTTGGCATAAAAAAATATAGAACACAGCTGTCAATGTAAATAAAAGAGCATGGCACGTAGCTATCATACCGCTTTCGTTTCTCAAAGTTAGTTGTGTAGTGGAAAACGCGGACGCGTGCCTAACCTAAGCCACACTCCCAGACGATGATATTATCTCAGAAAATAAGTGAGAAATGATTTCAATATAACAAGTCAACTGAGCAGTAGGGTCTTTTCAGGAAAGGCATATGAGACTCTTCAAAAGGCTCTCAGTCCTGCTTTTTGGCACAGATATATGAAGGTAAGCAAAGGCCGTTTTTGGTTTGGGTTGAACTTAAAAAAAAAAAAATTCAACAGCCATCTCTAAGAGGGAAATCAAAACTGCAGATGGACATTATCGTTCCGGAGCGAATAGTATTCGATTTAGGCCCGAAAAGGCCGTCCACGTATTAGACGTTGGTTTTCTATGTTAGGTTCATCAGTTTATTTATTGTTATAAGTACCGAGTCAACAAATTTTCACAAAATTCAATTAAATGCAGAATCGACTATAAAACAATACTGTGCACTGTGCTAGTTCCATTTTAAAGAAACGCTTTAAGACTTCAATTCATTCACTACTTTAAGAGTCAAAGTAAAAAATTGGATATTGTACTTCTTCCCTGATAATAAGTTACATCTTTAAAAAATCATTTGCAACATTTATTTAAATGATCTTATCTATCCAAACTCTTCCAATCGCATTTCACAGTCTTCCAGTGATTAGATAGGATTTCCCTGGCTGAAAAATTATGCAATAACTGCGAATTTTCCCGCAAGAATAAGAAAAAAGAAGTCGAGCCAGGAAAAACCCCAAAGCACACAAATGTAAAACGAAAAAAAAAAAATTAATGCAAGCCAATGTGCGCGCAGTTAAAAATTAAAATCGCGCCTCAAGTTTCATAACGACACGAGATGCCAAAGTATGGGCATTTTCTCTTTCAACTAAAATCATCGTCCAGTCGAAAACCGATAAAAGTTTTATTTTCGTTTTTGTTGAAATTCACCAAAATGCAGAAACGTGCAGATGCATTCGGCGTGCTTAAACATTAAAACTTGTGTGTGTGCCAAAAAATGAAACTCACATCGCCCATCAGCAAGGCAGCAAGGGCGAGCAACTCCCAGAAGGTGCGTTTGCGTTTGTCTGTTGCACACTTGATTGCACTGAGTAATGAGGAAGTAGACAAGCGATAAGGTCTAGCGCGACACATACACATATAGGAAATTCGTTTCGATATATGCAAAGTTATTAATTAATTTATTGAAAAATTCACGAACAAGTGCGACAAAGCCGCCACCTCGCTTTACAACCAAACAAAGTCACGACCATTTTGCTGTGGCATATGAGTTATTTGTTTATTATATGATTGACATCAGTCATACCAACATGGAACAGGTGAAAACCTGAAAACCTGAAAAACACCACAAAAGAACAACAAAATTTGAACAAGAAAAAAAGAAGAGAAAACCGCCGCCAAGCTTTGACTGCTGCCGTCGAATATAATGTGAGCAATTTCCACCACCCTCAACAGGCTCGACCTCATTTCACAGATGCATGCCACCGACTATAGGAAGCAAATTTACTCGATATTACTGCACGAAAAACACATGCAGATATAACAAATAGCTGCTGCAGATAAAAATGTATCTTTTGTTCGGCATACTTAGTACTTTTCGTATTATTTGTATCTTTGTGGGGGTAGAGTTCCTCAAGAATTGTATATTCCATCGCATTAGATGTGCAATAAGCACTCGCACTCGTACTCGAGATAAATAAGCCCAAAAGTAGGTGATGACGATGCTGATGATATAGGGGCAGCTGAGGCTGCGAGAAGACGACGAGTATAGGCGCGCACACAGCAAGCACCAGATAGCAATCTATTGCAAACTTCAGTGGAAATTCTAGTTCTTTTTTTGTTGTTCGATGTACGTGATGGCATGTGGTCGGCGGGAAGGGGAAATATTCTTCTTTGGGTTGCATTTTTACACCCCCTTTTGGAGAGCTTATAGTGCTGCCCGCCATATTTCGAGGTCACTTCGTCAGTCTGTTATTTACTCGTGCGACAACTTAGAGAAGCTTTCGGTTGATTCTATTACCCCCGCCCCGAACACAAAAAAAACCGACGCAAAAGAGAATAAATAATAATTATACTTACACAGAGAGCAAAGAGCAGACAGGCGTCAGGCCAGTCGCCCGCAAAGTGAAGATCGCTCGAGAAGAAGCTTCAAGCTTTCGCTGACTACTTGGAAAAACTTGAGAAGCACAACAAAAAAGAATCAAGAAAAAATATTTAACACACGCGACGCGCACTTTATAGTTGCTCCTATCTTAGGGGGGCTGCTCTGAGTTAGCTGCCGCTGCTGCTGCTGGGCTTCTGCGTTGCACTTGTGAGTGTGGCAGCGATCCAACTAAAAAGGAAGTCTGCGATCGCGCTGCTGGCCCATCGGTCGAGAACTGCTTGCGCTGGCTGTTGTGGACGATCGTGGTAGAAAATCAAAAGAAAATATACGTAGATATACATACATATGCATTTGCATAGGCAAACAAAGGAGGAGAAGTAATGTAAGTTTTTCTTTCTCTTCTTCTTTCTCCGTTTCGTCTTCTTGGTGTTGTGTGCTGTGTGCTGCTGGCTTTTTGCAACCCCTCGACGAAAATATGCGAAATAGTTTGGTGGGCTTTGAAGCTAAGCTATTGTTGTAAAAGAAAACTGAGTTCGCAGCGCGGCTAAGCGGACTGGTGGGGTGTTTGGGGCGGATTCGCCTGACCTTGAAACGATATCAGCAGCACTAACTGATGATGTTAGATGCAGCGAAATTGTGCATTTGTATATAAATATAATAGACAGCCCCAGCACAAATATTTTCTTTATTTTTTTTTTTTGGAGAGAGAGAGCTCTGCTGTGTGTGGTTCTGGTTGGTGGTGTATAATGGTGGCGACAGGCCGACGCCACCAAGGGGGTTGGTCGGTGGTTTGGCTGTTAGATGAATACGCTGTCGGAAAGGGAAGAGTGCAGCAACAGAAGAAAAAAACTTTTTACAAGTTTCAGCGAATCGGGGTGATAAGTGAGGAATGGAACTCACGGAGAGTGCATGCTGGCTGGGAAGAAGTTTGCACATTTTGCTCATGGTCAACTGAGCGAGCTTGGGCGATTGTAGGAAAATAGAGTTGAGAACAAATTTAGACATGTTTACCGAATGCCGGATTTTCTTAAACAAATTGCCTTATCAAGAATAGTGGAGGCCTTGCGAGATGCCTTTGGCAGTGATTGACATTTCAATCACTATAAGAGATAAGGTTTTGTAAGTCATTAACGTTTGGAGGTTATGCTAGGGTTGCTCTAAGGCAGCACTGAAATATTCGTGGTTTAAGTTGAACTCGAATTATTTCTTATTTTAGTGAATAGATTAAAGAGGGAATTAAGTGCTTGGGGCCTTTTTTGTTGGAATTTCAAAATCTACAGAAAAAATTATTTATTTATTAAGAAAAAATTGTTTTTTTTTTGTTCAGCTGATATTGGACAATACACAGTTTCATATTTTCGTCACTAGTGCGCCACAAATTTAGATTCAAATCTATATTGCTGTTGTGCCTGCAGTTTTCCAGGCATAGTTATGTGACGTCGTGGTTACAGACCGGAACTTTACTCACGATCGAATATAATTTTTATGGAATATTAGGAAACTAGCCGACAATAGATTCCAAAATGTTCCTATCTACGAATATATAGATTTCGAGAGATATTCGAATCAGACCACCATTGTCGGGTCTCTTTTCGTCTCTCTACCACTGTAAATCTTACTCAGAGAGACTCTTTGGATTTCTCCACAGTTCTTCCCTGGGCTCAATTCCTAGTGTTTACGCTAGCATCTGTTTATCGGAGATCTGTTTCATCGACTGGGTCTCGACCCAATGATGTCCCAAGATCCTCATTCTTCTGCCAGCCAACGCCGGACCTTGACACAGTATATGTGCCGCTGTCTCAGATTCCTCCGGGCATAGTTTACAAGTATCATCCTCTCTAAGGCCCATTTTCCTTAAGTGATACCCGAAATTACCATGTCCTGTAGACAACGCCACCACTCATTTGAATGTTCCTCGACTCATGCTTAGAACCCTTCGTTGAGTGGAGCAGTTCGACCACTTTATTGCGATTTTAGGTTTAGATTGTCTACATTGTTCCACGGTTGACCACCTTCTCAGGTGTTCTGCCGTGATCCATTTGTGAATCAGCTGTTCTACCATTCCTCTGCCAATTGAAGAGAATGTTTCTGATCCCACCAGCTTTTCAGTTGACCCCTGTTTTGCAAGGGATTCCGCCTTTTCATTGCCTTCGATCCCTATGTGCCCTCGTACCCAAGTGTTACTTCGTTTTTAGATGAACACTTATTGAGCTTAAGTATACATTCCAGTGCCAATTATGTTGTGATGTTTGTTTGTTCCATGCGTATCACCGCCTGATTGTCCAGTTCTATGAGGATATTTCATCCTTCCACCTAAAACTCAAGCAAGTAGTCCAGCGTATGAAGCAAAGCAATCTCAGCCTGGTATACTGAAGTGTATTTCCGTAGGCTAATGTGACGGGCAAGTTCCAGCTCTTCTGAATAGATACCGGCCCCCGCTCCGCCATCCATCTTGGATCCATCCGTGAAATTCACTATTTCACCATTTCTTTTTTCTGGAAGTAATCCAGAATCCTATCTACTAAAATAAGAGCACAATCAAATTTCAAATAAGAAACAATTAGCAGCATGGCGTTTTCTCATATAGGAAATTGCGACACATAATAAAATAAATTTGGAACCGGAAAAGTTCAAAATTCTACTCTTATTTTGTCGGACGTTTGCGTGTAGCAGTTTGTAACTTTGTTAACGTAATTTCTTTCATTTGCGAAGATCAACGAGATCAGTGATCTATCCAACATTCTATTTTGTATGCCTGCTTGTTTTCTTTTTCTTTCACCCTGATTTATGATGCCTTACAGCCACCGAAATCCGTAGGCAGCGAGTAATGTTAACTAGGCACATAATGGCCTATTAAAAAAATACTATACGATCCAATTGACGAAGTGATCTTTCTGTCCACCAACAAATGTTCAGTATGACACGGCGCACAATAGATATTGTAACATTTTTCGCATCGTCCGCATCGTTTGCTCAGATCAGGGAGAGAAATATATCGCAAGGCATCATTTCTGTGTTGCAGATACAGATCAGTGCAGATCAAATAGAGCGGCTTTGTATCTATAGGACAAACTGTACTAAAAAAGTAATCATCCTTGTTAAATTGGCAATTTGTTCCGCATTGTGATTGGGTCTTAAAAACGGTGCGCAAATAGTTATACCAATCCAATCCAATGGTTGCAATTCACCCGACATAAAGTTGGCCACTGATCTGACCGCGGCATTCCACGTTTTCCATCTGTCATTTTTCTCCTTTAAGCCACAAAATAAGTAACCTTGGTGACGAAATCCGCACTCTAGTATATAACAAAGTTCATCTTGGGTTAATTCGCTAATGTGATGACCATCACTAAGCTTGTGGAAATTACCCATGCCCAGACGGCTACCACTTTCAAGATATATGTCAACATCTCCCATTATTTATGCCTTTTAACCTTTTCAACAGATTTCCATCAGAACACACAAGAAATGTGTCTAACAACAAACCGTACAGCATGTCTAACAGCCCAAATTGCTCATGTCCAAAACTCACTTTCCATTTTTAATGTGTCCCGCCGCCAGCCACCGCCGTCTACAACGAACAAAGCCCGTGTCGTCGTAACAACGATCTTTTCGCTTTAATGTCACGTCCTTATGCAGTCAGTCATCAGCCTCCCAGAGAGCGCGCGAGCTTGCATACATCATTTGGCCAATAAAGCCCACATGTACTGCACAATGTGCGACAAAGTCTCAATTCTGCATAAATTAGTCAAAGCGAGACTCGCCACTGTTTGGCTCGCGATCCAATAGAGTGATTAATTGCGAAGATATTACTCGCATATGCATCAAGTGGCCAAACCATCGATGCACAGTCGGACACATTACAGATGCACAATGCCATTTCTGACAGCTGTCGCCAAAAACCAAAAATCGAAACCAAAACCGAAACCCCCTGCGAAATCTTAAGTAGCCACTCGCCGGACCCAACCCAATCCCAGCTCTGTTCCTGCATCTAAACAAAGAACGCGATTAGGTGATACAAAACAAATAAAAAAATTAAACATTTTTTTTAATTGATTCGCCACCATCCCCAAATGCATCGAGACTACAACTACTATACACAAACACTCGATCATACTCAAGTCAGTCGAAGGTGAATTGGTACGAAGAACAGTCTCGATCCGAGCCATTAGTATTCCACGCGAAGCCTCGTCTCAATTTGCACTTTTGCACTAACTTAGATGGCTGGCCGGACACACTGCTGCCGCACCGCGTTCTTTGGTAGTGCGCTGCGCGCATTTGAATGCCGTCGACGCATTCCTCCTCATCCAAAATGGTATATCAGAGCTGATTCTTAAATCGATTTGCCTGCGTGATTATATAGTGTGGTGGAGGTGCTGCGCGCATCAAGAATTCCAAATGCATTCTTTGAGAAATAATATCTGGCCGGCTCTGGTCTTATGAGCACGCGCCCACAATCACCTACTACATCAACCGGGGAGCCACCACCAAAAGAACACACATAACATAAGCAAGAGAAAAAACTTGGCTTGTTGTGTCTAATTAGGATTCCAGGTCTCGATTTGTCATCTTCGACATTGATGGCTGATTGTTCTCTCCTTGAAGTGCTGACGGACACGGAACAATCTGTCTGACGATTTTTTGATGGCCGCAACGACGCCGACGACGGATGGCAGTAAAATGTTTTCAACCTCTGCCGTTTTTGTGTCGCCGAGAGAGGTAGAAAGTTTTTGTTTTTTGTGCTTCTCTCTGGTGATTTTTTAATTGAGAAATAAATTATTGCAATTAAATCGATTATGAGAGAGTCAGAGGGACGGTTTAGACGGTGGAGCTAGATGATAACTGAGTTAATGACTCTCCTTCTTCGTGCTGGCAAGATAAGTCTCTTTAATTGGTGAGCAGAATTTTTCAGATTCCGAGCATTCCGCTGAGGATTATCAATGGGGAATTTGTTACTGTCCAGATTAGACGGAGAGGGGTCATAGTAGCAAATTAAGAGGGAGGTATTGGTATAACTTACGGACTGGCAATTAAACATGGGCCAAGGTGGGGTATTAAAATTTGTTGTTCCTCGTCCAAGAGCTTGTGGAAAAAGGTGATGTGGACTTACCCTAGCA
Source organism: Cheilosia vulpina (assembly GCA_916610125.1). Lineage (NCBI taxonomy): Eukaryota > Metazoa > Arthropoda > Insecta > Diptera > Syrphidae > Cheilosia > Cheilosia vulpina. The sequence goes on along the minus strand of OU744280.1, from coordinate 7,724,751 downwards.
TCATTTCATTCTTAAACAAAAAATAACTCACAAAACAAAATGACGTGGGAAGCTTTTATAGCAACTAAATAATAAAAACTAAATTGTATCAAAATATATAGAAAAATCTTTTATATGTGTGATATACATTCTGTTATGATAAAGATGAAATTCCTATGTAAACGTACTTTGGCTTAAGGTAGCTTAATTAAATTGGCTTAAGCTGGCTTAATTCAGTGGCAATGGTACGATATTCAATTTGTGAGCACGTATGTACACAGCAGAAACAAAGAAAACTGAGAACTGATACCCCAACTTACGGAGAATTGACGGTTCCTTGACAGCAATCTGACATTGGCAAATCTTACGAAATGTCAAAAGTTCTCGCCTACAAAATGACTGATTCTGTTGGATTCACATGGATTTTGAAATTCATGAAATCCATGAATTTTATGAAAGAAATAGGAAAAAGTGATAAAAAGCTAAATTGGGAATTTCGACAAAAATTGGGTACCAACACGAGCTACCAACAGCAGTAAGAAAATTAAGTCTCCTCAGATTAATTTACACTTTTGTAGCTAGAATTGATTGCACTGACAAGCAGAAGCAGTAGGATGTTGAGTCCTTGTTCAGCAATGAGCCTTAGTAAAACTCTCCACAACTCTCTCACTAAGTAAATCTCGGTTTTGACTGGTCGAAAAAGTGACGTTCCCGACCAATCTAGTTTATGCGTTCAGGTTGCATCTCATCCCGACCAATCTAGTCGACTGCTTAGTTTGACATGTACTTATTATCATATCTGTCGTAGTTGCTTTAATAGATTTGCGGGGATCGGTTTGCTGTTACAAGGGGTTTAATGACCGTCAGACTCTCCATAATAAAAGGAAAAAAATTCTTCAATCTATCTAGCCGGTTAAAATTACATCAGTCTGTCACTGACATAGTATCTAGCGACCAATTCAGCACTGGCCAACACATCGGCACCTCAAACATTGTTCAATTAAGATCCTCAAAAGTGAAAAACCGACTAAGCCCGCCGAATACTCTACAAAACCTTACTCCATCCGCCCCCACACATGCACATAGAGCAGAAGCCCCCTCAATCTGTTTAATCTAACATCGCTTGTTCGCGAACACCGCCAATTATCGCAGATACAATTAATTTCTTAAATTACTCTTTTCCAGCGCTTCGCCACACAGAACAGACTTTGCACAGTGGCGTGGTACGAACTATGCGAGTCTGGTCCAAATTGTGTCAGTAATGGCTAGTGTTTGCCTTTAAGCATTCCGGCGGCGATTTCCACCATTTCGTCTTTTTTTATTTTTATGCCATTCCCCATTCCCTTTCTATTCCGTTTTGCTGGCGCGGTCTAATTTCCGTAAAAAAAGGCTACGTTTACGTTAATTTATCTAAATTTAGTTAATTTTCCAATTCAGCGAACCAACAACGCTGGACAGATTTTGTGGGCTCCCCCTACCCCCCCCTTTGGGCCGTTTTTCTGTTTTGTTAATTCTTTGCGTGTTTTTGTGTCTTTTGTTTGTCTTTCGACTTCGATTTTTATTGTGTACGAGTATTTATGGAAATAGTGCGTAATGTCTGCCGCTCGTCCGCCGCGCCGTTTATAATATAGGGCAGTTCAGTCTCGGAGTAGCGCACTTTCAGTTTCGGCGGTTAGTCTGACCACTGTTGGGTTTTTTGTTTGTCATTCATTTGGATAGCGCACACATACCGTGTCACCGTCGTCGTAGTTTTTATTTCTTTGATAGTTGTTGTCGTTTTTGTGTTGTCCGTTTCGCTGTTTGTTTTACTAATCAGAGCCTCTGGCTCATTATGTATGGATGATGGACAGGCATGGCTGGTTGTAGGTGAAGGTTAAACGCGTTGACTTGACTAGAATTTTTGGTCAGAAAATTTTTTTTTATTTAATTGTTTGTGTTCTCCCTTTTCGTGTCTACTTTAATGGTACTTCCAGGGGGAAGTATAGAACAAAACAGAAAATACTGAAAATGAATTTGTCATCGAAATAGTTAAAAGTCATTTGGAGGAGGTCTATCCTTTCACGGGATGTCATGATGGGTAGTTAATTGTGCAATTAATATTGCTAATAGTGCTGACAATAACAGCAACAACAAAATACTTCGTTTGTATTTGTATGACTCGAATTGGTAATGAAAAAGCGAAATAAAAAAAAACAAAAAAAAAAAAACGAATTAAATTGTTATGACACTTGATGTTTTGGTGAATTATTTTTGTTAAATTTTATTGTTAAAAGTTTTGGCAGTTAGCGATGATGATTGTTATGATGGGTTTTCGGGGTTACAGGGTTTTTCTTTTTTGTAGTATTTATGTGCCGCGCATTGTTGGTCAAAAGGGCACGTGCTAAGTGGAGAAAGTGACAGATGGGTTAACGAGGCTGTGGAATTTGTAATTTTTTGTGTACACTTTGCTTATGGCGTTATGCGGAGATTACAATGTGTGCGATTATTTACTCATCATTGAGGTTTTTTTGTTTGTATTTATTTGCACTGGCCCACGGTAGTACTATAATAGTCCGTCTGATGTGACAATTGTGACTTGGGAGTTGCTGTCCAGACGAATAATTAAATATGTGAAAATCTACTCGTGGAGTTTGGACAGTATTTCTATGCAAATTTGAAGGAATTAGTTGGCTGGCAAATGTTGACTGACTTTCGGCGCTATAATTTAATACGTTGAATGGTTTTACGAAGCGTTAATTAGAACATGGGAAGGTCGTTATTTGAACTGACGCTTATTTGAAGGTAGGCGTTCTTATCACTAAATAGTGGTTTGCTCCCATTTAGCCGGAATTTGTGATAATGTGGTGCAAACTGATATATTTAGGTGAATGTCTCGACTTTTGGTGTGTGCAAATTGTAAAAACTGAAGCTGTGTGATGAGCACAGAAGACACTTGTTCTTTTGCGATACAAACTAGTTTTTCATGGAAAGTGATGGAAACTTTGCATGAGTCCCCAATGTCATTGGTTTGCTAGGCCAACTCGTTATTTCAATTTGCGAATAATTCCATACCTCACGGTCACGATGGCTAAAGTGAAATTCAGGCATGAAGAATTCATAAGTTTTTGTTAAAGGTGAACAATTTTCGAACCAGAACCATAAACAATTGAGATCCACTTTGGAACTGTGACTTTATAACTTCTTGATTGTAAGTTAGTCGCATAAAATCTTAAACTCAATGAATAACTTAGCAAACGTTGAAGACCATTGGGATTAGTCCAAAATGTTTGAATCGTACGTCTCTCAACCATCGAATCGTATATTAATCTAAATCCACCACTTGCTTTGACAGATTCTTCACATATAAAAATTAGCATTTTCGTATTCATTCTTTCAATTTCCTGGTTAAATTTAATTTCCCAAGGTTAGGCGGACGGTGTGACCATGAGTGAAAAACCAGATTTAAACTTGTGTTCTTTTTTAATTTGATCAACTTACTGTGTTTAGCACACAAGAAGAAACAATCTGAAAAGAAAAACAATGAAATACCTATTAGAATGCGTTCCACATGTAAGCTTAACCAAAATAAAGTTTAAAAATGAAAATCAATTAAGGCACCTATTTCAAAATGAAAGCAATTTAGACAAAAATCTATGCCACTCGCTACATCAACAAGCACACACCCTTTGATGAAATAATTTAAAACAAAAAAAAAACTTCTTCCAAAGAACCATGCGGCGACGACCACTCGACGTTTCCGAATCAACAGCATTGGTTTCGGTAGTTATCCGATCAATTCACGCACCCATCATCGCATCGTCGCACCGCAAATCTCCGCATCTCTGTCCCATAATTCGTCCCCCATTTCGGATTCAGTTTTAAATATCAAAATGATACACACCCAGGCATATGCCGCCGAACTCTTCCTTCGCCCCATCATCTTATCTTCCGAAAATAGATACAGTATCTAGGTCGACCAAAAGCATACAAGCACACGCATTATTTCTTTTATACTCATCGGCGAGGAGAGAACTCCGGAGGAGACCCACAAGACTGTCAACCAACACTCATTTATCGGAGGACAATCATGCTGCTGCTGCTGATATGCGAAAAGAGATTCGAAAGAGGACAGCCCAAGAAATAGTTGAATATAAAGTCCATAATTTGCCACTCGTTTGGCCAGTCGCGATACATTGGAGGTCAACTGGCTGTGGCTTTGGCTTTGGCTTCCCCCGTCAAATAGAAAAAAAAAAAAGAAAATAATGCAAAAAACAAGAATCCACACAACAATATCAACACCTTTGGACTGAAATGTCAAAAAGTGCGCACCAGCAGACCAATTAAAGAAGCACCGGCTTCCAATTCCGACCACCGCGACCGTAATCTCGAGCGCCCATTGAACGTATTACCATCGCACGTTGGCGTGGTTGAATTGCCGGCCAAGTTGTATTTCTGGAACTGGCTTGAAGGTCAAACCACAAACTCTCGTGTTTGTCTGTATTTGACATCAAGAAGACGAAGATGGTATTGATGATGATGATGATGATGCGAGGTATGAATCCTACAACGATGATGATACAAAACGTGTTTTTTTTTTCGACCAGTGCCTGTTTGCTTTCACTTATTTAGAACTCTCGATATTTTATGCTACCGGGTCTAAGTGCAGGTGATATTGTTTTCGCAGTATCATGACGAAGGTCAAATTAGACATTGTCCCTTAGGCACATTTGCATTTTTATGTTGCTTAGTCGGTTTATAGCATCTATAGCGAATCTATTAGACACACCTTCCGTAGGACGTGTTGTGTTCTGGTTATTGTGTGACCAAAGGAGTTTAGTTGTGACGCTGTCCGATAGTAGAATACAAATCAGCACTTTTGAGTTAAGAAAAAAATAGACATTAATCTATGCCCGCCTTAACTTCCGTAGCCGTTTCTAACTCTATCAATTATTTGGGAATTCAAATCAAGCGAGACCCAAAACTTATGTATTGGCCTAACATACTTTACACCACGTTTAAAGTACTTTGACAGAGTTCGCACATTTCTATCGAACCTCCTGGCAGTCAAACCCACTCCACTATCTGACGCTTCAAGATTTATATTCTTTTGCGACGAACCAATAGTAGGTACCCACCATAAGTTGTCACAGTGACTATTCTATTACACTTTTTGTAGCGCGGCACTTCCTGTTTAGGTTCGAGTTTACAATAGGCTTCAAAAAGTCGGCTCTAAATCTTATCTTTTATGATCGGAAGGTTATATTGGGTCACATAAAATAGAATGACAATAAACTTCCCAAATTGTTTCGTTTACCCTAAAATAAGTTCCAGCTTCGTTTGCTACTCGTCGCTCTGTCAATAAATATGACCAAACTTAACACTGACGAAATACTTCTATCCCATCTAAGTTTAACTTGTTCCGTATTACAAACGATGTTCGATCTTTCGACAAAAACTTTCAAACTTCAAACTCCACGGACTTATTCTTGAGTTTTGTTTGACAGACTTTGAGTTAAAAAATCAAAAATCGTAAACGTCAAGTAAATAAAATCGAAGACAATAGAGGCATTTTTTCGAATGGTTGTACCCTTACAATCCTCAATCTAAGACATCTCCTGATTAAAGCCCTTTAGACAGAAAAAAACAAACAATCTACCATACAGCTGTGCTAATTATTATGAATGACATTAAAACAACAGATTACACCGAAATAAGGTCGATCCGTATCCATACGCCATGTGTAGTTTTACTATTTCAGCCCACGCAGCTTCGCATATAAATTGTAAAATTTACAAAAACCAATTGCGGAAGTAACCACGTTAAAGATATTCGCATGAAAAACTCACTGAATGTTGAAACAGTAGAAAAATAGACTCACGACGAAGACAAAATGAAGAAAATAAGAGAAGAATCCGAAGGTAAAGCCGCAATGAAATGCAAAGCGATCATGTTGAACAGAAGATAGATATTTCTTTGACATCCAAAGCAAAAGCTCTTTTCTTTCTTTCCGAATATAGGTGGGTGTGTCTGTGTATAAGACAGATGTGGCTTATGTCTCTATAGCTCTGCGATTTAACGATTACGGTCAAATCTTAACGGGTGGCTTCAGCTACACTCGTCGATGGCGACATTGGCCATTTTTGGGGCGCAAATCTGTATATATTTCGTTTTCTTTTGTCTTCTTTTCTGCTGTCAAATTGTTCGCATAAAGATGGTGGTGGCTATGGCTAGTTGAAACACGGTGTGGAATGGAATGGAACACACCTTAAAAAAATAATAGATATAGATATATCGTTAAATGGTCAACAAGTAATTATTACTGTGTTTATCTTTTGTTTGATTTGGAGAATGAAGAAATACGCGATGAACAACTGATGCAGAGACTTAAATGTAAAGAAATATAGGTACAATGGTGACGAGATAGAAATGTGGCTGCATTAGCAAAATTAAGTTAAGTTTTAAAAAAAATATTCTAAAGACCGTGAGAACCAAACAAAACTGGTGCATATCGAAAAGACGGACGGTATATTTATTTTTTAAGGAAATACCCAACTTATTAAAACATTAGTGTCAGCGTGGGTGCGTTCGAAAAACTAGTATACTTAGTCTGACAGATGCGATTTGTGTGAGATATTTTTTAACCAGATTCCCCAAACGACCAGCTCTTTCATTGATATAAACGGGATGGCAACCAAAAAGCCCAACCAGAAGTTCTTTATTTGACACTCAATTTGGCATTCAATTGTGTCGAATCAGATGACGTCTATAACTTGGTTGAGTTCCTGTATTTTCAACTAGGCTGGAATGTAGAAAGAGAAAATAAAAGCAAAACACGTGCATAAACTTGTGCATTTGTCAAGATATGACAGTCATTTTTTGACAGGTGCGCTGAAATAAATGGAAATAACTGCTCGGAATAACATAAATGTTTAATTCGAGCCACTTTCAGATAAACACCAATTTAAACAAGAGACAACTTTTCCTCAGTAAAAATTAAAGATTTAAATTTGTCCGCATTTCAATAAGTTAATAGCATACAACCGACAAAATTCCCTTTAGAATCGCTAGGCGGAAATACTCGTTACTTGGTATTTTGTAAGTTTTCTCTTATCAGTCGTTTTTGAGAACGTGTGTATACTTTGTGCGATTGCTACCAATTGAGAAGCGAACGAACTCTCGACACTACTTAATTTAAAATCGATAATGCCACGCTTTTCCTGGATCATCAGGAACGTGTTTTTTTTACCACAATAATCATAACAAACAAAGCCTTAGAAACTGCATCCACTTTCAAATTCACTTTCGTTCCGAAATCCATTTACCCAAACACAATCGCAGTTAACGATGAAGCGGATTCCCAACTGAGCGCATTAAATGCAACACTTAATCCGGTCATCAAGCATCCAATCAAAATGCAACCAACAACCGACAGTCGATCCCTACCACCGGAAATCCGAACAACTTCCACTCTAGCAATCTGAGCATAATCCTCGGAGAGTATTCAATTCCGCATCGCAATCATTAAAACTGCATGTAGCTGGCAATTCGGTCAGAATTTTTCTCTCTCTCTCTCTCTCTGGTCTTTGTCATCATTGTCCACCGTTAAGAAGTGCCACCAGCACCATCGTGACCGCCCTCCCCTGCACCGGCACGGCACAAAAGGGCAGCAGCGGTCAATTGTTCCGAAAGCATAAACTATATAGTAGTGGTGTCCGTTCACCGACCGTCCTCGGCCAGTAATGGTGTTTGTTCTTTTGTTGTTGCGCTCCTTTTCTCAGTGCCATGCGGACTTAACTATGGTTTCCCACTCAAGATTGCCAGACAACAAACTATGGAGAATGGCTTCTGGTTTTTTTTTTTTTTTTTTGTGGATACCGTAGCCGATTCCAGTTCATGAAGATGAAGAAGATCCAATTTGTGTGTGCGATATGATGAGCTCCATCTCCAGAAGATGACGAAGGCGACGTCAAAGTAGTTGGCTTTGAAAGTCACCCTTTAGAGGGGTGGTTGGGGGATAGAAGAATAAAAACCCTCTGCAGTGCCTCTTGCCATCTATTCAGCGGGGGCAATGTCTTCTCTCAGATTCCTCTGCATCTGCACTAATCCAGCAAGATACCGATTCCAAGCAATGCACTCTCGTTCTCATTTCGCTAAAGTCCATGCCATGGCGTTCTTTCGTCTGCTGATGGTACTACTGCTACCGCTGCAGCAGCAGTGCTGTGCGGAGGGTAATGCCCTTTTAGTGTGCTACACTAGTTGTGCTGCCATTTGATGAGCTATATGTCGTCGTGGTTGGTTTTTATTTGTCGGTCGGTATCGGTGGTATGTCTGCTCGAAATGCGCAGACGCTGCTTTTTTTTTGTATACGGTCTTTGGTGATTGTTTTTCGTTTTGTGTGCTCGGATTTGTTTCGGTCGGGGTTTGTTTTTTGTTTTTTTACTGCTTCCTCTGTTATTTCTTCTTTATCGAGGAATTTTTTTTTTGTACACCAGTGGATGGTGGAATAGTATGCTGATGCGGTGTTGGTAGAGGTATAGAATTCGGTTTGGTTGCTTCCTTTGCTTAAGTCTTTCATTTTCGCAGTTGAGAATGCAGTAAAGATAAAAATTGCTTATGTGCCAGTGCCACTGAGCTGGTTAGGTTTGGCGCGTACTTGAAGTTATTTTTGTAGCCCAACAGCGATGAAATCACAGTCAATTGCCTGTGGCTCTAAGTCTGAATTGGATTTTATGAATGAGCATTTTTCGCTGATTGAAGCTAATCTGGATTGGACTTTTGATTCTGACAGCAAATAGCTTAATGATATCGTTACCGGGTTGGTTTTTAGGTGGTAGAAGACACCAGAACAACAACATTTTGGAAGATAATGTTGGACTGCATAAGAAAAAATCAACGAAGCTCACTTAAAAATATTATTTGCACATGTGTAATATTCATTTATTAAGTTTACGTTGGTAAAATACTCGCAACTGTTGGTCCCTTCTTCATCTTGTCAACTCAAGTAATGACCCATTGTCAATTTATTGATCAAAGTAATCAGTACAAAACAAAAAATCCGTACCTACATAATGTAGGCAAACCATCATCAACCATACCCAAGAGTGCGCGCTGAAGGTAATCCACTTTGCTCATCAAGTTGGGTCGCGCACTATTGATGCTACCGATGCTGATGATTGTCATTTTGTTCTGCTGGTTGTGTTTGGTCAGCAGTGGAGGTTGGTTATCTGATTTTAATATCACGAGTTATATACTCCCAGTTCATGGAAATCGTATGTGATCACTCTCCGCAACAGTAACATCATGTGAAACCCGCACACACCTTACGCAGAGTAAATACGATATTGCATGGCTTGTCGTATCTGCTTGCATGGATGGCTTACCCATCCAGTTATTTTGCGGAATGCAAGAACTTTTGTTTTCTTTTATCCACTGCGAACAGTTCTTTTTATAGGGTAGGTATGATTTGGTGACCAAACTAACTAAACACTGTATATGACTTTTCTTTTCAACGCCTACATAAATGTCAAAAATTTAGCCAACAACAATTTTGGCATAAGGTCTTCTTTCGACATCGGCAATGCTGCTATGTTTCTAGCAGTTAGTTATAGTAACATTTTAGGCGATTTTGAGTGGTCCACTAATCTGGAAGGTTTCTTCCATAAAGCTGTTTTTACAATTTCGTTATAGGTTGTAGGTAACGGAAAAAATACCAATCCTTCTGTCAATAAAACTAGTTTGTCCCTACTGGTAATCATTTTTAACCTACACACTAAATATTTTTAGGTCACAATATGCAATTTGGTATGGTAAATTATGCCATTGTGAGTTCGAAAAATTTCGCTCGGACACTAACCCTAAAAATGATTATAAGTATCGCGGGTTGTCTTTAGGTAGTTTGCACAAAATGAAATCAATAGACAGACACACAGAACCGTTTTCGCATTTTCAGTAGACACGTTGTCTCCGATAGGGTGCGACACCTCCAATAAACAATTTCATGCAGTCTGTCAGTTGCATTCGTTCCATCTGTCATAAGCCGTGGTGTTGGTGGCAACATGGTAACAAGCAATGCAGTGCCAAAGAAGTGATCAGTATAAACGTAGTTTTCCAACCTCCATATCGCTGTCTGCATGACAAAACAGCAGAAAAAGAACAGAAAATCCCCGAGCAAACAAGAAAAAATCTGACGGCTGGTATAGGCGGAGAAGAGGAGGAGAACGAATATTTTCAAAACGAAATTGAAAGTGAAATTAATTCCATTCGGTGTCCCTCCTTTCATCCAGCTGCAGGCAGCACACCAAGCATACACGTGAAAAGAATGACAGATCTACTGGCATCCGTGGGGCATCGGCATGGTGTATGGTGTGGTGAGTATATGACGATGGCCTCGGCGTACAAGAAACGTAATGGTATTCTGTTTCTGTACACCTCTTTCTGCACCTCCGCCAATAGTCATCCTCGGCCTCGCACACTTTATGGCCTTACTTCTGCCACTGGGTTGTGTGCTGTTTAGTGTAGTTGGTCGAGTTGGGTTTTGCATTCTATTTAGGTTCTTACGGTTCTATGTGTGCTCAGAGAGATGATAATAATGTGGTTTGTATTCGCGCCTAAGTGCTTATAACGGAGTCGTGTGTAGAAGAGGTTCTTGTTTAGTTGTTCGCTTCCACTTTTTCTGCTTTTGCTTTTCTTTCATTTTTCTTTTCATTATGTGACCACTTTTCCTTGGATGGCCGATTTTGTGTTGCTGTGTGTTGTACTTGCACGCATATTTTGCCTTAACTCATGAACTCTGTAATATGCTACTTTAGACGTTCTGTAACTATTCAGATGATGGAGATTCCTCTGTAATTTTGGAGCCTACATTTCTTTGTCGTCTCCTATCCTTTCATATACTGAAGAAGTGCTTGGTTACGGGCGCGTTTTTTTTTCTGGATTATTTAATTCGATAGAATTACGAGTACTTTAGGTCCATGAGCTATAGATAGGTCCAAGTGGGCCATAGATAGATGACAAAGACCGTGTGGTGAGTGAAACTTTTTCAGAGAACCACACTGTGACATACGTTATTATGATTGATGATGACACACGCAGATGGTGGAAAAGTTGCTGACTCGACATTGTGGATGATTACAGCGAAAGAATGCTGCCAACCACCTAAGAGACCGCAAGCAAAAATTATTACTTCTGACATGAAGGGATGAAAGACAAGACTGAGATGTCACCCAATCGGGGTTGGGGCTTTTGTCTTGTCTTGTGTTACAAATATGCTGTAAATCCTTTTGATAATACGTATAATCCCTTTCGAAGTGGTGAAAATAATGCTGTGTTTTAAGGATAAACTTTTTACATTATCAGAGGGATTTGCATGAGAAACTGAATTTGCATCAGAATGCAGAAAACCATACTCTGAAATCACTGATAATAGCTGCTGATACCGGCATGGAGGAGAATTTTGCTTTGCGCACACATACAAATGCAGTTATTTTCATAGCGCACATCTGTTGACAATCCTAGAAATATGCATGAGTAGTGAGCACAATTGTGTTTTCTAAAGTATGCCACTCAAAGTCTTGCGATATAAATGGGAGCATTGTGTTTCGGAAACGCACACAAATTTATAATAAAATACCTATGTTGGAAAAATTGATTTATGGTTCAGTCTTTTCAGACCCTAATGGTTTTTAAGCATTACGCGATAAAGTTTGCGGATACGCACACGCATTTTTCTTTCAAATGGAGCCGATTGCTGATCTGTAAAATCTCAGTCTTTGCTAAGCGCACATAGAATTATTTAGCGCACATCAATTAGCTAATATTCGCACATCCCACTTACCAAAATTGGTTACAAATGATACATTAGGGGAATAAAATTTACGTTTTATAATTACTTTTATGATCTACTATAAATAAAAGCACAAGCGCACACGGATGTGATTGCGCACATTCCACAAGAAAACTTATTGCTTTGGTACTGATGTGCGTTAAACGCAGAAATTAAAGTACCTACGCTGATTCAAGAGTCTATACACCCAATTTTATCACCTTTTGACAGGTGCTGTTTGTCGCGCCGTTTTGCCAATTAAGCAGAGCCCAAATGAATTTAGTTTTGATTGAATCACTTGTTCCACATGAGGGTCAAAGCTGAAACAAATTTTCTGCCGACCAAATTTGAATGAGTTCTTCGAAATAGAAATCACCATTAACTAAAATCTGTCAGGCTTGACTTTTAAACTCACCCAATATCAAACCACTCTCTTCTAGACACACCATTACAGTATTGTCGAACCCAATTCCGATTTACCAACTCATTCCTTAAAAGTGATGACAGAATAATAAAAACAAATGTGTTCACATCACGCCTTCGATACTGCTTCCAATTTCGTTTTCTTTATCAATTCGCACCTCTCTTCGCTAGATATACACACAGAATTCCAAGTGCAAGTCCATCTGCTTCCCAAAATAGGTCATCGGTTGTAATTGGATGTATACCATACCAGCATAGGCATACAGTGGTCACGATGACCTCTACTGTTGTCATTCAAGTGGAATAGTTGTACACCTAGTATTGCCAATGATTTTCAAAACCGCCAAAGTCTACACAGTGGTCAGCGGAACACCATGTTCGAATGGCGCTTGTCGGTGGTTTACTTGTTTGACATTATTGTTAGCGGTGGCTCCTATAGACACCACAAACTAAATAACTATACATAGCGTTTTTATGCGTGACAGATAATAATTGCTTTACGTAACTCGAATTAAAGATTTCTACTATAGGTACTTTAAATTTGAACTAGGAAGTTTATACGCGACTTTAAAATGTTTGATGAGCGATTTGCAATGCATCGCAATGACAGTTGACAGATGATAAGTCAAACTATAAATCTGCGTTGGGTATAATTGATATGGCCTCGCATCTCTATATGCGTATATGTTGCTTGTTCTATTGCCCTTAAAGAATTTGTACTCAAGTCTGTTCGTTTTGACAAACAACGCGATACACTTAGAATGTTCTAATTTGGCTCATGGCCAAGTTTAGTTCAACTAGACTACTGGGCATAGGGATGTGTTAGTGATTTTCGGTAGCACGCCGGCCTTCGTATTGTTATGTGAATTGATTTTGTAAAATAACGAGGAGGACGGGAAGTAAATAATAAAAATGACAAAAAGAATAAAGCAAATAGTTACATGGTGCGAGTGCTCTGTTGAACGTTTCAATTACGCGAAGTAAATTTTTTGTATAAAAAACGCTGACGCGAATCTACAAACTTGGTCTCTCAAAATATGTTCGAAACGAATGTCCAAAGAAATTTGGCCTCCGAATCGTTAGTGAAATGTTTGCGACGCCAGGAAGGAGTTTTATCACTGTCAAGGTCCGTAAAATATATCAGAGAATAAATCACAAACAGAAAAATTGAAAATTCTGAATTTTGGAAATAATAAATGTCCAGAAAAATGAATTCTGGCAAAGAGAGCGGAAACCTCTATCGAGGCTAACTCAGAGTCAATTCGTAGTTAAACTAAATTTATTTTTTACGATTCGGTGTCAGTGAGATGACCACTTACCCTCTAATCCGTAGGCCTTGGATAGCGAGAACGTGTTCACGCCAATGTAAACTGGGCCTTAAAATTGAAATTGCGAGCAGAAGTTGAGAGTTGAAATTCAGCAATCGCTGGGATCGAAAAGGAACCCATGTAATAATAGTGTCAACAACTAATGGGTCTGTGATTCCTTACCACGTACAAGGCTTCCAAAGTTCTTAAATAGCAAAATATGACAGTGGTTTTGACTGAAATCGCTGTCACATTGGCACAATGGATCATTTCGACATTGCCTTCAGCGCGCGTTAGGATGCTCTTTTTTTTACCCTCCACAGGAAGGTATATTCACTTTGTCATTAAGGATCAGGATCACATACTGAAACCATTTAGCCATGTCTGACTGTCTATCCGCCTGTCTGTTGAAAGCACGATAGCGCCCAAAGGAATTGACATAGGAGAATGAAATTTGGTGAAAGTACTTCTTTTTATCGTCGTCAGGTTGGTATTGAAAATGGGCTATGTCGGTCAAGTAGTTCTGGTACCTCCCATACAAAATCAATACTAGAAAACACATGCTGAAAACACGATACCGTCGAAAGGAATCCACATAGGCAAGTCAAGTTTTGTGAGAGGACTTATTTTTATCGTCGTTACATTGGTATTAAAAATGGGCTATGCCGGTCAAGTAATTCTGGTACCTCCCATACAAAACCAATTTTGCATGACATGTATGCAGTGGAGGCTATGAAAGCATCGGCCAGGCCGATGATAGCACTTTTACTTGTTTTCGTTAAAAATTTGGACTTGGACCTCTGTAAGCTTTGTGCGATATTAATGGTCTACATATTTTAACAGAATACTGTGTTTTGTAGATCCATTTACAGAAAGATTCATTTAAAGTGTAGCGCAATATCAGCTGATCTCTAAAAATATTTGCCGGACTTTTAGCAGCTTATTAAGTTAAGTTCGGCTGTGATTTCATCTGGAAAGAGGCTCACTTTCACTTGCAGAGTGCATTAATGTGTCAAACTCTCCCATAGCCCTTCGAATTTGCCAAGAAGAAACATGATCGTACTGTTTATCAAAATGTATGGCCACTTTCGTGCATTCTTAGAAATGATAAGTCAGCGCGATAAGTCCTGCGAAATGGAATGATGAATAAACAAATATTGCACAATCTCCAAACTTGACGAGTGATACTATCAGGATCTGTGACTCTGTGACATCTTCATACAGCTCGCATATGCATAAACCATTTGAATCGCCTTACATGCCGGAAACCTGCCAACGGTGGTTTACGACAATTTGTCGTGACTCAGTCATGGACACTCAAAGTGTATGCAAATGTCGTCGTCTATAGTCTAGAGTCTAGACAGACGCGACTCCATTGACTTCATAAGCGCGATCCGTAAAACCCTCTTCTCTTTCCCAAAAACTCACAGCTCCAAGACATGCATCATGCCACTTAGCTTCGTTTTCCAATCGATTACTTATTCGTCGTCCATATTGCCAGTATATCTTGATTAATTCACAAGTCCATTGAATTTCCCACCCTTCACAGGAAGCCGTTCCTGCGAATCATGCGGCGGCCTTCATCAAAACAATAATCTAACCAAAGTCAGTCGACAGTCGTTTCTCACTTTAACACTTCTCGCACGAAGAGCTGACGAGACGACTACCATTAATGCTTTTGCTTGGCTAAACCTGATGCTGAAGCCACCACCCTGATGCGATTAACATGCAATTGAATAATAATGCAAATTCTATTGAAATTATACAACAATGCGACATCTCACAGCCACAACGCTTCCTCCCGCATGGATGAACATGGCATAACCATCGTCCATGTACCGATACCACCGTCGTCCATTTAAATGCACTCCATATAGAATCGGTTGGCTGATGCGAGCTGTTGCGTTTGTGACTCTAATTTCAATTAAACTCATTTGTTCAAAGATACCTTTGCAGTGCGTCATCCGAACTATCCCGCGCACTCGGATGGAATTTCAAGTGCACTTCGTATATACATATGGATAGTGATGGATGGTACCTGTGGATTGTTTTCCAATAAATTAACCACCAACTATCCCCGCTTTAATTAATAATTTAATTAGAAAACAACCGACGAGATCTTTCCCAGAAATGCAGCCGCACATGTATACATGGGATGAAAGATGTGCGATCTTTTAGACTCACATAGCTCAGACCACATCAGAGATTAGCATACAAGTTGTTTTGTTAGCTGAAAGTCCATTGCCAGCCTTTGGACTTTACCTCACCCTAAAGACTATATGCACCGTCTACACTAAGTCGAGTCGAGAATGACAAAAACTCAACTGAAATTACCGCATCTGGATTGAGTCGAGTGTTATTAATATTTATTGAAAAGCGATTAGCGCGAGCATTTGCCGCCGTCCGTCGTCGTCTCATTTGTTTGGTATCCAACGAGTTTGACCTAGTCACACACTAAAGATGCACCGAGCCATAAACTACATTGGGGGAAGTATACTCACTCACACACAATTACACTTACATACATCTTTTTTGCGTTTAATTGAAAGCAATCCAGTGTGGCACTTGAGTGACAAGTGGTTGTTGTTTTAATTAGCAGCAGAGAGACGAAAACGATGCTTTGCCAGAGAGAAAAATTACAAAAATAGGCAAAAACAGATGTATTCCGCACTGCACATCAGGCTATTAAGTAGATAGATGTTTTCTAAGGTGAGATCAATAAGATATACACAGATTGATCATGCCGTCTAGATGTCGATCGTTTAATTGCAACAAGGTGGAGGTTGAAATATTTACAACGTCAACATCCAATACCTGTTTGGGTGTGTGTGTTTGTGTAATATGCACTGAAATATGTAATGAGAAATGAATTGTGAGAAAAGTATCGGTCTAAGGATGGTCTCTTGTGGGATGCAGTCAAAAATATGCCACAAAAACGCACTGAAATGAATAGACTCTGTCAGCGTAGAATGCAGGAAGATGAAATAGAATCTTTGGCATCGATTAATAATAATAATATTAATCGATAATAATAACTACATTCAAGTGGGCGCTTCTTCGACTCAAAATGGGCATCTATCCAGACAGGTAACGAGAATAATCAATTTCAAACCTTGAGAGAAATTTATTTAAAGGAACTTTCATTAGCGACTTGACAACTTGAAGCTCTCAGTGTGAACGCACCCTCAAACCGGTTACCAAACTGTCAATGGCAAAATACACAGTAAAATTAACATTTGGAGCATGGTGAAGTACACGAAGAAACAACGTTTACAAATAATTAAAATTTACTACCGAAATTCCGAGTCGGTGGTCGCAAACTGTAAGAGCGTTAACGCCAATTTTCGGGCGTAATTCTCATAGACAAGCAATTAATAGTCTAGTGAACAAAAAATATGCGTAACTGGACAGGTGAGAACCCTCATGTGCTTCATGAAACAGCACTTAACCCAAAAAAGTCACTGTTTGGTGCGGTTTTCATGCCGGTGGCGTCATTGGGCCGTTTTTTTTTCGTCGATGAAAATGACCGTCACGTTACGGTAAATGACATTCGCTACAGAGACATGATGGAACGTTATTTCTTTGAGCAATTGCATCAGTGATATGTGGTTCCAGCAATAGGGTGGCACGCGCCAAAAGCCACACAGCTGTAGCAACAATCGAGTTATTGAAGTCTCAGTTTTGCGAACGTGTTATCTCGAGAAACGGACCCGTCTATTGGCCGCCGAGATTGTGTGATTTAACGCCTCTAGACTCTTTTTTTATGGGGTTACATTAAATTATTTGTTTATGCCAACAAGTCGGCGACGTTAGAGAAGCTCAGAGCCAATAGTGAACGAAATATAGCGGCCGTATCGGTCGAGTCATCGAATATTAGGTTCAACGTATCGAACACTGCACTTTTTTTGTCAGATATCCCATGTAGTTTACATTTTATTTGAAAAAGAAGTTGTCAAATCCTTAATGAAAAACCCTTTAGTACATTGACAAGAGGCACCATTTTTGTGGTACTGCTTTAAAAAATTCATTCAAAAATAGTAATTTTGTCGGCACATTCATCGAATATACCAGTTTATACCACTTCATCACAAATGCTTGCATACTTTCAGGCTAATTGCTCCTGTGGTTCGGAAAAAGCGACTGTCGATAGTTTTATTGAGCATTTATCTATACTTCAAGTTGATGAATGGCGTTCGAACATACATATGTATTAAAATCATATCAACAAGTTTTTTTTTTGATTCGCGCCAATGTGTTATTGGTAGTTTGGGAGACTTTTATTCAAAATTACCGTCCCAAGGGTAGATATAAGATTGTCACTTGTTCTTCCAGTAGGTGGGTTGTCGGATAGTGGATAGTCTGCTTCCTTGTGACCAAAAAGCGGGAAACAAGCCATCAATAGAGATATGAAATGAATAACACGTTTCGAAGTTTTCCCAACAATTCCAAAGGAGGCTTTCAAATCTTTCGTACATAGAACAATATACAGGGTGGGACGAATACAAGTTTCTTTTCGAAAATGCAATAAAATGAACAAAATTGCTGTCAGTGTCAAAATAACCTATATGATTTGAAAAGAAACCCCTAGATGGCCCAACCTTTATAACCCCTACAACGATTAGAAACCGCCTTTGATTGGACATACCATATTTTCAGATGGCAGCGGATTCTTATTTTAGCGTTGTTAAAATTTGGCGAAAATGTGTAACGAACTTTCTATTAATTTAAGGGCAGTATTGTGCTGTTCAATATGTTTCACTCTACTCTGTTACATCATTTCGATAAAAAAACGACTGAACCACTCTGTGTAATTCGAAAACTATAGTTTTGCGTGACATCAACCTACCCACCTTTTGACGCTGTATCGAATTAAGTAATTAAATAGAAGTGCTGCACAGTAGGTAAACCACGTTACACCGCATATCTTTTCTGTTGCACATGTTACATCGTTTCAATGCGAATGTTTGGTAATTTCAAAACAGAGAAATTGGATGTCACAAAAGGATCATTTCTAATGGACGCTGTTACCAATTTCCCGATTTGTCATTATTTTCAGGTTTTTCTCACTTATAACACAACGCGAACCTTGCAAGATGAATATGAAATTCGATGCACAAAAATGCAAATTTAAGTTATAATTTCCAAAATTCTGTTAAGAATAATAACACGCGCTATCTTTGTAAGTGAACAGCATTAACTACCATAATCATCAGACTGTGATGATTCATTGAACTTGTTATCGAAAACACTGCGGGGTTACAACATAACAAAAGTTCTTCACCCACGCTTTTATCTGCGCATGGAAATTTCTATTCTTATCTCAACTCGTTATGAAACAAAAGTTGTAGGCCATTTGTTAAGTTTTTTTTTTTTAACATCGCGGCGACACTTATAGATTAAGTGTACACGACGGACATTGAGACAGAGTCCTTACAAGCCAACACGTGCAAGTGGACTCAGAACAACGCAGATCACTGTTCTCAACAACCGACCGGTATTTTCCCTGTCATCTGACTTTTGTCAGAAAAAAATCCTGAATAATATGACAAGCTGGGGATGGAGCATACTCACTTCTGAAATCATCATGTATCTGTTCCTGATAAAGGGAAAACCACCGCAGCAAAGCGTACGTCAATGTTAAGAAACAGCTCAGCCTTATTTTTTTTAAGACAACAAAACAGTGTCACTTGGGATGGTGTGAGCACCAGCATCGTCACTGTAGATAGGTGACTTAATTTGAAGTGTTTCAAACTCTTTTGATTTGACTTTTACAATGTTAGTTAGGCATTCATATTTTTTTCTGTCCTACCTACAGCTCATTCTATTAAAACTCGCACCAAAAATCTATCGTTCTCATCATCACACATTGAGCTTGCAAAGTCTCTGCCTGATACACCTTTCATGAGAGTGTTACACAAACAAAAAAACCGCCAATAACCAAAAACGACCAACTCAAGTGCATGTAATTTGTTCAGCTGTCACACTGTGGAAATTGGCAACGAAAATGAACGCAACAAAGCCACAGCATCGTTGCGCGTTGGAAACAACAAAAAAAAAATGTGCTAAAAAGATATGTTTATCTGGGTTTATCTGCGCTCGCACTTTGAGATACATATTACAGGCGCTGACCACCACCATGACAACGACGTCGACGATAAAGTATAATTGCTTCCATTGGCTGTGACCATGAAAACCACCAACCGACCGAACATTACATAATCCAAAAGCAGCAACCAGCAGTCGCAGTAAGCTGAGAGGCTCGAGTAGGAAAAAACTTAAGAAAATCCCACAAAGCAATACAAACAAGACGAGAATCTCATGGAGAGCGACAAACAAATAAAACTGAACAAAACACATTTCAACTGAAAATAAAAATCCTCTCATCGATGCCATACAGAATCATCATCACCGCGCTTGTACTTGGATACTCTCACATGACTGGCTATCTAAAGTGTTGTTACACTTATTGCGCATCTGCAGGTGGAACAGCAGTTTATCATCGCCACCAGAAGGCATCTTTCTAGATACAATGATACACCAGCCCTTTTGCGAAAACATACACAACCGAGTTGTGCAATTTTCGACTTGAGCTGTAACAAGTGGGGATGGGAAATATTCCACTATCCGATCGGAAATATTGGGCGGATTGGTTAAAATGGATTGTGTCCATATTTTTCGGTCTGCTGGAGATTCGATGGATTTCGTTATTTTCACATTTGCTTTCGATTTTGGATACAATTGCCAAATTTGGGAAGAAAGAAGAAATCGAATGCGAACTTGGAAAATTGTGGACCATCTGTTAGTTGGTGGACCTTGAAGCTGATGTTGAAGTTGAAGTCCATGATGGACACGTAACGATAATAAATAAGTCTTGACTCAGTTCTAAGACTGTATTATGTAATTGCAGAAAGGCATTTCGTTGGGCGCCACTTTTACATTAAGGTGGGCTAATTAATTTTGAGCTAAATTTTCAAATGTTCATCAATCCAGTTGGGTTTTGTTTTGTAGTAAAATTTCAGGTAGTTCGAGTCGAAATTTTAGTTTACTGACCTCGAAGTAGATAAATCTCAGAAATATGGAACCACTATGCATACAACGATTTACCAAGTATACCCACGACCAGAAGAACAGATTCTGGGTAACCAGTTTAATTAAGATTGACTTTCACATGGGGAAATATTGCATTCTGCTTGCAACTTTTCTTTAAATTGCATGCGTTTTGAGAAGTTTTAAAATGTGTTTCATGTTTGCATCATGTTTCCCTATCTGCTCGAGAACTCTTATTGTGACACCTTGCAACCGAGAAAGTTCCACCAAAAAATCCAAAAAAGAAAGTCTATTGGAGTTAAGGACCACACCTCGCTCATATATATAGATTTCGAGAGATATTCGAATCAGACCACCATTGTCGGGTCTCTTTTCGTCTCTCTACTTGACACCTCGCTCATATCTCTCAATGAATAAATGTCTTAAATCACTTGATATTTTGTAATCTTTACTAACATCAGCAAAGTTTTATCGGAGTAGTCGGAGTAGTCGTAGAGGTTAACCCAATAAAAGGCCAAAATAATAACTAGGACCTTTGGGTAGGTCTTAAACTCTGATCCGAGAGCAGATACATGGGTCATACGTTTAATCGTTTTCAATTGCATAAGCGTTTTGCTTCATGTAAATTTGAAAACACTGGAAACGAACGATATTTTCGTTCCATGCGAAAAGAAAACAACATATCGACAGCGATACATATTATTGCTGCTGTCAAAAATGAAAGTTCGTCGAAGTATGAAAATGAACCTAAAAGAATTCAATTTAAAATAAAAGTTTGCAAGACGAAGAATAAAAATAATGTTTTCGTTATCGCAACATTTTTTTCGTTTTGGAAAACGCAAAAGTGGGTTTCGTTTCGTTTTTACACCCAGCCCTTGAGTCTTACTCAGAGCAGTGTTCCAGCATAAAATGTGCCAAAAAATATAGAACCAGGGAGACCTCTGACCCACTCCATCAAAGGATTATTTGACAACGAATCAGTTTGCCTCCAGCTTCAGTCACTCCTCGCTCTGAACGAAATCTAAAAATAAAATGAACGTCTCCCAAAATTTAACTTGCCATAAACTGGTTCATATCAATTATATTCCCCAATGGAAATTCGTTCCCATTCATTCATTATTTCATTCATAAATAATAGACTACGAGCAGAAACATTTTTTTTTCCATTTGCCGAATCGAGACACATTATTTTCCATAAGGAAGATAGTTCTTCTTCATTTAACAGCTCGAATGAGAACGCACAGTTGCCATTGCCAGCAATGTATCTGAATGATTGGAGGACAACAACTCCATCTTATTCAAGGCAAAGATAGAGACACTACGTGTACACGGAATTACTACAGAACCTCACCCGTTTGTATGTGTATTCTCCTCTCCATCAATCTGTAATTGAAATTTTCTCAAATTGTATAGAATTAGTGTGATACACTGGCAAAAGTTTCTGTCACTCATGTATCTTTCATTTGAAGTTTTTTTTTTGTTTTTCGTTATTTTTCCCATCATCATGTGTGTGCTTGTGCTTCTGTTTGTTTTTCCTTGCAACGATCAGATGCCTCTCTGATAAAAAAATAAAAAAAAAAAAATATAAATCGCCGACGACGACGAAAAAAGTTAACAATCTGACATTGAAAAGTGCCGTGGAAAAGCGTAATTACCTCTTTCTACACTCGACGAATACAAATAGCGCGATTTTACATTTACCCCGTGTGGGCCGCGACTCCGTCCGCCGCGTCTAAAATTACATCAACTGTCAGATTGCGCACACATAAATATTTCGAAGACACACACTTGCTGTGGATGGAAAATTAAATGTTTCCATCACGCGAGCAATAAACGAAAAAAAACAAATAAATATAAATCGAATTTGAACTTGAAACTACAAAGGAAAAAGAAGCAAACTAGCCAGCCAGAGATTATATAAGTTTGTATCTACATCGGACTAGTATGGATCAGTAGAGTGCGCAGAGGTAGTGGTGACGGCGGCGCAGGCGCAGGCGCGTGCAACTAACCATAGGCCGTGTACGCAGACCACATGCAAATGTGAAGTGGCACTGACAGTGGCAGAGCGTGTGCACCGACCAGAGGGTATAGTGAAGTATACTAGATTTTCATACCGTAGTTTCTGGTATTACATACACGTAACCTGTGCGCCGCACCGCGCCGTGTGCAAGTCATGCAATAATAGTCGTAGTATGCCAATTACTAATCACAATTGACATGGCAGCCTTGATAAAGAAAATTTCAATGTGATTCTCTCTGATTCATTGCTATTGCTGTTGTTATTACTAGGTTTCGGTTGAGGTCTACCCCGAAAAGTCGGTTTTTCAAGCCGCGGCATGCATATCGAATTTCCAATTCCAACTCAAAGGTGATGTTGAGTATGTGCAATCTGAGGTGGTGTGACTAATATTTTAATGAGAATCGGCGCGGCTTTGTGTGTTAGTCAGCAGCACGCACGTCATCGAATCGCAACGGATAAATATTGTGCTCTGTCAAAATCGGTAATTTTCGATAATTGTCAAAAGAGATGCTATCAGTATCATCAATTATTGGCGCTGACAACGGCGCATATAATTAATTTATCAAAGAGCCAGTGAAATTGGCATGGGGTGCCACGGGGTAAACATTTGGGACCTGATGTTTTTTTCTTGCTACAAATATTTTTGGCAGAAGAATGAGTGATGAATATTAAATGGAAATTGCCTGGATTTTGATTGCCATACGTGTAGATACTGTCTGCGATAATGGCAAAGAAGAGTGATTGGAAGTATTGTGCTTTGTTGGATTTATGTCATCGCGATCCTTTGTAAAATATGCGATTAAGGAGTACATGCAAATTTGAGAACAGTGTCTTTGAACCCGTCTCACCTGAGGTAAGGTACAAGATGAGTCTGCCGCAAAGAAGGATTGGGGGAGGAGGCTTAAATGCATCGTCATTCAAAAGAAGTTCCTTGCGACATTCCGTAGAAATATGGTTACACTCAGAGTTGGACTACTGAAAGACCTGTTTGAAAATCGATCCTCGGGTAAAAGATTGTCTGATATTGCTATATACGAATGTGTGTGGTTCCTCGCCTTGACTGCTGGCGTTCGATATTTATTCTGACGAATGGAGCGTGCATTGCTCGGCCGAATATCTGGGAGCGCACACTCAATTCAGTGAATTTCGATTTGCGCACAAACAGACAAATGACTTCGGGCTCTGAGTGGTTTTATTATGATATGAGCGAAGTTCGGGAGACTGAGTGAAACAGCATTGTGTGCGCAAACTTTTGATTTTGGAGCGCACGCAGATGAATAAGTTGGTTCGCAATGTCGATAAGCGTCGATTAAAAGTAACTTGAACCGACGAGAGCGCATATTTTGTGTGCGGTACTCCCCAATCTAAATGCATACGAGTGCGCTTGGATATCTCTTTATCTTAATGGTCACAGGCGAATTTTGTATGTACAATTAGTAGGGCACACTTATGTGCGTATTTTTTGAAAGTGTGCCGTAGTTAGTAAGGGTAGATGCCCTACCAAGCCACATAGCCAATGCACTCCCTTCCGCACATCAAACTCAAATCAAAGTGCCACAACTATCAACTTTGGCGATCATGAACAACGTCAAGTATGTATTCGCAAATACGTCGTTCGTTACGCCTTATCTCTGCGGGATGTTAGTTCATTTGAATTTTCTTCGCAAATAAAACTATTCATGGTATTTTCCTTGGGTGTTAAGAGTTTTATTTGAATTTGAATTATAAATATAAAATCATTTTGCAATCGCATGCTCTGTACTCTGTAGTACCTACATGTGCATAATCATTTTTCTATTCCCGCATCTAACGAGACCTGTATCAGTGCAGCGCAGCGAGTTTCAAGGCTTCGCTTGTTAGATTTGTTTTTGCGTCCAACAAATGGGCCCCTTTTCCCCCCTTTGTGTGTGTGGCGATTGTAATAACTATTATGTGATTTGCTGTAATCGACTGTAATCAAAATTCTCAGTGTCATTTTGCCATTATTGACAACAGAAATTACAACAGTGCCACTTTAGTTTGAAGTTTTAAATAGAATGCGTGTGATGGGGTGTGCTTTTTTGTTGACACGATCACAAAAACGCGGATGCTTCTCTGGAACACATATACTCGAAGTCTACGCTGATTTAATGTATTTATTTTTAGAATGAGTTAAAGCGTTACTGGCTATCTACTGAAGCAGGAGTGGTGGTGATACACGGATTTTCAGATATGGAATTGCGATTTTATTATCTTTGTAATTTGCCCAAATGTATAGCCTCGCACTGTTCGAACAGAAAATGTATTTGCTTTGAAAATTGGTTTCACTCTTTGGTGAAGGTGGAATGTGCGTCGTGTGCGTTTGTATTTGTTTATCATCACAAATCATGAAATTAACAAGTTATATGTAAAATAGAGCGGCGTTGCAACAATGAAAAAATATTGAGGGCCATTTCCAAAAAGTGCGGGCCACTACCCTTCAGAGAAAATTAAAAACAAAAATAAAAAAGCTATAAGGCAACATAAATATAAAGTGACAGGTACAAGATTATTATTATGACGGGAACAAACGAAAATGAAACGTCAGTCAGAATGAATGAATTCAATAGGT
Source organism: Cheilosia vulpina (assembly GCA_916610125.1). NCBI lineage: Eukaryota > Metazoa > Arthropoda > Insecta > Diptera > Syrphidae > Cheilosia > Cheilosia vulpina. The sequence continues at coordinate 7,699,585 of OU744280.1, read as the reverse complement.
TTATTCGCGTACTTTTCCGAGCCATACACTACAAATCTGTCAAACTCAAGAAATTGAGCAAAACTCTATACGCCCCAAAGTACGTGGATAGACTTCGAGCAACTTTCATCTTTGACATCTAATCCATATCACAAATAAATATACAAGGTGGGCCAAAAGAAGTCATCCGATGTTGTTTGGCTCTCATTTTTTTTTTCTCAATGGAAAACTTCGATTCTGTTTTTTGATTATGTTTATTTGAACCTTTAGAATATTATTGGTCAAGTCGAGAAGATGATATCGGCCAAATGGGCGCCGTCACAATTGATTGCCATACGGGCTCGTTTTATGGCATTTTTCATCACTTCGGCGAGAACTTCGGGCGACAGATTCTCGCACTCGTGTCGAATGTTGTCCTTGAGGTTGCCCTAGGTTCTCGGGCTTGTTTTCGTACACACGGGACTTCAAAAAACGCCACAAAAAAAGTCTGGAACGGTTAAATCGGGCGATCTCTCTCGCCAAAACGAGAGATGAGGCGACCCGGGAACGCCACCTTCAGAATATCGGTTGTGGCTCGCGCAGTGTGTGCCGTAGCTCCGTCCTGTTGGAACCACATATCCTCCAGTCCTAATTCGTCCAATTGCGGCAGAAAAAACTCGGTTAACATGGCCTTTAGCACCGTCCACTGTTGTCGTTTGACCAGCGGCGTTCTCGAAATGGCCCGATGACTCCTCCAGCGTGAACAGCGCACCATGCAGTAACTTTGAGCGGATGTAATGGCTCCTCGTGCATTACTCGTGGATTTTCGGTGCCCCAGAAGCGATAGTTTTGCTTGTTCACGTACCCGCTGAGGTGGGAATGAGCCTCACCGCTCATTATGATTTTGGTTGAAAAATCGTCCATTTCGTCCTCGAGATTGAGGATGGTTTGGGCGTAGGTTACACGCGTTTGGTGGTCGACAGGCAGCAGCTGATGCACGGACTGGACTTTGTACGGGAACAGTCTTTGACCAGAATTCGCCTTAGGGACGACCGGCTGATGGCTAATTGCGAGGCATGGCGGCTGGTCGATGTTTCCGGCGACAGCTCGACATCCTCGTCAACAGCGGCTATATTCTGGGCACAACGGGCGCTCCGGGGCCGACCACTCTTGGCAACATCTCGTGTGGTCCCATACTCTTCAAGGCTGGTGGCCCAACGGCGCAGTGTTTGCGCAATCGGTGTCGGACAGCCGTGGAATCGGCGACGGAATTCGCGCTGCGCCAACACTACAGACGAATTGTTACGCAAAAAAATAGACACGGTTATTCCGCGTTCATGGGGAGTGTATCGCTCCATGGCTTCAGTTGTATTCTACATCTGTCTAGTCCACAAATGTCAAAACAGATTTGACATTGGCGGCCATTGGCAAAAATAAGACCATCTTCCAATAGGGTGATCTCGTTTGGCCCACCTTGTTTAACTTACCTTTATGCAACATACGAAACGTTCTAGGACGACATTCGACCACCACCGATTTTTTTTATTTTTACAGATTTTATTGTTCTGTGCAATTCATTTTTAAGACGGTTTTTGAATTTGTTTTTTGACAACTTTGTGCATTTGACATACTTATCAGTAGGTACTTGCCGGTTGAAATTCTCTGAGCTGTTTCGATCCAAGAGAAGAAGCACTCGTTACTTAATAGTTAATGCTAATTTTCTCTTTTTCTGTCATTTTTGATGAGTACTTTAGAGTAGACTTTGTGCGATTGCGAATCGATTTATATCGATTGCGTTCGATTCAAACCGCGTACGCGAATGAAGCTAATATGTGAACTTGGTTATTAGGCGTATTTTTTAAGCTTCGATCTCAGCAAAGCAAATTAATGTAAGATTTTCAGCGCACAATTTCAACAACTACTGTGAGTCTCGAAGTGTCAAATAGAACGTAGTTGTAATTGCGTGTGGAAAATCCTACTTTACTTTGCTTTGCTGAGATCTAATCTTAAAAAACAGGCTTATTGCTAATTTTTGTGATGAAATGTGCTTTTTAGAAACATTGAACAATACCGACTGTGATCAATAAAAATATTTTAAATTTCCACCGTGACAAATTGGAAACACAAAGCTGCCATCGATGTCACGTATCGCCCCAATCGGAAATCACACAACGAGCTATGTCCCATTCGACACAATGACAAAATCCAATTAACCCAAAGCGAAACTCTTCGTTAATCTCTCACCAAGTTGTAATTGCAAACCTGACCATAAAGTATCGCGTTCGACACATTTATCTTTCGCTTCTAGGAAGTTTGCAATTATAATACACATCTAAGCTAGCACATGATTCATGTCCGGTGTGCTTCTGTGAAACTCCTTCTTGTCCATATCTTTTGAATATTTCCGTGTAAATCAGTGCACCCATTAAAGTACACGATCTAGCCAGAGGGTTGATGGCGATTTCTCTAGAATGAAGATTGTTTTAGTTTCTTTTTTCTCCAATCGTTTCCATGTTTCTTCCTGTTTTCACATCCGATTTACTGTGCGCTGGGGAACAGCGTCTTGCGCCCACTATCGTCCGACAGCATTTGTGCAATCGGCACAAGCTAACGTCATCCGCTGAAATGTTAAGGACGCCATAGTTCAATTAAAAAATAATTAAACGATCGCTTTTAACGTCATTACCTAAAATCTTTTAATTTACCATCACGAAAGGCACCTCTACAATTACACAGGCACACATCTACTTTATAGCAAACATATATCTCTGCATTGCAATTATTGAACGTGAAGAGGAGAAGAAGCAACAGCCAACTTAACCAAGCGCAAAATAATAAAACAAAAACAAACAAAACTAATTGCAGTGTATATGTATAGCTGTGTGGCTTCTTGTACATGTATACCTCATTTATTATAACATTCGCTTGCATTTATTATTGAAACGAGTATATTTTCTTACTTTGACCTTGAACTTGATATTAGCCAGGTATATAAGCCAGCGCACACCGCCGAGAAGTTACCTACATTTGTCGTCGTCGTCGTTGTTGCCAGTTTGATATGCACATGAACAACAACAAGAAAGTATCTCTGGCCGTATACCTGTATAGATAGTCACACCACTTGTCAATTGCGGTTGAGGTACCAATACCACCAGCCACCGGCCATCAAACGAAGCCCCGATGGGGCTAACAAGAGGCGTGGGCACAGCAGCGCAGGGGGTCGTCGCGCACAAACGATAGATGCAAGCGCAGGTGAATAATGATCTTCCAGGGTTCCACAGAAAGATGGTAATTTCCATAAAAAGTATCTATGACTCGGAGATGGTAATCCGCTCCAAACACGCGCCGAAGCTTTGAGATACTTTTTCTCGATTTTCCCTTTTGTTAAATATATTTTCACAGATGTTGTGTGCACATTTTGTTATATTGTGCAGACCAAAGGTAGAAAATTCACAAGAAAAATGACCGACGTCTCTATAGGTGGTAATGGGTGGCAGGTTTACGTCATATATCTGCTGGATGTTGGATGGATTTTTTTTTTATTTTTTTTGTACTTTTCACATGAGATGCAACAGCGAATTGTTGTGTTTGTTTAATTAATGCGAAGTGAAAAATTAAACTTATCAGCATCATCATCGCAACGGTGGCACAGAGCGGCGCGCAGTGGAAATATTTTCCTATTGGCCGTGGTTGGTGAAAATTTTTATATTTTTTCATTGAACTTCAGTCAATGCTATATAATTTAATTATGATGATCATCGTCGCTGTCGGTAGTCGTCGACAACATTGTTGATTGTGGATGATTTTTTTTTTTGTTTAACAATTTTTTTTTGTATCGCTGCCGATGGTGGCTGTTTTCTAATTTACCTGCCGTGTATTTTGTGAATTTAATGGGCGGGATGACAGCAACGTTAAACATGTGGGGGAAAAAAAAAACGACGAACAAACAAATTGCTGCGATGCACTTGAAAAATAAAACTGAATTTCAACAGAATGTTATGGGCAATTTGCAACGCTGAATAATGGGGAAGCCGTAGATTATTAAATATTTAATTTTCTATGTGGACTTTTTATATTCAATAGAAAAAATGTGTTGAAGGTTCTTGTGGCTGGGTATTAACTATCTTATCAGCAGATCTGATAAAGAACAGCAAACATGTACAAGCGCTCACTTGCATGGGTTGGTCTTTGAGATAAGTCCTCTTAACTGACAAGTATACTGTGAACTGTCAGAGACTGTCCATCGAAGAAATTAGTTGCATTTGATTGTGTGGTGTTTCTTTTTTTTAAATTCTTATCAGACCGCCTTTTTGTTGTTGTTACATTTGAAATCTTTGTTCTACCAAAGGTATTGGCCTAGTTTTTTTAATAAGATAATTAAAAGGTCCGTTGTTCGACCTTCTACCAGTAAAATGCATCAAGGCTTTGTTGGTGCAGCTATCTGTCAGATCGAGCAGCGGATTTCTATTAAAATTCGATGGCAGTGGCTTGATACATTTTTTTATTGTTGGTATATAGAAACCTCTGGGGTATAACATATTTCGACAAGAACTATTGGAACATAAAAACAGCCTGACTTAAGGCGGCGCTACAGTCCGGGATGGACCGCAACCAACAAGCGTCTCCAGCCAGCACGATCTTTAGCCAGCTGTCTCCCGGTGTGGATTCGAAGATTTTCCGGGCCGGAGCGGTCGTGTCCATACGTTCAACATGACCCAGCCACCTCAGCCGTTGGACCTTTATTCTTCTGACTAGGTCGCTGTCGCTGTACAGCCCGCACAATTCGTTGTTGTATCTACTCCTCCATTCACCGTCTATGCAGACGGGACCGAAAATTACTCGAAGAATTTTCCTCTCGAAGTAACCAAGTGTAGCCTCATCCGATTTTGATAGAGTCCATGCCCCTGCACCATAAAGTAGGACTGGGATGATCAAGGTCTTATAAAGGGTCACTTTAGTTGTTCGAGAGAGGGCTTTGCTACTCAATTGCTTTATTAGCCCAAAGAAACAGCGATTGGCAAGAGTTATTCTTCGCTTAATCTCAGCGCTGGTGTCATTGTCTGAAGTCATAGCGGAGCCTAGGTAGACAAAATCTCGTGTCACGGTGTTTGTAACCGTACTCCTCCGAAACGGCTGGACAGATTTTTATGAAATTTGTTGTGTATATTTGGTAGGTATGAGAATCGGTCGTAAAGTATATTTTATACCGCTGGGTGATTAGGGTGTCCATGTCCACAACATTTTTGACGAAAATGTTTTTTATATTTTTTTTTTTTTTATATTTAGCATCACCAAATATCTATAATCTATATTCCGTACGATTTGAAATTTGTATATTTAAGCGCTTTTAATTTCTGTACTGTCTCGCTTTCGCTTTGACAATAATTAATAAGTCGCAGAGACAATCGCTTTATGTTTGTGGCATCAATCTTGAATTCGCATGATCTTTTCTCATTCCGCTTTGTATTACATGAAAAAGCGGAATATTGGCCGACACGCCAATCATTGCGGTTTGATTGAAAACCAATCGACATTGTTATATGTACTTCAGTTTAACTTTTGAATAAAGAACTTGAATTGACCGAATTACATGAAGGAGCATGTGCATATTCGGAATTATTATATTCATTAAATTAACTATTTTGGGCGGAACGAAACTTGGAAATCTTTTTATTAAAAACGAGTTGTGCTTTTACTATTTCACTGATGATTGTATTTGATTTTGAGCCACAGTGGTATTCAAAGTGAACCACATTTACTAAGTAATTAGCTTAGGCAACCGACAAACATCAGAGTTTATTCAAAAGACTCCAAACACTCAATTAACTACTCCTAGCTCCAATGTCCAATGTCCGATTACTCATAATACTCAGAGCACTTAGCCATTGAAATCAAAAATATGCTCGCAAATAAGCCCAATTTAAAACCACCGACTTAATGTTCTCTCCATTCGGATGTTCTACCAAACAAAACCACCTGGATTAACACGCACGGCAATATATTATTCACCTTCCGCCATATGATGCTATTTACAGCATCTGGCGACCTTACTTTAATTTATACCCATACAAAGTATCGCCATAATTTTTGTAACATTTAACCCAAGTTTAGCCTTCGAACGCCTTTTTAACTTGCAAACAGCCTACGAAAATAACAGCTTCGCGTAGCTGGAAACTTTTCAATGTCGTTTGGTTTTTCTTTCATTTTTCCATCTATCTAGAACTAGACTTAGTCTTGATCTTAATTTAGCTTTAAGTCGGATAATTTGTACATCCCCACATTCCAGTGTATCTCCTCCTAATTCAATCCAACAGCAAAGTTCCAAGATTATCGAATAGAAAAACCCCAGTCAAAGAAAAAAAAAACAGTAAACAATAGTTATAATATTGTTGAGCCAATCTGAAGCCTAAGTCATGTATTACCAGTTTTCGAAGAAACTGTATATTCTTACCGCGCCGCAAAGCATTTTCTACGAGAAACATTTTTTTCTTAGTCTCATGGGTTTTTTCATCATTCGCGAGCAAACGTAAACATAAACATAAACAACTTGGATGGGGTTTAGTTTTTCTTTTATTGAAAAACAATTAACTTTCTTGAGCGCGAAGAAAAAATTATTCACAGTAGCTACGCATAAATAGATACATAGTTCAAAATGACAGTCGGTTCTGCGCGCTTGACTTTTACCTTTCACAAGTTATGACTATCCTTGGGTTTCGACTTCCTCAATAGCTGCGCGGGTACCTATACTTTCTCTTTAGGTGAAAAACTACGCAATAAGATGGACTATTTAATGGGCCGGCATTTTGCTTTGCTAAATGTCATGGATCTTCTTTAAAGTATTCTCTTTGAAATATTTTGCTTTATGACATTTTAAGTTATGTACATGACATGCGGTGTGGTTTTCACTTACCTTCTTCTGTTAGGAGTAGTTGTTGGCAACGATGGTCATCTGAAAAGAAAAACCAAGAGGTCGTTATAAGAGTGTCGCTGGCGTTTAACTAAGTTTGATGAAATGGAAATGGAAAAAAATGATATCTGAGATGACACCAAACTTAACCTTAAATTTTGTTTTTTTTTTTCTATTGCGTTGATCTAATATGAAAAAATATAAACAAATGTATTTAAACGGACGTCGCCTTTGGAACAGCTTTTCGTTTTGAATCATTTTTCAAAGAAAGGCATCAGTAAAAGTGGCATCTAGTGTCTCATGTCGTTAAAAAAAAGCAAAAATGTGAGCTATATCTGTGGTCACAAGGCAAAACCGCTAAAGTCTGTTTTACTCATTGTTCAGGAGAGCAGCTTAAAGTTTTTTTACACCATTGACAGTGACTTAAGCTGTTGTTTTTTTTTTTTTGTTTTAAATTGTGACCACTTTTTTAAAGATATGAAGCTAAAAAAAATGTACAATAGATTTGAGTACGCTGAATCTAATGGCATCAAAATCTCAATTTCGTCTACAGTCGACTTTGGCGGTTATGGTTTGTGGCCACAGATATATGTACCGTTCGACAGCCCACACTGCGAGGATTTCCATGGACTTTTCGAAAGAAAACTTCCTCTGGTAATCCATTTTTATGACAGGTGATCTTAATGGTTCAAACTGCCAAAATACTTGTTACCATGCTTTTGACAGAAAGGTCACGAAATCTTCCGACAAAGGCTACTTCAGTGTTGTGGAACTTGAATAGTTCTTAGTTCCTTTTTTTTAAACTAAAAGTCTGAAAGTTTGCTTCGGACCTTAAATCCAAAACCATTACCGTGGGCATCAATTATTTGTGTTTTTTTTTTAGATAATGTCTCAACTAACTTTTCGATTGTCAAATACTCCGAAACATCACGGCGTTCACAAAATACTTCAGGCAAGAAGCATATTGCTCTTCAAAACATACGGATGGGGAAATTAGCGACAGAATTAAGGATACTCATCTCGTCAGCATTTCGCTAACGCATCCAGCTGTTTGTATTAAAAGGCACTAATTCTGTGGCAATAAGACAGAGTAGCTTATGTCAAAAAAGTACTTTCGAAATAATCGTATTCTTATCTAAAATGGTTATTTATGATTATTTTTAATAAAATGTTAGCCCCAATTGTAAAATAATGGGTTTAATTAATATTTTATGATTGAGGCTAACATTTTTTTTTAAAATAAGAATGCGACTATTTCAAAACCACTTGTTTTGACATCAGCTACTCTGTGTTATTGCCACAGAATTTATCTGCACTACACTCTTGCTGTTCTTTAAAAATATTAAAGGACGATTGAAAACCTGCAACCATAGGTCATCGTAAACGGAAAAATATCTGCATTCCCCACAAAGTTATAACGAAGATATCAACCGATTCGTATGACGATCAGTTAAAGTTCAACGTTTCACTTTCTGTATATGAAAAACAAAACTTGTCTATCGTGCCGGCGTCAATAGATACCGGTATATTGCTTAGATTAAGCCATCCCACAATAGTTGTCGCCTCAAAAGAGTTGAATTAACATCAAAGATGGGCAGAAGAGAGCAGAACGGCAAAACTAATAAAACGCCAATCATAAATGGAATGTGGGTCGACAATAAAGGCTCATATTCCAACAAGAAGCCGTTCCGCACAACCACTACCAACAAGCCCAACGCACACTCATCCATTTGTAACATTAATTAATTGTTGTTCCGCTTTTTTTGTGTGCTTTGTTTTTGATTCTTTCTTTATTCAACATTCGTCTTCATCTTCGCCACAAGTAGAAGTTACCAGCCAAAGCTGACGGTTTAACTATGCCTAGTCTATGGCAATGACGATGATGAAGACACAAAAATACAATTGAGAGGATACGGTAAAAAGAGAGGAAGCCGCGACAAACTAAAATGATGCCGCACAGTTTGGCTGATAAACGAAATCAAAAGTGCGAGCATATTTTGTCGGTATAGTGCGTGCTGAACGAAAGAAAAAAGAAGTGGGCTAGCTACACGCGCCCTCTTTGCCAAATGCTTTGGTTATTTAGTGTATATGGAATTTGTTATTATGCCATAAGGCATAAAAGCAACGGATTATCACGAGAAAATAAAGAGGAAGAGAACGAGCGCAAAGAACGAAAGTAAAAATGTGGAAATTCGTTTAGCACCACCATCGCATGGCTTAAAGTGAGGATGAGTGTGTGTTTGTGCTTTTTACAATCCGGGACGCGATGTGCGCTAAATGGTTGGTTATCATTCTTTACTTTTATTTTCATTTGAATTATTAGCAGTTTTTCTATTCGGATGATAGCCAGGTTATGATGATGATTATGATGAGGCTCGGATTGATAATAAACTTGATTTAATGGATATTAGATTGGAAATTTGCAGGGAGTTAGGGAATTTGTAATAGTGTTCCCATGTTAAAAGCCATTGGGTCTTACTAATAAACATTTTTAATCTTCACACTAAATATTTTGTAGGTCACAATGGATATTTTTGTACTGAAATTTCCGCCATTGTGAGTTCGAAAAATTTAGCTTGGACTCTAAAAATAAATATTAGTATGGCGGTTTGTGCAGTTCCTATGTTATAACAGTCTGAAAGTCATATTTAGTAATCATTGAAGGAAGGAATTTCCTTATAAGCATGGGAGGAATCCTTGCGCCAGGATCCTCTTTTATCTTGGTATAATTTAAGTTAATATAATCTGACATCTCAAGCTGGGCTCACAATATGCGCGAATTTCACTGCAAAACCAAAACGAAAATGGCGCCCAAAAGCGGCCATTTTAAAATACTTGCATGCATCTTGTTCTTGGTTCGGCTGTATGATTTTATGAAAATAAAGTATTGTCATTGGCCCCATGAGTAAAAGTTAAATATGTTGACATTGAGGTACTGGAAAAAAGCATTACATTTTGAAAATTGCCCTCCAAAAATAAGATTTTTGCAAAATAGCAAATCGCGCACTGCGGAAATCCTTTTTTAGTACTTGAAAGTACGGTGCTACGTTCCGTTTTGTTGTGAGAAACAGTGCCTGGGGTACTACATTGGAATATTTCCCAAAATATTTATTTGGTTAGGTACCCCATTGAAGAATCGTCAAAATAATGCATTAGTTATAACTCCGACGCTGAACCATCAAGTAGTGGCTGCAAAATTCGTATTTCATCCCTGAAACTACACTCAAATAAGTGACCGAAATAGCCACCGACGCAAGTCTCACGTTGGGCGCCACTCGTGAAAATGGGTACATGCAGTGTAATATTGGAAAAATCTAATGTGACCGACACAAGTTACTCCATTAAACGTACGTACAATGGACACTACCATCATGAAATGTGGCGCCCAATACAAGTCACATTTATATGGTAGAACCAATTTTGGACACCACCTGCCAAAAGATTTGCGGGCAAACCTAGTAATATTAATGGAACCGAATTTACAGACAGATTTACATTGAATGGTTTGAAAAACAACTTACTAATTTATAGGGTGTACTTATAGAGTATCTAAAAATTCGAAATGTTGCTCATTTAACCTTAACCTGGTAAGCTTCCACATTAACACATCTGGTGTCATTATCAAAGTTGCCAGACGTTCCGATTAAATGTCCCGCGCGGGACACTCTCAGTCTCGCTTTCAATACATTTGTCATTTTCAAACTTCATTCAATACATCGCCCACCATAATGGCAAATAACAAGAAAACCAAAAAAGTATATCTTTCCGTAAAAGAAAGTCAATTTGAACTCATAGCATAATACGTAGTACAATGTTCAACATAATAATTTAAAAAATTTCAACGTCTGTCTTGATCTAAACTTAATTTCAATATAAAATAAAGAGATAAGTAATTAAAAACTACTGCTACTTATGTTTTTTTTGTGTCCCGCTTTCAGCGTAAGAATCTCGCGTTTTTACTCAAAAAGTTTAAAAATCCCGCTTTGCCCGAAAAAAAATCTGGCAACGCTGGTCATTAGCCAATGTGCGTTTTAAAATACAAGTCCTCCTTCTTCCAATGAAAACCTTCCCTAATGTTCGCTCCAACAATGTCACCATTTAAATGCAATTTTACCGGTATTCTTTTAAACGTGCAAAACTGAATATTTGACAGAAATTTTTAAATATATTTTACGTTCATCTGAAACCTTGATTTCTATTAAATAATTTAGCCAATAACTTGACAAATACTTCAGGGGGTCCCTCCTAGTTGAATGACAATCAAAATCCATCGTATCCACTTAGCCCAACATGAAATGACGATTATGTCACCCGAAATATGTACACGCCGAACCCAAAAGCACTGCACATCTGCGAACACAACTACTCGTAGATATACAGCACTCACTCAAAGTTCAAAAGTATCCATGGCGTAGAAAAAAATCTCCTGCGACTCGCAGATAAACACAAAATATGCGGAATCTATCAATCTGAGCAGCTACTACTCGTATTTATGTGTACGCAGCGATTTGACAAAAGTTCATTAGGGGTTGTTAAACTTTCACCTCGACTTGAAGAAATGTTGTGCGACAATAATAATTTTTTTTCTTTTACTTCTGTTTTGGTTTCTTGCAGCCTCGCCTATTCGTTGTTGTGACACCACCTATCCTGCTTTGGATACTTGTGCATCTGTTCGAATGCATATTGTTAGAGTGTCAGCAGAGTGTGTTGGTTGATTTTTCTTTTCTTTGTGGTGCGACCCCCAACTGAGGGATTAAACTGAATCCAACCCTTTTTTCTTAGAGGATTTTTTTCTATCTATACCTAATTAAGTTTTTAGAAGGTCAAAGAGTATTTATAGAGCTCCTCGCAATCAAGGAGGGGAACGCGACACAAAGAAGCTGTGTGCCCTAGGCCGTTACGGATATGCCAAAACAACCTGTTGGAAGACTTAATTGTTTACTTACAATTCTGGCCACTGTACGTGTCCGCATGTTTTTGTTTATGTCTGCATACGAGTGGTATATGCAGTGTATGTTCTTTTGTGTTTGGGGTAACTTGATATTTGAACAAGAAACCGAATTTCTGCATAATCATCGTACAAGACGATGACCGAACAAAGGGAAGACTGAGTATATTTTGCGAATCGCAAATCTAACCTGTTGCTGCGGATTAGCGGCAGCATTACAACATTTGTGTGTGTGCATACGGTGATGTTATGCATGTTTACTTTAAATTATTTACATTTCAATTTTACGGATGCGATTAGTGAACTCGAAGAAAACATATCATTATCAAACACGAGTGGCGAGGGTGGTGGTGTGCTGGTGGTATACCAAATCAGCAGTGCAAGGTTTATTATGTCTAACATTTGCCTTTGAAATAAGGCGATTATAAGACACGAATTAAGTGGTCATAATTTGAAGTCTGCCTGGGACTATTAAGCCACCGAAAGTGGTTTTCATGAGATTTTATGTGCTGTGCATTTGCACAACAAATCGTACATACAAGTGGGAATTCATTTAGAAGGAAGGCAAAGCTATATTACAGGCGGAAGAAGTTGCCGAAATTCGAAGTAGTGTGCGCCAGTTCTTAAAAATGCTTAACAGTTGCTTCAAAATACAAAAATAAAACTTTGAGCTGTAAGTGTCTCTCCGAATAGAAAATATTTTGCAGTTGTGTCAGGAGAAATTTTCATCTACTTTTATAAAATCTCATTCTAGTGTTGGGCGCCAGTTGGGTTCGAAGATGTCTTTCTTTAGGTTTACAATTTTATTTAAAATGACCTACATATAGATATATCATTTCGCTTTAAAGCGTTGCAAGCTACTCGCAATTTCAAGGTATAACAATGAATGTGTGACAAATAACGTCATAGAGCCTGCCGTTGGGCGCCATTAATCTGAATTTTCATGCGTGTAATATTTCATGAGGGCTTACCAAACATGAAATCTATTGTAGATACAGTCAAACTTCTATATAACGAACTTCCTTATAACGCAATTCTCTCTGTATCGAATATCAGTGTCGAAGCACAAGGCTTTTAACTTTCAGAGAAATTATCGATTATTGAAAAAGTTAGATAAAAGAACATGTTGCAGAAAAATTTAATGTTTCACTTAGTACCTTGTCAGGTTGGGCCTCCCTTCAAATGATTTCTGCAGAAGCTGTAGGCACTGTCAGTCCGTAGAAAATTGTACCTCGGAGAATACTTCTTCGACAATCTCAGCGAAATTACATATATAGGAATTAATTGCCTCCAACGCTTCATTCTTAGCTCCGGCTGGTTCAACGGGTAGTGTGAAAACACTGATCCTGTAGTATCACAATGGGCCTTCTTTGGCCTAAGTGAGGCTGCAGCTGAGGCGGTCTGCCACTCTAACCTAACCTAATACATTGACGACAATTTTAAAGAATGAGGTAAAAATTGTAAAGTTTGCCCAAGTTCAAACAGAAGCCAAAAAAAAAACTAACAAAGAACAAAACTGTTCATATGCAAGCGAAAATTGATATATTTTTAACGAAATGAGTTCTTTTTTGTACCAATTTTCTTTGAAAATAAAGAGGAACACTTACGGTGGTAAAAAATAAATTAAATTTTCTGTATAAAACTTCTTTATAACGAAGCAATTTTTTGGTCCTTTGAAGGTTCGTTATAAAGAAGTTTGACTGTACCTAAAAACAAAAATTCTGCCTCACCGCTAAATAGAAAATTAAAATTTTTTAAAATTCTGTTGTTTCGGTTGCTGGCCTATCCTTGAATCGCACTTCGATGCCATCATTTTTTTTAGTCGCCATTTTTCTTGCTTGATTTAACTAAAGTTTAAGTGTTTTTTTTGTTTTTTTTTTTGCGAAATTGTCGCCGTCTTTCACAACGCCATTCTTCCGCAACCTCTCGTAACATGTCTCTTTGTGTCTACAAAACCCGCACACACCTTACATTTTTGGATTAGATAAAAATCGCATTCAACAGAAACGCCGTATCGGTCGCTATCTTGTGTCGCCTTTCTTGCCCAAGTAATGTCTTTGCCCATATCAAGTACCTGATAAGGAAGGGGCCAGCCGATTCACCACCAACAAGAAAGAAAAAAAAAAGTTAATTCCTCATCAACGGGCCAAAGGAAAAACCACTCGAACCAACCCAAAAGATAAAGACATCGCACCACGACAACCTGTAGAAGTGAACCAACTTTTGAAGAAACAAAATGAAAATATAAACTACCACAGTACCACCCCGAGTATGAAACGAAACGAAATTCAAAAAAAGCAGACCGATAAGCGCGCTCCGTTCGCCTTAATCATGGCACTTGCCAAAGACTATACACTTTGGTGACATCTTATCTATGCGACCACGACACAACGTAGGTACGCGCACTTGCTATATACTTGTTTAAACGAAAAACACATTTTCGAGTACATCCATGGGCGTATTTACGTTCCCATAGCACCACACTCTTTTCTGTTGTAAGAAGTGAAGAAAACAGAATGCGATGATGAAATCCGTTTTCATCGCGCCTCTGGATTATCAGTTTCTCAAGAAGCGAGAACCACTTGTGTTCCTCTGCAGCAGCATTCTTATCACATTCAACACACAAATATGTGTGTGGTGTTATTTGGTGAATTTTTGTTTTATTTGTCTTTCTTCCCCCGTAATAGTGTCTGTATCCATATGCTGCTGGAGTAGCTTTAATGAAACAAATTCTCGATTGAATTCGATTCGAATCTGTGTGTTTCTTGAGGTGATTATGATGGGAAAATATCGTATCGATAGGACAACACGAACGGGAGCAAGAATACAAAAAATTCCCCCGACCATGTGTACATACATAAGTGTACACAACACATGTGATTAAACAATTCGTTTCGCTTTCTGTTCCGATGCTATAAGAGAAGAGCGCCAGATACATTTTTGTATAATTCATGTCAACAAGTACGCGACGACAACTACTACGGGTACGTAGTAGTTACACGGCATATTGTAGGTCACAGAACATAGTCCATCCTCCCATAATGGAACAAAAACGATGACAATGAGCCCATATAGTGCGCATGATAGGAAGAAGATACACGCTCACTATACAAAACGAATCTGCATGTGTGTATCACAACTAAACGCGTCGTGGTCAAAATAAAACAACAAAGTGGGGCAACGTTGCCTCGTATTTGTGGCAGTCAATGATTTCGTAGAGGCTGCCTTATGTCAGAGAAAACAACAAACATTTTCAAAAACTTTTATTTACAACCGTAAAAACAGCCTGCTATTCGGTTGGGTGCTGCCTATCCACTGCCAACATGTCAAAGATTTATAAATTGCGGCAATAACCAGCAATAAACTCGCATGGATACAGACATGGAAAGCATTAACATGGAAATTATGATAATTTGATGATAAGTTTGTATGAAAAGGTAACACGTTTTACCGCGTTAAAAAAACTAAAAATCCCTATGAAAAAAAATCCATGTTCTGACCGCGAAGTATTAGAATTGCTGTCTTTCTCTTGAGTAATTAATTAAATGCGTTGAAGTAATTAAACTTAGTTATATTCTAACTAAATCTGCAAGATTGTGTGGTATGGAGTATATTTGGGTAAAGTTTGTACTTATACGCCGACGATACTGACACAATTGATGGAATACACTGAGTGGTTTAGAAACGGAACGGGTTCAGTGGGTAACCAGTGCAGTCAACAAGAAGGGGCACCCGAAATCGACGAATCAGACAATAACTACTGTCAAAATGGGCAGTTATAACTTTGAGATAATAAGGGTATTTGCCCAAATCAGAAAAGGGTATACCATTAAGGACGTGCAAGCGATTTCCATTGCAAAAAAAGGAAATGTCGTGCGACGGAGATGCATGTGTGCACCTAACCCAAAAGTCAGTAAAAAACTATAAAAGTGGATGCGACCCATTAATACACTGAAAATAGGCAGTGTTTACACTGGATTCTGACTGAATGTTCATCCTTTTTATATAAGGAGTACTGCTATATGATCCTTATAGGAGGATCTCTTCTGACGGCCTCACAACCCTGCTCAACCTAACCTAACCTAACCTATTCCTTATGTCCCTAACATCAGCTAAAGACAACGAAAATATATGCATAAAAGGACGTATGTCGCCGAAACCCACAAATAGCATAATTATGTTTGTGACTGATAGCGCATACAAAATAAAAAACCCCCACAAAAGAGATGGCTTTTCTAGTTGGGTTAAAAATTGCTTTATATTTCCGCCCTCACATCCATAAAACATCTTTGTTCCCTTTGCAACACGGAAGCAACTCATCACCTGCATTTCAACAGATAAGGAGACGATGTGCAAGCTCATAATCGTTGATGTCATTTCTTCATTGTATTACATTTAGATCGATTTATTGGAAATGGAAACACCAATGTGAAACCTATATACTGATGAAACACATTGATAAGTCGTCGTATTAAATGAGAAACCATTGTTTACAATAGGCTGACTGAAATGACCATGTTGCAAGTATCATTGTACTAGAATAATCAAGATCTAGATCTGGATATAGAAATTCATTCAATGAGTCATAAAAATACGAGCATACGCATTTTCAGGGAAGTGAGAAAGTGGCCGCATTCAAGAATCTAGTTATCTTAAGTCGACTAGATTGGTCTGGATGAGATGCAACCTGAACGCACTAGATTGGTCGGGAACGTCACTTTTCCTATGTCACAGCCCTATTATGGCTATCAAATATCAACACGATATTTGATAATAATTGATACGTATCAACAAAATAAACGAATCGGTATTATGGTTATCAATCTATCAACATTTTTGATGAATTGTGAATTGTATAAGATTTAAGATCTATTGTGAATAGTTTTATTTGTAAACTTGGTATTACGGTCGTCAAAAAAATTGATATTCATCAAATTTTCTATCAACCACAAATTTCTTGTTGATACATATCAAATATTCGGGCGGTTCAAAATTTCTATTGATATCGAATCATACAAATTATTTCCTTATGCCCATTATTAAAAAAAAAAACTTTAGACCGAAATGTCATCGGTAGAATTATTTTTTGAAGGGCATTACGATGAATTAGGTGTGAGGGATACGCAGGACTTTACGAGATGCATCAAACGCAATCAAGACGAACATGTGTAAGCAGTTAACATATTTTTTTTTTTACTTGGTGTGATTCGGTTCCAGATTCGTGCAGAACTTCCGACTTTCAAAACAAGCCTTCGTAGAAGTGTTGACCGATATTGAGGATAAACTCAAACCATAATAATATTCAGTGTTGCGAATACTCTTTTCAATAGTTTCCAATTTTGACATTATTTCACCAAAATTAGACTTCAGCCACAAAACAAAAACCAAATACCAATTAGAAACGTCAAACTTCAAAATAGTACCCATTCTCAATGATATTTTGATTAGCATTCACAATGGGGTAAAAATGATCAATTGATACTCATAATACCAAATCATCGACGAATTGATAGAGGTTATCAAATATCAAATAATTGATATTTGATAGCCATAATAGGGCTGTGAGCCACATATGCGAACTGTCAACTTAGTACTGTCACGAATTTCTTGACTAGATTCGTCGGCTGCCACTTCATAAACGTCAACTGAAACAGCTGCTCTTATGACCGATTTCCCCCAATCAAAACCGAGATACATCTAGTCAGAGAGCTGTCAGACTTACTAAACAAGATACTTGAACGTGCCCAGACGTTTAAAATCCACTACAGTGGGATTTTATTTTACTCTAAATCACATCCTCACTCAATGTATTCAGTCTGTTGTCGTTCATTTCGGAGAAAATCTTGACTTATTCACACTGAACGCAACCATTTGATCCACAGACCAATCAAGAGGTCGAAATCAAGCTGAGAGGAATTGGCTTTTTTTGCATAAATGTCCGGTTGGTACATGATTTCTTATAACTTTTACGGCGTTTTTTAAAATTCATAGAGCGGTTTCCGTCATTGTTTGGCATGTTGGCCCCAACGTGCCCGTTGTGCGACTTAAGTTCCAATTTAACACTTTGCTTAAGAACGTGCCACAATTTTTTGCTATTTTGACTATTTTAAGGTTGGAAAGGGAACTTCTTATGCTGTTATTTCCAAATAAAAACAACAAAAACTATTATAGTGTTTAGCTTGGTTGATTTCGTTCAAAAATTCTGAATTTGCAGAAAGCTTCAGATATAGCACTTTCTTTTCTCATTGTTCCTTTTTCTCGCGATTTTTCAGAATTCTCATAATTGATAGTTTTCTGACACAATCCTACCAAGTATAAACCGTCAGCTGAATGCACTTTATCCGGTCACCATTTTTAGCAACAAATATAGGTATAGTTTACACCGTATTTTGTTTGTCAAATCTGTCTGGTCCTGGGCAAAATCCATTTGAGCCATTTAAAGGCTGTGTTAGCATAAAAAAGAGACAGCACGAAGACAGGGCAGTCTCGTTTGAATAGGATTCGTGAGACGTGGTTGATTAAAAATAAAAAGAATTACTTGAGTTTGACATTGAGACTTAATATTGATTATTTTGGTGTGTGTTTTAAGATTGAGTATTTCACTAAGCAGCATAAGATGTTTCTTTGGACTAAGAAGGCCTTCGTTTTGAGAAATAATTTCATGAAATATGTCGCGTTTCGACACGACCAAAATACCTACTACTTCTTGAAAAATGTTTGGCAAATGCTTGACATTTGATGTTCGAAATGTTCAATACGACTACCTACATACTGAATTTTGGCTCTTAATTCCAAATTTGTCCACTAGACCTACTTTGGGGTGACACGTGACACACAATGCTATAAAGTGATTCTCATTGATTTGCGTGTATTTATACAAAGTAAAGATAAATATACTTTCTATATATATAAATATATTTTAATATATTCTAAAAGTGTCCAGGTTAAATTTTCCAAAGTCAGAATGGCGAACCTGTCCAACAATTCATATCTATAAGGTGAAGGTTAACTAGCACGGTCCATTGTGTAAAGCCCGAAACAAAGTGGCTAAGACAATTTACTTCACCACGAAAGCAAGTACATTTCTAATTGTGTTGTCATAAGCTATAGGTACCTATTGAAGACATTTAAAATCCACTACAGTGGGATTTTATTTTAGTCTCACCACCTAATGGTTTAAATCACATCTTCATTCAATACTCACCACAATATTAATGAAAATTATTCCAACCAACTTGCATGGATCACCGTTGGAAATATCCAAACACTGTTAAATTTCGTATACACAATATCAAACGAAATCAGTTAAGAAACTAAAGAAATTCAAAGAAACCGAAATTTCTGATTTTAAAATCAAATTCATCACAACACTTTGCACTGTCTATCAACAAGTTTCCGCAACAAACGAAATGATTGTACGTGGGTAGGTAGGTATACTAACCCGGAAGAAGAATTCTTTAAAATAATTCAAACAAAACTATTATTCGCGCGTCAATTAAATTTTTCGAAAAAAAAAAATATAAAAAATATTCCAAGACACGAAACAAAAACTCAAAAAACCATCTACTTTCCGTCTGTGGTCTTATCTATACTTTGTAAACGTAAACATTATTATTTCTCTTTTAATTTTAACCCAACACTCTACTGCTACTCGTATGTGACTTCTTTAAAAGAATTTTTGACGTCCGTCGCGTATTCGTTGTTCTTATCTTTGGTGTTCGCCTTTCAAAAACAGACAACAACAAAAAAATAGAGAACACCCCGAAATAACTCAACAAAATTTTATTATAATAATCCAAGAAGTTTATATTTTTGTTTGCTGTTAGAAGATAGTAATCGGGTGTACAGCAATTGATGAACATAAAATGTTAAATCAGTCGTTGATAGGTATACGTATTGAGTTTGAAATGCCAAAAATTTTATTGGAATACTCTTTTCTTTCAAGTGCATTCAAGTGTAATGCACTATCAATCAATTCACCACTTGCTCTCTTACACACTGATAATCCAAAAAAGCAACATAAACAAATTTGCTCCAACAATTTGACACAGTAAGAAGATTCATATAATTTTCTCTCGCTCTCTGTTCAATTAAATGAAATTTGAATTAATTAATTTTTTATTTTTTTTTATTTTACAGTTTCCTCATTTTCCGATGAGGCAGCGGATAGGGAATAGGGAAAACACTTGAACCAAAAAATGCTCTTTTTTTATAAATACGAATGCGAACGCACTCTTCTCTTTCACTCTCTCGCTTGTCTATTAATAAAATTCATAGAAAATTACTATTATCGCTTTTGCCGACGACGAAAAGTCTCTTTTGCTTGCCTGAACGGCGGCGCTCTCTCGCGTGGTCTAATTGTTGTTGTATTAACACTTTTACCGAATTAAAAAAGCTTTGAAAATTGCAACTGCTCTCTGAATCATTCCACACTCGTCGGCGACACTCAGACGACTGAACCTAGCAACACCGCGATGGCCAGAAGAATATTCCAATTGCGCCAGCAACCAATTGAAACCAACCACACCAACTACAGGCAAAAGTAGCAGCAGCAGCAATAGCAGTGGTAGCGTATACGGCCAGCAACAACAACAGAAACAGAGGAATATCGTAAGGTGGTGAAGAAGAAAGAAATCCACCATAGCAAACTCCAATTCCATTGTCCATCAGCTGTGCTGTGGGATGGGATCATGGGAACTCGAAATCCGCATGCAATCGCAGCACCAGCAACGAACAAGAAAAGCACACGAGCTGCTTGTAAAAGAAAATGGAAAACCAAAGCAGACAAAAAGAGAATCGAAACGCAGATCCACCACTACCACCGACAACGAGTCCACTCCACAGCCACCTCATTTGGGAAGGGGGTGCTTTAACACAAACGAAAATTGAGCAAAAACAACACACCCCGACCCCACACACAACTGAAGAACGAAAAGCAAAGCAAAACAAAATACTTTACTATGTCGCTGTCAGTGTCAGACGAACGTCATTCTTTAAACCACATCTTTCTTCTCGTCGTATTCTGTTTGTTTTTTGGTCGGTTTTGGTTTGCGTGTTTTTCGTATTTTCTAGTTTGCAATGGAGCGGCGCACTAGTTTGTATTACAACGAAAACTATGCCAAAGAGGAATTGCGAAGTAACTCACCACACTATGGTAACGAAAAGTACACACACACATGTAAAGTGCAAGTCGCTGCTGTTGTTTTGAACCAAATCGTCGCTGCATCGTCATCTCGATGTGAAAAGATGAAGATATACTCGAACTCGACCAGATGGAATGGTATTTTGATATTAAGATTGCCGTTGTGTGGGTGCGAGGCAGTTTATTTAACTGCTTTAATCATCCCCTACGGAGTTTAAGGAATTTATTATCGCTGATGAGGCTTAACTAATTTTTGCCAGAATTGGTTACCTACCTACCTACTGATAAAATTGAATGTATTGTAGGATGGTACACCGCCTATTTATAGACATATTGTTGGGCTATTGTTTTTAACACAATGCCTGGCAGGTATTTCTCCGGATACTGGAAAGAACGAAAAACAGATTTGTTGTCAATTAGTTTGTCTATATGAGCTGTTTATTTCTATTGATAATTGTAACTGTGTTCACCATCATTTACGTAGCTTTTATCTTTCGAACTACATAAAGATTATCACAGTAGGCAAGAATAAGAAATACCCTTGAGCTTTGCCCCATCCCTACAAGCGTTTAAGATGATTTTTACTTTGATTTCGATGGAGAGAAGAGTTAGTTATTGTAAAAGCAGCAAATTTAAAATTTCGTTCTGTTTCTTATTTTGTTCTTGCAGTTGGTACATGTATAGCCTGGGATTCTCAGGTGAACTTGCCGGCGAACGTAATCTTCTTCCGCGGAATTGGAAGCAGTAAATAATTGAAATCGCGTGGTTGCTGTGTTTTAGAGTTCTACAAAGTGTACACACCTTTCGCATACTGACAGGTGCCATCAAAAGAAACTTGCGGTAAATCTTTTATAGCAAATTTTGCAACTGAAAGGAACTACAAATGTTTGTCATACCTATTTATCTTCATACGACCAAAACGAAGTCTAGTACGCCAAACATGTCCCTGCACAAATAAGTGTAGGTTTTCATCAATAACGTCAAATGACAGAAAACCCTCCTCCCGTGACATCGAATCTTCGGATCATTATTGCAAAATTAGGTAATTGAAAAAAAAAAGTAGCCATTGTCATTGTTTCCTAGGGGACATCAATTCGAAATAACCACAATTATCGAGTCATGTTCACTCCCCACCGACAGCGCATCAGCCTTACAATACACCCTCCTTACCACATAACACCATAATTTTCCATTTGAGGGCTGTGGAGTCAATCTCTGCACCGAGTCCATTCAAAACATTTTATGATTTGTTCTAGGACTTCATACCTGCATCTTCCATCCCTTATGATGCACATGATGTGTGTTGTGAGCCCTGTGGCATATCTACATCACGCCCGCATTATAATGCCTTCCACAAATTTGTTTGTCATTAAAATTGCTCTTCACACCATAAATCATCTCGATCTCCTCAATTGACTGTGTAATAGTTAATTGTTTTGGAAAGCAAACACACGAGACACGATGTGTATAGTATATCGCGGCAGCATTACTACCACCAACAACTGCTGCTGCTTGCTAACTACCCTCGCTGGTGCTTCCCCACCAGGCCACCACCATCGCACCATTTGTGTGGATGTTTGTTATGAAATTCAGGGTTGCATATACGATTAGCGTGCATGACTATGACATTCGTCAAGGCCAACCGAACATGTTGCCGCCGCCGCGCCGTGAGTGTGAATGTTTCTGTGTTTCGAGAACAATTTCTTTGATGCGGTGACTCAGAAATAAAACGCTCCAAGTCATCTAAGTGCCACCTACATTCAACATCCACTCAAACACCTAGAACTAGATTCACACGGGTCCATTGTGAATCACCCTTAATTTCTCGGTACCGACTCCCATCGGTCCAGTGTCTTATCGCTGCACTCTAATCTTATGAAGTTTGCATATCTTTACAACCGAGAGATTGATAGTTGTCGTCAACCATATAGCCATATAGTACTGACCTTGAATGCTATCCCGGGAGACAGGCAGAGAGCATGGTATAGGTAATTTAGACATGAATCTATAATTACCTACATTACTCCACTCCAACACAGCCGCAGCAGCCCTGCTGCAACTGCAACCCCCTTCTACGTTTCAATCGTCCATTTCACCGACAAATGCTCAGCATATCGTGTCGTTTGTGCGGTTTTAATTATCGAATCATCGAAGCAAATCATTTTCGATCTCCGCCTCAACTATAATAAAATGCACACGAGATAGATGCACCACCACCACAACCCTTTAGATTGAATGAAAGCTCTTCCAGCAATGTGAACCGATTTACCATAGACAATGGAATGCGAAGATAGTTAGGTGCTCGTGCTTCACTACATTGTCATTGTCAAAGTAGTTTTTCCACATCAGGGAGGAAGTAATTAGATGAAGTAAGCCACAATGGGAAACCAGAGACTCATAGATTGCAATTGAGCTTGTTTTTGTAATCATTGGCTGCATGATGATGCCAGGCAGTAACTTGACGGGTGCGATAAATGTCACAATTTGAAAAATGTTAACTTCGTACAAACTGGTGACAGGTGACAAATTTGACAGATGATTCTCTTAATCGTTCTGCTCACGTGACAGCTATTTAAAATGACTTCTCTTACATTGCAGTTTGTTTAAAGTGAACAACTGTGCTGTTAATGTATGGAAGAATCCTGTAAGAGTTCATGTCATGTTCACTGTGCATGATTATTCGTAGGCTTTGATGACAGGCTTTGATGACAGGCTTTGAAGAAGCACACACAACACACTCTCCCATAAAGTTAGAGTTTGCATAATTAGCCGAGAATTGAATTAATGATCTATACCATGTTTTACACTGCCTTGAAATGCATATTTAAGACTGTGCTAGTTGCTTTTGTATCAATATTACCTAAATGACATATATCTCTTATGCCCAATTTTCAATGTCGCGTTGACGCGCGCATCCGTTGACAGATTATGAACAAAGCATTCATATGCTGCCACACAAAATACGCGTTGGATCGACTGTAGATCGTAGATATCGTAAGGTTCAACGCGACGCCAGACGCCTGAACCTACTCTCTACTGTCACGCGCGTTTGACAATTTTGAATTGTTCGTTTTGATGTTATAGGGTGTACCGTTCTTAGTTAGAGTGGCACAGAGCCACTAATGTTTATCACACATAAGTCTTAAAAGGCAATATGGTGTTTTTTAATGCAAATTAATTAATTCGGTGTGTGGAAATGATGAATAAGTACGATTTTTTTTTTGTGGAGTTATAACTTAGTCCTTTACATTCTCTTGGAAAAAATATATTTATCATTGGTCTTGTATAGATGTTAAGGTTGTTCTTCGCATTATTATTTGTTATGATTTTTGATAGGTTTTGGAGAATCCTGTTTTTTAATTCTTGCAGAAAAATTACAGCTACAAAAAAAAAGAAAGTATACTTGACATTTGAATCCTGCTTTCTATATGTGTAGTATATTAGTTATAACCAAACCGAACTTTTAATCTGTCATACACTAGCTACTCTCTCAACGCGCTTCAAAGCAGCATTTCGTTTTACAAATTGTTGCCAAAGATAATAGAATATTCATTCATCTCTGATTGTTGCTCGCGCGATTTGGCATATTAAATCGTAAAGTTTCGATAAAGCGTGTCAAAGCGCACCGAGGCACGCACGCGTTCAATGCGACATTGTGAATTCGGCATTATAGTGGGGAGCTTTCTAGCAATCTAATAAAACTGATTTTCTTTGGCGGGAGAATTTGGCCACATTCTACTAGATTTAGCCAACATAGGTATTTGGCCTGACTTCATAAGTAAACAAATCTTTTGCATGGACAATTAAACGTCAGAAACATCTTCCATGATTTGTGATACACCGCGGAATTCAATGTGATTGTCCGTGATTTTTTTTTAAAAAAGAGATCAAATGTATTTTCAGGGATTGTAAAAAAAAACAAAGTAGCTTTCGACAACTACAAAATTCGTTGAATTTTTGTTGACCAAACAGTAGATTATCTTCAAATTCTAAAACATTTTCTGCACACGAAACTTGAAATAAAATTCACTATACCCTACAAATAAATGTGATGCTTAAAAAGAAGTAAACGTCACCTCTTTTAAGACTTACGAACCTGGATTACTGGTTCCTTTTGCTGCAAAAAGTATTTGTTTTGTCGGAGGGGGAAATGCCAAAGAAATCGCTTTTGACTGCTTTGGATGAGGGTACAAGGTTTGGAAAAAAATTAATGTCTTCGACACAGAATGGGAAATTAATTGATTTATTCATTTTTTATGACTAAAACGAGACTTATTGGTTAGATCCATTAGTTATCGCCATTTGGCACGTATATTTGGGGGATCTTAAAATGTTTACTGATCGAACATGAATTCGCATCGATAAAAGATTTGGGACTTTTACCAAAAGAATGGTAATGGGTATCCTGGGAATATGGTGATGTAATTGGCGCTTACCTGATTGAGCTCTTTAAAATTGTCACCAAAAATGGTGTTTCTTACGTTTGGACGGATATACCTACCTCTAATTGGTGCCATTCATGATCAGGTACGGGAATATTATTTAGAAGTTGTTTGGTAGCTTTTGAATATTTTGACCCCATCCAAGGAATTTGCGGCCACAACGAAGACTCAGTGGTAGGTGGCAGGACGTTTTTTTTTTTTTTTTTGAGTTTCATGGTGGTACTTCGTTTAAAATGTTTATTGGAAATGACTCACCGATTTATAAATGACAAATATATTAAGAGTTTCGTCGCAAGTGGACTAAAAAAGCTCAAGTTGTTTTAATGGACTCTGCAAGAAAAATTCTATATTCTCTGAAAGGTCTTGGAAGACCTAAGTAATATAGCTAAGCAATGTCCCACTGAAAATGAAAGAAATCTATATCTAAAAAGTTCAGACAGATGGTAAGCCTTGGCTGGAAAAAATACAAAGAAGAAAATGACGAGAAATTTGGACATCTGCTAGATGCTGATTTTTTTTGTCTTATCTATGCTGCGCCACTGGTTAATAAATTCGCAAACGAATTCATTTGGCTTATAAACGCGTGATCGTTTTTGAATTGGAAACACTTTTTTATTAGAGATAACGAATCTGACAGTTGATTTGTGTGCATTTATACCATGAATAGACTCAAGAGTTACAACTCAAAACATCCGTTGTACCGATGAATCCGTCAAAGTTACGGTTTAAAAGGAACAGGCAGTTCCATATAATCGGTCGCAAATCCGTAGCATAGAATACTCGTACGTTTTTTTGCACAATAGTTCCATTAGCAGAAAGATTAGTATAATTGGTGTTTCAGTGCTTCCTCCGAAAAATATGCTTTTCATTTTAAAAACTGTCAACGGATCAAAAGAACAAAAACTTAGTGAGTATACACTATACACTGTCGCATCCACCATACTGGGTCACCTATTAAAAGCTGGCGTTCATATACTATCCTTCTGTCAATGGAAAACGTCCGCTGAACAGTTGCGGTGCTTATAAATTTTGCACATGTCATATGGCCGTCGATTCTTCTTTTTTACCTAAAAAATGGTCAAAAATTGGACTCTGATATTACGCCGACTTTTTAATTCCACACCTTTCACAAACAAAAACACTCGCAATCCATCAATTAGACATTCCTCCTCAAAGTTCTCATAATTTCCCCTCATTTCGAAGGAAAAACTCCCACTTGCCTACACCTCACATAATATGCGTTAAATTGGATTCCAATTTACAAAATAATTCAATTTGGCATTCGTCACACGGAAATTTGCATCACAAATCCATCATCACCTTGTCGAACACTTGGAGTCGGGAAGTAGGTATACTTTTTTTTTCGTCACCAAGTCGCACACAACCAGCATAATGATCTACGTTAATGGGCAGGTCGGCAGCAGGTTCTGACATTTCGTAGACAAACCAATTTCGACTGCATTCAAATTTCAAAGAAGAAACCACCGATACACACCGGTTAAACCAAACAATACGTATTCCCCGAATACGAGGAAGTCTTGAGCTTTTTTTTCTCGGTAATCATAACTACCCAACCGTCCAATCTTTCACGTTTTGCATTACAATTTATTTTTTTTTGTCTCTCTCTACCATTTCCGAGAGCACCACCGTACTAATAGTGGCTGCGCTGTGTTTCAACTTGGTCTTGACTCTTGAGAATCTCAACTTGCCAATGGGAACTCGAACTAAACTACCTATATATAAGAGCTGTTACTGCTGGTGGGGACCTTGAATTTTTGAATCTAAATACAAACAATTCGCTTCGTTACGTTCATTTATGTTGCCCGGCCACCCTCTTCGGGCCACCCTACCGACCGCGATGACGACGACGACGACTTGAATTCAATTTGAATTTTTGTGTGCAGATTTCTTGAAATTGAGAAGCTTTTTGGTTTTATTTATGGAAGCCGAGTGAATAATAATAAAAAAATAAAAAGAAAACTGTATTCATCTTTGAACAGATTCGCCCCGAAGTGATGGCAGTGTTCCTTGGCCATCGACGTCTTTCTTCGTTTTGAGTTAATGATTTTATTTGTTGCTTGGGATGCTGGAGCATTATGGTTTTGGTTTGGTTAAGCTGTTGGAATTTAAGATCCACCAAACCGGTGACATTATCAAGATGCAATAAAAGCAAAAAGCAAACAGAGAAAAGTCCTTCTCTCCGCAAATACAAATCGTCATCATTAGTGTTGAAAGTAGGATGATGCTTCACCATCATCGCACTTTGCTTTCCTAATTTTGCTTGCGGTTTCTTTTGTTTTGGGTGTAATAATTCAAAGCAGTTTATTATGGAGCAAAGGCAGGCAGGCGAGACAGGGTGATATGTGTCTCTGTTTCTTTTCAGACGTGAGTACTGAGTACTCGCTCTTTAAATTTAAGGTTGTTCTGTTCAATGGAAAGTAGACTCGTTGGTCTCAAAACGTTTTAAAAGCAGTATCTGTACATCTTTCAAAAACCTAATACGATTGATGTTTGAATCACGGGTGCCATCTTTTACGTACGATATTTCCCTATTCAGCTCCTAATATCAAAATGAAACGCTTAAGCCCCCTGAGAGAGACGTTTTTAATTTGAGAGTGAGCCCCAACCACCTAAACTTATCATGACATTCCACCGCCATTCAAATTTGTTCTACCCCTTTATTTAGGACCCCAATTCGAAACCCTACCACACTTGAATGATCTGCGCCGTATTCGACTAATCCTATGCTTTCGTTTTGAAGTTCTTGCGAAACAACTTAATTAGTTCACCGGGGCTCTTATCCAAATCATCTATAGGTACCTACCTAACCTACTATATGATGCATTCCGCGTTGACCCACATTCGCATTCACGCTTCAAGCTCCGCACAATGCCAAGCAACATAAAACGGACGATAACAATCGGACCAATCCTCCTGTTTCGATACTTCCAACCTTCAGCCGAATCTGAAACCTACCCAAAACTCATCGATATCACGGGCAATAAAATCGCCTGACTCATACCTCACAAGGGTCTACATTTACAGCCTTATAGCTTATAGATCCACTGTATAGGATAGGGTACACTATTCGTCGTTGCAATTACAGCACGTACGGTAAGGTAATGAAGTGTTTGCGGGCACTTTTGTGGAGGAAAAAAAAAAACACTCAAAGCATGCATTAATCAGGCGGAGCGCGGGCCATGTGATGATAACGTGAGAAGGTCCACTTAACTCTTTTTGCCTCGTTTATCCGCGAGCTCGTTTTCAGTTTCGTCTTCGCTGCTATTGTTGCTGCTTCTATTTCATTTTCGATTTCGCGTTTTGTCGTTTTGCGCTTTTTTCAGAAGCGACGAAGTAATGGGGGAAAAAAGATGGAAAAACTACCGCGACTTGGTCGTAAAATTCAGGCTAAACTGAGAGCTTCTGCGATTGCCATTTGTTAGATGTGCCTGGCGACACTCCGTGGAGTGCTCGACGAGAGTGATTTGTGTTTACAATTGCCCGACGTCGCCGCCAATAGGTATAGATAGCTAGATAGAGAAATCT
This sequence comes from Cheilosia vulpina, assembly GCA_916610125.1. Lineage (NCBI taxonomy): Eukaryota > Metazoa > Arthropoda > Insecta > Diptera > Syrphidae > Cheilosia > Cheilosia vulpina. Next base: position 7,670,642 of record OU744280.1, on the reverse strand, counting down.
TTCAGATGGGCCCGTGGCTGGCTGTGGATGTGTATAGAACGTGAAGAGCTGATGTGGTGGTGCGGTGCCCGTGAGTCGAATGAGTATAAGACTTGATGGATTGACGTCATCTAAGTATCTGCTGCTGTAAAAACTGAAAAACTGCTGCTGCATGTCCAAGAGACGTGATTTTAAAGTGATTTGTAATTTTGTGTGAACTTTTTTTTTTTTGTTGTTAGAAGCATTGTATCGTTTAACAACAATTTGAAGGTTGATTTGGTTAAAGGTCTCAATTATCGAGCGGCAGGTGGAGTGGAACGTATTTTTAAAACGAAATTGGCAGTTCGTTCGTTCTGATACCTGTACCGTTAGGAGGAGAGTTAGTCGAAAAATGTTTACATAACTGCAACTGCAGAGCTCAGCAGCACATCGATTCTAGTAATCGCTTTTAAAATTTGCCAGCTACAAAAATCGTTTCTGCATTAATATCGCGAAGACCTATTCGAAATGGCCGTTATTGGTTTTCTCCCAAAGTAGGATCGGCTTTTGAACTTTGCATTCCAAAAATATCAAGATTTTGATAGCCAGATGCTTACCAGAGAGTTTCGTGTAACTGCAGTGAAGAATGCAGTGCCAAACAAAGTGTACGGCACATAAAAACACTGATTGCCACTAATGAATCACATAAAGGACCATTAAAGTCCATAATATGTCCATTAAATAAAAATGAATTCTTTATTCGGAGGGGTTTCCATTTATTTGCTAAAGTTCAACAGTGCAAATGGTGCAATTAGGATAAAATCACGGAACGAGCTACTTTGACTGTTTTAAAGCTAAAAGTGCACGCAAAAGTGCCCCCAAATGACTAATGACATGATCATGGGATCTTGTTTGTACGAGGTCAAAAAACACATTTGTTTATAACTATAGATCAAGAATTGTACATAATATTTGGTGCATTTTACTTGAATTATTTTTAGCCACCGACTGCGAAAGGAACAAAGTATTGTGATGTATGTTTTCGAAGTCGAATCACGAAGAATCTTTCCAAAATGGCCGTCTCTCGAAATTAGAATGATTGAACATGGTGGTTTGTACCTAATATTTAAGTATCAATAAATGTATGACGTATACACAATAACTTTTGATGATTTGATAGTTTCCGCATGATTTCATGGACATTCGTCGAAGATTTAATCCAGTGCTGACACGGTATAATTAGCAAGGTAAATCCCTCTACCTGCACGAACTTTGATCTTTGACACATTTCAAGAAAAACAAAAGTGTCAACCTTGAGTTTAATCGTCAAAATAAAAACATTTGGAGACGTTTTTTTTCCGTTTCCTAATTTGATCTTTTACAATTAGATAATCACTATTTAATCAAAGAGCACGTTCAAGCTTATTGCGCCGTGACATGTCAAAGTGTTTGCATTAAGATAAGTATATGTACATACCTATGTCTGGTTCATGTTTTCCACCATAATTATTGTTTTCAAAAAATTGTGAGTGTTAAATTTTAGGGTATATTTATTTGCCATGGACTAATGTTATTTTATTTATATATTTTATTTATTATTATAATAGTTTCACATTAAGATTGCATCTTATAGATTGTGAAGGCTTTACAAATGAAGTTTAAGAGCTTTAAAATTTAAAACAATAATTATAATGAAAACTAATGGCACGCAATAAATGGAAAACTTACGTTACATAAACTAAACAAATTAATAAATTTTATAAAATATACATCTCTTTGACATAAACATATTTTATATCATTGGCCAAGTTGTCAAGTCTCACTTTTTGAACGCACTCGCATAGTTCCGAAATAGAATTATTTTGAAATGTGCTTTGGCAGCACCCTTTTTGGAATAAGAAGTAAGACGCATACATTTTACTTTTATTTGAATTGATGGACAACCAAGCGGGATACCAAATGTAAATTTTCCTTTCGTAACAATTACGTATCTACTATAATTAATTTCGTGTTAATAAAGTTTTTTATAGCACTTCGTGCCAAAATAAGGATACATATTTATTTGAAGGAGTACGGACGCTCATAATTTTGGATCCCGAATTTATAAAAGCTAGTATAGGATAAGAAGTAGTACCTTAGTTTTAATAAGCAAATAACTTTGTGTGGACCAGAGAAGTCGGAAGCCATTGTATACCTTCCCAATTGTAGCTGCAACATGATCGGTCCAAGTGAGTGTGTCATTAAAGATTATCCTCAAATTTTTAGCCTTCAATTGATGACTGTCTTAACAAGATTGGCGTAAAAGAAAATGTATTTAACTGAAGTTTATAGACACAAAGAGTCTTTGACTTTGAAGGATTGAGCGACTAGTTGTGTTTATGAGCCCACTGCTGAATAACCTCTAGATCTTCATTAATTAATTGAATATCCAATGGGAAGCACATAAATAATTGTAGACAGTAGAATTTTGTATAATGTGTGGGAGTTCATTCACATAAATTGAAAATAATATAGGGCCGAGAATAGAACCTTCGTGAACTCCAGCACCAGAACCCCAAGAAAAATAAGAAATCTTATTTCCTACAGCCACACATTGCTGACGGTCCACTAAGTACGACTGCAAGAGCTGGACTGACAGATTCGAAAATCGAAATGTATGAAACAGCTTCTGACAAAGAAGAGAATGGTCCACGTGTCGAATGCTTTAGAGAAGTCCAGCGACGTCAGAAACGTAGGGCTGTTTGCATCCAGGCCTTTGCGAATGTCGTCGACAACGAGCAACAGTGCAGTCTTACAACGTCTCCGGATTGAGCGGAACTCAGAAGGTTATAGTTAGTAAGATGCGTTTTCATCTACTTCAAAATCGTCTTCTCAAATACTTTGGACAAGAACGGCAATATTGCGATTGGTCTACATCCAGAGTTAAGCTGATTTTGCGACCTTAGCCTTTTTCCACAATAAGGGGTAATCACAAGTCGTCAGTATTTGGTTAAAGATATGAGTAATGTATGTAAAAAGGAAAGGAAGCTTTATTTCGCTTCAACACTTACGTAATCGTTGATTGGCTCTGCAGTAGGTTCTGTATTTGGCTGCGTTGTGATCACTGCGTTTCTAGTTCGTCCTTTCGGCGCACAATTATGCAACAGATTCGCATAGCTACGGAATTGTTTTCAGTAAGTAAATAAAAAAATAATCCTGGTTCCATCCAGGATCGAACTGGAGACCTTCTGCGTGTAAAGCAGACGTGATAACCGCTACACTATGGAACCACTTGAAAATTCAAGGCTAAATTGTGACGGCATCGAGCGTTCGCACTTTCATTTTTGATATTATAACCAGAGACAAATGATACTGAGACCCCCAACTCACAATCCTCTTGCCGCTGGGCACCTCATTTTTTTTCAAATTCGCCATTTTGTTTTCCTATCGGTGTTGTGTCAATTAAGAATCCGTGTGACATGCAAAAACATACAAAAAATACAAAAAGAAATGCTGCCAATCTCGACAACCGTGGGGAAATGTGCCAGAGTTCGAGAATACCACATTTTTACATTACTGAATGCCATTTCTTAGGAAATATATGTTGGTAGAAGGCGAATAATTTGATTTCTTTGGTTAATAAAACTAGCTAAATGAGATGTTCTATATACTAAAAACTTATTATGACAAACATGGTTGCGTATTTTGCGCTTTTGAATATCAATATCGATTTCATGCGTAAATTCTTTTTAGAAAACTGAGGAAAATTTGCTCAATATATTTCTATTTTACTTCAAACAATCTGCATTGTTCATTTTTTCATATAATTATATCTAAGCAAATCTAGACTTATTCCTTAAAAAATATATTATCCACACGTAACGAATAATTTCAAATTTAACGGATAAAATTCTATGAACGCTGTCAGCAACTTTGCCCACAGCGGAAGTGGCATATGCAAGGTGCGATTGTGTTGGTGAGCCGGAATTTTTGAAGTTACGTGACATTTGTCAATACGAATTTCTATGTAACAATACAAGCGCACTTAGCATTTGCCACCCCATAAAAATATAGTTTGTAGGCAACTAACAGAAAATCGGCCGAAGTTGGTGGTCTCTGTATTGTCTCTGATTATAACAGTGTATGAAATATGATACACCAAAGAAGGTGGTGTTTTATTTTAAACTCATAGGTAATTGAAGTTTTTTAAAAGCAAAAATAACCTGGCGGATACTGGCGCAAAAGTGGCCGACTACTGAATTTTACTGGTGAAATTTAACTTTTTTCCGAAAATGAATTTTAATTTTAGTTGCAAGAACCCAGTTATATTCGATAATATTTTTTTCTAGATCAAAATTGCCTTTGAAGTACAACAAAATAGAAAAAACTTGTTTACATGGCCAGGTGAATTAGTTATCACGGATCAGAGTACGAAAAAGTGTTAGGTGGCCAGTTACTGGTACATTTAACCTATTTCGAGAAAGGCGACGCCGAGCTATAACTCTTCCAAAACCGCTCGAAATGCTTGGAGGGATAGTTGGTTATTATGTTGTAAATATTAGTTTTGTTGACATTCATTCAACATCATCGAAGGCCGAACAACAAGATGCGTTTCCAACCAATTCCAGCGATATGCGAGTACCTATGTATCATTTTTATTTGTACAAATTATTTATTATATTACGAATTCGTGCGATGTTCTGCTCCGAAGAGTGCGCAGACATTCTTTCTAACCGTGATCGACTCTTCAAAATATTCGTCACTATAAGTGTCTGGTGAATCACTGGTATCTATAGTGAAACGAATTCTTTCACCCCCATCTCTGTTATTCTTAATCATCATGTCGTAGTCGTAGTCGTATAACTTTTCCAAGCTTTTTTATATAAAGAACCATCCACGCCATGCAGTCCGCGCAGCCACACACACAAGGCGAATACCTACCTTCATTGATTCATTAGCACCATAATGGCAATGATTATTGAAATCACCTTCAAAAAGTAACGAAATAACGAATCTCACGACATTATACCTCTACCTACACCTACATATATTTTCGACGAGAATCAAGAACCGTGCCGTGTGCGCGCGCGCGCCCGCTGGCCAAACAACTTAATTTTTATCCGAAATGCCAAAAAACCAAGCTAATAAGTCTGCATTATCATCCGCACCGTGTCGTCGCGTCGCTTCGGCGATGACACCACCACCAGTGCAATCAATACCCACTGGTTGGTTGGTATAAAAAACATAACCGCAATTGTAAGGTATTTTTTGTGTGTTGCCTGCCAATGTTGTATTAAAATAAATTACCATCAGATCCTTTTGTATCTCGATATAATTCCCGAACCCCGACGAATGAAAGACTTATCAATGTCTGTTTGTTATATCCACCAAAAGTAAGACAATCAACACCTAAAGATGCAAAGCAAAAACAAAAAAGTATCTCTGAGCAGAGCATCCATCCGCTGAACTCTTGACCTTAAACTCAAGTCACCAAATCGGATGGCGGCGCGCACCAAGAAATTAGAAACTGTCCGTCCGTCGTGTCGTCACTCCGTCATCGGTAGGTAAGCGCTGCGCTTTGCGGTGGCGAAGGAGGCAGACTGAGGAGTTCACCTTCAAAAACCACATCCAGCTCTGATGGCACGGCTTCGGGCTCTTGACTTGAAATTGGAATTCTTAGCCGACCTTGAACAAGTAAATTGCTGCTGACTGATTTTAAACACAAATATTATCGCTTTCGTTTGAGTGCGATGATTTGACTTGTTATTTCGAGTATTACGCTAGGAGCTGCGGAGAGGTGCTAATTCCGCTGAGCTTCAAGGTTGAATTTTGTTTGATTCTTCTTTGACTGGGCTAAGCATAGCTGAGTAAGACACATGCTGCTGGACTGTGGGATGAAACGAAGAAGTTTTGCAGCCGCGCAACGTTGTCTGAATCGCTTGTGTTGTTCGTCTTTAGTTGTTGGCTTAAGGGTTTCTTAAGAAAAAGCTGAAGATGAGATGTTAACTATTTGGCTACGTCGCAGAGTTCTACAAAAATGACAGAGATGTTTTTTTGCTTATGAAAATTAGATCAGTTTGAAAGACTGGATCCGACTAACGTGCGTACTTCAAAATGAGGATTTAAAATATGCATGGAACCTGTTCTTGTTAAGACAATGGCAGATACTTAAGTTGTGCGAAGAAATTCGTGCTTCCTAAGTGGGCAGTTTATTATTAGATGCCGGCTTTGGGCAGATTCAAGTACAACTTTGCTGGAATAGCTCAGAGAAGCAGTGAAGTTGGCGTTTGTTAGGCATTAATAATGCACTTATTTTGGACTAGTAGGCTTGGTTTTGGTTACAGGTCAGCCAATGCATTAAAATACTAGAAAAAGTGTATAGGGAGTTAATGAAAGCCTTGGCTTTCCAAGTGAGTGCACAAAACCCTTAACGATTTTCTCTTCCCATTACACATCTTCAACTGTACGTTCGTTGACCGATCTAACGAAACATTATCCAATAAAAATAAAAGTGCAACTCCGCTCGGACTTAGGCTACACAAAAGTTTGCGTTCAATCCAAAATGGCACGGCAGACATCTTCGAAAGCAGCGCAGATAATGGGATCTCTTATATATGATCTAATTCCACGAAGTAAATTTACACATTCGTCCGTGGTGTACTTATAAAATACAAGTAGCCTTCCCCGCGCCGATCTTCACAATCAGCAAACGTCAACATCTCGCATCTCACCGAGAGTATACTGCGTTCTTCGGAGCCATTTCTATTATAGATGCGTGAAATAATGCCCTAGATCGCTCCCCCAACCATCACAGAGCTCCCAGAATTATCATGCAGCTACAGCGATCGTGCGTGCACCAAAAATAACAAAGATCATCCATAAGGCAGCCAGAACTGCCAGCAAAATTTTAAATTGCTGTATAGTGCCTTCAAGAATCTAGTAACCTAGTTTCTAAGTTTTTCTGTTCCATGTGTGGAACTGTAAACATGGTCAATGTAGCACTGTTCTTCCGCCAGAGAGAAAGAGAGAGTAGGGGGAGGGCGGCACTCATATAAGATCGTAAACTGAATTAATAGCAAAATAAAAAATCGCACTCTGAAGACGATGATGATGATGATGTTGCCATGCCATACGTCGGCGGACGGTTCGAGGTACCCGCGGGCACTCTTATTGGCAAATAGTGTAATGCGAATGTGAATATCGCCATTGGCTACGACGAGAAGTGTAATCTAGAAAACAGAACCGAACAGCACCCAGAGTTACAACAGTGTACATTGGGTACACGTTTGGTTCTTATCATCAGCGCAATTTGTCTCAATTGACTGGCAAGCCGATCGGTGTTTTGCTGCTGGTGCTGAAAGACGCAAATTGGTGCGATATGGATGTTTGGTTTTATGGCTTTCCGCTGAATAATGTGAAATTCTGTGAACTTTTCTCCTCTGTTGTGCAACAGCAGTATCGCATTTGAGATTTTGAAAAACAAATTAAAATCGATGGATGGTAAAAAAAGTTTTGCTTGCAATGATATTTTCCTATAAAACAAAATGGCTTCCAGGAGTGCTCTCAAAACGCAACAATTTGATTATTTTTTGAAACCATTAGCGTAACAAAGAATCGTCAAGATAATTTACAATGCCCCGCCTATTCATATTCATTATGAGGATCTAAATACTTATGTCAAATATGAAGCAATCCCTCAATCCGATTTGACAGCTTTTCCTGTCAAAAGTTCTCTAACACCTAAGATGCACCCTATTAAACTATTTGCGGATCTGGTTAACTTGCTGTTCATAATCGTACTTTGATTATTTTTCTTCTCATTCTCACTGGACACTGATGTTGTCGCGAACTATGAAAATTTTCGATGCAGGGAAATAACATCACCGGCAATAACTTCACACGGTAAATAACTTTATCTTGAGTGGGAGATAATTTCACTTTTTCTATTTGAAGTTATTTGCCCCTCAAAGTGGACAATTACACCAATTTTCTGAAATTATTCCCCACTTACAATTTGAGTATTTTTTGATTCTAACTTTAATTAGCATTATGAATAACAACTTTGCATACATCCTACCCCTAACCCTAAACAGTGACCCCAAGCAGGGGGGTTGCAGAGGGCATACATTTACCACTATTAATGAATTGTGGGCTTACATTTATGTCGCCGCATGTTAAAAGAAAATATTTGCTAAAGTTTTTAGTGGGAAATAAAGTCAGATAAAATAAGTGAAAATATTTCCGTGCACCGAAAATTTCGATAAAAATTCAGCGTTTCAGAGAAAATAACTAAATCAACGAAAAGTAGAAAACTCTGCCATTTTCCGATATATTTTCCTTACATTCAATAACTATATAGAGCGCCTTACTAATTAAGAAATTTAGTGTAGACTTCCAATTTACAGAAGCTCACAATTGCGAATTTTCGTTAGGAAATATAAAAATATTGTGAATTTCTTTAGTTTAAAGAAAAAAAATAATGGACAGTTTGTAATGCCCAAAATATCAAACAAAATACAGTCAAGGCTGTAACCAACCAAGCTTCATCCGGTGATGTTAACCTTTAACTGTGGCAGTACATAATGAGGCCCACTAATAAAGCCTTCACCTTCAATATCATTTTTAGCAATTTTATGAACTCAAAATGGAGAAATTTCCATATAAAGCTGTTTATTGCGACTTTTATTATTTATTTATTTATTTATCTAAATAATTCACAAAAATCAATTTATAAATTATTTATATTTAAGGCTTATTTTGTATTAAACATCATCCTTGCGCCATAGTGATATTGGATCATCTTTCTGACATTATTTTTTAACAGAAGTCGGGAACCAATTAAATAACAAAATCATCAAGCAAAACAAATAAGTACCTAACAACTCTATGAGCATTTACTTCTCTCTTGTTGTGGTGCTTGAAACATTGTTTTTTTTTTTAATCGACAAGGCGGGGAGCTCAGATCACAGCACAGGTAGAATTCCATTTTTACCCGCTGTGTACCCTGAAATCCATATAACGTACAAGCAAGCTGAAACCGAGGGCCAACCACCAAACCAATCGACGGATTCCAAGACCACTTGAGTGTCATTTACAAAACACAAAACCCATAAAGAGACACTGGAGTGTGAGGGCCTCCGATGATGATCAACGAGTCCATATTTGACGTGATCAAGTGATCGAAAAAACAGCATTGTTGACGGATTTAGTTGCCGTTTTTGTCTACGATATGTGTTATGTACCTGATGGATTGACCAAAACTGCTAGATGAGTAAGTGAGAGTGCACGCGAGGAGGCAATTATACGAGTACTGGGTAGAGGCATTCAATTAGACCCTCTGGCAATGGATCATTAGCGCTCGGCGCAGTGGCAGGAAAAACGAAGCGTCTTTGTTGGGGCTTTGTGTGTTTCAATTTGTTATGTGCATACTGGAGTGACCTATTTCTCCAGTTGCAACCCGATATTGCTTTTGCATTGTGAATTGCCGTGCTTTTTAAGTGCGGAGTCTTGCGATAACATCTGTAAGCCAACTGGTTAGAAGTTTATTGTTTCCGCGACAGTGGTATATTGAAATCTGACTTCAAAAGAGAGGGTTAATGACTTTCTTGTATGTCTGTCTTATAGTCCAAGTTGTGGGTTTTTAAAGTTCTAATATTTTTGGGCATATATTTACATTGCGCCATACTAATGACAAATTTTAGTCTCGACTTTAAATTAACCGAGGCTCTTAATTGCAAAATTTGTATAGAAAATAAAGCTAGGTATTGAAATTTGAAGTCGAAACTTCAAATTCTTATTGGTAAAGCTAATTATGTCTAAAGTATCAATTTTTACAGAAACGTATGGAGCTGTTTTCTATTAAAGACGAATTTTGAGTTATACCGACAATTCCAACCTCACTAAGCTAGCGTCCCAATTTTAGTCAGTCTACTGTACTTTTTAAAGGGTGTCCCATAATTCACGCAAAATGTGATTTTGTAGAAAATACAGATTTTTAATTAAAGTTTAAATTTTGTAATGATAGAGTATACAGATTGAGGTTATGTAAGGAATAGCACTTCGGATAAATGGCCGTAACGGCTTTGCTGGCAAGTACGTATACTCCTTTATTGAAATTTTCTATGACCTTTTCGCATAAATGTGGCTGAATTTCATTAGTACACCTCCCAATTTCCTCTTTCAAGGCGTTGGTGATCGTGGGCTTGTTTATGTATACACCTTTGACTTGAAAAAAAAAACCCAAAGAAAAAAGTCCAATGGCGTTAAATCGCAAGATCTGGATGGCCAATTCTGATCGCAAAAACGGCCGATTACACGATTAGAAAATGACTCACGCATTAATTGAATTGTTTCTCTGGCTGTAGGGCATGTGGCATACCGTCTTGTTGAAACCACATGTTGGTCACATCCATATCTTGTAATTTAGGCACTAAAAACTGGGTTATCATGTCACGATAACGAGAATTCGCTTTAGAGAGCTTCTTGAAATGACCAAATCTTGACTACGGTGCCGAATTGATGTTCCTGAACTGTCAGCAATACTTTCGCCAACTGCTTAGATGTTTTCTGTTGAACGACTTGTGACACGACACCCAGAGTGTTTCAGATGACTAATTGATTCAGTCTTCTTGAATTTTGCAATTATTCTCTTCACAATTGATGGTTTTAAATCACTATGGCTGCCATATTTTGTACGAAAATAGCGGACTGTAGCTGACAAACCTTCATTACTTTTAAAATATTGCTCAATAATGAAAATGCGTTGTTATTTCGTATAGCGCTCCATTTTAACTGTCCCCGAACTGTCAGCTGTCACATTGTTACCTTTTTTTCCGCTGGCATCAGTCTACCATTAAATGGCGCAAAAATCTAATTTTGCGTGAATTATGGGACACCCTTTATTAATAGGTTACAAGTGTCCTTTTTATCGTTTGTCGTACCGATTACGGCAATATTTTGAACCCGAGTTCTATGAAATATAGGACAAATGAAAGGTGCATTTCCGTAGGTGAATTCCCGCATCTATTCTTTTATTGTCACAAACGATAAATACTAACATTAAGTTGAATTATATGAATCTACACAATAGAATGAAACAAGAGATAGAATGCGTTACCATTCAATCGAAAGTTATGTTCGTTTGGCGAAATATTATTTTTTCTTTTAATAATAGTCTGAAGGAAACTCTTGCAAAGTTTTTCTATTTTCCTAGCATATCCCATTAAACATCCTTAGCACCGGGGCACAGCACGTTTGCATAAATAAAAGTCAATATTATGTATCTTAATATACTATTAATTGTCGCTAGATATGGCCTGCAAGTGATCAACATCTTCATCACTGCAACAGCCGAGACGTTCGAAGTTGTTATACAATCACTAGGTCTCTCAGTGCATAACAACACCCTCGAAGTTTTCGCAACCAACCCTGCATCGTCGCATCTCTTTCTGCGGTGCAACAAGACTCAGTATATAATAAAATTATTGCAAACAAACACAAAAAAAAAAAAATACCTACATATAGTTTTCGCGAAATTTATATAGATACCGTCGAAGTCGATGCTTAGTTCTCATCCATGCATTCTTGTTGTTGTATAACCAACGAGTCTACAGTCTAGGCCATGCCCATTTGCTGGTGCTGCTGCACGATCTCTGCTAGAGATATTACGAAATCTGACGTATATACCACTACGAGTGTGTTGTGTGTTACATATAAATATCATGGCAAATGCTCTACAGCCCTAGTTTGTGCTAGATTCCATGAATGCATCTCATTCTTTGACCAGAGCGTGCACACATCCATACCTGCTGGCGTATGGAAGAACAACGAAACATCTTGCAATTACTTAATTTAGTGCAGAACGTAATGGCGGAGCTGACTAAAAACTAGAAAAAGCAAAACAAGAATTGGCACCATTACGGGCACACATTCTTGCAGGGAGGAGGATGCACTCTTCCTCTCTTTTGCTAATTCCTCGCCACATGTGCAGCAGAGCTAGGAAAGAACCAGGTTAAGCTGAGATGATGATGAAGTCAACAGGCTGATCGTCATCGTTTCGTTTTCAATGACTTCCTACTTCGTGGAGTTAAAATGTTGTTTTTCCTTTTTTCGGGATAAAAATTGAAAATTACAAAGTACAAAGCACAAGTAGTCGGACGAGGAGAAGATTCTTTGTCTTCAATTATTATTAGCGGTGTCCATGGGGGCATGATGGGCATTCGCATATTTGAATGTAAAGAAATCTTAGTTCGTTAGTTATGTGTAATTGCAGCTGCCGAATGCAGCAGTGGGTAGATGGAGGAGAGAAACATATGTCTGTCTATGGCGTCAGCTCTTTTATTTTAACTTGTGTGATGTCAATTGGTTTGGACATTCGTTGGAAAAATTGTTGTCGCTGTCTATGGGGGGACTTATACATTATGAATGGATATAATGGTTAATCACATTTGGACAAGTTCCAAGAAATTCATATGTTGGCTGATAGTTGTAATTGGTTACACTCTGTATGAAGAACTGTTCCTTTCCTTATAGGAAACAGCCCACAAAGTAAAAAATCTGTCAGTCGTTTAGGCCTTTAACTAACAGCCTGATAGCCCTCCATCCAACTTAGGTTTGCTCTATCGGCTGATTTGATTTTACGAGAATGCAGATGATATGATATACATATTTGCAATCTAATTTACAAGCTTCAGGTCTATCGCTGATCTTGATAGTTCTATAATGTCCACGATATGACAGCTTCGATTCGGTTTTAAGTTTAATAAGCGATACAGAGAACGCAACAAATGCACGTTCTCCTGTTTTGGTTAAAAAAAAAAACTGACATACAGGGACTAGGTACAAGGGACATACAGCTCGAAACTTTAGAAACGGTCAACTTTTGTTGGTACTAATCTGGTATTCGAGAGCACCTTGTTTTGCTCTCAGAGCACTTTTTATGTTCGTTTGGTACAAAAAAGAGAAATCTTTTTAAGATTTCAGAGCACTTTTGTGAATCTGTTTTTTTTTTCTCAGAGTTGCTTCGGATATACTAATACATGTGCTTTTGAGTTTGACAACTAGTGGTGTTTGTGTACGTTTTCCTGAAATTTTTCAACTATGCATTATTTATGTATAAATATTTAGAAATCAATCGGGGCTTAAATTTCGAATATTTTAATAGAAAATTGTTAAATGTAAAACGCGTCGAAAAGTGTCAAAGGCTACACATATTCCAATCGTACAAATATAAAAAAAATGTCATTTTTCTGTTCGATTAGAATTTTTTGAATTACTACATTTTGATACGTCTGAGGGCGAATCTCATGTCGTTTTCCATTGGGATCACCAAAAATCTTTTTCAGATCTCAGATTTTATGCGGCTCATGGAACATGCAATGAAATTGATCTGCTTTTGTAAATGGATTAGTGCGTTATTTGACAACAATATCAGCTATTCAAATTGCATTTATTTTTGGTAAAATCAACCATGGAAATCGGCTTGAAAAATGTTTCCTCTGTTGTAGATACAAATCGAGTAGTTTTGGTGATTCGTAGTTTCCAGATGATGAGGAAGAAAATGAAGATAATAATTCCTCCAAAACTATGTCCATTGCTGTTTATGTATTGCTTTATTTTGGTTTTGACGAAACTGAGCACATTTGTTTTAAAACAAACTTCTTTAAATGACGTAAAACAGCTATGCTGTAGTTGTGGTAGTATGTGTAAATCTGAAAAAATATCGAGATCTGCAAAAAGTGATCAGAATCAAAAAAAAGATTGATTTTTTTCCCAATGGAACACGAAAAGTGATTTAGATCAAAAAAAAAAAAGATTGATTTTTTGTCCCAATGGAAAACCACATAAAGAAGCCCAATCATATACATTATTATAATAAAATACTAGAAAGAAGAGATTAACAACTTCAAAACTTATCAAACTATAGATCTGAAGGTACCGATTTAAAGATCGTTCCATTCCGATGACAGTGTAGCACCAACAATGATTCTACTCGTGCATCATAAATTGACGTGAGATCGTAAACAAATCGTTTATATCGTTTTTTTACATTTGCATTTATTTATTTTTTTATTTTCTGCACAAGAAAAAAACAAACTTATAAAAGATATTTAAATTTGCGACTCATTGAATATTTTTCCCACCTTTTTTTTTGTTTCTCTTTTGTGGTGAGTATTAATAATTGTTTTGTATATCGCGGCTTTTTCGTTTGACGGCTGAAGCCAAAGCCAGCATTACTATCGATACCAAATGCCGCGCTGCTTGTTACTGTGGCGTCTGTGGCTATCGCAAACCAGGCAGCTTTTAAACCAAACAGAATACCTACCACAAATTGTTTGGTTTGGCAAATGTTTTTTTTTTGGTAATGCACTCTGCATTGGTATGAACAGAGGGTTGGGGCTCATTCATTTCGGTATTTACCTACCAAATATTTCACTGTTGACCTAACATCCGCTCCACCAGGAGCACAAATGCAGGTTTTGTTTGATCTAGAAACTCTGGCTATAAAAGCTAACATACACAGACGAAGTGCAAAAAGTTTTATTGCGGAATGCACTCTTAGGTTAGAGCGAGATGTGATCTCCATGTGGGCCTGCGCGGAGATAATATTTCGTGTTTAGTGTTCTCGAGGTCTGGGTTGGTGGTTCAAGGTCGGTGGTATTGCTCTGGCAGTAGCTATTAACCGGCACTGTCACTTTTCGGCGCACTGGCTTCTAAAAATGGTAGCCACAGTAGCTGGAGCGGTTCGTGTGTTAGTCATGCATGCATGCATGGAAATTATAATGGCACAAAGTAATTGTTGATAGTAGGTACACACTTTGAGTATATTTATACTTTTTATTTGGATGTTGCTGTTGATGATGATGATGATGAAGGCAGTTGGTTATTAATATGACTAGACAGCGAAGCTGCCAATTAGTTTGATTATACTTTTGCATTGCGGTCAAAAGTTGAATTTTTTGACTGTTTTTGTCAGAAGTTAGACAATTTCAAGTCATGCAGCATGAGCTACATAAATGGAGTAGAAAGAATGAAGAGTATATCTATTTTTAGCCCCTTTATGGTTTTGGAATTAACCAATTATCGACCCCACTGGAAGTTGGCGCAACAGGATCATATACAACAATATGCTATGCCTTATCCTTAACATTTGTTTATTTTTTTGTTTGTTTTCTTGACGATTGGAAGGTATCTACAATTTTGTTCGTATTCCGCATATACGACAAGTTACACTCCCTTTTAGATCTTTGTCAGGCGCATTAACTACTGAGCCACTTTGCATCCTGTTTGTTAAATTTAATGGTTCTTACTAATTTGAAAAATAAATTGTAAATGATACGGAAAAAACCAACAATCATATGGAAATCATTACTGCTACATTAACGACTAACGTCATTTTCTGTATGTAACATGTTAAAGATGTAGTATAGTATAGACCAACAATTGGGAAAACTTTGTCTATCGCTATAGAACAAAGTGGCTATCACAAAGCTCTTCATATTCTTTACATAGAAGCAAAAGCATGCCGCACTTGTATATCGGTTTTGTTTGGCAGTTTATGATGTGTGCACGACGAATTTTCTTCCATCGATTGGCAGCTTGTATGAAGCTTCGTCCTTGAATGAACACCATACTGATCGTTTTTATTGAAAATAGCTGGTCACCTCGCGTTCGATGGCAGAGGTTGTTTGTATAAGTGGGGAGTAGTAGTTCTCTAATTCTAATGCTTTTAATTATCGATAACGACCGGTGACGTCCACGAAGACTACAATGAGCTGACCACTGCATAAATAAATAATAATTGGCGCAACAGGTCCGTATGGACCCAAGCCTAGCTTCTCACAACCATTCGTCTTGTGTGAGTTTTTTTTTTATTTTTGGGACGAATGGAAGGGATCTACAATTTTATGCCGAGTCCAAACGGCCAATTGAGAAGCTCTTTCATGACAGTTATACTCTCGGATGTTTGTCAGACGTTCGCGAGAGGTGGCGCAGCGAAAAAAACCTTAAGTTGGAATTTGGGTTTTTGTCGGGATTCGAACCTGGGACCCCTCGCTTAGTAGTCCAACACACTAAACACTAAGCCACTGCGCCACACCACTGCATACTCGTATTGTATTTTGAATACATAATCAGTATAGGTCGGGGAGAAACAAATGATCGTTGGTGAATCTAACAAGAAATAGAGGATGATCACAATATGGAATATGCTCATATCTTTAACTGTCATCTATCAAAAAATAGGTTACATTAGTAGAAGGCCCAAAGTCTTAGACTGACTTCCGATTTAATATATGCCATATCTAGGTATAATCCATCGATTTTTGGTCGACACTATACTCGTACCAGATTCCAATGCGAAAGGTAGATACATACATACCAACATTTGCAACTTAATTCCATTTTCTTTTACAACATTTTTTAGAAGAACTGATTAGAATTCCATAGCCTACTTGCAAAGCAGCACGAATCTACGTTATTCGAACTGCAACTGATAAGGAATAATATGTGCATATCGACCTATTTTATGGGTCAACCACCACTACCACCACCAATAGACCGAAGTCGCTGCTATAGAAATACGTGTAGGCTAGCCGTGCTCATATTCATATACATATTTACAACTTGAGTCGCACTCTATGTCTCCCGCCAATAACTAGAAATTTGATTAGAAACTGCAAATTTGAAGCCAACTGCAGAAGCGCTGTCGTTTGTATGTATACTTACTTATTCGCAGTAACCTCGCACTTTTAAAATCTATAGCCAAAGTTGGGCGGACGATCTCGAACTCAATATTGCGATCGATTGATCGAGCTGTGATGATGATCTTGAAAAATCCAAAGTAAGCTGCCATCCAAGTGTGCTCGTTGTGTAATTAGTGGAACACAATTGAAGTTCTTTGTGTCTTTGCAACCATGTCGATGCTGTTTTATTAAATAGAAATCAATGGCAGCAGGGGAACTATTGGCAGGTCGGTTACGTATACTTAGGCATGCGTATTTTCGAAAATAACTTCGATTGCTTTGCATGGCTGTTAAATTTGCGGGTTGATGCGTTTAATCTGAATTTTTCCCTAATTGATTAGCTCTTTTCTCTTTCAATTAATTGTATTGGACATTTGTTTATAACTCATGCGATTTAAAAGCTCACAAGCTATAAAATATACACAAACTAATAATAATAATAAAACGCAGCAAGTTGGCTATCTTTGGGTCTCGTTTTTTGCAATAGGTGGATTTAATTGCCAAAAAAATACAACCACTTTACAAATGGTCCGTATATTCTCTTCTCACTGCAAGAAGTACTAGGACAGTTTGAAGCAATCCAGCCGTTTCTAAAAAATAACGAGTCATGCATTTAGTGATTTTTTATTTCTGATTTAAATAGGTTTTATTGTTAGAAATATTAACAGATATTATAGTTATGATTAGATAAAAGAAGGAAAATATTAAACACAAGACTGTATTGCAATAAACTTAACATTAAAATGTAATGTTTATTTTAGAATGCTACTAATGAAAGGCTGCAGCGCACTTATAGATACGTTTTTCCTTTTGAAAATTATTGGCAATGCGCACAGTCTTTATAGATGTCATGTTACATAAGTATATGTATGTTAACATCCTACTATCTAAGAATTCACACCTCTAATTTACTCCGTTTTAAGGTGACGGTTAAATTTAAGTAAAAATAAGTTAATTTTAAAATCTGCTAAGAATGTCAGTGAATGTGGGTGTGTATGTGAGTGTATGTGTGCATTTATATTCTTTATGAGAAATTTTATTTTTTAGGTTAAATACCACAGATAATTTAGATTTCTATGAAAAGGAGCATTGCGCCGCTCCCCCTTCCTCCTCAGGTGCTTCGTAGTCTTCGCCTGGCTTCACATCCTCCAGAAACACTTCCTGCGCATCTTCGTCTGTCGGCATTTCAAATGGTATTCGAGGCGGTAACAGTGATTCCAATTGTTCCGCCACCTCCGCACTAGCAAAGTTATCCGGAGGCATAACCACCATAAAAGATATCATAAGATCACCCCGTTCGAATGGGTTGTTGGGTTTGGGCATACCTTCGCCTTTGATCATCATCATGGCACTTGGTTTGATTACTTTGCCAGGTTGGGTGCGAATAACTAGTTGTCGACCATCTAAATGTGTTAGGACGTATTCCAGACCGCACAATGCCTCGACTAGGGATATTTTAACTTGTGGCATGAGCAAATCGCAAAACTTTCGTTGAAAAAGAGAATGTGGTGCCTGTTCTAGGACTACGATCAAATGACCTCGGTCACCTTTTGTGTTCTGATGACCCTCCGAACGGAAGGCTATCTTTTCCAAGTTGTGCATTCCTTTTTTAATTGTTACAGTGACAGTGTTTTCTTTCTCGAGAACACCTTTGCCAGCACATGTTGAACATTGGAATTCCTCCTTAAGAAGTTTACCACGACCATGGCACACATCGCAGCGCTGAAATGAAACGTCCGTTTTGTTGTTTATAGTTGTAATAATTTTCGTTAAGCTTATTAGCGCTTGTAACTTAGACAAGATATAGACATAGTAATTGGATTAATTTTGATACGGTTCGATAGTGGATTGAGGGCCGTTTGCTCATACGACTCTTAACGATTTAAATTCTACTTAAATACTTATGGGCTACTTTTTTCAGGGCATAAACTGTCACATAAGAGTTTATGTGGCACTTAAATTCGCTAAGAGTTGTATTAGCAAACGGCCCTGAATAAGGGATCTTTCAGCATCAGCCTGCACATTCCCTAAACAGCCCAGAAAATTAAATTTGTAAAGGATTCAGCAAAACTCACCCCTGACACAATGATTCCCATTGTCGTGCGATAACCAAGGCCTCCACAGTCTACGCAAGGCTCCTCTTTGGACGCATCTCCGCCAGCACCATCACAATCAGTGCAGATCTCCATACGGGTATATTGCACAGTCTTCGAAGGGTTGCCATTGTAGAAGTCTTCTAGACTGACTGGCAATACTACCTGCAAGTCGGTGTTATTGCCAAACGAGAAAAATCTAGCAAATAAACTCTCTGGGTCCATGGTACTCTCTCTGGTTCCATCTTGTAGCCCCTTAACACCATAGCGATCGTAGATTTGGCGTTTTTCAGGATCTGATAGCACTTCGTAGGCAAAGGAGATCTCTTTGAATTTGTCTCCAGCCTCTGGGTTCTTATCAGGATGAAATTCTTTGGCGAGTTTTCTGTAGTTCTACAACAACAAAAGAGGACAACAAATTATATTAGAGACAAATGTTTCCAAGTCATTTTATGATGTTTTAATTCAAGTGTGTGGACACAAACTTTCGTGCTCTACTGTTGTGTGGAACTCATTTGGAGTTCGCCATTTTCAGTTTTTTTTTTCAATTTTTTCCCTTCACGCAAACAATAATTTTGGTATTTTTTACTAGTTACGTAAACAATAGTCCCGGTTGATTTCATTGGCCAAAGATTAAGTCACTAATTGCTTGATGTTTGAAGCACTTGCCTTTTTTATTTCAGCATCTGTTGCGTCTTTGGTAACTTCAAGCAATTCGTATAGTGAAGCATTGCTTTCATCGTCCATCACAGAAGACAACACCCAATTAAAATTTCTTCACAAATTGATTTGATGACTTTCGTAGAATACTCTCCTCTTCTCAATTTAAATGCAAAATTTATCCACAATTGCCGAATGTCTCACAAACTTTTGCACCAGGACCAACTGGAAGATAAACCAAGAAAAATATTGGATAGCTTAGCGCATCTGTCAGATTGGACAGCTGAGGGTTTCTGTTTATATCTTATGTGTTCGCAGGTGGGTATTTTTGTGGACAATACCACCGAAATTATTTTTATACAAGTAGGTACCTACTAGATATCTCGACTGTAGCACCCCCTCCACATCGAGTTCGTTTTAATATATTTGATATATCATGTAGATATTTTAAAGTCGGAGCCAGCAGATTAAACCTATACAGGCCTAATATTAGCCGTGTTTTTTTTTTAACTTCGATCTCAGCAAAGCAAAGTGAATTAGGATTTCAAGCACGCGATTACAACAACTACCGCGAGTCTCGAAGTGTCAAGTTGAGCGTAGTTGTTGTAATTGCGTGCTGAAAATTCTACTTTACTTTGCTTTGCTGAGAACGAAGTTAAAAAAAAAACGCGGCTAATATTAGGCCTGTATAGGTAGGTAGTTTAATCTGCTGGCTCCGACTTTAAAATATCTACTTGATATATCAAAAATATTAAAACGAACTCGATGTAGAGGGGGTGCTACAGTCGAGATATCTAGTACAGAGATGAAAGAATAAAAGAGATGGATATCTTTCGCGGCTGCCTACAAGCTGTTTTCCCGTAAAATTCATGAAGTCACGCACATATGCACATTTCTTTTCTAGTATATGTGAGTTCATGAATTGGATTTTAATGCAAAAATTCGCTATTCCGAAATGTGTATTTCAATATTTTTTTTATTTTAATCGAAGCCGCAACAAAAACCAAATAAGTTCAATACCAAACACAAAACAATTGAACAGCGCGATGCCCATAAAAGCAAAAGGAATGGTGGCCGGCCATTAGCAACATGCTTTTTTGTACCTCACACGTATTCACAGACGGGGGGGAAATTACAAAAACAAAAATGTAAACAAATGGGTTTTGGACAGACGTACGAAAGATATCCATCTCTTTTATTCATTCATTTCTGGTACCTACTTGTATAAAAATAATTTCGGTGGTATTGTCCACAAAAATACCCACCTGCGAACACA
The DNA here is from genome assembly GCA_916610125.1 of Cheilosia vulpina. NCBI lineage: Eukaryota > Metazoa > Arthropoda > Insecta > Diptera > Syrphidae > Cheilosia > Cheilosia vulpina. The sequence goes on along the minus strand of OU744280.1, from coordinate 7,649,934 downwards.
TAAGATATAAACAGAAACCCTCAGCTGTCCAATCTGACAGATAGGTTAAAAAACAGGACTGAAGAACTAAAAATAGCCACTTTTTTAACTTAATTGATGCCTGACCACTTGGTTTTAGTCGTTTTACAAACGACTGTAGTCTTGTGGGCTGAATATTAAAAATTCATGATTGTGAAATTAAAAAGTTTTTTTTAATATGCTTATGAAATTCTTTTTGAATACCTAATCTTCACACCCACGAATCGAATCGGAAGCTATTTTTCCAATCAACAAAAATTGTGTGGAACTTAGGTCTTTTCTTCCAATTGGCAGTGCCATGCGCCTCCATTTGACATCTCGCATTTGCATTCGGCGGCCATTTTTGTGAATGTCAGCCATCACGTCATTTTGTAGTTTAGTGTGTGTCAAGTAATGCAGAAAAAGTCAAAATATTAAAAAAAAATCCAAATTTCACCAATTAAATTAAAACAAATATCCAAAAAAATATCATCAAAATGGAAAATAATATACCCGTAAGTCTAGCACCACTGAAATGTAATGGCGCGATAAACAGCGAGCCCACAAATCATAACACTCTCACAGACCAAAACAATTCTCCCGCTGAAAAGAACGACGCTGAAAACGTTTCCACTACCAACACCACTACGGTCGTCATTGATATTAATGGTGGCCTATGTAAGGAAGCAGATAGCTCGTCACAACAACAATTATTGCTCGAGAATGTTTTCGCTACAACATTAGTTACAGCCGAACAGCTAGAGGACAATAAAGTAGTCACCATTGACGATGACGACGACGACGACGATGAGGACGATGCCAATTACGAGACCGACGACAGCGATGACAATTCATCGGAAGATTCGGACTTCTCCGACTTGAGTGGCATATCTGAGGTATCGGGAAGAGAATGGAAACCGATTGCGGCGATACAACCCGTCAACTGGGTACAAAAGCAATTCCATTCGGGTGCAGATCCTCGTGAGTTGCTGTCGCAGATTCTTCCCAATGGCATAAATGCAGAACAAATAGGCAACGGCCTGAATGAAATGACATTGTGGCGCATATTAACGAGTATGTTAACGGAACCACCAAGGAGAAGAAAACTTCGTAATGTAAACACATTTGACCATGTCATTGAACTCTTGAAGACCTCGAAGAATGTTATCGTTTTGACTGGTGCAGGTGTTTCTGTCTCCTGTGGTATACCAGACTTTCGATCAAGTGATGGAATTTACAGTCGATTGGCCAAGGATTTTCCAGATTTACCAGATCCACAGGCCATGTTTGACATCAGTTATTTTTCACGGGATCCAAGACCGTTTTACAAGTTCGCTAGGGAGATCTACCCGGGACAATTTACACCGTCGCCGTGTCATCGTTTTATCAAGTTGCTCGAGACGAAACAAAAATTATTGCGCAACTATACGCAGAACATTGACACCTTGGAACGTGTGGCAGGGATCGGAAACGTGATTGAGTGTCACGGTTCGTTCTCTACCGCTAGTTGCACAAAATGCAAATTTAAGACAACTGCAGATGCTATCCGCGAGGACATATTTGCACAAAGGATTCCGGTGTGCCCGAAATGCCAGCCGAATGTCATGCACAGCTCGGATGCTTCGGACAGTGTAGCAGAGGGTGATCTGAAGAGAATTGTCGAGAATGGAATTATGAAACCGGACATTGTTTTCTTTGGTGAAGGTGAGTATCGTATTGGTTCTTCAAATTTGTAGTTCCATCTGCCATCCCCCACCCTATATTTAATTTTACGCAGCAGGTATAACCTACCGCCATAAGCTGATAAACAGAAACGGTATCAGCTTGAAAAACGTCTGCACATCTATTGCAGTTAACTTTTAATACCCACATGAACTTCGCGTATAATATGTCCATTTGCTGCCCTCTTTCGTTCCTCATCCCTGCTGCTCCTATAGAATTCATTATTGGGATTCCCGGCCTACCTTTATTTTTTAAACATAACAAAATATCCCTCTCTTTTCAGGTCTTCCTGAGGAATTCCACACGGTTATGGCCAGCGACAAGGACAAGTGTGATCTTTTAATTGTCATGGGATCCTCTCTTAAAGTTCGACCAGTAGCACTTATCCCCAGCTCAATCCCAGCAAATGTTCCGCAGATTCTTATCAACCGCGAACAGCTCCGTCATCTGGAATTCGATGTCGAACTGCTTGGCGACTCGGACGTCATTATCAATCAAATTTGTCACAAACTTGCCGAGGACTGGACCGATATTTGCTTCGATCAAACCATCTTGTCGGAGGCAAAACACTTGAATCCGCACCCATCAGAAGATGAAACAGCCACCATTGGCACCCAGGACACCGACACACAATCAGTTAAATCTTCCACATCTACAGATACGGCCCTACGCTCAACAGGTTACTCTGATTCGGGCTTTGACAGTTCCACTTCATCAATGCTACAGCCGATGAATAGACCTGACGACATGCCGTCGTCTAGCATTTCGGCACGCGCAAACTTCAGCGATATTCCGCTGTTCAAGAAACAGGAAGAAGCTGCTGTTGCTGCTATAAAGAAAATCAAACACGGAATGCTCGATTTGAACAATCGCGAAGAGGAGGGCTACGAGCCGGAAATCGAAGACGAGGAAAGCGAAACCTTCAGTTTTGATAGCCAATTGCAGAAGAAACCGGAGAACTGCAATTACCGTCATCTCTCGATAGATTCATCAAAGGACAGTGGTATTTGTGATTCTTCCAACTCGGTGTCGTGTGGCACAGTGATTGGCAATGGGATCACCGGCGGAGGTGGCGGCGGCGGCGGTAGTAATTTGAGTAGTGTTTCTAAAGACCAAAACAGCATGATTGCCACAATAGAGTGCAGCCCATCGACCAGCAACAGAAGAAACAGCGATTGGATCAGAAATAAACAGTCAAAACGTCAAACCGCCGCCGAACGCCTGATCGACGGCACATTCTTTTGTCACGAGTCATCATGCTCGTACATATTCCCCGGTGCACAAGTCTCATGGAGCTCGGACTCGGAGGACTCTGACGATGACTTTGAAGAGGAAGATCAACTGTCGCCGATAGTGACGTCTGTCGAGGACCTGCCGCCACCAGACACACCTATAAAACAGCAAAGCACCAGATCCAGTGTTAGCCCTGCGCCTACGTCGGTCAAACGTGAAGCGCCCTCCGAAAAGTTATCAACAGCGACCGACGACGGCCCGCCAACCAAAAAGCGAAGAAACGTCCTTGCTGGCACTCTGCTATCGGTTTTGCCATCGACCAAGGAGGTGCCCCAACCGATCTAAAACCAATTGCATTATGTTCTTTTTTTTATATATATTAATCTTATTATTTATGAAAGTTCTTATTCTGTTTACAATTAGCAGTTCTAAGTTTTATGCGCCGCACGCGTGTGCGCGATGAGATAAGTGGAACTGAGAGAGTTTTGCTTTTTGTAACTGCCACGTTGCATCATAATCTCATCGTCTACGGTTTAGGAAAATTCAATTCAATTATTTAAATGCCTTACAGCAAACTTTGTTTGACTTGGCTGGTAGGGTGTCGCTAAACTCCGTAATAATAGTTCTCCATAAGAGAAACAAATATAAAAACGTTTTTTTTTACAATACAATCTCTCTCTAAATATCTCTCTCTCGCTCCCCCCTCAAATGAATAGCACAAATAACAGGAATGTAATGGAAAAATAATTTCTAAATCTAAACCAGGCAGGCAATAACACAAAACAACAAAAATGATTAAATATAAATAAATTTACGCATTACAAATATTTTTAGATTCTAAAAGGAAAACTAAAAATCAAATAAAAACAGAAAACATATTATATATATAAATAAAGTAAATAAATTAGAAACAAGAAAACAATACTTATTATCAATGTAGTTAAATGTCAGAGCAATTTTTAACAAACAAAAACTGTGGGTACACAAAGTTTTGTTCATTTTACCTTATCTTTTGTATTTTTGTTCAATTTAGTTGTTAAGGAAGTTTGTTTAACAATAGTTGTGTTTTAAGTCGGGGGCAATCTTAAACCGATGCTGCTTTTAAAAACTAAACGCATCATATGCGATATAACGATGAAACAGCGACAAACTGCTGATCGATCACCCATTTGTCGGCTCGTTCCCAGCAAATCGTGCCAGTTAACTGTTGTGAAAAATTTCAAATGCATTGCTATAGATTTCCCGCTGCTAAAAAACAACTACTGTTGAGATTTGCAAAATAAAATATGAAACAAAGGAGTAAGGAGAATCAACGTAAAGCTATGGATGTATTATTTTTTGAATTAAGTTATTTTAAATTAACAAATACAAACACGGTGTGTGCTCTTTCTTCTCTAACACACGATGAAATAGTTGTCTATTTTCGGTTAAGCTTTCTTCTTGAAAAAATGCGTTTTGCTTTCGGTTTTTTCCAACTCTTGTTTAGCTTTCTGTAGGTTGATTGTGGAACACCAAAATCATCTAAATACATTTTGTTTTCTAGAAATATGTATACATATTTGCTTCAATAAAAAGAAATCTATTATTTTTTATAAAAAAAAAAACAAAAGAAATTTGTGTTTTATTTTGTTGGACTGATTGTTTTCCATGATGAACTGGGTACGACCACGAAGGGGAGTTATACAGCCTGGCACTAGTATCTTCTGGAACGTCAGATCTTGTCCGTGACCAACGATTAACGATGCAAACGAATAACAAATTCATTTTAAATCATTCCCAAGTCAATAATCAACTCGTCCCAGACGAGTCAACTTGACAGTTGACAATGTCACACAGCTATTGTTTATTCTGTATAAGGAGCCACATACGCATTATTATACATGCTGATAAGGCTGCGATATATACGCAAAACCCCATTATGTCCTTGCAATCATTTGGGCGGAAAAATAACAAAATATTTCGGCTCCATCGTTCTTCTTACCTGTGACAACAACTTAACCTCAAATCTTTGCATACCAAAGTTAAACAAATTTTTAGGGTAATGTTCCCTAAGAAGAATATTAATACTTTATATTTGAAATCACACCGATTGCTTACTGAATAACTTACAACATTTTTATATAGGTATAGAGTGCACCGCACTCCTCGAACTTTGGAACTGAATTGAAATTTCTCGGAATTTTAACATACTCTTCGTAGATTTTCTTACTCTTTTCATCCACTGTTGGGGGAGTAATACTTTCGTAAGAATCTGTTCCATAGTCACTTAGCGGTTGCAAGTCAACACCGCGCATCAATTTTAGTGCATCCTGCTCACGATTGGGCACTGATGGATACAGTTGCGGCGAGGAAAGCTTCCCTATTTGAACGTATTTCTTGTATAGGCTCATGCTGCTCTTGTTAGGATTCTCAATGCTGCATCCATACACTGTGTTCATAGATGGCAGCAACGATTCCAAAGTTAACGGTCGCTGCTCATTATTTTCGACTTTATTTGGAATATACTCCCAGTCGCCAACAAAATCATCATCGCTACTCGAATCGTCTCCCTCTGATGATGAACTGGAATCGTTACTGGCCGATGAACTTTGTCCAGTTAGGGACGGATTCTTGCGACTAGCACGCTCTTCAGTGTGCCGCTGAAAGGGGCTAAAGTTTGTACGGAATGTGGGTAGATATCGGATTGACATTTGGCTTATTTCAAAGGCGATGTGCTCGCCAAAGTCTGTTAATTTGAACGACATGTGATAGTTGGAGTAGGAATCAATCATTTCCAGATCTTTAGAGTGAACCCGGAACAGTTCCTTGACAATTTTGTTCGAATCTGAACACGAGTAGGGCAGCGATAAGCGGATTTTTGGGCGAATCCAGTCGGTTAAAAGCGTAGTGTCAGTGCGCGGACTCAATGGCTTGTAGGTGTTGTGCATGTAATAATCAGATTGAAGTTCCCAGATTGGTTGGTTCTCTGAAATTGAAATGTTAGTCATTTTGAGACTTAAATAATCTTTAATTCATCATCATCATCTTATACTGACAACTTTTCCAGATAACTAGATGCAACAGCTAATTACAAAAGCGAAATCCATAAAGAGGAGAACACTCAGAGAAATTACAACGTGAAATTGTTGTGGCAAAAGAGACTAGCAGCGATTTTCGCTAAGCCTTTGGTGACAATCCCATGATGTAACTTATTGGTGAGTTGTAATAAAAATAGCAACTTTTACTTACGTTTCGAATGACTTCTGCTAGGTATATAGTAACCCAAGAACAAGTTGATGCTATGCTGCTTTTCGGTGTCGCTGAAAGTGTTACTGTAATAACGACTCAGTGTCTGCATGATATCATTGCCTTGAGACGCCCAAACGGCCGTTTTTCGGTATGTCTTTATCCGGTGCACCAGCTGCGACCCACCGTACTGCAGGGCAAGTGTATCTCCATGATCCTCGTATAAATTCTCCAGCATTGTCACACAATCGGAGTCGAACTCCAATCTTGCCGGCTTGATAAAACCCATCTTGTAAAGCTGATGCGCTAGGGCACATTTGCCAATTGCAAACTGAGCAGTATTTGTGCGATCCAAGCAATCAACGCAATTGACCCTCACTATGCCAGTTTGGTAGCTTATTTGGTTGCGGTCTTTGAAAAACATTCCAGTTTGCTGAATGACCTTTTCGGAAATATTCGCCAACTCCTCCATGACATTGCCACCGCTACGAGTCTGGCGAGCCATGTCAAAGTGAATGTACTGCATGCGAACAGGAGGTGGTAAAAATTGATTCAAATACTTGTAACTTCCTCTAATCTCCCGACTTAGGATGCTCTCATGCTTACGGCGCTCACGTTTCTTTACCAGATTAAGGATGATCAACGGAGCTCCATAGTGAAAGAGGAGGCGATCAAAGTGTCGTGAAGGCGTCTGAGCAAACGGGTCAGAAATATCCAAAGATATAGGTGGGCGAGCCACCATTTTACTGATGTCCTGTGACCAATGCGATGGAATCGAACCACGCATTTGAGTAAAGCTGCACATTCTATGACCGTCAGTTACAATCTGTTCAGTTTCCACTTCATTGGCGACGTCGCCTTTAAAATTAGCACCGCGCTTCAGAAACCTGGTGCCGGCGTATCGTGTGCTGCGCCTGGCCAATAGACAGATATTAACATGTCGTCCGAAGATGCTGATGCATGACTGACTGGCGTAACCGTGGATGACTTCGAGCAGCCAATCTTTCAGCATTATATGCTGCATTGGCTGCAGCAGGAATGCATTCCAAACAAAACGATTACGTGGATTGCTGCGAAAGGCGTAATCTACCCGTTCGTTTTCGTTCTCCACATTATTGGTGAGGGTGTCCCAGTCAGGAAGCGGATCATCTTTCTCAATATTCACACCGGGGCCTACGTAACGCGGTGCGGACATGTTATACTGCAGTGTTCTGGTCAAGTCATAACTGTAACTGAAGTAGAAATTACTTCGCAAGTCAATACTCTGGAACATCTTGATGTAGCGCGCTTCGTTCGGGTGTTGAGTACGATGAGACGATTCGTTTACTCGCACCATAACTGTGTCTTTGATTGTGTAAATTAGGTGCATGCCTATGAATGCACAGCCTTTTCTTTTAGTTACCAAAATCAAATAGTATCCCTCGAGGAAGCGCACGAAACCTAATACACCATAAGCGCTGACAACCTTTGGGTTGCCCAGAGCGCTGACGAAACGTCGAATTTCTGAAGCATTCTTCTCGTTAGGATCTTCGTAAATGTTCAGCTTGTCCTGCGAAGTACGATCTATAGTTAGGAGTCGAAAACGGGTCTCTCGTATATTACTGCCCACCAGATAAAGTCTCTATTATTGGAGAGTTTTTTTTTCAAACGTAGCACATTCAAGGGCCTCAAATATGTATACTTACGGTTTTGGTTTCATACAGAATGACCTTTTGAATTGAACTGATGAGGGGATGAAAAACAACATTTGGATTATTATTGTTCATACCCAATTATTGCTTAGGGTGGAGCCCTGTGAGGTTACTTTATCACTTTAAGAAGAATTAAAAATACTTGTTTAATCCCGAATGATTATCTTAGAAACAGCTGACGAAGTATTTTCTTTTTTTTTTTTATGATAGCAAAGACCAGGATGAAAGAATAAAAGAGATGGATATCTTTCGTACGTCTATCCCCCCAAACCCCATTTGTTTATATTGTTGTTTTTGTAATTTCAACCCCCGTCTGTGAATACGTGTGAGCTACAAAAAAGCATGTTGCTAATGGCCGGCCAACATTCCTTTTGCTTTTATGGGCATCGCGCTGTTCAATTGTTTTGTGTTTGATATTGAAATTGTTTGGTTTTTGTTAAGGATTCGATTAAAATAAAAAAAATAAAGAAATACGCATTTCGGATTAGCGAATTATTGCATTAAAGTTCAATTCATGAACTCACATATACTAGAAAAGAAATAAGCATATGTGGGTGACTTCATGAATTTTACGGGAAAACAGCTTCTAGGCAGCCGCCTTTCCACTGGAAAGATATATATCTCTGTTTTCTATTATCTTTGGCAAAGACAAGCAATAATGATTAGGGTGGAAACAGAAAAATAATTAAAGAAGCAGCGAGCATAAACTTCTTACCTAAATGAATTTAATCATTGATGGCTCTCGTATTTTTGTGAAGAACCATGAAAATCGGCAGCTAAATAAATCATAAGAGTAAACTAATAAACTAAACAGTTGGAAAAATAACCTACATATAAAGTTTGATTTTTTAATTCAGAAACACAGGATAATAAACTTTCCCTAAAATCAATTACCTACTCGTTACATTCAAAGATAATGGAAAACAGAGATATATATCTTTCCAGTGGAAAGGCGGCTGCCTACAAGCTGTTTTTCCGTAAAATTCATAAAGTCCCGCACATATGCTCATATCTTTTCTAGTATATGTGAGTTCATGAATGGAACTTTAATGCAATAATTTGCTAATCCGAAATGGGTATTTCATTATTTTTTTTTATTTTAATCGAATCCTTAACAAAAAACTAAACAAGTTCAATACCAAACACAAAACAATTGAACAGCTCGATGCCCATAAAAGCAAAGGAATGAAGGCCGACCATTAGCAACATGCTTTTTTGTAGCTCACACGTATTCACAGACGGGGGTTACAAAAACAACAATATAAACAAATGGGTTTTGTGGGGATAGACGTACGAAAAATATCCATCTCTTTTATTCATTCATCATTGATTACATTTGTTTAGAGTGCAGCGTCACCTTAATGTATCTGTGCAACGCAAGCTGCGTCCACCCAAAGAAAAACTTTTTGACAACTGACTAGCAACATTTTTTTATTAGCACGCAAAGGACGTATTTTTTTTTTTAGCAAAGTCGTAAATAAACATTTTAAAAACAAGCATTAATCACTGTTCAACCACTGGTGATTAATATTGTCTGCAAACGTTTACTCAAATGTCTCGCGCAACATATATTATCAGTTGACTGTCCAAAAACCATCTCAGCTTATGTTAAGCCAACTTGTTACGCGCGAGTTATCCAGTTCTCGTTGAAAATAATGCAAATAGCGGGCACAAAATGCAGGACACAAAAACCATAAAACGTGAAGAAATTCTAAATAATATCATCCAAAGCGCGAAACTATGCCAGACGCAGTACGGCGGACGGAAAGAACTCGCCACAGAGAAAGATGACGTAATTGTTGGGCTGCTCGATGGCCTCGAAGACGCCTTCAATTACGGTCTTCGAATGCAAGCGACGTCACTGCCGATAGCTTTTTTACAAAACGTCCAAGAGATCGTCTCAGGCAATAGTACGCCCAATGATTCCGTTTTTTGGGATTTCTGCCAAAAACACTTGACCAACCATGAGCGGGAGCGATTCAATAACCTCAAGCATGTATGGACCAAATGCGGTAAAGTAAAAGCATTTATTCGAGTTTCTCTCAATGAGAACTCTTTAAGGAGATACGTTTTAACTTGGCTCGCTGATCCATCTCTCCATGACATGTATGAGCCTTGGGCATTTATGGTTGATCCAGAGGCAGCAAATCTTTTGCCATCCATTGCAGCTGGTTTGAATACGATTCTGTTCGCTTTGAATGTCGACACGCCAGATATAAATGTGAACCTGGGTAGTCAAATAATTCAGAAAATAGAGCCGATAATTTACGCACCTTCTCCGATGGGATCTTTCAAGAAGACTACAGCAATAGAACGACCAATTGAGTCAGTTGCGCCAGAGGATGTGGTAGCACAATTTCTCCCAAATGGCGTTACAAAGGAGGTTCACATTGCAACCGAAGAGGTTGTTGTTCCTGTAGCTCCGCCTGACGATGAAGAATTGGAATCGGTGGAATATGAACCTGAGTGCCTCACCGAAATTTTAAATGAGATGCTCACGAAAAAGTTCGATCACGAAATCTCAACGCAAGAACCGGAACAGGAGTCTGAGGGGGATACCGAGACTGAAGGAGATGGGCGAAGTGAAACCTCATCACAATATAGCAAGTCATCGTCAGCTGTGTCTTCAGCAAATGCGTATCGCCAGCAAAGTATGCAAGAACTAGAAGACAAACTGCGCGAAATGACGGAACGATGTGCAGTTCTTGAAACTTGTGTAGCCCAGCTAAGTCTGGAGAATAGGCAGCTACGACGATTGACTAACAACGTGGCGACGGAAACAACTGCCAATTTCTTGATCACTGTTCCGCAGGTACACACGAAAGCGTTCTTTTAAACATTTTTGCATTCACTTTTAGTTTTGCAGGTTAAACTCATCAAGACCGGACATCGAAGCTACTACGCTTATGAGGTTCACCTTACAATGCGCGATAAATTAGAGCATTGGATGATTATGAGAAGGTATAGAGAGTTCTATATGCTGCACAAGTACTTGAAAGCTTTGCACCCGGGGATATCTACGATAGAATTCCCTCCAAAGAAGCGTTTTGGAAACATGAACCGCGTTTTCGTAGAGGAAAGACGGCAACAGCTCCAAATTTACCTAATAAACGTAATGGAGTTTTTGCCTCAAGTTGAAGCATGCCGATGCAAAGAGGATCTGCAGAGGATTTTTCCATTCTTTCAAGCGCGGTAGCGAGGCGCAGCACAAGTGCAATGTTACAAAACAATTTTGTGCACTATCGGTATTTTATAATTAAATAAACAAAATTGCAATAATAAAATAAAACTATATATTTATTAGATTGACCTTCCTACAGGGCTTCTTGTGCTTTCTTTGCTTGCAATCTTTCCATTGCCTTCCGACGATTTTCAGCAATTCTTGCCATTTGTTCGACAGATAACTTTGGTTTCTCCACTCTTTCCGGAGATTTCGTTAATGGTTGACTCAATGGCAATGGTTGCGCCAAATCACTTGTATCATCAAGGCCAAATACTTCCGAATAAGGTGTTGACATAACGGCAGCTCCACGCCCAAAACCAGGCGTATTGAGTGAGCTACCAGACATGGAGCTATGCGGTCGACTGTGACTGGGTGTTTTGGGTGCCAACTTCGAAATCGCAATCTGTTCACCCAGCAGGGCATCGAATTCATCAAACGGTTCATCTGCAGCAGCTTCGTCTTCTTCATCATATTCGATTTGCTGGTCCTGAATGGCTTGAGCTTCAAGCATACCCAGTCTATACCTGCTCATATGCACTTGCAGTGGTTTCTTTTTTCCCAAACGCTCTATATTCGCTACGACATCATCGAACTTATAACTGGGATACATACGATGAGCCCAGTGCTGAAGGCGACGCATAACTTCATTCAAATCTTGTTTCTCATGTCCTTTGCCATTAAATTTTATGTCTTTAAAGTATTCTTCAATGGTGTGAATGCCGCGGGGTCCTTGCAGAGTTTCTACTGTTAGTCTTGGTCGGGTATTTCTCACCGACCGCTGCTTCTTGGGTTCTACTTTAATGGGTTCGCTTTGGCCACCTTCTGCACCGCCATCAGCATCTTTTTCCTGGTCGTCGTCGCTCGGTAGTGCTGCGTCGCCGTTGGCATTTTCATTAAGGAGATCTTCAACGCAATCATCGCCAAAGATTGACATTATTGTTAATTAATAAATTAACAAAATTAAATAGACTGAGAAGAATACTATAAACAAAAGCGCGATAACTTTTTGTTTCAAATGTCACTCCGATCTCATACCAACAGTTTTTGGTAAAAGTTGGCTAAAGGCTAAGATATCTAAGGGTCCGATTAGGTAAACTACATGTTCCGAATGGTATAAGTTGTGAAAACTGTAGCCCTGTTTTTTTGAGCTTCGTTCTCAGCAAAGCAAAGTAAAGTAGGATTTTCAGCACACAATTACAACAACTACGCTAACTTGACGCTTTGCTGAGAACGAAGCTCAAAAAAACATGCCTTGTGTTATTAAGCTGGAATTATCGAATTTCACATGTCATACTCATTATACAGGAAATTCGATATTTCCTCACTATCAAGGTATATGGAAGGTTTATTGTTTTCCAAGCACAAACCCTTAGGTTTTTTTTAAATGCTCTACTTAGTTTTGTTTTCCGAAAAAGGGACATACATAATTCAATAAATCAATTCCTTGGATGTCTTATTTGTAACTAATATTAGTCGTGTTTTTTTGAGCTTCGTTCTCAGCAAAGCAAAGTAAAGTAAGATTTTCAGCACACAATTTACAATAACTACTGCGAGTCTCGAAGTGTCAAGTAGAGCGGAGTTGTTGTAAGTGCGTGCTAAAAATCCTACTTTACTTTGCTTTGCTGAGAACGAAGTTCATGAAAAACATGCCTATTATACGAATTAAAATCAATATAAATGTTTATATACAGGTATAACATTAATGTAGTCGCCCCATAGCAATGTCATTTCTTTCACCAGTGCAGCCACCATTCGCAACCAAAATATGTCGGTCTTTCCAGTCATCAGCAAAGGTGGTGAATATCCGGCTGCCATTAGCCAAACAAGAAAAAAGCCGTGTGTCCAAAAAAATATCTCTTGCAAGAGCTAGTGCTTATAAACCAAAATTGGTCGTCTTCTCACTCAAAATCCCGCGCAAAACTATTACCAAAATATTCCTCTAACATTTTGCGAAGTAAAACAAATAATTCCAAATCAGTAGCTGCGTCGAAATTAATTCCCTCGCGATTGTAAACAAAAAAAAAAGTTCGTCTGCAGCCCAATTTCGCCATAGGAAATTTTGCATCACCACTAATCTCTCCCGGACTGAAATTCACCTCGCTTCTACGCATTTTGTTGTGAACTGTCAATCGCCGGGCACGCTTGACAACCGACCAAAATGTCAAACGTTTGATAGCGCGAGAACTTTCTTCCGTGTTTTTGTTATTTATTTACGTTTTGTTAAGAAAGAATAAAAATAATTGAACGAATTCAAGGATCCATAGCCATCGCTATGATGGACAGCAAGACTAAGTACAATCTGGACCATGTCTATTGTCACACCAATGAGAGTAACAATTACATTCGAGCAAATCACACCGGCTCGACCACGTCCTCGAATGATGTTATGTCTCTGCTGAAGGAGAACAAAAAACTGAAAGCCATGCTAATTCTGCATATGGATTTAATTCAAGAGCAAAGTGACCAGCTGCTGGCCAAAGACAAGCTGCTGGTCGGTCTGAAGGAGGAAAACCACTCGCTGAAGACAAAAAACGAACGCCTTGAAAACCAATTGCGGGAGAATGTTGCTGCTGCGGCTTTTAAAATGGAACAGGACATTCCATCCACCGAAATCAAACAAGAAGTGGTGGAGGAAGTGGGCAAATACAAGATTCAATCCAGCACTGAGGGCGACGACGAAGGAGCTAGTGTTATAGGCGAATGCAATGGAAAGTTGATCAGTAAAATAATTTTGCACAGGATAAACCTTTCGGGTAAGAGCCCATCTACAACATCTGAAATGTCTGAGACGGATGATGCCGTCCCCGTGATAGGATTGATCGAGGACAGTCAACACAGCATTGTGACTGATGATGATGACAGCATTCGAAAGCTCCTGAGCCCATCTGAGCTGGTGAAAGAACAACTGAAAGAGTTTTCACTGTCATCGCCTGTTTCAGTGATGTCGGCGCCGAACGTCAAGATACCTGAGGTCAAAATCGACTCAGACGAGAGTTTTAGCTGTGATTCAACGATAGAACGGGATCAGGTTAGTTCCGATTGTGGGTTTTTTTTTGTTATATTCCAGTACTTATTGTATTTTATTTCAGGATCTATCCCGCGGAGCAAAACACCCGCGCCGATCGTCTCGCCGCTGTGGTCTACTCACGACCAATCAGATGTACTTCACCCGTGAGTGGGAGGACGAGGATTTCTGCGACGAATTTATCAAGGAGGAGGCCAAGGCTCTCAAGTCCGACGCCCCCATGCTCGAAATACCCAAATGGACAGTGCACGATGTGCATCCCCTCTACAGCATCGAGGGAACCGAAGATCTGTCCGACGGAACCTTTCTCAAACGCCATGCTAAACTAGAACACGACGAGAAGCGGAGAAAGAAATGGGACGTCCAACAGATTCGTGAGCAACGTCGCATCGAACGATTAAAACGTCGCCACTGCAAAGATGAGTTGCGGGAGGAGGATGCCGGTATGAATAGTTTCTTTCCATCTCCTGACTCCATCCAAACAATTTCCTATACATTGGAACTTCCTGTGTTGGCGTTCGGCGAAGGCATTCCCCGTCTGACGGCAGCCGAGTTCACCCTTCCCTGGTATCAGATATACAGCCACGCTTCAACATCTCATCGGGATCACCCCTACCAACAGCAACAGCAGACGCTTTCGCAGAACAGCTCATTCGTTTTTCTAAAGAAACGCCGACGACAACAGAGCTCCTCAGTGGTGCAGAATCGGCGCGGTACAATAATCGCTCCTGGACATCCCCGTCTAACTACCAACTCAGATGGTGGAAGAAATTAAGTGTAACAGTTCTGTTAAAAAAAAAAACAAGATCAAGATCTCACAGGTCTGTTGCAGTATAAATTATTCCTTTCTTCTCACCACACATCCTCAAAATTCAATATCCAATACCCAATATATCTGTGGTACACACTAAATTGCGGAGATTTTGTTTTAATTTTTGTATCTGTATGCGTTTGGACGATAAGATTTGTTTTTAGTTCTCCGCTTTTAAACCGCAGGAGTCAAGTAAAGCTACAATAAGTGGTTGAAGCTCCATTTGAGTGTACATTTAAAGTTTATCCGTTTACGACTATCAGTGCTAAGCGGTAATCTAAAGTTTTGATTTGTAAGCGTTTTATGTTTTCTTTTCTTGCTTTCTCACAATTATTGATTTACTACAGTAATGCAAACTTTGTTGCCACAAGATAAAAAATAAAAAAAAAGCCTTTATGTAAAATAAATCAGTTTTCGTTTTGTTTTATTTTATTATTTATTTTCTTGCATGCTCCTGTACCTATATTTATTGATATATCTCAGCACCTGGATATGTTTACATGGAAACAAGCAGCGGTATTAAGACAAATTAAATTTCGGTGAAATTCCGCTCGAAACCGAAATCAAATAACAACAAATCTAAAAAGTTTCTCCAGTAATTTCGGCAAAATTAAATCTGTTTTCTTTTATCCCTTCCGGAGGCCATTGTGTTTTTGAGCAAAGCTAAACATCACTATTAATGCGGCATTCGATTGGGCTTCTTCAGATTCGCTTTCAGAACATAAAAACGTCGCTTGCTATTTTTTTGTTGATATTCGTGCGATTGGAATATGTGTAGCGTTTGACACTTTTCTCCGTGTTTTCCATTCACTGGTTAAACTTTAAATTAAATCACTCGAAATTTGCGCACCGATAGATTTCTAAACGTTTGTACATAAATTAAGTGATATTATTTAAATATTTTGTTGAATATTCTTTTTAAGGCGAACTATTTCTAATCTGCGGATCACCAATATAAAGGCTGGCAGTTGCAATTTTAAATTCAACTTGCCAGTTTACTAGCATAAAAACAAAGCCAAACGACTGATAATTTGTTTTGTTTTTAGTGTGTATGCTAATCCGGTGTTTTGATTATACTGTTTCAAGTAATCATAATATAATGGTGAAAAGACGCGGTCCATGCTTAAAAACGATCAAACGTATTTCGATTGTTCGTTCCTATAGATCATGAGAAGTGTTTGATTTGCTGACAACTCAGTTAACTCGGAATTAACTAATATCTCCAACTGTCCTCAGGCAACAAAACACCTACCACATTTGTAATTTCAGTTTATTGATAGTTTGGCCTCACAAATATGTATTTATTTACATATTCTATTCTTAAATAGATTGTTTCTTATTTACGACAATCGTATCGTCCATATTGTGCAATACATATTGACAGTATCTTGCTCTTATTTGACCACCATTTTACACCTACAATGCTTCCACTCTGGGGTGTGTTTAATCCTTTATACCATATTACCGTATATATCCGAAACTTAACAGGACTAGTATATGAATATGCACCTAAATGCTCAATTAGTATATATATATACAGATATAAATTTGTTTAAACAAATCAATAGAAAATAATAACATATTTTATCCGTCGTAGAACACACACAAGAGTCAAACCTTTGCAACACTTTTTATGCAGAACTAGCTAATATCGTTTTATGTACATTTGCAGAATTCAACTGTCGCTATGACATATACCTTTTTGTTCGTAGTTTTATTTAGAGAATTTTGTGGCTTAAAAACAAAACTGTTACACACTACTCACCAGAGAAACACAAAGAAATAACATAATAGAAAATACAAATTATATAAAACAAAATCTATTAAATGTAAACATTGTTAACAAAATAATAATAATTGTAATAAATAATTAGATGTAAATGGTTGTTTCTTTTAGTTTAAAGTGAACAACATTATGAGCGTTTTATTGAACATCTATCTCTCTACTGCATTGTACATACTTGATACTTCTTTGTCAACCAAGTAGAAGCGACTTGACAGCATCTGTT
This sequence comes from Cheilosia vulpina, assembly GCA_916610125.1. Classification (NCBI taxonomy): domain Eukaryota; kingdom Metazoa; phylum Arthropoda; class Insecta; order Diptera; family Syrphidae; genus Cheilosia; species Cheilosia vulpina. The sequence goes on along the minus strand of OU744280.1, from coordinate 7,632,998 downwards.
TACGTTGACTCCTTTTGGGTAATGTGTTCATGACTTGGACTAGTCTGGACTAGATGTAACTTGAAGGTAAAAACTCAGTCAGAAATTTCTTAATTAGATTCGTCGGCTACCCCTTCATAAGCGCCAAATGAAAAATCTGTTCAATTGACCGAGCCAAACAAAACTAATGTGGTATTCGATTAGGCTAGAGTACTTTTTTTTACTCTCAGATCACTTTTTGTGTTTGTTTGGTACAAAAAAGAGCAATCTTTTTCAGATTTCAGAGCACTTTTGCGAATCTAGATTTTTTATCAGATTGGCTTTAGATTTACCAATACAAATACGTTTGAGTTTGACAACTAGTGGAGTTTGGTTACGTTTTCGTGAAAATTTTCAATTGCAAAGAAATGCATTGCATCGGGAGGATTTATTTTTGTTAATTAATTATACTTCGAATGTTTTACTATAAAATTCAGTCAGTGAATGCAAAACGCTTAGAAAAGTGTCAAGGGCTACACATATTCGAACCGCATAAATATAAACACAAAAAAGAGCAAGTGACGTTTTTATGTTCGATTAGAAACATGAAATCTGAAATCTGAAGAAGCCCAATCGAAAACCCCATTAAAGACATCAAGTCAGCCAGCTGTCATTCCAACTAAACTAGTACTAGATAATTATATACTTGAACATCTCCATTGCTATATTCAACTACTTTGAGCGCCGCTCAAGTTCAGTGAGAGGGAACTAGGAGAACGTAGAATCAAACTTAAAAGTCACACAACAAAATACACCACTTTATTACAAATGTCAACCACTGAATGACAAAAGAGACTTGTAAAACTCCAAATATAATGTCGGTTTCCATTGGGACCATCAAAAATCTTTTTCAGATCTCAGATTTTATGCGGCTCATGGAACATGCAATGAAATTGATCTGCTTTTGTAAATGGATTAGTGCGTTATTTGAGAACAATATCAACTATTCAAATTGCATTTATTTTTGGTAACCATGGAAATCGGCTTGAAAAATCTTTCCTCTGTTGTAGCTACAAATGGAGTAGTTTTGGTGATTCGTAGTTTCCAGATGATGAGGAAGACAATGAAGATAATAATTCCTCCAAAACTATGTCCATTGCTGTTTATTTATTTCTTTATTTTGGTTTTCATGAAACTGAGCACATTTGTTTTAAAACAAACTTCTTTAAATGACGTAAAAAAGCTGTGCTGTATTTGTGGTAGTATGTGTAAATCTTAAAAAATATCGAGATCTGCCAAAAGTGATCCGAATCAAAAAAAAGATTGATTTTTTTTCCCAATGGAAAACGACATAAGTTATATGAACAACAATACCTGAGAGTATTTGAGACAAATTTATATGTACTTACTTGTAGTCGACATCCAACCGGCCAATTAAAACTCAGTAAACATATTTTCGTAAATATTGCTACAATCGTAATATAATTGATTTTATTGGTTACATATAAAGAGTGCAATAAGTTTCGCATAATAAATCTTAAACAGAAGTAAATCAACAATCGCTAAATACAAAAATAACTGCCACCTGTCTAGATCTACTTGGTACTTTGCTTAAGGTAGTTATCGGCTGCCTCTTCCCAAATTTCATCGATCCGATCGAAACTCTCCTTCCACAGTTCTTCTATTATCTTCCAACCGTCCTCCTGTGTCACCAGCACATAATCGTTATTCGGATGCAGCGAATGCGTGTACGCGCCCATAGTGAGACTCTGAGCCAATCTGGCTGCTACACAATACTTTATATACTTCTTCTCCTCCGGGTTTAGAGGTTTAATCATGTCATATCCGGCCAGTACTATACCACCAACTGACAAGCTCTTCCCCTGCAGTATCATGTACGTAATAGCAATGCTAATTTCGAAAATTACAGGCGAAAAGCTGGTGTCGCCGAAATCGATAACTCCACTAACTCTGTACTCCTCCGAACCCTTTTTCTGTTCCACCAGGATATTCTGTTCGTTGTAGTCGCCATGTATGATTTGCTTTTCCAGTTCGTCGATATGTGGAACGACGTTATTTTCAAAGGATTCGATGATTTGCTCCACGATCGATTTGCGTTCGTGATCCGTGAGAACGTAGAGGAACTCCTTTAGCTTAGAGATCGATTGCAGGTTCCAAAGAGTCTTGTGAGTGTTGTAGGCTTCGTGGCTGAAATTCTATTTGGGAAGAAAAATCTAAGAGTGCTGGTTCAATTCGTTCGAAAGAAGTCTTACCTTGAGTGCGCGATCGACGTTCGCGATATATTCACCGCTGTTGAAGAACAGAAAGTTTGACTTTGGCACCTCATGCAACATTTTACCGGGAACGAACTCCAAAAGTCGTACCACGTAGTTGACCTCATTAATATTCTCCAACGAAAAGTACTTGCCGTAGACGTTGGCAATTGGCCTTGGACAATTGATATCTTTTTTGGCTGCAAGTGTCGTCTTAATTAGACTCGAACCTAATCGATCAAATAGTGGATTAGCCTACTTACACAAGTAGATCATCAACTCATTTTGGGCGTCAATAAAATCCGTCTTCTTGGAGTCATGTGCATTGAGGATTTTTAAAACATATCCATGCGGCCAGGTTCGTGTAATTAGGGGATTTTTAACATTCCTTGAAAGATAAATTGAGTTCAAATATATTTAGATCATGGGGATTAGTGACATGATTAATTCTACGTTCCTAAGTGCATTTTATGTAGGTACACATGTTTTTAAATTAGCTTTTTGTTTACAGATGGAAACACACGAGATTAGGGTAAGTAGTCAATTGTGGATATGCCTGATAAGATAAGGTCGCCAGCATTAGTGCGGTAGATAAGCAGTTTGTGTTATGGTCATAATTTATTTTGTTACACACAGTGGCACCTGACGGATGTCATCATAAAAATCTGCAAAATTTACGAGCTATGCACTAAATTTTGTTATCCTATGTGAAGTCTGAGACATTCCAAAAATTACAATGCACTGATCAAATTTAGGAAGGTAGATAAAATATCACATCGTTGGGTGCATTCGTATAATTTCTAGACTGGACGAACATTTTTGTCGCTACTATAACGAAGTAAAGTAAGTCACGAAGTTACGCAATACGTGTACTCGCTGAAAGTAAATTCTTTTTTCCATCCATTTGACAAGACCTTTCCAAAATAAGTGCTCTTAAATTTAAACAATTCTTATGCGTTCGCAAACCCGGTACATACATACCTATACAGTAATTTATACTTTTGTGTGCTAGTGTTATTGGACTTCAACAGATGATAGAGATAGATCTGCTATCTCATGCGATGCAATACAAAGCTGTCAGTTTTCATTAACGTCTAAGCACACCTTATCGACTTTTTAAGAAGTTATTCCAAAACAAATCAAATACAATGTTTAACATCGACGTGCCATTTTATTTTGGAAATTTTTGTGTTGATTTTCACAGTCTAAACGATTTAATGAACGTATCACGACGCACATATAAATCGAAAGCTATTCCTGCAAACATCACGATAAAGATATAAAACAAACATTTTTCTTAGATCAACACTCACGCCCATCTTGGGCAAAAATTAGGCAATAACCTACACCGGTGAGTATCTATTTATATCTTTCCCCATCAACGATAATATAATTCAGATCATGTGAGTAAAAAATAAAATAAATAAAAACGTATTAAGCTTTCGACTTATGGCGAATCATAAGTGTACAATGCTTACGTCAAATCGGTTAAGGCGCATCTAGTTTCGTAATAACTCACCTGTCTTCGGCAATAAAGTAATTCCGATCATCGTAGGCTATCAGCTCCTTAAACTCTCCAATGGTGATGCCATACAGCCGCTGCGCCAGCCTATAAACGTCGTCTGTTGTGACCTTTGGCTGGATATCGGAGCCCGGTTGAAGTATCTCCTCATTGCCATTTTTATGGTCATCCTCGGAGCTCTTGCTGGTGATTTTCTCCCGCGGCAAAGACTTACCGCCGAGTTCGAACTTGGTATTCAGGGTGTAGGATTTCTTCGAAAGCTCAGACAATTCCATATTTGTTTTGTCTCTAAGTCAGCCCGTCTCTAGATATTCTATCGCTCTTGAGTCTGATCACCAACTGCGCGTTCTGCTCGATAGCAATAGCGATACCGACTCGCAAGTCGCATCAGCGAGCGTAGACGATTTCAGTTTGTTTGTCGTTGTTTTCCCTTTCGTTCTGTTTATTTTTTAAATTTGTTTTTGTATTATCTCCTTTGTTGTGTATTTACCTTGGCAATTTATGGAATTATCCATCAATTTCACTGATAAGACGCGAGAAAGCTGTACGGCAGATTGGGGAACAGAGCGCAGAACGTTAATTAAATTAGTTTTTAGCGACAAATAAAGAACAAATGAATCGGATATTTAGCAGCATTCACATTTACATCTAATTGTTAACTAATTGAAGTTTAAGTTATGCCTTAAAATAAAACGGATAGGATGATTCTCAAGACTACATTATGGGTTACGATGACTAGCGAAAACAAAAATAAAATAGGTTAGTACCGGCACTGATTTGCATTAAGTGACACTTCTAAATTGCCATCAGTCATAAAACTGAGTTAGAATCTGTACCTACTTACACTTTCTAAATTCTACCAACCACTTGAACCACTTGAAACGACACAACGGCTTACAAACTAAAGAGGTACCTATTACTTGTTAGGGTTAAGTCGGTACTTGGTTGAATTGTTTAATGGTTAAGTCGGCGCTTACACTAATCATGATGTAGTCAAATACATCTGTTTAGTGGTCTTTATTGTATAAGTGGATAATGAGACAACATTTGGACCGAAGAAACTGAAGGTCTAAAGTGTATGGCGTGTCCCATACACTTATCGCCTTGCTGGTATTTTTTCCTTTTTGTCAGCTTAATTGTTTGTAACTTAACTCCCATAAATTGACTTTGACAAAGGGACAACTAACTATACAGTCGATATTCTATGACATTAAGTACCTACCCACACAAAAATATATTTATTTCTTAGGTACTGATAAATGACAACAACCTACAATCAGCTTGAAATCGTTTTACAGTACATTAAACTGTGAGTCTAAAAATATACACACCAGCACATCGCCCATACTATCACGTGTGTTTTTTTTTTATTTGTTAAAAAAACTATAGAAATTGCCTAACAACGTCACGTCAGCCTTGTCTTCTCTTATTGATTTTTTCAACCCTACAAATTCCGCAAAGTGAAAAAAAAGTCGCGAAAATTACGAAACAATTAAACAAATAACGAAAAGTACCTAATGAATTATTCCCACAGCAGGTTAACGACGATTCACACATCACATCCCACTTTAAATTTAAAAAAAGCGAGAAGCGGCCTCCCGTCACGTTCCTTACCATACCCAAGAAGGCAGAGCAAAATTCAGCGGGCGAAACGAGTGAGAAATGAGAACTACCCTTTTTACTCACACAGCTGACGTGTGAAGAATGAAACGATAAACAACTGTTGTGCGTCAGCTTTGGCATTGGCGCCCTCATGGGAATCCTACTCAAATTTTTTGGCAGCCCTCGATATCGTAGATCGTACCGTAAGTAGAACCTTTTCTCCTTTCAATCTGTTTTCTGTTGAATCCTGCCACCGCCTTTTAAACTCATTTCTACTTCCTTGCCGACTTTTATTATGCAAAACAGTCATCGAACTCTATTTCTGCCAGGCGTACAGCGGCAAAAGGTAGCGATTTAGATTTTCCCACCGATGGCCATTTCCTGTTCAATGCTTGGGTACAGTGGTGACGAACAATTGCGATGCACGTAGATTATTTTTTTTAGTTAATTAAACAATTTTTTGTTGACAGATTTTTGCATATTCCGCTATGGATTTGGTTAGTTCATAGGTACTTTGGAAATTATGGTACATATAACACGGGTGTAGTTCAAAAACTAATGTTGCTTAATGCAAACGGCTCAGTCGCCAGTGTGCTGGACTACAGGCGATGAGTTTCAAGTTCGATCCACGAAAAAATAACACTTACATATAGAGGCTTTTTCCACTGCCCCACTTCTTGCTAACATCTGACAAATATCCGAGAGCATAACTGTCATGAAAGAGCCTCTCAATTTAGCCACTCGGAATATAGGGCCATTTGTCATAAAAATAAAATAACACACAATTGAGTGGTTATGACTATAAAAACCTGGAGTCCTATACAAACATGTTCTCAATTATTATTGTCAAAAAGAGACAATATGCTTAGATTATTCCTCTGGTTGAACCTTTTAGTGATCTAGTGCACTGGCACATTGCAATTGTAAATTTGTATGAATACATGCGAACTTTACATATAAACAAATTATGCAATAAGATAATTTACTGTCTAAAGTGAACCTTTTAACGTTAGTGTATCGAGTATGAGCGAAGAAGCACTTTACACGAACAAAACGGTTATGCACGCGAGGGAAAAATTATACACGTGATGGCGATGACATCCTTCGGAATCAAATTTTCATTCGAGTCAAGATGAGTGATGCCATCCATCATAAATAATGGGTTTGTGTGGCTCTAACCAATGTCCAAACTCGAAATGTAGGTTTGCGTTATCTTGCTCTTTCCTTCGAACCAATTCATAAGAGAAATTCCATGCATTACCGAAATGCTTGAAATCCCAATTCCGTACTTTTAGGCACGTCAGCGAAATTTTATCCCAGGCGCTCAGCACAAACAGCAACTGTCTGCAACTGGTTGTTGTCTTTGTCTCGCACTTTGTTAAGTTGATGTCCAGTCCAAGTCAAAGCAATTCATTCCCATAAAACACTTCCAATTTCAATTGGCGCATTTCCAACTTCCAACCAATTGGGTTGGAAGGAATGTGAAGGGAATTACTCTTCAAAAGCGTACACACTACACACTCTTTATTCGCAGTGCAAAGATAACCCTGCTACTAGCTCTGTGAGCCGCACAGTTCGGAATCAGAATTCAAAATGTTTTTGATGATTCCTATTGGACGATGATGATGATATGATGATGACGATTCGATTGGGCGGTTTAATTATAATTTACAAATTGCAATTCAAGGAGGTTTTTTTTTGTTGCTTTGTTCATCCGGTGCTACGGGAGAGAGAGTGCGGCAGCTGCTGTGTTCGAAGAGTTCGGTTGTCAGCAGAAGCAGAACCGCAAGTTTCCCTTCCAATGGCGTCTGATGCAGAATGACAACAATTGTATTCGCAAATGAGACTGGCTTTCTGGTTGGCTATGTGAAAGCGTTGACATCCATCGTTGTCCGTTCCATCCAACTGATATTTTAACTCTATTTTTACCAGGCGCACATGCAGAGCAAGTAAGCACTGCTTTCTGCCGTGTGACCTACTGAGTGAGTTTTCTTCGCATTTCTTTCGTTGGATGACGAGTTCAGTCAGTAAAAATGAGTAGAGTTACCATGCACAAATATTATTATCCATAAAAATGTATATTTTTACGAGGTGGCATTCGTGGCAACGACGCATTATTCGTTAGCGTTATTTTTTATTAAGCGGCTTTTTAAACAAATAAATATTTTGATTCAAAGGGTGATTAATTTGGTTCAGGGTAGCAAGATTTGCACAGAAAAAGACGAACTATAATTTATTTATACAAAATACACACTGAAAATAGGTAAATCATCGTCGACGCGAATATAAAGTTTTGAAACAAACGGTAGAGGAATAAAAATGATAGGTGCTTCATTTCTGCGATTAAACAATCTAATTTTTGGATATCGTCTGAGTAAATTTCAATTTGTTATGATCAAGTGAAAGTCATTATTCCCCAGTAGTCGAACACTAGCTTCCTAAGCCCGAATATAAAGTTTCCTTACTTCGAACGCTCGTGTGTATTTAAAATTAAGAAAATTTAAATTAAACATAAAAAACAGTAACAAAACAACTTAAAAGAAAATAAATAAATAGAATTCATAAACAATTAAAATTTAAATTTTTACATTAATTAACACTAGTGTTCGAATAGAAAAATCGGAAAAGTTTTGTTCCCTATTATCGAACGGTCAAAAAATAATAATATTACTAACTTTTCACTTAAAAACTTTACTAAAAAGACATAAAATAGATATAAACTAATAAAACGAGCATTGAAAATAAGCATTTGCATTTTCAAACAAAAAAAACATACTTTCCTCCGACACTCGCAACAGTTTCCTGCTGAACTCGCATTCAACGCAGTCCCTGAAGACTCAATTTAGACTGCAATTTTGAAATGTTAACAATAATACTGTACTGGTTGATATTGCAAAAACGATTAAAGGTAATACCACAATGTAGCATTTTGCGTTTATAGGAGTTGAAAATCTTAAAAATTACAGTTTACCCAGCTTTTTACAAAAAGTATTCGACTACTTGGAGTGTTCGAAATTAGGCGACCCTACCCTGTCAAGTATTAAACATTTCACTTGCAGTTTCAGTTTCTCTGGCAATAAAGGAAGGACATGCGCCCTTCAACCTCAAGCAGTTTGTAACCAAACAACTCACCCTGCCAACTAAGTAGGGTGATACAATTGTTCAAATTATTGTGGGAAAACATATTAGGTACCTTTTCGTATTCAGTGTTCGGTGTGCGAAGTGATGAAGTTAGAATCCGGATTGCAGGATGTGTGAATGAGTTTTTAATTGAAAAAGTGCAGTGAAACAAGAAAGAAAAAAATGAAAACAAAGTCTCATGATTTATACATAAGAAACATTTGTTATAACACTAACATTGTAAGGCCTTATCAATTATTATTGATGTATTCAAACAAACCGGCACGTTGTTTGGAATATCTGCTGATTAATATCGCAAACCATGTGTCGTCATTGGAATGATTGCAAAATATAATAGTGGAAATGTGACAAGTACGCATGTACCAATGGAAAGAGCTTTGAGTGAGCTAGTATGTTAATTTTATGAATGGGAAAGGGTGGGCTGCGAGTATTTCGAACAAATAGGCCTACCAGGTTTCCGAACACGCATACAGCACTTTTTCTACAGCCAAAGTATGCTTCTAATGTTATTTTAAAGCCCTATACCGGTTTGAGCATCAGTTTCTTATACGTACAGGCCGATTCATTGCGTTTATTATTCAGGAAATGCTTTATCGTTCTGGCAATTTAAAAAGAAGATTCAAATATTAGTCACTTTGACTGTCGAGGTAAATTAAAATAAAAACAATCTCAAAATTGCACGATTGTGGCCGGAACAAAAATTAAGCTGGATTTCCTAAAATAAGGGCGTGAGAGTGTTAGGCCACATACGTTACTAGCCAAGAAGAAGAAGAGAAACATAGTTTTGCACAAATGTGCTACAGCTGCAAAAATTGTACTTTTACTGCAAGTACTTGCGTATTTCTGTTACTGGATTTCTTGGGTACTCGCTTTTGACACATGTACCAAAATGAAGCTATGCCCAAATTTTCGCGTTTGTGTAACTCGTCTACAATTTATAGATATAAAACAGCAGCTGTAGGAGTTTTGCACTTTAACATTTCATTACTCCGTTGACAGCTCTCCTAATATAACAAAATTTTACTGAAGTATGGTAACCCTATTTATCAAATAAAATAAACAAGCAAACCCCAATCCGACAAAAGCTTTAAGACAGTATACGTGTAAGGTACCATCAAATATGACACTCCTCAAGCACACTGCAAACAGATGTTTTGTACGTATTCTCACTCTTATACAGTTTATCCAATTTAATACCGGCTATCGCTGAATATATTTATTCGAAATGGAAAATGATTCTGTTCTACTCATGGGAAATATTGCAAACGTGTTTGGTTTCTGGTTTGTATTCCGCACGAACGTACTCAAAGTGTGTTCCATGCCTTAAGTTTTAGTTCATTAGAGAAGACCGTTTTGCGTGGCTGTGCCTGTGCGCTGCGAATGTTTATCAAAGTGTTTGCAACTTTCTCCAACTCGATATTAGTCATGTTATCTGTTTTTGTTTAATTGCATTTGATATATGTACCATGAAGATATTAAACGTGTCAACGACTTTTAACAATACCTCGAACGAGTTTTTTTGTACAAACGTTGCCGGAGCCAGTTAAATAAGATTTTTTTCCGCACGTTTTTGGCGCTAAACCATTTTAAGGTTGGCCACGACCCACGAGTCTTGTGCTTACTCAGCTCATGCTATTGCATCAGAAATAGAAACACTATAAATATTGTATTCGATATAAAATTGTAAACTTTGAGTCGCGTTGCGCTGTTTAAAACCAATTAATTGTGGTGCAATCGTAAAGCGGTTTCGTGTGTTTAGTGTGAATATCGTGTAAAGCATGCCTCAGCACAGAGATAACAGTGTCGAGACAGTTCCTCTCTCCGTTTCTGATAGGAACGGCATTGAAGTTACTAAAAAGGAATCCCTCGCCAAAGCGGGCGATGACGAGTGCGATGATAAAATTGTACTCAAACGTAAGCTGACCTTGATTAATGGAGTGGCTATCATTGTGGGAACGATTATTGGCTCTGGGATATTCATTTCTCCCACTGGAGTGTTCTTCTATACCGAGTGAGTATTTTATAATCTATGTAAAGGGACCTGTCTATACCCACCTATTGTTAAACGACGTGCGGATTGGATTACCAATATCAGAAATTTAAACTTAATCTGCGTGTTTGTGAAAAATGATATTGGTCTGCGAGGGCAAATACACTAATGGATTGGAAATATAAAAAAATCGTTTACTCGTGGTAAACGGAGTTTGGTTTGGTGTCAGTAAGACGAGCTTAATAACAAGCTCGGGGAGTATTACAGGAGGACGGGTGGTTCGGGTTAGTAGCCAGTTGGTATATACCTACCCAAACATTCAGTCTAAGTACGATGACACGCTAGGTAGTTTGTGGAGATATCTGCGTTTGTGCTGTGCCAATAATTAGGTTTGTTTGACTTGGCTAGCACTAGTGCTAATTTTCAAACCTGTCAAAAACTCTGCACAACATTGAAGATTCTGCTACTAAGGCGTTTATCTTTTTTAGTTCAGAGCTAAGCACTGAACTGAGCTCGAGCATTATGAGCGCGCTCTGAACCGAGCTTGCTCAGATCGTTTTTCAATAATTAGGTTTATCCTGTTTATTTTTCTCTGTCAAATGTGATATGTGACTGGAAGTGTGCATGCATACGTGTAATCAGCTTTTTACTCAGCTTGCTCAGTCAATTTATTCTGAGCTCATAGAGCGCGCTCTGATCATGTTCTAAACGAAAAAAGAAACACAAATCTGAGCCCTGATGTGTCTGAGGTCTGAGCTAAGAAAGAAATACGAAATTTTTAGTAGGTATAACAGTTCAGGTTCTGCTCTGAGCTAAAAAAGAAAAACGCCCTATATCGAACGCAAAATGTTGCCCTGAAGTCTGTCAGTTTTTGAAATTGAAAAATATTTATCTTTTGGTGAGCGAAGTATGAAGAATATAACACTTTATTTTCGTTTATTGTTAAAAATGAGTGAACGCAATTGGAATGGGAGGAATTTCGTTTTTTATTTTGGGAATCGAACCTGAGATCCCCTCGCTTAGTAGTCTACCACACTAACCTCTAAGCCAATACTCCTACCATAACTATGATGGGGAATTAATTTTTTACAAATCAATTGATTTATGGCTTTGCGATTTCATGTAATCGCAATAAAACACGGCCCTTAGACCTAAAAATGCTCGCATAAAGACAGTTTGACATTAGGAGTGTTTTTTTGAGCTTCGATCTCAGCAACGCAAAGTAAAGTAGGATTTTCAGCACTTAATTTCGTCAACTACGTTCTACTTGACACTTCAAGAACCCAGAGTAGTTGTTGTGATTGCGTGCTGAAAATCATATTTTACTTTGCTTTGAGACTGAAGCTCAAAAAAAACACGCCTATTACTGTCTCTAACTGAACTTGGCCTATCCTTAGCACTTTCCAATCAATCCCTCTTTCCATTGCTCGGGAACAATACCTCAGGATACTTCAACTTCTCTACCTCTTTCTCAGTTTATTGTGCAATGTGAAAAGCACTATAGACATAAACTGATATTTACTATATCAAATCAAATGGAAATGGATAGAACTACATACATGCTACAATGTTTTATCTTAAACATTTTAATGACAGCAGCGTTATATGACGTAAAGCTAAAATCAAAAAAATTCTAATGGGTGCTTGCTAAGTATGAAACTGGTGCTAATAACCTATGTAAGTAAACACAGTCTAGATAAAATACAATATAATAAACACTTGTACGCTAATATGCATTTAAGTCAGTAAGTATACCTGAGATATTAAATTTTGTTAAATTAACGATACAATGTCATGTAGGATAGTCTGAGGGTTTAGGTGTAAAGAGTGCTTACACTACGTTTCCACTGGTGACATTTAGCAACAACGACAAAAGTAATCTTATTGCTCGAAAAAATCACAATATTTCTTAAACAATTCCAGGATCCATTTACTATAAATCACGTATCTGACATCTCGATCAATGCACGAAACAATCTCGAGAGTACATACATTTTTTGGAATTCAGCACAAACAAATTGCCCATATACGTAGATTTTTATTTCCCAAATGTACCCTGACACATTTTGTGTTATCCAAAGGAAAGCGTGTTTAAACAATGCCCAGTACAATAAATTCGAGTCTACGTGATCTTAAGTATGACATGAAATGGCGGTAGGTACGCTAAAAGTAGTCCATTTTATTTTCATTTACTAAAAAAATAAAATTCGTACCACTAGATGGAAACGCGTAAACACTTAAAACTTGAGCATCAGACTGACATTTTTTGTATGCGTCCGTCCTTCCTATGTGTGTTGGCACAATGTGATTTCTGCCCATGTTTACAAAATACACATGATCGTCTACATTTAGGCACCAACAAACTCTCTCCTTGTCACAGGAACCAGGTCCAGGCTTACTGCTTAAATAAAACTCAAAGCTACGCATCAAGGTAGTTGTCAAAGTCATTTCAGCTGTCCCAATACAATTTACTTTCGCTTCGGCGCTATTTGACTCTTGAAACCTAGCTCCATAAAATCTTTAAACAAGGTACCTAAAAATAGGCGTTTTTCTTTTTTAGTTCAGAGCACAACCTGAACTGTTATATAAAAAGTTCGTGTTTCTTTTTTAGCTCAGATACATCAGAGCTCAGATTTGTGTTTCTTTTTTCGATCTGAGCATAATCAGAGCGCGCTCGATGAGTTCAGAATAAATAAATTGACTGGCTGAGTAAAAAGCTGAATACGCACTCACAGTCACATTTGACAGGAAAAAAAACAGGATAAACAAAATAATTGAAATGGTGGACGACCTTTGTTGTTCTGGAACTGAATGTTAAAATTAATAAATTTTCAAATTATACATATATTTATTAAAAATGTCAGATACGTGCTCAAGTGTGTTTCATAAATACATCAGAACGATCTGAGCACGCTCGGCTCAGAGCGCGCTCATAATGCTCGAGCTCGGTTCAGAGCTCAGCTCTGAACTAAAAAAGAAAAACGCCTAATATCTACGTATTACACTTATAATTGCCTACTCCAACATTGAACACTCCATAAATCAATCGCTAAATTCACAATGGCCCATAAAATCCAACTTTGCAGCAGTGCGGCCCATGTATATTTTGTTATTGTCTTATTCATCTTAATTATTTATAAATGGATTTAAAAACCCTCAACAGATCTGTTGGAACGTCATTGATCATATGGGCACTGTGTGGAATACTCTCGACAATAGGTGCGCTATGCTACGCTGAGTTGGGCACGAGTATTACACGGTCTGGCGGTGACTATGCCTATCTACTGGTTGCATTCGGTCCATTGGTTGGATTTTTGCGACTTTGGATCGCGCTGCTGATTATTCGACCCACAACACAGGTAAGTACGCAACACATAACATGAGTCTAATTTTTATTTTTAAATTTTGTTTATCTTGTGACCAAGTGTGCACGATTTTGTTCCAAATTCTTGTCGTGAATTTAAGTATATATATCGTCATTGAATTAATAATGGCACAGACATAAACAATCTCTTTCTAATTTTGTTGTTATTATCTGAACAATATAAACATTTTGAGCTCTCGATCTTCAATTTGTTGATTTGGGTTCATCAAAGGCTGCTCTGGTCCCTTCATTCGAAACCATATATTTTATCATAGCATTTGTGCATTCATTGTCTGGGGAATTGGTAATTTAATTAATGCGAACAGCGTTGCCACTTCAAAAAAAAGAGGAGCGCAGTAGATCATTAAAAAAAATGCAGTAGATTGGATCTTTCCGCAGTAGATTTTTTATATACAAAACACAAAGATCAATTGCTTAAAACTATATTAATAATCAGTTTAATGTTTTTTTCATACAATAAGTTCAAAATAAGTAAGCTTCGTTCAGACGTTCTTTACAGCGGTTATTTTTATGCATGGTTTTTGAACAGCTGTCCAAGAGAAGGTTTATAAAACAAAAAAAGTGCAGTAGATCTACTGCTATTGCAGGAAAGTGGCACCGCTGAATACGAATATTCCGTACGTAATGCCTACTTTCTTGTGCGAATTTATTATTGCTTAAAGAAGTTTAGGTACTCATGGTCAGATAATTTTCTTAGGTACACTTGAATTTTTCAGACTTAAAACGATATTAACAATAATGTAGTACATTGCCAATTGAGTTAACCAATTATCGTCTGCTTGTCACAGGAACCACATTTGACATTTATGCGGTTTTAGGAAAAAAGTTTCCAAAGCTACAATTTTAATCATATTTCTTTAAATTTGCGCATTAGATTTACCTGTATAGATAATCCAAACTACAAAAAATAACTGTCAATAACAACCGAAGCATACCAATATTTTGACAGATTCCTCACAAAGAGAATTCCAGTTGTAGAGATGCATGGCTGGGCTATGGTATACACATTAATGTCGTTTTCCATTGGTTTCACTCGGGGATCCACTCATTCTGAAATCCAATGGAACAACAAAAACTGCTTCTGATTGAACCCACAAAAGTATTGGTGAAATGCCAAAAAATAATCTACGGCGGCTGTCAGCTGACTTGTATAAAATACATAAATTACATTTGTGTGAGTGCTTCTTGAGTGAATTCTGACTTCAAATCGAGAAGCGAAATTCTCTTCTCAGAATCACCAGAAGAGTATTTTTTGTGCCAATGGATCGGTTTCAGAAGTGATTTTTTCGATTCCGGACTCTCCCGGACGCTTCTTTTTGCCCAATGGAAAACGATATAACAATATGTCAGTAAATAAAAAAGATTAGAGACAGAGTCCTCGCTTCAATGATTAATGCTGATTTTGACAGATGGAATTTGAAAAATATATGAATATAAAAGCAGCGGAATGAGACAATACTGCAAAGAAAAAACTGTTGGCGAAATGTCAAAAAGGCACGAATGCATTGTAGGCACGATTTTGTGCAAATAAGTATAAGTTCGTAATAAGAATAAGTACGACAAACGTTGACGAATGTGAATGTGAACGCGGCTTCGTTTCCGATTTTAGATGTGCATGTGCTGATTCAATTTGATCAGAGGACGTCTGTTGATATTCAGCGAATTAAACATGGAACTAAAATAACCAGATACCGGACTGCTTCCAAAGCAAATATTCCCTTGACTTATTATACTCGTTCTTATAGAGTTATTTCCGGTAGACTGTCTCTACGATTATCGAGTATGCAAAAATACTGGTAAAATGAAACTTATCGTAGAGCACTGTCATTTTATCTCTCATATTGCCATGTAGTGGTTTGTTTGTAAATTATAGGTTATTTTTACACTGACAGGTGTTTCCCGCTCGAAATCTTGACAGAAATTCAGTATCATACCACCGAAGCCAGTTGAGGTAGCCACTTGAACGACGTTTTGTTCCAAAATTAATGGGAATGTTTGCTCTTACGAATAAAGCCATAATAGATGGAAAAAAAATAATTTTGTTAATTTTATTGCAAAGAAACTTGTATTTGCCCCACCCTGTATATTGTGTAGGTATCTATTAAAACAGATATCTAATTTAATTTCGCGAAAAAGTATTTATAAACAAACTCAAAATAGGATGCAGTTTAAATTGCCATTAAATGTTAATTGCTTGAAATTGTATTTCCCATTCTAGACAATTGTGGCCCTGACATTCGCTCAATACGCTGCCAAACCGTTCTTTGAAGATTGCTCACCGCCAGAATCGGCAGTAAAACTTTTAGCCTCTATGTGTTTATGTAAGTCAGATACAGTCATGTAGATAGTTTATCTAAAATGTTTTATAAATGTGTACAATTCATTATTTGTATGCATTCAGTTGTAAAAATAGCTCGCAATCATTAAAGTAAGACGGATCTGAGCTGATCTCAGATTTAGTGTCTACGCTGATTGCATACAATGCAACAAGATTGTAACTTACGAATCATTGCCGATTATTTATACAATACAAACGCATTGTTTACCCTTTTCTATCATTTTATTTATTATAGGTTTCCTAACAGCGATCAACTGTCTCTCTGTGAAATGGTCGATGAAGATTCAAGATGTGTTTACTGCTGGAAAACTGATAGCTTTAGTGCTGATCATTTTGGCGGGCCTGTACTCGATGGCGATAGGAAAAACTGAAAATTTCGATAACTTGTGGGACGGACAGTATGGCGCAGCGAATATTGGATTTGCCTTCTACTCGGGACTTTTTGCGTTTGGTGGTTGGAATTATTTGAATTTCGTTACAGAAGAATTACAAGATCCATACAAGTAAGTTTCTGTTAAAGAGGATTGTGTATAAATACCTCCAACTTCATATCTTTGCTGATTAACTGTCATAATTTGCAGATTAAGGTCCATTTCTTTTAAACAAGTTTATCTAATCTGTTTTATCGGCATGAACTTTTGACCTCTTTACATCAGACACTTGCATTTGTGTCAACAAAATTATAGCAAGCGTTGTAGCTTTAATATAATTAACTAGCTAAAATCGTCCCACCAAACCTTTTTCTCAAAAATTCTTTAGATACGAAAATATATCAAACATCCTTGACGACGAATAAACTAGAGTAAATTACATTACCATCATCCACTTGCCGACAGACATTGTAAGACATTAATCAAATTGAAGAACACTTTATTCCGCACCCACACTTCATTTAGTCAGTAGACCAAATACAAACAACCACCAGTTGCTGCGATGAAAAGGATCTCATTTAACGTAAAAGAGCCTCAGCAGTTTACGTCAATAGCAGTGCCTCCCTGAAACTACCCATACCCTCGACAAAGTCAAACAGTACAGCAACAGATGACGGAGATAAAACTTTTGTGTTATCATCAGATTGATTTATAAGGCAACAGTCGTTTGTAATTCATGGACTCCTTTCCTAACCGTCCTTGAGTTGCACACCCAACCACCCCATCCCCTACCGCTTTTGATTTCCTTAAGTGGTTTCGTTTATTTGCAATTGGAAGTGCTATCGATTCTCGTCCTTCATTTTCCGCACATTGTATTCTTCCCCTTTTTTGTCTTTTCAGAAATTTGCCACGCGCTATCTGGATAGCTATGCCACTTGTTACGGGCATCTATGTCCTTGTTAACTTGGCCTACTTTGCTGTTGTTTCCAAGACTGAAATGTTAAGTTCGTTAGCAGTTGCAGTTACTTTCGGAAATCATGTATTTGGACCGTTTGCATTTATGGTGCCGATATTTGTGGCTTTAAGTACTTTTGGTGGTGTCAATGGTGTGCTGTTTACATCTGCCAGACTGTTTGCGACAGGCGCTCAGGAGGGTCATCTGCCGAAATTCTTCTCACTCTTCCACAGCAAGCAGCAGACGCCAATTCCATCTTTAATTTTCTCGGTAAGTCTTGATGCGTGTGTGTAAATGTCAGATGAAAGTGTTATGTAATTTATAAGAATACAAGCACAAACGCTGGTAAAACTTTGCTGTTAAACTTATCAAACTTAGGCCGACACGACAGTAAAGGGTCATTAATTTTTCGGTTTCGAAAGTAAAGCTAAATAAAACACATACAGCGATACATTTTTGATGAAAATTTTATTTCATTACAAAGACTGGACTTTGCCATTAAGTCTGAAATACAATCTCATTCAAATGGCGGCCTCGCAGCATGCGATTCTTTTGACGTAATTTGTAACCACTTTTTTTGCACATTTCGGGCGGTATCTCGGCCATAACTTGAGTAATGTTGGTTTTTATGCGTCTAGAGTTCGGAGACAATTCACGTAAGCAGTCTTTTGCGTAACCTTACAGAAAAATATATAACGGTGTCAAATCGCATGATCTTAGTGGCCAATTACGCGACCAGGAAACTTCTCACGCAATAAAGCTATAGTTGGTCTTGTTGTGTCGTTTGTTGCCCCGTCTTGTAGTAAGTTTTAATTCATCTGATATTATGACACTTCAAATGACAGCTGAGTTTGACAGGTATCAAATCAAAGCGCTACCAACTTCAAACCACGAAATGAATGGACCCTTTTACCGACAGCGAAATATAAAGACGGATGAAACGAACAAAAAAAAAAGCAAAAGATCGAGCGAGAACACAAATGCAATTTTTATTTGTCTTACTTCACAGTGTTGCATGTCTCTGGTAATGCTGCTCACCGCAGATGTCTACATTCTTATCAACTACATAAGTCAGGTACTTTGGCTATCGGTAGCTGCAAGCATAGCTGGACTGTTATGGCTGCGAAAGACAAAGTAAGTGAAATACATTTTCATGAACAGGAAAACCACCAATTAAATTGTTTTTTTTTTTCAGACCTGATCTTCCACGACCGATTAAGGTCCACCTTATACTGCCTATAACATTCATCATATGCTGTATCGTACTCGTCCTGATGCCAACTTTCGCACAGCCATTGAACTTTTTCATTGGTATAGCAATTACTTTGGCGGGAATTCCATTCTATTACGCATGTATAAAGTGGAAAAATAAGCCTAAGTACTATGGAATGTTGTCCAAAGCCATGGTCAAATTTTGTCAATCCATGTTCAATACCGTCTTTATCGAAAGTCCTAATAATCCTTAAGCTGTATACATGTTAACCAAACACTGACTTACAGAACCAAAACAGGGACCATTGAATGTTTCAACTGTCCGTGGTTAATCTACTCACAACATGGCAACATAAGCTACGCGCTTTTTTTGTCATTCCAAGGATATTTTACAAAATGCGCGCTTCTTAAATGCATTTTGTTCGTCTTTAGTTTTAAGTTAGATCAATTTTGGCTTTTCTTACTTACAAATGTACTTACTGCATTTTTTTTCTAAAACTTAAATATTAAATAGCTTTTTAAAATGTTATTTATAATTTATTTTTGTATCCTTATTATTATTTTAATGACGAATATAGGGATTTTTCATTATTAATAATAAAATCAATCATGTATATGTAAATATTTGAAAGTAATTGTAAAGATTGCTAATGTTTTTTTGGCAGGCCATATTTAATTGAAATCTATTAAGAAAATACCTACTGCAGTGGAAATAAAGATCTGTTCCCATATGCGCGGTAAATTCTAATAAATCTTATGGTATTGTCGTTCCCTTCCTAATTCGAACGTCAAATGCCTGAAAGTTGACAGATAATAATTAAAAAAATAATTTTAGCTTTTGCAGGTTATAAAAGTTGTTAACTAAAGGGAATTAGCAAGGTAAGTAGCCAAACGTTGAATGTTCTTGAACATTCTAGGTAATCAATATTAAAAACTCACATCTCTAGATTCCTAGATTAAATCGAAGGTCTATAATTATTATGAATCACATTTAATCGCTAAATGAATCAGCTGCATAGCTTTGTAGACTTTTTAATTTAAAGGCAACAAATGAAAAATTTGTAATTTTTTAACTTTTGAGTGGAATAATGTTCCCTAACTTGCTCGTTAGAAACTCTTTCTATGAGACGATGTATTCCCATTCGCAGTCTTTTCCGTTTTTCACTCACAAATAAAAGAAGATGAGGTGCTCCGACGATATAGAGAGCTGTCAAAATATGCATTTGTTGCAATTTTGTTTCTCAGAAAATAACCGTCATTAAGTTATATTTTATTTGACTTGACGTGATTTCAATTTTGTATGATTGGATAAAATAAAACAAGTGAACAAATTGAGGAAGGAGTAACAATCAATAAACTCTCAAACTCTGTTATTACAATTACAATTGCAATATGACAATCAACACGAACAATTGGCATCACTCCTGGATAGGTGACGCTGATATTAAGTTGTTTTTCAAAGTGAATACGATATTTCCAAAAACAGATGCCCAGAAAATATTGCTGTCAATGTGGACAGAGTACGAAAGAGTTAACAACACTCAAAAAAATACAGTCTTTAGCTAAGTTCATAATACAATGCTGCCAAGTTCTGCAGCTTCAAATACACGTTAATGTTAATTTTAGCTTTTTACTCAGCGTATTTCTTTTCGTGGATAAATACAGCATCAGACTCGCTATTCGTTCAAACGCCTTTAGTTATTCACCCTTATTCCGCGAGGTGTTTATATTAAACGACAATTGGGGTTTTTTGAAATCGGTATTATATGTAGCTTGTTTCTAGCCGTTTAATGTCGTTTTCTATTGGGCAAAAAGAAGCGCCCGGGAGAGTCCGGAATCGAAAAAATCACTTCTGAAACCGTTCCATTGGCACAAAAAATACTCTTCTGGTGATTCTGAGAAGAGAATTTCGCTTCTCGATTTGAAGTCAGAATCCACTCAAGAAGCACTCACACAAGTGTAATTTTATGTATTTTATACAAGTCAACTGACAGCAGCCGTAGATTATTTTTTGGCATTTCACCAATACTTTTGTGGGTTCAATCAGAAGGAGTTTTGTTGTTCCATTGGTTTACAGAATGAGTGGATCCCCGAGTGAAACCAATGGAAAATGACATAAGTAGTGTGGAACACAAGTTCTACAAACGTCAAAACAGTTTTTCGCATTTTGACAGCCGTTTTTGTTGCACAAAATGACTCATGAAACGCCGATTATTGTCAATTTCATATTCTTAAACGACTAGGAGCAAATTTAAGTAAAAACATGCGAGTTTCGGTAATTGTTTATATTTTATGCAGTGATTTCATAATTCTCTTATGATTAAGGGTGAAACTAACAAACCCCGATCAAATGAAACGTTTGGTGGAAATTATGGAACAAAATATATCATTGGCAACAATGATGTGAAAAATGAGTGTGAGGCGGTAGCTGCGACACTCAACTATTTAGGACCACCTGTTAGAACAGAAAAAAAGAAAATATTATGTACATACTTTGAATCTGGCAAATCCAAAGGATTGAATTTTGACCGGATTCTTCTTTTAATAATTTTCAGCTCTCTTTTTGCAGACTCATCTTCTTGCAATGCTATTGATTTTTTATTTTATTTTTTAGTATAGTATTCACCACAACTCGAAATACATTCGATTTTAAATTTAAAACACAAAACATAGATGACAAGCATACCTTACAATTATCAGCTATTGGTGTGGAACTCATGTGGAATATAAAGTAAATGAGAGTGGAGGCGTTCAAGGAATAGAATACCGATACTAACTAACTAAACGACACTAAAGCGACTCTACACAAAAAACGTCAGCTGTCGTTTAATATAATAACGGAATAAGGGTGAATAAGTACGACTTGAGTAAGTAAACTGCCTTTATCGACAGGGATTATTTAAAGCCCCAACGTGAGAGTCATGCTTTGTTACTAGTTTTAATCTGAAACCCGATTCAATGGTACACCACACACCACAGACGTAGTCTTTCCAGATTCCATCATAGAAGTCATAGGTCGCGCATATTATGGTATGTGTCACAATGAATCTACATAATAACCTACCACATTTTGGTCATTTACAAGCACGTGATGCTGATGACATTTTTCATTAAGCAAATTTAAGTAGGATGTTTCTTAAACAAAATATTTGTTGTACGGTGAGTTCAGGTGTTCGTGAAGAGACGCTTTCCCTATTTGTAATTTATAATTAAGAACTGTAACGCTGACTTCTGCAACTTTACTTTGTGATTGTGCTGACTACCATAACTGAGAAAAGCAAATTCAGTTTGTTTCTTTCGATCTTCAGCACCTGATAGGAAAACACCTTTCTAATCCCAAGTATTTGGTCGAAGATTCACCTTCTGAAACACTTTCTTTTAAGAAAAAAAAAACAAACAAAACATTTCGGATTTATGCAAATGGGAATTATATAACACAACACTGTGCGCTGCCTAAAGCAAATGGATAAAGATACATCTTGGCTACTTATAATGGCACACCTCACGCCCACTTTCTTTTCCCATTTCTCAAAGGGTCAACTTGCTCAGGCTATAGCACCCAATTGAATTAAAGTGCCAACATGCGTCCCATTACATCTATACGCGCGTACACTATTGGGTACAATTGACGGTAATTGAATTACCTCACACTTATCACATTAAGGCGCGAAAACAAATCAAACATAACTACACTACCCTGGGACATACAAACCGATGACACTGCAAAGCCTTCCTGCACATGGTAGTAGGATCTGAGACTTGATACTCGTATCTAGTGAGATACAATGTTAAAGTTTCCGCTACCGTTTACGGGCTAGAGAGGCCCTCTACTATAGCACGGAACTGTTTATGTCTGAACAAAGAGCATATTTGATGTCTCGCCGTGCAAACAGAGAGTCTACCTAGCAGAAAGCTCGGCTCTGCTTTGAAATACAAAGCTACAGATAGATACTGTCAGTGGTGACTTGCGCTCTGACAGTGGAGTATGTGGTATCGTTTGTGTCTTTGTGTGTGTCTTCTTTTTTTTTTGACTAATTCCACACTTCCGGCCACCGGCGAACACTTGTATTTCGAAAATAATGAGGGGCCGCTCTGTGAGCACGACGCTTCCGGGGGGCATCATATAAACGCTACTCTTCGCGATTCGCAGCTCTCAACTCTCAGACGCGTTCGAGCTTTCGTCGGTGACGGTTTGAAGCGCATAAAAACACTCGCGTGTGTTTAGTTTTAAAGAAGAGTGTGAATTAGTTTAAGTCAAGAGAAGAATTCACCTAAGCAAAGGGCAGAAGTGTAACGGTGTTTTAAGTTCGTCCTTCAAAATCGCAATGGGAACCTTGGCCTATTTATTTTCACTGGCCACAGTGTTCAGCAGCGCGCTCGCATTCGAAGACCTGCAGCTATGGGTGTCGATAAGTGCCAAAGAGCGTCACCTAGAGGTTTCTTGGATTAATGCCCGAGCTCATCCCGACGACATGGTTCTGATAACGAATCAGGAGCCGTTCTCGTTTGAAAAGGTCAAACTGCACATGTTAACCGAAATGCTTAGCGACGGATCAGAGGGTAGTGGAAGCGGATCAGGTGGTGGTGTGGTTCCTGTTTTTGATACATCAATCTCATCGTTGGACGTGATCCCCCTAGACAGCTCTGAGTCATCGCAATTCTACTGGATTAGTAACACTGGCACCGCAGATATAGTGGCGTCTGTGCGACCTCGTCAATCAAAACAATGGTATACGACGCCTATCCGATTTGATTATGAACTCTCGCGAAATGTGACAGCGTATACAAAGTGCTATGGCTATTGGGCGAGTTATGTCAATGGAAGTGGGCACATTTTGGCCAGTAATTGCATGCAGGCCTATCCAAAGTGGATGAACGAAATGCGATCCATTGTCGGGGGAATGCGCATACGTGATTTATTTATACCGGGCACTCATGATTCTGGCTCGTATCGACCGAATTTCTCGCCATCGCATAGGGAGACAATTGTGACAAAGTATGCGTTGACGCAAGACGATGATATTCGGGGGCAGTTGATGCACGGTGTACGCTATTTGGATATACGAGTCGGTTACTATAAGAATACGGAGGAGTTGTTCTATGTGAATCATGGAATCACAAGGCAAAGGCCTCTGTCGGAGATCGTCGATCAGGTTATTCAGTTTGTTCTGGAGACGAACGAGATTGTCATATTCGGAGTAAAGGAGTTTCCAGTGGGTGAGTTGGCCTTCAAAGTATTATTTTTCTATTCGGACAGGTGTGTTGAGTCACAATGTTGCGAATAAATTCGAGTTTCGCTTGCATCTATATAGTACCGGTTTTGAGCATGTGAACGTGAAGCACTAGGTGCAGACCAGAACATACTAAATGTAGAGCCTCTGTCAATTATCAATAAAATTGTTTGTTTACAAAAAAAAAATGTTCAATGAACTTTACAAAAATCACACGCGCACGTCAAAAAGAACACTTAACACATTTTTCTGTCTAATTATAGCCAGCCGGTGTTTGGGTGAAAACAGAAATCTTAAAATACAAAAATGAATATGTGGCGCAAGCGCGGCTATTGATTGCGAATGGTGCTGTTAATGTCTGCAGATGATAATTACATTTTTTGCCAGGCGATAAAGACTGATCCAATATAATCTGATTGCAATCGTAAAATGTTGATGACGTAAAGACGCATCGCACATTGGATTGAAGATCAAAGAGAATGACAAGGAATACCAACCGCTGCAAAAATAGGAAAATATTTGAACGCTAATTCTCCGATTTTCTCTTTTCATTTTAGTAAGGTTTTTTTTTGACTGACATTCACACGCCAAGACTTGCTATACAGGAACAGGGAAGTTCGAAACTGTAATTTAATTAGGCTGACAATTGTTTAACTCGATGTGTCAGAGTTTTAGTGGATCTACATTGATTCAGTTGATGTTCGTTCGTAGAGGTGTAGCCTACAAATCTATTCAAGAATTTGTCAGTTGAGTGTTCAGCTGTCATTGCGCTTACATGTCTGACATAGGGGGACCAATCCACTTTTCGCCTACAAATAAATCTAGTCCACTAAAGTTGACTTTACTTTTGAATGTTACGTCAACGCGAATTATTATTGTCATCAAATTCAAAATCAATCAGTTTTCAAGAAACTATCAATTTTACATTAAAAACAATTTTATTTTGATTTTTTTTCAAATACAACATTTTTTCCATAATTATTCATTATTCATCACTGAATTGCAATCTTTGCATTAAAATGATAAACAATGCTTTGCCAGTTCATACAATACAATTCGCACACCAAAAGCCGAAATCCAGTTTCCTTTTAATGTTCGTTATACGTTTCCTCAGTTCTCTGTCTTCCGACCGTCACAGCACAGAAAATTAATTTTAAATCAAACAATTGTCACTGACCATCGGAATTCCAGTCTAGCATGAATTTTAGGGGTGGAAACATTTATTGCAAGTC
Organism: Cheilosia vulpina; assembly: GCA_916610125.1. Taxonomy (NCBI): domain Eukaryota; kingdom Metazoa; phylum Arthropoda; class Insecta; order Diptera; family Syrphidae; genus Cheilosia; species Cheilosia vulpina. Next base: position 7,607,788 of record OU744280.1, on the reverse strand, counting down.
GCAACACTGCAGCTTTGTTAGATATTCTTTTTTGTGAACGACAAGTCGTGCTGTGTTGATTTACTAGTCTAATTATTATGATAGGTGTCATGGGAATTGTTTTTTTTATGCTAGCTTGTAATCGTAACAGTCATTTACAAAAATGTGGTTGTGGGAAAACTAAAACAAAGCAAAACCTTTTGTTTAAACAATTGGATTGAATAATAAGTATACCTACACTGAGAAGTTGGATTAAGTGATTTCCTTGATATGACAGATTGCTTTCTGACAATAGAAACACATACACAGATTATTTGCAGTAAAGTGATTATTCAACGAGTAAACAGTGTTCATCATCTGAAATGTTAAAGTAAACACTTTAGGGTAGTGGTCAACGTCCTAACAGCCATTCATCTTTAGAATGTGAAGGTACACATGAGTTATTTGGTGTCCACAATGACAATCTTTTATGAGAAATGTTTTCTTGGTGAGCAATTTAGTTTATTGCTTGGATTTTAGCGTAGATTACGATTATAAATACCTGACAGACTGACAGGTGTCAGGTATTTATGATGCATAACTATAGCGAATATCAATCTGACTTAATAATAATTAGATATCGGTGTTCTTTGTTAACATTTGGTGAAAGCATTGGAAATGTCAATATAGTTGGCAAACAAGTAATTTGAATGACATGCAACTTCTTTAGATAATGGAGTAAGTTTAAATATGTTGGAAAAGATCTGTGAGATTCTCCCAGTTTAGCTAAATTTATAAATATTATTTAGAAGCTACATTCCACTTTTAGAATGTAGTAGAAAAGCAATTGATCAATAAAATTACTAACTCTCACTTGTTCCAAATCAGCCTGAATATATGCAAGTATTTATAACTAAACCTGTATATTTGACGTATATCTTGACAATAAATTTGTTGTATGCTTGAAATCACAACAACATCACCAATTGAAGATAATAATTTTTTATGCTTTTATAGTACAATAACAATTTAAAAGTTTTACAATATATTCAATACCTAGGAAAATATAAGAAAAAGTAAGTGACATTTTTTATTTTTATATACAAGAGTAATAAAAATAGTGTTAAATGCCATTTTAATTGGCTGATAGAACAAAATTTAAATTCTGGGTGGGGTGACCCAATAGATGAGACTTAAATGAATTGTATGAGATGGGAGCATATACAGAGGCAAGATATAAGATATAGCATAAACATACAAAAATTCAAAAAAAAAAAATAAATAAATACATGAAAGAAATTAACAAAAAAAAAATTAAACAAGTGCTCAAATTAAAATAAAATAAAAAAAAACTAAAAGTAAAACCAGAATATCAGATAATAATGGATTCTAAGCTGGCATAGTTAAAGCGAAAAAGCCAAATCTTTGACTGCTGTATAAATATTCCAGGAATTGAATTTGCTCTTATGGACTACAGGAGTTTATTAAACAAGCGATAAGATGAAATAGAGAACAAATTACGAAATGCGGTGGTATGGACCATAGTTAGAGATTATACGAAAATTGCGATGACCAGACATCATGAAAATATTTTTAATACCTTGAAACAATATAAATGACGAACAGGGAGAATTTTCAAGTCACAGAACAAAGGATAGCTAGGATAACTGCGAGGTTTGCGACAAATTAATCTTAAGATATGTTTCTGCAAAATCAGCAGCGGGTGAATTTTATTGTTGTACACGTCTCCCCAACAAGCAATTTCATATTGTAGTTTGGAATTGAAAATTCCATAATATACTACTTTTAGAAGCTTAGTTGAGCATATATTACCCAAGTAATAAAAATATCTAAGTTTGCAACGCAAATAGTTTTTCAATGTAACTGTATGATAAGCAAAACTCATTCTAGAGTCAAGGCAGAGTCCCAAGTACTTAAAGTTATCAACTGCTTCAATCAAAAACAAATTATATTACTCAGAAGAATCTACCTCTTGCTATAATCAATGCTTAGTGTCATCAGAAGTGTCAAGCAAAATGTACTTGTAGTTTACTCCTGAAAATTATCACTAACACCCACTAATACCTGCGACACATGTGATACGGAAAGCGTGTATAGAACAAAGTGCGGAAGAGCAGCCTCATTATGGATAACTTAGCGAAAAACTTGTTTATTGGTGACAAAAGTTCTGTTCGCTTTTAAATAGAACGCATACGTATTAAGAGAACAATCATGCTTCGCGAAAGTACAAGTTTAGCAACCCTGAGGCGTATGCGTACTATTATTGTCTCTACAGTTTGTTGTCGGCAAAACAAAACGCATTCTGTATTTAGATATGGGTTTAAATTTACAGAAGGCTATAAAAAATCAGAATATACTATCTAACCACTCACCCACAAAATACTAAAAATGTACTTTTCTTTACAGGTTTCGGAAAAAGCCTCGGCGTGCATCGTCTACTCGTTTCGTATTTGAAGAATCGTTTCGGACAGTTCCTTGTAACACCTAATGTATCGTGGCAAGTACTTTTGCAAGATGTCTGGCGAATGCAACAAAACATTTTCCTTGCCTACGATCACGGTCCAACGGTTATGGAATTTCCGGGAGTCCTCTTCGGACCAGTCGAACAAAGATGGGGAGATGTTCGCACGTGGGCGCGTCTTGAGAAGCATTTAATTGAGATTAATGAATACGACAGAATGTAAGCTCATTACATTTGCATTCCAATTGTAATTTAACGTAATTTATTCCACAGAAGACTGTCTAGCCGACCGGTAGCCGATATGGCGGAGCTAACACCCGACACATGGGGTGTTATTACCGACAAATATGGCGGGCTACGTAAAATGGCCGATGGAGTTAATTGGAGAATATCAGATTTGTATCGTGATCGCCTAGGGGAGAGTGCGAATATCGTTGCAGCTGATTTTATTCGAGGCACTTGCTTAGTGGAAATAGCCATGGAATGGAATAAAAAGAAAGTCATTCATAGATAGCAATATTAATTTATCTAGGTATATTTAGGAAATAAACAAACGAAAATAAGACGTGTACTAATATTGTTTAAACGGCTTATTTAAAAAGATTTCTCAGGAAGGCTAGCCACCCGAATTTCTGTTAGGAAATCAATGAGCTTTTCCTTGATCAGTATTTCTACAACCACTGTGCTACTTTGCGGCATTATTGGTTATGTAAATCAGGCACCTTACGAGCGTAATTTGCGTGCACCTAATTAAAAGCCCACGCAACTAAACGATTAAGGTACACACAAACTTAACAGACTTCAAACACATCGTTTAATGCACGAAATTGTTCTGCGCACTCGTTGTTAATGTAGTACATTCCGCGGCTCACCACAACCATAGTACCCACAAATAGCACTCCTCAAACCATCCCACCTAGGGGATTATCACATAAGTAACTAAAACAATCAATAAAACGTTTATTAAGAATCTCGTTCAAGAATTTAAATTGTTCATCAACAGTTAGCGATTAACAAACAATAAAATACTGTGTCGGACCTCCAAGTGGCCATTTCTATCACGCATCACGATGAAATTGTTTCTGGTGATCGGTATAAGACTTCTCAGTGTCACTCTCAGCATAACTGATGAGAAAAAGTTCCTCGAAATAATTTGGTACAACATCGATCGAATTGTTGGCGAAAAATAATTGTCACCAACCAACCTCCAACCTGGTTTGCATCGTTTGGCAGAAATTGGAATCCAGAGGTCCTTGCCGATATAGCTCCCGATCTAAAAATGGAAAGAAAAGAGTGTACTCCACATAAGGAAATAACGAAAACCTCACAAGGTGGCGCTACACACAATTAGAGGGCAATAGCACAGCTGACAGACAGCTGAAGTTCTTAAGATTTATTTACGTTCGGTTTGTCAAAAAAGCTAAACAAATGAATCAGGAGCCTTCTATTCAATATCAATCAAAAGTATCCAAATATCTTAATGACCAGCGGAAGACGGGCACATTCTGTGACTTGAACATTGAACTTCAGTCTGGGATATCGGCGTGGGGGCATTTCTGCGTAGTGGGTGCACAAAGTGAATTTATTGGTGGCCGACATTTCCTTCAAAAGTCATTGCAATTTTCCATTCACAATCCGTTGAAAATTAAAATACACAACTTCTCGTGTACCGAATGCCTGCAGACTATCATAGACTTCTTCTATGAGGATGAAGTTTCGATCAGCAATGAACATGAAGACCACTTCAAAAAATTGGCAAAGATTTTATCAGTGACAGACCTCCTCAAAGTCTTTTGCATTGAAGAAGGCAAGGAGGAACCACCGAGGCAAGACGATGTTAACGTCGTCGTGGAGAATCTTTTCGAGGAGAAGCAGAATTATTTCAAGGTAAGTCTGCGGCTTACTCGCTTATAGCACCCGGTGAAAAATTGCTCGTTTTAGGTACGTAATCCCAAAGCGACAAACAATGGGGCGCACAGCAAGATCAATTACTGTATTGGGTGCGACTTCAAGTGCTACAAAGTCCAAGAAATGATTGACCATATGACCACGTGTTCCAGTTGCAATCTGACTTGTTGCCTTTGCGAGGTAGGATTCTTTTCGCACAAAGATTTTGATGAACACCTCCGGCGTCACGACGACCCAAAACCGTTCTTCTGCTTCGAATGCGATTCTAGATTTTTGACAAAAAATGCACTAAACGTCCACCACCCAAAACACTCCATAGAGACTCCGTATGTGTGTCCACACTGTTCGAAAGGGTTCAAATGGAAACAGGGTCTGCACAGCCACTTGCAAATCCATAAAAAGGAGAAGCAGATGCTGTGCGATGTCTGTGGATACAGTACCACCCATATGAAGGCGTTAAAATCACACAAATTGACTCACACTGGAGATGTGTTCAAATGCACATATCTCGGCTGTTCACACACTTCCAACCGAAAGGAGAATCTCAAGATTCACATGGACACTCATAAGCAAGAACGGCCGTTCGTCTGCGAGGTGTGTGGGTACAAATTCAGTCAGAATAAGAATTTGAAGCGGCATGCTCTGAAGCATGCTGACAATACGAATCACAAGTGTCACCTGTGTGCATTTACCAGCCATCGGTCGGATAAGCTAAAGGAGCACATGCAGAGAGTACACACCGAAAAGACTGTGCAACTGGAGCTGCCCGAGACAGTTAAGAACTCATTTGAACTGAAAACAGAATTGGATGACTTTTCACTGCCTGATTTGGAAAAGAAAGCGGTGGCCAAGACAGCCAAACGGAAACAAAGGAGAAGAAGCATAGTAATCAAGCCAAGAAAGTTGCGGAAAATCGTTCCAAAGGTGAATAAAGAAGAGGAGGTGAATAAAGACGAGGGCCGAACGCTCGCGATTCTCAATAACATTATAGTTGAAGAAACATCGGAGATGAAAATAGAGCAAGAAAGTGGCTACACACGTTATGGCAGCTGACCATGCTTTCTTTGACTCAATATTAGCGTACCCATTCGACTAAATTGGAATTTGCGAGAATAGAGAGTTACAGTCCAAATGTAACTAGTTACTCCAAGTGATGCCGATATTGGATCACAAACAAGCAGATAGCAAATTCGTCATTATTACTTATCTCTATGTGTAATTTTCATAAAATGTCTGCACATTCTTATATTATCAACTTTTTATTCATGTTCGACTAGATCTCATCGATTAACCTAAAACGCTGATGTTGTTTCTCTGCGATGACATTAAAGAACTTCTTATGAATCGTTTGATCCATTCGGCCAGCATAGTGACGCTGAATCCACGTATGATCCCAATTGGGTTCCAATTTCTCGCAAGTTACATAAACCTTACCATGTTCCATGGCAAATAGGGTTCCATTACGTCCAAAGCCGACCTATATACGGAATACTTGTAAATCAGTTCAAATCAATTTCCATTCACTTACATTCAACCCTGGATGGAATCTTGTGTTTCTTTGCGTAGCAAGAATAGTTCCTTGTGCGACGTAATGTCCATCTTGCACTCTCCAACCACGATGTTTTGGTCTAGGATGCTTGGGATTGTTACGCGAACTTCCTCCGGTCTTCTTACTGGCGTTACGAACAGTGGCTACAAATAAATACAAATGTGTAATTCGGAATGGATGGGGGAGAGTTTAATTTACTTAATAGAGATTGTTCTACTTTTAAACACTGCAGAGATAACTTTTGAAGAATTGTAAAGGACATTGTTGAAAATTTTAGTCTGAAAATATATTCACTTTAAAAAATTAGGTTATTTTGACATTTGACTTAACAGCTGACTTGCTGGTGTATAGTTTTAGTGACACTGTATTTGAAGGAGTTCAGTGGTAGAAACTGATTTGGTTAATTTTTTTGTGCAATCGGAAAGTAGTTTGGTAGGTAGGTAGAAAAATGTCAATCAAAGACGATTGGCTGTCTATGCATTCTTCACCAGGGTTCGCTTTTCTCAAAATTGACAGTTGGCGTAATCGAAATTCTTGAAAAAGTAGTAAACATTCACTATATTAAATGCAACGAGAGTTATCGACGAGATGTGAGGTTGTGGTAGATGAGTATCGTTTGCTTTCACAAATTTTTTTCCGTGTATCGATTACCTCTCCTTCAGTTTGACAGCTATTCTACTTGATTGTGTTTCGAACTTAAACAACAATAGCTAGGCGCTAGACTAGAGTAAAAGCACAAAAATTCGGTTTCGCAAGCAAAATTAGCTTAATTTTCAAATAATTTGCAAGAGATCAACAGGAGGGAATGGCTGAAGAAAACCAAATTGTTGCAACGGACGTTCTACGCGAGAAGATCCGTAAATATTCTCGCAACAATAGAGACTTGAAGCGGAACTGTGAATCCGATTTACTTCGTTTCGGCCTTGGTGAAATTCAGTCAAAAGTCTTGGAACTTGAAAATCTAACAGAAAAGGATGTTCAAGGATTGGCTAACCGAATCAAACGGCGCAAACACGCTACTGCCGAAGATATGTATAGACTGAATCACGCCTTTCTCCAGGGAATTGAGAACATTCGAGTGTTCGCCAAGATTCCCGGTGCCATACAGACCCTGGTGAAGGAACTAACGGGTGAGAGTTCGCTAGGTACTTATTCTTTTCAATAATTAATTCAATATGAGTCTTTAAGGATCTGACGCAGACCAACAATTTCACGCCAGTGAGACTATCTGCAATCTGTCACTTGGCGAGCAACCAGTTTGTGAAAAAATTGCTTCCATGGCGGGAAGTTATTTGATCACATATTTGGATTCGAAGGAGGAACGACTCAAGCGAACCTCCCTATGGACTTTGGCTAACATTATGTATACCGGGGGAAAGGGAGCAAGTGTCATGATCTCGATGGAGATAGTACCCAAATTGATAACCTTGTATCTGTCTGCTGAGGAAGAGGTAGACTACCGTGAGGACGCTGCTATTGCTCTCGACGTGATCACAGCATCTAAGCATAATCTTCTGAGGTTTGGCTCAACCATTTCTATACATAATGAACTTTCTTCATATATGTTTTCCTTTAGACCTAGTGACCTTGAAGCCATCTTTAAAAAATTCCACTTGAAGAATCCCTCTTCGCCTGCCGCTGAATACCACTTGAAAATTGTTTTCAACTTTGGAATCATATCTCCAGGCACCGCACTATCTGAAGAGCAGGTCAACTACTTGATTAACTTTTCCTTGGCAAACCTAACTCAAACGGTGGACTTTGAAGGCATCCCCAACAGAATGCTGATTCTCTATGCCATTCGAATGCTGGCCAACTTGGTCGCTCTTGATTCCGCGTGCTTTAACGTTATTATTGAGAAATGCGCCGTTTGGGATACAAACCTAGCGAAAGTGCTGAATAGGATCTTTGGCTTTAAAAATCAGCATTTGGGAGCTGAAGCTTTGTGGTTAGTTAAGAATGTCATTTCTTGTCGAAGTGATGCACTTCCTGCATCGGATTTTATTCAACATTTGCATATACCCAGTGAAGCCTTACCGCTGTCGCAAGTTGTCGCGTAAGCTGGAGTAGATGTAAGTCTGAAAATGTAAATAAATGCTAAATTTCCCGTCCCACCACAAACTTTTGAATGCGCCTGCAGCGTCTTTGGAATAGTAAGCCAAAGATGACCAAAAAGGAAAAAGAAGAATTCTATTCTGCGTATACGAAGAGAAATCGTTTTATTCAATCGTTAAAACCACAGTTCGAGTTATATTTTGGTAGAACATATGCATTAAATCACGAACCAAGTAAATGGCAGTCAGCATTGCCAAAGGCTGGAGTATCAGCTTTATGTGTTCATCCACTCGTACATACAACGCGATTAAGAAACTACCGAGGCATAATGCTTATAATTGTCGCATGCAAGATACCACACACGTGCTACTCGACCAACTTACCAACGAGTGTATTTTGCGAACAAGACAAACAAACTCAAACTGAACATTTTATTTTATTAACACTAACAAGAAAACTTCACAAATTTGCACTATTTTCTTATATTTGTTTCGCTATTTCCTGACACTACTGGTCTGTTCGTTTTCGAAGGCTATGCGCGCCTCCTGTATCTGCATCTACAAACAAAAATTACAAATTGACTACCTATAATGGAGTAAATAAAATACACAAAAAACTCCTGGAATGTACACAGATTAAAGGGTGGAGTCTTTACACTCATCTACTGTCCTCCGTTCGCATTGCGTCTTTTTTCAATAGTGGATTCTTTAAATGAACATTCTTGTGGTTACAACACTCTGAGGGTGGCTTCTGTAACATCTTCTGTTGATAGATTGGCAGCTCATGTTCCAGCATGTACTGTTCTTGCTCTGGGTAGTCGTGCTCACAGTGATGTTCGCCACAGATTTTGCACTCATAGATGTTGGGTTTGATGGCGTTTTGGAATTTCTGCAAACAAACATGTCAATTGGAGTAGATTTGTAAAAGTAGTGATGCCTACCTCCCAGAAAGTATTTCCCGGTGCTCGAATGAGGTTAATGAAAGCATAACCAGGTATACAGACTAGCGACAGCGAGGCAATCATCCAGCCGATGCCGTAGGCCCAATCTGGGTACTTGTACTTTCTGTTGTGGTAGGTGGGTTCATTGTAGTTTATTAAGCTGAGGATCCAAATGGCCTACGGAATAAAAAATGGTTAGTTTGTGAAAAGTAAAGCTGCACAAGCTTACAAATAGCAACAAAGGTCCAAAGAAGATCCAACAAGACTTTAGGTACAATGATGGCGCCTTGCCAGTCATTTGCTTGATGTTTTTAGACAGTCGCCCGGCGCCGTAGAACCATGCCAGTGCAATCATTTGGCAAAAGGCCAGGAATGTAATTGATATCGAGGCAGCATAGTGATCCATCAGTTGGAAAAAGTAGATTCCACTCTGGAATAGACAGATCGAAAGTTAGTCTACAGAAATTGAGAGCCTTCATCACCAACCTGTATCAGATTCGGCAGTCCAAAGAGAAACGAGATAACGCACACGATTAGCACCAACACCTCATGATAGCCCAGCTTACGCTTGATCCAATTAGGGAATCCATCCTGAATCGATGTGACCACCACCTCTACTATCGCAAACTGACTGTTCAATCCCAGGCAGAGCAGCATAAAGAAGAACATCACTCCCCAGAGCTGGGCGTATGGCATTTTTGCCATCGCCTGCGGATACACAACGAAGATCAATCCCGGCCCATCGCCAATAACGTCCTTCACATTAGTATTCTGTTCCAAGGCCAAGTTTCCCAATGTGGCAAATGCAAAAATGCCCACCAGAAAACTGGTCATCACATTTACCACCGCTACAGCAACTGTGTCTCTCAGTATATTGTTGTTATACTTGTTGTAGCTGGCAAAGGATATCATCGAGCCGAAGGCAATGCCCAGCGAGTTGAAGTTTTGCGAGGCGGCATTTATCCACACATTTGCGTCCTTTAGCTGCGACCAATCTGGCCGGAAGAAATATCGCAGTCCTTCGTCGGCACCATCCAAAGTGACGGCGCGGATCATAAGTATGATGATCAGGAAGAATGGAAACGTCGCTGTAAAGTATCGGACCTGTTGAGAAGTCTTTGCATCAATCAGTGGGCTGGACTTGGTGCTTACGCCTTACCTTTCCTGACGATTTGATTGATTTCCAAGTGGCAAAGTAGACCATGAGCCAGGCGCAGATTAGGCAGGCGAACAGCTCCCATCGCATGATGCCGGGATACTCGATTCCAGGGCTGATTTGAAGAACTTTGTTTCTGCAAACGTACAGAGCAGTTACTTTTAGAGAACTGATTACAGTTTAATTGAACTTACTCAAAGAATTCCTCAGATGGTGTCCTTGAGGTGTTGGGTGCTGTCATATTCAAATCCTTTCGTTGCGGTACCCAGCAATCGGGTGAGTTCCATCTGTAGTAGCGATTAGAATGGGAATTGAAAAGGACTGTCCTGCGTCTTACCTGTTATTGCAGTCAGTCCATGGCATAAATGGTTTAAACGATGTGAAGAAGTAGTAAATGGAATAAGCTATTATGACGCTATAATACGTTGACATTAGAAACGAAACGACCACACTCGCGAGACCAGCTCCTGAAAATTTAAGAGGTTATCGGTTCAGCAAACCAAGTTGTAACTCGAAGCTGTAAAAATCTGTTAAAATAATTTCTCTTGTGACTAAACTTCAAAAATTGGAAAAATTAACTTTAACCTTGTGAAAATGTGTTCATCTTCATAATCTATTCAAGCTCGATTTTGGTCACTAATCCCATTACTAAAATTAACTCCCATATAATCCAATTACGCTTCTTCCTTAAGTTGTGAAACGGAAGTGATTCTTCGATTGATCTTGGAAAACTTTCAAACCATGCAATATAATCAATTCGACTTGCGAATCCTGCCATTAATTTAAAAGATTTGGTCGCGAGAGCCGAGAATTTATTCTTATGCAATCGACTTATGAAGTCTTGCTACGTCGGTTGCGTGACTCCACGTTACAATGCAGATCGTTCGTAAGAAACAATCGGTTTTCAGATGGAAATGATTTATGCAGCTTCATAATTGCCCGTCCTCCAACCGACTTAAATATGAAACCGTGATTCTAAAATGACCGTTTAAATGAGATGCCAGACCAACCCAATTTAATAACCCTTGATCTCGAATAGCAAATGCATATTAAGTAATGAAAACGATGCAAACAATTATGACCTCTCTGGTCATATAAGTTTACCGTCTTATCTTTGTTGTATAATTTCCATTGATTGAAATTTATGACGATTATTACTAAGTCCGGTTAATTGAAACGATTCCGATATAAACTATCGAAAAATGCATTTTTAGTTGAGTGATAATTGCAAAAAATGTTGATGTTCATAACCTGTAAATATGCAGCGTAAAAGATTTTGCGTGAGCTAAGGGCAGGTGAAAACTCTAAGTGCACCGGATCAAGGACCACTTCTACTACATTACACCTCGCGCTGTTCTTCGATAGCGTAATTGCAAACGCTTATACAATATTCAATTTAAGCGTTAATTTTAAAGAAGACGTTAAAAGACTTGCACGTCGAAATTGTTGTTATAACCTGCGTATCCTACACAGCTATACATATAGGAATTTTAATATTTCTATTTAAAGTCAATGAGATAAATGGCGAAGAAACTATAAATAGGTTGGCAGAAACTTCAAACGACTCCCCGAACGCGTTGACTGACTAGATTTGTCACGCATCTGATTTGCTTGTCACACTTTTTTATAAGCAAAACGAATTGGCAACTACTTTCATAAGCATTCATATCTGTAACAGTTTGTTTTGCTCTTAAACTACTGTCAGACTATCCCAATGTAATCAACCAGTTGTTTTAAACCAACATTCGGCTAGTTCGCCATTTTGTTTGACCAAGTTATGGATGGTATCCTTTGCTTTGCTTTGTTGCTGTTACCCGCATTTCGCATTTTCTGTGATGATTAATTGATCGAGAAAAATAAATGCTACAGCAAAAAAAAAGCAACTGCCTGTTGTCTGTCAGTGGGCGTTGAATGACAACCTAGATCTAGACAAGAACACACCAACCTACCACGAAACTCAGTTGCAGTGAAATATTTCGAACAGGATTTTGAACACCAATCCAAAAACAAGTACCTCTCTCTATCCTGCGGCGACTATTCGATTTTAGTTATCTAAGATATATGAAGTGCAAGTGACAAAGGTAGGTGGTTGTAATTTGAAATTCAAATTTCATTAGTTATTCCGATTTCATGCGGCGATATTGCATTTTTAATAAACAACAACGAGAGGCGTGGATAGGCACATTGATTGTCATACTTATAAAGAAATAAATCAAAATTGTTTATAATATGCGAATCGATCGAGTAAGTCTCAACATTTTGCAAGTGGAAATTGAGAAAAGAGCCAGATCCAGTCGTTCGATAGGTGATTTAATTGAAACGTATTTTGTTGTCTCCTTGCTATCTCTACTGGCGCTTTCTTTGCTGAAAATAAAGGCCTTCGAAGAAATATAATCTCTGTTAATGATAACAACTCAACAGAGATATATTTTCGTCCAAAACGACTCAATGTAGGGTCGTACACGGACTTGATCCTATCACAAAGTATAGACCGCTGCACTAACCGTAGTAACAGAGCTCGTGATATTTTTTATCTTGTCTTATGCAAAACTAGTCATACAAAAAATAATCTGAAGCTACATCACAAGACGATGGTTTATTCGTAAACAATCTGCCGGTTTTTTAATCATTTCGCCTTCACGACAATTTAAATGCAGAATATTTATGATTCTTGATTTGAGTTGTTACTGTGTCGTATACGTAACCAATTTCGGGTGCGATTTCTTTGCATGGATGTATTTTACTTACCCAGCAGTGGCACACCTGATGGAGTTTAAATATTTATTTATAATCATTTTTTAGAGTGAGTAAAGATATCAACTTGTTAGTCATATCGTTCGACCGCGTATTGTCAGGAATGAGTGGTAAGACTCTTACAATATTGAAGTGCCTAGTTAAATATGTGCTAATTGATCTGTTTCTCCAGTCGTACAAAGAAAATTTGTGTGTTTAAAGTCATCATCGAAGCAATGAACTTCGGATGTTATTTGAAAGTATTTTCGAGGTATATATTTCAGCTAACGGGGTCATGGTTGCACCACTCGAAAGCCTGCGCTGGGGAGGCTCATTTGTACGAGTCATTCGCTTCCAACCGTTAAATTGAGTTTGCTTAGGAAATTAAAATTTTAGGAAACAAAAATTGCAGAACACTTGTATTATTTCGACGGAAGCCATTCAGAGCAAATCTTTTGTAGGGAGGGCCCGACATTTGGAATCTGAGGAAAGGATGTTATCGATCATAGGGAACTTATAAAACCGAGATCGACACACGCCTCTAATTAGAAATAGAAATTAAAAAAGAAGAGTGCTACTCAAGTTTCATACAAAATTTACAAAACAAGCGATAAGCAGCTATCCCCGATTCATTGAGTATACCATAAACTCGTCGTATCAGCACGAGTTACCCACCTAATCATTAGGTGCGGTTTTCTATTAATTCCTATAAATCACTGCAAGTGGGCAGTAAAGTATAATCTTTTTATAGAAAAGTTAAAAACCTTACCCACTGCCACTAAAAATTGTCGTTTGGTCGCTTTTGAGTGAAGGGTGATCTCAAAAGTGGCGTGGGTTCGTAAAACGTAGAGAGCTAATAGAAAACTATGTTTTCCAGGATGATTCGGTCAAACAAGAAAATATGCCTTCATTTGAATAGAGCAGTTTTTAATTTACAAGAACCTCGTTTGCTTTGGATGCTTTTGTATGAATGTTCACTATTTATTACCTGTGTCTAATTATTATCTGCACACATCGCGAGATGCGATAAAATTTATTTGGCCTAAAAGAGGCGCTATTGGCTTGATGAGAGAGTCCGCTAAAAGCAATGCCTTTCTTTCCTTTAGAAGACGGGGACAATCTCAGATTTGTAATTTTATAAATGAGTCTTACTTCTTACCCCATTAACGTCATGAGTTACAGATGGATAGAAACACCGCGATCACGGCACAGAACACTGTCAACACCAAATATAAAAAAGTTCTGTGACATATTTTAACAAGCGAACATGTTCTCGTCGCTCCGAATAAATTGTGTCAGTTTGAAAACAATAATACGTTTGTTTGACGTGGGCCCTAGTGCACACTAGTGCGCACTGGGTTGACCCTAATGCGTTCGAGATAGCACTGAACTCGCACTGGTACTGAACCTGTGTTTAACATGACTTCTAGGGTACCCCAGTTGTGCCCTGAACTGACCCCAGTTAATTTGTCTGGGCAAGAATTCAGTGCTGAGTTTGCTTTCATTTCGCTTGCTGTTATTCATTTTCAAACTCATCATCTATATTTCGAACGCTTTTATCAAATTCTAAATTCAGTTCACTCATTTTAACAATAATCGGAAAACTGTTTTACCAAAAGATAAATGTTTATCAATGTCAAAAACAGGCAACATTTTGCGTTCGATTTAGAAGTTTTTGACAGGCTTGAAAATTACCGGACACTTCTCAGTGCGCACTAGTGGGCACTAGTGCTGCCACGTCAAACAAACCTAATGTGAACAATATACTCTTAAGTTAATTTGCATCTTGTTTGCAAAAGATAATAAAATATTTTAAGGAATTTATAACAATTCATGACTGTTGTCAATACAAATGTCAGTGTTAGTTTGTAACTTTTGTGGATCTTCCCACTATCGCACATGTGAAGTCAATTTGACTGCTTAAAAGTAGCGTAAATACTTTTAAGCAGTCAAATTGACCTCACTTGTAATGTAACTTTTTAATAATTAAATGAATATTTTTGGCTGTTATAAGGCTAATGTCAAACTGATAGCTTTTTTACCCATTATTAAGATATTGCAACCTCAAAATATTTTGTATTACTATTGCATATTTTTATCTGTCCACGTTTTTCTTATAAATTCTTAATCAGTGAAAACAAATACAATAACAGATTTATCGATCTTTTGTATATCGAAAATGCTGAACAAATGTACTAGATCTGTGCAGCATATTCTACTTCTTCTTTTTGTCCAATATAATCAAATGCCAAATAGAACGTTGTTAGTAGTACCAACATACAAAATTCTATACCTACTCGGCAAGGCTATATTTATACCATGATAAAGCCAACATTTAGAAAAAGTATGTAATTAAGCCCGCACTTTTACCTTATTGAAACACACCTTGGCTGAATAATTAAAAAATGATGAAATAAATGAAATTAATTTAGTTGAAAACGGAATTTGGAGGTCAGATTTAAATGCTTATGTTTTATTGACAAGGGAATTGCAAAGAGAACGATAAAGTGTATTATTTTATTCCCAGCCATATTTGCAGTTGTTAAAAATTAAATATTTTCCTTATACATAATCATTTTTCATAAAGTGAAAATTAGTCTGTAAATTATATTTAAATGAGTTCCTTTCATTTTTGTAATAAATAAAGTTTTCTATTTCCATACAAGTTGTTAGATGCAAAGTTAGGGAACTGTGCTGCCAAGTTGCATTTTTATGCACAGTAAAAATATTCGATGTTGAATACTGTATCATTTTCATGCACTTTTAAAATTATTGGTGTAATTGCTATTCTCATTAATATTTTCTTAGCTCCCGCGAAATATTTATGTAAAAACAAAATCCATTAGAAAGCGAAAAAAAACTGGCGTTGTTTTTGAACTAAAAGATGTTCTACATAGCGTTGCAATGTAGCGACAAATAGCAAGGCAATCCATATTTAGGTACCCATACACGTTGACATTGAGAATCAGAGAATGTTAAAAAAAAATCAGAGGATCCAAGAAAATAAATAACTTTGTTATTGAATTAATTCTGTAAACGCACATCGATTAAGTTAATCGATCCATAAATGGTGTCTGGCAGTTTGATGAATTTAAGTATACATTTCTATCAATCATATCGCGATCTGTTTACTCAAAAAGAATCAATCAAAATCGATCGTGAATTAGTGATTGAATGAATTGACACGCACTCTGAGTCTATCAATCGTATTGGCGAGAGTCTGTTTTAATTGTATAACCAATCGAGGTCAGATCGTTATCAGAATTCTATAATTCTAAAATTTGCAACCATCTGATGTATGTATAACGTATAAGTATATGGTTTGAGGTCATGTTTGACATATGAATATGGTGTCTGTCATAAGTGCCCATCAGCTGGAGATTTAAAATTGAACCACAGCTTAATAACCATCAAACACGTTTTAATCTAGAGTTAAAATAAGCAATCCACTTGCGATTACCACAAAAAAGTGTAAGTGAACAAAACAGTTCTTCATCCGTTGACCTCCGTCACTTACAAATGAATTTCACCCCCAATTACAAACAACTTACCTTTAAAAAGCGGGCACACTTGTCCCAGTGCACCAATTGGCCCTCGTCCGGTATACTGTCCCACCGACAGTTCCATAAACAACAGCGGAATGCTGCACACAATTAGTATAATGCAATAAGGTACTAAGAACACGCCTGCAATAAAAAAAGAAAAACAGAAGAAACAAGTATCTCGATTAGCATAATATGTATAGTGACGATGGGTGACAATAGAAGCAGCGTCCCACTCAATAAAGACAGTGCCAGGCTGAAAAAAATCGCACGTCAATGTCATCTTGAGTTACACGGCTCTATATCATTCACACCTACACATGGACAGAGAGACAGTGTCTCCACTGCGCCTTCATCCAAGTGGAACAGAAGATTGTCACTATAATGCCAGGAAATTGAAGATTTTAATCTTCATCTCATTTTCTCGTTTGACAGATCTGTTAATTTGACAATGAAGAGCGCAGGGCAGATATACAACCCCGAACAAATATACTCGTACTCTTGTCGTCACACACAAGTGCTAATGCGAAGAGGAAACGCGCTATAACAACAAATCTGTTGTGACACTTGGCGCTGATCTCTCAAGATAAGTGACCAATTGTGTAACATTGTGCTCCCTCCCTGTTACTCACCTCCTCCACTTTTATAGCACATGTAGGGGAATCTCCAAACGTTGCCCAAGCCGACAGAGTATCCGATGCAGGCTAAAACGAACTGCATCTTATTGGCCCAGTGTTGTTGGCGGGGTTTCAAATTCGCCGAATCGTCCGAAAAGTCCATAAAGCTGTCATCGTCGTCATCGTCTGCCCCGGGAGGTCTGAAAAATTTGCAAAAGAAATTCGTTAACTGTGACATAGATCCGCTGCGAACACACCGACACCAGACGACAATATACGCGTGCCAATAATTGCATGATGTCCGATTTCGTATGCGCTCGTGGTTATTGATGAACGCCGATTTAGATAAAATTGCAATCATTTGGATAAGCTGATTACAGCCTTTTGTACCAGTTTACATGGACAATTGCGCACATGAAACGCCCCATATGCTGAACACTGTGACAGGCGGGTGGCAATTGCAATGCAATTTAATTGAAAATCCGCGTCCAGTTATTGCAAAAATCTAATAACAATTACAACGATGAAAATGTTTAATTGAAACACTTTGGTCGGGTGTGTCATTTTGTAAAACTGTTGACTTAATGGGGTGTATGTGGCGATCCGATGCTGCGAATTAGATATCCATTAAGCCGTTGTGACATGAGATTTCAGTAATTGAAACAAATGACACGCAGCGCTACAGTTTATTTCGAAATAGCCCTGACGAGAAGCGGTGGTTGCACTAATAAAAATTAAACGACCTAAATTTTTGACAAATGGCCAAATATGAGCTGATTGCTGACCTGGTGGCGATGCCAAATTAAGTTATCGAAAAGTTATATCCGACTAACGTCGTGCCAATAGAATGCGAAAATGACATGACTGTTGATATTTCGTCTTACTTTTCATGCTGGCCAACATTATGTCAAACAACCAAACTGACTTGTGGGCAGGTGAATATACGATTCCTGCTATTCTAAATAAAATGTCAAATATGCAAACAAAATGCATAAACATTTATGCAATCTTTATCAAATCAAAAGTAGACGCTGACGTTACTTTAACGGTTGCTTCAAAACAAGTATTCGCATGGGAGGATTTTTGAAATTATAAATCACTAACCGAATCTTAAATTATGAGCTTCATGAAATCAAAAGAATAATTTTATTATTTCTTTTTGTTATAAGCTAAAAGCTATAAAAGCTTTTTACAAAATTTATCAATTTATTAATCGTATTGGTGTTAACTAAATTAGTGTTCTAAGCCTATTCTTTTCCGCAATTGACAAATCGGACCGGACTTGTTTCAATTTCTATATCTATCTACCGACGTTCCACAAAGGGTTATGTTCTGTCATCCAAAAATGCTGGCGCTTCCGTTCCATGAGACTATGCGCTCAAATAATATAGCAAAATATTTGCCAACATAAAAAAAATATCTAATTGAACTCAAAGAAAATTCTCTTTCACAAATTTTATCCTCCGCTCCTCAAAACAAGAATTCTATTCTATTATCAAATAAGTCCATTAACACATGCGCCAATATCACGCTATAAATATTTTACAAACTTGCTAAACACTGTGCAAACATATTAAAAAATAAAAAGAATTCAAATGCCAATATGGCGCTGACGTATAACAAGTAAGCTAGTGTTATTTGCTTAACGATAAAGCCTAACCTTGTTTGCTGAACAACCCCAAAAGTGATAATGTGCTTTGCAAACTTATTGAGTATTTTCGTGAATTCGAAAAATAAAATTAATGTATTTACGAGTTCAATTGAAAGTAGAATAAGTTTTTTGTTTAAAAAGTGATTTAATCCATTTAAAAAGTACTGTTAATATATCTAGTTTTACACGGGTTTTCTTGCACAGATTTTAAATGGCTACAAATAATTTTTCTACCAGAAAATTACCGCAATAGCCTAGTCATCGAAGCAGTAGCAACAAATGATTTAGTAAAGTGTTATTAACAGGTGGGTGGAATATGAATGGAGGCTTATAATGACACATTCTTTTTGATTTCGTGATCTTATATTCACACATGATTCATGAGTGGTGAGCAAGCATATTCGGTGTAGGTAAAGTAGAAACAATTTGAAAATGCTAATTTGGAAAATTTATGTCGGAAAAACCAGTGGTTCGAAAAACTGTAACGTCAAAGTTAACTTTGCTGTACTAATCTGTTACTGGCAAACAAAATAAATCAAATACCATTCACCAAATGCTTTGATCAATTGCCCATTGGGGTACTAACAGTAATAGCATTATATTGGCTTAAGCTACTGCCAAAATTTGACAGAACTTTACTTAAGTTTAGTTAAATTTTTGAAATGAGCCACAAGTCCTGTTATGGTGATCATCTTATACATTTTTAATGCATTCATCGGCTTGAGCTGGATTACTGTCATCGAAATATTTCAAGGTTCGACTTCCTGGAGCAGTAAAAAAAGCACGTAAGCTTTATTAAAGGTAACAGTATGTTTAACTAACGCGCGAGATTTTTCGCAATGGTACTTTAGTTTTTTTTTTTTATATAGCAATAAAAACTGGTTAACGGTGAGTCTAGTCTTAAGTCACTTCCAAATGAATAATTTTGCCCTGGTCACTTGTTCAAGTGTCATTCGAAATCCTTCGGCTTTAGGTTCAAAGACGTTTTCGGCAAGGTCCCAGCAGTTTATGGACTTAAGTAGTCGTCAGCGCACAACTTCTTTTAATGGTAAGAAATAGAAAAGACAGCCAATAAAATATCTATGCCCCATTTAGCTTCGAAATTTGAAATTTTGAATGACTGCCTGTAATTTGTATTTCGAAAAATTTCAGCTACGAAATTTGATAACGAGGAAACATTTGTTTTTGAAAATATGTTAATTTAATTTTTAGTTGTGCTTTGGAACAAAGCGACAAAATATCAGACCTGAATTTTAGGTTAGAGGGATATGCCTTAATGGTAGTGACCCAACGTATGTCTAAAACATTATGGAATTAGTGGTTCTGTTTATGAGTTCTGAACTGATCAACGACCACATCATCCAATTTGAATTACCTCTTACGCCTGTTAAAAGGATTTCAAATAGATGATTGTAGTTTCAATTTAAATAAATTTTAGTACTAGGTATGTATATAATATTCAAACCACTCACATTTTGGCCACACGATTAAATCTATGATAGGATATTTCCGAATGCCTCGAGGATATATCGTTTTGGTGATGATCAGCAGTCGGCATGATACGACTCTACCTGTGTCGCCGTTTTGTATTCGTTTTCGATTTAAAAATTTATAGAAATTATTAGATTAGAATCGCGGAGGAAAACCTTCGAGAAGATAAAGCTTGTTCTGTTCCAATATCAGAACTCTTGCGCCATCGTCCAACACCATTAACACTGCCACCTTAACACTCCGAATAGTATCGCTGAACTGATCGCCACCTTTTATTCGGTTTCTATGATCTGAAAAGTTTGCTGATTCAAATCTACAACAAAATTTAAAACGATCTATTTAGAAATTGTCGCTAATGGGTGTGCTAATTTGTTGGACCAACACATTTTTGCTGGGTAATTGTGTGGTTCGAGAATATCTTCAAGGTTGGAATTTGCAAACGTGCGCATTGTTCAGTTTAAAGGGCTTACAAGGGCTGCTCGCTAATCAAGTCGGTTTGAGGTTTTAGAGAACTTTAAATGGTGGTATACACACATTTGGTCATCTTTAACTAAAAAAAGCACATTTGTAAGAAATTCCGAGCGTGTCTTTTTTTTAAAGCGATCCAAATTCGAAAAGTAAACTAAAAAACACATCCACTTGCTGACGCAGTCATGTGCTTAAGACGGTCTTCATAATTGATCGCAAAAAATTGCCTTTATGTAAGTTAGCACCTTGGTCGTACATCTTTTCATATTGAAATTCGAAATTTGAGTATTTTATTTTTATCACGTTTCCGATCAACTGATCTTGCGTCCAGACGGTTATGTGACCCGATATTTCCTTAATTCCCGTGAGACATGTTCGGAGTGTATTCCCATTTCGAAACCAGACCGCTAGCAATATATAACCGAGCCATTCTCGTAGATCGAAATACAAATATTCACGAATGCATCACATGCATTCCCAACCGCATTTGAATAATAATACATGTCAATTAGCATTACACAGATCGCTATATAAGTGCATACAAGTGTCTATATGATTCGGATACAATTTCTGAATTAAATTTGCATCGAGCTTCGATGTACTTTTCGAACAACAACAGCAACGGCAACAACTTGACCAATATTTGCGACACATTTTCGCGTAATGAAGGTGCGTCGAATTGTTTTATTAGTTTATGATTATCATTCAATTAGCGAGTGCAGATAGGCGTGCAAACATAATTGATAGATCGATCGATAGAGGAACGTGTTCTACGTATTAATGCAGAGAAATCCAATCCGTTCCTATAATGGGTATCGTTGAACCCATGTGTGTTGGTTACATCGCCGGTAATTATTATAATTTTAAGCAATTTGAATTATTTATTAATGAGCTTATAAATCGTTTTTTTTTAATATTCAGTACATTGCTATTTTCTGTGACACATTAGTGGCTGCTTGAACTTTGAACAGTGATAGAAGGTTTGCCAAAACTCCTTATAATTCAAACTTTTGTGGTATTCGATTGGGCGCTCTCAGAGCCCTTTTTTTGCTCTCAGAACACTTTTTATGTTCGTTTGGTACAAAAAAAGCAATCTTTTTCAAATTTCAGAGCACTTCTGGATTTTTTCTAAGAGTTACCAATACAAGTACGCTTGAGTTTGACATCTAGTGGTGTTTGTTTACGTTTTTGTGAAATTTTTCAACTGCAAAGAAACGCATTCCATCGGGTGGCTCTATTTTTGTCAATTATTTATGTACAAATGTTAAGAAATCAATCTGGGCGCAAAATTATAATGTTTTAATAAAAAATTTAAGCGGTGAATGCAAAAAGCTTAGAAAAGTATCGAAGGCTACACATATTCGAACCGCACTAATATCAACACAAAAAATAGCAAGTGACCTTTTAATGTTCGATAAATCTGAAATCTAAGAGTGAATCTGAAGACGCCCAATCGAAAACCACATTAAAGTTGCTTACTGTCAAGAATAGCAAATTTTCACTGTGTTTTTAGAGTTTCACTATAAACTGAGCTATGACAGGTAGTAGGAGTCAGGGCAGCGTGTTCATAAGAAGAAGACTGACATAAGCAAACCCAATGAAAGGATCTTTGACAATTGGCGTGTCTAGTTCTGATACCTCTTTTAAATATGATGATCGCAGGTAGTGTTACGTCAATATCCTCAATACTGATACACAACGAGAGCATAATGGTTTAATAGCCACCAACCCCTGCGCCAGATTAAAATACGTCTTCCTAAGATCTATCGTTTCAACTTTGCTCAAAATACAACAACCAAGAACTATATCATCAGCCGTACTTATAAAATTCATAGAGAAGGGATTGGCCAACATTTAAAAATATTATAATAGAAAACGTTTGCTTTCGCTATTCGTTGTAAAGTCTCTTTTCCTGACCCTTCCAAGATGTAGAAGTGTACCAAATTGCTTATAAATTCTTTAAAACTCCCGCCTGAGCTCAAGCTACAGTTGCTGTCATTAAGTAGATAGAAGTGAAATGCCTCCTGTAATGTGTCGGGAATATTGCTGCCTGCTTCACATTAATCATACAGTCGAATAGTTTATTAAACACCAGCCCTCTCTATTTACCAACAACCATCTCGACGAAAGATTTTCTCTTAGATATGCACGTTTCTCCGGGTGTAGGTACTTTGATCTTTTTTTTCCGTTTCTGTATTCGGAAGCTTGCGATTAGTGTGGGCTGAAATTCCGTCTACAAGCTTCTATTTCAAAGGCTACAAAATTGACTAATTATCTCAGAGCAATTAAACAATATTCAAAATAAAACACAATGTGCTGGCAGAGTCTCAATTGAGGAAAGCGCAGCAAACAACAAACACAACTCACGGCACCACCTCCATTTGAAACTGGAGGCCATAGGCAATTCGACCGAAGCCTGGTGACATTACCGAACCCACTCTTAGATAACCGTTGCGGTAATTACAGAACAAGTTGTCGGCTGGTCAATAGTGTTCCTGTCATCTGCGCTTGCCCCTTGCATTTGCTGAAAATGTGCACTTAATTCGGAGATGTGCAGATAATTGCCTATTTCCCTGCAACCGAAATTACCTAATGATTGTTTGCAATTGCGGGCGCAACTCATTTAAATAAAGACATACTCACGGTGGCGACGGTGGATTAACTATGTTGAACAGTTCATTTGCTGTGGTGGGTACTTTGCGAATCACCAGCTTTCGTCCGTCCGTCGATCCAATGCCGATTGATGCTAGCGATCGAACAGACATTACATCGGAGAAGATTTGGCTACTTCCATTGTCGCCATAGATGTAGGAACTTGCACTAAGCTGCTTGCCACTGGTCGATGGATGTAACAGGTGATTGTGGCATTCGTGGTGATCATCTACATCGGGACAGCAAGCTGGAAATAGTTAAATATATAAACAACCAGTTGAATAATCGTGTGAAATTTGATGAGAGGCGTCAGGCATGTCCGATCGCACAAGGGGATAGAAATCACACGTTTAGAGACTCGAAATTGTAATTAAAGTCGTGACGAAATTACGGAAATTTTTATAGGCACGAGTATGCTTGGGCTATTATATGTTACCGCACGAGTGTGATAATGATTTATGGAAGCGAGTGAGGGTCTTGAACAGAGTTGGGTTGTTGGTTCTAGTAGTAGATACTCGTATGTTCTTACTATGGAATACTTCTCTCCCGGATTAATGACAGATGGACGGCAACAACTTAGAAATAAGAAATTACTCCTTTTACTGAAATGGCCAAATAGAGCTCAAAGCAAGTACTATGCTTTTATAGTCTGTGCAGCCGTAGTTGCATCGTGGTTCATACAAGGTGGCGCAAAAGTAATCACCAGAGACAATACTGAGACCACCAACTCCGACCGATTTCCCGTTACTTAGCCTACAAGCTATATTTTTATGGGGTGGCAAATGCTAAGTGCGCTTGTATTGTTACATAGAAATTTGTATTAACAAATGAAAAATGAACAATGCAGATTATTTGAAGTAAAATAGAAATATATTGAGCAAATTTTATTCAGTTTTCTAAGAAAAATTTACGCATGAAATCGAAGTTAATGATATTCAAAAGCGCAAAATACGCAACCGTGTTTGTCATAATAAGTTTTTAGTATATAGAACATCTCATTTAGCTAGTTTTATTAACCAGAGAAATCAAATTATTCGCCTTTTAACAACATATAATTACTAACCAATGGCATTTAGTAATGTAAAAATGTGGTATTCCCGAATTCTAGCACATTTCCCCACGGTTGTCGAGGTTGGCAGCATTTATTTTTGTATTTTTTGTATGTTTTTGCATGTCACACGGATTCTTAATTGACACAACACCGACAGGAAAACAAAATGGCGAATTTGAAAAAAAACTGAGGGGCCCAGCGGCAAGAGGATTGTGAGTTGGGGGTCTCAGTATCATTTGTCTCTGGTAATCACCATACCAGTAGAAGCTCTCATTTTCACAAGTGACGTCTAATTTGATCACAACTTTGACATTTGTTACACAGAAGCAGACGAGGCACAACGACATTACCGCGCCGCTGAAAATTCCGATGATAATGAGGTTGGCTCGCTCTTGTGTGCGGTGCTGTGCCTTCTTTTGGACGGAGTCAGAGCTGATCTGTCATTCCTCGTAAAGAAAAGATATAAGCTTAATTTACGGTTAATTTTGAGGTGAATGGAAGGATCTCCCTTAAAGAATTTTTACAAGAAAGTTTAAAGAAATTTTACAAAACAAAAAGGAAAATTTCCCTTAGGATAATTTTACAATGGAAATGGTTAATTGCCCGTTCAGTTTCTAGAGTTTGACAAAGCGCTTGTCATCTATGGTTATCGGCAGCATCATTGCATATATTCGTCTGAAAAGTCACATCAAATTTGAGCATATCGTGTTCATAAGACGTTCACGAACTTTTGTTATTGACGGGGTTTTCTAAGACACGCACAATTGAGTGAAAGTCCGGCGGATGTCAGCAATGACAGAAACTCATGACTGAGGGGTAGACTTTTCGATGTTCGTAAGTGCATATCAGGATTTTTATATTCTCTTTAGTAGTCTCTTTGTAAAACTACCATTATTCATAATAAAACGATTTAAGATCACTTAGAGAGATATCTCCCACGCAAACTTGCAGTTTCATGCTAATAAAATCACTGCCCCCCAGTTTAGCACACAAAAGCTTGCAAAGTGATGCACACGATTAATCAACGGTGCAGACCCCTTCTAGTCTGTCGCGAAATTTCGCACGATCACTTTGTGCAATTGGCGTGATCGCCCCCCAAAATGTAACCACCCCCAGGGTTATGCAATTGAATTAGTGGGCAAAACTAATCCTGTCACTTTAATGGCAAATTATCACACTCTACACACAGACACTCACCTGACACCACAGATCGCATGCTGCTGTTCCGCTCCGATTTCTGTTGCAGTTCAGCACCGAGACTTGATGACGAATTAATTGAAGGAATTGTCGGACTAGTGGTCGTGCTGTTGGATTCAGTTCCATTGTTCGCAACTGGGGCAGCTGTAAGCGTTGCTGAGATTCCGCTTTGTTGCTTCGGTTTCACTGTGAGGTGGGTGCTGGGTGTCGCATCGCTATTCGGATTCACTTCGGTCTGTTGTAGCTGCTCACTTATGGATGCCGGTGATGCTGTTGACGGTGGTAAAAAAAACTGCGGCTGCGGCTGCTGCTGTTTTTGAATTGGCGGCGTCGGCGTTGCTGGAATAATAATGAACTTTCGTGTCCTAGACGAAGGGGTGCGAATGAGTTGTGCTTGATCGTCGCCATCTAAAGAGTCTGACTGGTTGTCGACCAACAAACTGTGACGAAAGTTAAGGGCCAACGATGGTTTTTGGTTGGGCTTGTTATTGGTGCTGCTGGTGGTGGGATCCATGTTTTTTATTTCTGTTTTCCTATTTTTGTTATGAATTATTTATTACTTCGTTATATGTTCTAACTTTGGCACTTTTGATGTGTATTTTTTTTTATTTTTAATTTTTTGTTTTGTATTTTGGTATCACATTGTGTTTCGTTACTGTTGTTCACTGGAAATGGCTAAAGTTGTAAATCACTTTTTAGATTCAGATGATGTCACGCACTCTGCTATGATGGATGCAAATGAGATTGACTTTAATTTGCATTTTACTCGCGGGTAGATTGTAAATCGTTACTCCTACGAAAATATTACAACCTGCTTGTTGGTCGAGTAAAGCGAGCGTCATAAATCATTTTGCTTTACTAGATCGTTAGCTTCACAATGAAAAGAGATTAGCAAGTCGACGTGCGATTGCTGTCGGTAAATTAAGATTGAAAATGTCTTTATTAAGTATGAGTCCCCGAAATGCATTAAAAAAACGGAAGTTAGTTCAACGAAATATCTTTACCTAGTATAGCGATTTACTTAGACGAGAAACCACACGTACTACCTTCAAGAATAAACATAAGGGCGCGTGAATAACCAACCACATCCACCTAAGGATGCCCCAGTTGATGCTTTTTCTCCATCTGCTGACATCAAATATAACGTTCCACTCAACATTACCACTGTCACTGCGCCAGGTGACATTTCTGTTGCAACGCTGTGCTGAAGTGCTCTCATTTTGATTGGAAGGTTAAGAGCTTTAATTCGAGGCAATACCGGAATTCCTTTTGATAAAATTAATGCATAAGACCGCCGGAAACGTTATTCTGCGTCTATTTCTGCACTCATGCTAAAAATTATCCAATACACCAACCAATGTGCTATCGATCGCTTCTATCTGAACCATTTCTCAAGCGAAGGTATTTCGTGCCCAAAATTTAGCTCTAGTGAATAAATTTAACAAGCCTAACCAACTCTAAACTTTTGAGCCGCATAATTATAATTTGTTATGCCAAAACAACACCCTTTCCATGGCCTAGCCCTTAAGTGAATGGTACCCTCAACAAACTCGTTAAAAATAATTAGAAGTAGTCAGTTATAGATTGATCTATCTGGAGGCCATTTTGCTTGAGACCCTGGTTAACCCTAAAACTGTAGCGAAAAGGTCGCTAAACTCCGCGCAGGAAATATTTAGGACTTACACGGAAAAGTTATATCATATACATATCCAAAGCGAAAGTCTTTTTAAAAAAAATTGTACAAATTATAAACATTCTACCGTAGGTAACAATTTCACAACAAACCCAAACAGTGATGGCCCACACTTTAAAGCACACTCACTTTGATAATTGACTTCAGCATCGATGAAGTAATGATTAATCTCAACTGACGTTTGAGACACAACTTCTCACTTATCTGATTGAGTGAACATGCTTTCTTGCGCCGTGCATGTAATTATCAAATCCAAGAATAATTATGCCAAGTATGTAATTAAATTTGCATATAAATGCATGTTTTGCCTGGTGACAAGATTACTTTGATAATTGATGATAAGTTGCACATTTAATGCCACTTTACTACACATACGGAACATAAATCTAACGAAAGCTTATCGCCTTAAAAATGCTTTTGTATGCAATTTAGTACATTGTTCGGTACCGTAGCTGTTATTGATGCAAATTTACGGGTGAACAAGGACCTAAAAGAGTTTTATTGAATCTGACAATTGGCCCTGGCAGTCGTTGAAAAATTATTCGTGCGAAAGTAAACATTATAAATACAAAGCAACATATTCTAGAGGAATGGTGGACAATTATTTCGGTATCGAAGACAGCGGAGACTCGCCAATCTGAAAGTTGAGTCTTCATCTTGTTTTTCGAGCAGCTGATATCGTGTATCGTCAGTTTTAATTTTACACTCATCATGAAATAATGACAAACATAACTCGTGGGAAATAGGCAAACTAAAATTTTAACAAACTAGTTCAACTGTCAAATAGATTGTCGTTGGAAAAATTGTTGCCGAGACGAAAAAATTAAACAAAAAAAAAAGAAATAACGTTTAATGTGCGAAATATTGTCAGTGAAAACAATGGTATCAATGGAATCGAAATATTTTTCAGTAGTAGTCCAACAAAGAACAAACAGTTCCATATCTGCTGATTTGAAAGAAAATTCAAGTTATTTCTTTTCGTCATGAACGTCAAATTCTCTTCAGATAAAAGTACGCACTCATATCAAAGCGTAATTTTAACTGAAAGGAAGACCAACAAAAATGTTTGACAGTTTATTTCAATTCATATTGCAAGAAATTGGTTGAGTTGTTGTAACTCAGTTCTTTAAAAAATTCGTACGCATTCGTTCTTTTAAGTAAAGAAACGGATCTAAGTGTTTATTGCGTAGACAATTGTCTTAATAGCTGAGTGCACCACTTACTACCACAGTAGGTTAATGAAAATTGCATTGCAGATACCAATAACTGGTTTTATTACGCGAAGTATGAAGGAGAAATAAAGCTTATGGCTTATGTGGTATTATGTTCCCTTCTTTTTTTCACAAAGACGTTAAGCGTCCGTAAATTATTTTGTTATTTTATTCATGGGAATCGTGTCGTCGTATTCGAACACGTTACCCTCTACTAATCACAAAGGTAAGTAATAAATGTGCGACCCCAACTGCAATTCCATTACTATCGATAAATTTGTATTTATCCACATACCTCGCCAATACTTATGTACATCTGAATCTGAAACCTTTACAGCAACAACATCCCGTTACCGGGTAATAGAATAAATTCAGCAACGACTTTCACAGAAATTGCTTTAATAAAATAAGTCCAAATTCGCCTTATCACTTATATGTCATGTGAGTTTGCAAATAACATCACTTTTTATTTTATGATTGACTTTTACCAGCTCATGTATGAAGCAGTGAAATACTTTACTTGTGAGTGTGCTGTTATCGTCGAAATTAGGCAGCAATTTACTGGAATTACTCAATTCCATTCACCGCTCTGATTATGGGGGGCTGGAGAAAGTTTATTCAATTAGATACACGTATATCAGAAATGAAAAAACGACGATGACCTCTAAAAAAAAAAATAAACACACCCCCATCATTTGGAAATGTATGGTAATTAGCTCAGCTACTGTTTTTATATTTGTGAAGAGCTAATAAGAAAATTACCATGTGGTCGCTGTGATTTTTTTATAGCGTTTTTACAGCACTTCATACTTTTGTCAAGGCAACTTTTGATAAAAATGTTGTTTATTCAACCGGCTTTTATTTCGATTTTTTTTTTTACAACAATAAACAAAAAGAAATGAGTGCCTGATTGCTCTTTTGTTTGCTTTCCAATGGAATTTGTTTAGGCCATTGCACTTTTAGAAAGTGTTCATTTATAAAGAAACGGTCTGGTAGATTTTTATTTTGTGGAGTTTGAGAAATGCATTTGATAAAATAACTACTCAAGTCTTTCAGCGGTTAAAGGTACCACAAAACTAAAAGAATCTTAACAAAACTGAATTATGAGTGAAACGGCACCGACTTCCACTAGTTGGTTTCGAAGTCAACCCTTGGGAAGTGTGGCATGGGATGCCAAAAAATCCTTCATGGCAGTTAATTCTCAATGACGTTTCAAATGGATTACTTTCTATTTATCGGAGAGTATCACTTACTCGGAGGAAGCAGTCTGATTCGAGTATCGCCCTTTTAAGTATACATTATAGCCTATTTGCTGCCATAATTTTCATGAATAAATGCTTTGAAATGTTTTAGCCATTGGCTGAATAATACTAACCGATATTTTTTTTTAACATTTTCAATGAAACGTCACGCAAGCCCAAGAAGGGACGGGGGGGTGGAAGATAGACTATGTAATTGGGTAAAACAATTTCATCTGCTTGATGGCACAAATTCCCTGGCAAAGTTTTGAATTCGAGTGTAAGGTTTGAAAAGTTAAATCATATTTCGAATTTTAAGGGTCGTTTCATAACAAATGTAGCTCAGAAGCTGTTCGGAGGAGTCTTTTGTTCCCTATTCCATTGAGTCAAGTTGCAGATACAGGCAGAGGACCACAAAATTTGGTTAGAACATAAATAACATTGGGTATAACTAGCTACATGTTTCGCTACTAGTATTTCTTTTCTTGAATAACACCATCGAGTGTTCGGCAAACAAACCAAGTTGACGAAGGTTCTAATCGATCTTTTGCAATTCCATCCATCCATACTTTCTCTAAGTTAGTAGTTAACATTTTTAAGAAGTCAGTTAACCTAAGTTCACTAAGGACTAATTATTTCCCATATTCTGTATCATAATATTGGCCGCTTGAGCCTTGTGGACATTTTTGTGTTTTGAGTAACTCCATTGGTAGAAGTTCTTGGAATTGAATTTCGTGAATAATTTCCATTTATCGGCGTAATGCTAGAGAGTTGAATAAATAGAAGAAGATCCTTAGCGCAAATATTGCCTCGAACGTAAGTTGTATCGGAGCAATGAAGACACTCGTACTCCCGGATGTTAGTCAGATCAAGCGAAGGGGGTCATTGACAGAAAAAGGTAGGATTCCCACTTCAAATGCGCCATCAAGCCCCCGTATTATATTCCTATTAATCATAAGTGTTCATCAAAGATGATCCAAAAAAAAAAGAAAAAAGAATCCACTACTCATGACAAAGGTACTATGCTCACGGCTATTTATAGAAGACTCGACAAAATGCTATGCATGACTACCACACCACACCACACAGTTAAGTCAAGTTCAAGCGAAACACTAAGGCTTGTCAAAATTATTTTACTTTACCAGGAAATGGCTCAACAACAACAACGACAACACAAAAACTGTACGTATCTACTCTCTTACTACATTGTTAACCACAAATAGTGAATATTTTCGGCATCGCAATAGCCCGCCTGTTGTGGACAGGTCGTGAATTGGAAATTCCCAACTAAAGACTTTCAATATGTGTTTGCATGTTGTCCATAGTTATATGTATACATCAGATACAAATTATTTATCTTCTCAAACAAAAGATACCTATTTTTATTTAATAAACCATATGCTAGATAAGATATTGCAGCAGCTGCCTCTCCAGCCAGACACCATTTAAAAGCCAGTCTGTCAATCTTAACTTGCAAAGAAAGCGATGATTCACAGACAGAATGCTCATCCGTACCCGCCAAAAGAGGTCAGATGTCGGTTCCAATTAATAAATTAGCACAAAATAAGAACAAGAAACTGTAACACACTTAAATTAACATAATGCCACCAATGACGCTTGCTTAAGCGTATACTCGTATCTGTAACTGAACGAGGTTTCGCATGCAAAGCAACCGACCACAAAACAACAAATTCGCACAAAAGGTATATACGAAGGTAGGTAATTTCAACGTGTCGCGATCGCGATTCACTCGATTCCAACAACAGGTTGTAAGATGATGGCCAGCGCATTCAAATCGCGCTTGATAACATCATCTCATTATGACGGGAGACATCTTTATAATACCATGATATCACAGATAGAGTATCTAATCTAATACAGGCTGCTGTGCCGCCGCCGCCGGCTACTCCCGCACTAAATGGCTGCACTCGAACGCACTTATTTTTTATTTTTAAATTATAATTGAATAATTGATTGATGTACTCGTATCTCTACCGAACGGACGTACTAGTAGTCGGCTAACTCGTGGCTTTAGAAGTGTTTACAAAAAAAAAAAAAAAAATGGAACGCGAAGCAAAATGACAAATATTTCGTAAACCAAAACTCACAAATTGAATCTATAAGATAAACTCTACTTCATAATACACGGTGATTAGTTCGCACGCAACTCGTTTCTAAGCGGAACGAAAACTGCGGCTTTTTTTTGGAGAAAATACTTGGGGCAAAACTAAGTAGCGATCAATGATCCCGTGCCCGTCGGGTAACGAAATAATGTTCGATTTCGATTTGAGTTACTAGCACCTTGGCTATCCTTTAGATCCGACGATGAGGATCATTTGAGGATCACTTTCTTTTTGGCACTCAGTTGTAAAACACCGACAAAAACCGACAAGAATAATTAGTTAGCTAGTTGTTTTAGACCGTTTGGGAAACATTTTTAGTGCGACTTCTGCCACTGTCAAATGTCAACTGATCGTCAAGTCAACGCGATCGTGTGCACGAGTATCACGTTCTAGTGACTGATATCCAAGATATGGACATACCCCGAGAAGTGTCAAAGCTTTCAGCTGAATTATCTTTCTTTTATTTTAGCTTGTATTTTTTTTTCCTTTTTATTTGTGATTTTGTTTGTTGTAGGTAGTTTTGCAGTTTGTATGTTTGTTATCAGTTTTTATAAGCCTTCCACGTTGGTTTATTTATTTTCATTGGCAAAAGTCGATGGGGTACAGCGGATAGGGGGTATTTTCGAAATTTTTGTTTTGTTTCTCCGGTAAGAAAGCTGTGAGCTTAGACAGCGTTTTTTTTTTCCTGTTTACCTTATGAATGAATAGATGAATGAACGTTGTGTCATAAATGCCAATTGAGGTGACAGTGAGGAGAAGTAAGTGTATGAGTATACTGGAACAAGTGGAAAGTGAACAGCCGTGAGAGTTTTAAATGACTGCAGCTTTGAGGTGAGACATCTAGCCGATAGAGTTGGTGTATTGTCTTTGGGTACAGTTTGGAAATTGTTTGCTTTCGGATACGAATTACTGGGCAACAACTTTTGTTTTTATTCTTTGGTGAAGTAGTGGGGGAGCTAATGTGCTGGTTGAATGTTAAATGCTATGATATCACCAACCATGGTAGTTAAGTTGAGATAAAGTCGCCACAAACCAATTACTTCAATTGAGAAAACGTGCTGGAAACTTGTAGAAGGTTGAGAGAAATTAACCGAGATTAGCTACGCAGAACTTGTTTGGCATACACAATAATGAGGTTTCAGCATTTCTTGTTTTTTTTGTTAAATGCTTTTTTTGAAGAAGATATAGAGTTGGTCTGTATATAGAAAGTAACATTGTACTGGTTAAGTCTTTTTGTACTACCTGTATATCTTTTCGATAGTTGTCACCAAATATGTCTGTGTCCAGATGACGTCTACAATGTTCACCAAGAGATCGGTTTTCCTACTGGCTTTGAAATTGACTCAGAATTGATTCAGGGGTATCGTGAACAAATTCCTTGTTAGCAATGTAAATCAGATTGCTGAATTGAAAAAAATTCGCGGGAAATTCTATTCCCGATAGGGGTGATTTTATTATATAGTTGGGAAGACGCCACAAGACGTGCGGCATGTGTTGGCAGTGAAGATTAGTCGAAGAAATACATTACAACTGCCCTTATTTTTATAAGCTTATGGTATGCTCTGATTTGGTCTTAGAATGTAGGCCGGCAGGGGAGAAATTACTCGGTGCTCGTTGTTTGGTAACTTTCTCTCACTCTTGATAAGAAGGTGTTCAGAGTACTGACTTTGATGTCAATGAATTTCTTTTCATTCATACCGAGTATACGGTATTGGATCTATAGAAATACAAGGCCAGTTGGACATGACAGTCACCCCTATCGGGAATAATATTTCCCACCGAGTGTTTTCAATTCAGCAATCTGATTTACATTGCTTACAAAAGAAACATTTCCTTCGAAATTTATTCACGATACCCCTCAATATTTGACAGCTGGAACTACTTGAAAAACTTCTCAAGCTAACGTGTACCACTCAAAACTAACTAACCGCGCGCTGTAAGAAAAGGTATCTCTGCAAACGCAGGTTTTTATTTTAACGGAATCCCTAATCGCTTTTGAAATGTAGGCCAAGGTCTGGCTCTGGATACACATGCGCAAATCTAGCGATTTACCTTCAGCGATGATGATGAAAAATTCCATGACTTGACTATTACATTCACTGGTGGTTATTAGACGTTTACACAAGATCGATTTGGCAAATTAATCGAACATAAGGTCACAATCGATCGTTAAAAACACTTAGAATATTATGACCGCTATGAACCTGCTCGTATATTGCCTATGTAATTAATCACTGCTAGCAATGATAAAACATTTGCCACCGGACGTGACAGCTTTGCGTCAAGTCGACTCGAGAATTTTCCCCCCGTTATCCGATATCTTCAATCTCGGTACCCATATCTCATCTGTCTGTTTCGGTCGGTCTTATTCATATTTATTTTGTCACAATCCATCATCGGAATTTGTACCTCACATTGGAATGATTGTGATAGACAACGCCGCATGATGAGCGTATATTTACGGCACCCTGTAATAAATCGCTCATTTTTTCCCTGACAAATATCTGTTTGTTGCCACCGAACCGACTTGCTTGGCTGGCTGTCTGTTGGACTGCAATTAAAACGCTCACTGATACCATGAAATGGATTTTGGTTTCTGTTAAATACATTTGTAAGTACCCTGATTGAGTCTGTAAGATAAGTCAGGCAGAAGGCATATGACAAATTGTTGATGGACGTATCGTTGAATTGAATTTGAAAATAAGGCAGAAAAACAAGATTTTGGA
The DNA here is from genome assembly GCA_916610125.1 of Cheilosia vulpina. Lineage (NCBI taxonomy): Eukaryota > Metazoa > Arthropoda > Insecta > Diptera > Syrphidae > Cheilosia > Cheilosia vulpina. The sequence goes on along the minus strand of OU744280.1, from coordinate 7,573,347 downwards.
CTTCTTACTAATTTCGCAGTTAGGCATAAGTTTCCTGTTCAGAAAGCAAAGCAAATCTTATCTTAAGGAAGTATCCTAATGGATAGAATGTCATCGTCGCTTGCGCCCTAAAGAAGACTTTATCAACAGCGTGAACTACAAAAGAATGAGCCTCTTCAGCATCGCGTTGTTAATCTTATTCGCGTTGTTGTGTGAAGGCATAAAACCTTTCGCAACAACTTGACAGCATACAGGAAGGACTTTAAACGATGGAATGGAAAAGATGTTATTTTTTGTTCTGGTATGGGATTGTGCACTGAATTATTGGTATAAGCTGTAGGCAAAACAATTGAGACGAGCGTCAATATAAATTTGCTTACCTAAGCTGTATTTCTTTGCCTTTCAGAGGCGGCGTATCAGAGCTTTCCATCTATAACCTGGGAATAAGCTAGTTCCCTACCGGAGGGATAAACTATAATAAATTACGCATGTATATTTTATTTATTTGTTTTTATTTTTGTTTATTAGTTTACATAAGCGAACATTTCGTTTTTATTATTATTTTTTTTTTAATTTTGTATAAAATGTTTCTTAATTTTTTGTTTTTATTCAACTATTGGAAAACAATTTACAATTTTCGTTATATACATATATAACTCATTTCGATTGTGCAAAAAGATTAGAATCATACTCAACATTTGCATTCGTTGAGTTTAAAAAAAAAGATTAAAATTCTATAAGAAAAAAGTGGAGTATTCAAAATTTTTGAAACTATTTATATCTTCAGTTTTGCATTGTATTCAATTAAATATTTCACATTTAAAAATGGCTAACCTTTAGCTATTGCATTTAACAAATTCAGTTTAGAAAAAATAATATATATATATATAAAAAAAACTTAAAAAAGAATAGTTAACGAGTGGAGTTAAGACCCTATACACACATTTTATTATAAAAAAAATTACAATAAAATTTGAAAAAAATCGCCTTAAAGTAGTGACTATACATTGTTTATTATTATTTTATTTAATAATTAGTTAGTGATGCACATTTTCATCGTTAAATTTGCAAACGAAATGTTTGCTGGTTTGTTAACACAAATCAACGACTTCGAGTTTGGGGCTTCGCGAAATATACTCAAAAGCAACTGACATTGGTTCTAAAAATTTCGCTGCATTAGAACCAATAAATCAGTTGCTGGTGATAATTTCAAAATCCCTAAACTTTAGGTTGATGATCAGGAAAAAAGTTTCATGTTCGTTGCATTTGTTTTCCTATAATTATTCTCTCTTTTAAATAATCACAACAAATTTAAAAACAAAAATTTACAAAGAGTAGTAAGTATCTTTCTTTGACTAAAAGTATTAATAGGGAAAATTATATAGTTTTCTGTTAATCTATTGGGTTAATAATAGAAAAAAAAGTTAAAATCAAATCCTCCGCTAGTCGTCGTTTTAAAATTCTAAATAAAATAAAGTTTCCTATAAAAAAACCAATTACATAAAGCTGTGCAAAAAACTGGGACGGGGTTTCCTTTGATTTGCTTTCGAGTGAAGACTTCCGATTACCTTCAAGTAATCCACAGTGCTTAAGTGTTATTATGATACAAAGTTATTTATTCTCCAGGAGGGTTTGTCCCATATGCTATGGAAAATGGAAATCCATAGTTTTTATGCGACTTTTCACTAAATACTACGTGGCAGGAGTATTTTCGTATTTTCTTTTCAAACGCTTCGTCAGAACTTTGACTTAAATTTATGAGCTTTTCTATAGGCAGTATATTTTATAGTACATTTATAGAAGGGAAACTACACCTTCACCATAAAGAAGAGGTTTTTTTTTTGTGGGCAGTTTTGCATGTTTTGTGATATATTTAAGCCCTCTAAAATAAAATACGTTTCACAATTAACCTATTATTTCGACTAGCGGAGAAGATGTCGCTGCTGTCAACTTCTCATGGGAACGTGGTATTTTTTGTAAATACTTTTTCTGCGCTTATTTTCTCAGTTGATTGCGTTTTTGGCAGTAGAATTTGTGGGCCCCTGTAGCGCTTCTTTTTACATAACTATTGCCTACAGTGGGCTTAGTTGACGCCTTGCAAAGTTCCCCGCAGAAGTTGTGGTTCTAAAATGGGTTTGGTCCTATCTAAATGTTGGTCCTTCGAGCCGGATAGATTCTTCTCTACATTTCCTATCCAAATCCTAGATTACTTCATACATTTTTCGATAAAGCGAAGCCATTTTGCTTAGATTTAAAATATTTTGCACATTTTGTTTATTAAAGCTTAAAATTAATTCATATTATTAGAAAATATATATATTTTTTGTTTAGTTTCAGAAACTTTGACACATTCTTTTCTTCGTTTGAGTTTTGCTTACTTGATTAAAGCATTCAATGTTTTCTTTCAATATACACAGGTTTTTAAAGTTTTTAGTGCATCTTTTTGCACAGGATTTTTTTTACAATTTTTAAACTTAAGGCTAGTTTTTTTTAATTCCGGTTTTTGTCACGTTTGGTTCTTTTTTTATAGTTTCATTATAGTGCAAGCACCTAATTTGTTTTTACTAATTTGTTTATAGACTAAGTAGTTTTGTTTTATTCTTACGATATGTAGTCAGGTGTTGGTTCCGGTATCGCCTCTGGATTGGTGAAGAGGGGATTGGGGAACTCTGGCGGATGTGGCAGTGGACCAACTGATTTTGGTCGTCTTCTGTAGGCCATAAGCCAGCATGATACAGCGACTGCAACGGCAACGAGTGCCAGCAGAGCTGTGATGACCAGAGCTATGATGAGACCAACCATTGAGACGCAGATGTCTTCGACACGCTGGGCGGATGGTTTGACTGGGGGAAGGAAGAATAAATTTGAAACGTTAGTTGTTGAAATGAATAGCGAAAGACACACAAACAACTGATTGTGAAAAGTTAGGCCTAAGGTCTAAGGCGGACCTAATGCGAAAACCATTTATATATATTGATCTCTAGACACCAAATAAAACTACCCAAATAAAACCAATCAAATCTGAAAACATCCATCACTACTTACTGTTTGAATCACTGGAACCAGACTCCCTCTTCTCAAATGTCAAAATGGCATTCGATTGTATTGTGATCTCTTCGCGCAGTGATCCTTCTGTACCTCCATTGGCACTGGACACCGCGGTTGTCGACGTCGAATTATCAGCAATGGCACGACGTCTTCTACGTCCGAAGGCGTTATATCCACGGCAATTAACCGGTTGGCATTTACCGAAGCACACTCGAATGTTACACTGGAAGCGGATGTTATCGCTTGACGGGAACTTGAAGGCATTAAAGCTGGCTAACAAGCTATTTGTGTCTGGATTGTACTCCCATTCTCCGAATATCGTCGGATCTGTAGCGCAGCCATTCTCATCTGTCACAATGTACTCATTTTCGACGTTATCTTCCATTGTCTTGGCTATGCAACTTCGTGCGAAGCCTCCATAGATAGCTAAAATAAAAGGGGAACCCAGGTTACACTCATCTGAGATACATGTTGTTGATTTTTGAAACTTACTTGCTGGTTCGACATCGACTTGCAGCATTAGGTTGTCACCGATTTCCGCGGAATTGATTTCCTGTCCGTTATGGGTGATGATTCGCATTTGACAGATCGGTGGAGGACCTGTATTGGCAATCGTTCCGGCAGTGGTCAACATTGAAACATTGAATCCGAGAGTGACATTCTTTTCGCCGGTCTGGTACACGCACTTGATATTGTATGCCTGAGCCTTGTAGGTAACAAGCTTGGGATGTTTCTGGATGACCAGTACAAAGCTGGCGATTCCATTTACATGCATCAGTCCACAGCTTCCAAAGTGTACCTTAAAGATTTCGTTTCTGGGTGTAGATTCACCGGACAGGTTGACAACTCGTCGACAGTCCTCGTCCTTGCTGTGGCCCTTAACGTAGAGAACTCCGTTGAAACCGGGTTCCGGCAGATGGATTTGCACTTGAACTCCATCCGCTAGACAGCTTACGATCATCTCTGGACGTGGGAAGTCCGTACGGAAGTTGGTGTGATCTAAAGATGGGACAGATGTAGACATATACTTTTGGATTACCTTAAATAGTTCTTACTGCAGAATTCGTCAGCATTGCCGGTGAAGCCAACCTTGCATTGGCACACCGCCTTGTGGTTGATTGTATTGCAGAATGCATTTATTCCACAGGTCTTGGTGAGACAGGCATCTTCGCAAGTCTTTGATTCCAGGTTGCAGAATCGGTTGTCAGCGCAATCGTCGTCCGATTTACACTCGGCTTGGATAGTAGGTATGCACTCTCCGTCCTTTGTCAGACGATAGCCGTATTCGATGGGACAGATACAACGTCCACGCTCATCGATGACCATTCCACGCTCAAGGGCGCATACACAGTGACCAGTTTCGTCGATCTTGAAACCGTTTTCAACGACGCACGGGGTACAGTATTCGTAAACGTCCAAAGCCGTGCCTGGCGGACAGACACACTGTCCGTCAATATCGCGAACGAAGCCCTTCTCGATGATGCAGAGGGAACCTGAAAAAGTTGTGAGAAACATTAGGTAGGGCTTAATAAAATCCGATTCAACTTACGTTTATCACACTGAACTGCTGCGTTACCGGTGTAACCTTCTAGACATTCACAGATCATTGTTCTAACTGGAACCGTGTCCAAAACGCGGCAGTTCGCATTAACACCGCATGGCGTTGTAGCGTTGCAGGGGTTTACACATTCACCGCCAATACAGGCTGTCTGCGTGGGACACTCTGAGTCGTAAACGCAAAGGTCAGATCTTTCAATTTCGCAGCCATTTCTTCGGGCTACCATTCCAGGTGGACAAGCGCATTGTGGCCGATGTTGGTAGACTTTGCAGACTTCGTCGATGGCGCACGCTGCTGTGGTATCACATGGGTTTTGGCACTTTTCATTAACACACGCCTTGTCACTGGGACACTCGTCATCGGCACGACATCCCACTGGGATGCAGGAGATTCTGGCGTTTCCTCCAAATCCTGGTGCGCATTCACAAATAGCCCGGTGATTTAAAGCTATACACTCTGCGTTTTGTCCACATTGTTTCTCTTGACAAGCTGGGATACAGAGTCCATTTCTACAGCTATGGGTCGAGGGACATGCACTATCAGACACGCATTCCACTTTAGAGCACTCGAATTCGGGGTTTCCTTCGAATCCTTGGCGGCACGTGCACACTGGCTTGTGGTCCTTGATTCGGCATTCGGCGTTCAGTCCGCAATTGCATGGATCGCGACAGACTCCACTGATGCAGGCCTTGTTCGCTGGACAGTCTGGATCGGCTATACATCCACCGGTTATGGTGGTCACAGCCTTGGTTGGTTTACATGTTCCACTGCCCGAGCTGATGTATCCATCAGGACAGACGCATATCATTGTTCGCACTGGAGATGTTGGTGTGACCTCGCACTTGGCAGGTCTGTTGCAAGGTTCTAGAACGCCACATGGATCCTGACATTCGTTGTTGATGCAGGCCAATCGCGACGGGCAGTCGATGTCGAAGGTGCACTCGGGAGTAATTTCTGGTCGGCAATCGATGTATGGGTTGCCCATAAATCCAGCGGGGCACCTACAGACGGCGATGTGGTTCTGAGGCTTACATTCCGCCCTCGGTGAGCATGGATTCTCATAGATGCAGGGATTGACGCATTGCTCGTTGGTGCAGGTCTTGTCTGACGGGCAGTCACTGTTTGTTCGGCAACCGATGACGCGGCAGCGTTCATAGGCGTTTCCTCTATAGCCCGACCGACAGCGGCACATTGGCTGATTGGCTTGGACGTAGCACTCAGCATTGATTCCACAAGGGTCGTTCACCAGGCATGGATTCACACAGTTTCCATTGATGCATGCCTTTCCGGAGTCGCATTCACCATTGACACGGCAGCCGATGCTGCGACAAATCGAGTATGGGTTTCCGTCGAAACCATCCTGGCATGAGCACGTGGCTCGGTGATTCTGGACATTACAGATGGCATTGGTTCCACAGTTGCATGGGTTTCGGCATTGGCGATTAACGCAGGCCTCCGTGTCGGGACACTCATTGTCCGTGGTGCATCCTGGTGGAGTTTGGAGCACAATTGGCTTACATTCTCCTCTAGCGTCGGGCACATGCGATTCTGGACACTCGCAGACCATCGTACGAACTGGTACACTGTCAAGGACGCTGCACCTAGCAGACTTGGCACAAGGTGAAAGTTCCACACATGGATTTTGGCATTTGTTGTCGATACATGCCAGGCGCGAAGGACAATCAGGATCATTGATGCATTGTGGCTCAACTGGTCTGCGTTCACAGTACGACAGTGGGTTTCCTAGCGGCGCTGTCTCGGGACATCTACAGACGGCAGCGTGGTTGATTGAGCTGCATATGGCATTCTGGGCGCATGGGTTGTCCAAGCACGGGTTGACACAGTGGTTTCTGACACAGGCAAGATTCGTAGCACAATCGTAGTCGGAGCGACACTCAACGCGAAGGCATCGTGTGAACGGATCACCTTCGAGTCCTTGCTGGCATCGGCATGTCGCCCGATGATTCCTGCCGAAGCATTCGGCATTCAGAGCGCAAGGGTCGGACACAAGGCAAGGGTTGACGCATTCCCGGTTGACACACTGTTTATCCAGCGAGCATTCGTCATCGGATGAGCATCCAATTTGGACGCAGCCATACTGGGCGTTTCCTGAGAAGCCTGCCTTACAGTAGCAAATCGGATGATGGTTCTTAACGATGCACTCGGCGTTATTGCCGCAGTTACATGGATTCACACATTGCTCGTTGACGCAGGACTCAGTCTGGCCACAGTCGGAGTTGGACTTGCATCCAATTCGGACCACATCGGTAGCTGCAATAAGAAGAAAATGTAAAATACTGCAATGTGACAGAGAAATGTGTAAAATTACGTGGAATACAGCCAGTCCTGGCGTCTCCAGTGTATCCTGGTGGGCATCGGCAGACTGGTTCGCGGTTCTCCACGTGGCAGTATGCTCCACGACCACACGGATCTTCAGCGCAGGGGTTGATGCAACGTTCGTTGCGGCACGTCTGGTCATTGGGACAGTCGTCGTTCTTGTAGCACTCTGCGGTTGGTACACCTGTTGGAGTCTTGCCAGCTAAAATACAAAGAGGTTGTAAAATTGGGCCCTATTAAGGCTAATGCGGTAAGCTTACTTATTTGGTTACATTCGACCCTCGGATTGCCTTCGTATCCCACTGGACACGTGCACTGTGCATAGTGATCTCGTGACCTACACTGGGCATTCAGACCACATCGGTCCAGGCGACAAGCTTCGATACACTGACCCCTCTGGCACACCTCAGGATTGGCACACTCTTCGTTTGTTTGACATCCGGATATGACATCGTGCTTAATCGGTACGCAGTTTCTGGAGTTATCCGTTACCATATCGCTGGGACATTTGCAGATCATCGTTCTCAAAGGCAGGGTATCGAGTACCGTACAAGTCTGCTGTGGTGTACACACATTCGTCACGGCACATGGGTTGGCACACCGATTGTTCATGCAAGCCAATTGGGTCGCACAGTCGGAATCAACCTCGCACTCTGGCTTAGGTGTCAGCGGCTCCTTGAAACCGACACATTCCACGAACGGGTTGCCAGTGGTTCCATGACGGCACTCACATTGTGGTTGATGACGCCGTCCAGTACAGACGGCAGTAGGCGCACACGTATCTTCATCGCACACAGGTCGGCAGACGCGGTTCAAACGATCACAGGCTTCATGGTCGGCACAGTCTTCGTTGTATTGACAGTGGCCTGCAATACACGACACGAAGGGGTTGCCCTGAGTGCCTGGCGGGCACACGCATACCGCTTGATGATTTTGCGGTTCGCACTGAGCTGCTGTACCACATCGCACTGAACCGAAGGTACAGGGATTGACACAGTTCTCGTTGATACACGCCTTATCGTAGGGACAGTCTGAGTTGATCTTACATTCGGCTGTGGGAAGATACAAGGCTAAAGTCAAATCTACCTGAAGAACGTTGGGTACTTACGTTTGTAGCACTGTATTTGTGGATCGCCACCCCATCCTGGAGGACAGTAGCACAGCGGTCTGTAGTTTGATACCCGGCATTCGGCGTTTCCAGCGCAAGGGTTGCCCTCGGCGCAGGGATCTTGGCAGCGTCGATTGATACAGGCCATCGATGGGGCACAGTCTGAGTCGTGTGCGCATCCAGCAATGATGGTCTTTTGCTCCTCGTAGCAGTTAACGAAAGGATCACCCAGTAAACCACTTGGGCAGGAGCAAATCGCTCGGTGTTTCTGAGCTAAACATTCGGCTGTTCGGGCGCATGGCGAACCTTCAACGCATGGATTCATACAGACCCCATTGCGACAAGCTTCGGTGTCTGGGCAGTCATCGTGAGACCGACAGCCATGATCCTTTTGCGGCTCTGTGGGGAAAACACAAAAGCAGGTTAGCAAGGTCAATTACATAAGGGGCTCTGAGGAAAAACTATTTCGTGAATAATAGGGTAAAGTTAGGAAATATGGTGCGCTTTGCATTTTTGAATTTATACATATACAGACTTTTATGTACATTGCACCGCTGAAACAAAAATCTTGGACGCTCATTAGATAATTTGAAAAGTTTCGCTTGGCTGGATCTGTGCTTACCTTTGCGACATCCAACGTCAGCGTCACCAATATAGCCCGGTTCACATTGACATATCATAGTGCGCAGCGGCAGAGTGTCAACCACCGAGCAGATGGCGTTCTGTCCGCACGGCTTCGTGACGAAGCATGGGTTCTTACACTCTCCACTGAAGCAAGCGAGCTTACTAGGACAGTCAGCATCGACGGTGCACTGTGGTTGCTCCTTCTGGGGTATGATTTCACATCGTTGTTGTGGGTTGCCACTGTATCCAGCTGGACATCTACACTGAGCGCGATGGTTGTCCACTCGGCACTGGGCTCCAATTCCGCAGTTGCATGGGTCTTCGCAGCGTTCGTTGAGACATGCCAGGTGGAAAGCGCACTCGGTGTCCCGTGTGCACTCTGGTCGCGTGCATTGGATCTGAGGGTTACCTCGGTATCCTTCAGGGCAGTGACAACGGGCCTTGTGGTTATAATCAGCTCGGCATATGGCCAAGGTGCCACATTGTGTGTACAAGCATGGATCGACGCATTGTTTATTGACACAGGCTTCAGAAGCTGGACATTCGTCGTCAGATCGACAACCGATAAGATGGCAGAAGGTTTGCGCGTTTCCTGTGAATCCTTCGTTACACACGCAGAGTGGCCGATGGAGTTGGACATGACATTTGGCGTTCTGTCCGCAGATGTTCGACTGCTCGCAGGGGTTCTTACATTCCTGGTTGATGCAGGCCTTGTCGTTAGAGCACTCGTTGTCTGATACACATTCGGGTTGGGGCACTACGACTACATCCATTTGGCGAGTACACTCATTGTATGGCGATCCGTAGTATCCCGTGGGACAGGTGCAAATCGCCTTGTGATTTATAGCATTGCAGATGGCGTTCACACCGCAAGCGTTAATGCAAGGATCTCGGCATTTTTGGTTGACGCAGGCACGGTTCCGCGGACACTCCTCGTTGGTGACGCACTCGGGATATGTGCAGGTAGCGGCGCCGTTTATAACTCGACAAATGCCATTGCTTCGGCATGGTGATGGGTTGCAGAGATCTGTTGGTTCCTTAGCGATCGGTGTGTGGCATTCGACAAACGGATTGCCAACCATTGGACTTGAGCAGGAGCAGATTGGATTGTGATTGACGACTTGGCACTGAGCTCCGAATCCGCAGACTCCTGGACATGGATCAACGCACTTGGAGTTGACACACGCGCGGTTTTTGGGACAATCAGAGCTTAGCGTACACTCCGGTTGACATCCTTGACCAATTGGGTTGCCGAAGTAACCCGGCAGGCACTCGCAGACCGCGTTTCCTCGAACATTCTTGCAGATGGAGTTCAATCCACATGGCGACGGGTAGCATGGGTCTTCTGATTTTGGCTTTTCTTCGACTCTCCTGATTGGGGAACACTGTCTAAAGGCATCGCCTGTCAGTCCTGGTGGACATGAGCAAATCGGAATGTGATTGTGGATGCTGCAGATAGCTTCAACGCCGCACGTTCCCGGGCAAGGATCGACGCACTTGTATCGGATACAAGCTCTGTTGGCAGAACACTCAGAGTTGCCAACACATTCTGGTCGACATCCTTCGTAGGGATTGCCAATGTAATCGTTGACACATTCGCAGGTGTAGCTATCGCCTTGGACTTGACATTCGGCGTTGATTCCACATGGTGACGGGTAGCAGGGATTCGTGGGTTCCTTCTGCACTGGTGGTGGTTCTGAAATTAGAGTAACAAATACATTTTAGGCTACAATCCACAGAGAATTATGTAAGTCGCGGCTTACTTGGTATATCTGTGCAGCGGAAGAACGGATCGCCCGTAAGTCCCGCTGGACAAACACAGTTCGGTATGTGCAGAGTAACTACACACTGGGCGTTCTGTCCGCATGAGCCTGGACAAGGATCGCGGCACTTTTGATTGATACATGCTAAGTTATTGGAACAATCGTCATTGCTGGTACATTCGGGGTGGCAATTGGGCGCCTGGCCAATATATTCAGGGAGACAGGTACACTTGGCCTTGCCATTGTCATTGCGACACTCTGAATAGAGTCCACATGGCGAGGGAAGGCATGGGTTTTCATCGCGGACTGGTGGCCGGCGAATTTCTATAAACAAAATTTTTGTGAGCAGGGTGTAGGGGACCTATTGAAAACAATCCTACCTATCCTATTGCAGAGACTGTAAGGATTTCCAGTGTACCCAGGGGTGCACTCACAATGAGCTCTATGCTGTACGGCTTGGCAGATAGCATTTAGACCACACTGACCAGGGCAGGGATCGACGCATTTGTTGTTAATACAAGCTTGGCTCTGACTGCAATCTGAGCTGGTGTAGCACTCAAGGCGGCAGTTGGGCGGAGCGCCCAAGTAGCCGGTGACACAAGAGCATACAGCATTGCCATTACGATCAATGCATTGGCTGTTAGGACCACATGGCGACGGCTGGCATGGATTGCGTGGGATTTCAACTGAAAAGGGATGCACTTATATATACACTGTTTCGGAAAACGCGACTCATGATTTACCTTTAACCGGTTCACATAGCACAAACGCGTTACCCGTCATTTTCTCCGGGCATCGACACATCGGGATATGGTTGTTGACCTCGCATAGAGCGTTCTGTCCGCAGGTTCCTGGGCACGGATCTACGCACTTATTTCGCAGACAAGCTCGGTCCCTTGGGCAATCCGAGTTCAGGACACACTCAGGGCGACATCCGATTGTCGGATCTCCGTGATACTCGGGGATGCATGAGCACTGACCGTTATTGCAGACTGTATTCGATCCGCATGGCGACGGATTACATGGATCTTTGGGCACTGTCACATCGAATTCTTGGGAATAGGAAAAGTTATAAGAAAATTCGTGCAGGACTATTTGTCTTATCATACTAGGTGGTGGTGGTAATAGACGACAGCTTGTGAATGGATCTCCAGTATAACCGACTGGGCACGAGCAGCTTGGTGTATGATTGATGACATTACAGATGGCATCGAACCCACACGACCCAGGACATGGATCGCGGCATTTTTCATTCAGACAAGCCTGGTTGCTGGGGCACTCCGGATTAATGGAACACTCGGGCCGGCAATTTGGTGGCGATCCAATGTAGGTGGACAGACAGGTACATGATGGCGACTTGTTGATCTCCCGACACTGCGCATATGGTCCGCATGGCGATGGAATACATGGGTTTTCGTCTCTCTTTGGTGTCGATGGTGGGGGAGGAGGTGCTGAAATAGACGTTGTACCTTGTAAGCGCACTTCAAAGGGTGGGTCTTAATAAATATTTACGTATCGGATAGCAGCGTGTGAACGCTTCCCCAGTGAAGCCAGTCTTACACGAACATAGAGGACTGTGCTGTCGGACGTGGCACTCGGTATTTATGCCGCAAGACCCGGGACATGGGTCGGCACATTTTTGATTGATGCAAGCCTTGTCCGATGGACATTCTGAGCTGACTACGCATTCGGGTCGGCAAGCGGGTGGGCTGCCCACATATTCTGCCAGGCAGGAGCACACGGCTTGTTGGTTGACCTCGCGACACTGGCTGTTCGGACCACACGGCGACGGTTGGCAGGGATTTACGTAATGCGTGACAATTGCTGTGGATTTTCGGTTTAAAATAAGTTAAAAGATTCTTTTTGGCTAGAAAAGCGGGTAAGCAAAATATGCGATAAGTAAGCAAAGCTTTATAAGGCTATTATGGTACTTTAAAGCGGAAAATGTTTTGGTTTGCAGGGTTTCATTAAAACTTAGACTTAGGAGGCTTAACGACGAAGCTGTACTTAAAAACTAGGGTTAAAAAGAGGCTGACAGTTTACAAGGAAAATAGGTTTTATCTTCTCTTTTGAAAGCTTAGAATACATAAGAGTGAGGCAGGCCTAAGGTTCAAGCGAATGTCTAACATGTTTGACTGTTTCAGAGGTTTTCTTTTAGGACGAGCAAAGCTTAAGGTCCTGATGCCTGCAAAAGGCACCACTTCTATCAGTTAAGGTTTTTTTTTAGGAAAGTTAGAAAAGAGAGTTTGAACTGTAGAACACAAGTTTGAGATTCAAAGTTAGAAAAACGGAGTTTACTCATTACAAGGGCGTTGCCGAAGAACGACCTGCCTTAGATGATGTTCAGTGTTTGGAAAAGTGTAAAAAAAATTAGCGTACTCAGTTTGTATGCACAAAGGTGTGTTCAGGTTCAGGTTTGAAAGGTAAATTTTGATGGACCGGAGGGTCTAAGCTTTGAGTGATTAATTAGAATCAGGCTATGTAAATGGCGTTAGTTCTTACTTTAGGCTAAATAAAACTTAAATCAAGGCTTAGAAAAGGTTGAGGCTATCGAAGGAGTTAAGTCTAAGTTCTGCGTTAAAGGGACTTAAATATATTTAAATAAGGGTTACGCTTATTTAAGTTTCTTAATTATACGGGCGGTTCGAGTCTAAGTTCTGCGTTAAATGGGCATGTATATAGCATATCAGTTTCACAGTTTAACAGTTTAGTAGTTTAACAGTTAAATAGCATCAAAGCAGAAGGCAAATTGGTTAGGAACCCCTGAATCAGACTTGAGTAACAGGTTAGGTCAACAACTTCTCTTACGTTGCGCTGGAGGACTGCACGCGGTGTAGGGATCTCCAATATATCCCGAATAACATTCACAATTGGGTACATGGCTTATGACGCGGCACAGAGCATTTTGGCCACAGGTGCCGGGACATGGGTTTTTGCACTTGTTATTCTCGCACATTCTATCGGCCGGACAGTCGGAATTTCTCGTGCACTCTGGTCGGCAGACTTCGTAGGGATTGCCAAAGTAATCTGGCAGACATTGACAGTGACTGAAACTATTTCGCGGGCGACATATTGCGTTGGGTCCACACGGACTTGGGCTGCATGGCAAAGCGACTTCTGTTGGTGGGTCCTGTTGACGAACACATGCCGTGAATGGATTACCCGTCATTCCTTGCGGGCAGTGACACATTGCGCTGTGGCTTATTACGGTGCACTCGGCTTGCGATCCGCACGATCCAGGACATGGATCCGCACACTTTTGTCGAATGCAGGCTTTGTTCGATGGACACTCGGCATTTGTGACACATTCTGGTCGACAGTTTGGTGGGGCTGAAATAAATTCTGGCAGGCATGTGCATGTGTAGTCTTGGCCGGTGCGTTCGCACTTAGAGTTGAAACCGCACGGTGAGGGTTGACATGGGTCCTGGTCAGGTATAGGATCGCGCGGTGGCTGTTCAACTAGAAGAGGTTGGGGGCGTTAGAGTTTGAGACTATGATTAAATTTATTCAGCCATACTTATTGGTTGACAGGCTATGAACGGATTGCCGGTATGTCGTGGTGGACAAGTACACAGAGGACTGTGATTGCGGACTATACATTCCGCGCGCATGCCACAGGTGCCGGGACACGGGTCTTTACATTTCTGATTAAGACAGAATCGGTCCAGTGGGCAGTCAGAGTTGGTGGTACATTCAGGGCGGCAGGATGGTGGAGCGCCAAAATAGCCAGGTACGCAAGAACAGATCGCCTGTTGGTTGAACTCTCGACATTGGCTGTTGGGGCCGCATGGAGATGGCGTGCATGGGGTGGCCGCGATTATGGCCGGTAGTGGATCGCATTGGAAGAATGCACTTCCAGTCATCGTGTCGGGGCAGGAGCATATTGGTATGTGGTTGGAAACGGTGCAGATGGCATTGCGACCGCAAGTTCCAGGACATGGATCGGCACACTTGCTTCGGATGCAGGCTCTATCACGTGGGCAATCCGAGTTGAGGACGCATTCAGGTCGACAACCGGAGTACGGGTCACCGCGGTATTCAGGTATGCAGGTGCAGATTCCGTTATTACAGTTGGCATTGGCACCGCAAGGCGATGGAATGCAGGGATCTGCTGGCGTTGATGGTTCACCTAAGTTGATAGAGGGCTTATTTGAGAGACCATAAAAAACTAAAAAGGGTGTGTTGGCCTTACGGAGAATAGGAGGCTGAGGTCTGCACGATGTAAATGGATCTCCGGTGTATCCAGATGGACACACACAATTTGGTACGTGATTGAGTACGGTACAGATGGCTGAGAGGCCACATGAGCCAGGACATGGATCACGACACTTCTCATTAATGCAGGCAAGGCTGGTCGGACAATCAGAATGCACACTGCACTCGGGACGGCAATTGGGTGGTGGTCCTTGATAGCTTGGCAGACAAGAGCATGTCGGCGCACCGTTGATGTTGCGACACTGAGAGAACTGCCCACATGGCGATGGCACGCAAGGGTCACGAATGGGTTCGTTTACAGGTTCCACTGGAGCTATAAGGAAGGTATACATATTGTGAGGGGATACGGATTCGCTGATGGGGGGTCTTACTTGGAATTGGATAACACCGCGTGAAGGCGTCTCCGGTATAGTCAGAGCGACAAGCGCAGATTGGATTGTGGTTGTGGACATGACACTCTGCGTTCTGTCCACAAACTCCTGGGCACGGATCGGAGCATTTTCGGTTGATACAGGCTTTAGTTAAAGGACATTCAGTATTTATCACGCATTCGGGTCTACATCCAGGTGGACTTCCAGTGAATTCAGGCAGACAAGAACAGACAGCCTGTTGGTTAACTTCGCGGCACTGGCTGTTCGGTCCACAGGGCGAAGGTACACACGGATTCACATACTCTTGGACAGCTACGGAATAAGAGAAGTTTGTCAGCGGGGTCTTAAATGTGACAAATGTTTCATTCTCACGTTTAGGAATCGGAGAGCAGTATCGATAAGGATCACCAGTGTAATCCTGGTAACAGTTGCACGATGGCAAATGGTTGATCACATAACACTCAGCATTTTGTCCACAAGTTCCGGGACATGGATCAACACACTTGTTCTGTACACATGCCTTGCTTGACGGACAATCCGAGTTCAAGACACATTCTGGGCGACATCCGTCATAAGGATTGCCATAGTACTCCGGCAGGCAAACACAAGACCCAACGGTTCCGTGTTGTCGGCACTCAGCATTGCTACCGCATGGATTCGGGTGGCAGGGATTAACTTGATCCCTCACCGGTTCTACGACTTCTTCACATCGATTAAACGGATCTCCAAAGAAGCCAGCCTGGCAGACGCAATTGGGTATGTGATTGACGGTTCTGCACTCGGCGTTGAGGCCGCATAAACCAGGGCACGGATCTGCGCACTTCTGGTTGATGCAAGCTTTATCGCTGGGACACTCGGAATTGGATATGCATTCTGGACGGCATCGGGGTGGGGCGCCAATAAACTGCGGTAGACATGAGCACGACGGATTGCCGTTTGTGTTAACGCACTGCGAATTCGGTCCGCATGGTGACGGGTAGCATGGATCGGAATCGTTTTCTATTATCGGGTCAACTAAAAAAGGAGAAGGGTTGAGGTTGATACTAAGAACTACAATGGGGGGGGGTTTACCTTTGACTTCACAAGCGATAAAGGGACTGCCTGTGTAACCGGTAGGGCACACGCAGAATGGATTGTGGTTGACCACGTTACAGAGCGCGTTACGTCCACAAGTTCCTGGACATGGGTCCTGGCACTTTTGGTTAATACAAGCCCTGTTGGCGGGACACTCGGAGTTGGTTATACACTCGGGTCGGCAGGTAGGTGGTGACCCGATGAATTCAGGTAGGCAGGAGCAGATGCCGAGGCCATTGACATTGCGGCATTGACTGTTCGGGCCGCAGGGCGAGGGATTGCAGGGGTTCTCTATGGCGGGCTCTAGAATTTGGGAGGATATTATTAGTGACTGGGATACCTTGGTTTGAGTCTGAGTCGGAATTACTTGGAACTGGCGAACACTGAACAAAAGCATTGCCAGACATATCCGCTGGGCAATGACACATCGGTATGTGATTATTGACCTCACATATTGCGTTTAGACCGCACGTCCCTGGACATGGATCAATGCACTTATTGCGGATGCATGCTTTGTCCCGAGGACATTCTGTATTGAGAACGCACTCTGGGCGGCATTCGAAGTTAGGATCACCGCGATATTCTGGAATGCAGGAACAGAGTCCATCGCGACAGATGGCGTTCAGACCGCATGGTGATGGGTTGCATGGATCGTCAGCTACAGGTGGTTCTAAATTCAAAAAAAGATAAAAGCTTGATCTTCGGTTTGGGTGATTTTCTTTCTATATTACTTGGAGGTGGAGCTGGTGAACAAAGTGTAAAGGGGTCACCTTCATAGCCGGAAGGGCATGTGCACATCGGGATATGGTTTTGGACGTTACAAATCGCGTAAAGCCCACACGAGCCTGGGCATGGATCCTTGCACTTTTCTTGCAGGCAAGCTTGGTTGCTCGGACAGTCTGAATTCAAGGTGCATTCCGGTCGACAATTTGGTGGTTGCCCGATGTAGGTGGGCAGACATGAGCACGACGGAAGATTGTTCACATTTCGGCACGTGGCGAATTGTCCACACGGTGATGGGACACATGGATCGCGATAAGGTTCTATGTCTCTAAGCGGTGGCGGTGGTGGGATGGCATAGCACCTCGTAAAAGCATCCCCGGTATAACCAGACAGACACGAACACAAGGGGCTATGGTTCCATACTCGACACTCAGCGTTCGTACCACAGGTGCCTGGACAGGGATCTATGCATTTCTGATTAACACACGACCGGTCGTGGGGACATTCGTTGTTTGCAGTACATTCAGGTCGACAGGCAGGCGGACTACCAATGAAGGTCGGCAGGCATGAGCAAATGGCCTGCTCGTCGACAGTCTTGCACTGGCTGTTCGGGCCACAGGGTGACGGGATACAAGGGTTTACATATTCTTTGACGGCTATAAGATAAGGTGAAAGTGGTTTGTGAGCAAATTTGTGCGTTTGTGAAGGACTACAAAAAATCTTACGCTCTGCTGGAATGGCACAATAGCGGTATGGATCTCCAGAGTACCCATCGAAGCAGCTACACGTCGGCAAATGATTGATGACGTTACATCTGGCGTTTTGGCCACAGGTACCAGGACATGGATCGCGACACTTTTGATTCACACACGCGCGGTTTGATGGGCAGTCAGAATTGAGGACGCATTCAGGGCGACAGCCTTCGTAGGGGTTGCCAAAGTACTCCTGGAGACACTGGCATGATCCAGCTCCCCCACGCTCTTCACATTTTGCATTTATTCCACATGGACTTGGATTGCATGGATTGATTTCGTCGAGTTGCGGTGGTTTCCTAGGGCTACATTGGGTAAACGGATCGCCCTCAAAGCCCTCAAGGCACAGACATGATGGAGTGTGACTGATAACTTGACAGAGAGCATTTTGTCCGCAAAGATTCGGACATGGATCCTTGCACTTCTGGTTGATGCAGGCCAAGTTACTTGAGCACTCCGAAGAGGTTATACACTCTGGGCGACAACTTGGTGGACTGCCAATAAAGTTTGGAAGGCACGAGCATGATGGTGAACCTCGAACTGGTTCGCACTGCGAGTTGGGACCGCAAGGGCTTGGAACACAAGGATTCGTTGGCTCTTGTTGAACAAGTGGTGGAGGCGGTAGGCGTTGACATGATGTAAATGGACTGCCAGAGTAACCTTCTAGGCAGGAACAGAATGGGTTGTGATTCACTACGTTACACAAAGCGTTGAGGCCGCATGTGCCGGGGCAGGGATCACGGCATTTCTGGTTTTGACAAGCCTGGGTTAGGGGGCAGTCAGAGTTGATGGTGCACTCGGGGCGACAAGCTGGTGGACTGCCAATGAATCCTGGAATACATGAGCAGACTGCCTGTTGGTTGATAGCACGGCACTGGCTATTTGGACCGCAGGGTGTTGGCTGACATGGATTGCCAACTGGTGGCGCTAAATAGGGATCAGAAAAGTAGTTAAACTTGTCGGTTAGATTGCAAAGGAGCTTAGCAGTACTTTGAATGGGATTGCACTGGACGAACGCATTGCCGGACATTCCGTCCGGGCAGCGACACATCGGGACGTGGTTGTTCACCTCGCATATGGCGCTAAGACCACAGGTTCCTGGGCAAGGATCGGTGCACTTGCTTCGAATGCAAGCTTTGTCGCGAGAACAGTCTGAGTTCAGGACGCATTCTGGACGACAGCCTGAGTATGGATCGCCATGGTACTCGGGCAAGCAAGTGCACTGGCCATTGGAGCACTGAGAGTTTGAACCACATGGCGATGGATTGCAAGGATCGTCAAGAACGGGGGGACCTAAAAGCAAAAAAATCATGTGGTGGAACGTTAAAATGACAGACTTGTTTGTCGATTTACTTGGAGCGGGCGGTTCCAGAACGCAATTGGTAAATGGATCGCCGGAATATCCTGTGGGACATTTGCAAGTTGGCGTATGATTGATAACACTGCAGAGGGCCTGGTTTCCACACGATCCAGGACAGGGATCGATGCATTTTTCTCGAATGCATGCCTTATTAGCTTGACAGTCAGCGTTTATTACACATTCAGGGCGGCAATTTGGCGGGGCACCGAAATACGACGGCAAGCATGAGCACGAGGCTTGATCGTTGATAGGTTGGCACTGAGCATTAGCGCCGCATGGTGACGGGATACATGGATCACGATAAGGTTGCACATCTCTAACAGGTGGAGGTGGTGGAGGATTTGGGTAACACCTAGTAAAGGGGTCTCCTCTGAAGCCACTCCTACATGAACACAGAGGGCTATGATTCCGAACGCGACATTCGGCGTTTTCTCCGCAAGTTCCTGGACACGGATCGATGCATTTGCGGTTGACACAGGCCTTGTCGAGGGGGCACTCGGAGCTGGTAGTACACTCGGGTCTACAGGCTGGTGGACTGCCAACATAGGTTGGAAGGCAAGAGCAAACCGCTTGGTTCTTGACCTCGCGGCATTGACTATTCGGCCCACATGGAGTCGGTTGGCAGGGATTCACATACTCTCGGACGGCTAAAATGGGAATTCTGGCATAAGAAGTAAAAGGGTTTAGAAGCGAGCTGGTCTTACGTTGTTTGACAGGGCTGCAGAATCGGTACGGGTCACCGCTAAAGTTCGGTATACAGGTACACGATGGCAGATGATTTACAACATTGCAGTCGGCGTTTTGGCCACACGTGCCAGGGCAGGGATCTTTACACATATTCTGGATGCATGCTTTGTTCGAAGGGCAATCGGAGTTCAGGACACACTCAGGGCGACAGCCCTCGTAGGGGTTACCAAAGTACTCGGGCAGACACTGACAAGCACCTGCGCCATTTCTTTCAGTACACTTGGCGTTAGCGCCACAGGGGCTGGGTTCGCAGGGGCTTGTTACGTCCCGTTGGGGTTCTCTGATAACTTCGCAGAAGGTGAATGGATCACCAGTGAAGCCCGCGGTGCAAACACACATCGGCGTGTGAT
The DNA here is from genome assembly GCA_916610125.1 of Cheilosia vulpina. NCBI lineage: Eukaryota > Metazoa > Arthropoda > Insecta > Diptera > Syrphidae > Cheilosia > Cheilosia vulpina. Next base: position 7,553,338 of record OU744280.1, on the reverse strand, counting down.
TTATAACATGACATTCGGCGTTGTTTCCGCATACTCCTGGGCAGGGATCTTTGCATTTCTGATTAATGCACGCCTGGGAGCTTAAGCACTCGGAGTTAGTTACACATTCAGGTCTGCAATTAGGTGGGGACCCTATAAAGTTCACCAAACATGAGCAGGAAGGTGACTGTCCGTTGACACGGCATTCGGAATTGGGTCCACAGGGACTCGGGCGACATGGGTCTACCTCATCTCGTGGCGGTTCAACTGAAATATAAACGGGTTCTGTATGGTATCGGAAGGATGACGAACTGGGTTTCGTAGACTCACTTGGTATGCGGTGGCAAGCAACAAAGGGATTTCCAGAGAATCTATCCCTACAGCGACAAATCGGGCTGTGGTTGACTACGGAACATTCGGCGTTCACTCCGCAAGTACCGGGGCATGGGTCGAGACATTTATTTTGCAAACAGGCCTTATTCAGTGGACACTCCGGGTTGGAGGCGCATTCTGGGCGGCACTGTGGCGGGCTACCTATATAGTCTGGCAGGCAGGAGCAGACCGCTTGTTGATTGATTTCCCGGCATTGACTGTTGGGACCGCAGGGCGATGGCTGGCAGGGATTTTGACGCACTTGTGCTGAAAGAGGAGTGACCTCGTTTAGCTGAGGAAATTCAAATAGTATATTGGGCAAATTACGTGGAGCTGCGAAGCACTGCGCAAAAGCGTTTCCTGTCATTCCGTCGGGACAGTGGCACATAGGAATGTGGTTGAAGACCTCACAGATAGCATTCGATCCGCAAGTGCCCGGACAGGGATCCGTGCATTTGCTTCGGATACAAGCTTTGTCGGTGGGACAATCGGAGTTCAGAACACACTCTGGGCGGCATCCCACATGGGGATCACCGTGGTATTCAGGAATACATGAACACTGTCCGTTCTGACATATGGCGTTAGCTCCACATGGTGAGGGGTTGCACGGGTCCGATGGTTCCGCTTGAATCTGCTTCACGGGGATTGGTTGACAAGATGTGAAGGGGTCACCAGTATATCCGCGAGTGCATTGACAAATTGGTGTGTGATTGATGACATCACATTCGGCATTGAAGCCGCATGACCCAGGACAGGGGTCTATGCACTTCTGGGAAACGCACGCCTTATTGCTGGGGCACTCGGAGTTGACAACACATTCAGGGCGGCAATTCGGTGGAGAGCCTAGATAAGTGGGTAAACATGAACACGATGGACTACCGTTGATGTCGCGGCACTCGGCGAACTGTCCACAAGGCGATGGCACGCATGGGTTTTGGTATACATCGCGGATTGGGGGTGGAGGAGCTATTGTAAAGAAGAATTTTTTACAGATAATATGAATGGAGCTGTTTGTGGGGTATCTTACGAGGAATTTTGTAACACCTAGTGAAGGCGTCACCAGTGAATCCGCTCTTGCAGCTGCACAGAGGCGAATGGTTGTGCACTCTACACTCAGTATTTGTGCCACACACTCCAGGGCATGGATCGGCACATTTCTGGTTGTTGCAGGCCTTATCCAAGGGACACTCACTGTTAGTGGTACATTCCGGCCGACAGGCTGGTGGACTACCAATAAAGTTTGGAAGACACGAACACACTGCTTGTTCATTTACCTCGCGACACTGTGAGTTGGGACCACATGGGGACGGTTGGCAGGGGTTTACGTACTCTTTGATGATGGCTGAGGGTAGTTGAAGGGCGTTAGAGCTACTCATTCGGCAGTTATAGGGACACTTACGTTTCTCGGGGATAGAGCAGTACCGGTACGGGTTACCAGTGTACCCTGACAGGCAGTCACAAGTGGGAAGATGATTGATGACGTTGCATAGGGCGTTCTGTCCACAAACACCGGGACACGGGTCTTTGCATTTCTGGTTCACACAAGCGCGGTTCGACGGGCAATCAGAGTTTTGCACACATTCTGGTCGACATCCCTCGTAAGGGTTGCCAAAGTATTCGGGCAGGCATTGGCAGGAACCGGCGTTATTGACCTCTCTGCATTCGGCGTTGACTCCACAAGGGTTTGGATCACAGGGTCTGGTATCGTCCACAGCTGGAGGTATTGGCGAGCAACCAGAGAAAGGGTCACCGGTGAATCCTTGGGTACAAATGCACATGGCTGTGTGGCTGACCACGCGGCACTCGGCATTGCTACCGCAGAGTCCGGGGCAGGGATCTTTGCATTTCTGGTTAAGACAAGCCTTGTTGCTGGGACATTCGGAGTTGGTTACACATTCGGGTCGGCAATTCGGTGGAGCTCCAATGAATTCAGGTAAGCACGAGCACGATGGGGAATCGCCAACAGCACGGCATTGAGAGTTCGGTCCGCAGGGCGATGGTTGGCAGGGATTCTTGGGTTCATCCTTGATCGGAGCGATTATTTGTTGGCAACGCACGAAGGGAGATCCAGTGAATCCTTGTGGGCAGGTACAGAATGGATTGTGGTTCACCACGGTGCATCTAGCGCCAAGGCCACAGGTTCCTGGACATGGGTCTATGCATTTCTGGTTTTGACAGGCTAACGAAGGGGCACATTCTGTGTTGCTGGTACATTCAGGACGACAGGTCGGTGGATTTCCCATGAACCCTTCGATACATGAGCAGACAGCGGTACCTTGGAACTCCCGACATCGCGAGTTTGGACCGCATGGCGAAGGACTGCAAGGATTAATGTTTTCTGGGTCGCGTCGGATGGGGTTGCATTGGACGAACGCATTTCCAGCCATATTTTCAGGGCAGCGACACATCGGGATGTGATTGAGCACCTCGCAGATAGCACTAAAACCGCAGGTTCCTGGACAAGGATCCGCACATTTGCTACGGATGCACGCCTTATTGGACGGACATTCAGTGCTCAGAACACATTCAGGGCGACAGCCAATATAGGGGTCGCCTTGGTATTCAGAAATGCATGCGCATTGGCCGTTGTTACAGATAGCGTTGGCCCCGCAAGGGGAAGGATTGCATGGATCGTCCTTTTCGACTGGTTTTGCTTTAAGAAAAAGAGCGAGATTAGGTTTGCACAAGATTGCTTCAGAAAATCCTTACGTTCCGGTGCAACTTGACAGCTGGTAAATGGATCACCCACGAATCCCTGAATGCATGAGCAGATCGGGGTGTGGTTGATTACATTACACAAAGCATTCAAACCGCACGATCCCGGGCAGGGATCAATGCAACGATTGTTGATGCAGGCCATGTTGCTGGAACATTCTGAATTAGTTACACATTCTGGACGACAGTTGGGCGGAGCTCCGAAGAAGTTCGGAAGGCAGCTGCATGATGCTTGACCGTTCGAGTTGCGACATTGAGAGTTGGGGCCACAGGGCGACGGCAGGCAAGGGTCACGAATTTTTTCAGGAACGACAATTGTTGGAGGAGCTACAGATTCAAAGTTAGTCGCCTGAAGAATTGGGATTGGAATAAAAGTCTTACGTGGAATTGGGCTGCACCGAGTGAATGGATCACCAGTAAAGCCATTTCTGCATGAACATAGAGGGCTGTGGTTGTGAACACGGCATTCAGCATTCGTGCCGCAGGTTCCAGGACAAGGGTCGATGCATTTCTGGTTAACACAACTCTTGTCGAGGTTACATTCTGAACTGATGGTACACTCTGGACGGCAACCTGGCGGAGTGCCAATGTAATTTGGAAGACACGAGCAGACAGATTGACCGTTGACTTCTTTGCATTGACTATTTGGACCACAGGGTGATGGTTGGCATGGATTTACGTACTCCTGTAGGACGGCTGTGAAAGAGTAGTTACATAAATAGTGGGGGACTTTGCGCACTCAAGGTGTCTCTTACGTTTAGTCTCTGGAGCACAGTATCGGTATGGATCTCCTGTGTGTCCAAACCGACAAACACACGATGGAAGGTGATTCAGTACATGGCATTCGGCGTTTTGTCCACAAATTCCTGGACACGGATCTTTGCACTTGTTCTGAACACAAGCCTTGTTCGATGGGCAATCGGAATTCAAGACACACTCAGGGCGGCAGCCCTCGTAGGGGTTGCCAAAGTACTGAGGCTGACATTGACAGGAGCCAACGCCATTTTGTTGACGGCACTCGGCGAATGCTCCGCAGGGACTTGGGTTACAGGGATCTGTTACTTCCGGAGGAAGAACACGAATTGCGTTACATTGGACGTAGGGATCTCCGGTGAAGCCAATTTCGCAGGTACACATCGGGGTGTGACTAATCACTCGGCAAATGGCACTGAGGCCGCATAATCCCGGACAGGGGTCCTTGCAGCGCTGATTGACACAGACCTGAGTTGTGGGACATTCGGTATTGGTAACGCATTCTGGTCGACAATTCGGTGGGCTACCGGTGAATAGCTCAAGGCATGAGCATGACGGAGAGCCGTTGATGTTGCGGCACTCCGAGTTCGGTCCACAAGGCGATGGCTGACAGGGGTTCGAGGGTTCTGGGTCACGTACAACTGGAGAGAAGTGTAAAGTTACATCCTGTTTAAGATGAAACAAATTAATCTTACTAATTCTCTCGCAGAGTACGAATGGATTTCCCGTATAACTCTCAGGACAGGAACAGAACGGATTGTGGTTGACAACGGAACACTTCGCGTATTGACCGCAGGTGCCGGGGCAGGGGTCTTGGCATTTCTGATTTTGGCAGGCTTGGTTCGGGGCGCACTCTGAGTTTGTGGTACATTCTGGGCGGCAGGTGGGTGGGCTTCCAATGAAGCTCGGGAGACATGAGCAGACAGCTTGGATATTTATCTCTCGGCATTGGCTGTTCGGTCCGCAGGGTGATGGTTGGCAGGGGTTCACAAACAACTCAACTGAGGATATGCAAAATTATAGGGCGTTCTGAGTTAGTAACTTATGTTAAAATTTACCCTGAGATGGAATGCACTGACTAAAGGCGTTTCCTGTCATTCCCTCAGGACAGTGACACATTGGCACGTGGTTGTGCACCTCACAAATGGCGCTGGGGGCACAAGTTCCTGGACAGGGATCTACACATTTACTGCGAATACAAGCACGATCGCGAGAACAGTCGGAATTGAGGACACATTCAGGTCTGCATCCCACTAGAGGGTTGCCTTGGTATTCCGGAATGCAGGAACACTGGCCGTTCTGACAGATGGCGTTAAAACCACAGGGGCTTGGGTTGCATGGATCACGTTCTTCCTCGCGCAACGGTGCTAAAAGGGGATTATAAATCTCTAAGGACATTGAGTGTCGCAATGAAGGCTTACGGGGTGAAGGAGCTGGATGACAACTAACAAACGGATCACCAGTATACCCAACTGGACATTGGCAGCTTGGTGTGTGATTGATGACGTTACAGGTAGCCGCAAATCCACAAGATCCCGGACATGGGTCAACACAGTGCTGTCGAATACAAGCCTTGTTGCTGACACATTCCGAGTTCAAAGTGCATTCAGGGCGACAATTCGGTGGGGCTCCAATGTACTCAGGAAGGCAGGAGCATGATGGAGAGTTGTTTTGATTGCGGCAGTGAGAGTTGGGACCACAAGGTGTGGGCACGCATGGATCGCGGTATACTTCGACTTCCTGAGGGGGTGGTGGGGCTGCGGATAAATAAGTTAAGGTTGGGAGTCCTTGGATGCGTTGTTAAAAAATGTCTCACGTGGTACTGGGAAGCATCGGACAAAGGCATCTCCGGTAAAGCCATTTATACACGAACAGATGGGGCTATGATTACGGACTCTGCACTCGGCATTTTGCCCACAGGTTCCAGGACATGGGTCTACACATTTGCGGTTTATGCAAGCCTTATCAGCCGAGCATTCTGAGCTCGATGTACACTCGGGCCTACATGATGGTGGGACTCCTATAAACTCGGGCAGGCAAGAGCAGACACCCTGACTATTGACTTCCCGACATTGGCTGTTGGGGCCGCAGGGAGATGGCAGGCAGGGATTTACGTACTCGTGGATTATTGCTAATTGGGTTAGACGAACGGTTAGACAAAGTTTGTACGAAAACATATATTCATTGGGTTAGGGGGGATGGCTTACGTTCTTGAGGTATATTGCAGAAACGATATGGATCTCCAGTGTATCCCACGAAGCAGTTGCAAGTGGGCACGTGGTTCATGACGTTGCACTCAGCGTTCTGTCCACAAGTTCCCGGGCAGGGGTCTCTGCATTTTTGCTGGACACAAGCTCGATTCGATGGGCAATCAGAGTTGAGCACACATTCTGGTCGACAGCCCTGGTAGGGGTTGCCAAAGTACTCTGGCAAACACTGACAAGCTCCAGCGCCATTTCGTTCAATGCAGTTGGCATTCGATCCACACGGGCTGGGGTTACAAGGGTTTATGACTTCAGGAGGAAGTTGCCTAACAACAGCGCACTGACTGAACGGATCTCCTGTAAAGCCGGCTGTGCAAATGCACATGGGTGTGTGGCTGACCACGCGGCACTCTGCATTCAGGCCACATAGGCCAATGCATGGATCTTTGCAGCGCTGATTGATACATGCCAGGTTACTGGCACACTCAGAGTTGGATACGCATTCCGGTTTGCAGTAGGGCGCACTTCCGAAAAAGCCTTCCAAACAGGAGCATGATGGAGCTTCTCCTATGCTGCGGCATTCAGAGTTCGGTCCACAGGGCGATGGTTGACAGGGATCTTGCACAATGGGCTCTTGAGGGCGTTCAATGATCTCTTGACATGCGACGAAGGGGCTTCCAGTGTAATGCGGAAGGCATGTGCAGTATGGGTTGTGGTTAACTACAGTACACTTAGCGTTGCGGCCACAGGATCCTGGACATGGATCGCGGCATTTCTGGTTAACACACGCCAGAATAGAGGCGCACTCCTGATTGGCTGTGCACTCTGGACGGCAGGTTGGTGGACTTCCTATAAACCCGGGTACACATGAGCATACGGCTTGGTTGTTAACCTCACGGCATTGGCTGTTCGGACCACATGGTGATGGTCGGCATGGGTTTTGGACGGTTGGGGCTGAAAAGGGAAGTGCATGACTGGACGAATAAGACAGGGGTTTCTCAAATATTTACGTGGCACTGGCGAGCATTGTACGAACGCGTTGCCAGACATTCCATCGGGACATCGACACATCGGTATATGGTTTATGACATCACAGACAGCATTTGTACCACATGTGCCCGGACAAGGATCAACGCATTTACTGCGAATGCAAGCCTTATCCCTGGCACAGTCCGTATTCAGAACGCATTCTGGACGGCATCCGGAGTATGGGTCACCCTGATACTCGGGAATGCAGGTGCACTGGCCGTTAGAGCAAATGGCATTGGCGCCGCATGGTGATGGATTGCAGGGGTCTTCAGCAAGAATAGCTAATAGCAGGACAGTTAAAAGTGAGATAAATTATAAGGGGGGATCAGTCCTTACGTCGTTGTGGTGGTTCAGGTTGGCAGTACGTAAACGGATCACCAGTGTATCCCACGGGGCACACACAAGTCGGTGTGTGATTGATAACGTTGCACACGGCAGCGAGTCCACATGATCCTGGGCAAGGGTCGCGGCATTTTCCATTGATACACGCCTGGTTGCTAGGACATTCCGAGTTGATTGTACACTCAGGGCGGCAGTTTGGTGGCGCCCCAATATTGTTGGGAAGGCACGAACATGATGGCAACTGGTTGATGGCGCGACATACAGCATTCGGTCCGCAGGGAGATGGAACACAAGGGTCCTGTGGCTCGCGTTGAATGACAGTGGGTGCAGCTGCTTGAGTTACGGGACCAATTAGAAATACATTTTGCTAAATGTTTCGGAAACTTACGAGGAATCGGATAGCACCTAGAGAAGGGATCGCCAGTATATCCTGATTTACAGCTACACAGTGGGCTGTGATTGTTCACCCGGCAGGTGGCGCTCGTTCCGCAAGTTCCTGGACATGGATCTTGGCACTTTTGGTTGATACAGGCTCGGTCTGATGGGCACTCTGTGTTGATGGTGCACTCGGGTCTACAAACCGGTGGGCTACCCACAAAGGTTGGCAGACAAGAGCAAACTGCCTGAGAATTTATCTCACGACATTGACTGTTCGGTCCACATGGAGTTGGCTGGCAAGGGTTTACATATTCCTTAATGGCTAAAGGGGTTTCAAACACGGTAAGTGGGCCTTGGAGTTGGCAATATTTATACAAACTCACGTTCGCGTTCTATTTGGCAGAATTTGTACGGATCTCCGGAGTAGCCCGTGATACAGCTACAAGTTGGCAGATGATTGACAACATTACAGAGCGCGTTTTGTCCACAAGTTCCTGGACATGGATCCCTACATTTGTTATGAAGACAAGCCTTGTTCGATGGACAGTCGGAGTTAAGGACACACTCAGGACGACATCCCTCGTAGGGGTTTCCAAAGTACTCAGGTAGGCATTGACAAGCTCCCGCCTCGTTCTTTCGAATACACTGCGCATTCGATCCGCATGGACTTGGTTGACATGGATCAATCTGATCCAGTTGCAGAATCTTCACAACTGTACACTGAACAAATGGATCGCCTTGGTAGCCCACTGGGCATAGGCAGCTCGGAGTGTGACTAAGCACCCGACATTCAGCGCCACTACCGCATAAGCCAGGACAAGGGTCCTTGCAACGTTGGTTGAGGCAAGCTTGGTTACTGGGACACTCGGAGCTGGTCAAACACTCCGGTCTACAGTTCGGTGGGCTACCAATATACGATGCGAGACAAGTGCACGATGGGCTTTCACCGACAACTCGGCATTCTGAATATGGCCCGCATGGCGACGGTGTACATGGGGCCACCTTAACTACATCGCGGATTGGTTCAACTGGGAGAGAATAAATTTTGAGAAGGGGTTTTAAGGGTGTTCCTAATAGGTGCATACTTATACGTTGACAGCTGATGAACGGGTTGCCAGAGAATCGATCAGGGCAACGACAGAACGGGCTATGGTTGACCACTTGACACTTGGCATTAGCACCACAAGTGCCCGGACATGGATCAGTACATTTTTGATTCAAGCAAGCTTGATTTAGTGGACATTCGGAGTTTGTTGTGCACTCTGGTCGGCAGAATGGTGGGCTTCCAACGAACCGTTCTACGCAAGAGCAGACGGCTTGCTGGTTGATCTCTTGGCATCTGCTGTTCGGACCGCAGGGTGTTGGTTGGCACGGGTTCGATGGCGTTAACAGCTCTGTGGATGGAAAGCTGTTACAACAAGCGGGGAGAATTATAATTCATTTAGCTATACTTGGACTAGGAACACATTGAATGAATGCATTGCCTTGCATTCCCTCAGGACATTTGCAGATCGGGATGTGATTCAAGACTTCACAGATGGCACTAGCAGCACAGGTGCCTGGGCAGGGGTCAACGCAGGCGTTTCGAATACAGGCTCGGTCTCTGGAACAGTCAGAGTGAAGAACACACTCCGGACGACAGCCGGAGTAGGGATCACCATGATACTGCGGAATACAAGTGCACTGGCCGTTGTTACAGTTTGCATTTGCACCGCAAGGAGTGGGATTGCACGGGTCGTCCTTAAGAACTTCGGCTAGGGGGTGGTTTTAGTTAGAAATTTCAATGATTTGGAACTTCGCGTAATCTTACGTTCCACTGGAGGGGGCTCTAGGTTGCACACGGTAAACGGATCTCCCGTATATCCAACGGAGCAGGTGCAAATTGGCGTGTGGTTGATGACATTGCAGATGGCGCTGATTCCACACGACCCGGGACATGGGTCGCGGCATTTCTCATTGATGCAGGCCTGGTTGCTGGGACACTCTGAGTTAATGGAGCATTCTGGGCGACAGTTGGGTGGGGCGCCGATATAACTAGGCAGACAAGAGCATGACGGTGAACCACGGATTTCGCGGCATTGTGAGTTCGGCCCACAGGGGGACGGTACACATGGATCGCGGTAGACGTCTTTGGTTGGAGGTGGTGGTAATACAGGTATACTGATGCATCGAGTAAAAGGATCACCAGTGAAACCTGTTCGACACGAACAGATAGGGCTGTGATTTCGCACCCTACACTCGGCATTTTGTCCACAAGTTCCAGGGCATGGATTCACGCATTTTCGATTCACGCAGGCCTTATCGGCGGCACATTCTGAGCTCGCTGTACACTCGGGTCTACAAGCTGGTGGGCTACCTATGTACTCCGGTAAGCAAGAACAAACTGGCTGACTGTTAATCTCGCGACATTGACTATTTGGACCACACGGGGACGGTTGGCAGGGGTTAACGTACTCGCGGATGGCTACAAAGGGAAAGGTGCATGAAAATCGCAGTTCTCGTGTCAAGCTATGGGACATTCTTACGTTCTTTCTCGATACTACACAAGCGGTACGGGTCTCCGGTATATCCAGAGAAGCAGCTGCATGATGGCACGTGGTTTATGACTTGACACTCGGCATTCTGTCCGCAGGTGCCGGGACATGGATCTCTGCATTTGTTCTGCAGGCAGGCACGATTCGAAGGGCAATCAGAGTTGAGCACGCATTCGGGGCGACATCCTTCATAGGGGTTGCCAAAGTACTCGGGCAAGCATTGACAGGATCCGGCTTCGCCGCGTTCCTCGCACTTGGCATTTGTTCCACAGGGACTGGGGTTACAAGGGTTCAATGGCTCTATATTGGGAGGAATCTCAACGCACTGGGTGAATGGATCACCAGTAAAGCCGACTCCACAAAGGCACGTTGGAGTGTGCGAAATAACCCGACATTGGGCGTTGTTGCCACAGAGTCCGGGACAGGGATCAACACATTTCTGGTTGATGCACGCTAATGTGTTTGAACACTCCGAGTTGGAGACACATTCTGGGCGGCAATTCGGTGGGGAACCAAGGAACGATGGCAGGCAAGAGCATGAGGGACTGTCACCAGAAACACGACATTCAGAATTCGGTCCACATGGTGATGGAGTGCATGGATTCACTGGCACAATATCCCTGACGGGTTCAACTAGGAAAAATATTGAAAGGTTAAAGTCTTCCAATGGTGAGTTTGGCAAGTTCTTACTTATTCGTTCGCAACGGACGAATGGATTGCCAGAGAACCTCTCTGGACAGCTACAGAATGGATTGTGATTGACAACATTGCACTTGGCATTGAATCCACAAGTACCTGGGCAGGGATCTTTACATTTCATATTCTGGCAAGCTTGGCTGGGGGGGCATTCAGAATTGGTGGTACACTCTGGTCGGCACTGTGGCGGGCTACCGATATATTCCGGGATGCAAGAGCAGACTGCCGTTTCTTGAACGATCCGGCACTGGCTGTTTGGTCCGCAAGGCGAAGGTTGACAGGGGTTAGTCGCTATTGGTTCTGAGAAACATTGACAAGTCAACAAAGTATTCAAAACGAAGGGGGTGATTATATGATATTTACTTGGAACAGGTCTGCATTCGAAGAAGGCATTTCCTGACATTCCATCTGGGCATCTGCACATTGGAATATGGTTGTTTACGTCGCAGATGGCATTGATTCCGCAGGTTCCTGGGCACGGGTCTTTGCATTTGTTTTGGAGGCACGCGCGATTTGATTGACAGTCGGAGTTGAGAACACATTCGGGCCGGCATCCAATGTAGGGATCCCCTTGGTACTCAGCTATACAAGTACACTGTCCGTCATTGCAGTTTGCATTCGGACCACACGGCGACGGGTTGCATGGATCATCGAGAACTGGAGGTGATGTTGCTATTGGGAAAGGCGATGAGTTTTGTAAACCAAAGGAATAGAGACTCTTACGTTCTGGAGGCTTTGGATGGCAGTTTGTGAAAGGATTGCCAATGTATCCATCGATACAGGCGCATGATGGAGTGTGGTTGATAACACGACAGAACGTATTCAAGCCACAAGCTCCAGGACAAGGATCTACACATTTCTCTCGAATACATGCGCGGTCACTGGAACACTCAGCGTTGATTGTACACTCAGGTCTACAGTTCGGTGGGACACCAATGTACGTTGCCAAGCAGGAGCATGACGGTACCCCATTGATATTGCGGCACTCTGAGTACGGGCCACATGGGGACGGTTGGCAAGGATCACGAATATCCTCCTTCAGGATCGCTGGTGGGGCTAATAAGAGACAACACATTAAGGAGACTGACGGAGTAAGTAACTTGGCGAATTCCTTACGTGGTGGAATAGGGAAGCAGCGTATAAAAGCATCCCCAGTAAAGCCTGACCTGCATGTGCAGATAGGGCTGTGGTTCCGCACCCTACACTCGGCGTTATTGCCACAAGGCTTGGCTTCACATGGGTTGACACACTTCTGATTGATGCAGGCCTTTTCCGCAGAACATTCCGAGCTAATAGTACACTCGGGACGACAAGATGGTGGGCTGCCAACGTAGGCAGGCAGACACGAGCAGACAGCTTGATTATTCACCTCCCGACACTGGCTGTTTGGACCGCAGGGTGACGGTTGGCATGGATTTACATACTCCTTGACAATAGCTAAAGAAACAAATTCTCATAAAATGAGCTATAAGTCGGTGCAACTATCTTACGTTGGGATGGTTGATTGCAGTATCTGTAAGGATCGCCGGTATATCCAGCAAAGCAGTTACAAGACGGGACATGGTTGACAACTTGACATTCCGCATTTTGTCCACAAGTTCCTGGGCAAGGGTCGAAGCATTTATTTTGCATGCAAGCTTTGTTCGATGGGCAGTCGGAGTTTTGGACACATTCCGGACGACATCCTTCATAGGGATTGCCAAAGTAATCCTTAAAACATTGACAAGAAGCAGCTTCATTTCTTTTCCTGCATTCGGCGTTCGATCCGCATGGACTTGGATGGCAGGGATCTAGAGATTCGACTGCTGTTGGCTGTGGAACGTCGCACTGAATGAATGGATCACCCGTATAGCCAGCAGCGCATATGCACATAATCGCGTGGCTAACAACTCGGCACTCGGCGTTAAGTCCACAACGTCCAGGACATGGGTCTTTGCACTTTTGATTGATGCAGGCTAAGGTACTTGGGCATTCCGAGCTCGTGACACATTCTGGCCTGCAATTCGGCGGGCGCCCTGTGTAGTTCTCCAAACACGAGCATGATGGCGCTTCTCCAATCGGCTTGCATTGCGAAAACGGTCCGCAGGGAGATGGGCGGCATGGGTCAACAATATCACGTACTGGTTCAACAACTGGAGGGATATTTTCAAGGTTAACAAAGGCTAAGCTTCGAGATTGACAATGGCATACTTATAGGCTGACAGCGAACGAACGGATTTCCACTGAAGCGTTCGGGGCAGGTGCAGAATGGACTGTGGTTAACCACAGTACATCTTGCACCGACTCCGCAAGTTCCCGGACAAGGATCTCTACATCTTTGGTTTAGACACGCTTGAGTTGGAGGACATTCCGAGTTCGATGTGCATTCAGGACGGCAGGTCGGTGGGCTACCTATGTAGTTCTGAAGGCACGAGCAGACAGCCTGTTGGTTCACCTCCCGGCATTGACTGTTTGGTCCGCAGGGGCTTGGTTGACAGGGGTTTGTGATCAAAGGTTCTACAAATGAAGAGCATGTTATAGGGCACCTAAGAATGTTTTCAGATTCCATACTTCGAACAGGGCTACATCTGATGAAGGCACTTCCAGCAGTACCATCGGGACATCTGCACATCGGAATGTGATTGATTACGTCACAGATCGCATTGTCACCACATGTTCCCGGGCACGGATTTACGCACTTGTTCCGTATACAAGCCTTGTCTTTCGAACAATCCGAGTTGAGAACACATTCTGGTCGACATCCGGCGTAGGGATCTCCATGGTACTCGGGAAGGCAGCGACAGGTTCCGGCGCTACACTCGGCATTAGCTCCGCATGGCGATGGGTTGCAGGGATCAATAGGCTCACCTAACCAAGACTGTTTAAGAAACCGAAAAAAAACAAAAGACATGAAGAATGACTTACTTAAGATAGGAGGCGTTGGGGCCGGGCTACAGCTTGTGAACGGATCGCCAGTAAACCCAACGGCACACACACAAATCGGCGTGTGGTTAACTACACTGCACTCTGCGCCAAATCCGCACGACCCTGGACACGGATCAATGCACTTTTCGCGAATGCAAGCCTTGTCGCTTGCACATTCAGCACTGATCGTGCACTCAGGGCGGCAATTTGGTGGGGCGCCAATATAAGTGGCCAGACAAGTGCAAGACGGAAGGCCGTTGAGATTGCGACACTGAGAGTTTGGCCCGCATGGCGACGGAACACAAGGGTCCTGTTCGATTTTGGCCACAGGTATCGATGGTGGAAGAGGCGGAATTGGGAAACATCTTGTAAAGGCATCCCCAGTAAATCCACGGCGACAAGAGCAGAGCGGACTATGATTTCGGACTCGGCATTCTGAATTCAGGCCACAAGTACCTTCGCACGGGTCCTTGCAGCGTTGCTGAATACACGCTTTATCCGATGGGCACTCAGTACTTAGCACACACTCTGGGCGACAAGATGGTGGGAGTCCGATGTAATTTTCAAGACATGAACACACCGCTTGGCCGTTAAGCTCACGGCACTGACTATTCGGTCCACAAGGTGATGGCAGACAGGGGTTCGTGACTTCCGAGAGGCGAATTGCTACAATAAAAAAATTTCAGAAATGGTCATGCGCTGAGTTCCGTTAGGGAGACTTCAACCCTTCTTACGTTTCTCAGGTATAAGGTTACAATATCGGTACGGATCACCAGAATATCCCAATCGGCAACTACAAGACGGTATGTGATTCACAACCCTACATTCAGCGTTCGAACCACATGTACCGGGACACGGGTCGCGGCACTTATTTTGAGTACAAGCTCGATTCGTAGGACAATCGGAGTTGAGAATACACTCGGGACGGCAGCTTTGATACGGGTCCCCGAAATGTTCGGCCAGACATTGACATGATCCAATTCCGTTTTGTTCGCGACAAATGGCATTGGAACCACATGGATTCGGCTCACATGGGGTCACACTTTCATAGCTGATTTCTAAAAGGCAGAAAGGGAGAGAGAGAGAGAGAAACACAGACAAGACCATTAGATATCGATTTCAATGGTTTTCAAGGGATTAGTTCGGCACACACCTGGTTACAAAAATAAGCGGGCTACTCTACGTAAGACGCCTGTTGATTAGGTGTCTGTTGTTGTTGTTTGTTGCTGTTTGTTGGTTAATGCAAAATGTGCGTTGCATATAGCGCTGACAGTGTTCATTAATTTTGCTGTTGATTAATATTATAATTACGTTTTTAGGTGCATTTTTGTTAAGGCAGTGTTTGTTTTGTTGATTGCGGTGTATCTTACTTTCTAAGGCAGACTCAGACTCTAAAGTTAGGTTTTTGGGGGGCGGGAAAAGGCATTTTTTAGGTTATAACATCGCCTGATGTCAAGCGTGTACTCTTTAATTCAGACAGTATGTTAGGGTTAAGGCGGGTTCAGTGTAAGACTTTTCAGTTTTGTTAAAGGCGGTGTTTTCTTTTTGTGCGAAGCCCTCAAAGTACGTTGTTGGGGGGCTTCGATAACCAATTTTATTTGTTTTTGCGTGTGTATTTTGTGTGTGTGGTGTAAAATGATTACATGATTACTACTACACACCACTAGGAGTCAAACCTATGGTTTTGTGAAAAGCGGTTTTGTTCAATTTAACGCAGAACTTAGACTACCAGGGTTACGATTAGGACCTTAAATAACTAAAGGCTGATTTGGGTTTTTCAATGGCAGACTACGGTTTTAGAGGCAGGTTCAGACAATAAAGGCATACAGAGTTAAGGGTGAATATAAAGGCAGTTACGTTTAGCGTTATAATATTGTTGGCGTAAAAAGGCTTGACGATTGTTCCAAATAACTTTAGCATTAGCGCGTTAGGCATTGCATTATGTAGTAAAATATATGTAAAACAACAGTAAACGTCAACTTTCGGAACAGTTCAACACTTCCAGTTGACGACAAATTCAGACAGTTCGTACAGAATTGCGTCAGCGTGGAATCAGCATTTCGTTTTGTGGTCTCTGGAATTTAGCCAAGTGGTATGTTAGAGTGGACCGTTTAACAATGCTTTGTGCGGAACCGTCTGAAAATTGATTTTTACTGGACAAACAAATTTTAAAAAGAATATCTAACAAACTAGAACAAGCTTGAAAAATGGTATCTTGGTTGCGATCAGAGTTTCGACGTTTCACACTTTTCAACTAAGTTTTGGTGGTATTTTGTTTGATTGTACGCGACTTTATGGAGTTAAGGAGCTGAGTTAATATTGGTATCACTTAGTGTTGGTCCTTGGTGGGTGGCTTTCTTTGTCTACTTCCTTCTCATGGTCTTCTCCAACAGGTATTAACTCATGATGAGAGAAGAGCTGATCGGATCGGAGCTGAACAGTTAAAATTGAGTCCCGATAAATGAAGAAGCCTTGGAGGGAACTGAGATTTTGGCCAAGAACGGTACAAAATGGCAAGTAGGCCCAGCAGAATCCAGGGACTCACAAAGAAAGATAAGAGGATCCCAGAGAGGTTGACAGCGATTTTAAATAGGTTGTATAGACGATGTGCACCGAGGTACTGATATTTCAATTGGATAAATAATTGATGTATCACTGACGACATATATTTTTTGGAGCTAACTATGTTCAATTAAACAGTCTGTGCCGGGTTACGAATAGGGGACACGACAGGTTGCCTGATGCGCCATGGTCAGAGGGGCGGCCGAACCGTTGAAGTAGCAACCACTGAAAAATATGCCTCACTCATAAATGATGCTTTTGACTGAGACTTATATAGACTACATATTATGGCGATCAAAAGGCCGCTGAAGAAATTCTTACATGGGGCGCCTGAAGGGCCAAGGCCGGCACTGGTAGCAGTGTTAAAACTAAGTCTTTTAAAGCAATAGTTTAAATTTGAATATTTAAGAGATAGTAGGGACCCCAGGTCTAGCATCTCACAACCATTCGTTTTGTGTGAGATTTTAATTTTTGGGGAATTTAAAGGATCTACAATTTTATGCCGAATCCAAACGGCTGATTGAGAAGCTCTTTTGTGACAGTTGTACCTTCGGATGTTTGTCAGACCTTCGCGAGGTGGCGCAGTGGAAAAAACCTTAAGATGTAATTTGTATGTTTTCCGGGAATCGAACCTGGGACCCCTCGCTTAGTAGTCAGACCATTAAGCCACTGCGCTCTGATTTTAGTACTTGAAAAAAAAAGCTTCGCAAAGGGCGGACATAACAGTCGATTAAATGCGCGCCGTTGGAAATATATTTAAAAAAAAAAACAAAGTTCGAGAAGATTCCGATTCAGTTAAGAAAGGGTTGTGGCATTTGCGTGGTAAGTTTAATCACAAGTATGGTTCCTTACTATTGAATTCTGCTACTAAGGACTTCATCAGGGAGGTCAAACATCTCCTAGATTAACCTTTCCCCGTTCATACGATAGATCTTTCTGGTTGCAGTGTCAGACAACTGGACATGGGCTATTTAAAAAAAAATTCCGAAAAACCTTTGAATAGGTTGAAGTGATAGAAGTGACGTGTGCTGGTGTTTAGGTACTTCTCTACTAATTCGAGTGACTTTGTCCTCGTGACGGCATTTTTTAAAACTTGCCGAATTAAACAATAAGTGAAACATAAAGTGACATAATTTGACGTTGCAGGTGTCGTGTCAAAGTTGACAAATTTGCATAAAATCGGTAGGTGAAAAAAAGTGATTGATCCCCCCGCTTGGGTATACGTATAATTCTCTTTTAAAGTGCGATTTATTTTGCACTCAGTTGATAGTGTGAAATGTGATGTCGAAAAGTTCAAAGAAACCGTTCAGCAAAAATGCAAAGTGCAGTCTTGCGTGGCACAAAAATGTTGCTATGTTCTAACTTGTGTACGTGTTCATACCTTAGCCAAGTAGATAGATTTCGTCACATTTCAAAATAAAAGTTTTTTTTTGACGAAATTCTGTCTTTAAACCTGGCGCCAGTATCAAGGCGAAAAGCTCTGTTTAACATATAATGCATCAAATATATTATGAAGCCCTCTAATCCATAAAAAAGTTTACTTCCAAGCTTTTGCCTTGCCTAACTAGAAAAACCATGTGCAATCCTACCTTGTATGGCTTGACATCCAGTGAATGGATCTCCGGTGAAACCGCTCTCACAGGAACAAATCGGCATATGGTTGGCCACTGAACAGCGGGCATTGAATCCACACGATCCAAGGCATGGATCGCCGCATTTTTGTCGAATGCAGGCTTTGGTGGATGGACACTCTGGATTGATGGTGCATTCAGGACGGCAGTTAGGTGGTGTGCCAATGAATGTTTCAAGGCATGAACAAGCCGGGCTGTCATTGATGACCTTGCAGTCTGAGTTCGGGCCGCATGGGGTTGGCAGGCATGGATTTGAGGGCGTGATCGGTTCAACAACCCTTGGCTCTTCGTAGCAACGGGTGAATGGATCACCGGTGAAACCAGCGTTGCAACTGCACACGGGATTGTGGTTAATAACTTGACATTTGGCATATTGACCACAGGCTCCTGGGCATGGATCGACGCATTTTTTGTTGAGACATGCTGTTTGTAGAGAACACTCTGAACTGGTTAGGCACTCCGGTTTGCATGCTGGTGGAGATCCAAGCATTCCTGTCTGGCAAGCGCAAACAGCTCCAGATGCTGAGACATGACAGACGCTATTGGGTCCGCATGGTGAGGGATTGCATGGTTCGTTGGGTCGTTCGATTTTGACTTCTGGACGACAGCGAATGAATGGATCACCACTGTAGCCCTTCGGGCAGCTGCAGATCGGGATGTGGTTGGAGACGTCACATTGTGCCTGTTCGCCACAGGTTCCTGGGCATGGATCGACGCAGTGTTTGTTGAGACACGCTTTGTTTGGCGAGCAGTCTGTGCTGAGCGTGCACTCTGGTCGGCATCCAACATAGGGATCTCCGAGATAATCTTGGATACAAGTGCAGACGCCAGCATCGCAGTCGGTATTAGCCCCACAGGGTTGCAGGTCGCACGGATCAGTGGGTGTGGTTGGTTGCACCACCTCGATAATCTCTACGCACTGGGTGAATGGATCTCCGGTGAAGCCTCGTCGGCAGGTACATATCGGGATGTGGTTTTGGATTCGACACTCTGAATTGATTCCACATGATCCTTCGCATGGATTTCGGCACTTCTCTGCAATGCAGGACATGTCTGGAGCACAGTCAGTGTTGACGATGCATTCTGGTCGGCAGTTCGGAGGTGAGCCGATGTACGATGGAAGACATGAACACGACGGTGTTTCACCGTTGGCACGGCACTCGGCATACAACCCGCATGGGTTGGGTACACATGGATTGAGAGGTCTTTGTGGTTTCTTAGGTTCATCCTTGACAATCGGAGTTTGGTAGCATCTTGTGAATGGATCACCAGTCATGTCGAGGGGGCAACTACAGATTGGATTGTGGTTGATAACCTCACATTTGGCGTCGATGCCGCAGGTTCCCGCACATGGGTTGGTGCACTTGAATTTGTAGCAGGCTTTGTTTTGTGAGCATTCGGCGTTCACGGTACACTCTGGCTTGCAGTTTGGTGGTGCACCAACGTAGTTTTCAGCACACGAGCATACGGCTCCTCCGTTGGCTTCGCGGCACCTGCTGTTCGGACCGCATGGTGATGGACTGCATGGGTTGGAGATGGTTGTAACAGTCGGAACTACTTCCTTTTGGCATGCGGTGAATGGATCACCCGAGTAGCCGGTGACGCACACACAGTTTGGCACGTGATTCACTGCATAGCACTGCGCATTCTGTCCACAAATTCCAGGACATGGATCCTGACATTTGTTGCGAATGCAAGCCTTGTCAGTTTGACAATCTGAGCTGAGAACACATTCTGGGCGACAGCCTTCGTAGGGATTTCCTTGGTATTCATCGATGCACTTGCAGGAGGCAGCACCATTGCGTTCAATACACTCGGCATTGGCTCCACATGGCGATGGATCGCAGGGTTTGAGTGGTTCAACTTCTTGCTGGATGCATTGGACAAATGCATTTCCTCCGAATCCGATTGGGCATGAGCAAGAGACGGTGTGACTTATGACCCGACACTCAGCGTTGGTTCCACAAGATCCTGGGCACGGATCGCGGCATTTGTTGTTGATACAGGCCTGTGTTGATGGACAGTCCGGGTTTATGATACATTCTGGGCGACAGTTTGGAGGGGATCCGAAGAATTCTGGCAGACATTGACACGACGGTCCACTGCTGCCGGCTCTGCAAACCGAATTTGGCCCACAGGGTGACGGCACGCAGGGATCACGAGGTCCCTCGACGTCGGTTCTTTCAACTGGCACCACTGGGATATCTAAGCATCGTTTAAATGGATCACCGGTCTTTCCAGGGGGACATCCACAGATCGGGCTATGATTAATGACCTCGCAACGGGCGTCGATTCCACAAGATCCACGACATGGATCCACACATTTTTTGTTTACACAGGCTTGTGTCGCGGAGCATTCGCTGCTGACAACACATTCTGGTCTGCACTGTGGTGGTGCTCCAATGAATCCATCCAAGCAAGAACACACAGCGTGTTCGTTGATGTTTCGACACTGGCTGTTCGATCCACATGGTGATGGCGAGCAAGGCTCTGGTGGCTTAGTTGGTTCTGGTAGTTTTTGGCGGCAGTTGGTGAATGGATCGCCTTCGAATCCTTGCAGGCATGAGCACACTGGAATATGAGCGACAACCTCACAACGGGCATTGATTCCGCAAGTTCCCGGGCATGGATCAACACATTTGTTGCGCAGACAGGCTTTGTCACGAGGACAGTCTGAGCTGAGGGTACATTCAGGTCGACATCCGTCGTAGGGATTTCCCTGGTAGTTGTCCTGGCAGCGACACTCTCCATTGAAGCAGTCGGCGTTTGGTCCGCATGGTGACGGATTGCATGGATCTGCTAAGAGAGGTTTCTGCGTTGTTGGCGGCAGGATGCTGCAGCGGACGAATGGATCTCCTGTGTAGCCATCGATACAATTGCAAATCGGCACATGGTTAAGTACGTGACACCGTGCTTCGAAGCCACATGATCCAGGACATGGATCGCGGCATTTCTGATTGATACAGGCTTCGGTGGGACCGCACTCAGAGTTAAGGACGCATTCAGGTCGGCAGCTTGGTGGGCTTCCAATAAAGTCCGGCAGGCAAGAGCAAGCTGGATTTCCTCCGACAACCTGGCATTTGGAGTTTGGCCCACATGGGGATGGCACGCAAGATGGAGGTCGTTCTGTTGGCTCGGGATCGTGGATGATTGCTGAAAAGAAATATAAATATTGTGAGAAGGAAAGAAGGGAGACTAATTTACGGATGCTTACGAATCTTACTGCAATGGACGAATGGATCTCCGGTTTGTCCGCGTGGGCATGTACAAATAGGGCTGTGGTTCTTGGTGGTGCACAAGGCGCCAATACCACATGTGTGTGGGCATGGATCAACGCATTTGTTGTTAACACATGCTCGCTCTGGAGCGCACTCTGAACTAACCACACACTCGGGTTTACAATTTGGTGGTTGATCAATAAATCCACTCTGGCAGGAACACACTGCTTGACTGTTGATGTTTCGACAGATGCTGTTTGGACCGCAAGGTGATGGCACACATGGGTTTTCAACGGTCACGACTACCCGCACCTCTTTGCACTGGAAGAATGGATCTCCTGTCAGTCCTGGTGGACAGGTACAGGTAGGCACGTGGTTCTCAACTCCGCAGATAGCGTATTCACCACAGATGTTCTCGCACGGGTCGACACACTTAAAGCGGACGCAAGCTTGCATAAGTTGGCAGTCATCGTTGGACTCACACTCTCTCCTACAACCACGGTCGGTATCGTAGGCATTGCCTTCGTAGCCTTCATGGCAGTAGCAAGCTCCCGCACCATTTCTTTCGCGGCATTCAGCGTTGGGTCCACATGGTGACGGTTCACAAGGTGTAGTTGGTGGTATCTTCGGAATGACGGGAGGAATGAGAGAACATCCTATCAGCGCATCTCCTTCATAGCCATCCGCGCAAGAGCATACTGGATTATGTTGGACGACCTTACAAAAGGCGTTATTTCCGCAAGATCCAGGGCATGGATCCACGCAACGTTCATTATGGCATGCGAAGTTGCTCTGGCACTCATCATTGTTGGTGCATTCTGGGCGACAATTTGGTGGTCGGCCAATGTAGTTCGACTGACATGAGCACGCCGCCTGATCGCCGATCTCGCGGCACAGTGAATTTGGGCCACATGGCGATGGGACGCATGGGTTTTGTGGATCACGTGTTTGTTCGACCTGCTCAATGCATGACACAAACGGATCTCCTGTCATTCCTGGAGGACATGTACAAATTGGATTGTGGTTGACTACCTGGCACCTGGCACTAGATCCGCAGGTTCCTGGGCATGGATCATTACACTTGGTATTGATGCAAGCACGGTTTTGCGCACACTCTGAGCTTACAACACATTCGGGTTTACATGTTGGAGGAGCTCCGATATATCCGTCGTTACATGAACACACAGCATGTCCGTTGATCTCGCGACACTGACTATATGGTCCACAGGGTGAGGGTTGGCATGGGTTTGTCGGAGCCTCTGTGACAGTCTCAATCACACTGCAAGCTCTATGCGCATCTCCAGTGAAACCTTCGACACACAGGCAGCTAGGCGCATGATTCAAGACCCTACACTCGGCGTTCAAGCCACACACTCCCGGGCATGGATCCTGGCACTTGTTGTTGATGCAAGCCTTCGATCGGTCACAGTCAGAATTTTGAACACATTCCGGCCGGCATCCGCTGTACGGATCACCAAAGTACTCTGGCAAGCAGGAACAAGATCCAACTCCGTTTCTTTCCCGACAAACGGAGTTAGCTCCGCATGGCGATGGATTGCATGGATTCCTGGGTTCTTCCGTGGGTTGAACTAAATTCATGGGAAGAGTGTAAAAGGAAGAATAGTTTAGTACGGCAAAATTACTCAAATAGGTGTCATTACTTTTTTGTACAATCGAACATCCAGAGAACGGATCTCCGGTATACCCGCTGTCGCATTGACACTGTGCATTGTGCTTGGTGACGGTACACAAACTGTGTATGCCACAAGCACCCGCACATGGATCACTACATTTTTGATTGATGCACGCCAAATTGGCCGGACATTCCGAGCTGCTAATGCATTCGGGTCGGCAATTTGGCGGACGTCCAATATAATTGGGTTGACAGGAACATGCAGGCGAACCACCAACTTCGAGACACTTCGAGTTGGGGCCACATGGAGATGGCACACAAGGATTACCAGTCGGGACTACGGGTTTATCTACTGTATATGTGGTATAGGTTGATAGTATTGGTTGCAGGCAGGATAATAGTGGTAGTAGATATAGATGGATAGATAACACATTCATAAAATAAAAATAAATAAAAACACAAAAAAATATATAAGTACATGCAAGTAGTGCAAAAAATACCATAGGTGGTGAGAGGGCTTGTCGGAAAAGGTTGCTTTGTAGTTGCTTACCTTTTTATAACATTTTTATTCGAATACCTTAAATCTAGGTTCATAGGAGGAAGCTTTCACAAAACACTCATCTTCCAACAAGTCCCCTTCCCCATAGAGAGTGAGAGAACTGAAAAGTCCAACATGCTTACATAAAATCTTTTCACATCTATTGAACGGATCTCCCGTATAGCCTGGGGGGCAGGAGCATGCAGCGTAATGATTGATAACTTGACAGCGAGCCTCATTGCCACAAGTACCGGGACAAGGGTCAACGCATTTCTGATTCTCGCACGACCTATCTTGACTGCACTCAGAGCTGACAACACATTCCGGTCGGCAGTTGGGTGGCGACCCAATAAAGCTACTCTGGCAAGAGCATACAGCATGCCCGTTGATTTCGCGACACTGACTGGAGGGACCACAGGGCGATGGAACACAGGGATTCTCGGGTTGTTCTATGAATTCGAGAGAGAGAGAGAGAGACGGGGCAAGTTTAGAAATGACTCAGTAGAAGGGTTAGTAAAAGCTTTTGGTTAGACTTTCATACTTGGTTGCGGAGGTAGTTCTTGAATTTCGCGGCAAGCGCTAAGTGGACTTCCAGTAAAACCTGGCAGACAGTTGCAGTTGGGAGCATGATTAACGACACGGCATTCGGCGTTGCGACCACAAACTCCAGGGCAGGGATCAACGCATTTGTTGTTGTTGCAGGACTTGTCTCGTGGACAGTCACTGTTTGCGACACACTCCGGACGACATCCGCTATATGGATCACCGAAGTACTCAGGCAGACAAGTGCAGGAACCGGCACCGTTGCGTTCGTTGCACTGGGCGTTTGGACCGCAGGGTGAGGGGCTGCACGGGCTTATCTTTTCTTCTGGGATATCGATGGCTGTTGAGAGGAAAATTATAGACTACGGTCAAAGTTAGAGGCGTGAGTGCTCTTACGCGTGGGGTTGCATCCAGAGAAGGGGTCCCCTCCGAAGCCGATTTCGCACGTGCAAACCGGTGAGTGATTGACAACGTTGCAATAGGCGTTAAAGCCACATGATCCGGGGCATGGGTCCTTGCAGCGTTCATTAATACAGGCCAGATTTGCTGGGCACTCAGAGTTGATGGTGCATTCTGGACGGCAATTTGGTGCACGGCCGATAAAGTTGGGAGCACATGAGCAGACCGGTGTCTCGCCGACATCGCGGCATTGGGAGTTCGGTCCACATGGGCTGGGCACACAGGGATTTCCCTGATGAACAGGCGTTTTTGGTTCAACTAGGAATGACAATTTTTTGTAAATGGGTTGCAACCAGAACGCAGATAAGACAGTCTTACTTATTTCTTTGATGCAACGTATGAAAGGATCTCCGCTATAGCCAGACGGGCAGGAACAAATCGGATTGTGATTGGTAACCTTACAGAGACCTTGTTGGCCGCAGGTGCCCGGGCATGGGTCTACGCACCGCAAGTTCAGGCACGCCTTGTCCTGGGAGCATTCCGAGCTAACGGAGCACTCTGGCCGACAAGCCGGCGGGGTACCAATATGATTTTGGATGCAGGAGCAGACCGCATGACCGTTCACCTCGCGACAGTTGCTGTACGGGCCGCATGGTGATGGTCTGCAGGGCTCCACAGGGAGATGTTCTAAAATTGAGATTGTGTAGGCGGTCTGTACTTTAAAAGGAAAAGGGCAACATACGAATGGGCTTTTCGCGACAATACTCCGAAGGATTTCCAGTATATCCCGATGGACAGCTGCAACTTGGCGAATGATTGATGACATGACATTCGGCTGCGACTCCACACACTCCAGGACATGGATCTATACACTTGTTGTTGACACAGGCCCTAT
This sequence comes from Cheilosia vulpina, assembly GCA_916610125.1. Taxonomy (NCBI): domain Eukaryota; kingdom Metazoa; phylum Arthropoda; class Insecta; order Diptera; family Syrphidae; genus Cheilosia; species Cheilosia vulpina. The sequence goes on along the minus strand of OU744280.1, from coordinate 7,528,013 downwards.
TCTTAGCACAATCGCTATTCAGCACGCACTCTGGTCGACACTCGCTGTACGGATCGCCAAAGTAGTCTGCGATACAGGTACATGAACCAGCACCGTTGCGCTCCTTACAGATGGCGTTGGCACCACACGGCGACGGGTTGCAGGGTTCTGCTTTTTCCGGAGGGATTTCAACTGTCAGACAAAGAAGGAAGGACACACAATTAGCAGTTCTATCGATGGGAATCTCTGAACCAAAGCTTACTTATCGGGCTACACCCTGAGAATGGATCGCCCGAATAATGATCAAGGCAACGGCACACCGGTCTATGCTTATTTACAATGCACGAGGTAGACGAACCACATGTTCCGACACACGGATCCTGGCATCTTTGATTGATGCAGGCCCGGTTGCCGGGGCACTCAGAGTTCGATGTACACTCGGGTCGACAATTCGGCGCGCGTCCAATGTAATTCGGTAAGCAAGAACACGCAGCGTGCTCATTTTGAGATACGCGGCATTGTGAGTTCGGCCCGCACGGGCTTGGCACACACGGATTGGCATCTTTAGCAATGGGTATGATTTCTATACATAACCGTAAAGTACACATGCAAGAAAGAGAAAGAAAAAAGAAAACAAAAAAAGCAAAGTATGAGCATGCAAAGCGTGATCGTAGATATTGTCGTCGTGGCTTACTCTTCTCCTCGTATATACAGCGCAGGAACGGGTCACCAGTAAAGCCGGTCATGCACGAGCATATAGGGTTATGATTGACGGTCCGGCAATTGGCGTTCAAACCGCATGTACCGGGACATGGATCTTTGCAACGTTGATTGATGCAAGACCGATCCTGGACACATTCCGAACTGGACATGCATTCGGGCCGACAATTGGGCGGAGCGCCAATATAAGATGCTATGCATGTGCACACGGCATGACCGTTTACTGATCGACAGTTGCTATACAGTCCGCATGGGCTGGGTTGACATGGGTTGGTCTGGGCGATTGGTACAACTGTGGATTTTTTGTGTGGATCGTGAGTATATATTGTAATAGTGCGCAGTGGTTAGTAGTTGGGTCTTACTAGGTTCAGCAGGAATGAGGCGACATCCGATAATTGGATTTCCAGTATATCCAGGTAGACAGTCGCAGTGTGGCGCATGGTTCGAAACACTGCATTCGGCGTTGTAGCCACACATTCCGGGACAGGGGTCGACGCATTTGTTATTCACGCAAGCTCTAGACTTGGGGCAGTCGGTGTTTATGACACATTCGGGCCTACACTCTACATAGGGATCGCCGAAGTAGTCTGGAATGCATTTGCAAGCCGCGGCGCGGTTGCGCTCCTGACAGATGGCGTTCAGGCCACAAGGGGATGGGTTGCAGGGCATCACAGGTTCAGGAAGCTCTGAAATTTTCGTAGTTAGAAGCAGGGGTTCTACAAAGGGCTTTCTATCTTTCTTACGTGGAACATCGCGATAGCAGCCTGAGAAGGGATCACCAGTATAGCCTTGTTCACACATGCAGATTGGAGCATGAGAGCGAACATGGCAAATGGCGTTCGCTCCACAGGATCCCACACACGGATCTGAACAACGAGCGTTAATGCAAGACATGTGCGAGGGGCATTCCGAGTTGATTGTACATTCTGGTCGGCAATTGGGTGGTCGGCCAATGTAGTTGGCCACACAAGAGCAAACAGCTCCGCTATTCGCCACTCTACACTGCGAATTCGAACCACATGGTGATGGAACGCATGGATTCGCTGGAACTATTGGATCTTGAGGGATTGGTTCAACTACAAAATTTAAGGACAAGGTTGGTGAAAAAACATGTTCGCGTTAGGTCCTAAAATAATTGCTTACTTCTCACTGGGATACACTGCGTGAATGGATCACCAGTGTAACCTCTTACACAGGTACAGATGGGCGAGTGATTTGTTACCCTACATCTGGCATTGTGGCCACAAGTTCCTGGACATGGATCCCTACATCTTTGATTGACACAGGCCTTATCCGAAGGGCACTCGGAGCTAATAACACACTCTGGCCGACAATTCGGCGGTCCACCAATATACTCAGGGAGACACGAGCAAACCGCGCGATTTGAGTTAACCTGACATGTGCTATACAACCCGCAGGGTGATGGCCTACAAGGATTTCGAACCGGTTCATCGGTTTTTACTAGAAAAGTTTAAAGTTTCAGGGTCTGTTCTATACAGAGGCTCGTTTATCTTACTCTCAGGTATCAAATGACAAATCCTCAATGGATTTCCTGTATATCCCGGTGCACAACTGCACACTGGCAGATGGTTGTTCACGCGACATTCGGAGTTGATACCACACAGATCTACACACGGATCCACACATTTCATGTTTACACAGGATTTCGCCCGTGGACAGTCCGAGTTTTGGACACATTCCGGACGACAGTTTAAATACGGATCACCAAAATAGTTTTGCATGCAAGTACATGAACCCGCACCATTTCGTTCCCTACAAATAGCATTCGATCCGCACGGCGATGGATGACACGGATCGGCGATCTCTGGCACCACTAATGTTTGTTTGTTTTTTTTTTTGTATGAAGAAGATCATGTACAAAGAAAAGGAAAAAATGATATTTACACATAAAAATAGGAAAATGAAATCCAAATCATGCAGAGTGAAGAAGGTGAAGTGCGGAAATATATATGGAAAATGGATGGATATAGTTTTGGATAATCTTATACGGCTAGACTTACCTTGACGCATGTTGCAACCAGCATAAGGATCACCTTCATGACCCTCAATGCAGGAGCAGATGGGTTTGTGGTTCTGTGAGCTGCAAAGGGCGTTAAATCCGCACGCTCCGATGCATGGGTCCTCGCATCGCTGACGTATGCAGGCACGGTTCGATGGACAATCTTGATGGATGACACACTCCGGTCGACAGTTCGGTGGTGCACCGAACATTCCCACGGAGCAAGTGCAGACTGCACGGCTGTCCATTTCCCGACATTCGGAGTTCGGCCCGCATGGGCTTGGGATGCAGGGGTTCACCTTGCGTGGTGGTTCGATTGCTAAATGAGTACGAAAATCGAGTTTAGTTGACACATATTGAAGTTGGACATATATCGATAAGTGTCTGTTCCACGACAGAAATTTTACCATAAGGGCATTGATTGACTTGAATACTCACGTTTAGGAAGGCACTGCTCAAATGGATCACCGATAAAGTCTGATGGGCAGGAGCAAATCGGGTTATGGTTTACAACTTGGCACTTGGCATTGAAGCCACACGTGCCGGCGCAAGGGTCCACGCACTTCTGATTGATGCACGCCAAATTCTGGTTACATTCTGCGCTAACGACACACTCTGGTCGACATGTTGGTGGTGAACCGAAATAACCTCCTTGGCAGGAACATGTGGGCCGACCATCAATGACTCGGCAAAGACTGTTCGGACCGCATGGTGATGGTTCGCAGGGACTCATCGGACGAATAGCTAAAACAAAGAAATCGAGTTTTCAAAAAGTCAAACTATCAAGCTTATGTCATTAACATACGATAAATGGGTTCGCGTTTACATCCGGTGAATGGATCACCTTCGTAGCCCCGTTGACAGCTGCATGTCGGCACATGGTTCACCACGGAGCATTCGGCATTGGAGCCGCAAGTGCCCACACATGGATCGCGGCAATGTTGCTTGATACAGGACAGCGCTGATGGACATTCTGAATTGTAGACACATTCCGGTCGACATCCAGTCGTGTAGGGATCACCGATATACGGTTCGATGCAGACACAGCGATGGTCGCCATTGCGTTCTGAACAGACAGCATTCTCGGCACATGGACTTGGGTAGCAGGGGTTGATTTGATCTTTTGGTTCTGAAAATAAGCAGGCGGTCATATACGCGAGGTTGGAGGCGAAATTGATTTAACTTACTGTCAGGGGTTCGGGAGCATCCAACAAAGGCGTCACCTTCGAAGCCGTCCTCACAACTGCAATGAGCCGAGTGTGAAATTACCGTGCAGCGAGCATTCAATCCGCAGGTGTTGACGCATGGATTTTGGCACTTTTCTTGGATGCAAGCCTTGTCTAAGGGACATTCGCTATTCAGGGTGCACTCTGGCCTACAGTACGGTGGGCTTCCAATGTAATTGGCGACACACGAGCAAACGGGACGTCCCTGTTTCACTTGACAGATCGAGTTCGGACCACAGGGGGATGGAAGACATGGATTTTTCGGGCGTTTGGTTGGTGTCACTTCGGTCGGAATGCGGGAGCATGATACAAATGGATCTCCTTCGAAGCCAGGTTCACAGCCGCAAAGCGGGTTGTGGTTGAGGACCTCACAGCGTGCTCCAATTCCACAAGTTCCCGGGCAGGGATCGATACATTTCTGATTGATGCAAGCCTTGTTGAGGGCGCATTCAGAGCTGACCACACACTCAGCCTGACAGACTGGTGGTGCTCCTTTGTATCCTGGCAGACATGAACAAGCTGCGTACCCATCAGGGGTGGTCAAGCAACGACTGTTTGGTCCGCACGGTGATGGTTCGCAGGGATTAGTTGGGACCTTCTTGTCCGCTGGCGGCAGGTAGAATGGTTGACAGGCAGTAAAGGCGTCGCCCATGTAGCCTTCTTCACAGATGCAGACAGGGGCGTGATTGACGATGCGGCACATTGCGTGCAGACCGCACACTCCGACACAAGCGTCCACACAGCGCGTATTGACACATGATTTGTCCATGGGGCAATCCGAGTTGAGGACACATTCAGGGCGACAGCCGATGAGAGGATCTCCGAAGTAACCCTTTTTGCAAACGCAGGCAAGACCATTGCCATTTCGGCGCTTGCAGTCGGCATTCGATCCACAACGGATGGTATTGCAAGTTTCATCCTTTGAAGGGGTTACCGGTGATGGCATGGTACAGTACTCAAATGGGTTTCCGTAGAGACCCTGTGGGCATGAGCAGATTGGGCTGTGTTCATAAACATTGCAAATGGCATTTCGGCCACAGGATCCTGGACAAGGGTCCAAGCATTTCTGATTTACACAAGCCTTATCGAAGGGACAGTCTGAGTTGGCGAGACATTCAGGACGACAGCGTGGGTTGTAGATAGCGTTGGATCCAAAGCATGGATCGCATAGAGCGACTCCATCACCGTGGATAGAACAAACGTCGCTTGCTCCACATGGTGAGGGTGTGCAAGGATCCCTGGATACGTTCCTCAGAACACCTATTGGAATGCACTGCAGGAAGGAATCGCCGGCATATCCGTCGATACACGCGCAGGTTGGTGTGTGTTGAACGACTTTACAAATGGCGTTGACTCCGCAAACATCTCCGGCACACGGATCCACGCACTTGTGGTTTATACACGAATTTGTTGGTCCACAATCGGAGTTGATGACACATTCGGGGCGACATCCACTCTGCGGATCTCCCAGATATTCAGGCAGGCAGGAACACACAGCACGATTTTTCATAACTTTGCATTCGGTGTTTAGTCCGCACGGGCTTGGGTGGCATGGGTTCTTGCTTGGGGTCTTTGGTGATTCACTCGCGAAACAGCGTATTGCTGGGTTTCCGCTGAGACCAGGGTTACAGGAACACACAGGGTGATGAGCTTCAACGCGACAGTTGGCTTCTATTCCACAAGCTCCTGGACATGGGTCGTAGCATTTGAAGCCCATACAAGCCTTGTCGTTCGAACAGTCACTATCGACCTGGCATTCGTAACTCTGACATCCCTCTGGACTCTTCGGATCGCCATTCAAACCATCAGCACAACTGCAAACACTTTGCGATCCTTGGATTGAGCAGATTGCGTTAGGTCCACATGGGTTTGGTTCACAAGGGCTTTGTGGTGGCTCACGACAGCCGCCATATGGATCTCCGATAAAGCCAGAACTGCAGTAGCACTGTTCACGATTTCCAACGATGTAGCAATCGGTGTTGCGCCCACAAGGACCAGGGCGGCACAATTCGGTGCTCACTGATGGCTGTGTGCAGAGTTTGAATGGATTGCCTACCATATTGTCGGGACAGAAGCAGACTGGGTCGCGACCTGAGTCGCACACGGCTCCCTGTCCACATGGGTTCGGGTCGCAGGGGTTGATAGGTTCCACGCACCCTCGAATGGTGTTGGGACTTTCCACGTAACCCGGCAGGCAGGTACATTTAGAGAATCCATTGCTAAGCAACGTACATTGGGTGTTTGGTCCGCAGGGTGACGAATCGCATGGATTGCTTGGCAGTTCGCAGGGTGTGCTTGGTGGCTGACCTTCATATTCGGGCAAACAGAAGCACACCGGTGAGTTGGACACCACGCGGCATCCACTATTCGGTCCACATGGGTTTGGCGAGCACTCGTCTCCCTCGGGAACTGAAATAGAACGAGAATAAGCAATCCGATTTAGCTAGATGACGACTTTAATACTTACTGCAATTCTTGAAAGGATTTCCGGTCAGTCCCTTTGGACAGTAGCAGATCGGGTTACCCCTATCTAGCTCACAGAGGGCATTAGTTCCACATGGGTTCGGATCACAAGGATTTGTTGGAGGATTGCACGCAATCTCAGGTCTTCCAGTGTAGCCAGGTGGACACTTACACACTCCGCGATGGTTTATCACATCACAGAGGGCGTTCGAGCCGCACTTACACGGCGACGCACATTTTCCATTAAGACACGCCTCATTCGAGCTACACTCCGAGTTAGACCGGCAGCCTTGAACTTGTTGGCACTCCACATAGGCATTACCAACAAATCCACTGAAGCAGTGACACTCGATGCCATGATTGGCAGGAATACACTCAGCATTCTCGCCGCACGAGTCCTCCATACAAGGATTGACACAGCGTCTGTTCAGTCTGTCACAAAGTTTATCCGGCGGACAGTCTTCGTTGTACTGGCAAATCGGATGATAGTCCAGAACTACAAGTGGGTGTGTAGGCGTGTTTAATATGTACAGTGATACAGTGTAGTGAAAAGAAACCAAAACAAATATACAAATCAAGTGATGTCCTTCAGCCTAGAATCCATCTATACAAACCTGGCTGACATCCAACAAAGCCATTGCCCTGGTATCCATCTGTACAACTGCAATCGGAACCGTGATTTGTGTTTATACAGACAGCGTTGAATGCGCAAGGATTGTGCACATCGCACGGATGTTGGCATTTCTCGCCGATGCAAGCCTCCGTTATGCCGCAATCTTCATTGCGGGTGCATTCAACTGTGTGACAGATGGTGAGTAGAAGGTGCGGGAAAGAGAAGTAGAAACAAAGACGTTTGTGTATAAGACAATTAGATCAAAAAGTGCGAAAAAGTTCAAGGAGTCTGTTGGCTTTTGTACATACGGGACTGTACATCGCCAATTCGATGTTGTTGAAGTTAAAGGAGTTAGAAAGCGTTAATAACAGTTAATTTCTTACTTGTTTCCAGTGGTGTGCACTTGACGGTCGGATTGCCTTCGTGTCCCTTCGGACAAGAGCATATCGGTCGATGCATTTTCGCTACACACTTGGCTGTCGGTGCACACACGCTAGCAAACTCACATGGGTCCTGACACAGGCCCATGTAACAAGCTTCGGATTCAATGCAATCATTGTTCGATTGGCATGGTTCGGGTATCTTCGCTGTGCCGGGCGGTTCTGCTCGCGATTAGAAGGGTTAGATTGTTAAATATTTTAATAAATGACTGGATGACGTTAAGTGTGCACCATGTACACGGCAATTTTAATGGTTAAACAAATAAAATAAATTGAGAGCAATGTTTGTACAAAATTCGCAAGACGATCATTTTTTTTTATTCCTTTTGTCTGTGATTTGGGCGAGAGAATGAAATTGGTTTGGTTTCGTGAGTATAACTTGATTGATGGATTGATGAATGCAATGTAAGCCTGAGCTGTGTAGTGTTGGCTAACGGAATATGGTAAGCATCTCGGGTGGTGTTGAAGCGTTATGGGTTTCCCCTTTCCGAGGGAGGAAATTGTATAGTTGTTCTAAACAGTATCTAATGGTGATAAATGGCCATACTCGGAAATAGACATGTTCAACGGTCTATACACTTTGAATTAAGGCGATTCAATCAAGCAGTAGTTGACGGTAATAGAAGCTTAGAATTCATTTGTGTATTTGATGCGTCAACCTTCGGATCGACTGATGCGATTTTTCCAAAAATATTGGGCTCATAACAGAGTTGTAAACACATTTTGTGAAGGAACTGAACATGCAACTTAAGCTTTTAAATAGATGTTATTAACGCAACTCAGGACTGCCTTTTTTAAAATTCAAATATAGTCGGAATGTATCAGAAACTCTCTAAAAAAATCACATTCTCTTAAAAAAATATTGCCCTCCTGAGGATCACCTTCGACGAGTTTTATAGGACGAGTTATATAGGAAATACTCTATATAAGGGAAGTGCAAACGTGCTTTTTCTATTTTCCAGCCTCGTGATGGAGGATGACTTCTGAAGGGAATCTTGAAACACTTTTGCCTCACACTTCACACAATAGTGCTTGGATTGCTGACTGACAGAAGTACACTTTTAGGAACCTCATAAAGTCAGAGGTTACAATTTGATTCCCTCATACAAATCACAGCTATAATAATACACCCAAGTTGGTGTTCACTACGAAATGTAGAAAAAAAAAACAATTACTATGTACTGTCAAACGCAACAATAAAAAAAAATTACAATATTACTTTGTTTATATACAATATTTACAGAGTTACTGCATTAATTTTAAACTAAAACAAAAAACATATGTACAACTAATGCGATTTTGTTTCTTTGAAAACCAAATGTGAATTATAATGTGAACTTAAAAAAAAATGTTAATGATATTAATGTTATACCTGTGACACAATCAATATTATCACCATCATCAGTTTGTGTATCACAAATGGCACGACAACGACCCGCTACGCAAAGTTCCTTTGAACCGCAGTTAGTATTGTTAAGGCATGTTTTACGCGGTCCAATGACATCAACATCTTTCGAAGTTGTTGCTAAGTCCTCCTCTGAAGTTGTTGTCGTTTTCTCTAAGATCGCTGATGTTGTAGGCGATTCCACATCAAAATCAGATGATCTCGTCTCACCGGCGGTCGTTGGTATAGTTGATGACGAGTCGGTGACTAAATCTGATCCACTCATTGTGGTTGATGTCTGGGATGTGGTCTCGTCAGATATTACTGGTAGTGTTGAATCATACTTCTCTGTTGTTGTTGTGTAGTTGTGGAACACCATTGTGGTCATGTTGTGGTAGTCGTACTCAAGCGATGTATCGCCACGAGTCGATGGGCGTTTTGTGTATTCTATAAAAATTGTAGAACGACCGGTGGTTGCTGAAGGAGGTTGAGTGGACGAAGGTGTTGTTGTATCTAAGTCGCTTTCAGTTGTTGTTCTATCCACTGCTATTTGAGTTGTTGCATCTGCTGTGCTCTTAGTTGTGGTGCTTATCGACTTTGTTGTGGATTCGATAGGGACGGTGGTTGTATCAACTCTTCCCGAAGTTGTCGTTTTAGCTCCTCCACCTGTTGTTATACTGATCGATTGGGTGGTAACACCGAATACACTTTCAGTCGAGGAAACGTCTTGACCGGCGGAAGTAGTAATTTGGCCGGTTAAGTCAGATTCACCTCTCGTCGATGAAATTGTCGAACTTGACGCTGTAACAGTGTCGAAAGTGTCCTCGGTCGATGGATGGATGGTCTCGGTTATATTATTCTCCCCATCACGATAGCCTTTTGTAAGACCGGTCTTAGTGCTTGTGTCCTCACTTGATTCAGTTGAAAATTCCGCTGTAGTTAAGATATCCTCGGCTGTTGTTGTATCTTGTGGTGTTGTTGTCATTGGACTTACTCGTGACGTTGTCGTCGAGATTGTTGTAGTCTCCTCACCTGATGACAGTGTTGACGACGAAGCAGTGCTGGTAGTAATAACGTCAGTGCCGGTGGTTGTGATATTTGCTGACGGTGTCGCTACCGTTGTTGTTGGTTGTGTAACTAAGTTAGTATAATCAGTGGTAGTATAATCACCCTCATCGATAATCGGTTTAAGGGTAGTGGCATATGTTATGTTGGTAGTAGCAGTGGTAGTAGTACTTGTTACTTCAGTTAAATTGGTAGTGGAAGAAGTGGTAGTGGTAGTTATATTCGCTAAAGATTATTTACAGATAAAAAAATATTGTGTTCAAAAAGTTAAAAATTATATACAAATTCTACAAATTTCGAAATGGAAGACTCCACCAAAGCTTGAAGGTTATGCTGAGGTAGAGCTCCAATGAGAGAATGTCGCTTTAGGTTAAATGTTTTTGCATGTTTTTTTTTGCGTATTTTAAGTGCAAAATTATGTGCGACGTTAAATTGTTTGTTTGTGAATATATTTACAGATTCTTGTCAAAGAAGCTTCTTAAAACTATTTGTGCGGAATGGTTAAAGTGGCAAATACCTTTGATGCAAGCTCCGGTTGTCGGATCGCATGTTGTTCCATATGGGCAGTGTTCACATCCCGAAGTGACTCCTGGTTCGCGAGCTGAAAGAAGAGTGGGTGCAATTTTAGAAAATATGCCGAGCGAAGTCTAACCAGAAGAACGGGGAAAACAAAGTGAAAATTTGAATTCACTTTAAAGCGGTTAAAAAAAACTGCTAATTGGCTTAGAAAAAGCCCAATTGAGCTCGCCGCATCTTAGGTCGGCGAAGAAAAAAAAAATAATAAAAGTACGGACACTAGGCCTAGCTTCTCACAACCATTCGGTTTGTTGTGAGTTTTTAATTTTTGGGACGAATGGAAGGGATCTATAATTTTTTGCCGAATCCATGTGGCTAAAGTGTTAGAAGTTATACTCTCGGATATTTGGCAGATGTTTTGCGAGAGATGGGGCAGTGGATAAAACCTTAAGATGGATTTTGTGTTTTTTCGGGGATCGGACCTATTACCCCTCGCTAGTAATCCAACAAATTAGCCACTGCGCGAAGAACAGTGCAAAAAGAAAAGAATTCATAGCTTTTTTCCTAAACAGCTGTTTGAAAAACTTTAATCTGGGTTGCAGATCACTAGTGGATTCGGACTGCCCTGTCCTGTCGCTAAGTATATGTCCGCAAAATAGATTCGGTAGGAGTTTCCCTTTTTATTCCAAGAATCTTTGATGTGAAACTAGATTTCTATAGCAATTTGTGTGATCAAGATTGTTTTAAGGGAACGAACACGATCTGTAGGCCATGCAAGTAACAGTACGTAACAGTTAGGTTACACTTATAAGAAAAATTCCCAGTACTTACGTTGCAAGCAATGGCATCCATCGCACTGCGCACCGCCGTGACAATCTGCACTCCGCTGACATTCACAAACTGGAAAACACCGAAAGACCCAACATTATCGCATTTCAATCCAAATGGAACTCCTGTCAACTTACCCTTGACACAAACCGGATGATGTTGCTTAACTTGACACTCTTGATCCCGGGAGCATGGATTCGCGTATGAACACGGATCCACGCACAACGAATTGACACACGCTCTCTGCGTCGGACAATCGTTACTTGAAGTGCAGCCGATTTCTGGAAAATTTCGAAAAACTCATTAAGACCTTGGTTTAAAATAAGTTAACTAAGCAGCTTTTTCATTCTGAATGTTAAATATCATTCTCCTTTCTTTCTTTTTTTTCTGAAACGGAACATTACATCTTAAGAGAGGTATAAAATATCAAAATAAATAATAATAGCTCAGCACAACATATACACATGCAAGCAGAATAATAAGTGTAAGTGTGACTAAAAAATAAATGTAAACGCATAACTACAAAAGCGAAATCAACCACCATATTTTCATGCAAAATTTATACATATTTACAAATATTTTCACTTTGTACAACTATATACAACAACCAATATAAGAATATAATTTTTATTTTATCTTCATTCCTCCCGCAAACACGAAGGGCACGGACTCGAGCAAGCCCACAGAAACATGCGCCACCATCTTCCTAACTTGCAATGGCATTCTCATAGACTAAATATGGCCGCTGTCATATTTTGACAGAAGAACAATGTGAAACAGAATAAAAAACAACAGTAGGTATACATAGCGGTAACATAAACACACATGCAGATGTCTACAGTCGGAAGACCGCAGTTCTTCATAATAAATGAGTTTTTTTTTATATTTTCGTTTTAAGCCTGGCTCGACTGTTTTGGAGCATTGTACCAACAAAAAAAAATTCAAGGAGATAGAGAGAGAATTTTTTGCGCGTAGCGAATTCCAAAACAAAATGGTGCATTCGTGTGAGCCATATGTGGTTTGATGAAGAGTGGCTCAAAAGAAAGGAAAACAGTAAGGAGAGTGTGTAGGTAGAAGGAGAAGATGAAAGAGAAGGAGAGAGCACAACAAATATGCCGCATTTCCTTTTTGTATTTTTTATTTTTTTGCGAACAATGTTTCCCCACCGGTACCGAGAATTGTAAGCCCGGTGGGCGCAAGTGGCAGTTTAGGTGCAGTTCTTGCGTCCAACCGGCCTTAGCTTGCAACATTCTTTTGCTTGCTTGAACATTCCAAATAAAATTTTCTTTTGTAAAGAGAGGCTCGAGAGTTTCATGTTTACCTGGTATCACGTGACAGTCTGGCGTATTCACATCTGCATCTGCATTGCAAAAGCACATAGCCGTATGGTTTAGGGTTCTACATACGTGGAAACTAAGTTTGAAGGTGTCGCAGGGCGTATAAGCGAAGCATGGATCAGAACAGACAGAACGGAGGCATATTTCGGAGTCGGTACAGTGATAGTCACTGGTGCAGGTACCGGTAGTACGATTAGAGGAGGGTGTGATTTCGGTAGTTATTTGCGGCAGTACAGTGACGAAAACATCAGTCTTATCGGATGGCAAGTAAGTCGTTCCGTATGACACTGTAATTGTGCTCGATTCGGGGGTAGTGAGATCATAGGGTGGGGTTGATATTGGCAAGTCGGGGCTTGAGTGATGGGTGGTATCAGCTGTTGAATAACTTGTTGTCTCTTCCGATGTAAATGTGGTGGTATAGGGCTTGACGGAGTCTGTTTCGTTGACTTGTTTAAATACTTCTGTTGTAACCTTAGGCATTTCAGTGGTGTAGTCCGTTTTAATGGTTTCGGTAGCTACTGGGATGATGATAGTTGTTCCTGGTGGCGACACGGTTGAAGTGTAGGGTCTATAAGTTGCGTTGGTTGTTGTTGCTCTGGAAAGAACCGAATCTGTTGATGTACGATGATCGTCAGTTGCTGGTGGCTCTGAGGTTGAAACAGTGCTAAAGTCCTCTTCTGTGTCTGTTGTCGCTCGAGGATATTCAGTTACAAGCGACCCTGTAGTCGAAGTAGTAATTGAACCATCATTCGACTTCACCGACGTTGGGCCGGGAGAGGTTATTGATTCTATTGTCGTTTGAGGATACTCAGTAGACTTGCCGTCAGCAGGTGCCTGAGTAGTTGTGACTTTGGGACCAACTGTATCCGTTGTCGCTCGAGGATATTCAGTTACAAGCGACTCTGTAGTTGAAGTAGTAATTGACTCATCATCCGACTTCACCGTCGTTGGACCGGGAGAGGTTATGGATTCTATTGTCGTTTGAGGATACTCAGTAGACTTGCCGTCATCCGGTCCCTGAGTAGTTGTGATTTTGGGACCAACTGTGTCCGTTGTCGCTCGAGGATATTCAGTTACAAGCGACTCTGTAGTTGAAGTGGTAATTGAATTATCATCCGACTTCACCGTCGTTGGGCTGGGAGAGGTTATGGATTCTATTGTCGTTTGAGGATACTTAGTTGACTTGCCGTCAGCAGGTGCCTGAGTAGTTGTGACCTTGGGGCCAACTGTATCCGTTGTCGTTCGAGGATATTCAGTTACAAGCGACTCTGTAGTTGAAGTAGTAATTGAATTATCATCCGACTGCACCGTGGTTGGGCTGGGAGAGGTTATGGATTCTATTGTCGTTTGAGGATACTCAGTAGACTTGCCGTCAGCAGGTGCCTGAGTAGTTGTGACTTTGGGACCAACTGTATCCGTTCTCGCTCGAGGATATTCAGTTACAAGCGACTCTGTAGTTGAAGTAGTAATTGACTCATCATCCGACTTCACCGTCGTTGGGCTGGGAGAGGTTATGGATTCTATTGGCGTTTGAGGATACTCAGTAGACTTGCCGTCAGCAGGTGCCTGAGTAGTTGTGACTTTGGGACCAACTGTATCCGTTGTCGCTCGAGGATATTCAGTTACAAGCGACTCTGTAGTTGAAGTAGTAATTGAATTATCATCCGACTTCACCGTAGTTGGGCTGGGAGAGGTTATGGATTCTATTGTCGTTTGAGGATACTCAGTAGACTTGCCGTCAGCAGATGCCTGAGTAGTTGTGACTTTGGGATCAACTGTATCCGTTGTCGCTCGAGGATATTCAGTTACAAGCGACTCTGTAGTTGAAGTAGTAATTGAATTATCATCCGACTTCACCGTCGTTGGGCTGGGAGAGGTTATTCGAGGATATTCAGGTACAAGCGACTCTGTAGTTGAAGTAGTAATTGACTCATCATCCGACATCACCGTCGTTGGGCTGGGAGAGGTTATGGATTCTATTGTCGTTTGAGGATACTCAGTAGACTTGCCGTCATCCGGTCCCTGAGTAGTTGTGATTTTGGGACCAACTGTGTCCGTTGTCGCTCGAGGATATTCAGTAACAAGCGACTCTGTAGTTGAAGTAGTAATTGAATCATCATCCGACTTCACCGTCGTTGGGCCGGGAGAGGTTATGGATTCTATTGTCGTTTGAGGATACTCAGTAGACTTGCCGTCATCCGGTCCCTGAGTAGTTGTGATTTCGGGACCAATTGTGTCCGTTGTCGCTCGAGGATATTCAGTAACAAGCGACTCTGTAGTTGAAGTAGTAATTGAATCATCATCCGACTTTACCGTCGTTGGGCTGGGAGAGGTTATGGATTCTATTGTCGTTTGAGGATACTCAGTAGACTTGCCGTCAGCAGGTGCCTTAGTAGTTGTGACTTTGGGGCCAACTGTATCCGTTGTCGCTCGAGGATATTCAGTTACAAGCGACTCTGTAGTTGAAGTAGTAATTGAATTATCATCCGACTTCACCGTCGTTGGGCTGGGAGAGGTTATGGATTCTATTGTCGTTTGAGGATACTCAGTAGACTTACCGTCAGCAGGTGCCTGAGTAGTTGTGACTTTGGGACCAACTGTATCCGTTGTCGCTCGAGGATATTCAGTTACAAGCGACTCTGTAGTTGAAGTAGTAATTGAATTATCATCCGACTTCACCGTCGTTGGGCTGGGAGAGGTTATGGATTCTATTGTCGTTTGAGGATACTCAGTAGACTTGCCGTCAGCAGGTGCCTGAGTAGTTGTGACTTTGGGACCAACTGTATCCGTTGTCGCTCGAGGATATTCAGTTACAAGCGATTCTGTAGTTGAAGTAGTAATTGAATTATCATCCGACTTCACCGTCGTTGGGCTGGGAGAGGTTATGGATTCTATTGTCGTTTGAGGATACTCAGTAGACTTGCCGTCAGCAGGTGCCTTAGTAGTTGTGACTTTGGGGCCAACTGTATCCGTTGTCGTTCGAGGATATTCAGTTACAAGCGACCCTGTAGTTGAAGTAGTAATTGAATTACCATCCGACTTCACCGTCGTTGGGCTGGGAGAGGTTATGGATTCTATTGTCGTTTGAGGATAATCAGTAGACTTGCCTTCATCCGGTCCCTGAGTAGTTGTGACGTTGGTACCAACTGTATCCGTTATCCCTCGAGGATATTCAGTTACAAGCGGCTCTGTAGTTGAAGTATCCGTCATTGGGCCGGGAGAGGTTATGGATTCTATTGTTGTTTGAAGATACTCAGTAGACTTGCTTTCATCCGGTCCCTGAGTAGTTGTGATTTTGGGACCAACTGCGTCCGTTGTCGCTCTAGAATATTCAGTTACAAGCGACTCTGCAGTTGAAGTAGTAATTGAACCATCGACGAAAACGGTACTTGGTGATGAAAACGCATCGTCAGTTGTGGGGTATTTGGTGGGTCCACCTTTAGGAATTTCAGTCTCCACTGCCGAGGTTGTAGTTATTAAATCTTTGGTTGATGGAGTATAAAATTGTTTTTTAGGTTTTTCAGAGGTAATTTTTGTGGCAGGATAAGAAACTGACGACTGTTCAGTTGTAGTGTCTGATGTCTGAGGTTCTGATAACGTAGTCAAATCCACAGAGGTAGCAGTCGCTGTAGGTGACTCAGTGACAGGATTAGAAGTTCGGGTAAGGCTTTCAGTTGTGAATTCTGGTTTGGGGGTTTTTGATTCTTCGCTTTGAATATCAGTGCGATCCTTGGGTGTTATGACCGCCGCTGCTGTTGTTGATATTACGTACTGAGTTCTTTGCTGCTGAGTACTACTGCGAAGTGTTGTCGGTAGCTCAGTGGCTGGCTTCAATGATGTAACTGGAATCCTATGTGCTGTAGGGACTGTATCACGATCGCTTTCAGATTCGGATTTCTCATAACTACCTGTGCTGGTAACAAGATCTGTTTGTTCATATTTCAAAGTCGTTATAGGTCTCTCTGAATTGGTACCGATAGAACTTGCTATGTAGGTTTTGGTAGTTCTAATTCCAGTAGATGATATTATTGATTTAGTAGTTGTTTCCGGACTATATACATAGGGAGTTTCTGTTGAAGATCCAAATGACGATTGTTCTCCACCCGGATAAGTTGTCATGCCCTCGGCGGGTACTTCAGTAGTATTTTCTTTACCTGGGTAAGTGGATAACTCGTCTATTTTAATTTCTGTTGAAGGCCTGAATGTTGTCACTAGTAAGTTGGGCGCTGCGGTTGTTGGTTCTCCACCCGGATAAGTGGTCTTGCCCTCGGTGGGTACTCCAGTTGTAGGTACTTTACTTGGGTAAGTGGTTAACCCGTCTACCGGAATTTCTGTTGAAGGACTGAATGTTGGCACTAGTAAGTCTGGCACTTCGGTTGTTGGTTCTCCACCCCGATAAGTGGTCTTTCCTTCGGTGGGTACCCCAGTAGTTGCTGCTATGCTTGGGTAAGTAGTTAACCCGTCTACCGGAATCTCTGTTGAAGGCCCGAACGTTGGCACTAGTAAGTCTGGCACTTCGGTTGTTGGTTCTCCACCCGGATAAGTGGTCTTGCCCTCGGTGGGTACTTCAGTAGTATTTTCTTTACCTGGGTAAGTAGATAACTCGTCTATTTTAATTTCTGTTGAAGGCCTGAATGTTGTCACTAGTAAGTCTGGCGCTGCGGTTATTGGTTCTCCACCCGGATAAGTGGTCTTGCCCTCGGTGGGTACTCCAGATGTAGGTACTTTACTTGGGTAAGTAGTTAACCCGTCTACTGGAATTTCTGTTGAGGGCCTGAATGTTGGCACTAGTAAGTCTGGCGCTGCGGTTGTTGGTTCTCCACCCGGATAAGTGGTCTTGCCCTCGGTGGGTACTCCAGTTGTAGGTACTTTACTTGGGTAAGTGGTTGGCACTAGTAAGTCTGGCACTTCGGTTGTTGGTTCTCCTCCCGGATAAGTGGTCTTGCCCTCGGTGGGTACTCTAGTAGTAGCTGCTTTACTTGGGTAGGTGTTTAACCCGTCTACCGGAATTTCTGGCGAAGGCCTGAATGTTGGCACTAGTAAGTCTGGCACTTCGGTTGTTGGTTCTCCTCCCGGATAAGTGGTCTTGCCCACGGTAGGTACTCTCGTAGTAGCTGCTTTAATTGGGTAGGTGGTTAACCCGTCTACCGGAATTTCTGATGAAGGCCTGAATGTTGGCACTAGTAAGTCTGGCACTTCGGTTGTTGGTTCTCCAACCGGATAAGTGGTCTTGCCCTCGGTGGCTACTCGAGTTGTAGGTAATTTACTTGAGTAAGTAGTTAACCCGTCTACCGGAATTTCTGTTGAAGGCTTGAATGTTGTCACTAATAAGTCTGGCACTTCGGTTGTTGGTTCTCCACCCGGATAAGTGGTCTTGCCCTCGGTGGGTACTCCAGTTGTACCTGCTTTACTTGGGTAGGTGGTTAACCGGTCTACCGGAATTTCTGTTGAAGGCCTGAATGTTGGCACTTGTAAGTCTGGCGCTTCGGTTGTTGGTTCTCCAACCGGATAAGTGGTCTTGCCCTCGGTGGGGACTCCAGTAGTAGCTTCTTTACTTGCGTAAGTAGTTAACACGTCTGAGTGGACTGCTGTCGAAGGCCTGAATGTTGGCACTAGTAAGTCTGGCACTTCGGTTGTTGGTTCTCCACTCGGATAAGTGGTCTTGCCTTCGGTGGGGACTCCAGTAGTAGCTGCTTTACTTGCGTAAGTAGTTAACACGTCTGAGGGGACTGCTGTCGAAGGCCTGAATGTTGGCACTAGTAAGTCTGGCACTTCGGTTGTTGGTTCTCCACTCGGATAAGTGGTCTTGCCCTCGGTGGGTACTCCAGTAGTAGCTGCTTTACTTGGGTAAGAAGTTAACACGTCTGACGGTATTTCTGTTGAAGGCCTGAATGTTGGCGCTAGTAAGTCTGGAACTTCGGATGTTGGTTCTCCTCCCGGATAAGTGGTCTTGCCCTCCGTAGGTACTCCAGTAGTAGCTGCTTTACTTGGGTAAGTGGTTAACCCGTCTAACGGAATTTCTGTCGAAGGCCTGAATGTTGGCACTAGTAAGCCTGGATAAGTGGTCTTGCCCTCGGTGGGTACTCCAGTAGTAGCTGCTTTACTTGGGTAAGTGGTTAACCCGTCTAACGGAATTTCTGTCGAAGTGCTGAATGTTGGCACTAGTAAGTCTGGCACTTCGGTTGTTTGTTCTCCACCCGGATAAGTGGTCTTGCCCTCGGTGGGTACTCCAGTTGTACCTGCTTTACTTGGGTAGGTGGTTAAGCCGTCTACCGGAATTTCTGTCGAAGGCCTGAACGTTGTCACTAGTAAGTCTGGCACTTCGGTTGTTGGTTCTCCACCCGGATAAGTGGTCTTGCCCTCGGTGGGTGCTCCAGTTGTACCTGCTTTACTTGGGTAGGTGGTTAACCCGTCTACCGGAATTTCTGTTGAAGGCCTGAATGTTGGCACTAGTAAGTCTGGCACTTCGGTTGTTGGTTCTCCACCCGGATAAGTGGTCTTGCCCTCGGTGGGTACTTCAGTAGTAGTTTCTTTACCTGGGTAAGTAGATAACTCGTCTATTTTAATTTCTGTTGAAGGACTGAATGTTGTCACTAGTAAGTCTGGCGCTTCGGTTGTTGGTTCTCCAACCGGATAAGTGGTCTTGCCCTCGGTGGGGACTCCAGTAGTAGCTTCTTTACTTGCGTAAGTAGTTAACACGTCTGAGGGGACTGCTGTCGAAGGCCTGAATGTTGGCACTAGTAAGTCTGGCACTTCGGTTGTTGGTTCTCCACTCGGATAAGTGGTCTTGCCCTCGGTGGGGACTCCAGTAGTAGCTGCTTTACTTGCGTAAGTAGTTAACACGTCTGAGGGGACTGCTGACGAAGGCCTGAATGTTGGCACTAGTAAGTCTGGCACTTCGGTTGTTGGTTCTCCACTCGGATAAGTGGTCTTGCCCTCGGTGGGTACTCCAGTAGTAGCTGCTTTAATTGGGTAGGTGGTTAACCCGTCTACCGGAATTTCTGTTGAAGGCCTGAATGTTGGCACTAGTAAGTCTGGCACTTCGGTTGTTGGTTCTCCAACCGGATAAGTGGTCTTGCCCTCGGTGGCTACTCGAGTTGTAGGTAATTTACTTGAGTAAGTAGTTAACCCGTCTACCGGAATTTCTGTTGAAGGCTTGAATGTTGTCACTAATAAGTCTGGCACTTCGGTTGTTGGTTCTCCACCCGGATAAGTGGTCTTGCCCTCGGTGGGTACTCCAGTTGTACCTGCTTTACTTGGGTAGGTGGTTAACCGGTCTACCGGAATTTCTGTTGAAGGCCTGAATGTTGGCACTTGTAAGTCTGGCGCTTCGGTTGTTGGTTCTCCAACCGGATAAGTGGTCTTGCCCTCGGTGGGGACTCCAGTAGTAGCTTCTTTACTTGCGTAAGTAGTTAACACGTCTGAGGGGACTGCTGTCGAAGGCCTGAATGTTGGCACTAGTAAGTCTGGCACTTCGGTTGTTGGTTCTCCACTCGGATAAGTGGTCTTGCGTTCGGTGGGGACTCCAGTAGTAGCTGCTTTACTTGCGTAAGTAGTTAACACGTCTGAGGGGACTGCTGTCGAAGGCCTGAATGTTGGCACTAGTAAGTCTGGCACTTCGGTTGTTGGTTCTCCACTCGGATAAGTGGTCTTGCCCTCGGTGGGTACTCCAGTAGTAGCTGCTTTACTTGGGTAAGAAGTTAACACGTCTGACGGTATTTCTGTTGAAGGCCTGAATGTTGGCGCTAGTAAGTCTGGAACTTCGGATGTTGGTTCTCCTCCCGGATAAGTGGTCTTGCCCTCCGTAGGTACTCCAGTAGTAGCTGCTTTACTTGGGTAAGTGGTTAACCCGTCTAACGGAATTTCTGTCGAAGGCCTGAATGTTGGCACTAGTAAGCCTGGATAAGTGGTCTTGCCCTCGGTGGGTACTCCAGTAGTAGCTGCTTTACTTGGGTAAGTGGTTAACCCGTCTAACGGAATTTCTGTCGAAGTGCTGAATGTTGGCACTAGTAAGTCTGGCACTTCGGTTGTTTGTTCTCCACCCGGATAAGTGGTCTTGCCCTCGGTGGGTACTCCAGTTGTACCTGCTTTACTTGGGTAGGTGGTTAAGCCGTCTACCGGAATTTCTGTCGAAGGCCTGAACGTTGTCACTAGTAAGTCTGGCACTTCGGTTGTTGGTTCTCCACCCGGATAAGTGGTCTTGCCCTCGGTGGGTGCTCCAGTTGTACCTGCTTTACTTGGGTAGGTGGTTAACCCGTCTACCGGAATTTCTGTTGAAGGCCTGAATGTTGGCACTAGTAAGTCTGGCACTTCGGTTGTTGGTTCTCCACCCGGATAAGTGGTCTTGCCCTCGGTGGGTACTTCAGTAGTAGTTTCTTTACCTGGGTAAGTAGATAACTCGTCTATTTTAATTTCTGTTGAAGGACTGAATGTTGTCACTAGTAAGTCTGGCGCTTCGGTTGTTGGTTCTCCAACCGGATAAGTGGTCTTGCCCTCGGTGGGGACTCCAGTAGTAGCTTCTTTACTTGCGTAAGTAGTTAACACGTCTGAGGGGACTGCTGTCGAAGGCCTGAATGTTGGCACTAGTAAGTCTGGCACTTCGGTTGTTGGTTCTCCACTCGGATAAGTGGTCTTGCCCTCGGTGGGGACTCCAGTAGTAGCTGCTTTACTTGCGTAAGTAGTTAACACGTCTGAGGGGACTGCTGACGAAGGCCTGAATGTTGGCACTAGTAAGTCTGGCACTTCGGTTGTTGGTTCTCCACTCGGATAAGTGGTCTTGCCCTCGGTGGGTACTCCAGTAGTAGCTGCTTTACTTGGGTAAGTGGTTAACCCGTCTACCGGAATTTCTGTCGAAGTTCTGAATGTTGGCACTTGTAAGTCTGGCACTTCGGTTGTTGGTTTTCCACCCGGATAAGTGGTGTCACCCTCGGTGGGTAATCCAGTAGTAGCTGCTTTACTTGGGTAAGAAGTTAACACGTCTGACGGTATTTCTGTTGATGGCCTGAATGTTGGCGCTAGTAAGTCTGGAACTTCGGATGTTGGTTCTCCTCCCGGATAAGTAGTCTTGCCCTCCGTAGGTACTCCAGTAGTAGCTACTTTACTTGGGTAAGTGGTTAACCCGTCTAACGGAATTTCTGTCGAAGGCCTGAATGTTGGCACTAGTAAGCCTGGATAAGTGGTCTTACCCTCGGTGGGTACTCCAGTAGTAGCTGCTTTACTTGGGTAAGTGGTTAACCCGTCTAACGGAATTTCTGTCGAAGGCCTGAATGTTGGCACTAGTAAGCCTGGATAAGTGGTCTTGCCCTCGGTGGGTACTCCAGTAGTAGCTGCTTTACTTGGGTAAGTGGTTAACCCGTCTACCGGAATTTCTGTCGAAGTTCTGAATGTTGGCACTTGTAAGTCTGGCACTTCGGTTGTTGGTTTTCCACCCGGATAAGTGGTGTCACCTTCGGTGGGTAAGCCAGTAGTAGCTGCTTTACTTGAGTAAGTAATTAACCCGTCTACCGGAATCTCTGTTGAAGGCCTGAATGTTGGCACTAGTAAGCCTTGCACTTCGGTTGTTGGTTCTCCACCCGGATAAGTGGTCTTGCCCTCGGTGGCTACTCCAGTAGTAGCTGCGTTACTTGGGTAAGTGGTAAACCCGTCTGACGGGATTTCTGTTGAAGGCCTGAATGTTGGCACTAGTAAGCCTTGCACTTCGGTTGTTGGTTCTCCACCCGGATAAGTGGTCTTGCCCTCGGTGGCTACTCCAGTAGTAGCTGCTTTACTTGGGTAAGTGGTAAACCCGTCTGACGGGATTTCTGTTGAAGGCCTGAATGTAGGCACTAGTAAGCCTGGCACTTCGGTAGTTGGTTCGCCTCCCGGATAAGTGATCTTTCCTTCGGTGGGTACCCCAGTAGTAGGTGCTATGCTTGGGTAAGTAGTTAACCCGTCTACCGGAATCTCTGTTGAAGGCCTGAATGTAGGCACTAGTAAGCCTGGCACTTCGGTTGTTGGTTCTCCACCCGGATAAGTGGTCTTGCCCTCTGTAGGTACTGCAGTAGTAGCTGCTTTACTTGGGTAAGTAGTTAACCCGTCTACTGGAATCTCTGTTGAAGGCCTGAATGTAGGCACTAGTAAGCCTGGCACTTCGGTAGTTGGTTCTCCTCCCGGAAAAGTGGTCTTGCCCTCGGTGGGTACTCCAGTAGTAGCTGCTTTACTTGGGTAAGTAGTTAACCCGTCTACTGGAATCTCTGTTGAAGGCCTGAATGTAGGCACTAGTAAGCCTGGCCCTTCGGTTGTTGGTTCTCCTCCCGGATAAGTGGTCTTGCCATCTGTAGGTGCTGCAGTAGTAGCTGCTTTACTTGGGTAAGTAGTTAACCCATCTACCGGAATTTCTGTCGACGGTCTGAATGTTGGCACTTGTAAGTCTGGCACTTCGGTTGTTGGTTCTCCACCCGGATAAGTGGTGTCTCCCTCGATGGGTAATCCAGTAGTAGCTGCTTTACTTGGGTAAGTAGTTAACCCGTCTACTGGAATCTCTGTTGAAGGCCTGAATGTAGGCACTATTAAGCCTGGCACTTCGGTTGTTGGTTCTCCTCCCGGATAAGTGGTCTTGCCCTCCGTAGGTAGTGCAGTAGTAGCTGCTTTACTTGGGTAAGTGGTTAACCCGTCTGACGGGATTTCTGTGGAAGCCCTGAATGTTGGCACTAGTAAGCCTGGCACTTCGGTTGTTGGTTCTCCACCCGGATAAGTGGTCTTGCCCTCGGTGGGTACTCCAGTAGTAGCTGCTTTACTTGGGTAAGTAGTTAACCCATCTACCGGAATTTCTGTCGACGGTCTGAATGTTGGCACTTGTAAGTCTGGCACTTCGGTTGTTGGTTCTCCACCCGGATAAGTGGTGTCTCCCTCGATGGGTAATCCAGTAGTAGCTGCTTTACTTGGGTAAGTAGTTAACCCGTCTACTGGAATCTCTGTTGAAGGCCTGAATGTAGGCACTATTAAGCCTGGCACTTCGGTTGTTGGTTCTCCTCCCGGATAAGTGGTCTTGCCCTCCGTAGGTAGTGCAGTAGTAGCTGCTTTACTTGGGTAAGTGGTTAACCCGTCTGACGGGATTTCTGTTGAAGGCCTGAATGTTGGCACTAGTAAGCCTGGCACTTCGGTTGTTGGTTCTCCACCCGGATAAGTGGTCTTGCCCTCGGTGGGTACTCCAGTAGTAGCTGCTTTACTTGGGTAAGTAGTTAACCCGTCTGACGGGATTTCTGTTGAAGGCCTGAATGTTGGCACTTGTAAGTCTGGCACTTCGGTTGTTGGTTCTCCACCCGGATAAGTGGTGTCACCCTCGATGGGTAATCCAGTAGTAGCTGCTTTACTTGGGTAAGTAGTTAAGCCGTCTACTGGAATCTCTGTTGAAGGCCTGAATGTAGGCACTAGTAAGCCTGGCACTTCGGTTGTTGGATCTCCACTCGGATAAGTGGTGTTACCCTCGGTGGGTACTTCAGTAGTAGCTGCTTTACTTGGGTAAGTAGTTAACCCGTCTACCGGAATTTCTGTCGAAGGCTTGAATGTTGGCACTAGCAAGTCCGGCACTTCGGTTGTTGGTTCTCCACCTGGATAAGTGGTCTTACCCTCGGTAGGTACTCCAGTAGTAGCTGCTTTACTTGGGTGAGTGGCTAAGCTGTCTAACGGAATTTCTGTCGAAGGTCTGAATGCTGGCGCTAGTAAGTCTGGCACTTCGGTTGTTGGTTTTCCACCAGGATAATTGGTCGTGCCTTCGGTGGGTACTCCAGTAGTAGCTGCTTTACTTGGGTAAGTAGTTAACCCGTCTACTGGAATCTCTGTTGAAGGCCTGAATGTAGGCACTAGTAAGCCTGGCACTTCGGTTGTTGGTTCTCCTCCCGGATAAGTGGTCTTGCCCTCCGTAGGTACTCCAGTAGTAGCAGCTTTACTTGGGTAAGTGGTTAACCCGTCTAACGGAATTTGTATCGAAGGCCTGAATGTTGGCAATAGTAAGCCTGGCACTTCGGTTGTTGGTTCTCCACCCGGATAAGTGGTCTTGCCCTCGGTGGGTACTCCAGTAGTATCTGCTTTACTTGGGTAAGTGGTTAACCCGTCTGACGGGATCTCTGTTGAAGGCCTGAATGTAGGCACTAGTAAGTCTGGCACTTCGGTTGTTGGTTTTCCACCAGGATAATTGGTCGTGCCTTCGGTGGGTACTCCAGTAGTAGCTGCTTTACTTGGGTAAGTAGTTAACCCGTCTACTGGAATTTCTGTTGAAGGCCTGAATGTAGGCACTAGTAAGGCTGGCACTTCGGTTGTTGGTTCTCCTCCCGGATAAGTGGTCTTGCCCTCCGTAGGTACTCCAGTAGTAGCAGCTTTACTTGGGTAAGTGGTTAACCTGTCTAACGGAATTTGTGTCGAAGGCCTGAATGTTGGCAATAGTAAGCCTGGCACTTCGGTTGTTGGTTCTCCACCCGGATAAGTGGTCTTGCCCTCGGTGGGTACTCCAGTAGTATCTGCTTTACTTGGGTAAGTAGTTAACCCATCTACCGGAATTTCTGTCGAAGGTCTGAATGTTGGCACTTGTAAGTCTGGCACTTCGGTTGTTGGTTCTCCACTCGGATAAGTGGTGTCACCCTCGATGGGTAATCCAGTAGTAGTTGCTTTACTTGGGTAAGTAGTTAAGCCGTCTACTGGAATCTCTGTTGAAGGCCTGAATGTAGGCACTAGTAAGCCTGGCACTTCGGTTGTTGGTTCTCCTCCCGGATAAGTGGTCTTGCCCTCCGTAGGTACTCCAGTAGTAGCAGCTTTACTTGGGTAAGTGGTTAACCCGTCTAACGGAATTTCTGTCGAAGGTCTGAATGCTGGCGCTAGTAAGTCTGGCACTTCGGTTGTTGGTTCTCCACCCGGATAAGTGGTCTTGCCCTCGGTGGGTACTCCAGTAGTAGCTGCTTTACTTGGGTAAGTAGTTAACCCATCTACCGGAATTTCTGTCGAAGGTCTGAATGTTGGCACTTGTAAGTCTGGCACTTCGGTTGTTGATTCTCCACTCGGATAAGTGGTGTCACCCTCGATGGGTAATCCAGTAGTAGCTGCTTTACTTGGGTAAGTAGTTAAGCCGTCTACTGGAATCTCTGTTGAAGGCCTGAATGTAGGCACTAGTAAGCCTGGCACTTCGGTTGTTGGTTCTCCTCCCGGATAAGTGGTCTTGCCCTCCGTAGGTACTCCAGTAGTAGCAGCTTTACTTGGGTAAGTGGTTAACCCGTCTAACGGAATTTGTGTCGAAGGCCTGAATGTTGGCAATAGTAAGCCTGGCACTTCGGTTGTTGGTTCTCCACCCGGATAAGTGGTCTTGCCCTCGGTGGGTACTCCAGTAGTATCTGCTTTACTTGGGTAAGTGGTTAACCCGTCTGACGGGATCTCTGTTGAAGGCCTGAATGTAGGCAATAGTAAGCCTGGCACTTCGGTTGTTGGTTCTCCACCCGGATAAGTGGTCTTGCCCTCGGTGGGCACTCCAGTAGTAGCTGCTTTACTTGGGTAAGTGGTTAGCACGACTGACGGTATTTCTGTCGAAGGCCTGAATGTTGGCACTAGTAAGTCTGACACGTCGGTTGTTGGTTTTCCACCAGGATAATTGGTCGTGCCTTCGGTGGGTACTCCAGTAGTAGCTGCTTTACTTGGGTAAGTAGTTAACCCGTCTACCGGAATTTCTGTCGAAGGCTTGAATGTTGGCACTAGCAAGTCCGACACTTCGGTTGTTGGTTCTCCACCTGGATAAGTGGTCTTGCCCTCGGTAGGTACTCCAGTAGTAGCTGCTTTACTTGGGTGAGTGGCTAAGCTGTCTAACGGAATTTCTGTCGAAGGTCTGAATGCTGGCGCTAGTAAGTCTGGCACTTCGGTTGTTGGTTCTCCACCCGGATAAGTGGTCTTGCCCTCGGTGGGCACTCCAGTAGTAGCTGCTTTACTTGGGTAAGTGGTTAACTCGTCTGATGGGATTTCTGTTGAAGGCTTGAATGTTGGCACTAGTAAGTCTGGCACTTCGGTTGTTGGTTTTCCACCAGGATAATTGGTCGTGCCTTCGGTGGGTACTCCAGTAGTAGCTGCTTTACTTGGGTAAGTAGTTAACCCGTCTACCGGAATTTCTGTCGAAGGCTTGAATGTTGGCACTAGCAAGTCCGACACTTCGGTTGTTGGTTCTCCACCTGGATAAGTTGTCTTGCCCTCGGTAGGTACTCCAGTAGTAGCTGCTTTACTTGGGTGAGTGGCTAAGCTGTCTAACGGAATTTCCGTCGAAGGTCTGAATGCTGGCGCTAGTAAGTCTGGCACTTTGGTTGTTGGTTTTCCACCCGGATAAGTGGTCTTGCCCTCGGTGGGCACTCCAGTAGTAGCTGCTTTACTTGGGTAAGTGGTTAACTCGTCTGACGGGATTTCTGTTGAAGGCTTGAATGTTGGCACTAGTAAGTCTGGCACTTCGGTTGTTGGTTTTCCACCAGGATAATTGGTCGTGCCTTCGGTGGGTACTCCAGTAGTAGCTGCTTTACTTGGGTAAGTAGTTAACCCGTCTACCGGAAATTCTGTCGAAGGCTTGAATGTTGGCACTAGCAAGTCCGACACTTCGGTTGTTGGTTCTCCACCTGGATAAGTGGTCTTGCCCTCGGTAGGTACTCCAGTAGTAGCTGCTTTACTTGGGTGAGTGGCTAAGCTGTCTAACGGAATTTCTGTCGAAGTTAGTAAGTCTGGCACTTCGGTTGTTGGTTCTCCACCCGGATAAGTGGTCTTGCCCTCGGTGGGCACTCCAGTAGTAGCTGCTTTACTTGGGTAAGTGGTTAACTGGTCTGACGGGATTTCTGTTGAAGGCTTGAATGTTGGCACTAGTAAGTCTGGCACTTCGGTTGTTGGTTTTCCACCAGGATAATTGGTCGTGCCTTCGGTGGGTACTCCAGTAGTAGCTGCTTTACTTGGGTAAGTAGTTAACCCGTCCACTGGAATCTCTGTTGAAGGCCTGAATGTAGGCACTAGTAAGCCTGGCACTTCGGTTGTTGGTTCTCCTCCCGGATAAGTGGTCTTGCCCTCCGTAGGTACTCCAGTAGTAGCAGATTTACTTGGGTAAGTGGTTAACCCGTCTAACGGAATTTCTGTCGAAGGTCTGAATGCTGGCGCTAGTAAGTCTGGCACTTCGGTTGTTGGTTCTCCACCCGGATAAGTGGTCTTGCCCTCGGTGGGCACTCCAGTAGTAGCTGCTTTACTTGGGTAAGTGGTTAACCCGTCTGACGGGATCTCTGTTGAAGGCCTGAATGTAGGCAATAGTAAGCCTGGCACTTCGGTTGTTGGTTCTCCACCCGGATAAGTGGTCTTGCCCTCGGTGGGCACTCCAGTAGTAGCTGCTTTACTTGGGTAAGTGGTTAGCACGACTGACGGTATTTCTGTCGAAGGCCTGAATGTTG